>JANBPO010003090.1:9447145-10822020 GCA_024336825.1 Amorphophallus titanum
TTGGAGCACGCTAACGCTAGCGGATACCACAGTGGTCAGGAGTTTCACTTCCTTGACCGTATCCGCGATGAACTTGGACAGATCAAACATATCCTTGCCGAGGTCGAGCGCGGAGAGCGCCAACTCGTCGCTTCCCTTCGACGACCTCACGAACTCGTCGGAAATCTGCACCAGCGCCGGCAGCAGTTCCTCCATGACCTGGTTCGCCGCGCCCATCGCCGCAGTCTTGAGGCGGTCCAAGTTGTCGTTGAACTGCTCAGCGGCCTTGGCTGCCTTGGTGTCAACGATGATTCCGAACTCTTCCGCTTCCTTGCGCGCGGCCTCGAACCCCTGCGCGCCTTCGTTCAGAAGCGGGATCATGTCCGCGCCAGCGCGACCGAACAGATTGACTGCAAGCGCCGCCTTACCAGCGCCGTCCTTGTAGCCGGCGAATCGATCCGCTACTTCCTTCAGCAGGACATCGGTCGGGCGCAAGTTGCCCTGCACGTCCTTCAGCGATACGCCGATGGCGTCGAATGCGCGCGCCTGTTGCTGGCTGCCGCCAGCAGCTTCCGCAGCGGTACGGCTGAACTTGACGAGGCCGGTTTGCAGTCCGGCCATTTCCACGCCAGCCAAGCCCGCCTGATACTTCAGCGCGCTAAGTGCCTCAGTGGACATGCCGACCTTGGCCGACATCTTCGACAGCTCGTCGGCGTTGTTGATCGACGCCTTGAGCATCCCGGCGACGGCAGTGCCAGCAGCAGCCAATGCGACGCCAGCGACCTTGCCGAACTGGACAGCCGCCTTTTCCATCTTCGCCATGTCGCGCTGAAAGATGGCGTTGGCGCGGCCAAGATCGCTTTGCAACGACGCGGTATCAGCGCCGAGGTGGACGATCAGGCTTCCGAGGTTTCCGGCCATGGGTTCTCGCAAAAGAAAAGGCCCGCACCTCGCGGGCCTTGGAGTTACCAGCCTCCGCTTAGGAGCTGGGCGTCGATGTCGTCGTCGTCCGACTTCGGACGGAAGATCAGGAAGTCGCGCAGCCTGCTCTTACCGCCCGCCAAGTTCGCAACCTGCGAGTGCAGGTATGCGATCGGAACGTGGTGGTTGGACTGGTCGTCGATCGGGTTGCGGGCAACGTAGGCTTTCAGTTCCGACGCTTCACGCGATGTCAGAATCTGTTTAGCCACGCGAGGTGGAAGCCCTGTCCGGATGAACAAGGCCCACCAGAAGTCATCGCTGCCCGCTAGTCGTTTTTTGCTTCGTCGGCGCCCTTCTTGCCGAGGCCGTTGACATCGAACGACGCGGCCTGCAACAGATTGGCAAGTTCGTTCGGGAGCGCGCCAGCCTCGGCCTCGGTGAACGCGTTCTCGCCGTCTTCCGTGGCAACGCCCTGCGCGATGATGCGATTGCGAAGGCCCTTGTTCTTTTTCGGGTCCGCGTCGAGGCCCATGAACAGCTTCTCCACCGCATCCGCCGAAAGCTCGCGGAAGTGGAAGGTCTTGGTCTTGCCCTTGTACTCGATGTCACGAGCAACGATGCTCGGACCGATGAAGTCGGTAAGGTCGATCATGGATTGGTTCCTGCCGTTATGGAGGTGCAGCCGACACGTCGCCCGCGCCACGGCAAGGGGACGCGTTGTGAGGCGAGGCGCCGGCTGCAAGGGGAATGCCGTTACGCCTTCCAGTGGAAGGTCTTGGCGCCAGTGCGCTGGATCGACACGGCCGAGGTGACGTTGGCATTCACCGCGATCTCGAACGGAACCTCGGCGAGGTAGCCGTCGAACTCGATGAACGAGCGCGTGGACGGGAACGTGATGGTCCCTGCCGAGTCGATGGTCGGAACGATGCTGGTCGCGCCGTCCGAGAGAGCGACAATCCACGTCGTCGTGGTGTCGTTCTGGTCCATCTCGATCAGATCCTGGTGCGAAACCTTCGCCGGATCGAAGTCGAGGTTGATGGTGATGGCGCCCGGCGAACCCATGCCGGGGCCGAACTCCATTTCGAGGCTGTCGAGGCAGGTTTCGTCGATCTGCGACTTGGCCCCGCCGAGGCCCGAAACGCCCTTCGGGCAACCGAGCTTCACGATGCTCGGGCCGTTGCTGTCGGTCTTGACGAAAAAGACCTCCGTGCCCTTGGTCTTCAAACTCACATTCATTCTCCATCGATGGGATGCGCTGCCTCGCGGCAGTGCGAATCGGCCGTCTCACGACGGTCGCTATCCAGCGGAGCGCTCCGCTGAAATGGAAAAGGCCCGCACATGGCGAGCCTTGGAATCCATGCCGCGTATCGTGCGGCGACCGCCGGGTTTGCCCGCTACTGAATCGCGGAGTTACCGGGCGCAGGCATTACGGCCGATGTCCTGCACACGCGCAGCGCTGCCCACTTCACAGGGCGGCGTGCGTTATCTGTCCTGCCAGTACTCGCAATCGAAGCTCCACCGATGCAGCTTCGTTTCCGTCTCATAGTCGTTCCACGGACCGAACACGATATGCGTCTGCGCCTCGATGGCGTCGCGCACCGCCTGCCCTAGCTGGCGAGCCTGCGCCTGATTCTGCGACCAGCAGTCGATCTGCACGCGCTGGTCGTCGTACTCCGGAAGATCGGACAGGTTGTTGCCGGGAACGCCAGTCACGACTGCCCAGACGACGTATGGCTGCGTGGTGTCCTGCGGCGCGATCGACTGGTACACGCGCTGGTCTACGATGGCCGTAACGGCAGCGGCGGCCAGCAGCGTCGATTGAACGGGAGGGACCACGGCTACCCCTTGAGCTTGGCGACGGCTTTCTGGATGGCCAGTGCAAGCTCGTCGCGGATGATGTTCGGGAGCGATCCCTTGTTGCGCTCGAATGCCGGGCGCAGGAACGGATACGCTTTCATGCGCGACGTGCCGAACTCAAGGAACCGGCCGTAGTACAACGCGCCAAAGTCCTTGAACTTCTTCCCTACCTTGCCGGCCCTTCGATTCTTCGCGTTGTCCGCGTACTTGCGGGCCTTCGCGCGCACCGTTACGTTCATGCCGAAGCTGCCGGGCTTCAGGCGCTTGGCAGTCGTGACGATGATGTTGTCGTGCAGCAGGTCGGTCTTGCGGCGCACGATGGACTGCGCGTCTTTCTGCACGACGCGGCCAGCCTTGCGCAACGCAGCCTTGACCGGCTGAGCCGCCTTCTTCCCGCCGATCTCGTCGGATAGCGACTTCAGCTTGCGCTCAAGCTCGCGCAGTCCCTCAACGCGGATGGTCTGTGCCACGCGCTTCCCTCAGCCAAAGATCATCGTGCTCTGCTCCGCGCCAGCCCGGAGTGAACGGCCCGCCTTCCGTGAAGTGAGCGATCTTCGGATGCTCGGGCTTCGGCTGAACATTCACCAGCCAATTCCACTCGCCCGGCAGTTCGCCAATCTCGGAATCGTGCAGCCAGTAGAAACCGTGCAAGTCTCTGCCGGGGCGCTCGTTCACGTCCTGCAAAGACAGGCGACGGTTCGCAGGATGGTCGCAGTTGAACAGCATCACGCTTGACCAGTTCTTCCGCGAGTAGGCAACCTGCGCCTGCCCGTCCATCTTCGTGCCGGTTGTCGGAAGCGGTGCATGCTTGACGACCATCACGGCCTTTGACGGGTCTGCCATCGCGAACAGTTCGGCAACGTCGGCAAGGAACACCACGTCGCAGTCAACGAACAGCGCCCAGCCCGTCTGCGCAAGGTGCGGCACGAGGAATCGGCTGATGGCGAAGTCCGTCGCGCACGGCGCGTTGCTCGGGATGTCGTAGATCAGGCCGCGACGGTCCTGCGGTCGGCGCAGCAATCCGCACGACGCAAGTCGGTCTGCGCATAGCGGCGTCACGGCTACGTGCTCGCTTGCACGCTTGCGCAGCGACGATTCGGCGACTTCGTAGGCTGCGGACTCGCGGCCGTCGTATCCGATGTATACCTTATGCATGACGGACGACCGCAAGCTGCGTGAAGGCGCCGTGGTTGCACGGGTCTTTCACGGGCAGGATGTCCACGCGATGCGTTGCGGCAAGTTCGTCCACGATGGCGTTGGCGCCGAACTTGGACAGGTCCGGAAGCTGGCCACGCGGACCAGGTGTGTAGTAGTCGTCGAACACGATGCAGCCGGATTCGGACAACGCTTCGTAGTCTCCACGGATCACCGAAACGCGGTGATCGCCGTCGATGAACGCAAAGTCGGCCTTGATCGGGTCGCCGTGGAGCGTCACGCGCGTATCTCCGACGAACAGGCGGTAGTTGAACCGCAGGAACGATGCCGCGATGGCGGACAGCTTGCCTCGCGCGATGGCCTCTGGCGGGATTCCCTTGCCGTTCAGCGCGTCGGCGTGGAACTGTGCCGTCTCGTGCTCGAACACGTCGAAACCGAAGTAGGTCACGTCTGGGCGGTGAACCAGCGCCTCGCGGCACATGGCGTCGGCTCGGATCGCCCGATGGACGCCAACCTCTACGATGGACGCTGGCTTGATCTCGGAAACAAGCTGGACCAGTTGGCGATAGCGTTGCATCATTCCGGCCAGCCCCAGATCTCGTCGATTCCAACCTTGTCGAACTTCACGGCGCCAAGTGCAGCAAGGATCTTGTGCGGCGCATCCTCGGGATAGCCCCGGCGCACCCATTCGTTCTTGCTCTCGAACAGGACCACCGGACGGCATCGCAGCAGCGTGTTCACCGCTCCCTGCAACGCCTCCACCTCGCTGCCCTCAATGTCCATCTTCAGCAGGTCAAGGTCTTGAAGGCCAAGCGAGTCCACGGTCACGCGTGGAATGTCACCGCCAGCCGCAACGTAGCGCGCGCCCGAGTTGCGCTCGCGCTTCGTGCCCTCGAATCCCTTGAGCGTCATGTGGACCTTGCCCGGCTTGGCGCCTAGCGCCTGGTTCCGGAACTCCACGTTTTCCGCATCCACGTTGTACTTCAGGCACGCGAACGTGTCGGGCGCAGGCTCGAACGCAATCACGCGATCGAACATGCCGGCGAAGGTTCGCGTCCACATTCCGACGTGCGCTCCCCCGTCGATAACGGTCCGTCGTTGCTTGCAGTACGAGACGGCTGCCTCTAGGTTCTCGTGCTGATACCGACCATCGTCTGGGACGATCGTCTGCATGAACTCGTCGAAGGAAGGCATCGCCAGCCCCTTGACCAGCTTCATGCCGCGCTTGAGCCGCTTATCCATTCCAGTACGCCTCGGCGCGCGGCTTCACGAGGTCGGAAGCCTTGGACTTGCCCGCCGCCTTGCGGGCGCCCTTGCAGTGGTCCAGCCTCGCGCCAAGCGGCCCGTTGACCAGTGGGTGACTCGTGTTCTCAGCATCGCCGGAAAGGGAGACGCAGCGAATCAGCCCCTCCTTTTCCATCGCCTCGCGCACCGTGTCGAACGCCATGCAGTCATGCCACTCGCGCAGGTTGAACAGGCCGTCATAGCGGTACAGGTCAGAAACGCGGCGTAGCAACTCGGCGCAGGCAGGGCCGCGACGGAAGATCATGAATCCGGTCTCGCTGTACTTGCGGCCGCGCTTCAGGTACGCGAAGTCAGCATCGCCCAACAGGCTCGACAGCCACTCCGGATCGACGCGCGCATGCGTCACGCAATCGGCATCCATCCACACCATGCAATCGCGGTGGCCGCTGAAGAACATCGACTCAATGGCCGCGACCTTGTGCGCGAACCGGACCGCATCGAAGCGGTAGTTCACGGTCGGGCGCCACTTGTGGCGTTCCTTGAACGCCGGCAGCCAGTCGGAGTCGATGCTGGCGTCCTCCAACTCGTACAGGATCACCCCGCGCCAGAACTCGTCGAACGACTTGACGCACCGCTCCGCGTATTCCTTCCAGTGCCGCTGCGCGTAGGTCGTCACCGCATCGAAAGTCAGCACACCAGTCCCCGCTCCTTCATGTGCGCCCACGCCTCGCCTCGTTCCATTTCTTGAACTGACCAGTTCAGCCACGACACGTCCGCGATGAACTGCTCGCGACCTTCCAAGCGTTCCGGAGTCGCTGCCGTTTCCAGCGGGACGCTGAACGCCGCCGCCGCGCCCACTTCGCAGTGGACCGGCACGCCTTCCACCAGCGCATCAATCGCTGTATTGGAGTGATGGGTCACAACGCAGCAGGCGCGCTTGAAAGCGTCTTGCAGCGGGCCATCGTCATACTCGGCGCCTGGAATCGGCGACTTGTTCGGATCGCTTGGCTTGGGCCGGTAGACAATCCGCTTACCGCAGTCCTGAAGCCTTGCAGCGGCATCAATGTGTCCGCTGATGCCAACGTGAAGTTATCCACACCCCCCCCACCCGTTCGGGACATTCATGTTCCACGTTCAGGTTCGTGGTGTTCCACCGAAGTGAGAACGAATCACACCACGCTTCGCTTCTGCTTCCGTCTTGGTGACGTGACATGCGGTGCAGATGGACTGGAGGTTAACCCTGTCGTCTGTCCCACCCTCAGCCTGTGGGGTGATGTGGTCGACCTGGGTGGCTTCTGTGTACCTGCCTGCGTGCTTGCAGGGCTGGCATAGATGCTGGTCACGCTGGAGGATGGAATCCCTTAGCCTGCGCCAGGGCCTGCCACCTCTGCCCTTGCCGTAGTTGGGCTCTGGTGCTGCTGCCTTTAGGGGTGAGGGTAGGGTGGCGACCCTTGAGCCTAGGGCCTTGAGCCTAGCCATATCTCAGCTCGATCTTGAAGGGCAGATCCTTGAAGCCGATCTCGCCAGCCATGCATCGATCCCAGGCCTGCTCACATTCCTGCAGGTAGTCCATGGACGCCTTCTCTGCCGCCCTGGTCATTGCCAAGCGGATGGACTTGGTCACCACATCGTTGGGATCTGTGAGGTCGACCTGGTAAGTAGTTCCCTCATGTTCGAAGGTAAGGATCTCGGTCATCCCTGCATCCCCATGCCCTTCCCTGTCGGGGAGGGTGGCTGGACTTCCTCGCCTTCCTGGTCGAACTCGCCTCCAGTGGCCTGAGCCAGGAGGAAGGTAGCCTCTGCCACCTTCTCTTGAGCATCTGCCAGCCGGCCGATCTGCTGGGCAATTGCCTTGCCTACAGCCAGCATCTGGACCTGCATTGCAGCCTCGACGCCCTTCTCGGGGCCAAGGGATTCAATCAAGCCCTGAATCTGCTCCACTGTCGGAGGTTCGAACACCACTTCCGTCACCATCTTCCACCTCGCCGTGGATTCCGATTGCGTTACCGACCGTCTCAGTCACGCTGAGGACGGCGCCAATGGCAGCGGCCTGGATGCCCTGCCGCTTGGCCTTCTTCTCTGCCTTGAGCGCCTGGAGCTTCTTTCGGCGCTTGGCGCATGCGCTACATGTCATCGTGAAACCAGCCACACAACACCGAAGATCCCGAGGCCACCCAGCGACATTAGCGCTATGGCAGCCCAGCATAAGGCGTTGATAATTCCGGCATTGCCAGCGGCCGCGATATCAGCGATTTGACGCATCTGATGTTGGTTCATTCTTCTGCTCCGCATTTCTCGTACAGCGCGCGGGTCGCCTTCAGTTCGTATTGGAGCCAGCTGACTTGGTTGTTGGCGTCTGCTCCGACTCGAACAACTCGTCCCGCAGCCTCTGCTCGTAGTTCGGAGGCGCCATCCTGTCCTTCGGGAGCGGGGCCAGCGGCTTTACCGGAGGGGGCGGCTTGCACACAACGTGTCCACAACTGCCGAAGGCGCACATTGCCGGCACGAAGATCAGCAACCACAGTCGCTTGGTGTTGGTCTGCACTTTCTCGCCCCGCTTGGTAGTTGGATTCGGCCTGAGCTGACAAAGCCTTGTATTCGACCAAGGCTCGATCTGCTGCAGCCTTCGCCTTCTGGGTGGCCTCGATCACCAGGGCCGAATAGGTGTCCAGGTTTTCCTTGGCCTTCTGCTCGCCTCTCTGGGCCGCTCCTACGCGCGCTGTCTGGATGCCCAAGGCGATCGCCAGCAGCAAGGCTATCCCTGCGAACACCGTGCCGCGGATGCCTCCCAGGAGCGCTACAAGGGCCATATCAGCCGGTAGGTTTGCGCTGGCTGATGAACTTGACCAGCAGACCAATACCACCCAGCGCGCGTACCGACCACTTCACGGTATCGGGCATGGACTCGTCGGACAGCATGCCCAGGGAGGTCGCACCCTGGTACAGGTCCGGGCCAGCCACGATCACGGCCAACACCCAGGTGGAGTAGGACTTCACCACGTCACGGATGTGGGCCAGGCCCTGAGGCTTGACGGTGACCTCAGCAGCAGCGCGCGGCTTGGTGCCTCCGCCGATCACGATCACTTCCTCTTCACCGCTCATTTCTTGGCCTCTTGGTCTGTTTTGGGCTTCAGCAGCCCGGTGTTGATATAGGCTCGAACGGCTTTCTCGCCGTCCTGGAGGCTCTGGATGTCCGGCTTCAGGTCCGTGGCAATGTCCTGCTTCACGTCGCTGATGCGGGTGTTTGTGGCGTCGATCCTGCCCAGCAGGACGAAGAAGGCCAGCCCTACTGCGGGAACGGCGATCACCATGGCCACGAGCTGCAGGATGCAGCAAACCATGGCGATCGTAGTTCCAGCTCCATCCAGCTTGAACAGGACATTCGCATCGCCGCCAATCTTGGGGGAGATCAGGCCGCGGAGCAGGCCGATTCCTTCGGCAAGGTCATCCCTGTCTTCATTCACGATGGCTGTTTCCCATGGATTGTGGCCCGCTCCAGAACTGCCACGGTCGTGTTCAGCTTGTGAATCTCGTCCCGCGTGGCCTCGACACTGCTGCCTAGCTTGGCCAAGGTGTCGTTGATTTGCTGGAGCACGGCTTGGAGCTGGGGAGCCTTCACGTATTCCTCTAAGACCTTCTCCCGCAGCTTCTGGACCTCCAGGGCTATGCTTTCGTTCTGCGCCTCGATCTTCGACAACCGACTGCGCACAGCGCTGACGATGTAGCCCAGGACGATGTTCCCAGCCGTCAGGAGGAATCCGAGGACTCCCAGGATGACGGTGGCCAGCTGGAAGCCGCTCATGCGATGCCGAATAGCTTCTTGGCCCTTGCCAGCGAGACCTTGCGCTCCGCCAGGCCGTTCTGTCCGCCATTGATCAACCGGGTCACCCCGAGGATGTCATCCCGCATGGCCGGGGCCTTGCAGCCCTTCCAGCGCCAGAACCAGCCGGCAGCCAGGGCAGCGTCCGGGATCTGCTCCAGGAGCTCTGGATGGTCAACGATGCGGTCGTCCTGGTAGGTCGCCCGGCTGTAGGCCATGACGTTCGCCAGGCCGGTGAGTTGGATCAGCGCGCGGCCCGGGTACTTCGCCCCGTCGCCAGGGTGGACGTTGCCGAGGTTCTTCCTGCCCCACTCGCCGCCGTAGATCTTCTCGGCAACGGCGCTCCTGCCGGCCGCTACGATCGCCCGGGCCTCGTCCAGAGTGTTGAGCCCATTGCGACCCGGGAAGACCGCCAGCAGGCGCTCAGGCTTGTATGCCAGGCTTTCCTTCACCTTGGTGAAGCCCATGGACTCCACGTCGATCTGGGCCAGCCAGTGGGCTTTCTCCAGGGCGGACTCGATCCCGAACCGGATGGCAGCGTCTTCAAGGGGCTTTGCGTACTGGCCGGCGCCCATGGCGGCGGCTACTGATTCCGTCGACACCATGGGATCCTCCAAAGGGATGGTCCCGTATGGCCGGGACAACGCCTTTTCAGACCAAGACTGCCGGTATTGCGTGGTTCTCAAGCCGTTCGCCGGCCTACTAGGCGATCCCCACCAACCCTTAGCATCACAGACTGAAAACGATCACGTCCGCCTCCCCGTTGAACCGCCGGTCTGGTGCTGAGCCAGTATTCCGGGGCCGGGAAGGCGGACGTTAGGGGTGCCAGGCAAGTCCTCAAGGGGCTCGACGGCTAGCTTGGATGGATTATCCCCATAGTCGGCCCGCTGTCAAATGGTCTGTGAAGACATGCCACGTCTGGCCTGCCTGACCATCTTCTGGAGGTGCATGATCTTGGCCGCCCCCTTACTGTCGGCCTCAGCGGCAACTTCCCGAAGGACGGCCTTCATCAGGTCCACGTTGACATGTTTCCATTTTGGGCCAGATTGTCCCGAGGCCATGGTCTGCAAGCCGGCCATCATGGCGTTGAAGTCCCGCTTGTGGTCTGGATCCTTCACGTCGAAGGCGAACCATTCACCGCATGACCGGTATGAACGAAGCATCCGGTGGGCTTCGGCTTCCATCTTCTGCGCGTGGCTGTTGCTCAAGCAGTTGAGCGTCCAGGCTTCTGCAATCCTTATGGGGCAGCCCACCTGGACCGCACTCAGTCGTTTCGAGAAGTTTGAGGTCAGACCAACCTTGAAAAAGGTCGTCTCGCCATTCTTTGCAGCCATGAATTTTATCACTCTGATATATTTAACTACTTCCGTTTAAAGTTCAATTGAATGCTTTAAATAATATTACGCTTGTGTAATTTCTTTTCGTTATGCAACCCCTCAACAACACTTCCCAACCCTTACGGGGTCTCATCAGCCTCTTGGGTGGCATCCCCCGGTCTTGGTATCAGTTTATCGGTATCTAGATCTCTGGGTCGTTACAACAAGACTCGAACCTTGTTCTAGTGGGCTGTTAAATACAAAGAGATTACTCTCTCGAGGCTGAAGAAGCTAGATGATGCCAATAGAAAGGATGATTCATGCTTCCGCCCTTATCATCAGATGCTTGGGCATCCCATTGAGGAATGCCATATATTCAAAGATATAATTCAAGGCCTAATCAAGAAGGGTGAACTACACATGGGCGATTGCAAGGTTGATTCTCTGCAACCCCACGAAATGCCCGATCTGAAAAGGCAGTCAACACGATATCTTTATATCAGCAGTTGCCTGAAGAAGAGAAATCAAGGGTGCCAAGCGCATCAGATGACCCGCTATGGAGGCAGACATCGGCCACAGAAGGGAAGAAGAAGACTGAAGATAAAGTGAGAGGCATCGTCCTCTCTTGTAATACACTGTCGATCTTGTCTGACCTGAGCCAAGTGGCTGAAGAAGAAGAAGATGAAGAAATGTGCTTTGCGCCAACAAGGGCAGATCAACCCAAAGCTTCCACCCTCCCGTCATGATGACAAATCCTAGGAAAACTCACGGCATCCTCTATTACCCGATGAAGATATGCGCCATCGCACTCCCTTACATGTGGGCATGGGGGCAAGAATCCTAAGCTCCGAAGGACCAAACGCATCCAATAATGATACTAGGGTGCCATCAGCCCCACCCGAAGTCAAGACGGGAAGTAACATTCCTAGCTCCTCCCAATCCAGCCCTGCTCAGGGGGTGGATGTATGCCAGATAATGCAAGAAGTTGAGGTGATAAGAAGGAAATTGTAGGCGATGGATCTAGACTTAGCTAACCTGTACCCAAATTTGATAGTTCTGGCACCGACCGAAAAGCCAAGCATGAAACAAACAGGTGAAATGAAGCTGGCTGAGGGGGAAGTCACCGAGGCCAAATCACAAACAATTGAGCAAAGACATGATGAGTCCGTTTTGGACTATGTAAGAAGAGGGGGAAATCCCCGTGAAAGATGCGGGTACCCTCCGAGTTATGAAGATGTCGTTCGAAGGTGTGAAAGAAATCTGAAAGATAAAATCCTACAAAGGGTGATGGGCATTGAAGTCAGAACCTTTGAACAATTGAATAATCTGGCAGCTAATGTTGAGGCCTTCTTGGCGAAATATTACCCGGCCACGGCTATTCCAGATTAAAAGAATGAGCCAATTGATGAGCGGCTGATGCAAGAAGAGATTCACGCTACCGATTTCATAGCCTTCGTGAAGCAAAGGGAGAAGGCGAAGGAAGCCACAAGCTCTTCTACAATCGAACCTACCAGGCAACAATCCTCATTGCAGGCCAAGATGTTGAAACCTTACTAGTTCCCCAAGAGCAAAACCCGAATGTTGTTTCAGTGGGCCTGCGAGCACGACAAGGTCATCCTCCCAAAGCCTAAAAGGTCGAGTGAGGCCAGATGGAAAGATGACCCTCTAGACTCATAAAAATATGACGAATACAATGGCACAAGCCGATGAGTAATCCAAGCCTTGAAAAAATTATGGAGAGGTGAGGAATGCCCACATTATCACCATTCGACGGGCATTAACAAGCGATACTAAAATAAGCAAAGTCGACCAGCAGGGGGAAAATCAGGCGCTCACCTAATCGGTGTGAAAACATCGATTCTGGTCGGAGACGGGCGAGCGGGGAAGCGTGGGTAAGCACCCACACGTTGCGTCAGTATCGCTTGACCTGAAATTATAGTGTTACAGCACTACGCCTCTCGCAGGAGGGATGAACACAAGGTGGGGGTTTACCAAATACAGACAAATACTACCTCCACTCAGGGAGGGGCTTTCAGCCGGCCAGGCGAGAGGCTGGAATTGAGCGAAGGCCGGTTCTGTCCGGTCGGATCCTGCTGGATAGAAAGCCAGAGTCGGGGATGCCATGGACTCTTCGGAGTGTTTCAGAATGCGAGGTGGGTGCCAAATTGTTCTGGGACGAGGTAGGAGCCCACAGTAAGAGCTGCAGGCCGTCTGAGGTCTGGTGGGGGCCTCTACGGGTCAGAGATCACGAGCTGGTCCTGCTCTGTCCTGTCTGGTCCAGGCTGACAGTAGGTCGATGCTGAGGATGCCACGAACTCCTCCGAACTCTATCGGAGGTGAGACTGGTGCAAAAACGTCCCTAGGTGGCCAGGGAACACGTTGGAGAAATTTGGCGCCGTCCGGTGACCGGGTTGGACTGTTGGAGCTCCGGGATCAGGCTGGTCCTGTGTGACCTCTATCTGGCCCAACCAGGTAACCACCTGATATAGAAGGCACCACAGACTGATCCGAGCTCTGATGGAAATGGGACTGGTGCTGACGCGACCGTGGGTGAGGAGGCAAAGCTCAGGAACTGACGAGACTTCTTTCTGAGGTTCGAGGAGGGCGTAGTGGTCCAAGAAGTAGAGAGGGGTCCAACCTAGTTCTCGCAGGGACAGTCTGCACTCCCCGGGGAAGAAGGCCAGAATGTGGTGCTCTGAAATCTGAATGATCTCCTTCTTCTTGGAGCTGAAAGAGGACTAGACGAGGGTCACCTCAGCCAAAGGGCTCACCAAGAAACTCAGAGGAACGGTCGTGGGTGCAACTTGTCTCTGTCCCCATTCGGAGTCGATCTTGCACAGCTTGACGGAAACGAGCCTCTTGCCCAGCTTTGACCTCGGTTGGGGATGCACGACCACTCGTTGGAAAGCCACTTCAGAGGAGAATCTTCAGATTCTAGGTGGGGCTCTAGAGGGTACTCAGGGAAGATAGGGCATCACTGCAATCAGGGTGTCTGTTCTGCTACTTTGTTTGCCTGGGTGGCAGCAAGAGAAGGTGGTGAGAAATGGGGAGGATGAGAGGGGAAAATGGGGTGGAAAGGGTTGGGGATGGTCCCTGGCTGAGAGGGGGTTAGGGAGGGGTCTTTCCAGACTATGACAAGAAGAAAATAGGCTATTTGGGGTGGTTCTCCTAGGGGGTGGCAGTGAGTTACAAGTTTTGGTAGTGGGGAGGTAAGTCCAAATAGGGTGGTGGTGTAGTTTGAATTCTTTGGTCTTAAAGGGGGGCTAGCTAGGGGAATCAAAGAAATTTTGGTGGAGGGATGTGATGTGAGGGAGGTCCCAGTAGGCCTGCCCGAGGTCACTTGACCCCTGGTGGGGTCCCCGGGGTCATTTGACCTTGCCGCTTTCTCTCTCTCACTGAAAAAAAGGAAAAAAGAGAAAAAAGGACCCTCCCGGGGTCATTTTCATCCCATCCACCCCGTACGGGTTAAATCAACTCCGGTGGCCCTCCAACTTTTATAAATAGACCCTCGAGAGTCCAAAAGGAGACATCTACATAGACAGAAAGACACACAGGGAGGAGAGAAATCAAGAGATCGAGACATTCTAAGGAGCATGTTGTACCTAGGGTCTTGTATTTGTGCCCATGGAGGCTATGTCTGTAATTTGCTACGCATTCTAGCGTGAGACCAATTATGTAATATCTTCAAGTGACTGAGAACTACAAAAACACCCTCCCTGGAATTGCAAGGACATTTAAAGTCCTGTTATTTACAGTTTTACCTTGCAACCTCTGTAATTGGGGCTATGCCCCTGTGTCCTACGTCAGTGCAGAGACCTCATACGTACAATCGACAACTCACCGACAACCCTTGTACTCATATGCATCATAAATGCACTCAGTTACTCCTTTATGTGTTGGTCAAGAAAAATTATAAGAGAACCCCGACTTTCGGGAAAGTACGTACATGCCCCTCTCTTTGCGAATCAACGCACATGCGTTTTCTATGAAGCCCATTGTTGCTCCTTTCACTTAGGGACCTCGCTAGCTCAGTCTTGTACCCAAGTGTCATCTCAGACCTAGGTCCACTTGGGGTTTGGTAAAATGACCAAAGTACCCCTGTGACCTAGAAATTGCCTAGGAGCCTTCAAAACCTGCCAGACATTCTCTCAGTGCCCTCGAAAGTTGGAGATCTTTCCATACTCTCCCTCTAACCCATAAATTTTAGAAATGCCCCTAACCTGATAGAATTATCAAAATACCCCTGAGAACCCAAAATTATCACAATACCTCTGGAGTCCAAAAAGCCTCCCAACACTTCAAAAATGCCTATGGTCTCTGCAGAATTGCATTCATGCTCCTAAATTATAGAGTTTTTGGCCTAAACTTAATGAGGCCTTTGATAAAGCCCTAGTTCTAACAATCTTTCGGTGGTGAATGACAGATAACTGTGAGCCGTGCAAGTGAGCCTGCCCTCAGCATCAAAACCTAGGTAGGGGACCTTAAGATTTCTTTGATAATTAAACAAAGGTGTTCGAACGTTAAGTCGATGTAAATCAATACTGACTACGGTCAGTGGGGAAAGGTCCAACACTCGAACCGAAATCGTCTGATACGATACGCACCCACAGAATAAACGCTTCATAAGCTATTTATGTAGTCCCTCTATGTGCAATCCTTATAGTTTCTTTTCAAAAGACCACCATCGGAACCTGGATGGAATGATAAGTGAGCAAGGGCGTTCCCCGTAAGCAACGCGCCGCAATGGCGCCTGATTGCGATGTCAAATAGGCAAGAGTTCCTGTGTGGGGTTGGACATTCACGGGTAAAGAAACTGGTCCAAAAACATAGGATCCGTCTAGCTACTTGGAATATAGGAACTTTAATGGGTAAGGGTTTAGAATTAGCTAAGTTAATGAAAGACAGGAGAGTTAACATAGCTTGCCTACAAGAAACTAGGTGAAAATGACATAAAGCTAACAAAAAGAACTTAATATGAGATAAAGACGGTGGTTGGAATATTTAAAGGATTTTGATTTCTCTATACAATACCACCCCGGAAAAGGTAATGTCGTAGCTGATGCCTTTAGCGGGAAGCCAATGGCATTATTATCAAACTTAATGATTAAAGAATGGCATTTATTAGAGCAAATGGTAAACTTAGACCTCAATATGGAGAAGAAGAAAGAATGAGTCTTGATTGTAAATATTAGACTCCAACCCGAGTTACTCTCTGAAATTAAAGAGAGACAAGATGATGATCCGTTGATCATTAAAATTAAAGAGAAATTAGATCAACGATCGAATTTCCTTTAAGCGGATGATGGAAGGTTGCTATTCCAAGGAAGAACCTGTGTGCCCGATTGTTCTACTATCAAGAATAAAATCTTGGAGGAAGCACATCGATCGAGGTATACTATTCATCTTAGTGCTACAAAAATGTACGAAGATATCAAAAGAACTTTCTGGTGGCCTAACATGAAAAGAGAGGTAGCCGAGTTCGTGAGTCGATGTTTGGTCTACCAACAAGTTAAGGCCAAGCATCTCAAACCTGCTGTTAAGCTAAAACCTCTCGAAATATTGGAATGGAAATGGGATAGTATTGGTATGGATTTCATAATTGGTTTGTCAAAGACCCGAAGTGAATTTGACGCTATATGGGTGATTGTGGACCGACTAACTAAATTTGCTCACTTCTTACCATCAAGACCAAATGGACCGTGGATGTTCTAGCTACCCTATATATCAAGGAGATTGTAAGACCATATGGTATTCCAACTTCTATTATTTCGGATAGAGATCCGAGATTTATCTCTCATTTCTGGAAAGATTTACAATCATCTATGGGTACTAGGCTAAAATTTAGCACTACATTTCACCGTCAAATTGATGGACAAACCGAGAGGATGATTCAAATAATTGAAGATATGTTGAGATCCCGTATGATAGACTTTGGTGGTATTTGGCATAAACACTTACCCTTGACTGAATTTGCTTATAACAATAGCTATCAGTCTAGTATACAAAAGACACCTTTCGAAGCACTGTATGGTAGCAGCTGTAGATCACCTCTATGTTGGAGCGAGGTTGGAGAGAAAGGATTACTTGGTCCTAATATTGTTCCAGATACAACTCACAAAATTTAGTTGATCCAAGAAAGGCTGAAGATTGCTCAATCACGGTAGAAGTGTTATGCCAATAATCGAAGAAGAGACCTTGAATTCCAAGTGGGGGAGCATGTCTTCTTAAAAATCTCACCTACATGAGGAATTAAAAGGTTTGGCATTAAAGAAAAGTTAAGTCCAAGATTTATTGGCCCTTTTGAGATTTTGGATAGAATCGGCGAAGTGGCGTACAAACTAGCTTTGCCTCCTCAATTGGCCGGTGTACATGATATATTCCATATATCCATGCTGAGGAAGTATGTGTATGATCCTTTGCATGTGATTCAATTTGATGACTTGAAGCTACAGAAGAATTTATCTTATGAAGAAAGACCGATCAAGATATTTGAGCGAAAGTTACACCAGCTAAGAAATAGGGCTATACCGATGGTGAAAGTCCAATAGAGTAAGCGTGGATTCGAGGAAGCTACTTGAGAATTAGAGGATTCAATTAGGAAAAAAAGACTCCGTTTCAACGGCAAACGGAGCCTCTGGCTGGCCCGCGCGGCAACGCTGACGGCTGCACAGTGCGCCGCACAGGATCACCCGAGCCCCGGGATCGACGAGGTGGAAGGTCGCGTCGCGCGTGTCTGCTACTGCGGCGAGATGGTCACGTGGCTGGACGGCAGGCGATGACCGCCGCCCAGCCCGAGCCGACCGGGGACGAGGCCGAGGCATTGGCCAAGCTCGTCGAACTGCTGCGTCTGCTGACGGCGACCATCACGGCGACCGCGTTCTACTGCGCACCGGACGCCGCTGGTCTGGTCTTCGGCTACCACGACGGTCGCTTGACGCCCGAAGACGACCCGTATCTGCCGAACCTCGCACACGACCTGGCGCGGGCAGTGCTGCCGATCATCACCGAGGCGGTCGAGGCCGCCAGGCGGGACGCGCTGACCGAGGCCGTCGACGCGATCGAGCACCGCCGCGCCCACCACAACGCCACCCGCGCCGACCGGGAGGAACGCCGCGTGCGGCAAGGGCTCCGCAAGGCCGCCGAGATCGTCGCCGCGCTCCGGGACGCGACCGAGGCCGGGGAGGGGCAGTGATCATCACCGTGCACGGCACCCCGGCACCTCAGGGCAGCAAGACCCGCACCCGCTACGGGATGCGCGACGACAACGCCGAACGGCTCAAGCCGTGGCGCGAAGCCGTCAAGCACGCCGCAATCGGCACCGACATCGCCGACCGGGGCCTGATCGTCGGACCCCGCCACCTCGGACCCGTCGAGCTCGACGTCACGTTCACGTTCCGCCGGCCCAAACACCACTACCGCACCGGCCGGAACGCGCACCTTCTCCGCGACGGCGCACCCAAGGTGCCGACCACGAAACCCGACGTCGACAAGCTGCTGCGTGCCTGTTTCGACGCCCTGACCGACTCCGGCATCTGGCGTGACGACAGCCAGGTCGTGCGGGTCACCGCTGCCAAGGCGTACGGGGAGCCGGGCGCTGTGATCCGGGTGTGGGGTGCCGCGTGAGGCCGCGACTGCTCGACCTGTACGCAGGCGAGGCCGGCGCCGGCCAGGGCTACCACGACGCCGGGTTCGACGTGTTCGCCGTCGACAGCGCCCCCGCACGGCTCGCCCGCAACCCGTTCCCGAGCCACCTGGGCGACGCGATCGCCTACCTGCTCGAGCACGGCCACGAGTTCGACGCGATCCACGCGAGCCCACCATGCACCGGGTACACCCGCGGGACCGCGGCCATCCCGGACCGGCTCACCCGGTACGACCGGCTGATCGCCGCGACCCGTGAGGCGCTGGAGATCGTCGGGCGCCCGTACGTGATCGAGAACGTCGCCGACGCGAGGGCCGAGCTCCGGTCACCACTGATGCTCTGCTGGTCGATGTTCAACACCCCCGGGTCGGTGATCGACACGGACGGGACGCCGCTACGGATGGAACGCCACCGGCTGTTCGAGACGAGCTTCCCGGTCATGGCGCCGGCCGGCTGCAACCACCCGCGCAGCGTGCAGGTCGCCGGCTCGTACGGGGGCGCCAGGCGGGACAAGGACGAGGCGCGGCTGATCCGGAAGGGCGGCTACGTGCCCGCGTCGGTCGGCGTCCAGCGCGAGCTCCTGGGAACGCCGTGGATGAGCGAGAAGGGCTGCAGACTCGACCCCGACCTGTAGCTGCAATATCTGATGACGGGGCTTGGCCGACGGCTTCCTCGACGTGTCTCCTTCTACCTCCAAGAAACGGGATCTCGTTCTGACTCCGGATCCTACGCGCGCTGGCAAGAACGGGTGCCACGATCAGCTCTGACGTCGGATCAAGACAGGTAAGCCCTCGTTGCGAAGAGGACTCGACGTAATATGATGAAACCGAAGGTCAGGCCCTAATTTGAAGCGGGGTGACAAGGAAAACTCCCACAACAGGGTGATTATCCTCAGGTCGGGCCTATCTGGGCGAGTCACGTAGCCCGGCAAGCATGGGCGCCACGATCAGCTCCGATGTCGGATGAGGGCGGGTGAGCCCTCGTTGCAAAGAGGACTTGACCTAATATGATGACACCAAAGGTCAGACCCTAATTCAAAGCGAGGCAATGAGGAAAAATCCTACAACAGGGAGATCATCCTCAGATCGGGCCTGTCTGGGAGAGTCGCGTAGCCCGGCGAGAATGGGCGCCACGATCAGCTCCGATGTTGAATCGGGGCAAGTGAGCCCTCGTTCCAAAGAGGACTCGACGTAGAATGTCTGAGTGGTAGAGGTTGATAGTTGTTCCTAGTAGTATGATAGAGAAAGACTTCACAATAGAGATCACGCCTTGTCAGGCATCTAGTGACGCATATCTGCGCGGTCGAACGAAAACGGCCGCTTCGACCTGATCTGGGGGCGGATGACAACAAGCCTAGACTCGTTACGAAGAGGACTCGAAGAGGAATACCTTGTGGGCAGGGTTCACCTAGAAGTGCTACGGGGGAGGCACTGGAGTTGGATTTGAATCTAGACTTAGAATGACTAAACTTGATGTTCATCCATGCTTCATCTTGAACCCGACGACCCTAGTGTGATTTGACTCTTGGAGTCACTAGTGTCAAGACGCTCATAGAAGGTGTGTCGGGGGTTGTTCTCTACCTTTTCGTCAGGCACCACGTGACGTGATGGGTTGCTGGGAGTCCCCGATTTCCCCGGGTGCTAAAGATAAATGGCTCAACGTCGTGTGTCTGAGGGTCGGGGACGGCCCTAACTTGCTGGAGATTTTTCGTAGGATATGGCTAGGGTGTTTGAGCAGTGGGTTGGTCTTCGATTTTCTATAGAGTGGCTGGAACATGCGCACCCCCCAGGTGCGCGGGCAAATTCCCGATATGCGAGTACAGGCCATATGGGCATTGTAAGGACCCTCGGGGCCCGTAGTTGGCTCGGAAAAGTCTTCCTAGGATATTTGAAGGCTAGATGGAGACTTTTTTGGGAGACCCCCCGGCCCCATTGCTGGGTGCCAAGTGTTGCAGCTTGAGGTTAGGGCACCCCCGGGTTGGCCTGGGCAGCTTAATTGAAGGCGGGTAAACTCGCAAACTGGGTGATCGGAGGTGGCCCCGATCGATTGTTAATGCCACTGTGGGTCACGGCTAGCTGGTTAGGACTCTTGGTTGGGCCTGGTATGACGTAGAAGGGACTAGGTAGATGATGCCTTAAAGGCGTTCGGGAAAATTTCTGAGCCCTTGTTTCGAGTTATTTTTGCTGGGAAAATATCTGGGTACAACAGAGGCATATAAAAATAAATGCTAAGTAATTCTAACAACTGAAATAAATTACACTAATCAATTAGCTAAAATATGGGCATATTTATCTAATAAATGAATACAAAATAATTTTTCGTGTAAAATAGACTGGCACATCCGGTGTGACTTTTCTTGCCTTTCATCTCTTTGTCAAATAATACCCCGACTTTTGCAAAGGTTGTGACATTCTTCGTACTCTTGCTAGAGAAATAGGTAAAAATTTCGACAATAATGGTTGTTGTGACTTACGGTCTGTTTGTCGTCGCCAAACATGCTAGGCACAGCTACCTGGCAACACTGATCATCTTCGACAACTACCCAGCACTGGTTAGATCCCCCTTCTTCTTAAGGGTGGTCCCTGTCACTGAAATGGCTCCAACCGCACTTGCCGCTTTTGGGGGCTTGACCCAAGGCTTATCCCCTAACTTTTCCGTCAACGCCATTCACTTGCAGACTGCACCTGTTAATCGGGGGCAACACCATTAGCATAAAGGCAGAAAGCTCATTGCAACCATTTCACACTCCGGCAAGTTGGCCCTTGTCGGTAATTTTCACATCTGGCTTAATGGAGACGAGCTGGCCATGCCACAGGAAGATTACGTCTTCGACCATCCCAACTTCAAATTGCTTTGAGCTGCTCAGCCAAATATGGGAAGATGAAACTGAAGAAGTCTGGCGCCCAAGCCACTCCCATTAACCGTGGGTAGGTACACCGGCCGAAGCCCAAGACCCCTAAGTCTAAGCGAGGGGGCAATCATGTGGAGGAATGCCAGTTCAAAGTCAAGCAAATTTGGGTTATCAAAGAGGAGGCCTGAGCCATCAGGGCAAGCCACCCTATCCTAGTGTCTGACCATGGACAAACGAAGCTCTAACTACTCTAGAAATCCAAGTTTCCCACCCTCAAGGGCTGAAAAGGAAAGGGGTTTATAAAAAGCCCAATAAAGCCAGATGATCTTGGGAGGTAATTCAACTAGAAGGGACTTGTTAGGCAGACGTTTCATCACCCAAGGTGTCGGTCTTTGACTGATTGGGCACCCACTTGCCTGGGTTCTCAGCCCCAAAAGAAGAGGAGAGTGGTGCAAGTTACCGATGACTCCATAAAGGTGTTCACTTGCTACACTTCCTCTGTCTGTGACTAGCCAATTGAATCTTCTGAAGAAGTTAGCTGAAGCGGGCCAAATTCAAAGTCCTAACCCTTCATTAAATTTGTCAGAAGAAGCATATGATGACGATCTAAGTTTGTTAGAAGATAACTTGTCTCTGATGAATTCACCCCACAATATATTTGAAGGGTCAGTTGAAATAACTCAATCACCCTGCAGGGGTGAACCCACAATTGGACTCAATGCCAGAAAACTTGTGGACAAGGAGAGTAAGTCCAGTCAGATGTTAGTCTTTGACCGGCTGGGGGCACGTCCCGGTCCGAACTCATATCCCCACAAGAAAAGAATGATGCAAACCTTTGAAGGCACTACAAAGGCTTATAGTTGTTACCTCCTCTAACTGATAAATCTACAGCGCCGGAAGGTCTAGCTCAACAAACCCACTTGATCAACAAGGGCGGTCGTATAACTCACCTTAAGACTAAGGAATATTCAACCCAAGAGAATTATCCTGCGAGGACGTCATTTCAGTAAGAGTTGCTTTAACATATTATCAATGATTATGATAACATGGCCCTGACATGGATATTGTAACGACCAGCGATTTGAATACTGAGAAAGACCCGATCATCTGAATCTCGAACCGTCATCTACGAGTCTGAAGACTCGGAAGGGTTAAAGAGATGGTGTGGAAGTATACGAGGATCAAAAATAATTGTAGAATTACACAGTTATATGAATAAGCATGAAATAGAACTAATCATTAAGTAAATTACATAGTCCACAATATAACAACAGTAGTCCACAACTAGTACAACAAAGAAAGGAAAGTACTACACGAGACATATCCCGGCTCTGGTAACTAACAACTAACCCTGGGCATTAGAGCCACGTAGAGCCTTAGACACGCTCTTTTGTAACCTCGTCTCACCTGAAACGCGAAAAAACGTAGGGAATGAGTCTCATAACAAAAGACTCAGTAGGGATCACTCGGATCCTCACCTCACAAAATGAGAAACTGCAATGCCAAGCAGCTAAAGGCGAGTATTACGCAAGACGTAGAACCGAGTACTGTAGGAATAAATAAACGAAAAAGTCCTGCTACGTCTGACACCGATCTCACAATGGAAAATCGAGACACACGTCACGGTGAAAACCAAGAGTCGCTACCTGACAAAGACAGGAGTACCTCCCACTAGAAGCACAGCCAGACGCGTCCCCTGACGACTTACACCGCGCCGCAGTGTCTCCCTACGCGTCCTAGGCGGAGACTGAGACACACTCACAAGTAACACTGACAAGGGTCTAGTTGGGGTCATGCTCGTCAGCATGCGTCCGAAGTCCCCACCCACGTGTGCACACACTGACAGACTGCGCTATGTCAGGCCCTCTAGCTGATTCTTCCTCCCGGCCCGGACTCGAGCCGCTACAGTAGGAGGCCCACGACAACCAGCCTAAAGCCGTCTCTCTCGGGTAGCCTCACCACCACTTCTTGGTGGGACCACACGCGTGTCGAAAGGCTACGACTAGTGAAGGATCACTGAAGGAGTAGACTCTCTAACTACAGAAAATTGTGCCCGAATCGGGCAAGGTACAAGGATCGCTCCTCGCACCGACACCGACTCACGGTGATGCAATCCGAGAACACACCACCTCCCGGGATCCCACAGCACCCTAACACATGGTCCCCACATGATGCCCAGTATCAGTCGGATCACAAGTCAACAAGTGGATCGAGGTCCACTCACCCGAGATCTAAAGTGGCAAGAAATGGACATTGGTCAGACAGAACACAGGAGGCGGTCCACTCTGGACCATCCCTGGTACAAACGGTCAAATGCTGGACCACCTCAAGGAGAGAGACGGTCCTCCCTGGACCGCGTGAGAAGGCTGGGCGGTCGCCTACCGTCTACCGCTCAAAGGAGATAAACGGTCTCCTCCAGACCGTTCAACACCTAAGCGGTCCACCGTTGGGCCGCTTCAGGAGGTAAACGGTCCCCTTGGGGCCGCCAAGCCACCGAACTGCACGGATGATGAAACAGTCACGTTGTGACCGTTGGGGACTAAAAACAGTCTCCCTTGGGACCGCCAGACCTGGGTAAACGGTCATCTCATGACCGCTAAGCCCCAAAACCGTTCAACGGTCAAAACTCAATGGTCAGAATGCCTCGGTAGTCACGTTGGCTCCGCGGGAAAAATGGTCAGCCTCTTGGCCGCCGTAGGGTGAAACAGTCAGTCGATCGACCACTTACCCTACCGACACACCCTGGTCAATAGGCGGTCCTCCTTAGGGCCGCCTAAACCAAAAATGGTTCCCGTTAGGACCGTTTTCTTCCAAAAAAATCGAGAACGGCGAATCACGACGGAAATCGCCATTCCACGCCCCGATCACCACCGGGTGATGGGGAAATAGAGGGAAAACCCTCCCCCAAGCCCCTAGGCATCCAATGGTACCCTCAAATCACCGAAAAATGTGATGAAATACTAGATCGAGCGCTCGATCCCCAAAACATGATTTTCCCTTTTCGGCACGAAATAACCCACTCTCGACCTCCCTTCGGCCTAGAAATCGCGGGGAAGGTAAATATCGAGCTAAGGATCCGTCACCCTACCTCAAGGTCGCTCGAAACGCGACGGATCGCCGTTGATCTTCAAAAATCCGCTTGAAAACCCTCAAACTCTCACAAGCTCCCACGAACCGCACGCCGCGGCGATCGCCTCACCACTGCCGTCGTTGCCGCGTCGTCACCTCACAGCCATCTGCAGCCGGAGGGGAGCACCGCAGTGGTCGTCACGCCAGAGGAGGAAGAGAAGGAGAGGGGGCGGTTCTCATGGGAGAGAGGGGAGGAAGAAGAAGAAAGAAGAAAGAAGAAAGAAGAAAAATAAGAAAAAGAACAAGAAATGGGGTTTATATAGAAAATTTTGATTTTTTAAAAAATATATTTTCTCGATCCTCGAAACACGCCGGTCGCACCGGTACCGTCTAGGAGTAGGTGAACACAATGGTTTGCCCTACACAGGGTTCCGTAGGTTCACCGGGAAAAACACGCGTAAACCGCAGAACACGTTCCACGATCTCTAAAAGTGATCCGAAACTCACGAATCCTGACCTGAAAAATGTCTGAAAAATAGTTCTGGGCATAACAAATTAGTTTCTCTACGAAAATAAATCTGGGACCCGAGAAAAAGGATCTGAAGGGTCCGGGATATTACACAGAGGGATACAACATGCAGCAGATAAGCCGCCGCCTGCTCCACAGAAGAAAAAATCATCATGGACCACATTATTCAGGAGCAAGAAGGATACACAACCACCATTAAATCAGATAGATATTGCAGACTTAGAGACATTAGATCCCAATACAGATGACAACACTCCCAAGCCCTCTATTGAGCCCCGCATCAGTGGGAGTCATGACTTCGATGAGGACAGTACACCGACAGGGTCTTCATCCCATGGAGGTGGCAGTTCTCAAGGTGGTCAACGGAGTCGTCGTGGGGATACTAGTGCTGGTGGCAGAGAGTATAGCAGTGGTCAAGGTAGAGGTCATGGGGGCCGCGAACATGCCGCATGGACAGAGGAGCAGCACTTCACACAGGCCACGCAAGATGAGGACCACGGTGCTCCACCGCCAGGGACGAGGCATGTAGCTAATAATTGGGATCCCTACTATGGAAGTTCTATTACAGACAGTACCAGCTATCAAGGCATGCTGTCTGATTTTGAGAGGATGAGCACACATGACTCTCAAGGATCTGGAAGCGAGTATGGACGGTCATGGCCACAACAGCCGATGTATCATGGCGATTCAGATAGCAGTAGTTCATTCTTCCCATCGTATCCATATCCTCATGCCCATGCTTTAATGCCGCAATATACCGAAAGATACGATCAGCCCGCAACTGCGCCACCACCGGTCGTGTACGCACAAGGTTCGCAGTAGTATGAATACTACGTACGCATGTACTAGGAGAACTATACAGGTTCGATGCGTTATGAAAACTATTTGTCTTATCTGCGGGCCACATTTAATGTCAGATTGTTTGGAGATGGGATGTGGCCCAGTTTGAGCCCATATGATTAAGAGTATGTATCATTTATTTATATTTATAAGTAATTAATAATTAATTATAAATTTCTTCATATCTTGAGTTTTGTACTTGTCATTGAAGTTACTAATGATAATTTTTACAACATTTGCAGGTGATCATGGACGGACGATGTCACCCTGCGTGGGAGCATGGTTACACTGTTAAGGGTGATCGACATGTGCACTGTAGATACTGCGGACATCACGTCACTGGCATACACAGATTTGCAGAGCACCTTGCGGGAGTGGGACGCGATTGCCGTGCATGCGATAGAGTTCCGGGGGACGTTCGACATTCCTTTCTGACACAGTTACGGGAGGGATATGTTTCTCGTAACCTACCCGGGACATCCTCTTCTACGTCTAGGGTACCCCCACCACTAGCACCGGGCGGAGCAGGATCTTCCTTCACGTCCAGAGTTCCAGTACCAGCACCAACATCAGCACCAGTCGCACCAGTAGCACATGATAGAATTGAATGTATAGATGTAGTGAGGATTTTTTTTAGAGATTTTCATGTACCATCCACCGCTGCACATGACCCATCATTTGTGCAGATGGTTACATATTTTCAGTAGATTGTGCGGTGTACAAGCGGCCGCATATCTCTCAGAGTCCAATGCCAGATTCTTCGGCTAGTTTAAGGGATAAATTAGGGGCTTTTGCTAATTATCACCGACAGAGTTTGATGGCCCAAAGATGACCACACAAGAATGATGATTGGTCTATCGTAAGGCCACACATCCCTTCGAAACTGGAATAATTAAGGGCTTTTTTCTCTCCCATTTTGGGTTTTCTCTCTAAACTTCCTCTGATGATTCCTCCATGGATTCTTTGCCATTTTCGATGCCGTTTCTTCCAGCTTTGAGATAATTCAATTATCTCCAACTTTTATGTTATTATCTTGGCCTGAAAATACCTAATTATCTCCAATTTCAAGTTAAGACTCTAGGTGCTCTATAAATAGACCCTAGAGACCCAGCTTGAAGTGAGGGAGAGATCAGGGATCGACGACGAAGCTCTGTCGAATTGTCAAGTGATCCTAGCATAGGGGGGAGGCCTTCTACATCCCTATAGGCCTCCGGTTAAAGGGAGTAGTCCATTTGTCGTGTCGTCTGTCATCAGTCCCGCTAGTCATTTCGTCGTTGCATGCACGATTCCTTGTCATCGTTATTTGCTTCTTTCCATCCTCATTATCATTTTTACACACCCACCTATGTTTTGGTGCCCCAAGGGGTTTAAAAACCTCCATGTGAACCCCCATTCATGCTAGTTAGTTTATTTTCTGTCATTTCTAGCATATACTACACTTCATGGATCTAATCTGGGTTTTCGTTTTGTTGGCTACACGTTGTTTTGCAGGTCAGCAATCATCTAGCACGAGGCCTACTCTTTCTGGCCGGCCGGAAAGAGTGGAGGTTGAAGTCCTATGATTTGGAGGAAGGTGGAGTGGAGCGGTCGATCGTCGTCCGTCCAAGACGTTGAGCGGCTACCGCGTGGCCGTTTATCTTCATCCTGCGGCCGCCCCAGAACCGTCCCACTACCAGCGTTCTTCATCCCGCGTTTCATTCCAGCGCTGGTAGGCAGCCTACAGAGAGCCGCACTTCTTCCAAGCGGTCCTTCATCGACCGCTCATCCTCCCAGCGCTAGGCAAAGGTGAGTGTCTCTCCCCATTTCTCAAGACACGGCGCGTCCATCGTGTCCGGGGTCTTGGGTGGCGATCACACAGGTTCTGTCTTCACCCCCTCCCTTTTGGCTTCATTGATTTTTTGTGCTTCCCTAGTCGAGAGGAGTAAAAGGGTGATCTTATTCTATTGCCGGCACTTAAGTGAAAAGACATTTTTCCGATCAACACCCCCCTTGGCCTTCCCTCAAACTAAATACTGATGGAGCTTGAAAATATATAGGAGTATCCGGTGGTGGTGGTGTCATCCGTGACCCACATGGCAATGTCCTGCTTGCTTACTCTCATTTCTATGACCAGTCTAATAGTCTCATTGCACAAGCCTGAGCTCTCTATGATGGACTAAAATATCTTCACACTGTCACTAATCGGCCAGCTTATATTGAGTGTGACACCAAAGTCTTAGTACAGATTGTTAAAAAGGAGGTTTCCTACCCGTGGGTTATTCTTTCTTATGTTCGAGACATCTGGCGCAACCTCTCCCCAGCAGACACTATTTTCCACATCTATAGAGAAGCTAACACAGTTGCCAACTCTTTATGCGAAAAATAACTCTCTTCCTTTGATAATCTATCATAGCGTAATGCTCTTTTAACCAATCCAGCCCTAAGATAGCATCAAAGTCTTACATTGGTAAACAACAAAAATAACCGGACAGAGTTCTTCCTTCTATATTAACTAACAGTGAGGGTATATGTCTCTTGGTATACACCGCTCCTGCAGGTGTGTGTACTAACAGGGACACGTCTAGGTCTAATGACTCAATTTCGAGTTCCTCATGCAATTAACTGGCAAACCTCTCAGAAATGAAAGTATGTGTTACACCGGTGTTAAACAATACTCTAGCATGAATACCATTGATAGAGATAGTACCTTCTGTGAGGTCCTCTGCCTGCTCAGTATCCTCTCTAGCTAATGCAAACACTCGAGCTGGCGCTCGGGTCTCCCTGCGGGTCGTGCTTCTGCTGGTCTGACCACTACTGGAGCTGCTGCTGCTGCAACTGGCCGAGCTGCTACAGGCTGCATCATCTTGTAGCCCTTCTCACCACAACAGAGACACCTGCCAGTGGCGATCCAGCATACTTCCCTGCCATGTCGCTTGCCGCAGTGTTTACATTCTGGTTTGTCGTTGCTCCTTGCTGGTGGTGCGGTCTTCCCTTCCATGAATGACTGCAATGGACTCTTCATCACCTTTTTTCCTTTGTCATACCGGTGAAATGGTGTCGATGGCCTCTTTGTTGAAGTCCTCTTCTCCTCTTGATATAATTCCATGTCACTCTCTTGACGGCAAGCCGCGCCAAGAGCCGCCTCCATCGTAGCAAGATCTAGTACAACTAAATGGGTCCGAAGCGACGGTCGTAGTCCCGCCAAAAACTTTTTCACCTTCCTTCTTTCATCTGTAACAATGTGCGATGCATACTTTGACAATTCTGTAAACTTAGCCTCATACTCGAGCACGGTCATCGACTCTTGAGTTAGGGCCAGAAAATCTTGCTCCAACTTGTCTTGCACATGCTCTGGTATGTACTTTATCATGAATAGCTCCTTGAATTCTTCCCAAGTAATATCATGCTCTACTCTGTTAGGTTGATTCCTTAGCACAGACGCCCACCATATATGTGCCCTCTCCTGTAGCATGTACGCCGCCAAACTTCTCTTGTCCTCATCCGCACATCGGATGACCCGAAAAATCTTCTCTATCTCGTAGAGCCAATTTTCAGCCATGATTGGCTGACTCTCTCCCTTAAAAGAGAGTGGAGTCATCCGTCAAAATCTCTCCATCATGGTCACCCTTCCGAAAACCTGCTCCTAGGGTGATGCTGCCTGAGTTTGGAGTTGCGCCTGAAGAGCCGTTTGTGTCTGAGCCTGGATTTACATAGCCTGAACCAGACCTTGCATGAACATCTCATAATCCACCAAAGGTGGTGGGGGCGGAGATGGACATCATCATTCTGAAGTGCACGACGACCTCCTCCCGCCATAGTTTGACCATACAATTATACGGTGAAGTTTTCATAATAACTCCCTACTAGTTCAAGATTTTGGAATGTAGATTTAGCAGATGATTATTCATGTAAATTCTCAACCACGGTGGCTCTGATACCACTCTTTGTAACGTTCCGACTCGTAAATCTGGTCCAGTCGTAAAGACTCACGTCAGATTCCGATCGAAACGTCACAGTGGGTAAAAGGGGCATGATTTCATGAATCTAGCAGGTTGTTTGTAGCACGGGTTTACACATGAAAAAATGATACAAGCATGCTCGGGCGAGGGCGTTATTTTAGAAATTATTAAATGAATTCACGACTTGTTGCAGGTCGTTATTTTAATTAACGACACCCCTTGGGGGCGTCATTTGCTGGGTCACAGGGTTTTCTAAAAAGACCTCTCAACCGAGGGTCATAGAAATATGAAAAAAGGAAAAAAAAGGAAAAAAGTAAATAAAATGCGTGTCCCTACCTTGCTGCGTTCGGGGTTCACATAGCCCCCACGCATTGGTCGATGACGAGGGGCCGCTTCCTCTTCGCCTTCTTCCTCGGCTTCCTCCCCACCGCCATCGCCATCGCCATCTCCTTCTTCTTCTTCTTCATCTTCTTCTCCACATTCTCCTTCTCATTTTCACCTTCGTCCCCTTCGGTGCCTTCTTCTTCTCCCTCGACCTCGCCAAGTACCACCGCGGGAATTTCCTCGCCAGCCGCCGCGATGGGTTGCTCGATGGCGTCACCCTGCTCCTCACCGAGGTCCACTACCTCCAGAGCTATAACACATTGGCGTTTACTGGGCCCAGCCATGGTAGCGAAGATGGAAGCAGGAGAACGGAGACAGCGTGGATGGGGAGGCTAAGGTTTCAGGGGAGTTGCAGAGAGAGGGACGAATGAAAAGAGGGACGAATAAAAAGTAGCAAGGGCGAGGGAAGGAAATAGTGGGAGTTTTGTGTGTGGAATTCGAAACGAATTGACGGCTTTATCAAGGGCATTATTTATTATATTGACGACCGTGCATAGAGGCGTTATTTGATTTAGTTCTTGGAATTTTGAAAATGAATTTAATCAACGACTTCCACAAAGGCGTTAGTTATGAGTTTGACGGCTGGCATTGAGGTGTCATTTCACTTTGCGTTGGGATTTGAGCAGTCGTCTGAACCGTTGTCAGGGCAATAAATGAGGTGGAATGATTGATTCGACGGGTAATGGTGGTTCAAAATAACGGCGTGATTGAAGGCGTCATATTATTAAGACACGACCATTTATGAGGCTCTATTTTTTGGAAAATATCAGAATATTTTTAAAGAATCCACGCCGTCTAACAGGGCGTCAATTAATTAACGCCACATTACGAAGGCGTCAGTCTTGGATTTTAATCAGTTTTTGAGAAATAATTTATCATGATTGACGACTTTAGTTAAGGCGCTGATTTGTTAATTGACGGCTTCAACAAAGGCGCGTTCTCAGAATAGAAGAAAGAAATTGGAAGATTTGACTGATCATATTTTATTTGGCTCAATTAAGGAACTATCCTTTATTTATTCAAAGAAAATCATTACATTAATGAGCCACTTTGGGTCTCATTTGTCTAAGGGCTATTACATAAGCTTTCCATTGATCCTTGTCTTCTTCAACCCTCTCAATAGGCTAGTTTAGTTTGCTGATTCTCCAGAGGGCTTGGATGGTCTTGATCTCTTCCTCATCTTCATTGGATCCAAGGTCCCTTCTCTTGATTGGCGGAAGATGAGAGGCTTCTTCAAAGTGATGACATGGGAGGCCAATTTGGGGATGACATCGGTGTGCGTTGTAGAGGACTAGCTCGGTGGCGCCCACTAGGCGAAGCTCTAGTTAGCATCAAAACCATAGACCATATCTTCAATCAATCATCAAAATCATATCATCACACATGAAGTTTAGTTATCATTAAAACCATAGCTCAACACAGCTAGCTCTGAAGCTTCCACCTCCAGCACGTCAGTAAAGTCCACCCCCAAGAAATTGTAAAGCTGACCATCAGTGGGAAGGAGCTAAAAATAGTCGGTACTGCAAGGTACCCATAAGCAATGTGATTGGCCACAATCGCAGGACCGAAGGTCAAAGCAGCAAAACCAACAGCCATCGTTGCTTCCTGGAATCACAGAAACAAACAAATGATCAACATTCTTTGGGAGGTCCCCGGGGCCCATTTATCTTGGCAAAGAGATGAAGGGAGACTCGGTCCCACCGGGCATGCTAGACTGTGGGGACTTATTAATTTTTGGGATGATTTTGTTGGTTTACTTTGTTTGTTTATTAGGGGGTTTTATTTTAGGGTAGGGCGTGCCAGTCACATATGTGACAAATTTATTGAGCACTCGATCTAACTCGATCAGACGAAAGTGAAATCCATGTCGGGACCAGAAGTTCATCATACCATAAAGGTTATGACGTTAATTACATCCTCTGAGAAGGAGGAAAACTCTTGACTAATTGCCAAGATAGAGAACCATGGAGGCTGAATAAGCGATGTGAGACCTAGACACATGTTCAAGCATGCGGCATAACTATACTTCGCAACCATACCCCAAGTACATGGTGGAGAACATAGGTCCGAAGACCACCATCACGCATAGTGAGAGCTTTCAGTCAGACCTAATCTGACCTTCCGCAAGTCACCATTTAATATACCAGGAGATCAGGACAGGTAGGCATTCGATGAAACAATGATGCATACAATGGTACATACATATATGTATATAATATATACACATGAGTATATGCAAGTAGATATGTAAGCATGAGAAGAGCGAATCATCAAAGAGATTTGATATTGATTCTATTATTAGCCTTATTGTTTATTCAAAGCATGACTCTGGGTCAGGCACTCGAGGAGCTTTCAAAGTATTTACAATGGCTGGAGTCGACTCCGGGCTTACAAGAGGTCGACTCGACTGAAAGAGTGGTGGATCGACGCCCAAAGGAAGTGTATCGGTGCTGGGCGCCCACGGGAAATGGATCGACGTGACCCATGGTGAGTCGGTGCCTTTGAGAAACGAGAGCGGACGGGGAGAGGGTGGATCGGTGTGACAGGGCAAGTGAATCAGTGACGTTAAAAAGGGAGGGTGACTGGGAAGAGGTTGGATCGGCGCGAATGGCGCTAACCCACTGGCCCTACCATCGACTCATTGCCTGTGAATGGGAGTGGCGCAGACTCACAGGATTTTTGAAGGGGAATCGAATCTTTTAGCCAAGGAGTCAGCCTGGGTAGCATTAAGGTCGATGCAGGGAAACATTAAGCCTAGTTGGAATTATTGGGGGAGATTGACTATAGTTAAGGGTCATGGGAACGCGATTGATTATCATTGAATTGCTCACCTTAACCTTGAAGGGATGAATGGGGCTTGACGATTACCCTGTGCTTGTTATTTTAGAATTCTTATTACTCTTAGTTTCATAGTTCGTCATCCGTGCGAGGTTCATAGTCGAGCACGGGTATAAAGAGTTGCAAACATCTTCCTAACCTGGCTCCACAACCTCCACAAACCCAAGCCTCTGCTCAGGCTAGTGCCACCCCTCCTTCCTCCAAACCTATTACTACCACTTCTACCCCCAACGCCGCTCAGTGTATTGTGTCAATACGCTGACGTTGGGCCCCACGGCCTTCAACTTTGCCTTCATCCTCTCCACTATCTCCACCACCAACATTACCCCCATTGCCCGCATCACCACCATCACCTTCATCTCCACCACTTTTATCTTCCCCATCTTCTCCTCCGTCTTCCATGCCAAAGCTTGAGTAAACTATACCTTCGCCTTTACCCACACTGTTACCTTTGCCATCACGCGACACCCTCGCCATGGAAACCTCCAAGCCATCCAAGCCTTCTACCTCTGCCACTTCTCCACCTACTTCCACCCCACGGAGCGGGTGTGCATGACCTTTGGTGCCCCTTGGGTCTGGTCCCCAGGGTGAAAATGAGCCAAATCAGGATGATACTTCGCCAGTTATACATTTTGAGTTCCAAGATTTCATTTGTCAGATGCCTATCCATGTCCTGGTCCCTGGCTATTGCGGGGATGATAAGCCCATATTGCCTATGGTGGTTGTCAAGAGGAGTTCCCTTGCATTGGTGCTAGTTTCTTCTTAAACGAGACCGGTGGCAATCTCATTGCTCGTCGGAGGATCTATTATTACCCCTGGCTCCATTGTTGTTCAGTTCACTGGCCGAGAAGGGTTCTCCACCCGCATGGTGCTAACCTATATGGCCACACTGGCCGAGAAGTGTTCTCGTCGGAGGATCATATTCTCAATATTTTCAAGGGACATTCTGCACTCTTTATGCGATCTTCCTTACTTTATTGGTACACTGGCCACGTCAACGCCACACATTACACTCCCTCAGTTCCATCCTGCTCTTCTGTCAAGGGAGTTATGCTTCAAGATTGATTGCCGAGTGGAGTTGCCGAATCTGTATGTCTTGGTGCCGAGTTACAAGACTCCATGGTTTGGCGTTCATTATTCTGAGGAGTTACTTATTCGAGAATGTCCGCATACCATTAGCACTGGGTGTTTAGGGTAATCGCCCCGATGAAGCTACATGTTCCTAACTAGGCCAGGCCATCTGCTAGATGGGCCCGTTATTTGAGAAGACATTACAAAATAAGAAACCCAAAGGTCCGTGTCCACGCCAGGCGGGTTCATGTTCAAGAGATTCAAGTTCAAGGGCCGCATGTTGTGCACTCAAGGGTCCACATCTTCTTCCTATCCTTTCTATTCATCATTTCTTCTACTCACCATTCTTCTTCTTCCCATCCAGATCATCTGGATTCTCCCTCCTCTCACAATTCTAGGTCTCACCCTAGGCCCTTCTTGTTGGAACTCTGATTTTGATAATGACAATCTGTGAATCATGCTTAATCTGAAATAAGTAAACATCTCAATCAATTCTATTGTATGTCTTTGTATCACAATATAAGTTGTCTCATAATCATTCAGGAGCTTGCTTGCATTTTTGGCACCTAAGGTCCGTGCATATCTTTGAATCAGTTCAGTGCACATCTTAGTTAATATGCATTTCAATGTCTGTGCACTCACTGTTCAACTCGGTGCACATTTCAGCTCTTATGCTTGCTAGGGTCTAAGGTCCGTGCATATAGGCCATATCCTCAGAACATGCTCAACGCATTGGTAATGTCCTGGAGTAGGAGAACGCAATGGTTCACCCTGTACGGGGTTCTGAAGGCTCGACCGAAAAAAACACGCGTAAACCACTAAATGCGCTCCGGGACCCCCGAAAGTGATCCGAAACTCACGGATCCAGATCTAAAAAATGTCCAAAAAATTTGGGACATTACACTAAGTAACATGCTAAAGTAGCGATGTCAAGCATTATTTTCATGACATAGCGCTGCAAGTCACTGGGGATACATAAGGAATCACACAAATGTGATCTATGAGCTCACACAATGATGAAGAGAGATCAATTCATCATTCTCATATGCGATCGTATATTACACATGCGGTATGATACGCATGCGTGGTGTTCTTCCATTTTCATGGGCGTGTCACTTCATAAAATATTATGAAACATTGCATGGATACAAGTCTAGTTGTGACCAATATAGTTGACAAGAGTCTCACAAACTAGTCACTCTCACTCAGCCCCTTCTTGTGACTCAGGTATCTGGAATTGATAGGCTCTATGGGATGACTGCTAAATCCTCATAGTCGATCTGCACTAGATCTCATCTTAGCCTTAACCAAGGCGGCACATCTATATTATTTGGGATATAACGCTCGCTCCTAGACCTCCAGCACGCCGCGATATCAAATGCCTAATCTTGCACGCTATCTATAGTGTCAAGGTGAATCATCCGTGTGAGAGGATCGATTCAAGCCAGGTGACACTTTGACGATGTGTAAAGAAATCACATAGTGCAGAGGATATCTCTCAGAAGATAATGCACAAACTTTAATGATGTCAAAAATTACAACAATTACCATTTACAAAGGCGGCAATAAAACTTTCTCAAGAAATTTACTTTGTTAGTGGATCAGCTACCATACGACCAGAACTAATCTATCGGAGCACTACTAATCCTTTCACAAGCAAATCTCTTATGTAGTGATAACGAATATCAATATGCTTCGTTCTGCCATGATATTTAGGATCTTTGGCAAAAACTAGTGCGGAAGTGCTATCTATATATACTAATACACCTTCATCTCTATGAGGTGTAATCACCAATCGTTGCATAAGATTTTTCAACCACACCGCTTCTTGACTTGCTGCAGAACAAGCTACATATTCCGCCTCCATTGTGGATAAGACAATGCAAGACTGTTTCTTGCTGCACCACGAGATAGCCCCACCAGCTAACAGGAACACAGAGCCTGAAGTGGACTTGTGCTCATCTCGATCACCGGCCCAATTCACATCACTATATCCCACCAGTCTTAGGTCACCGCCCCGATAACGTAAGACATAGTCTGATGTCCCTCACAGATATCGAAAGATTCTTTTCACTGTCTTCCAGTGCGCGGGACCGGGGTTACTCTGATAACGGCTAACCAAACTCACTGCGAAATTAATGTCCGGTCGAGTACACAATATGGCATACATTAAACTTCCAATCACAACGGCATATAGCACTCTTGACATTTCTCTCTTCTCTTCTTCATTCTTGGGGCATTGAGTAGCACTTAGCACGCATCTTTTTCAAGTGAAGTATCAATGGGTTTCGAATTGTGCATTCGAAAATGCTCTAGGATTTTATTAATGTAAATTTCTTGAGACAAACTCAATAACAGATCCCAACAAGACAAAGGCAATTAGGGATATGCTGCCTCCAAAGAATTTGAGAGAAGTTAGAGGTTTGATTGGGAGGCTACAGTTTATTCACCAGTTTGTGTCTCAATATTCACAAAAGTGTAAACCCTTCTATGAGCTGACCAAGCCAAGAATCGAATTTTGTTGGGATTCTAAATGTCAGGAAGCTTTTGAAGGATTGAAAGAATATCTAGCTAATCCACCCGTCCTGATACCACCTACCTTAGGCAACCTCTGACCATTTACATCTCAGTTCTGGATGACTCTATGGGAGTTGTCCTTGCATAAATAGATGAAGAAGTCAACGAAAGGGTAGCCTACTACTTGTCCAAACTTCTCAACCCCTGCGAGCAGAAGTACACAACTATGGAGAAAACCTGTGCCGCCCTAGTTTGGGTAGTAAAAAAATTGAAGCACTATCTCTTGGCTCACAAAATTTAATTAATTGCCTGGATGAATCCTATCAAGTATCTTCTAGAGAAATCTGTCCTCATTGATAGGCTAGCATACTGGCAAAGCTTTCTATCTCAGTTTGGCATCATCTATGTTCAGCAAAAGGTGATTAAAGGCTATGCCATAGCTGAACATCTCGCCCATCATTCTCTCCCCAAATTTGACCATATCCAATTAGAGTTTCCAGATGAAGAATTAATGTCCATCAACCAATCAACTGACCACATGTGGATGTTATATTTTGATGGAGCTTTGAATTCTCAAGGGAGAGGTGCCGGCATTGTCCTCCTATCACCTGAAGGTGTCACAATTCCACAGGCTTTTCAGCTCGCATTCTCTGTCACCAACAACATAGCTGAATATGAGGCTCTTCTAGTTGGGCTAGAGGCCTCTCATTCTTGTGGTGTCACCGAGCTATGAATTGTGGGTGATAGTCAGCTCATTCTCTGCCAGGTACTCACCAAGCACTACACTCTGGATGTTAAACTCAAGCCCTATCAGGAGCTCACTTCTGCCTATGCCAAACTATTCACCAAGTTGATCTTTGTCCATGTCCCTCATGACCAGAATATTCTGACTGATGCCCTTGTCTCATTGGCATCATCGTTAGCTTTTCACTTAGGTAGACACTCTGAGTCTATCATCATCCACAAATGTCTTATCCCTACTATTCAAGATGTTGCCTTTCTAAAAACAAAGGAAGAATTATTGAGGAAGGTCTAGGAAGGGAAAATTGTTGAGAAGAGGCAAGTCATGCTAGTAGAATTGGAAGAAGACTTGACAGATGAGGAGAAATCATGGTTTTACGAGATTGCCAAATATTACAAAGACCAGTCTTATCCTGAGGAAGCCACTGCAAGAGACAAGAAAGCCATAAGGAGAGTTGCACAAAAATACACGTTGGTTGAAGGAGTATTGTACAGGAGAAGCCTCACAAGTGTTCTTTTAAGATGCTTTGATGACAGTGAGGCATGTAAGTGTGTTGAGGAAGCACAATCGGGTGTGTGTGGTGGCCATGTGAATAGCTAAATGCTTACTAAGAAGATCCTTAGACAAGACTTTTACTAGCCCACCATGGAAGAAGATTGTACAATTTATATCCGTAGGTGTGCTAAGTAGCAACTCCACAACGACAAAATTTATTCACCATCTTCCTCACTCTATCCATTATCCTGGGGAGTAGTACTGGGATGGGTGACCTGCCCGGGAAGTCCCCCATTCTGGAGCCGATCACTGTTAGAAAGGGACAACGCATATAGATTCAAACATATGCAATGTATTTCTACACTAAGGTGCAAACTCTTAAACTCCCCCTTTGTTGAATGCTCATGGAAGTTAAGATAGACAATTAGCATGTTATCAGTCCACATGAGTGATGAGTTGAGATGTGGGTGCAGCCATGGCCCATGACAGACATCATCAAAAGTAATGATCATCAATAATAAGCAAGAAGTTCACATGGCTACTACAAGGTAGCAGGATTCAAACAGCAACTCATCATCATAGCAATTCTATCAGCATAACAAATTTTTCATAGATTACGCAGCTGAATTAATTGATCTCTGGTACAAGGCGGAGGTTTGGATCTGAGACCCTGCTCACGCATAGTGAGAGTTTCGAGTAAGCTTGACTTGTCTTTCTACTCTGCACCATTTGATATACCAGAGGTCAAACACGGTGTATGCAAGTAATCTAGCGTAGATGATCATCTCACACCATGGGAGAATTTAGATGGAGCATGGGAGATTTTAGACGAGCAGGATTTATTGAGAGCAAGAAGGTAATTCTAAATGCAGTGACTCATGATAGCCCTAGCAGACAGATTTAACATGAATTAAAAGGTTTATTTACATACCTGTGCCTTGGGCTTTTATTCACCTAATTATCTTTTGTTCAGCTCCAAGGCACCTACACCCACAATTCTCATTTTGAATTCTGTGGTACCCAAGCTTGCTTGGGTCCTTGTGGGTTAGTTCTTTGGGCAGCTGCATCTCTCTTTCTCAAAGCAATCAAGTCATCTTCCCTCATTGTATGACAGTCATACATCTCATGCCCAGTTTTTCCACAGTAAAAGCAGTGCACAAAAGATTTGGTGTTCCTCTTATGTGCATGTTTATGTTCATTAATCTTTTGTTGGTGAGCAGGGAAGTTACCTTCTTTGGCATGAACGTGGGTTATGCCTTTCAAGTGACAACAGTCTTGGACAGTATGACCAATCTTTCCATAGTGAAGGCAATATGGAGGCAGACTTCTTGTGCTGGCTTCAGAGTGCATCGACCTGCTCTGTGGACTGCGTCGATGCATCAGGCCATTTTCGGGCTTCTGAATGGAAGTGTGCTAAGCATGTTTCCTCCCGGTGTGGACCTTCCCTTTGAAAGTGCTTCCTACATTGTGTCTCCTGACTTTGCCTACTTTTAGTTCATCATGCTTCAAACTAAAGTAATTATGCACAACATGTCCGAGCTTGCCATAGTAGAAGTAGTAAACATCCCTTTTATGGAAAACATGATGTTCAACATTTTTATTCTTGGCATACCTGACAGCACAAGCAAACTTGTTTTTCTGCGTTGACTTTTGTGTTTTCAATTTTTGATGTCTGTCTTGCTTTTTATCTTTCTGAGCACTGGACTATTTTGGGGGACCACTAGAGGTACTAGCCTCATGTGAGCTAGAGACAAAAGATTTTTGTAATTTGTACTCAGGGGCCTTTTTACTCATAGATTTATGGTTTAATTCCTCTTTCTGAAAGCTCACCTTAGTTCCCAAGATTTTGTCTAATTTATCTTTGCTTTAAGCAACCCTTGACAGAGGGATTTTCAACCAGATTCTTGCTCGAACACGTGGGATACATGAAGGCTGACTGCACGTGGAACTTAAGTAAAGCCAATGAGGGGCACGTGATCCAAGGTGGGAGACTATTATGGAAACTTGCCACGTGGATCATCGTACCATCAGATTGTGACACGTGGACTCTCGAATTGGGCGGGAACGCGCTCTCCACACGCCTAATTCATGAGCTCGAGGATCCCAGGATTCGTGCTCTATAAAAAGGGGACTCCATAGCTCAGAATTACAAGAGCGGAAAAATACAAGAGAGAAGCATACGAGCAGAAAGAGGAGAGCAGAAGAGGATTAGAGAGTAGGTTAGCAAGAAAGAGAGAAGAGTCTGAGGTTGTGAAAAAGAAAATAGAGCATCGTTGAAGCTAGTCTGAGAGTGAAATGAGGCTGAGTGCTTCTGCTCTGTACTGACTCCTGGATCGGATCCAAAGCCAGACTGCTCTATTGGAGCTATATCTTTCATTCCTGTTATAGTTTTTTCTCATTTCCTTTGTTTTCCTTTCAAACTCTTTGTAAGTTGTGGATCAGCAGAGCAAGCTGTAGTGCTCAGCGGGAGAGGTCTAAACCTCGGACAGCAAGCTGTGAAGCTTAGTGGTCTGTAGGGATTTTTATCCCCAAAGCTGTGGATCAGTAGTCTTCAAGCTGTTAGGCAGTGGAATCCTTACTCGATTGAGTAAGGGGTGGACATAGATCTCGAGCTTGAGATGGAACCACCTAAAAAATCTTCTATCTCCTGTGTAATTGATTTAGCGTCTTGTGTGTTTACAATTCTAGTTGCTTGTCGATTAGATGAATGCATAGGATCGTCTAAGGCAAAGCATGCTTCTCATTATTTGATTCATTTATCTGTTATCCATGTTTAAGTCCCTCATCCAATAGGTATATAAAAAGGCATGGCTGGAAGGATAGGTTACGCCTATCTGAAAATCTACCTCTTGCATGAGGAGAACCTCCACCAAGTACCGTACCTAGATGTCTGACAGATTCCTGATTTAAATTGTGATAGCCTGTTATGCTTTGCAATCACTCTTAATTGACCTGAAGCTTATTCATCCTTTACTTGCATTTGGTGTTCTCATTTACTGTCAGCCACTCTTTGTTAACATTCTGATAGTTAACTCACACTGTCATCACAGTTTTCTTTGATAACTGTTCTTTATATTCTGCACTTATTCTTCAGTTTGAGTTATCGATTGAATTTGGGGGTAGATCTATTCACCCCCCTCTAGATCCTTGTCTGTCCATCACTTTGACTAGCAAGAGTAGTAAAGTCGGTGCTCCTTTCTTATGCATCGACCTACTAGTGTAGTAAGGTCGGTGCTCCTTCCATAAACATCGACCTTCTAGCATAGTGAGGTCGGTGCACCTTCCATATGCATCGACTTGCTAGCTTATCCAGACTGACATTTCAGCCTTTTATCAATGATGCATCGACTCCACTGAGCAAAGACTCAACCACATAAAACTCCAACCAACAGCAATAGCAAAAACACATATTCTAACTTCTGAAGAAGACCATCATTTTTGACAATAGTGATTCAGTTTCTTTTACAGAATTGCATTTAGCCACAGATCAAACAAGATATCAAGCTCCCCCTAACAATGTGCAGTGATTTCAATTAAACTACTGAGATAGTCTATTACGCTGGGACTTTGTGTCTTTAATTTTTGGACCCTCAAGCACGCATATGACCAGGGTTTTCCCCGCGGAGACTTTGCCTCTCTTGACATGCCTTTATTTCATAATTTTCTTTTGATTTTCATATTCTTTGATTCATTTGATATTACAATAAAGATCACTTTTGAGGGTCAAGACTGTCCCTATTTGAGACCTCTCCCTTATTAGGGAGCACCTAGGTTGGTCATCTCACCCATTAAGCTCTTACCCTTACACTCGATCGAGCAGAGAAAAGGAAAGGCCTTCTTGGATACCCAAAGTATGGCCAAAGCAGCAATGATGTGCTCTAGAGGAATCAACCATGGCTTGCCATGAAGTGTGTGTGAGAAAACCCATACTCAAGGGACACCCTCAACAATTGGGGAAAGAAACTAGACTGCCAGCGCCGAGCTATCACCAGCTTGAGGTGCTGCAGAAGCGAACTCATCTTAACTAAAGTAAGTTTTCTTAAAGCCACTCAAACGTGTTGAGGAACCAACATTATAATCAAGCACATAAGTAACAAGAGCAATGATAGCATATTCTTGCACAAACAAAAGATACCTTTGCAAATCCATGGAGTGGAAGCAGCATCCTGAAGCAACCTTGGTCAACGAGCTTTGAGCAGCATGAGCTTTATTTTCCTTGCTTGACAGGATGGAAATGAAAAGATAGCAAAAGACTGGGTTCCTTGACACGAAGGAGTAGCAAACGCCAAACTGGACAAAGAAGGATAAAAAGAAAGAGAGACGAGGGCTAGAACTCCCTCGTTAAGACACAGAGACCCTGATAACAAGGAACTGAATATAGAATAAATAAAGATTAGCTGAGATCAAGGAGGACTAAAGCCTCAAAAATAGCGTGAAAAAGGATGAGAACCCCGAAAGGGTGAGATAGAAGGAATGGAAAGATAATGGGGAGATGGTTGTGATGATAAGGAAGAAGGAGAATGATCATTCGATAGGGTCTGAGAAGAATCAAAAGTAGCATCCGATAGTGCCAGAGAGTGAAAATGGTGGTCATCCGACAGGGTCGAAGAAGGATAATGATAGTCATCTGACGGAGTCAGAGAAGGATCAGAGGTAACAATCGGGAGTCCTGGGGAAGAAGAATCAGGTGATGTCCCGAAATCGGGACGAAAGGAGGATGGCCTAGGATGGGGCCAAGAATTGGGAAAATCTAGAGGATTCAGATAAGGAGAAGAGGAGTTGGGGTTTATGGATCCAAAAAAAGAATAGAAAATCAAAGAAACATGATTGGGGGTAGGCAGGTACACCACCCAAGGGTGGAAGCTCAATAGAAGAAATTATGAATGGAAAGGAGAGGAAGAAGAAGTGGACCCCTGAGTGCACAACCGACAGCCCTTGAACTTTCACCGTCACCTCTTCTTAGCAAAAACTTCTTGAAAATGGACCCACCTGGTGCGGGCTCGGACCTTTGGGCTCCTTGACTTGAAATAGCTTCTTAAATATTGGGCCCACCTGGCAGATGACTTGGCCCAGTTATGAACATGTAACTTTATAGGGGCGGTTGCCCCTAGACACCCAGTGCCAACAATATGCAGACATTCTTGGACAGACAACTCCTCAAAATGCTAAACATCATGGAGCCACTGAGTCTTGTCTCTTTGTATAAGGAGCATGAGATTTGGCAACTCCACTCGGTAGTCAGCCATGAAGCACAACTCCCTTGATAGAAGATAAGGATGGAACTAAGGGAGAGTAATGCGTGGCATTGACATGGCCGGTGTACTGATGAATAGAGGGAGATTGCATAAAAAGTGCAGAATGTCCATCGAAAATGCTGAAGATATGACCAATTGTCCCTTGAACATTGAATTCATAATCTTCTTGGCGACCACAAGAGTTAGCCCAATTCGGGTGGAGAACCCCTCTTGGCTAGTTATCTGAATAGCAATGGTGCAAGGAGTAATAACAACATTAATGATCGAACCTCCGGTGAACAACGAGACTGCCACTGGTCTTGCTCAGGAAGAAACTGGCACCAATGCGAGGGAACTTTTCTTGACAACCGTCATGGGAGGAATAGGTACATCAACCCAAAAATAGCCTGAGACCAAGACGGAGATCGACATGCGACAGGTGAAATCTTGAAGCTTGAAATGTAGAACCGACACTGAATCATCTTGACTCGGCTCCTCTTCACCCTGGGGACCAGATGTAAGGGGCACCAAAGTCAATGCACGCTCGCTCTGTGGGGGTGGAAGTGGATGGAGAAAAAGAGAAGGTAGATGGTGTGATAGGTAGTGGGGGAGGGATGGTGGTAATGAGAGGTTCTGGTGTAGGTGGAGGCAAAGGTGGCAAGGTAGCAATGGTGGGCTCGGGTGTAGGTGAGGGTAAAGATAATGGCGGAGGCGTAGCTTGCTCAAGCTCGGGTAAGGAAAAAGATGGCAGAGAAAGTGAAGAAGGTGAAAGCAGTGGATATGAAGGCGATGGTGGAGATGGAGGTGATGGAGATGAAGGAGACGATGGAGGTAGCAAAGGTGGTGGAGATGGAGGTGGTGATGATGGCAAAGGTGGTGGAGATGGAGACAGTGGAGGCGAAGGGCAAGGCCGTAGTGCCCATCATCAACATATTGACATGATGAAACGAGCAGCATTGGGAGTGGAAGTGGTAGTGGAGGTAATGGGAGTAGAAGAAGTGGAAGAAGAAGGGGAGGCACTAGCTTGAGCAAGGGCTTTGGTAGGTCGAAGCGCTGGAGCCGGGGTAGGAAATGTCAAAGGGGCAAGTGATGGAATAGGCGAGGGAGTGGGTATGGGAGTAGGTGCTAGGGAGGGTGATGGAGCAGGTGCTGCACTAGGTAAGGAATCACAGGGGTGCCCCTAGTCTTGAAGTGATTGAGACAGCTACCTAGACGACACTACTTGTTGCTGCTGCTTGCTGCGAAGATGTAGAACAACTTTGTGAATGGCTTCCCAATCTATCCTCTTCTTATCTTCTAGGTCATAATATAATCCTGGAACTCGGGGCAATCTTCAACCGAATGCCCCTACTGGCGATGAAAATCACAAAACTGAAGCATATTCATGATCCCGTGTTGACAGGGTACAACCAGAGGGAGTGGCAATGCGTGGGTGGCCATCAAAGCCCTGAAGATATCTGTAAAGCACTCCGACAATGAAGAGTGAGGAGCCCGCTTCGGGCAAGACGGATGCCGAGGGGTATGAGATGAAGGAGGTTGTGGAGGTTGTGTAGGCAATGGTGCATGGTGACTAATGGAGGGACTAGGCAAAGACATATGTAGGGATGGAGAAGGTGATATGTAGTGGATGACATCAACTTGCTCAGGGTGTGGAATTCCCTTGACTGGAGGCAGCGACGAATGGGCATATGTGGGAGTGGAAGTGGAAGGCTCACTTGTGGAAGGTTGACTCATGAAGGGTTGATGTAACGAGCTGATGGAGGGCTAATAGGTGGAAGCGTACGGGTTCGTGGATGACAGACTCACGAAGGGGTATGTAGTGGAAGGCTGACTCGTGGACAGATATGCGGATGATAGGGTGTATGTGGGAGTGGATGGTGAAGAAGACTCGGTATCATGGGAGCCTTCGATTTGTTAGCGAATGAAGTAGGCTCTACTATAAAGTTGCTGCTAGGAGGTGATGTCATTGAGGGCTAAGATAAACCAATATTCCAGCGTTGCATTAGAAATGAGCATCTTGATTTGCTCTCCCACCGAAACGTGCCCCGAGACTCACGCGGCCAAGCGACGCCAGCGATCAGCAAAGACAGAGAACTCCTCATCCAGCTTCATCTTCTCATGGGCCAAATCCACAATAGAATACTTGGGCCGAACCTGGTCTTGTTACTGCTGAAGAAATTTCTCTTGAAGGACTTGAAAATTCACAATATGCTCTTGCGGCAATGAGAAGAACCAATCCCGAGCCGAGCCTTCCAAAGATAGACTAAATAGATAAGCCATCAAATGTTGGTCATGTCGGAATTGTTGTGTCCCAGTAGTTTCAATGCTATCCAACACCATGAGTCATTGACATTCTTCGATTTTGATGCACCATGAGTCATTGATATTCTGAGGTTTTAGGCACAGACTTAAACTGTTACCAATCACATGGCTGTTGATATTCACCCCTTCAACGGGGGGCCCTCTGGGGACCATGCTAAGAGGAAACAAGCCCCCAAGGACCCAAGAGTGACGGGATAATCCGAACCTTGGGAAACAGTCACAGAGTTAAATGGAGGGGAGTGTGAATTCGGGCAAATCTGGGAATATGCCGCAGCCCCTACAGCCCATGGATGTAGGTGAGAGGGTAGATGACAAGTTCCGCAAGATATCTACACTGGGCACAAAGAGCATGCATATCAAATAAACAGAAAGCATACACATCAGATGCACAGAGTGGATCTATGCCGAGGCAAAAACCCTGTACCCATCTGGGGCATTGGGGGAAAGGGGTCTGTGAGATTAATATTGCCCGTGAGGAACGTTGGTTGATCATGCGGGCTAGGATGCTACGTTGAAATAGATCTTACTAGCGATAGAGCAGAATGAGGTCCGAGTAGGGATCCTCATCTGGTGGCTCATGAGGACTGGGACTCGGGATCCAATCCATTGTAACTGGGTAGACCCCGAGCCTGGGCCACTCTTGGTAGAGCATTCTTCTTTCTCCCAGTATCACTAAACTTTGGTGACAAAAGTAAGAAAGAAGAGCAGCAAATCAAAATGAGATTGTAGGGAACAAAATTAGTGATTTATCATCGAAAATGGACACATTTCATTTAGGATCAAAATCGCTACTTTCATTCATTTATTGAATAGAGAGATACATCAACCCGAGGCCAATACGTCTAGGAGACGGGAAAAAAAATAGAAAGAGTAGAGGTACATCGAAGAGAAGAAGAAATGGAGAGGGGGGGGAGAGCATTGACTCCTTGCTTCCCCCCAAGACTTCACCTCTCCTCTTTCTCCCTCACTCTTCACGCTCTGGTGGTCTCTTATGGCCAGCTGCAACTCCCTCTTTGGAGTGGAGTATTCGAACGCCTAGCAACCTCTTCTCCTTCTGGACGTGAGATCCTCTTTTCTTTGCCCTCTCCTCCTTCTCTTATACTCTTCCCATCTCGATGCTCTAGGGGCCTGTACCTATGGGGAGTAGAGGCTGGCGGGGCTTGTCCTCCACAGATTGGCTGGCACTGGTTGATGGTGACATTCCTATGGTTGGTCTGCAGGGGCGTGGACCTGCTATCAATGGCGGCTCACAGCCCTGTAGCAGCTCTCAAGAGCTTGCCTGTCACGCCCTGAGATGTATATATAGCGGAAGCAAATCGGGGACGTGGACAGTCAGTAATATGCCTCAAGCTAGTATTATAATCAAAGCATGATAAACATCCACATAAAGAGGAATGCACAGAGATATAGACTCAAAAATCCACTTTTATTGAATAATAATCAAAGTACATTGATATTCGACTCTTGGACATTCCAAATCACTAGACTCAATAAAAAGGGAAATTACATAAGTGACTCATGACTCTCAAACTATCTTCGGCTTCTCTTGATCTTTACTCGCTCTCGCCCTCGGATCCATCATCGGAGTAATCCGAATCTGTACCGCTAGAGTGTTTTGAAAAGGTTGAAAAAGTAGGGTAATGAGCACACTTGCCCAATAGGTATCTTCGTATCAACATGAAGGTAATATTTAAGTAGTTAGCATTTTAGCTCTAGAAAGTAGCATCAATAGTCTTGTGTGTTGGTCCACGAATCCTTCCTTCTTCTCTCCTTTTTTATTTCTTTCTGCTCCTTGACAAGGTGCGAGTTTTCGTCATTGGCTTGGCTTGGGAACGCTTTGGCCGGGTTTGCAGAGGCACATAGGAGAGTGCTCGCCTCCCCAGGGGAGAGACGAGGGGATCACTCCACCACCCGAGCCTCGTGGCCCTGTCGAACAGTTTCGTGAGGGAGATTGGCCTGAGCGGAGAGTAGTCATCACCTGAAGGGATGGAGAGAAGGGTTTGTTGGTTCAAAAAGGGTTATTCGTCACTCGAAGGGACATGGAGAAGAGCTTATTGGTTGAAATGACCTGGACTGGAGATCCAAGCCAAAGGGTTGTTCGTCGCCCGAAGGGACGGAGAGAAGAGCTTATTGGTTGAAATGACCTAGACTGGGGGTCCAAGTCAAAGGGTTGTTCGTCACCCGAAGGGACGGAGAGAAGAGCTTATTGATTGAAACGACCTGGACGGGAGGTTCATGTCGAAGGAGTATCTGTTGTCTCGCCCCGAGAGGGGTCTGGGCGAGATGTTCGCCCATCAGAGTCGCCAGGGTGGTGGGGCCTGATGTAGTTTGTTCGTCTCTTGAGGCATTCGTCAACACTAGGTCGGTGTTGATGCAAAGAGGGGTTTACTTCCCTACCCAGACGTAAGGTCCAGGTGAGATGTTTATTCGTCGGTGTCGTCAAGGTGAGGAAACTGACGTGGTTTGTTTGTCTTTTGGAATATTCGTCAGCGCTAGATTAATGTTGACGCAAAGAAGGGTTTATTCTCTTGCTCCAGACATAAGGTCTGGGCAAGGTGTTTGTTCGTCAAAAGGAATCCTGATTAGACATGTTCCTCTGTTTCCCTCCCTCCTGCGGAACCTACTGGTTTGGAGCGCCTTCGTTCCTCCCCTGCTGGTGATCTTGGTGCTTCGTCGGCCCCTCCTCAAGATGCTGTCCCTCCTTATTTCGGTGGTGTTGCTCTTCATGCCCCTACGCTTCCTGCTGCATCATCCGAGCAAGCCCATGGCTTTGTTCCCTGTGTTGCTGCTCCGGATTCTACCTGGGGTCCCTCCTTGGTAGATAAGTCCAATGCTGCTCCTGTCCATATTGCTGTGTCAATGTAGGTGCAGATGGTGGCCCTTCCATCCCTGTTTCTTCCGCTTGGCAGCATGGCACTCGGCCCACCTTTGTGCAGGTTTTTCAAAAGGCCATGGCCCCTCCTTCTATGGCTGTTCCGGTGCACCCTCCTGCTCGCAAGGATATGGGCGATCCGGCTGTCTTCTTCTCACTAGATGAGATTGCTGCGTCCTGCAAGCCCCTTGAGTTTGCCCTTGTGGCCTATACTCCCTTTGGACGTCCTAATTTTTCTGATATTAGAGCACACTTTGTGCAGCGATTTAAATTTCAGAGTGACTTTGCACTTAGTGCCTTGGGTAATCGCCACCTTCTTATCAGGTTCTTATGTAAGGAAGATTTTATTTCCATCCTGTTGAAGGGTTCTCTCCTAGTTCTTGGTCGGTTATTCAAGTTCTTCAGGTGGTCTCTAGAGTTTTCCCCTGATGTGGACTCTCCGGTGGTTCCGGTCTGGATTGAGTTCCCCCAACTCCCAGCTAATTTCTTCTTTGATGCGCATACCGCTGAAGGGCTCAGGGGTGTGCCGTTGAAAGGCCCAGGGGCACGCCGTTGAAGACCACACTGGTCGTACCACTGAAGGCCCGTATGGGCGTGCCGTTGAAGTGGATTTGGGCCCTTTTTGAGCCCGATTGACAATCCACTTAGTTCTCTTCGGGGCCCACAAGTTGTGAGCCTCCCAGGGGTTAGTTTCTCTTCGTTGTCGTGACTCCGGGAGTGGCTTCACGATAGTGTACTATTTGTTCGGAGGGTCCAGAGAGACGTGTTCTCTGCAATCTCTTCAGTTAAAGTTGTTTATTGATACTAGATTGGTCGGGACACGCAGACGTGCAATTTTACACGTCCACAGTGATCGAACACACCTGTGTGGTGTTTTAAACCCCTTAGGAGTTAAGGGAGGGGAAGATGAATGTAATGACTAATGAAGCCTAGGGTGATCTAGCGATGCCAGGTATAATGTGCTGTGACTATGAAAAAAATGGTGAAGTGTGATGATGATGTAGAGACTAAAATTGAAACAAAATGGGTAGAAGAGGAGAGGAACGGAGGGGATCTCCCTCCACTGGGCAACTATTGCAGAGAGAGGAAGTATCCTTTTGGTGTGGGGAATGGATGCAGTGGATGGAGTGGCGTTCTGTCTGACTCCTTACTGCCTCTCTACTTGGTGCCTTCTTCCCCTTTGTCGTGGTATTATCTCTGATATTCTCTCTCTGGCGCTGCAGGCACTCAAAGGAATCAGAATTTATAGGGGGGGAATCCCTTCGTTTGGGAAAGGCTCAAATCAAGGCAAGGATTCCTCCCCACAAAATGGCAGGAATCAAGGATGGCGACTATCAACTCGGGGAAGGAGATCTTCGGCCGATAGAAATGGAATGGGAAATGGTGTCAGCCATAACAGCCGCTATTTGAAACTGCGCCTCCCATAACGGACGCTAATTCTTGGAACTAATTTAGCAATTTCCAAACTTTCTAAAATAAATGGCATCTTCTATAGCAGGCGTTAATTAAATGGCATCTCTGATGGAGGTCGCTCATTTTTAATAAAATCATAGCAATTTTTCAAATTAAAAATAATAAGCGTCTGCTAGAGAAGTCACTATTTATTTAAGATCGTTGTTAAATAGATAAAAATCCCAAGAATGAGCATCCTTTGAAGAAGGCGTAAATTACAAATGACGTCCATTATAGAAGATGCAAATTCCAGAAATTATTCAGGAAATCAAAATAATACTCATCTTATTCAATTCTAAGATGGGATCCACTTGGGGCATTATATGGTGACATGAGATTTACTAATGCTTGTGCCAATTTTAGCGTGTCTACACCGCCTGCTACCACAGCAAGCTGGTCGATAGCGCCACTACCAATGCACATGGGTCCCCAGGCAATACACGTCTTACCATGGTTGATCACTTGGCCAACCTTACCAGCCGCTCACGGCCACCACCCAGGACCCACAATCTACTAGAGATCACTTCTCCGAAGCACGATCTCATCTGAGGGCACAGCTTCCAACACAAGAATAAGGTACTCATGAGGTACGCTTACCAACATATTTCCTCGATTCTCCACCCTGCTAGTGCCACAACCACAATGTCTCAAGCAATGGCACGACAACAACACGTCTCACACCAAGGAACCAATCTGAAATTCATTCACGATGGGGATGTCTTCTAAGATGATCTCCTTGGACTCGGTAAGGGTTACGGAAGCAAGAAAAGCTTCACAACCCTGGGATATAAGTTTGCAAGCATGAAGGGTGGAAATGATGGTAGGATGTTTTCTATATTTGATACCAAGGAAGAAAAACTTTGGAAGAACTGGTTTGCGAAAGGATATTATCCTATTCCGGCAATTGATATAGGCGTCATGGTCTACGAACTAATCCACACCTAGGATAGCATCGTATCTTTCCATATCAAGGCACACAAGGTTTGCAAGGAGATTATATCCTTCAACAATTACCTCACTATCAGGGTAGTAATTGGTAAGCTTTGTTATGGGGCCTAAGGGTGTAGTAATAGCAAGGTCCGAAGGTAAGGGAATTGATGAAACTGGCAAGATTTTTACAAAAGTGATAGATATAAAGGAATGAGAAGCACCGGTATCAAATAGTACAAATGCAAGATGGGAACAAATATGGATAGTACCTTCCATAAGCTCATCATCCTTGGGCGCTTCATTATTATCTAAAACAACATTGAGATGAGCCTGTCTCTTACGCTCGCCACTGGAAGGTTGATCTTTCATAAGAGGGCAGTCTGGCATGCGATACTCCCGGTTGTCACACCGTAAACAAGCGCCGAGACACTTCCAGCATTCTTCGGCTGAATGGCCGAACTTCTCACAGAAAGAGGAAGCCGCCATGACTTGCTTGTCCTCCTCCTTGACCTTATTATTTTTCTAGGAACCACTACCACTCCAGTTCCTGGATCTTTTCCTACTATCATGGGATTTGTAGGGCTCCGTGATGCTAAACTTTTCTTTATTATTATGCTGATCAGACCTTTGGCTCGACTCTTCCCTTTTGCCTTTTCATTTTTTGACCTTCTCCAAGGTCCTTTCACACAGATATGCCCGTTAGACCATCTCCGCATAAGTGCGGATATTTTGAGTCCCGAGTTGCTAAATAAAATCAGGTCTTAACCCATCCATAAATCGATTGGCCTTCAGCAAGTCGGTACTGACCAGATGAGGTGCATACGGTGCCATCCTGAAAAACTGATGTTCATATTCTGCCATTGACATTATGCCCTGGCGCAAAGAAGCGAATTCCATAGCCTTCTACTCCTTGACATGTTCAGAGAAATATTTGGCATGGAATAGCATAAGAAAACCTTCCCATGTATGGGGTGCCTCTGTTGGCAGTGCCGAGACTGACTTCCACCATGTACGCGCATCTTTGTTAAGTTGAAAAGCGGCAAGACACACTTTCTCTGGGTCAGCACATTGCATGACCTCGAATATGCGGTTCATCTCATCAATTCAGTTTTCAGCGTCGTCTAGATTGGAAGAACCATAGAATCGTGAAGGGTTTAAACTCCGAAACTTGCGATACAAATCACCATTACCCGCCCTAGCGTTGACTTGGGCCATATTCTGTAATGTTTGGGCAAGTCCTACAACGGTTTGCTACATACCTCCCCAATTGACACGGTGAGCCATTGTGAAAATAAGGTACCTGAGAGAAATAACAAATTGTTAACTCCCATGGAATTAAAAAGGGTTAATCTAGAGACAATTTCTAATTTACAATCTCATCCCGGGCTCTACCCAATTCTCACATAGGTGGGCGCGGAGGTGAAATGGAAAGGAGATGGAGCGAAAGCGACAGCGACGTGAAATGGCGATGAAGCAGAGATGAAGTGAAGAGAACTGAAAAGTGGGCATCAAGGTAAAAGACACCTGTCATAACCAACAAGCGATAGGAATTCTCTCGAAAATGTCGAGCTAACCACCCGGAATGATTGACAAGCATGAGACATGTTTGGAGAACTAAAATAAGGAAGGAGAAAAAAGGAACAGGACTAACTTTATTGGGGGACACAATCCAGGGAAGGGGATCAGAAGAACACACCTGAAAAGTTGGAAAAAGAGAGAGAGCAAAATTGAGATAAAAATCTAGACAAGAATCACGCTGGCCAACCAGACCAAGCGTGCAGATCAGAGAAGATGATAAAATTCAGAGTGGAATCAAAATCTCTTATCCAAGAGAATTGAAGTGCGATTAACCATTGCTGAGGAGAATACCTTGAGAGAATTACGAGACGTGAATGCTCAAAATGACATGATGCATGCTGGGTTAAAATAAAGAAATCATTAAAACGAATGCAAAGAAAGAATAAAATAGAAAGTACTCAAGGATACTATTGCTAGACCAATCAAGATGGGGTCAAGAGTCTTCTTGCAACCACGGCGTGCGAGACAGAGTCTATCGTCCCCCACCTGACTCAAACTAATGGCCTATCCAATGATTAACCGTGTACTCTTAGATCATCATCATTTTTGTTAAAGGGGAACATCAGATCCCAGAACATATGGAGAACCAGCTGGTCCTTGAGAGACTATAATAATGTAGATACAATATAGTAATGCAACAATGAGAAGGAAAAGAGAGCCATACCTAACTTGCTTGTGCAGGCGCAACAACATTTTTTAGATTTTTTAATTTTTTATGGGTTTTCAATATCAGATGACCACCAACAATATGAACATGAACTAATATAGACATAATAATGAAGATGAACGAAGCATAATGAAAACAAACTAAACATAACATAACGAGGATGAACAAAACATAACAACATAACAAACACCACAAGAACAAATAGCAAGTATGCGTAGGATTGAAGACATGGTGGGGTACGGAAACACCACACGGTGGGACAAAGGCATAGTGGGACGACAACACAACACGTGTGGGATGACACAACATGGAGGGACAACATACATGTGTGACAACATGTGGGATGATGACATGGCGGTACGACCACGGGGACCACAAACACGGGGGCAAAAGACAACAAAGGGGACAAGAGACATGTGGGACCAAAGACAATACATGTGATGACGACACGGGGGACAAAAGACACAATAGACATGCTCTTCAATCAAACCCAAGATCCGAAGAAGCAGAATCACCAGGTTTACAATCGTTAGGTAATACCCTCTCATGGAGATATGAGGAAACAAGATGAGAAAAAGCTAAGAAGGACATAAGCTTCAGACAAATCGAGAGGCAAGATTGAAGAAAGGAGAACAGAGCTAAAGATGAGGCGAACAAGAGGCAGAGCGAAAAAGATGGAGAGCAAGGAAATTGGTACACCTGCAACCTACAACCTACACACTTAGTAAATAAATCACATACCTATCCTCAAGACAAAATAGACAAAGACACATGAAAAAGAGAAATAAAAGACACATATTTTTCAAATTTTGGGACTGCTTCACTGGCTCCACCTTGGGATCAATAGCCAGAATGTGTTGGGTCACGTCAGGGTTGAGGCCGGGCATTTCTTAGTAGTTCCAGGCAAAGCAGTCTCGGAACTCTTGCAGCAACTTCACATATTGTTCTCTCTCCTGTGGAGGTACAAGGGCATTCAGAAAGGTCGACCTGGGGTCACTTTCCGTGCCGAGGTTAATTTCAATGAGCTCGTCGACGGTAGCCTAGCCGCCATCTTCAATTTCTGGGGGTTCCGACAGTAGGTCGATGAAATCTTAATCTTCCCCATCTTCAGCTTCAGGGATGCCGTATGCATCTTCCCGTTTCACCTCACTGGGTATTGAGGCACTGCTTACTTCACACCCCCCTTGGCTTGCTGTCTGCGGCCTTGAGGGGCCCCCCTGCACGGAGAGGCACAGGACCACTCCGGGGTCTTCTTGGTAGTCATCGTAGATAGCTTCTATGGGAGCCGAAATGATTGTTTGCCATGCTTGGGGCTACTCCGCCACTGCTGGCCAAGGTTGCTCATTCTCAGCTGCATCTTCAGGGGTTTGGGGTTGAAGTGATATTGTGTAGATCCCCCTTTCAGGACTACCCGTCACATGGGGACGTGACAGAGCCACCACATAGTCTCTCATTCTGAGCTCATCTCTGTCAATCTAGTCTTGAGTAATATTTTTGAAGACGTAACAGTCTTCAATGGGGTGACCCAATATCTGGTGATAGGGGTAGAGCAAGGGGTCACCACTTCTTCAGGCATCTTGCGGCCTCTTGGACTTCGGGAGGGAGACCCTGCCATAGTGACAGGCGCAGTCAAAGATCCCTCGAGTCTTATCCCTTGGGAAAGAGTAGGGCATCTGCAGCCTCTCCTGTAGTGTAGGGATTCGTTCAGTCGGTCATCTGGCAGAAGAGCTGGCTACATTCTCCACCTCCCTTTTCAAGTGCATGGAGGTGTCAGACCTTGTGTTCAGGGACCGAAGCACGCCCTCATCTTGCGGGCGGGGGACGCCCTTGATTAAATCAGACACGAGTGCGATTATTTTGGCCAGCCGTGCCTTTAACATTTCGATCTCCTGTTGTTGCTGATGATATAGAGCAAACACGACGGGGTCGTATCGGGGGAGCCATGGAGCACGACTTGAATCACCGCTCTTCACTTCGTTGATAGGCGGGGGCGAGGGCACCCCATTACCGTGGCCACTCGGGGTCGGATCTTTAGAGGAGGGTACAACCCTCCCCTTACCTTTGCAATGAGGCGGGTTCTAGAGGAACACATCTTCATCTTACACTTCCTCAGCCAGAGGCATATGGTGCTTGCTGCGGCAGACTTCCTGCGGACTTGTAGCTTTAATAGGGTCATCATCGGACAGAGCCGAAATTGATATCACATCAGCTTCGTAAGGGTCTTCTATTGAGAAACCCAAACCCGGATGCTTGGTGATTTGCAGCAGTCTCCAATCCAGGTTCGGTGGGTTCCACATTCTTTTGAACATTCTTTCCGGTTGGAGGGTTGATAAATGGGAATCCCTTGCTTCTTAGCCAATCCGACTGCACGGCCAGTTATGTCAAGAAGTCCCATGATCGAGGCATATGGATCATGCACCTCGTCAGGGAGTCGACAATCATCATCTCCTCTGATCGACCCCTTTGGGAGATCTGAAGGTTGTGTGCTCTTTATCTTTCACCGCCATACAGATTTGGTTGTATCTAGATGATCTGTCCATAAAGAATAAAGCCCCCATGACTCGTGGTTACATCCACCATTGTTTCGATGGTCGAAAAGAGGAAGTTGATTTGTGGGCATGCTTTGCTTAGGTTTTAGAAGTCAACACAAATCTGAATCTGGCCATTATTTTTCTTCACTGGGACTATATTGGCGAGCCAAATCGGGTACATGCACGGCTCCACAAAGTCGACTTCTAAGAGATTATCGACTTTGGCATTCACTTTGAGTTCCAGCTCGTGGCATATGCGCCTTTGAGATTGTTTCACTAGTTTGACCATGGGATTGATCGCCAGTCCACCGAAGGCTCCAAACTGGGCATCTCTTTGTACGTCCGGGCGAAGCAATCTTTGAATTCTGTTAGTAGTTGTTAGTATGCATGTTTTTCCTTGTCACTCAGGAAAGCACTAACGAAGGTCGGCCGATGTTCTTCAGTCCCACAGATGTTGATTTCAACCAGTTCGACTACAGTTGCCTGACCGCCGTCTTCCAGCACTTGTGGGGCTAGTTGAAGGTCCACGAAATCGTCGTCATCATCCGTGTTAGTAACATAGACATCATGGACTTCAGAGTTTTCCTCCTCTGGCGGGAGACTTGAGGTGCTCTCCTCGTCTTCTTGAGGGGAAGGAGGTTGAGAGGAATTTTCCTCGACAAGAGATGATTGGTCAGAGTTTATCGGAGAAGGTAACATAAGGATTTCTTCCTCCTCTCCTCCTGAGCTATCAAACTTGACATGAGTTGTTGTTTGATCATTAGCATCGAGTAACAGTTCCACATCATTTACTGCATAGTGGACTTGGAAATCTTCATCTGAGTTGTACCCGAGCCCTCTCGTGTCCTTTTTGAATGAAGGGAATTGGTCCCGAGCTTGTAAGGGTTACCAGAGTTGCTAAAAGAATTTCCATCGGGCAGGATCTTGTACCTGCAAGATCTTTTGCTTCATGCACATTTCTTGTATGTGTTCTGGCATGTCGTCCAATCCTTGAACAATCATAGGAGCATTATCAGCCGGAGTCTTCCAACCAAAATCGTCTTTGGGTGGACTTCGGGGGACTAAGCCTCCCCTATAGAAGATGATCAACTTGTCCTCCTTGTTATTGCTTCTCTTTCTTTGGAATGTGACTATAAAAGTCTTCAATGGTTCTACTTTATATTCCTCCCTGACAAAAGGGAGTTGCATGCACAAGGGTGGTAGGGAAATGCTCTTGTTGATTACCCCACTGATGACGTTAGCCTCAAAATTGAACTCTCATCTTTCAAGCCGAGTCGGCTTAGCCTTGGCTTGAAGGGTCATCCTATGCAATTTTGCCTTTTCTTCATTTACGGCGAAGAATCCTGCTCTTTTTCTGGGTTGACTTTTGCTTGCCCTTGTCCTTGATCTTCTCAGGCATCGCCAAGGTAGGTTCTCCAAAATATAGTGAAGCACCTGCAGGATTGCATTCATTTGGTTGAAAAGGAACTTGGTCCGCGAATACCGTATGTTGTTCCCCATCTTTTACAAATTTGATGCACTGATGGAGCATTGAAGGGACGACCCAGTTTTCATGCAGCCACGGTCTTTCCAAGAGGAGAGCAGTGAATGATACTACGAGACCACTCAACAGTTCCGGTATTGGGGAATTCTCAGGGTAGGTGCTAGATAGTAAAGTGGAAAAGGAGTATCCAATCAGCATCAAGACAAAACTAAGATAGGTAGGACTTGTAGTTACTGTGGCCGTGAGAATTACTTTGTTGATGATTGTTGGGATTTGCATCCTGAGAAAAAACCCATTCAAAAAAGGGAAGAAGGGACAGCTAGCTAAGGGTAATGCAGTTGCATCTTACCTTGTAGGGGGTTTAGCCAACTCCCTCCCCTGAACCATGGATCGATTAGTTCCTTGAATTCTGCCCTTTTGGACATGTCCTCATAGGACATTGCATAGCTCTAGAAGCTCCATTCGTAGCTTGGAACTAGTTCTTCTATACCCTTACCCACTTGTGTTCTGTAGGTGTTATTGGTGCTGCGCTGAACACTATCTTTGTTCATCAGGTCCATTCTCCTTGGGTCATAGATTAGTGTAATAGATCATACGATCGGTATTTCTATTGTTCTCTTCTTATTCCCTTGCCTCTGGTCAAGATAAAATGACTGTTGAAGATGGTTCAAGAGCCACTATCGCAGGCCGTGGTAATATTAAACTGGATAGTCACCATATCTTAACCTCTACTTTGCATGTTCCTACTTTATCTATGAATCTCTTTTCTATCAGCTGCATCACCAAGTGTTTAAACTATTCAGTGACATTTTTCTTTGACCGTTGTATTCTTTAGGACCTGAAGATAAGGCAAATGATTGGGACTAGACATGAAGTAGGTCTCTACTACTTCGAGCCAAGAAAGGATGCAACCCTTAGCTCTAATACTAGTAGAGATGTGAATCAACAAATAAGGGGGATTCAACTGTGGCACTCTCATCTTGGTCATCTTTCCTTTAGGTCTTTGAGAGTCTTGTTTTTCTACATTCATAGTTGTCAAGATGACCTAAGGCGTTCATGGGGAGCCTAAGTGCTTACGCGATAAGGCTTCTGCTTAGGCGTTGCCTAGGCGGCACCTTTGAACCTATTTAAAAACCCAAAGATATATCCCCAATATGCAAATTGCGAATAAGAACATGAAAATTTATAGATTTTAATATTAAAAATTAAGTAAGAGAAAGAGGGATGTTGGAGAAGTGTGTAGAGCCCGATCCATCTGTGACCCTGCCTTGCATTGCGGAGCTCCTTGGCCCAAAACTTTTGGGGTCGATATTATAGGCTATGCCTAGGCCAGCTATCCCCCTTGGGGTGCTTTGCTCGCCTAGGAGGGGTTCCTGGTTGCCTAGGTTGGTACCTTGCTCGCCTTTCTAGGGGTCCAAAAAGGCGGGCTTACACCTTGGCCCCTTAAAGGCACCTTGGTCCCTAGGCAACACCTAGGCATCGCCTAAGCGACGGCCTTGACAGCTATGCCTACATTGTAACAAAACAATGTCATACTCAATTTTTAATTTCAATGAATAAAAGTTCAATTCCTTTTGAACTTGTTTACTTTGATGTTTGGGGTCCATCTGTTGTTCCCTCTCTAGATGGTTTTTTCTACTTTGTGAGATTTATTGATGACCATATCCATTTTATGTAGATTTAGTTGTTGAAATCAAGAGAAGAAGTCCTATAGGTGATAGAAACTTTCTGTAAGATGACTCAAAAATCATCACAAGGCTGCAAGTAAGAATCTCACCAGCTCCTCCATCGTGCGCTGGAGGCTATCACGCTGCTGGACTGTGGAGTCGAGGAGCCCCTGCAGCATGGCTAGTCTACCCTCTAGATCAAACTGTGAAAACAACAAAAATATTAATCACATAATCAAGAATCTTTAAGGTTTGGAGTTTGCTAAATGAATGAACTCACCTGTCGGCGGGCGTCGCGGTAGACCCGAGTGTTGTAGGTCTGTGTGTAAGCCCGTAGGTAGGCCTCATATGAATCTGCTCCTGCTAGAACTAGTCATCCTCGTCACTCCCAGTCGACCAGCTGGTCATGTGCATGCCGACGCTAGTCGTCCACTCCTTGGAGGCCGCAAAACCTCTGTCCAGGCTGAGGAACTATCTCCCTAGTCGGGAACTGAACCGCCGCCTCGTGGATCCCTAGGGTCCTCATGATCAGTCTGTAGTGTAGCGGCTCCACTAGGTTGAGGGCGTGCAACCAAATCTCTCTCCCGAAGTAGGGGATGGCAGGCTCCACCCATGGCATCTCCTCGATCTCCCTCCGATAGGGAGTCCACACCTCCTACAAGGAAGATTTTTAGTGTTCGTGTCATCATAATACAACAATTTGAAAATTTAAAAGAAATCTTACCTCTATGTGTGGCATCACGTTTATCTTGTCCTAGATGCGTGCAACCTGGTCCTTCAATGACCGATTGTCTCTCCATGGGTCCCACCGTCATGCCAAGGGAAGTAGATCTCCTCGATTCTCCAAGCCGCGCTTAAGGGTGGGTAAGTACAAATAGCTCCAAACCTGAAAAGCATTTCACATTTGATTAACAAAAACAAATAAGTGTAAAATTCATGGAGTTTAAGGGTTTAAAGTTTACCTGGAGAAGAGGGTAGAAACCACCAAGAGAGGATAGGCGAGTAGAGATACCCAAACTGTCGAATAAGTGGGCTAGCACTGCCGCACCCCAGGCGTACTGACCGACTCGCTCTAAGTCCTCGAGTAGGGGTAGAAATTGGCAACTCACAGCATCACCCCGTGATCCTAGCAATAACCTCCCGATCAATAGAATGAGGGACCAGCATAACTCCCTATCAGCCTACGGTCCCGCCTCTATAGAAAAGCTCTCTCTCGCCTCGCCCACCAACCTCGTGAGGTAGTCTACTGCGGCCTCCCCTACCTCCCTCTGTGTGTAGTACAGGCCTAGGCTCTCCTGAAGGGCTACCCTGGGAACTAGAGAGGTCCGATCTGTGCCCTCCAACTCCAGCCCTATCAACCTACGTGCCATCTCTCGATAGTAGGGGTATGTGAATCCGCTCACTGCCGTCCTGTGCACTCGCAACCCTGTGATGCGAGTAACATCCTCTAAAGTTGGGATCATGTGACCCTAGGGGAAGATGAAGGCCTTGCACTCAACATCCCATCTGGCCTTTAGGGCCTGAATCAACCCCACGTCTATCCTCGGCACCTCTATGTCTAAAAACTCACCAAAGCCCAACTAGCGGAGGCGAGCCTACTGAAACTCTGGTAGTGTGAGGAAGACGGCCCGGATGAGTGTCCAGGAGATCCGAGTTCGCGTCACGCCCTACATCATTTAATAAAAAGAGAGGTCAGTCTTCATAATATCAAAAAAAAATGCAAAAAATCCATATCTCTTTGCCTTAATTATGGATGAAGTAACAAAACAATTGCATGATGATATTCCTTAGTGTATGTTATTTGCAAATTATATTGTCTTAATTGATGAGAATACTGATGCTTTAAATGCTAAGTTAAAGCGTTGGAGACATGCCTTGGAGTCCAAAGGTTTTAAAATTAGTAGGAGCTAGTTAGAGTTTATGCATTATAATTTTAGTAATGGGAGAGTGGTACAGGAAGACATGTCTCTAATTGATGGATAAAACATTTTGAACAGTAGTAACTTTCAGTACTTAAGGTCTATCATACAAGAGAATGGAGAGATTTATGATGATGTTATACAAAGGATTAAGGCAGACTGATTAAAATGGAGAAGTGCATCAGGAGTCTTCTGTGATCTTCGTATGCATGTGAAACTCAAAAGGAGATTTTACAGAGTCGTTGTGAGACCTACTTTGTGATATGATACTGAGTGTTAGGCAGTACGAAAAAATTACATTCACAGAATGTATGTAGCAGAGATGAGGATGATGAGATGGATATGTGACAAAACTAAGAAAGATAAGATTAGGAATGAGGACATCCGTAAGGACTTAGGGATAGCCCCAGTTGATAGTAAAATGAGAGAAAATAGACTTATGTGGTTTGGACATGTGCTTCGTCGCCCTAACTCAGTGCCGGTTAAAAGATGTGACCAAATCTTAGTGGATGTTAGTAAAAGAGCTCGGGGAAGACCTAAAATGAGATGGTGTGATGTTATTATAAAGGACATTAGTTTCTTGAATTTAAATATGAATATACCACTTGATAGAAATTTTTGGCGGAACAGGATTCATGTAGCCGACCTCAAATAATTGGGATAAGGCTATGATGATGATGATTAGAATATGGTTCACTGAACTGATTCAATTATGAATCTTTGTATGGTGATTATATCTGACTGTCAACCATTCCTCAGTCACAATAGCACAGTTGGTCCTTGAACATGAGTCACTAAGGAAACCTTGCATGAGGACTTCTGTGTTTTTATTCTTGACAAAGAGACTTTAATTATAAGTTTCGGAAGCTCAGGTTTTCAGATACAGTGAAATACATGCGAAGCTAATTGAGTGACAACAGTAGATCATTCATTCTCATATATTGCATGAGAGAGAATCCCCTATGAACGGTAATCCTTGGTCAAAGTTTTACAGTTCATTAGAAAATGAGTTTTCTAGTAGGATTTCGAGTACAAGGCTCATCAGGCCATAACCAAGAAGGGATTGATGGTGCCATTGTACCCTTATTTATGGTCAGGGGCATTGCGTGAATGAAGGACTATAACAATATTGTAACTGTGGACGGAAAGGTCCCAGCATGGGTATTGTCCCCCTTTGTCTTTTGGGGTCACAGAGTATGCTTGGTACTTATCGTGACTTGAAAGCTCAATAAAGGAATAATCATGAGATGATTATTCGTCATTAGATGATGACTTAAGTATGTAAGGGATGAGACCGTGCCCACGTGGATACCGTTAAAGACTGGACATTTACCCAGTTCATTACCACCACAAGGGTTCACTTTCCGCTTCATTGCGATTCGCGTATCGTAGAGGTTAAATCAGATCTTTACATGAAGATAGTTGACAAAAATCATGCCTGAGCAATTGGCTGCATCCAAAGATAAGGGTGAGAGAAGCTCACACCTTATGTATGGAACACACAAACTCTCTCTCTTAGCCTGGCAATCCACCTACAGCACTATAGGTCTCATTCCCAAACACATCGAGATTTACGACACCAGCCTTACAATGTGACATGCATAACCTGGCTGGTAACCGTGCTGGCTAGTAAACATACAAACCATTGTAGGCAACTTCACTGTCGACACATAGAACGCTTTCACAAGCTTCCCAAACATGCTCGAGGAGGTTCTTAAGCAGATATGGGACAAAAAAATAGCAGAATTTATCAAAGTACACAACATATAATTAAATAAAACACAACTCATACCTTCCACGAAGTGGGAGGCCTCCACGCTTGCCTGATCTATGCACCTTACATGCCCCTAGAATCCTGCCTCGCAATGCTGAATGACCACTGTTGTTGCTGGGGTGGCCCCTCTGGGCAATAATGTGTCAAATGTCCTACCTGACCACACCTGTAGCACCTCCAAACATTCGAACATGATCTACCTGGATGCAACATGCCAAACCTCGAGAACTGACTCGGTTGACCTTCAGCTACACTCTGTCGTAGTGATTAAGCTGATAACTGTAGCACACTCTCCACTGATGCTTGTCTCTGATCCTTCAGCCATTGTCTATACCTTTATCCCATCCTCTGAGAACTCCTATCGGAGGGCGAAGAAGTCACCAAGGATGACAGGCTCGAAGGCTATTGAACCTCCATCTACTGAACATCAGATTGTCGAACCTTATTTGAGTAGAACTATCCCTCTCTGGACTCCTGGGTCCTCAAAATATCTATCTCTATAGCCATCGCTATCTAGTATGCTACGTCCAAATCTGTAACTCGAGCCATGATTAGTGCCAGCCAAAGTTCTACTCTCAAGCAATGAATAAATTGCTATGTCTTCAAAACTTCATTAGCTATCACATGCAGGGCATAGCGGCCTAACTCCACGAATCGGGCCTGGTACTATACCACTATCATGTCACCCTGATTCTGGTTTAGAAATTGGTACATCCTCCCTATCTGCAAGTACACAGGGCTAAAAGCTCGCTCGAATACTTCAATAAACTCTTGACATAAAATATGTCAAAGTGGACAAGACTGGAAGGTCATCCCCCACTCTGAGGTCCACCACGAAAGAGATGGACCTTGCAATAGGTAGCTCGCCAACATAGCTCGACCCTGGTTACAAGAGGACATTCTGGATCTACAGATCGGCACTACTAAGGGAGGCTACCCCCTGTCGAGTCTGCTAGGCATATGCTCATTTCAGCCAGTTGCCTTTTCAGCCTTTCGATTTCCTATTGTTGCTCATATAGCAGCACTAATAGAGTAGGGTCATATCAGGAGGAGCCCAGAATAGAGCTCGGACCACTACCTTTTGTTTTTGTATCAGGTGGGATGAGTGACACCCTACTATCATCATCGGCCATGGATGGTCTTTCAAAGACTAACACACCCCACCCCATGCCCTTGTTTGGGGAGGGACTCCAAAGGTGTACTTCCTCATCTTGCGTTTCACCCACTGGAGGCATATGTTGTTCTCAATCTATAGTTTCCTTCATCTCTAGATCTTCCAAAGGATCTTTGCCGGTAGCAGTAGAGATGCATATCATATCTGACGCACCTGAAGTCAAAATAGAAAGAAGCTACAGGCAAGGACAGGTCGATGGAAACTACCTATTGCGTCGATGGTCTTGAAGACATAGAAGAAGCACTACCATGTGATCAAATGCTACATCGACGCATCCTGCATCCTGCATCGACTCACCTGAAGCCAAGGAATAAAAAGCTCCCAGCCTGCAATAGGTTGTGTCAATGCAGCTCACAGGCTACATCGACACGCCCTCAAATGTGAAGAAGCTCGTACCACTATGAGATTTGATCGCGACATGTAATCCCTTCTCCTTACGACGATGTTGGCTTCCAAAAGGGATATGGAGGCCGTATAGGGCAAGTTGCTAAGGGATCTCTAATGATTGGAGATTATTCCTAGCCCCCCTACCTTGGGGGAAAAGAAAACTCCCGTGTTGCTACTATAAAAGAAGAGGAATGCCGAGAAGAACCCCCCCGCTGGCTGGCTATTCGAAGCTTTCTAATGGGTGATTTTCAGAGCGTTCTGCTATTGCTCCTGGGCAAGGGAGAAGAAGAGAGGAAGAGAGGGAGAGAAGAGGTGCTACCTGGGGAGGGAATGGAGTCAATGCTCTGCCCTCCCCCCCCTCTTTTTTCTACTACATGTATTGTCTTCCTTTTGTTTCTCTGCTTGATCACTTCCCAAAATCGTTGGTCTTGGGATGATGTATCCTTTTTGTTTGCCAAAATGAATATAAATGATCTTCTAGTGCTTGAATGTGAATATTTTCATTCATGTAAATTCCATTTCAATCCCCATCCCCATAGTGTTGCTATGATTTAGTTTTCTATGTTCGTCTATTTCGCTGATCGAGGGAAAATCTCATACCATTAGTAAGCTCAGAGCTAGCCCATCCAACTACGATGGATTGGGTATGGGGTTCTGTTGCCCTCTGGTCCATCGAATGAATATCTGTATTTAAGTTCCGTTCTACTGTCTAGTGAGGAACTAGGTTCAATCCCTCGTCCCGATCCTCATAGTGGATCAACACTATTAAGGGCAATATCAATCTCATAGTCCCTTCCCCAATGCTCCAGACAGGTCCTGACGATTCTTCCTAACTCAGGCTTGTTTTATGCATCTGATTTAGATGCTTTCCATTTACTTGATATGTATGCCCGCTTACTGTTCGATATATAATATCCTTTAAGGAAGCGGCCATCTACCTTCTCACCCATGTTAGTGGGTTGTTGAGGCTTTGGCTCGATCCCAAAACTGCTAAAACTTGCCTTCTCTTTGCTTTTCCCTTTGCTTAATCCCAAATTATTGAGAAATTATGGCTCACTACCTTGGCTTCCATGCCAGCCACACACAAGCACTTCACCGTTTGTGCAATGCTCAGTGGGGTATGTTCCTTTGAAACCCCATGTTTCCATTATTACTGAGCATTGTTCATTATAATCCCTAGTCCTCATTTGGGACACAGGTTTGCTAGTTCCCCAGCATGACTCGTGGTCGCATGTATTGGGGCAAAAATGTGCTTCCTCTAGGTTTGCCAACAATTTCCGCAATGGACCTGTTATTGGGGAAAGGGGTAAAGTCCACCGCTTTAACCTCAACAAAAATACTTTGATGATTTCTCTGATCAAACCACTTTCACAGTGCTCAGATTTCTCTCTAACCACCCTTGGATCACAGGCTCAAGTTCTAATTTACACATTATTATCTTCAATAGAAGTCAGGATCAGTTCTTTTGACTTTGATCTAGAAGGACTCTATCATGTACCAATGGCAAAATTCAACAACAAAGGTAAAAGTCTGGTGCTACAGGAATAACCCTCCTCCTTTTATCAATTTCAATCAGCTGAAGACGATCATGGAGAAGATGCTAAAAATGAAGAAGATGCTGACAATATTGAAGAAGATGGATGGTCGATACAAACATCAATCTCTTTGCCATCTACAGGGACAATGAACTATATGATTTCATAAATCTATTTTATTCATCAGTCAAGTCTCCAGTGAAAGTGACGTCTATATCAGCATTACCCAGTGATTACAAGCAGGGAAAAGTCTCCGAGATAAGTTTTCATAACCCTTCTGCACATTCTCTGTCTGAGCAGCAAACATTGCAGATAAAAAAAATCATCAAAATCATCAATAACATTATTATCCCTGCTTCAATCATAGTAGATGGTTTAGAACAATGGAAAAAATGCCAATTTTTTATAGATACTGGCACCAATATAAATTGGTGCAGGGGCATGATTGGCTTTATTACCCCACAGGTGGTGAAATTGAAACAACGAATGGCACGAGAGTCATTTCTCATTTTGCACTACACATGCATGTTAAAATAGGCAAGCAGGACTTGTTGTTAGATTTTTTTCAGATAAATGATGGAGGCTATGAAGTTGGCCTGGGTTGTGTCACATTAGACAAACTAGGCCCAGATACAGTCTCCAAAGATATGATGATTTTAAATATCAACAATTCAAAGGAAATCATTCCTCGAATTTCGCCATATTTAAAAGGCCATCATAATCTTCTGTCTCTGGAAGATATTTCTATTTCTCAGCTTATTCGATACAAAGAAAAGCAGCAAGAGAAGCAAGAGACCTATGCAATTATTAAACATTTAAATGCTTTAGCCCCACCAGCTCAGACACAAATCTCTTCATTGGCAGCTATTACAGCAAAATTAAGAGATTGCTGTGTCGAACATCCCTTAGAACATGGGGATCAAGGGTCTCCGGAGGCATACATCCCTACAATCCATAACATTCCCATGCAAGGGAAACCCATTCGTCATTCTTTAGAAGATGAAGAAGAATTACGAAGGCAGATTGAAGAATTTACACAAAAGCAATTAATGAGATGGCCATCTTCAAACAATTCGTGTTCCGCCTTCATTGTTCGAAATCATGTGGAACAAAAAAGAGGTAAAAAAAGAATGGTTATAGATTATGGCCCGGTCAATGCAGTCACCATTGATATTAAATGGCCTCTACCCAACAAAGAAGATCTCATTCAAATAGTTGCCCAGAAAAGGATATTTTCAAATTTTGACTGCAAGTCAGGTTATCACCAAATTAAGCTGGCAACTGCGGATATTCATAAAACAGCATTTGCTTCCCCTTGTGGCCTATACGAATGGCTCGTATTGCCCTTTGGTCTGAAGAATGCTCCAGCCCAATTTCAGAGGGGCATGGATGAAATATTTAATCCTGTTGTGCCCCCCTAGGCACAAGCATGTGTACTTTATTTTGATGATAGCAACAAAGTATTGAGAGCATGCATTCTTGTTCAAGGGCACAAGGGCACAACTGTGCACGAGTGTATTTAGTACTTTTCTACCTAGACTGCTCGATGACAGTGATTCGATGCTTACGAGTAGTGAATTCCTACTGCTCGACAGTAGCTTTAGCCCATTCATGATAAACCTTGTAAACATATCGGAGATGGGGTCATGTGCTTTCATTTTAAACGTCGCACACTGTGAATACGAGGCTGTTTATTTTTTTTTGTCCCTTTTATTTGGGACGTACCTTCATATGTAAACTCGAGCTTACTCTAAATTTCTTTTGCAAAAGAGCACATGCAAAGCAATTGAATCCTTCTTTTGAAAGTAGATAAAACATAAGACTTTGTGCTCTTGCGTTAAGGAATGCTATGTCCTTCGCTTCCTTTTCCCATTCTTCTTTTGACTTGGTTATGGGGGTGATTGCCAGCTTCGATTACCAACCATGTATCATAGTTAGTCCCCTTTACATAATCCATTGTTCTTACTTTCTAGTGTGGTAGTCATGGCCATTGAAGAGCGGAGGCCTGTTGGTTGATTGTCTCTTGGATTGCAGTCATTTATGCTTTATTGTACTGGATCTTGGACTCCTGATCGTGAGACTTGTTTCTGGAGAGCCAAAGCTTTGGTATCACTTGTTAGTAAAGGGACGAGGGGGTGAATAAGAGTGCTGGATAAAAATTATGATCTATAATTAACTTCGCTATTAATGTTAAAGAAGAAAGATGTGAATGAATAACTCGTTACATTCTATTGGTGCGATTCAGAAAGATAAGAAAGCATGTAAGAAAACAAACTACATGAAACACCATAATTTTATATTGGTTTGGAAATCGTTCTTGGCGACTTACCACCAAGTACCTAGGCAAGTTCTAGGTTTCCACTACTTCCTTCAAGAAGTACACTGATTGAGTTAGTTATTTAGCTCATCAACCCTCCGATTTTTTATCAGGTGCCTGGCTGCAAAGTCTGCTAGATTTTTTGATCAGAGTGTCAACTCACCAAAACTATCGAGTTTTGATCAAGTGATCAACACACCAAGCATGTTGGACTTTCTTCTCATGTGCCAACACAACAACACGGATATGCCCGCAAGAAGTCTGACACAACTCTTGTAAAACAAGGGTTTGACCCCCACAGAGAAATGCCTCTAACAATAGGAGGATGTGGAAAAATTAAGGTGCAAGAAAAAAAAGAAAAATAAGAGAGCAAGAGCAACATGTGGTTGTAGTAGTTTTAGCTCACAGTAACTTGGCTCTTGATTGCTCTTCATGAACTCTGGGCTCATTGAGGATGGACTACTTCAATGAAGTACTTTTGATCTGGAATAGGACACTTGCAACACTTGAATGAGAACGCTTATGTCACACCCCACGTGTACAGTAGAAGCACGGGATGTCACACATACTTGCATCTATTTGAGAGTATTAGAGCCTGAAATTTTATCTCAAACGTATATATGAATAGAAAAGCCAGATGTGACATTTTTCATTTCATAACTTGTACATAGACATAGTGTTGTTTACACAAAAATCTCACACCCATACAACCCAAAACATACAATATTTGAGGATTCAACAAAGAACATAAAATCTAATCACAACTTTCACGTTCACAACCAACTAGCACGTCCACCTCCTTCCAAGTTACTTGTAAATTCTTACTGACCATCGCCTAAAAAGAAGTGGACGGAGAGAGAGAGAGAGGGAGGGAGATAGAGAGAGTGCAACAAGAGAGACGGGGGGAAGAAAGAAAGAGAGACAGAGAGAGAGGGAGGGTGGGAGACGGCCGGAGGATACTTGGGAGAGAGACCGGGGGAGAGAAAGAGCAAGAGGGGATGGGATCTCCCTCCCTTCCTCTCTGTCTCTCTCTCTCTCACACACACTCACACCTGCGAAAAGATGGGGGGAGACGGATGGGGAAGGAGGAAGACGGGGACGGGGGGGAGAAGAAGGAAAGGCATACCGGAGAGAAGGGGGGACAGCCGATGCCGATCGCCCGTCCGCTCGGAGATCCGACACCGGCGAAGCCCGTCGTACAGCGATCGCCGGTGATCGACGCAATCGGTGGGTGGGGAGCGCCACCCAGGGCAGCTCCGGCGACATCGTGCGACCGTGCGAGTGTGTGTGCAAGAGTGTCAGGGTGAGGCATGAGGGCTCGACGGGGTGGGGGAGGGTTTAAGGCTTTAAGCCTTTAGGGTCAACTGACCCTCGCATCGACTGTTTCGCGTTAACGGGCCGGACCAACTGGTTCACCTTGTTCGCGCCCGAACAAAACCGGCTTCCCGCTTGCGCACAGACTCGTCGAGACACACCGACCTCGCATGGCTTCGCGTCTTGTGGATGCGGCGACATCTCACCGAGATCTTGCGAGAATGCATTCCATGCTTTGTATATTAAGTAGTAAGATTACATGGCATTCCAGTATCTATTGTTTCTGATCGAGATCCTAGATTCACGTCACATTTTTGGGAAGGTTTGCAAGCTTCTTTGGGAACCAAGTTAAATTGTAGGACAGCTTTTCATCCGCAGACGGACGGTCAGACGGAGAGAACCAACCAGATTATTGAAGACATGCTCTGAGCTTGTAAGATAGACTTTGGTGGCTGTTGGCACGAGCACTTACCATTGATAGAGTTTGCTTATAATAATAATTATAAATCAAGTATTCAAATGGCTCCGTTTAAAGCCCTGTATGGTCGGAATTGTAAATCACCTATTTGTTGGGAAGAGATTGGAGAGAGGCAGTTGATTAATCCAGATATTGTTCAAAAGACCACCAAGAACATCCAGATTATCTGAAATCGATTAAAGACTACGTAATCTAGACAGAAAAGCTACACAGATAATAGGACAGACTTGGAGTTTCAAGTAGGAGATCATGTTTTCTTAAAGGTCTGGCCGACAAGAGGTATTCAAAAGTTTGGAGTAAAGGGTAAATTGAGTCCAAAATTCATTGGTCCATTTGAAATTCTGGAGAGAGTCGGAGAAGTGACTTATAGAGTACACGATGTGTTCCATTTATCTATGCTCAGGAAATATGTATATGATCACTCTCATGTAATTCATCAAGATGACTTGGTGCTGCGGAAGGATCTATCTTATGAAGAGAAACCTATCAAGGTGCTGGATCGAAAGCTTCAGCAATTAAGAAATAGATCGATACCTATGGTCAAGATCCAGTGGAACAGGCGTGGTCAAGAAGAAGTAACATGAGAGTTAAAAGAAGTTATCAAGAAGTACTGAGAATTATTTGCAGATAAGTTCTGTTTACCCCAATCATTTCATAACATATGAATTTAGGGACCAAATTTTTTTTAGAGGGGGAGGGTGTACCCCCCCCCCCCCCAGCCCCCCCCCCCCCGCGCGGGGGCCCCCCCCCCTGCGCCGGCGGGCGGGCGCCCCCCCCGGGGGCGGGGCGCGGCCCAGAGCCGTAAGGCTCTGAGACCATGTTGATTAGGGAGAGAAAAAACTGATTAGATTCTCATTAACAGAAAAAAGGGGGTTTCTTATACCTGAGTACGCAATAGGCTGTACTCTAGATACACTATAATCTAATCACTACCCACTAATAATAACTATAACCAAACATGTCTCTAACAAATATGATGTCATTTTATAAAATATGCTGAAATTTCTTTATGAAGTGCATAAATAGGATCAATGCATGTATTTGCACTATTATGCATTTTAAGTAAAAACAGGCAAAGAATAAGGGAGAGGACACATGAAAGGATTCAATGATATCATAAGGCATTTTTGGAACAGTGGATTTGGAAGGATATAGAGAAACGGTAAACCACCCCTGGGCAAGGTCACCTGGAGAAGATTCCTCAAACAGTATAAATTGAATATGTTGAATCAGATGTTTCACAAATATGGAAAGATATCAGAAGCTTCTGTTTTTATAGGCACATGCATTGTCTTCCAAGTAATGAGGAGCAAGTAACAGAATAAAAAAAAGTAACAGAATAAAGTTCTAAGAGGACTGCTTCTTGGGGTACCTTATTGAAGTTAGACATAACATCATAGAAATGGAAAATCAGATCAGGTGGCAGAATTGGCTATTACCAATACTTCATGATCTGGTCTAGGTTAGGGTCTGGATTGGACAAGTCAGGGTCTTTTCAAGTACTGAAAAGTGCTGGAGCAGGGCCAACCGATTTTGATCTGAATGTACTTCATTCCCCCCAAAATAAGGTTGTTTGGTGATTATTTTGATCTAATTCAGCGATCTGGTTTAGAATGGTTAATCAGCAAGCCATGCGGTCTAGGTGGCTATGAATAATAATATTGGGACTTGCTGCAAGAGCTCAACCAAGCTGTTGAACCTAGCTTCAGCTCAACCAAGCTGTTGAACCTAGCTTTCATCAGATCAAACAGTGAAAATCAGAGAAATGAGGAAGATAGAGGTCGGCGATACTGTATTGAAGCGCATACCAAGTCTACTTCACCCGAGTACAGGTAGAAGATCATATCTAGTATGAGGTCGAGTATGGCAATCCCCATAACTTTGGGAAATTTGAACTGGGGTACAGGACCATATCCTATTCAGTATAAAGCTGAATGCAGAACCGATAAAGTAAGAGCTTGCACTTTTATCCAAATGAATAGAGTAATGGTGCAGAACTTCTAGCTGGTGGAGGAGATACCTTTGGCGCAAAAACTTTTTGTGGGCCACTGCTCTCTACGAGCTTCTAACACGGAAGAGGCTACATCATATCTTTTGTGGATATTTTTGTTGAAGTAGGTTTTGTGAGGAGCAAGCAGAGATTGCTGATCATGCTCATGCAATTGTTTGTTTACAGGAATTTATTTTGATATTTATACTACTCTGATGCAGTGGGGCTGGTCAGAGAAGCTTTTCCTAGAGCATAGGGATTGTCCATTATGAAATTATAGGGATGTGTGCCATATTGCCTATTGGGCAGGCTTTTATAAAATTATGTGTTTCAAGTCCTTGGAAATTCTACCTGGGAGAGATGGATAATATCATTTTCCGAAACATGGTAGCCTGCCTATGCAATACAGAGCATAAAACTGCATCACTGTTTATTGCTTGATCTATGTTCCATTTCATTCTTGTTTCTTCAATTTATGTACTGAAGAGCAAAATAAATTAATTTGGCCTCATCCTGAGGGTTGACCAAGGTCTGAGGGAACCTTGAGGCTGAGGCGGGCCCATGGTTATGTTGCTTACCTCTCCTTCAACTACATATCCAGCCTAACTCTGACTCACTGGCCAGAATGGACAGCGGACTGCCTGTCCTAATCAGGTTTTGGCTGGTTCAGTTAGAACTGGTAGGTTCTGCAAACCATGGTAATAGGAGCCATGCTTGTCCTTGTAAAAGTAATTATGTTAAGTTTAAATGGCATTGGAGCGTCTGGCAGCTATTGTAAATCATTGATTGAGCTGGTCTGGTATCTGTTTTGGCCCTCTCTCTTATTCCTTCTCCTCTGCTGCTCTCCGCATTCTTACGATTAGGCCAATGAATCTGGGGTTTACTTTGAAAATCCTGGTTGACCCTTTGTTCCCTTTTCATTCATTTGCATCTAACAATAACTTCCTTGCTTGCCGTCTCCACTAGAAATATCAGCTTTTTTTCTCTACTTGCCATAGCTATTCCTTTCTATGGCACCCCTCCAGCCTTCCAGTATGAAAGAGGCTTAACATGATTTCACCTCTCAAAACACAAGCTGTTAGGTTCTCAATGTCTGACAATCCCTCTTCATCAATTTGAAAGACGTCATAAAAACTTATCTCCAGCTTCCTTATGGTTGTAATTTAATATTGGAAATGCAGCAGACTTTCCAATACTCGACACATCTGGCTCCCTGTTTCCTATTTTCTCCATCATTCATTAAAACTTTATCAATTTGCCATCCTAGAATAATTCTATCTATTCTAAGTCTCTACCTTGCCTCTCTTCCATTCCAGTGGAAAGAATCTCAGCACCTGCTTCCAGTTTCTGCATTTCCCCTTTTTGCAGTTTATTCTCAAAGACTTTGTGGCATCTCTGCCTACTACCACTTGTGGGAGTGAGATTATTTTTCCAATTATTTGTTTGATTTAATTTTAGGTGTAATGGTTGTGATATAAAATTGGGGTGATTCCATATCGCCTGTGTTGGTTTGGACTTGAAGTGACTTGAAGTGAATGCCTATGTTGGTATGGATCAATCATTGTGGATCCGTGCATTGGACCTCTCCTCACTGGCCTCAACTAGTGGTAATTACATCGATCAAATGATTGAACACCCTTGATTAACCATTTGATGTCCTGGAAACAGAATAACTTACAAATGACCTGCAAGTTTAGATAAGGCCACGTAGTTTGTGTTTATACCCAAAAGTTGTATCATGCAGTAAGGACATGGGGGATCAGTCTTAGGCCCACGAGGATTTGGAAAGAGCATGTTTTAATGGGTTTTGAGTTTGGATTAGCATGAAACACCAAGGACATGGGCAAGGATGGCAGTACCAGTTTCGGTATCGGTTTCGACCAGAACCGAAACCGAAACGTACCGGTTTCAATTTCGGTTTCGGCTGAAACCGGTTCAAAACAGTCAGAAAAGGCAAAAATTATAGTGAGCGGGTCCGAAACCCGATGGTTTCGGTCTGAAACCATTGGGTCTTCGCTGGGACTATGAATCTCCATTTACCGAGCGGTACAACCGGCAAAATACCGGGTTCTGCATTACGTGCTCGAATCCGCTGCAGAGTTCTGTCGCGGGGCTGACTCTGAACGGCGGCCTGCAGTTTGCAAATTCGTCCAATCGCCACCCGTATCCCAATGACTGGAACAACTTTCAGCCACGAATCGGTGCTGAGTATCAACTGAATCCGCGCGTCGTGCTGCGAGGCGGCTTTGGCATCATCTACTTCAACACGCTGGAGAGCCCGCTGGGACAGGGCTTCAGCTCCACCACGTCCTACGTTGCGACCACCGACAATACGCATCCGGCGAACAGTCTCTCTGCACCGTTTCCTTCGGGCATCAACCTGCCGACAGGAAGCACGCTGGGCCTGCTAACGCAGGTGGGACAGGGTGTCACCTTTCCCGACCCGCATCATGTTCAGCCGAAGATGTTGCAGTACTCGGTCAGCACTCAGACCCAGCTTCCGGGCAATCTTGTGCTGCAGGTCGCGTACGTCGGCAACAAGGCGTCACAGCTTGAGATCAACAAATCGATCAATGGCGTGCCGTCGCAGTACTACAACCAGGGAGTAGCCGGGGCAGCTTATCTGAACACGCAAGTTGCCAATCCAATGGCGGGCCTGATTCCGGGATCGAGCCTCAACGGCGCCAAAGTGGCACAATCGGCGCTGCTGACACCCTTTCCAGAATTTACCGGTGTGACCGATAACTACATCTCTGCAGGAAGTGCACTCTACAACTCCTTGCAGACGACGGTGACGAAGCGCATGAGCCACGGATTGAGCGTGCAAGGAAACTTCACCTGGTCCAAAACGATGGACAACAATATCTACCTGAATCCTGCGCAGGACAGTGTTGACCATACTTATCGTTATGAAGACCCGAATCCAACTATGGTGGCAAACCTGATCGCGATCTATGCCCTGCCGAAGCTGTCCGGCACTCCTTACTACGAGCGGGTTACGCTGGGGGGATGGCAGCTCAACTCGGTGCTTCGCGCGCAGAACGGAAGCCTGGTTTCCAATCCGGGTGGCGTTACACCGCTCGCTAACCCTCGTATTGGAAATCCAACCTATAGTCATTTCTTCAATACGTGTTACCTGACAGTCAACCCGTCGACGGGAGCGACCTCGCCAGTAGTTGGTCCCGGCGCTTGCGCAAGCGCCAGCTCAACGCCAGCCTTTGAGCAACATCTTCCTTTCACACTAAACAATATCGGGCCTTATATGGATGGCGTACGGCAACGTGTTCATCCGCTTCTGGACCTGTCACTGTTCAAGCAGTTCCATATCCACGAGAGCACTAATTTCGAGATCCGCGGTGAGTTTTTCAATGTGTTGAACACGCATAATTTTGGTGGTCCCAATACAAGCCTAGGTAATATCCAGTTTGTCGCAGTGACGTTGACTCAGGCAAACGATCCACGTTTGACGCAGATCACTGCTCGTATCAACTTTTAGCGTTATCCAGCCGATGCGCTGCAGGTCCGGGATGCTGGGCTTGCAGCGCATCGTTTTTTCACAGGTTGTCTCGTGCGACATAGGTATTCAATCTTTAATAACTTGATATTGTCCATTAACTCTTCTGGGAAAGAATTCGCATGACAGGTCTCCGGCATCTTTGTTGTTTTTTGGTTCCCATTGAACTTATTTCAACTGTATGCTTGTACAGATATCAAATGGTCTTATAGACATTAGAGATGATGTGTTGCTTCATTCATTATCCAAGGAAGAACTGTCAGATACTTTTCATCTTGTGGGTAACCAGCTTTCATTTCTGTGGAACATGTTTTTGAAGTTTCATAGGTATGATTTTTTTTGTCATGCACTTGTCTTTACTTTGATCTAGTTCTTGAAGTGGTATCATTTTTGTCCTATGTTATTTGTTTATGTTCAATTATTCTTTCCTTCTAGGCAGTAAGTTGGAATTCTACAAAAAGCATCCCTTAATGGCACTATTTTAGTGTAAAAATCCTATTTGGTCACAAAAGTAGACACTACCTGCCAATTGCCATCATCTACAATTGAGCTTCATGAATTTGATCTTCACAACTTCTCCCCCCCTCTAGCTGGCCTCCTAGGCATGCTTTTGGCATGCCTCTGGCTGTGGCTAGACACTCTGCTATAGTGATTATTAATAGACATGGTCTTGAAGTCAGCGAATCTGGATTTCCCCCCATCCATTTTGAGATGCTATCTGTTCAAAAAGATATGCCAATGCACATGCACACTTGCTCATCCTCCTGCATGCATACATACATACATCACACCTGTACACTCTACCCTCACACGAAAGATTAATTTCTATGCACAAATACAATTGATTTAAGTTTAGTGGTTTGTCATGACATGCTGCCAACAAGTCTAAGGATATTGTAGTCGATTCAATGTGCTAATCATTCATGGAATACATAAAAAAGTTCATGCATTCTGTGTTCCAGGAGCAAGTTCAAATTCGAAGATATTGGAACACCTTCGTGATGCATGGGCCAAGGACAGAAAAACAAAATGGTCAATATAGATGGTTCATTCAAAGATAGAGATTCCACATCGGTATTTGAGAAATGGATCTGATGAATATTCTCACCACAGTGTTCTGGGCAAAGCTTCTGTCCCACGGAAGTCAAGTGATGATGTAATTTGCTGCTTGTGGAGATTTTTCTACCAATAGCTTAAAGATCGTGCAAAGATGCAACATTTGTGATAGTCATACCTTGTGCAATTTATTATTTTTTCAAAAAAAATTAAGGTCATAATAAGAATTTTTATTATGCTTTCACTATGGATGTTCTATTTTATGATGCAGCCAACATAGATTGCCATTACTTATGCCGAGCTCCATAGAAGGAGTATTGCACAAATGAAGGTGAGATATTTCTGAGAGGTGCACAAAACTGCATCCTATGTTTATTTCCCAAGGGAGTTCTGAAAAGGAAATGTGTTTTGTGCAGATTAACAACCGCTTAATTCAGGACATGCATATTTTTGGTGATCCTTCACGTGTTCCTGTTGTTCTTGTGGAACAGCATGCTATGAGTGTACTGGTGCGTGCTTCTAGCCATGGCTCATTCTTAGGTTCTCAGGAGCAAAATGATGCATCTGCAATGGGAGCTGGAGATAAGGCCTTATTGAAGCTTTTGGGTGGGGGAGCTCAAAAAAATAGTCGGATATTGAGAGCAGTTGTTTTTGTGCATGGGTTCCAGGCATGTCTCTTAAGTTTCATTATGAAGTGTCTTTTTCTTTTATTCTTACCGCACTATAATTTCAGGTGCAAGGTGGGATCTAGAGGGGGGTGAATAAACTCCCTATTAAAAAAAATTCAAATCACTCAATTCAAACAGAAAGGTGAATTTCAAGGCTCTCTCATGGAACTGAACTGAAGATCAATTCATCAGTTGATGTTTCAATTGGAAACAATATCGAACACTAAGCCACTAAGCTATTCTAAACACTGAAAAGAGATTAGCACCCAACCTGTGAAGTGGATAGAGGAAATGGATAAGATGCACGAAGGCAAACCACAAATACCAACGATTTTTAGGTGGTTCAGTCTGCAACCCGCAGACCTACGTCCACCCCCCACTTAACCTAAATGAGGATTCTGCTGACTCACAGCTTGAATCGCTAATCCACAGCTTCGGGAAACTAATCCCTACAACTCGCTGAGCAACACAGCTTGCTTAACTGTTGAGCAACACAGCTTGCTTAACCGCTGAGTAACAGTTTGCTGAATGAGGAACCAATCCTCACAAGGCACTGTCTCCGCTGACTAACAACTTGATGAATGTAACAATGAAGAAACGAAAAAGGAACAAAATAAAACAACAAAATGGAACAAGACAAGATATAGCTCTACAGAGCAGAAGGACTCTAGATTTGATCCACGAGTCAATGGCTTCAATAGATCTTAAATGTTGCTCCGGCTGCACACAATTCTTCCTCTCACAAACTCTCTCTTAATTTCTCTTCTTCTTCTCATGAACTCTCTCTTAATTTTTGCTTGAACCCATCTGCTCTCTCTATTTTTTCTTCAGCTCTCTCCTTTTAGCTCTTCGTCTTCTTTTACCACCCCTCTATAGCAGCACCCTTTCTTCGGAGGAAGAAGGCTCAGATTTATAGTGCAGAAAATAAGATTTTTTGAAATAAACTTATCTTCAAAACAATTCTTCCATTGGTCCACGTGTCAGGAGAGAGAATATTCTTCTCCACAGAAGTGCCAGGTGACCTTGGATCATGTGCTAAATCATTGACCTTCAAAGCCACATGATCACTTAAGTGACTCAAGTGAGCTTGCCCATTTTTCAGCCTTGGCAACCTATTTTTCACCCTTAGCAGCCATTTGTCTGCTTTACCCACCCATTTGTCACCCTTATCCTTCAATAGCCGTCACCTTTGTCTTTACAGTTCTTCTTTCTTTGCCTTGAGAACCATCACATTTTTCTTCCTGGTGACCTATTCATCACCCTTATCTGTCTGTTCTTCACCCGTAAAAGCCATTTGTCACTGATGCTGGATATTTTTCACCTCTATTCACACATAGCTACCTTACCTAGTGGAATAGTAATCGAGTTGACTCCAGAAGCCTTTTGAGTCGACTCTCCTTTGTAGGCGCCGGCATTCGGACTGCTAGGGGAGTGCAGTCGTCCAGTCTATGGGATGGCAGCAGAACGGGTGGAGGATCGTGATCATTGTTGCCGTCTGCCTGCTTCCTACAACATGAAGTTTATAATGAATGGAAAGAATGTGATCACCAGAGGCTATTACCTGAACCTCGCAAGAGTGGTGTGATTGCATAGGAGTGCCTTCAAGCAGGGGGGAATATGGTGTCCCGACTTCTCCATCCTCGGCCAGCCAAGGGCGAAGAGCTTTGTTACTTCCCAAAATGCCAAAAATCCTGCAAATAGTGACAAAGCGGTTTGGACCGGGTAAACCCCCAATGGGTGGGTGGTTTACCCCGGTTAAACCTCCGAAATGGAGCGTTTGGACCGGTTAAACCCCAAATGGGGTACTTTGGTTTGGTTAAACCCCAAATGGGGTATTTTGGTTCAGGTAAAGTTTCATGGGTTTGGGCCGATTAAACCTCCCAGTGAGGCATTTGGTCTAGTTAAACTTGAAGTTGGGTATTTAGTTTGGATAAACTCCGCCAGTCCATGAGTTTGGACCTAGTAAAACCCTGGATGAGTGTCTTTGGATCGATTAAAACCCTAAGTTAATCTCTTTGGACCGGATAAAAGGCATAGCCGTCCATGGGCTCTATAAATGCCCCAGTGGGACCCAAAGTGGGACACACACAACGAAGACAGACAGAGCTCCGAAGACTTTCGCGAGAGAAGACTTGTGCTTATTTGTGTTTGTGTTTGTGCTTGCGCTCATAGTGAGGGTATGTTATAAAACTATCCCTCCATTAGTTTGCGCACATTATGATTCTTGTGATTTATGTAATTTCCTTTGGGAAAAATGATATGATCCCCCAACTCCCATTTTTTTGTAAAAAGGTCCTTATGAGTTCTACAATCGTGTAAAAATTCGGGATGCATTCGGGGCATGTACACAAGTCCTGTTCATCTGCAGAAAGGGTCTTGTAAAATTCAAAAAAAAAATGTCGAAAAAGCTTTGTAATCACAAGTGTTACAGCAATGCTATGCATTTTCCTTGGCAATTTGTAGAAATGTGTTGTGGTGATAAAATTCCATGAATCTTTAGAAATTGTGCCAATGTCCGGACACAAAGGCTACTACTTCATACATGCCTTCTGGCATGATAAAAAAAAAAAAGTTCGGATCTGACTCGACGATGCCGATTGGAGACAAATCTCCCGACTTATTTAAGTTTGACTGACAGGCTGAGAGGCGAGGCGAGGCGAGGCGAGACGAAAGCGGAACCTAAAACAACATTAAACCGCCATCAAACCCAAGTCAGTGTTGAACCCTGATTCAACCCTCTAATTTGTACTGAGTTGCAATTAGACTTTGAATGAAAGGTTAAGCTGCAAATAAGCCCTAAACTTTCTAGAGGCTGTTCAAACATGTCTATCCCATTCTGACGTTTCAAAAATACCCCCATCCTTCCCCTCCCCCCAAAAAATTACATAAATGCCTCACCCTCACAAGAGATGAAACACAGCATTCGCAAGTATGTATTCGGCATCATGACTAACGTCGTATTGGTCAACTTTTTTCATTGGCAGTTAATCAAGGGTATTCGGGCTTTGTATCGATGTAAATAAACACCGATTACGATCGATGAGGAATTGTTTAGTACTCGAACCCTAATCGTCTCATAAACACAATTCCCAGAATAAACAACGCACGTGCTATTTAAGTAGCTAACAAATGTGCGTTTATGTTCAATAAATGAACATTTCATTTTCATTTTGAACATGATTTCTTTTGAATATTAATTCTGTGTTCAAACAGGGGCGTAACCAAAATCTTGTGTTTCGTCGCCCTAACTCAGCGCCAGTTAAAAGATGTGACCGAATCTTAGTGGATGCTAGTAAAAGAGCTAGAGGAAGGTCTAAAATGAGATGGTGCAATGTTATTAGGAAGGATATTAATTTCCCTGTCAGTAGGTGAAGGCTGAGCACCAGCGACCAGGAGGCACACTTCAGCCCTTGGAGATACCCGAGGCAAGAACAACTGCTACAGTGCGATGGAAATATTAGGTATGTCAAACCATTTGTTCCATTCGCATTCTGAGTCATCAACCTTTCCTCTCTTGGTGGCCCTTGAACATTGTTCAACTAAGTAAGCAACATGTGACCTCCCGTGTGTTTCTTGTGGGTAATCCCTCATCTGAATGACAGGCCCCTTCTTGAAATGAGAATAAAAGGTCCATGTAAGGGGTTTTTCGTCTGCTTCGAATGGCCCTTTAAAACCCAGGCTGGCCCGTAGGATCACCCTTGTCTTCTTCAGAGGTCTCAACCTTCCTCGTAATTGTGCCCCCAAGCCTTTGCCCTGTTGGTAGCCGATATTTCTCATGATCTCCCATCGTTTAGAACGAGAAGGGAGACGTGGCATTGATGAGGGGAGATGCTTTTCTTGTATTGATGGGGCTCGACGAGGGTCACACACATCTAGAAGTGAAAGAATAGGCCTATGGGATGGCCAAACAGAGGGCAGAGAGGTGGTAATAGCATCCACCATATGAAGGATGGGCGTATTGATCACTTTGATAATCTATCCATTATATGGAAACTTCAAGCATTGGTGGTTGGTGGATGACACAACATTCATGGCTTCAATGTAGGGGCGACCTTGTATGGCCTTGAATGTGGGATCCATATCAAGGATATGGAATACTGTGGAGACTGACATAGGGCCCAACTCTACATTCAAGGTAATCATCCCCTTTGGCAACCTTTCACTGTTGTCGTAGGTCGTGACTGTGATCGATGAAGGCCTTATCTGTTCCATTTCAATCCCACATAACTGGAGGGTGCTCATAGAGGTCACGTTTATAGATGCACCCGTGTCCACCAAGCATGGATCCATGGGCACTCCATTGATTTTTACCGAAACACACAGTGCATATTTTCGAGCCTCCTTGGGAGCAAGCTCATGGTCATGAAACACGATAGCTGGTTGTGTGTCGGTCGGCGTCAGCACCACCAAGATCTTCTCTATAGGGAGGTCCTCATTCACCATGACCTTATGGAGATATTCCATTAAAGCTTCTTGATGGGATGTGGATCTCTTAATCAACTCAAGGCTGGAGATCCAGGCGGGCATCTTGTCTAGATGTTTCAACAAATCATATTGTGTCTCGGGGATGGAATCCTCTAGCTACTCTTCAGTGACTTTCTCTGGCTGAGACTTCTCGGGGGCCTGACTATTCTAGGGGAATACCCGGTGGAAGATCCTCCCACTCCGAAGCACTATTGCTTGATGTTTTTACTACACCTCTATGGGGTTAGGCATGGATTTTAGAAGGGGTTTGAGGGGTAGTGGTGGAGGAACAGTTGGTGAGGTAGGGGTGATGATGGGTGTAAAAGTTTTGATTAGGGGTTTGTTAGGTGGAGGCATGGAGGTGGTAGAGGGGGAGCGAATGGGTGAGAGATGATGAGAGGCCTAGTTGGTGGAGGTAAAGTGGAGGTAGATGGGGCCACAGATGGATGGTGGATAATGTGGGGTTTGGAAGGTGGAGGTGAAGTGGAAGTGGATGGCGAAGTGGGGGTATGGGATATGATGAGAGGCTTTGAGGGTAAAGGTGAAGGCATGGAAGTGGACGGTGAGGTGTTTGGCCGAGAGATGATGAGAGGCTTTGAGGACATAGGTGGAGGTGTAGTGGAGGTAGAGGGCGAAGTGGAGGGATGAGGGAGGATGAGATGCTTTGAGGGTAAAGGTGAAGGCATGGAGGGTGGTTGCTGGTGGATCAACGGGGAGTTACTGGCAGGGATGCAGATGAGGGGGCGTGATGGCTGTGGGAATGGTGGAGGGCTTGTTATAGGTTGTGATGCAGGTTGGGGAGAGAGAGATGTTAGTCGAGTAAGGTGTTGAGGTTGACTAGGAATATGGTTGGCGGTAAGAATGGAGGTGCTTTTCGCATGCCAACTTTGTCCTCTTCTAGTTTCTTAGAAAGAGGAGATGAGGTTGACATGATGGTTGGGCTAGGGGTGCTCCGAAAGGGTGTTTTGAACGATGCCCATGTTTAGTTGCTGCTGTGGGGCCTACTGAGGTTGTTGTTGTTGCTGTGGTTGTTGTTGTTGATGCTGCTGGAATTGCAGTCTAGGGGGAGGTCTCCTGGCCTTTAGGGTGGTGATTTAGTGCCTCATTTCATCCCAATCAATCCCGCCTTCATCATTCATATCATAAATATAGTCTTTGAAATAGAAGTAATTTTCCACGGTATGACCTGACTGTCTATGGAAAACACAGTATCTAGAAGTGTCAACATTTGGGGGCCATACAAGTCTTTCCTTGGGCAAGGTGAGTGTGTTGGCAGCCATGAGAGTGTTGAATATGTCCGGCAATGATTTTGGCAATGGTAGGTAATGGGCTCTCTTGGGGCCAACTGGCCTCCTTTATTGTTGGGGAGGACCGTAATTCCCAGGGGGTGGAACTTGGTGATACAGGGGAGGTGGTTGTTGTTAATGGTTGAGGCATATTGTTCTGGGGAGGATTGTTTTGGGGTGGAGGACGAGAGGGGTATAGACCCTGCTGGAGGGGAAGTCGTGGCATTTGTGGAAGTCTCAGGTTGGCTTGCTGGTTGGGGCTGCCAACTGCGCTCACTTGCTCATTTGTTACGACCCCTTTTGTTACTCCACCTTGGACACCAGTGTTTATTTTCCTGACCATCCTAGGCTTTGCCAACTCAAACATGTGCATGAGAGGGGAGTCTTTCAACTGGGTTTGGACATACCTGGCCCTCTCATATAGCTACTCCATTATGGTGAACTTATTCATGGCGAAGATGTGTCTAAACTGTGGGGTGGCATTAGACACGATCATCTTTACTTGCTCTGGATCCGAGATGGTGTACCTTATCCTCTCCACCAGGGACCTCCATCTGTCAGCATTTTGGACAAAATCTTCATCCACCCTTATTTTCTCAGCCACCAAGTCGATAATGGAAAGGGATGGGCTGACCCGGTCCCGATACTTCTGAAGGAATTTCCTTTGGACTGGATCAAAATTCTCAGCCTCGCTCGGCTCTAGAGAATAGAACCATTCTAGGGAAGGGCCATCCAATGATCTGCAGAAGTGATATGCCAAGGACTTTTTATCATTTTGCCAAAAGGAGGACTCATACATGAAGTCCTTAGGATGGGTGAAGGGATTGCTAGTGCCATTATACCTTCGGTACATAGGCATTTTAGAGGGAGGGAGGTGTGGGAGGATCGATAGGGAGACCTCAGGGGTGGACTTTACATCCACCATCTTTTTCAAGTCTCGAAATTGCTCATCCATTTTATTCAACTTATTGAGGGGTGATTGGGTGAGGTCATCAATAGGTGAAGGTGGCACCTACCACAGAGGAGGAAGAGGCCCCCTAGAGGCCTGAGAAGGGAACCCTAAATGGGTGGGGTATTGTGGCCTGTCAATAAACAAACCTGGTTGAAGTGGTGTGTGAGGAACGTTAAGAGTTTGAGACTATGAAGGAAATTGGAAAGTGGGAGGCTGCTGATTTGCCTGCCCATGAAGCAAAGGAGAAGGAATGACCTGTACCGGTGTAGGATAGGGGATGGCGTGTACCGGTGAAGGAGAAAGGATAGCCTGTATCGACTCCCGGAGGGGTGCAGGGGCTGTAGTTGGTTCCTGGGGAGCTGGAGAAATAGATTTCCCCTTTAGAATGGCCTGAAAGGCTCGGAGTTGCTCAAGACTGACCTCCGTGTTAGCAAGGACACCTTATAGGGAGGAGATGTCCTGGGATGGGGATGCATCCCCTACAATAGCATGCACCTCTCGTGAGGGCTCATGGGAAGGGCCTGCGTCCATAGCATGGACATGTGGGTCAGCTATGTGGCCACGACCTGAGTGGTACTCCTCAAATGACTCGTGGGTCATTTTCAGAATTTTCCCAAAACGTAAAAACATGCACCAACAAACAAATAACAGAGATTATCAGACAAGTGGATGCTTTTATGCCCCTTATTTTTTTGTATTTTTTTTGAAAGAAAGAAAAGTGTTTTTTTATAACAAATCTAAAGTCTCGGCGGCGGCCAGCGGATGATCCTGTTCGGGGTCGGCACCGGCCAGATCAAGCTCGCCGCCGGCCTCAACAACCGCCAGTACCATCCCGGCGGCGCCATCGGCGACGCCACCGGCATCCGCATCTACACCCTGACCTATCCGGACGAGGCCGAGGTCAAGGCGCGCTTCAAGGCGGCCGGCTATCCGGAGCCGGCGTTCAAGGACATCGGCGGCGGCAAGAAGGAGGCGGTGGTCAAGGATCCCGCCGGCTTCAGCATCGGCCTGGTGATCGCTCCAGGCGCCCAGACCGACGGGGTCGAGGCCGGGATCAACGTCTCCAACCTCGAGCGCAGCCGCGCCTTCTACCGCGATTTCGAAGGGCTGGAGGAACTGCCGCCGGTCAAGGACCCGATCCTCGGCGTGACCAAATATCCGTTCCGCCACGGCCAGACGACGATCAGCCTGTTCAAGATCGGCAATAACCTGCCGGCCGACACCGGCAGCGCGGGCGTGCAGTACATCATCAGCAACATCGACGCGATGAACAGCCGCGCCCTCGCCGAGCACGTCACGGTGGAGACCCCGCTCGGCGGGCTGAACGGCTTCCCGGGCCTCAAGACCGTGTGGCTCAACGACCCGGACGGGGTGACCGACTACTTCTACCAGATGGACCGCCGCCCAGCTCCGGCAGGGCAGGCCCAGGCCGCAGCCGGCGCGCCGGCGCAGAAGTAGAGGCTAAGCGGGAGCCTTGGCGACGAACGACCGGTTGATGTCGGCGATCCGGCCGCAGCCGGCGGCGTGCATGGTGGCGGTCAGTTCCTGCTTGAGCTTGTCGTAGACGCTCTTCACGCCCTCCGAGCCGCCGAGCGCCAGGCCGTACATGATCGGACGGCCCATGGCGACGGCATTGGCGCCCATGGCCAGGGCCTTGAACACGTCCGTGCCCCGGCGGAACCCGGAGTCGACGATGATCGGCACGCGGCCCTTCACGGCGTCCGCCACCGGCCCGAGGGCGTCGATCGCGGCCGGCACGGCGTCGATCTGCCGCCCGCCGTGGTTCGACACCTGGATTCCGGCTGCCCCGCGCCGGATCCCTTCGGCCGCCAGTTGGGGCGTGAGCACGCCTTTCAGGATCACCGGCAGGCTGCTGGCCTTCTGGATCAGGGCCACGTCGTCCCAGCTGTAGGAGCGCTTCTGCGGCCCGCGCTTGTACTGGGCGCCCGGCGTGCCGGCGGTCAGCCGCGCGGCGGCGGCCTGCAGGGCGCGGCCGGTGGGGAAGCCGGTGCGCTGCAGGCTCTCGGAATTGCCGGCGCCGAGGGCGTCGATGGTGAACACCACCGCCGTGTAGCCCGCCGCCTTGACCCGCTGCATCAGCTCGGTGGCCTCGCCCGCATCGGCGGGCATGTAGACCTGGAACCACTTGGGGCCCGGCCCGATGGCGGCGGCGACCTGCTCCAGGGTGTTGGTCGAGGCGCCCGAGCAGGTCATCAGCAGGCCCGAGGCGTGGGTGCCCATGGCGCAGCCGACGTCGGCGCTGGCGTGGAACAGGCCCATGCCGCCCACCGGCGTGGTGATCAGCGGCGCGGCGAGTTTGGCGCCCATCAGGGTGGTCGAGAGGTCCGGCGGCGGGCGACCGCCGAGGTACTGCGGCTCGATCACGTAACGGGGGTGTGCTTCTTTCTTTGTATGCCCCCGGGTTGGGGTGTGTCTTTTGTTTCTTACGCCCCCAGGTTGGGGCACATGGATTCTCATGCTTCTCATGCCCCATAGTGGGGTATACTTCTTTTCGTATACCCCCGATATGGGGCATATCTTCTACTTCTTATGCCCCCAGACCGGGGTAGATTCTACTTCTTTTACCCCTCAAGGCGGGATGTATTCCTCTTCGTATGCCCCCGAGTCAGGGTGTAGTTTCTTTCTTTGTATGCCCCCCCAGGTCGGGGCGTAGCTCCTGGTTTCAGATGCCCAGAAGATGGGATGTCCTCTACCTATTTTACCCCCAAGGCAGGGTGTATTCTTTTCTCCATATGTGCCCATGGCGGGGTACGCCCTTTTATGACTTCTACGGCCCAGTGGTGGGGTGTATGTTTCTTCTTCAAATGCCCCAAGAGCGGGGGCATGCCTCTTTACTTCCATGCCCCCAGGCGGGGTGTATACTTTACGACTTCTATGCCCCCATGGTGGGGTATGTTTCTTCCTCAAATGTCCCAAGTCGGGGTGTATTCTCTATGACTTTTATGCCTCCCAGGCGGGGCATGTTTCCTCTTCAAATACCCCTAAGCCGGGGTGTATTCATTTATTTCTTATGCTCCCAAGGCGAGGTGTATTTCTTCGAATGCCTCTAAGTCGGGGCGTATTCTTTATGACTTCTATGTCCCGTAGCGGGGTATATTTCTCTTCATATGCCCTCAAAGCGGGGTGGATGTTGCTTCATGTGTTCCCGAGTCAGAGAGTAACTTCTGGCTCCTAATGCCCCCCGGGCCGGGGTGGGTTCTGCCTCTTATACCCCCCCAAAGGCGGGGCGTATTCCTCTTCATATGCCCCCGGTCGGGGTGTGTCTTTTGCTTCTTATGCCCCTAGGCCGGGATGTACTCTTGCTTCTTATGCCCCTATATCAGGGTAGATTTTCCCTTCAAATTCCCCTGAGCCGGGACGTATTCTCTTGTTTCTTATGCCCCTAGAGAGGGGTGTGTCTTTTACTTCTTATGCCCCCAAGCCGGGGTGGAACCTTCTGCTTCTTATGCGCCCAGGGCGGAGTGGATGTGTGTTCTCTTTGGGAGTCATGGCCATGCTTGGCCTCATCGCTATAAAGCATTCCCCACAGCGGGCATGAATTCATCAAGCTACAGTTGCGGCTTGCTGGATCTTCTAATAGCCACTCGAGGGGCCGTCTTATGCCCGATAGGGGTAGCGGGAAGGTGGGACGGACCAGGGCATTGCACCACAGACTTGACCCTCCTAGAGCCGGGCGGGATGCCGACCTTCTTCTTGTTCTCTTGGTCGGTGATGCTTGTCAACTTTCTTTTTTTCCTTTTTTACTTCTCTTCCTTTTTTGTATAAAAGACCAAGGTCGGTGTGCAGGAGAGCGCTCACCCCCTCAGGGAGGGGATGAGTGGTTCGTTCCACCGCATCAATCCCACAGTGGTAATCATTATTCAGCATGGGTCTCGACGGATATGGCTGTACAACTCTCTCTCGCCAATTCTTTCCCTTCTTTTTTTGTTTCATTCTTTTCTTCTCTTCTTCTTTTCTTTCTTCTTTTTTCTTAGCGGCCTTCATGATTCCTGGAAGCTGCAGGTGCCTCGGAGTAGCCTACACTCTGTACCCGCACTTGTAGCTTCAAGTTATAAATCTAATTATTTCCACGAGAATGTCAATAAGTTCAGCTAAGAATGTCAAATTCAATAATGCATTGAGGCGATAGTAAGCAAGGCAAGAATACACTAGAATCTTTGAAAAGGGAGGTCAAGAATGAATTAATGGGACGTTGTGCTATGGAAAGATTTTGACAGCATAACAACATCTTTCTTAATTTCATAATTAATTAATGACTTGGTAGGTATTGTTTTAGATTTCAGATAATTAGAAGATCCTCTAAGACAGAACACAATCAACCCATTGTTCAGACCTTCGGGCTGAGCAATTGTGATAGAACATGGTTGTAAGAAGACCACGATATTGAGAACATTGTCAGATGCAGATCTGCGATTAGAAGTTTGTTGACCTGGCAAAAGCCTATCGACTGAAATTAGAAGTCTATCGATTGAAAATAGCCAACATGCTGGATGAACGCAGTCTAGAGGAGGTCCATGTTCAAGAAATCTGTCGACCCAGGGAAGGTTCAATCAACTGAAGTGAGGCTCGGTCGACTGAGTCTGGGAATATCGGTTGACTGAAAATGGGACGCGGTCGTTTGGCAAGCCGCGATCTATAGAATGTGGTTGCTCTACTAGCCGCGATCAGGATAGAACACAGAACCGCGCAGTGCTTTATCTAGCTTTGGGTTTTAACAGTACAACCAGCTCGGTGTCTTAGTGGAAATCTCAGGCTCATAGAGACTTACGGAGGCATTGAAACATGAATTCCTGGCTCAGTAGAAGGAATATCCGATGGAGAGGCGTTCAATGTCCAAGAGGATGTTCCTATCAAGTGCAAGTCACTAATAGCAAATGTACCGAAGTACGGGCTATGTACAAGTAGCTAGGAAGGAATGAAAATGAGAGTGATAGTGTCAAAATAGAGATCGATGTGTAAGAAGTTCCATCAAAAGTGAAAATCCCTTTAGTACAAAACTATAAAGTTTTGATGTGAAATTAGCCTAAGATGAAAATAAGCTTTTATGACAACAAAACATAAACTCTTTAAAACATGCTATGGCATCAAACATAAACATAATGAAATGACGTGTAGATACTACTAGACAATCAGGAAAAACATGAAGCGTGATCTGATCACTGTTTGGCATGAACAACAGATAGATCGCGGTTCGCCCACGACTGCCTTCTGGAAAGCTGCGGTTGGTCGGGTGACCGTTACATGAAGTCACGATTTCTGATGGATCGCTATCTTCCTATCATCAGACAGAAACAGATCTGACCTTGCTGAACCCCTTTCTATGGCAAATAAAGATGTAACTACTAGGAAACTAAAAGAGAAAACATGCTAGCACGTAAATAATGCATGCAAAGGCATGAAAGCATACAAAGTTATTATCTTTTTCATTAAAGTTGCATGGACAGCATGAACTAGAAAACCTATTACATAATCATGGTAAAACATGAAATACTTCATGCATGAAGCATGAAAACAAGAAGGACAAGAGGGCTTTTGTTCCTAACATCATGTTTAAGCCGATTTTGAGACAACCTACCTCTTGGGTTGGTCCTAGAGTTTGAATTTCTCACGGGAAGGGTGCCCTTGTTCCTGCACATCCTGTGTGAAACCAACTACTTCCACTTGCTGACCCTTTTTGAGTATTTTTGCAATTTCAAATTCTTTTTGGGTATTTCTACAATTTTTGGCTCACCTGGAGTTATCTGTCATTTCTTTTGTAATTTGTTGATTTTCTTAGACATCGCTGTCATTTCTTGATTGTCCGAGATTATTCTATCATTTGTTGATCTTCCGGGGTAGCCCAATCATTTCTTGACTTTTTAGGGCATTTCTATCATTTCTTAACTTTTCAGAGATAGTCCCATCATGTCTTGACTTCCTAAGCATTCCTACTTTTTTTGATTTTTCGAAGATAGTCCTGTCACTTTTTGATTTCCTGGGCATTCCTACTTGTCTTGACTTTTCGAAGATTGCCCCATCACTTCTTGACTTCTTAGAAATTTCTACTTTTCTTGACTTTTTAGAGATACTCGTCACTTCTTGACTTCATGAGTATTCCTGTCATTTCTTGACTCATTTACCATTTCTTGACTTGCCAGGAATTTTTTTACAATTTCACCCATGTCTGAGTTTCCGCGCATGATAGCTCTTGGCCATGAAAAAGATACATAGATTTGGACGGTTAGCCATAAGCCGAACTCAGGAGAGTGCACGTCGCTTCAGGGAAGTGATGTGATCCCGCTCCATTGAGTTGTGCAAACGGAGCGAACCAGAACAAGAGCATTCTTTGGTGATTTCTGGACATGCCATGAACTTTGTGCAATTTCTAGAGTGAACCACATGTAATTTTTCCACAAACGGGGGTGTTTCTACAATTTCTCGTATTTCAAAGGGTCTTTCCAATCTTCTCACCATTAGGGGTATTTATGTAATTTTTCACCTTTAAAGGGTTTTTCTACAATTTCTCTCCTTTCAAGGGTTCTTGCATAATTTTTGAACCTTTCAAGGTCTTTTCTACAATTTTTCACCTTTCAAAGACTTTCTTGCAATTTGTCACTACAATTATCTACATATTCATGAGACTTGCACGTTCTCAAATTTTCAGTTTTCCACACTTTCATTTCCTCCTTTTCATAACATTAAAGGGGTGACACATTCCTTAGGCTCACCACTGCCAAAGGAGGTGACCAAAACACCCGAGAGGGCTTTGAGGGTGGTGACCACACCCCTCTTGCACCTTCTGCTGCCCACGCACAATTCTTCTGCTGCTCCTCTTCTATTGAAAGTTCTCTTCCTTGGATTTCCCTCTGCCTTCTGCATCCCTTCATTGGAGTTCTCCTCTGCAACTGCTGTTGCTCTTGCGGAGTTCCCTAGTAGTTTCCTGCCAGAGTTTCTCTCATCCTTCTACTGGAGTTCGCTCTTTTTCCTCTTGGCCGCTCCTTCCTTGATATAGGCATTGGAGAGTGGAGCGGAGTTTTTCTCATCCTTCCGCTAGAGTTCTCTCTTTTCCCTCTTGGCCGCTCCCTCCTTTTTGTAGGCATTGGAGAGTGGAGTGGAGGCATGGTGTCTCTGGTGTAGACTTGAAAAATCCCCTTGCGGTGGAAGTTAAACCGGTAAACCTCCTCCCTTCTCTTCTTATCCTTATTCTTTTTTTTGTTGTTGTTCACATGAGAGGAAGGATCGGAGGGGGTCCCCCTCCGGTTAATTGCCACTGGAGGAGGGGTCTCTCCTATGCTGCAAGTGACTGGAGACCCCTCTTCCACCTGTGGAGACCGGACGGATTTCCGACGGATATGGGCCGTCTGAAATCCCGCTTTTTTTGGTAGTGGTAAGGTCTGAGCCAATTCTCATTCAGCTTGCTCTTGGGGTTGGCAGCCATGACCTCTCTTCTTTTGACCATGACAAGGTGATCCTTCTTGAATTCGCGCTCCTCGACGAGCTTGTCGAAGGCGCATGCTATCCGGGCCTGATAAACCTGGATATTCTGTTGGGCTTGAAGCCGCTTTCCCTCCAAGTTGGAGAGCTCCTCGAGTCTTCACTCAACATTTGTATGCTCTTCCCGAACCAGTCCCTTCTGGATTACGACCCTTAGAGAGGGTATCTCCAGCTCAATGGGGACAATTACTTCCAAGCCGTACACCAAGAAAAAGGGTGAACAGTCTGTTGGAGTTTTGTATACAGTTCGATATGCCCACAGCGCTTCGTACATATTCTCTTCCCAGTCTCTTTTGTTGGAGTTGACAATTTTGGCTTGGAGAGTATAAAGAGTTTTATTGAAAGCTTCAGTCAAGCCATTAGCCTGCGGGTTGTAAGGAGTCGACATCCTCCAGCTGATCTTGTATTTTTCTGCCAGTCGGTAGACCTTCTGACTGCGGAAGTGACTGTCGTTGTCTGAGATAATTCAGTTGGGGGCCCCAAATCAGAATATGAGGTTGCTACGGATAAATCTGGTTACGATCTCCCCGGTTACTTCTTTCAGGGTGACAGCTTCCACCCAGCGGGAGAAGTAGTCAGTTACCGCCAAAATGTACTTGCATCCTATGGATGATGCGGGTAGTGGACCCACGTCGTCTGTTCCCCATTGGACAAATGGCCAACTGGGCATTGCCGGATGCAGAGGCACGGGCGATCTTCTAGGCACCGTCGCGTGCTCTTGGCATTTTTGACAAGACTTAGCATACTTGCAGTATTCATCAAACATGGTCGACTAGTAGTAGCCAAGTTTTTTATCTCAAACTTCATTTTCGATCCCGCCTAGTGTGCATTAGTTGTCCTGGCATGTACCTCCTTCATGATCCTCCAAGCCTCTTCGGTGGATAGGCATTGGAGGAGTACTTTTCGCTTGGCATCCGAAATGACCCAGAATAAGATCATGTTTCAGGCCTCATAAGAGTCCTTCGTTCTGATCAGCTTGATCTTTTCTTATCTTTGCATGGGTAGTTGTCGGTATCTGAACCACTACATGAGAGGGTTCCCCAGTGGGGTAAGTTGATGGCCTCCACTGTGGCAACCTCAAGTTCTTCCTCTTCTGATTCTTCTATCATGCTAGGAACCTGGTGCTGATTTATCACCCCGATGTCGAGTGACCCACTGGCGGCACCGCCAATGAACTTTCCAATTTTGCCAGTGTGTTAGCTTGTGCATTTTCTCCTCTGGCGACGTGGCCTACTTCAATGAGGTAGAATTGCTCCATGAGCCACTTTGCCTTAGCTTGGTAAGGGAGTAGCTCAGGCTTTCAGACATCAAACTACCATTGGACCTACTTGATGATCAATAGTGAATGGGCAAATACTTGTAGCATCCTAATCTCTATTTGTAATGCGACTTGGAGGCCAATGATCAGAGTTTCATACTCTGCTTCATTATTTGTGCAGGGCTTGCTGATGGAGCAAGAAGTGTGCAACACCTCTCTGTCCGGAGGCTGTCACCGCACCGGCCATCTCAAAGGAGGCTTGAGACTCGACGATCAGACAAATATCCTCAAAGGCGGCAAGGATGGCGTCCTCCTCATCCCGGGCAATCCCGGTGCAAGCCTGCTGATGAAACGTATCCTGTTACCGCTGGATGACGACCATCATATGGCGCCCAAAGACAAGCCGCAGCTCACGGCGGCCGAAATCAAATTGTTGCAATGGTGGATCGCCAATGGCGCTTCCTTCGACAAACAGGTGGCGCAGCTTCCGCAGGATAACGACATCCATGCCGTCCTGGCCGCCTTTCACGAAGGGACGGCAGGGCCTGTGGGCGCCGCTGCAACTCCGGCGAACGTAGCCGACAGCGACATGCCTGCTGCGCCCGCAAAACCGGCGCCCGCCGAGGCACTAAAACGTTTAGCGGCGGCGGGCGCCCTCGTTCTGCCCATCGCAATGGGTAGCAACTATCTCACGGTGACCTTCCCCGACGACACGATGAGCCGCGACGCACTCTCCGCGTTGCCGCTTATCCGTGAGCAGCTGGTGGAATTGAAATGCAGCGATCTTCCGGTAAACGACCGGATCATCGACATCGCAGCAAACTCGCCGCATCTCGTGCGGCTCTGGCTGGATCATACAAAGATCACCGGCAAGGAGCTGGGCCGGCTGGATACATTAGCCGAACTGCGCTACCTCAATCTCACCGGAACGGCCGTTGACGAGACAGCGGTGCGCGCGCTAAGCAAGGCAAAAAAATTAAAGGAGATCTATTTGTATCGAACCAACGTGCCCAGGTCATCCTGGCCTGCGCTGCAAAAAGCCTTTCCACATACCGTCCTCGATTCGGGCGGTTATGAACTGCCTAAGCTAACCACCGATACGGCCGTCGTAAGACAGCCCGCAGCGCAAAAGAAGTGAACCCGTTCGCGGTTCGGCCACCCACCCGCGAAGCCCGGGACCTCGCCCAACGATTTGTCGCCCCGCCTAAAAGCTAGGTGCGGCGTTGATCTTGTCGAGATGGTCGTTATTATAGGCTTCCCCCGCCAGCGGGATCATATCCCTGGAGTGTCCCTTGAGGATATATTTGGCGAGGAATTCTTTTTTCGAATCTTTATACCAGGAAACCATTCTGAGCTGGCGCAGCACATAGATATAGATCCACGCAAGGTCCAGTTGGTTCCGCAGAAAACCCGCGCGGGCGCTCCCGGGGTAAAGATGGTGATTGTTATGCCATTCGCCGGCGAGCATGCCGGGTCTCGTTTGGTTGATCGAGAGGTTGCTGCGGTCGAAATCGATCCCGTCACGATGTTTGTTCTTGCCACCGCCATGACCGGAGTAGTTAAAGGCGCGAATGAACGTAAACCACAGCATCGCAGCGGAGAACAGCGCACAGGCCAGCGCCGGACCGCCGATAAGCGTGAAGGCGAGGAAGCCGCCCACCACCAGCACCGCGAAAGCCGCCACGGCCAGCCCGAGATAGCGGTCGATAAAGGCTTTGATCGGCGCGCCGAACAGGCGGAACAGGACGCCCACGATCATGAAGCTGATCGCCCGGCTCACCGCGCTGGCGGCGATGAAGGTGGCAAGCGGCATGGCGATGAAGCCGGCCGTGATGGTGAGCAGCTTGAAGGGGATCGGCGTCGCCCCCTTTATCGCTTTGCAGCTCCCTATTGTATTTCTTCTAGCATCGAAGCAGAGGCTTTTGCAATGCATGATGGGTTATGGTTATGTCGCGACTGTGGTCATACCAATCTGCTGGTTGAGTCGGACTTGGAGATTCTTGTGGGCATTCTACAGAGTCGTTACCGCCCTCCTTGGTGACTTTATCACATGCTCCATTGCATCATGCTTGTTGTTTCAGCTATGCCCGTTCAACTTATGCTATGTGTATAGGGACGCTAAGCAAGTAGCTGATGGCCTGGCTAATCTAGCTTGTACTTTTCCCTCTTTGACTTCTTGGACGAGTTGGTTGCAGCTCCCTACTATTGTAAAAGGGCCACTTTCGTTTGGATAAAACGGGTTGCCCTTCATTACGGCTATAACTGTTGTGTCCTGGTTGTTAGTTCAAATGTATGCTTTTATTCTTTACTTTAATAAAATTTACCCTAGGGATGATTTGGTGGAGCGGGTCTGCATCCCTTCTCTGAAGGGGTGTGTGCTCTCCTAAATCCTCTTCCAATGGTTTTACTTAAAAAAAAGGTGTCCTAGGTAACTTCCTCACTTGGAAGATTTGCAGCGCTAGATTCTTTCACGGATTGGGAGATAGGGGGAGTTTCTTTAGGCCCGATTTCTGTGTCAGAAAGTGATGGATGTTTACCAATCACTGTGGTTGGGGTACCAGACTTAGTGGGGATCAAGATCAAGATCTCATCTTCCTCGTCCCTAGAGCTATCAAATTTTGTGTTGACATCAGTCTGGCCATTGGCTGGCTGTGTCAGACTTACGATGTTGACCGCATAGTAGATGTGGAAGTCTTGGTCTTGATCGTAGTTGAGTCCTCTCGTATCTTTTTGGGAGAATAGAGGTTTCTCCTAGACCTGAGGTGGAGTCCATAACCAGTGAAAATATTCACGTTATGCGGAATCTTGTCATTGGGGGATGTTTTGTTTTCAACACATCTCTTGGATGCATTGTGGCATATCGTCCATTATTTAGACTACTTCAGGAATATCATCGACTAGTTTGGGCCAACTGAAGTTATCTTCTAGTGGAGTTTGAGGTGTCATGTCTCTCTTGTAGAAGATAATGGGTTTATTCCTATTAGCCTTTTTCTTATTTCTGAGTTGCATTTGTAGGTGACGATGAATGTTTTTAGCAGCTCAACCTTGTGCTCCTCTAATGCACAAGAGAGCTGTATGCATTCTGGTGACAATCATATGTTCTTGTCAATAGCTCGGCTAATGATATTAGTCAAAGTTGATTTTATGTCTCTCGAGGCGATCTAGAGTTAACTTGGAGCTAAGGCGTAGCCAATGGAGCTTAGTCTTCTCTTCATCGATGGAGAAGCGGTCGTCCTTGTCCTCCTATGAAAGCCAACCATTACTCTTGATTTTGACTACTAGGTATGCATTGGGTCCCTCGAAATAGAGTGCAGCGTCAGTGAGATTGCATTCTGCTCAGCCAAACAGGGATAGTTCTGCAAAGATCGTTTGTTGTTCTCCATTTTTGACATATTTGATGCACTGATGGAGAGTTGAGAGGACGACCCAAATTTTATGTAGTCAAAGTCTTCCCAGCAATACTTTGTAAGACGTGTTGGCATCGATGATGTAGAACATCACCTTTGAGGTTAAATCATCGAGCACCAGATCAACATCTACCTGACCAAGGACGTCCTCTGTATTCTAGTTAAACTCGGATATCTTGACCGCTTGAACCTTTTGAAGGTATGGACCCAAGTATAGAGCCTTGAAGGTCTTCAGTGGCATGATGTTGACAGCAGCACCGGTGTCCATCAGAATCCAATTCATCTCATGACCATTGATCTTCCCTCACATGTAGAGAGGGCAATTATGACACAGAGAGGATAGTAGCATATCCTTTTCTACAAATGTGATAGTGGCGGCGAAGGCTTCGTATGCTGCTATCTTCATTTTTGCAGCATGTGCTTCATAAACTTCAGGTCCCTAGAGTACTTTGATGAGAGCTTCTCGCAGCGCTTTACTCCAAGCAATGGCTTCCCAGATTGTGATATTAGTGGGAAACCATTTCATCTGGTGGAGGACTTTTCGATCAGCTCCAGCATGGGCATCCTCTAATGAGGGTAGTATGTCAGACAGGGTCTTGTGCGAACTGTCGCGTCCCTCCCCGTCGTGGAGTTGTATTGTCTTGTCTTTGCCACTGAGATCAGACTGGTCATGATCACCTGTGGGTTTCTAGAACAGTGGCGCCAAAGGTGGCTCTTCTGGAGGTGGTTGGTATGCTGGATTCTTACCGGACGGACCTGCTTGGTCATCAATCACGGCTAGAACTGGGGCGGGGACTGGACACTAGTAGCAACCTCCTCGTCATCAAAGGGGTCAAAAATGTTGGGGCCATTCCGAATCTCTACCTCTAGAATGGGGCACACTCTTCCCCTCAAAAGAGGATGATTCGATCTAGGTCGAAGGTGGATGGAGAGGGGGTTGTTCAGTCATTCTTCCACACCCTATACTGCATCCCCGGCCATGGCCTCATCTACGATCGATACTTTCAGGTGCCAGCTGTAGCCCTAGTGTGGCAGTGGTTCTTTGTCTTGTCCAGGAGGCCACTGGCTCGCCTCGCTGAGAAGCATTGGTGTTGTCAGGTGGTGGGATCACCACCATGTTGCAGATGCAGCCTCAGATCATCTATTCTAGCTGCTCTATGCTGATCTCCTTATCCTTATAAAATAAGGAGAGTTCGTCAGGAATGAGGAGCCTTTCGCCATTTTTGATTTTCTAGATCATTTCTTGGACCTAATTTCTGGGGCGAGCTCACTTTTGCATCTCTTCCCATAGGATCTGACTATCAAGTAGGATAGCGCTAGTGGGATGAGGGGGGGGTATATTCCTCCAGGTCATCGATAAGCTTTTGTAGCCTCTGGAGAGGCATTAGCTCGATCGGAGACTACAAAGCGGCTACTTGTTCTGATAGATGGTATGAGTGGATCTAGAGGGGGGCGTGAAGAGATCCCACACCTAATTCTTGATCACTTAAAAAATTAAACAAAGACTGTAATGCAGAGGAAGCTAGTTCGAGTGCTATTCTATGCTAACACAAAATGTTTGTAGAGCACACACAGGATGCACATTGATCAAACCACAACACCTGTGAAGAGGAGGTAGATGAAAAAGAATCGACACAACAAATCACAACACACCAACTTTTTAAGGTGGTTCGGCTGCTATCTAGCAGGCCTACGTCCACCCCTCACCAACTCGGTGAGGCTTCCTCTTCTGGCCAAGAAGAACACACACACACACACACGTTGTCTAATAGCTTGCATGAGGAACATTCCTTAACACACACACGGCTGCGAGGTAGCCAACACACACTCACTCCGGTCCCTAAAATAGGGTACCGAAAAATAGCCGAGGAACCTTAGCCAACACACTTCAAAAAGTCTGAAAGAACAAACAAAAAACAACAAAGAAAAGCTCTAAATAGGTGAGCTAAAGTGTAGCTTTTGACAGAGATTAGGACGCTGAGACAAGGCGATGTAAACCACGATCAGAAATTCGAACTACACAGAGATGGGTTAAACCAGTTTCTGGGCTACTACTCCTCTCCTTCTTCTCTCAAATCTTTCTTGTGAAGGCTTGGGCTCTTCCTGACTCTTTTCCCACTTAAATTTTTCTCTAGGCACGTTCTTCTTTTTATCCTTCTTTCTTTTTCGTTCTACTCCTCTCCAGGTAGAAGCAACGGCAACAGCAGCAACTCTTCAGTAGCAAATCGCTATTTAAAGAGGAGATGACAGAGGTTTTTCCCTCCAAGATCCTGCAATTTGATTACTGGGAAAAAATGAGGATTCTTGTGAGAGAGCCTTTCCAGATTTGCTTGCTTGTTGGTTGAGGATAGAAAAGTACGGTCCTCTATCCTAGGCACTTTTTTAGGGATCCATCCTGATTGGTTCATGGCAAAAATGAGATTTTCATGAAAAGGGACCTTTCACAGATGTGTCAACTGACAAATCTTCCTTCACAAAAAGGTGCTCTGATGCCTCATGTTGAAAAGGATAATTTCCTATCTTAGGAGCTTTTTCAGACCTTGATTCTTGAGATCTTACCAAATGGGCCCCTAGTAAAACCCACAATTAACCGTATTATTACGCCCTAAAATTTGTCTGTAATGTTTTTTTTTTGGCTTCCATTATGATGATTTCCATTTTTAGCAGATCCTGGTCTCTAAGAGGAAACTGATCAAAGGGGGTTCTGGGTTGGTTGGCAGATGCAGAAATGCACCAATCAAGTAGAACTACTTCCATCACAAAACAAATTCCCTATGCCTTGCAACCCTGGTTGCAATATCAAATTTAAGGCTATGTAGAGCTTAAGAGAAATTAGAACAGAAGATGTCCCCAATGCCAGAGAGGTCTAACATGATAGTTACTATTTAGGACCATTGCCATATACCCCACAGAAAAACAAAAACAAGGAAAGAGAGAAAAGGAATATCCTCTAGGTCAATTCTGTATTTACCTTGGGCTATTTGATTTATAGGTAAGAAGGGTTATGGATATCATGATGGTACACATAATCCATAGTATATAGCCATGGACAAAGATAAATATTCTTCGGAGTAAGTAAACATGGTGATCTCACATTCAAATAAAAATGTAACTGTCATGAAGCAAGCAGTTTTAACACTCACAAAGAGAATTTGCAAGATGCCCTTCTCCGGACTTCCATTTGAAGGGGAGTCTCAATGCAGCCTTTTTTCTTGAACCAGGTGGGCTGGAACTTAAGGAACCCCTCTTTTCAACTGTGGGGGCCGTAGGAACAAGACAAGGCAGGCAGTTGTTTGGCAAAATACCACAATAGTCCAAAAGGCCCCCTTCATGTCCCATGACAATTTCATCTGCATAAACACTCGATGATTCATCATGGTTCATAGAAGTTTTTGCAACATCCATAGCACCATAGTCCCTGGAGTTCAGATTATTTGCTGAATTTCTGGTTGCCACCTCCATTACTTTTGGGCCTCTCACATTAGCATTCTCCTCATGGTTAGCATCTCGGAATGATGAAATACTCGAAACGGATGCAGCTTCGGCACTATTTAAAGACATCGCATCTGCATAGAATGCGTACAAGTTCAAGGACTAAATTATGCTTATCCCTGCAGAACTGAGAATTGTGTTTGGGATATGCCCCAAAAAAATAATATATAAACATCAGGGTCTTTGATAAGACGTACCCTCCTGTACACTCAGAAAATCTTCATCACAATCTGATTCCAGCGTTACGGTAGTGTCAAACCATGCCTCTTCTATGCTTCCTGAGACATGCATTTTTATTTATTGTTTGAGAGAGAAGGAACCTTGTCAAGGTCTCAGATAAAAACAAAGGCATATGGAACATACTATTTCATATCTGTAATAGACACTTAAACAACACAGTCTCAGAGGAACAGTTACAAATTGTACTCTATCTGAAAAGCAAAAAGGTGGGGGGAAAAAGGTGCAGTACATTGACCAATGTGTTATGTGCCAGATTTGAATGCCGTTGAACCCTGCAATTCTAGGATGAATGCTAGTCACTATCGCATATAATGTGACAAGCCTACACGCACAAAGTGGAAACATAGAGAGCCAGCTAGAATTTGATTAAGTAGTTCGACAAGAATAAAAAAGAAACTGCGCTCTATCTAGAATGATCAAACGCCGAAACAAAGGGGCAAGCTTAACAACTGAAAGGGGGAAATGTGGGGGAATGACCTAAAAATTACCAAAAATAGTCAGAATTCACAAAATCGAATCTAGGTCCAAACTACTAAGGGTCCGCTAAGGCACGGGCCTTACAGCTTAGCCTCTAGATAAAATGGATATTTATCTATTATTATTATTTTTCACCGACACCCTTATTTGCGGTCTCCATTTAGACCATTTTATGAGAGTGGCAGCCCATCAAGTGACCGTTTTATGAGCCAGAGTCCTACGTCGGTCTATTTTTCAGATATATGGTTATTTATCTTCTTTTTTACTATTTTCCACCGACACTTGTGGGACGGTCTCCAGATGAGCCATTTAGGTCGGTAGGCGGTCCATCAAAGGACCGTTTTATGATTAAGAGTCCTACGCTGGCTGATTTGGTTTGTTCTTTTGATAAATAGTCCTACGCGGTCGGACAATGGACCATTTAATGATGTTGGCGGTCTATCGCCAGACCGCATTCAAGGGCCGAGATCCTTGCTTCAGTCGACTTTTCTCTCTCCATCCGTGGTCAAACTTGTTGCTTCGTCCACAGATTTCTTCGCGGATTCTGAGCCAAATTTAGTGCCGTTTGATCCTGTTAATAGCTAGGAGTATTATCTCCATTTTATCCAAGATAATCCAAGGCTAATTCCTGCTGGAAATATCTTAATTCGAGCTAGTTTTCAAGGGTCTATAAATAGCACCTTTAGCTTAAACTCGCATAGGGGGAGATTCCGGAGTTTGCGTCGAGGTGCTGCCACATTCTTGAGCGAAGTCCAGCCAAGGAGGGAGGCTTTCCACGTCCTCTAAGCCTTCAGTCTGGGGAGTAGTTCATTCTGTTGTGTTTTTGAGTCATAGTTAATCATTTTTGGTCACTTGTTCATTATCGCATTAGCATTTCTCTTCACTCCCCCGCATGTTTTTTACTGTCATTCTTGCATTCTCCACCCTCCTATTGGTTTCCCACGCCCCATGGGGGTTAAAAACCCAACACCCCCAGGTACACGCCCTTCCATTTATGCATTTCATTTGTCGTTCACATTCATAGATATTGCACTTCCATAAACACATTTGGGTCATTTTTCTTTGGTCATTGGTGTTGTTTTATAGGTCAGTAGACGTTTTAGCACGAGGCCCATCCCTCCTGCCCAGCCGAAATGGGTGAAGGATTGAGTTCCTCGGCTCGAGATCTGGAATCTTTGCGGTCCACCTTCGACCATTTACTAGGGTTTACGGTCTTCCCAGACCGTCTATCTTCTATTTGCGGCCCATTGAAGACCATCCAAGCTCCACACTGAGCCTTCTTCCCGCATTTTGCTTCAGCTCTGGTCACGGCCTATCGTTCGGTCATGTTCACCGTTTGACAGTCATCAGGGGACCGTCTTCTTCCTACACGAGCGTTGCATTCTTTGGCGAGTGTCTCCATTTCATTTTCCAAGGTACGTAGTGCGCCTCTCTTCGCACTAGTCATCTTGGTGGCGATCCCGATCTAAAAGTGTGTGTGGGTAGTTGCTTTCATTGCATTATTTATTCCTTTCATGCTCTATTTAATGCCACATTGGTCATATCCACCCACTCACACACCCACACGCACCTTTCTTTAGAACTAGAAAGAGAGAGAGGGAAAAAGGTATCTACATCCTAGTTTTTTGGTGATTACGGTGGATCTAGTCGAGCTGACGCAATTTACTTGAGTAACCCAGCAACCCAATTCCGAGCCCAATTGCTCAATTGCTATAATTTGAAGATTATGTGTAAGAGGGGAAGGGACTAAGTTTTCCTAGTGTCCGAAGAGTTCTTTTGGAAATATTTCCCAATCCCATGGAGCTTGGAATCCTAATTGATGTTTTCCTGTTTTAAGCATGAATTTTGCTTCCCCTATAAATATATCCCTCGTCTAAGCTTTGGAAAAAGGTTAGAAAAGTTGAAGAAAGGGTCAAAAGCCTTGGATAATCTTGGAGAGAGGGTGGAGTGCAAATTTCTTCTTCCTTGGAGCCCTCTTGGAGTCCGTTGAAGTCATGGAGATCATAAATAAGCCATCCACTTCATCCCAATAAGCTTTTCTTAACACTCTTTGATTTCTCACCTAGTTTAGTTCTTTAATTCTAGTTGCATGCATCATTAGTTTCTTCTTCTTCTATCGATTTATCTTCATTGAGGATTCTTCTTAGTCCAATTCTTGTGCATCTCTTACATTCATCGTCTCATATACATACGTTTTACATCATAAGGGGTTTTAACAATATCAACAAGGTGTGTGTCAATTACACTTTTCATCATATTTTATCTTAAGAATTGATACTACACTACTCATCATTCTAATCCACTTATCTTGGTAATTGTTTGTTTCTTTTGCAAGGGTAATCAAAGATAAAGCTCTCTTCATCAGCCGGCCTAGGGAAGAGAAGGTTAGAATCTCACAGATTCCATTATCCAAGGTGTTTATCTTAATGTGATCACTCTTTTATTTTATCTTCGAGATCCTCAATCTCTGACGATCACATCCTTTTCTTTATACTCCATCACAATAATTTAATTGTTCTTCATTAAACCAATTTTTAAATGCACATATCTCTTTTAGCGATCACAGTGAGACTTCTTTTATTTTATTATTAATTACCCATTCTCATTGGCACCCACGTGTCTCCCTTCCTTTGGCACCCATGCACATAGCACATTAATTACTTCTTTTTATCCCTCATACACCATGTGCATATCACTTTAATCCTCCGTGATTTTGGTCAAATTGATGTTTATTTTAAAATTGAGTTTTTGAAGATGTGCCATCATGCTTATTAATTTGATTGCTTTACTTGGATTGTGTGTTGGATTTGTGAGTTTTTTCAACCTTTTCTTTCATCGTTAATTATGTGAGATTACTGTTTATTGGGCTACAGGTCCTAAAAGATCTGTTCTAAGCTAGAAGTAATTTAGAATCGCGTCTTCCCACTCAAACATGTTTTGCATATGTTCTATTTGCTGCTCTCAATACTCTCTGTTCAGGGCTACTATCATGAAATGCATCCTTCATAGAAGACGCATTTCATGATTCATGTCTTCCTGAGTAGACGCATTTCAGATCTCTGATATATTATTGTTATTTCTTATTTTGCATTAGCTTGCATAGCTTTGGGCATCCGTTGAGGCTATAGGACATCCGAGGCTGAGAGGCCTCCCCCTCCCCACACTTTTTAGGAGAGATCATCTCCTCTCAGTGAAGGAAGGACCCTCCGATCGAGAAGTCCTCTCGTTGGACCAGAATCTCTTCCACTAAAATCTCTGTAAGTCCTCGAAATTGAAAGATTTCTTCTTCGGCACTAAAAGAGCCATTGGGAAAATGGGCCGTCATTTTGATGGAATTTGATATCACATATGTGCCACAAAAGGCCATTAAAGGCCAGGCAATAGCAGATTTCTTTGCAGCACATCCCGTGCCGAAAAATTCCCCTCTCATCACGGAACTGCCAGAAGATGAAACCCTGGAAGTGGATCAGGTCCGTCAGGTTGTATGGCAGCTGTACTTTGACGGGACATCCAGAACAGAAACATCCCAACAAGGGCATAGAGGATAAGAGCCAGAGTCGACATCGTCCTTAAATCCCCAGAAGGAGAAGTGTTGCATAATTCATGCTCGATCAATAAAGCTTGCATAAATAATGAAGCAGAATATGAAACTCTGATCATTGGTCTCCAGATCACTCTCCACATGGAAATTCAAATGCTGCAAGTGTTCGGCGATTCGATGTTGATCATTAAGCAAATACAGGGGGAATTTGATGTCCGGAAGCCCAGACTACTCCCTTATTACGCCAAGGCAAGGAAGCTCATGGGTTAATTCTACTTCATTGAAATAGGTCGTGTCGACCGAAGTCAAAATTCCTGGGCAGATGCACTGGCGAAATTAGCAAGCTCGCTGGCGGCCCCGCCAGGTGAATCCCTCAACATAACAGCCATAAACAGGCGCCAAGTTCCTAGCATGATAGAGGAGCCGGATGAAGAAGAATATGAGGCGGCAACAGTAGAAGCAATCAGCCCTCCTGACTGGAGAGAGCCCCTAATGAAATGGTTTAAACACCAAGAATTTCCCAAGCGGAGGGAAGAAAAGATCAAATTGATAAGAACAAAGACTCTTATGAAGTCAGAAACGAAACTTTTTTCCGAACTGTGGTAGATGCCAGAAGAAAGGTGCTCCTCAGATGCATGTCAATGGAGGAGGCATGGACAGTCATGAGGCAGGTTCATGTCGGATCAGCCGGTGCCCACCAAGCTGGGCCAAAAATGAAGATTGAAATCAAGAAGTTGGGATATTACTGGCCAACCATGTTTGATGACTGTTGCAAGTATGCCAAGTTATGTCATAAGTGCTAGGAACATGTGGCGGTTCCAAGAAGACCCCCGATACAACCACACCTAACGGCGCCTAGTTGGCCCTTTGCTCAATGGGGCACTGACGTCATAGGTTTGTTGCCCGCTTCTTCATCAAGGTGTAGATATATCTTGGCAGCGATAAATTATTTCTCCTGTTGGGCGAAAGTTGTGGCTCTAAAAGAAGTGACGGGAGAAATCGTGGTCAGATTTATCCGTCAAAACATAATATTCTAGTTCGGAGTGCCAGATCGAATTGTCTCTGACAACGAAAGCCATTTTCGAAACCAGAAGGTCTACAAATTGGCTGATAAATTCAAAAATGATTGGAGGACATCCACTCCATACAACTCATAAGCAAACAAGTTAGCGGAAGCCTTCAATAAAACACTATGCACACTTCTTGCCAAGACGGTTAGCTCTAGCAAGGAGTGGGAAGACAGAATGTACGAAGCACTCTAGGTGTACCGTACCATGTACAAAACCCCCACAAGTTGCTCACCGTTGTCACTGGTGTATGATGCATCGCGCGGCTCATATTTAAAGCACACGCGGCGACCAATCTCAAATAATTACTAAACTCGCAATTAAAATATTAAACTTGACGTCCTCAGTAGACATTTCCTCGAAGATTGTTCACATACCTATCATGTTTCTAACTCGGACTTCTTATCCAAATATGAAATGGTCAATAAGATGATCAACATAGTTTGAATGTTCTTACCCCCAGATATGTTTCTTCCCCCTTATATGGGGCGTTCTCACGCGATTTAAGTTACGTCATCAATGCTAATTTTAGGTCATAGGATTTCTCCTGACGACTAATCAAAAGATTTTCTCTTCTCTAAGGAGATCGATGTAATTAACACTGTGGCTTTTAAGATATGGTGGATTCTGGTCCGACACGACACTCACATTGTCTGACTAGTCAGACGGTATGCACCAACAGTTTCATGTCATCTCAGTATTTAAAATCTAGATAAATTATCACTTTGTGACTGACACGCTCGTACAATAATAAATCGAAAGACGAAAACGATACAAAAGATAAAGATAATAAGGATAAAAGAAAAAATGCGTCCACAACATCACACTTGGTCTTTCATGAAATGGTAATTAAATAATGGTAAGTTAGATGTTTTCCCCTCCCTCTCTTCACTTGTCCAAAATTAAGTTAAACAAAAAGTAGATGGCAATAAGACTACAAATGATAGAATATACATACCTACATATGAAAGTCCGCAACGCGTGTGGTTTATCTACGTAACAAGGTGAACATTAATGTAAGATGCCCAGACCGGGACTACTACCCGTCACCCAGCAGTGGCGGGCAGTTAAGATGAAGAACAGGAAAAATGTCACATCGAGCTCCAAGTCCTGCATCCCTACAATAATTCTCATTTGATTTGGAACTTGGCGCACGAATTAAACCGGACAAAAAAATTGCCCTTTGTATATACACTTGGCTAGAAAGGTTTAATTTTTTATATATATTACATCTCTATCGCTGCAATTAAGATGTCTCTATTCAGTAACACCCACTTTGATAATTAAGGGCGTGTTTGAGAAGCACGGTTAAAATAGGTGAGCGGATGAGAGAGAGAGAGAGCAGTGGATCTCGCCTCTCCCTCACACATAATGATCTTAATTGGAGTTAATTAGCGCACTTGATCTTCAGGGGTAGAGTGCACTAATCCCACCTGGTTGGCAAACATGTGCCAAGTGAGTTAGAAGGAGAATACGTCGCTCGCCTTAACCATGGGAATGTGTTCGCGTGCCAATAAAACATGATTACGTGTGTTCATGTATAGCCAAAGCTTTGTACAACCGCGTTTAATTGTCATAACATATTATTATAAAAAATGTGTATTTTACATATGTGTGTACAGTCTAATTAAATTAAACCTTTTGTGACGATTAATGTAAAAATAGTTAAAAAAAATTACCGTTGAAGCTAAACCAACATTAACTTCGTTTTGGTTCAAGATCACTTTCGTTTGTTTTGGGAGAAAAAAAACTCTCACATTGAACCAACATGCATCCCTTGGGGATAGATAGATATATCTATGATTTCTCGTCCTTTTAAGAAGAGTAATGTTTTGTGTGGACACAAGTTGGTGCACAAAATCACGTCGACATTACGTAACACTCTCTCTTATTGTCTCAAAAATAAGATGAGATGATTATTTCTACATAAAAAATGACATCCGCGTCAGACTTGAACAACCTAATTTTTCGCGCGCGTATTTAAACACAATATTGTGCTGTTCCGAGAATAATCTATGTTTCAGGCTTTCGACACCTGTTGGAATTCGGGGAATATCGTGTACTTTAAAAATAAATTGGAGATGTTTCCCATAAAATCACAACGTTTTCACCGCTTTACACTGCTTTCTTGTTTTGACTAGGTAATTCAAGGTGGGTCCACTCCATGGAATGGTCTGGTCGGCAAGACTTTGTATCTTCCCATTCCAGTCCATTTGTGGTGGATGGTGTTGAAGCAGGGATACTGAAAACCCATGGACCTCTCAGCTTCTTAAAGGTCTCCATCTCCTTACTTCTCAATCACTTCAGTTTAAAGCAGCAGTAATTTGTCGTCTGACTGGAAAACTTGTTCAATCCTATGGTGTTTAGACTTCCAAATGCTAATCCAACCCTTAGATTGATGTGCTAAGGCATCTTTTTCTTGACCTATTTCGCCACACTGTATCCTTGCGTGGAGTGCATGCCTCATTTATCTTTTATCACAACCTTAATTTGTAATACTAACCCTTGCTAACTGAAGGTAAAACTATGCGGCAGGTCCATGATGCTGGTCACATGGTTCCAATGGATCAGCCCAAGGCTTCGTTAGAGATGTTGGATAGGTGGATCAAAGGTAATCTTGCTGATACATCTTCCGAAGTTGGGAAGTCACCTGAACCCGAAAATGGAGTTGCCGACATGTAATGTACGCATTCGAAACTTGGAAGTTGCCATCAAATTGAACCGTAGAGGAGATTGCAGACGTCGAAGGGTGGTTCAGTTGTCAGATGATTGGTATGTATTACGATAGTTTTATCAAGGTGCTAAAGCAAAGTTTTAAGTAAGCAGCATGTTCTAAGACAGCCACCGCATATATATAAGTCTTTGGGAGTACAGCGAATCATCACATGGAAGAAGCTTTGGAACTGAACACGGGGAAAACATCAACTTTATCTCACTTGATCATCAGAAACCTATAGAATGCCATATACCATCGGGTCCTGCTTCTTTGATAAGAGTTAAAAAAATTGTCTACACATTTAACTTTTGTTGATGGAAATGGAATCATCTTGGATGAAAGATAATCAGCATAGGGATATTTTTATATTATTTTTAAGATAATAAAATGATTAAAAATAATAGAAAATGAGATACACAATTCTGCAAATAACAAACATATTTTGCAGCATACCCCAAGTAGCATGGCATCCGTTTGAGCGTGTACTAGTAGTAGAGGGGGAGGATTCTACCGAAGAGAAAAGTGTTGGGACTTCATGGAGCCAGGCGAGGAGGACTGGACTGTAAACCTCTTTCCCCTCGGAACCCAACAGATGATGAAACGCGTCTCCTGTCGTGAAGGGCGCGAACAAACAAGATTGCAGACATGAGAGGTGATTATGTTGGCTGTTCGTGCGGGCGGTGGAGACGTGCGGTGGATTACGCTGGGCTGTTTGTACGGGAACTTGCGTTCCAAGCAGACGGGTATCCGTGCGTCGTGTGAGATTTCGGTCGCCAAAAACTGAGTGGACATGAGGTGGATGGTATTAACTCCATCCTACTCGAGTCAGTTTAACATTTATCGGGATATCTCACTCACTCTGGGGGCATTATCCAGTGGATAAAAAAATTTCTGGCCTCTTGTATTCCATATAGTAACTTGCTGGTGCAGTACCTGCATCAGAAAACCAATTGCCAGATTCTGCGTTATCCTTGCTTCCAGAAAAAGTCTGAGTCACCGACCCCATCGCCGAGAAGTTAAGGCTAGCTGTCTCGAAACACTGGGTTATGGCATTGGCATACCACCACGACTTTATCTCCCAGTCGAGCCCAGTACTAGGGTCGCTGGAGTTCTTGGTTAGTAGGTCACAGCTGGCCGCAACGTTTGGATGACCCACCGTATAAGTGCCACCGCCACTGCTGCAATCCGACTGTGCATCGGCCCACACATCTGCGTTTGGAAGGAGCACGGTTACGAACGAGGATATCACAACGATAAGGGCTATAGAGAATAAGGCAAGTCGACGACGAGAGGCAATGAGAAGACGGTAAAAAATAGCCATAATTACTATGGCTATTTAAACATAAGCAACCTTTTTTTAGAAGTGGGGAACCGCTTACGAAAGACTAGTCTCGGCGATGCTCACCACCTTTTCGTGTCCACCAATTGTCTCGAAGGAAACGGTGACTTTTGTTCGTTGGCCGTCAGTCGGATCAATGGAAGATGCGAGCGTTGTGCCAACGAGATTCTCACTGGCATTGGTGTGAGTGATAACGACAAAGCTTAGTTCGCGTCCTTTGGTTGTTTGCGTAGAGTCCACGGGAACTGAAGGGTCAACGTCAAGCCATACTTTGTAGCCTTCTTGATTCGCCGGGGTTTTTACGTAGGTTTTTACCCAATCTGTGAGTATATGCAAGACGATGGGGTTCTGAGCACCGGCAAAGCCGCCTTCAACCATAGAACCGTTATTGAGGAAAGGAACGTTTTCCTGCCCAGGAACGAACAGAGCATCAGCAATTGTGGCGTTTCCACTTTTTACAACAGAAGAGAGATATCCATTCACGTCCCCACCAGTAACTATCAAATCATCGGCCTTCTTGCCCACCTCTTTGACGCTTCCATATGCGACCCAATCTGACCATTTTTTGACGAAGGCTTTCGCAAGAGCATCGTCACTAAGACCTGCTGGGATTTCGAAAGACTGAGTGAGGGCTTCGCCTGTTAGAAGCTTGTCGGCATTTGAGGGGTCCGTTGCCTCAGGCGTTGGAGATGCGCTGGCGGAATGAGTGGCGTGTGGCCCTGGATCTGCGCTGGTTTGTTCAGCACAACCTGCAAGTGCGACTGCCACTAGGACACCAATCGCGACAGCTTTAAGAGCCTCCCTTTTGGCAAGCTCCCCTGCTCCAGTAGACAAATCCTTTACTGCGTTGAAAGCTTCTTTTGCTCGACGTAATCCCTCAGACGCAAAGCCCCTAAACCCACTAATTACTTCAGGTACGGCTGGATCTTCTGGCAAACGTAATGTATTCCCCGTCACATCATCATGAAGAGTCTGAATAAGTTCGTTTTTATCAGTATCAGCGGGATGCTCGATAACCGCGCTTTGAGGAATGCTCCGTTCCATGTTTTCTATCGTTCCTTTCTTCACTAGTTACGACCTGAATGGATGCTTCGTAGTTCTAGTAATTATATACCACAAAACGCATGAAAAAGCAATAGCGCGTTACTCCTCTCTGAATATTCTTGCACATCCTACCGTTTTGTCGTATCGTATAACGTAGTATGAAAACATTTCCGAACCTTCGGCCTGCTTCAGGTGTTTTCGATCCCGACTGGAAATTTCCCGACGACCAGCAAGAGCGAGGCATCGCGCTGGCGCATCAATACCTCGACAACAAGCATCTGACCGACTGCTCGGTCTGCCACCGATGAACACGCGAACCGAAAATAAGGGTTGTGGAAGCAACCGGTCTTTCCGCCGCTTTGAGCTCGATCGCCGTGCCGCGCTCAAGCTGTTCATGAGCGGAGTGGCGGCGAGCCTTTCGGCCTGCGGCCGCCCTCCTGAAGAGATCGTCCCCTATGTGGAGATTCCCGAGCGCGAGACGCCGGGCGTGCCGCTGCAATTTGCCAGCGCCTTACCGCTGGGAGGCTATGGGCGCGGCGTCATCGTAACGTCCGTCGAGGGAAGGCCAATCAAGATCAATGGCAATCCGCGTCATCCCGCAAGTCTCGGTTCAACCGACGTCTACGGCGAAGCGACCTTGCTCTCGCTCTACGATCCCGACCGCGCCAAGGCGCCCTTCAGCGACAACAGGATCCAGTCATGGAGCGCCTTCGAAGCCGCAATGCTGCCGCGGCTAGATAAACATCGCGCGCAGCACGGCCAAGGTCTGGCCATCCTGACCGGGCGGATCACGTCGCCGACCGCGATTGCCCAGATCGATGCGTTGACGAAGTCGATGCCGCAGCTGAAATGGTACCGTTACGAGGCGATTGACGATGACGCTCTTCGCAAAGGCGCCCAGCTGGCGTTCGGCCAGAACGTCACGGCGCTTCCGCGTTTCCGGGATATGCGCGTCTTGCTCACGCTGGACGCCGACCCGATCGGCTTTGGCCCGGAGCAGATCCGATCGGCGCGGGAGATCATCGATGCGCGCAGGACCCAGTCAGCCGGTGATTCCTTGCGCATCTATTCGGCCGAGGCGGACTGGACCCTGACGGGCGCTCGCGCCGATCACCGGATCGCGCTGCGGCCGGAATTGATCCGGAATGTCGCCATCGAAGTCGCACGCGACCTCGGCGCCAATCTTCAGCCAGCAACTCTTCCGGATTTTGCCGGTGAATTTGCGAAAGCCACTGCGGCCGACCTCCAGGCCCGGCGTGGGGCGGCACTCGTAACAGCGGGACTGCGGCAGCCTGCCGAGGTGCAGGCGCTCTGCCACTGGATCAACGGGCAGCTGCAAGGCCCGGTCGATTACATCGCACCTGTCGATCCCGTGCAGGCGGGACATGCTGAGTCCCTCCGTGAGCTGGCAGCCGAAGCACGCGCCGGCCATATCGAGACCCTCATCATCATCGGCGCGAACCCGGTCTACGATACACCCGGCGATCTCCGATTTGCCGACGTGATCGGCAAGATACCCTTCACCGCGGATTTCTCATCCTATCGCGACGAGACGGGAGAGCGTTGCACCTGGTGTCTGCCGCTGACGCATGTGCTGGAGACCTGGTCGGATATCCGATCGTTTGACGGCACAGCCAGCATCATCCAGCCGCTGATCCGGCCGCTCTATAACACCCGCGGCCACCATCAGGTGCTCGCGATGCTGGCGGGGCAGGAGGCCGGCTCATCCCTCGCCATTGTTCAAAATCAATGGCGCGCCACGAATGGTGATGGCTGGAAGGATTGGTGGCGCCAGACGCTGCATGACGGCGTCGTTCGGGTAAGGCATCAAATGACACATACATCTTTAGACACTGGCCCTAGCACACCAGCTCATCAGGGGATACCCTCTTCGGTATCGTAGGTAAGGCATCAAATAGTGTATACATCTTTGGACTCCAGCACTAGTATGCCAGCTCACTATAGACCTCCTCTGCCACCGTGGGTAAGGCATCAAACCGCGCACACGTCTTCGGACGATGGCCCCAACATGCCAGCCTATCAAAGGCTGTCTTCTTTGCCATCGTGAGTAAGGCATCAAACTGTGCACACATCTTCGAACGCTAGTCCCAGCATTCCAGTATACCAGGAGCTACCACCCGAAGTCATCGAGCAGGAGATCAACTCCACCTTCCAATTACAACAAGCGAAAGGTGCCTGGTTTGAAATTCGGGCAAGGAAAACCCGTCGACCTCACTCTGCAAAGGCATTAGGTCGGAGATATCCTCGCGGGGGTCTATCAACTTTGGCTCTAGCACCTCTCCCTCCTACTCCCCTGGAGGTGGCCATCACCAAGAAACAGGAGAAGAATAGGAGGAAGAACCTCAAGAGGCAGCTCAAGAAACAAGCTGAGCAGGCTACCGCCTTACAATCGCTAGCTGAGCCAACGCCTCTCCAAAGGCTCCAACGACTCATCAATGACCAAGAGGAATACATCCCTCCTCACCCTACCGGAGCTGTCCCACTCGATAGTTATATCCCGTGGGAAGAAATACAGAAGCGAGCTTGCCTTAGAAGCTGGGTCCAAGACATGTTTCAGAAGATCAAGAATGGCCAAAGGCTCTACATCCCAGAAGAGCTCTCCTTATTCTATAAGGACAAGGAGATCACAATAGTGCAGTTGGAAGAAATGCTTCGTGGCTACGCCTATAATATGGTGGCCATTCCACCCCCTGATAACGTCAACGCCTCTCGGTGAGGTGAGCCAGTGACCTCTCGAACCAGACAAAGGGCTACCACCCCGCTCGGGCTACAGCCAGCTCCAGAGCATATAGGCTGCGGCCGAGGTCGTGGCCGAGGATGTGGCAGAGGGCGTTGGAGGATTCCTGAGCTACCTCTCCACCCTTCCACCTTCGACCCGGAGTGAATTATACTCTTTCAAGGAGAGGAATCTGCCCCCATTCCGGAGATAAAAATTCGGAAGGGACCCAACATTTTCGATCCTTTTAGCATGGAGGAGATCGTTGCCAACATCCCAGTCCTTGCGCCAGCTTCATCCTCTTCTGTAGAATAGGCAGGATCATCCGGTAAGGATGAGTCAGCTCGCCAGCTACTCCCCGAAGAGCCATCATTGGCGCCCCTATTCCAGGAGTCCACGGGCAACCAGAGTCAGCCTGATCCCTATGGCAAAGGCAAGGCAGTGCAACTCCCTGACAGGGGGTAGCACGACAGCCCACAGAAAGCTTAGCCTGACATACTACCATCATTGGAGGATGCTGAGCTCGAGTCAACCGAAAAGCCATCCACCAGATGGAGTGGCTTCCCGCCAGCATTACAATCTGGGAAGCCATTGCTTGGAGTAAAGAGTTAAGAGAAGCTCTCATTAAGATACTCCAAGAGCCAGAAGCCTATGAAGCACATGCATCATAAATGAAGGCCTCCACATATGAAGCCTTCACTGCCACTGTCACTTTCACATAGATAGATTTTCTTCAAGAATTTCTAAAAAATATAAAATTTATGAAGATATTATGTGGGGTCAACAAACACGCACATATTTAAGCTTAGCAACTGAAGCAAAAGCATCAAGATAGTCAACACCATAAGTCTGTGTGAAACCACGAGCAACAAGACACGCCTTACATCGCTAAATAGTCCCATCAAAATTATACTTGATAGTAAAGACCCAGCGAGAGCCAGCCACACTCTTCCCAGCATGAAGCTCTACCAAATCCCAAGTATGATTCTACAAGAGAGCACTCATCTCCACATTCATGGTAGCCACCCACTTGGGATCTTTCACCGCTTCAGAGAAAGAGTTAGAAACATGATACATAGAAATGGCATATAGAAAAAAACAATATGACTTTGACAAACGAGAATAAGAGACAAAATTAGAAATGGAATGATGAGTACAAGACCGAACACCTTTGTAAACAGCAACAGGGAGATCCAAGTCAGGAGGAGGGCACTTAAGGGAGAGGAAGAAGTGTCCGGACCCAAAGACACAACAGGCTTCTGAGAAGAACAATCAATGGAAGGTCCCTATTTATGCCAATTATGCGGAGAATATGTGAGGACTTCATGGACAGGTGCATCAGCCACAACTCTAGAGGGAGGAGACTCAGGCAAATACGAATCAGGAGGAGACACAGAAACCAGAATAGACAAAGGAAAAACTTGCTCCTCCTGATTCAAAGACGAATAAGAGAAATAAGAGTTGTGTTCAAAGAAGGTGACATCTTTCAAGGCATATCTTTGATTGGTTTTGGGGTCAAAATATTTGTACCCCTTTTGGGTCGGAGAGTAGAAAAGAAAAATGTCTCGAACAGCACAAGGATCTAACTTTGTTGACCCAAGAGATAAACAATGAACAAAATAGAGAAACCCAAAGATACAAGGGGGCAGGAAAAATAAAGGATGGTTAGGCACCAGAAGTCGAAGAGGAGTGGATTGTCCAAGTGTGCGAGATGGCGTGCGATTAATAAGGTGCGCATCGGTTAATACAGCAGCTACCCAGAATTTCTTAGGCAAGTCATGTTGTAGAAGCAACGCCCGAGCAATTTCCAGAAGATGGCTATTTTTACGTTCAGCAACACCATTTTGTTGTGACGTGTAAGCACAAGAGGATTCGTGAAAAATGCCTCGGTCTTCCAGGAAAACGTTCAGGGACCGCTCGAAAATTTCTTTTGCATTATCGGACAGGAACACCTTGACTCGCTGCTCAAATTGAGTTTCAACCATCCGACAAAACACTTGGATAATCTGAGGAACTCCTCCCGAGATTTGAGAAGATAGATCAACAACAATGAGAATAATCATCAAATAAACTAAGGAAATAACGATGATCGTCCACAAAGGGAACCGGAAATGGCCCCCACACATCAGAATGCACAAGCTGAAAAGAAACAATACTTTTATCAATTGAATAAGGAAATGGAGTATGACAATGCTTGGCAAGTTGACAAACTTGACACTGTAATGATGCAACGTTTACTTTCTCAAACAAATGTGAAAACAAGATTTTTAGAGACCTAAAAGACAAATGGCCAAAACAACGATGCTAAACAAGAACATTATTAACTGACGAGCTAGAATCCTCTAAAGTACTGGACTGAAACGCAGCCCCAACTTGGCGGCGTGTCTCCTGCCCCTGGCGTTCGGGTGCTCCGCCGTCGCCGAGGGCACCGAACTCGTCGATGCTGCTACCGACTGCGCCGAGTTCATGATGGGGCACGCCGACTCGCCGACGGGCGACCTACTCAAGAGCGCCGTAGCCGTATGCGTCCAAGACGAGGGCTACACCTGCACGATCGACTCATGCTCGGGCGACAGGTCGTCGGTCGACCTGGACGACATCATCGAGAGCGTGGGCGCCGGCTAAGGGAAACCAGGTCACCCGCGACGGCGCCCGCTCGCAGCCGAAGCCGAGCGAGGGCACCGTCAAGGGCGCTTGCAATTGGGTGGGCCAACCTAAAGTTTCGGGCCCGAGGCTTTAGGTTGGGTGCCGCCGTCCGGGCCTAGGCCGCGTGTAGGTACTCCCTGCCCTCCATGGCTTCCCGCAGGCCTGGGGCTTCGCGCCGGAGGTAGCCGCGGGTGGTGCGGTCGTCCTTGTGCCCGAGCGTGCCCTGCACCTGGTAGATGCTGGCGCCCCGGTCGAGCATGTGCTGGGCGCACGTGTGCCGAAGGGCGTGGGAGGAGCGGCCGTCGTAGGGGAACTCCTTGATCCCGGCGGCCCGCATCCAGTCGCCGATGAGCTTCCCGACGCTGGCCGGGGCAAGGCCCCGCTCGGGACGCTGGTAGGACCGGATCAGCGGGCCGGAGGTGTGCCGGTTGCTGCGTCGCCACGAGGCCAGCACTTCCCACGCCTCGGCGGGGATGGGCTCCCAGTGGGTGTACTCGCCACGGCCGCCCTTGGCTCGGACGTGGAGGTTGCGGCGGCGGGTGTCGATGTCCTCGACGCGGATGCGGGCGAGGTCACCGGCCCGGAGCCCGAGCTGCACCATCATGATCACGATCAGGATGGCCCGCTGGTCCGGGCAGGCGGCGATGAGCCGGATGACCTCCTCTTCGGTGAGGTCGCGGGGGTCCGGGTCAGGGATGCGGATCCGGGCCATCCGCATCGTGGGGTCCCGGTCCAACCGGCCTTCGAGGATCAGCCAGTGGATGAACGGCCGCAGCTTCGAGAGGCGGGACTTGCGGTAGTTGGCCCGGTAGCTGGGGTCGTTGACCCACGTGGCGACGTCTTCCTCGGTCCACTGTCGTGGTGGTCGGGGGGCGACGTGGCGCATCCACTGTCGGAGCATGGGTCGGACGACTTGGACGGAGGAGGGGGCGAGGTCGTCGCGGAGGGTGCGGTCACGGATGTACGAGTCGATGAGCCGGTACTGTGCGTCGGGAGTCATGGGGGGAGGGGGATAGCACGTTGATCTAGCGCCTGCTGGAGGAACTAGGCGGCATCGGCCGCGGCGGCCGGGTCCACAGGAACCGATGCCGGAAGCGCAGGAATCGCTGCGTTCTTCCTGGTCAGGGGCAAGATCGCACAATCCGCAGGTTCTGGGTTCGAGTCCCAGGGGAAAGCTCTTCCACAGGTGAAAATAAGATGAATGTTGTATACAAAAAACTTGAGATGGTGGGGACTAAAATTCTAGAGCTCATCCATCTCCATAAAGCTCAACTCCAACCCATGTTGGAAGACACTAGTGATGAGTACCATCCTCCTCCTACTGAAGGTACTTCCTCTTATGTTCCTCCCAAGAAAGGCACACAGCAGCAGGCAGCTTCGAGGTCGTGCTCGATCCGATCCGCGTGCTCGAGGGCGGCGTGACGATCGTCAACGCCGAGCTGCCGTGAGGAATACGCGCCGGGCGCCGCCGGTCGTCGTCCCATGACCCGACGCTACGCGCGCCTGGCGGTGTTTGCCGGCGTGTTCCTGCTCACCGCGGGGTTCGATCAGGGCACGAAGGAGTGGGCGCGCACGCTGCCCGACGGCGTGCCGCAGCCGGTGATCCACGGCTTCTGGGACTGGGAGCTGGCGCACAACCCGGGCGCCGCGTTCTCGTCGTTCACCGGGGGCACGGCGGCGCGCGTGGCGCTGTCGGTCCTCGCGATCGTCGCGCTCGGGGCGCTCGCCGTCGCGGCGGCGCGGACGCGGCCCGACCAGCGACTGCGCCGGATCGCGTACGCGCTGATCGCCGGCGGCGCGCTCGGCAACCTGATCGATCGGGTGCGCGACGGCGCCGTCACGGACTTCGTGCGCTGGCGGATCCACGAGCATCGCTGGCCGATCTTCAACCTCGCGGACGCGGCGCTGCTCGTCGGAGGCGCGCTGCTCGTGCTCGAGAGCCTGCGCGTTTCTTGGCAACGTCGACGAGCTGCGTAATGCTGAGACATGCGCGCGCTCGCTCTCGTGATGCTGCTCACGGCTTGCCATGGAAGCGGGGATGACGACTACCGCATCATCCCGGGCGGCGACGACACGATCATCGTGCCGCGGCCCGATGCACCGCCCGAGCCCGACGCCCCCGGCGATGGCGGCGCGACGATCGACGGCCGCGTGTGTGTGCTGCGTGACGCGCGTGATCTGACCTCGTGCGAGCCCTCCGGCGTCGGCGGGCTCGAGGTCACGCTCGGCGACCAGAGCGCGACCACCGGCGACGACGGCACCTTCACCATCACGACGCCGACGGGCACGGACCTCGTGTGGCACGTGACCGGCTCGAACCTCGTGACCTCGGTGATGCCGTTTACGGCGACGTCGACGATCCCAGCGCTCACGCAGGTCTCGTACACCGACCTGCTCGACGATAACGGCGCGATTCTCAACGCCAACGAGAGCTCGGTGTTTGCGCGTGTCGTCCAGGCCGGGGCACCGCTCGCCGGCGCCGTGGTGACGAGTGATCCGAGCTCGACGTACGGCGTGCTCTATGACGGCGCGACCGCGACCACGTGGGGCGGCGCCGCGACCGGGCCGGAGGGCGTCGCGTGGCTCGTCGGACTCTCCGGAACCACCACGCTGACCATCACGCCGCCCGCCGGCACCGACGTCGTGACCACCGCGCCCGTCGAGGCGGACGCGATCACGTTCCTTACCGTGGCCGTCCCGTAGCTATCGGCGCGCGATCCGCTCGAGCGCGGCGCGCCAGCCCGCGGCCTTGGTCTCGGTCTCGGCGAGCTCGGCCTCCGGATCGGAGTCCGCGACGATGCCGCCGCCGACGTGGACGCGCAGCTCGTCGCGCACGAGCGCGCCGATACGGATCGCGATCGCGAGGTCGAAGCCGCCGCGCCCGAAGTAGCCGAGCGCGCCGCAATACGGCCCGCGCTGCGCGGGCTCGAGCTCGGCGATGAGCTGCATCGCGCGGACCTTGGGCGCGCCGGTGATCGAGCCGCCGGGGAACGTCGCGCGCAGCAGCTCGCCGTAGCCGAGTACTCCTTTTTGAATCCAATCTAATTTCTAAAAGGAGACAAGAATATGATTAAATTGAACTAAATCAAATAAAATAAAATTAATTCAGTTTGATTTGATTTGATTTTAAAGTAATTCGATTTGATTTGATTCGAGTTAGACCCTTAATTTGGTTCGGTTGAATTTGAAAAAAATTATCTTCAAACTAAATCAAAGCAAACTGTGCTCACCGTAGTCAACATGTCATTTAAGCCTTCATGGTGAAGATGTTGCCCATCTGATAACATCACTAGAGGAGATGGAGCTGGTGGAAGTGTGCTCTTCGTTGATCATGACAACTAGTCCGTCATTCTACAAGACAACTTTTATGGTCACATGATCTCCCTGTTTATCGAAGTTCCACGGGTTTCCAATACAATTAGTCCCTCATTTTTTAAGACTTTTTTCCCATAGAGTTATGGTAATTTTTATTGAAACATGTTACAATGTCACATTTTGTATATCACCATTTTTCGATAGACTCTTTTTCTACTGTCTAGTTTACAGTTGGACAATGAGTAAGATGAATGATGAGCGTTAAATTATTTATCTTGACTGTTTGATCTCATGATCAGACAACTAAACGTGAGAGTGGCGGGAAAAAAAAGATATGAAGTGCGGCACCATAATATTCATTTATCTTAAGTATTTTCAGTTCGAAAATATCATTACAAAAAGTAATACTCTTCTAACCGATCTCGCCACTCACGGGGCATAAACATAAGTCTCCATAAATCCAAAGAAATCAACAAATGTTGAGGCAGTTCTAAATCGACTAGTGTTGATGTTAGAAACTATAGACCGGAACAAAAATGTCTGTTGGAGCCTAAAACATGAAAATACCCTATTATATGTCGTAGACGAAAGAGAGTCGAGCGGAGAGGGCATGTACCATTTTCTAGTCATTTATATAACACTTGACTAATGAAAGAGGAGATATCAATATATCTCATATTCACTGATCTTCGCGTATATTTGGAGAGGTCAAAGTTCATATAAAAGAGTAGAATGGACAAATCGACCGGCTAGAGAACTCGACCCCCACATCTTCTGTAATCCTCGTTATGTAATTCTCACATTAAACGAGGGGGCCACCATGAGCAGTCAGTTCTTAACATTTGGCAAGATGTGGGGGGCACCTTCTTTTAGACCCACTTTGTAATCATCGTCTGGGTAAGTGTTTGGGGTCGAACACAGTACCCAACCCTGGATAACAGTTGTGTGTGTGAGGCATCTCTTGAGACCCACACACTCTCTGACATATGATATTTTACTTCTCTTATCCTATTCAAATTTCAAATCCTAGTATCTTTCTCTTTGTGAAGTGGCGAAGTAAGCACCCTCCCACTTTTAAGGGAGAGATCTCAAGTTCAATTTACGGTTCTTCCCTCCCCACTTAAAAAAAGTATCTACCAAAAAAATAACTTCTTTCTCTATGGACCACCATAAGAAAGTCATCAGCTCAAGTCCATTTCTCATGTGTACCGTGAAGATATGAGGACACCACACCTGAAACCTCTCTTGAAACTTTGTTCCCCTCCTCTCTCCCTTCCTCCTATAGTGACCTCTCCCCTAGAGCCAGAGCACACCATGCTAGAGGGATGCTTCTGCCACTGGTCTGGGGGGGGGATACGATGCGCACCCACGGAATCTCCTTCTGTATCAGAGGGATGTTTCTTTTCAACAAGAGCATGTTACGCATTTTTTCTTTGTAAAATGTCATCTAGAAAATACATTTATTTTTCAAAATAAATTCCGTGATCCAACAGTCTCGTACTCAACATACAAAGATTGAGGCATGGATCAAAGAAAAAAAAAGGACTTTAAAGATTATGAAAATAGTTCATGATCAATCTGCCAAGTCCTCAGGATTTACTAAAGGACATTTTATCTAACCTTAATAAAGGACATTCTATCACACCTTTAAGGTGTGAAACTCAAATCATGATAATACATTTAAGTGAAAAGAAATGTCTTGGGAACATATTTGAAAATGAGTGTTCCCTTGATAAAACTCATAAAAAGGTGATAAGAACAACAAAAAAGGGACAACCCTTACTCAATTCCTCACTGAGAAGAGTTGGTTTTGACTGGCCAAGGGAACAGCAGTCAATAAGTTGTAAAAAAAGGGGAAGAGAGAGGGAAAAGGATAGAATCCCCAGCTTGTGCTTACCTGTGCCAGCAAAGATCAAAGAAAAGGAGGGTCCGCAGCATTCGTTGGGACTTGCGCTAGCAAGAGAATAAGAGGAATAGGAAGAGAGGGTGCAATAGTCCACTCTTTCTTCTCCTTGCAAAAGACTAAAAAAAAGAGAAGAAGAAAATGATAGCCACAATAGCTGCCTTTCTCTCCTGTGCCCAAGGAAAAGGAGGGAGAAAGGAGGAAGGAAAGGAGAAGAGAAAGAAGGGAGAAATGGAGTCGAGAGGAGAGAGAGGGTCAGATGTCAACTCCTCTCATCTCCACCCTGTGGACCCCACGGGTCCACCAAACACCACCTGTGTGGGGTTTTAAGATGTCACCCCCATTTTGTTCTTCGCCTTGACTCATTTAGAGTCTAGATTACAAAACTACCAGAAATTGTGAAAAACATTGGGGTTTTCATGTTTGCCTAAACTCCATCGGTGAGGTGTTGATCATACCCTCTAATAACTCGACCCAAAGAGGGTCTTCCATGAAAAATTCCAGGAAAAGTAGAAACTTTCATTGGGATTTTTCTGTAAACATGGTCGCTCAGTGGACTTTGACCAAATTGCAACGGAATATGACTCTTCGAGGGTCTAAAATATAATTTTTCAGACAGAAGCTGATTTTTACAGGGGTTTTGTGTAAAAAAACTTAGCCCAGTGGAGTTCACACTCAAAGTCCACCGAGGTAGAAGTTAGTCTGGCTGCGCCCTTTCTTTCTCAACCCATTTGTCCTAGCAAGGGTCTATTTGCAGAAAAAGCCTAAAAATAGTTCACTTTTTGTGGGGTTTTCTGAATAATTGTCAATCCAATGGACTTTGGAGCCACCAAGTCCACCAGATGGCCACTGAAGATGGCTGCAGCCATGGTTTGCCGACATGGACCAGATCAGCCTGAGTCGAGCAACTCGTACCGAATCATGGTGAACTCGAGCCTTGATCCAGGGCGGTTCAGTCCGTTCTAAGATTTATTATTTGAATAATAGTATAATATTTATAAATAATTTTAAAAAATTAAGAATGAAGAATTATAATAATGATATAATGATATAACATTGGCCATGGATCTTGCATTTCATGGATGAAGAACATGAAGGCTGGCGGCGATGCAGGAAGCGGTGGCGGCCGAATTCGGCAGCGCGGCGGAAACCTGGACCCCGGCCGGCGGCATCTTCCTGTGGTTCCGCCTGCCCGACAGCATCGACGTGCGCACACTGACCAAGCCGGCCGCCGCCGCCGGCATCGCCTTCAACGCCGGCCCGGAATGGGCGGTGGATGGCGAGGCCGCCAAATCCCATCTGCGGCTCTGCTTCGCGCAGCCCAGCATCGAGATCATCCGCGAGGGCGTCGCCGCCTTCGCCAAGGTCTGCCGCGACGCAACCGGCATCCCGGCGGTCAGCCGCAACGTCAAATACTGAGCATGGCCTCCCCTGCCCGTTACCCGGAGATGCGCGGCAAGGTCGCCGTGGTCACCGGCGGCAGCAGCGGCATCGGGCTGGCCACCGTCGCCGGCTTCGCGCGGGAGGGTGCGACCGTTATCCTGGCCAGCCGTGACGAAAAACGCGCCCAGGCCGCGCTGAAAACGCTGGATGCCGGCGATGCTGTCAGCTGGATCGCCTGCGACACCGCCCGCGGCGCCGAGGTGGCAAAGCTCCATACCACCATTATCGAGCGCCACGGGCGACTGGACTACGCCTTCAACAACGGCGGCAGCGGCGGCTGGGCCGGAGGCGCGGCGGGGGTCTTCACCCCGCCGAGGCGGCGGCGCCAGCGGGCGAGCGGCTGTTCCAGTCCATAGTAGGACAAGGCCGCCAGGGCGAAGCTGAGCGCGAACTGCGCCGTGGTCTGCACTGCCCAACCGGCGTGCGGCAGCAGGGCGCGCGACAGGTCGGGCGTGCACAGGTGCCAGACGTAGAGCGAATAGCTGAGCCGGCCGATCCAGACGATGGGTCCAAGGTTCAGGGCCTGCTGCACCAGGCGATAGCGCGGGCTGAACAGGATACCGGCGAACAGCACGAACAGGCTGGCGCCCTGCAGGCTGTAGCGCCAGGTCTCGCGGAAGAAGGGGTCGCGCAGCAGGAAGGTCGAGGCGAGCAGGACCAGGCCCAGCCCAAAGGCGATCGGCTGACCGAGCCGGGCCAAGAGCGCGCGGCCCCAGCCGGTCTCGCAGGTCGCGGCCAACAGCACGCCCCAGGCGATGGCGTCGATGCGGAATTCGGTGCGGTAGTAGAGGGCGCGGCTGACGATCAGCTGCGGGTCGAGGCTGCCGGCCGCCAGACGCAGCACAAGGCCGCCGGCGCAGACCGCCAGCATGGCCCAGAACAGCCGGTCGGCCCGGCCCTTGAGCAGCAGGAACAGCGGCGGGAACACCAGGTAGAAATGCTCCTCCACCGCCAGCGACCAGAAGATGCCGAAGGGCAGGTCGGGCGTGCCCGGATGAACCTGCTCGTACCAGAGGTAATAGTAGTTGCTGTAGTAGCCGAGCACCGAGAACAGCTCGCCCCAGTGGAAGGCCAGGCCCGCCGCCAGGAAGACCCCGACCACCGCCAGCGAATAGACCAGGGTCACCGGATAGAGCCGCAGGAACCGGCGCAGATAGAAGCGCGGCAGGGAGACGCCGCCCGTCTCCTTCCGCTCGGCCAGCATCAGGCGCGCGATCAGAAAGCCGCTGATGACGAAGAAGACCTGAACGCCGAAGCCGCCGGGCGCGAGCTTGCCCGACACGAGGTGGCCGACCATGACGGCATCGTGCGCGACGACGGCGTCGCCGATCTCGGCCGCCGGCTGAAGGATTTTCCGACCCTGAAGTCGCTGATCGCCGCCGGCCTGCCGAAGGCGGCGACCGAAGGGAACTTCCCGGCTGATTACGCCGAGGCCGACATCGCCTATCTGCCGCCGATCACTGATCCCGACCACATCTGGTGCCTGGCGCTCAACTATGTCGAGCACCATACCGAGGTGGAGAGCGCCGGCCGCGTGCAGGAGCTCGCCGAAACCGCCCGGCGAATCCTGGCCGCGGCCCTGATCCCCGTCCGCGCAACCTCCGCCGATCCCCTGCTCGGCTACCTCCAACTGCAGGAACCCGAAATCCTCGACCTCTCCCGAGGCCATCGCGAACGCCGCCACAGCTCGCTCAGGCACGCGCTCGTCCGCTGCCGCGGAGTGGCTCAAACAGTCGTTGATGGTTGATCGTCGATGGTTGGAAATCGGAGGCTCCGGCATTCCATTCCGGCCATCAACGATCAACCATCGACCATCAACGATTCCCCCCCCTCCCGCTGGCAAAGACCTGCCGTACGCATCAGAATGCGTGCATGCTTTGTCCTTGCAGGGGAGGTTCCCGAATGTCCTGGTTCACGCGCTCGGTCTGGCTCTCGGCACTACTGGTCACGGTCGCGGCGAACGCCGCCGAACCCCTCAAGCTCTCCCTGCGCGCAAAAGAGCAAGTCGGCCCCGCCGTCCAGGGCTGGAACGCGGTCGAGAAGCCGGCGTCGTGGGATCCGGCGAAGACGGCCCTGGTCATCTGCGACATGTGGGACAAGCACTGGTGCCCCAATTCGACCCTGCGCGTCGGCCAGATGGCGGGCCGCATGAACGAAGTCGTCGCCGCCGCCCGCAAGCAGGGAGGCACGCAACCGTGAGCCTCGATCAGATTCCAGTGTGGCGGCAGGTGACGCCGGAACTCGAGGCCGAGCTGCTGGAGTTCTGGAAGCGCAACAACGCCATCGGCGACGACGGCCGCGCCCGCCAGCGCGCCAGCCAGGCGGTGTGCATTGCCCGCGACGACGACGGCACCGTCTGTGCCGTGGGCACCGCGACGGTGCGGGTACTGCCGAGGTTGCGCCAACCCACCTACTACTACCGCCAGTTCTTCGACTCGGCGCAACGCGGCAAGGGCCAGGCCCTGGCGGTCAAGGTCCGCCCGGACGGCTCGATCGAGGTGCTGCAGGGCCCCGCCGCCCTGGAAGGCGCGGGCGATCTACGCGTGGACGGCGTGCGCTACGACAGCGCAGACCGCCTGGCGATCACCGGCCGCGCCACCGCCAAGGACCGCGTGATGGTCTATCTCGACGACAAGCTGGTCGGCCGCACCCGCGCCGACGAGGACGGCAAGTGGCATGTCGGGCCCAAGCTCAATCTCGGAAGCGGCGATCACAAGATCCGCGCCGACGAGATCGGCTCGGACGGCAAGGTGGCGCATCGCGTCGAGATCACCTTCTCGCCCTCCGGCCAGATGCCGGAAGAAGGCAAGATCACCGTGGAATCGGGCGCCAGCCTGTGGCGTATCGCCCGCAAGATCTATGGCTCGGGCTTCGAATATATGGCGATCTACAAGGCCAATAAGGATCAGATCCGCGATCCCAATCTGATCTATCCCGGTCAGGTGATCACGGAGATAACTCCTCCATTTGTTGCCACGACTGCAGAATTCTCATCCCCTCTTCATTCTTTTGAGGGCATAGACCTCCCCTTAGCCGTAAGTCTTGTTTCATCTTGCTGTTTCATTTATTTTTTTTTCTTCTTTCACTGCTTGATGCTGCATTAATCTGCATGTAGGAGGCTGCCGCTACCAGCCCGCCAGCTACTGCTACTTCTGAGGCAATCTCATCTGAAGTTGCGGCTCCCAGTATTTCACTGCCCCTGGTCTGTGTGGTGACTGCAGAACTTATTCGTCCCGTGCCAGTAAGGCTACAATTCCCCACTGATCTGGCATCGCTGGATTTGGGCACCTCAGCAGATAGCTCTGCTCCTATCAAGGTTTCTGATCTAAGGGCTGAAGTAGACCCAGCCAGAGGTTCAGCATTTGTGCCAGCTGCAGTAATGACCATTGCACCCGAGTCTGCGGTCCCTGCAGTATCTTTTATGGAAACTGAGCCTCTGCCAATCCCAATCACTGTCGTCGGGACTTCATTGTCAGTAGATACAGCTGCTACCGAAGAAGTGGCTGAACAGGAGGCAGCCATGACAACAGTCGGTACACCGTTGGCAGTCAGCTCTGGAACAGAATCTCATGAAGAAAGAGCTCCAGTAATCACCAGCTCTCCTGTTACAATCATTCGAGCAGCGACCCTTGAGGAGGAGGCAGTGGGGGAATTTCCAGTCCCGGAGGAAGTTATGGAAGAAGTTCAGTCAGTCCTTCCAGCAGCTCTTCCGTCCTCTTCTTCCCAGCCAGACGTCGCATTATGGGCAGACATCGATGGTGAGGTGACTTTTGAGGTGGCCCCGTCCAACTCTCTTGGCTTTGCTTCTCCTGAGAGCTTTGTCTGGCAAAACTTAGATATGCTGCGTCAGTTGGTGGAATCTCAGCCCGGGTTGACTTATCTGCAACTGAAAGAGATAGCCAACCGCTTCACTGCTGGCCTGCAGGCAATGGGCTGTCCCCTAGAGATGTGGGCTCAGCGGGTATTATTGCTGCTCAAGTTTGTGCATCGCCGAGATTTCTTGGCACGTGTTTCATTAGACAAACTGGTAGCTATAAAGATGCAAAGGGCGGAATGTAAATCTGAGCTGGGGAAGATTGGTGCTGCCCTCCAAGACTGCCAAGACCAGCTGGGAGCGCTGACTGATCGGGAACAATTCATCCGGGATCGCATCAGCGTTCTAGAAGCAGAGCTGAATGATCTTCAAGCTGAACTGCCTCGAGTAAGGACTGCCCGGCCACAACTTGCCGAAGAAGTGGCGCTACTAGAGGGGCAAATGGCATCCCTGAAGGATGAATCTGTTCGTCTTCAAGAAGAGGAAGCTCGACTACATGAATTAGAATCCGCTCCATATGTAGGCCTTCTTGATTTTGCCGACATTTTTCGGCGTCCGTAGACGTCTTTTCCCTTCTTTTTGTAAACACCTCCCTCAGGGGTAATTTTGTGACTCTTCTACTTCTAATAGTGAAATGACATTTTCATAGTTTCAAATGTTTGAATATGGACTGGTAGTAGTTTGGCATACCAAGTCGCGGATAACTCGTGTTTAGCAGGAGAGCGTCCGCCCTTTCAGAGAAGGGGCGGGGAACTCGCTCCACCGCGTAACGGTACCCGGAACTGAGAGATATTGCATGAAATGTGCAGAATGTCCTTGGAGAATGCAGAAGATACGGTGAATTACCCCTTGACCATAGAATCCATAATCTGCTTGGCGGCCGTGTGAGTTAGCACAATACGGGTAGATAACCCTCCTTGACCGATGAACTGAACAGCAATAGAGCGAGGGGTAATAACAGCATCAACGATAAAACCACCGGCGAGCAATGAGATCGCCACCGGCCTCGCTTTTGAAGAAACTGGCACTTGTGCAAGGGAACTCTTCTTAGCAACTGTCTCCATAGGAAATGCATGCTCATTATCCCCAAAATAGACAGGGACCAGAACTCGAATTGACATGCGACAGATGAAATCTTGAATGGTAAAGTGTAGAACCGGCATAGCATTGTCCTGATTCAGCTCATCATCTCCTTGGGGACTAGACCCGAGGGGCACTAATGGCAATGCGCACCCACTCTGTGGGGTGGAATTAGGTGGAGATGTGAAAGGAATAGGAATATGTTCAGATAGTGTGAAGGTTTCAATGGATATGGCATTTTTAAGTGGTGGGGGAGTAGTAGAGGTAATGGTAGGTTTGAGTGCGGGCAAAGGCGAAGGCGGAGGTGTAGGTGGGGGTATAGCTTGCTCAGGCTCGGGCAATGATAGTGAATGAGATGGCAGAGGCAGTGGAGATGGTGGAGGTGATGGAATAGGGGTCTTTGGGAGTGGAGGCGATGAAGGCGGTGGTGATGGGTTATGTAATGGAGATGGTGATGCGGGCAATGAGGGTAGTGGAGATGGAGATAGAGAGGGTGAAGAGGGAGGTCGTAGCGCCCACCGTCGGCATGTCAGCACGATGCACCGAGCGGTGTTGGGAGTAGAATCGGTGGTGGCAGTGGAAGTGGTGGAAGTGGAGGCACTAGCCTGAGCAAGGGATTGGGTAGGCGCGGGTGATGGAGACGGTGTAGGAGATGGCGAGGATGGGGTAGATAATGGAGCGGGTGATGGAGCGGGTGCATCGCTAGATGAGGTATCACAGGGGTGCCCCTGGCCTTGTAGTGGTGGAGACTGTTGCTTGGGCGGCGCCTCTTGTTGCTGCTTGCTGCGGAGATCTAAAATAACTTTATGCATGACAGCCCAATCAATCCTCTTATCATCTTCCAAGCCATAAACAAACTCCTGAAATTCAGGACAATCTTCAACCAAATGCCCCTGCTGGCGATGAAATTCACAATATTGAAACATATTCCCGGCCGCGGGTCGGCAAGGCATAACCGGAGGGAGTTGCAATGCGCGAGTGGCCGTCAAAGCCCTGAAAATATCGATAAATGACTCCGACAATAGAGAACGAGGATCCCGCTTCGGGCAAAGCGGATGCCGAGGGGTGTGAGAGGATAATGGAGGTAGTTGCGGGGGTTGCATAGGCAATGGCGCATGGCTAGGGGAAGGATTAGGTAATGGAGTGTGCAGGGTGGGATGAGGGGGTATGTAGTGGACGGCATCTACTTGCTCGCGGTGTGAGGCTTCCTTGAACGGAGGTGGAGACGCGTGCGGATATGATACAGTGGAGGGCTGACTGTGGATGGCGGTAGATTGACTCATGGAGGGTTGATACGTGGAGGTATATGGGTATGTGGGAGTGGAAGGCCGACTCATGGAGGGATACAGTTGCCCTACGCGACGCACCAAGGCGTGTACGGCACGCCAGAGAACACCCTGTCCTGCCCGCCGTCAGCGGACCTGTACGGCGTCCAGATCGACGCCTACGGGACCAGCGTCAGTCAGTCCCGCAGCGTGGGCGAGGCGCTTAGGGAAGCAATGGAGCCGCACGGCTACGTCGTCTCGCTTGGCGGCGAGGAATGGGACCAGCCCTCGGGCCTGTATCGCAGCATGTTTACGGTCGAGTTCTACGTCGATCGCACCTGATTCGGTTTGTGCACAAGCCGATAACGACTGCCGTGAGGCAGCCGTAGTCCCGCCGTGAGGCGGCGCATCCCAACGTTGGAAGGAAAATCATAGTGAAAACCCAAGGCACGGACCTGTACGCCATCGACCCGGCGGACGGCTCCCTCATCGTCGTCGGCTGCCCCACCAGCATCGACGGAATCGACACCTCGATCGACCAGCTGGAAACCACCTGCCTCAACTCGCAGGCTCGCACCTACGAGGCGGGGCTGGCGACTCCCGGCACGGCCACGTTCGGGATCAACGTCGATCCCAAGGACGCCAGCCATCTCCGGCTGCACCAGCTCAAGACTGCGGGCACCTCGCTCCAGTGGGCTGTGGGTTGGTCGGAGTCTCCGGGCACCGAACCCACGATCACCACGAACAGCGATGGCGATTATATCTTCGACACGCCGCCGACTTCGCGCAGCTGGATTCTGTTCGAGGGCTTCATGAACTCGTTCCCCTTCAGCTTCGCGCAGAACGCTTCGGTGACTTCGACCGTGGGCATCCAGGTTTCGGGCGAACCCGAACTGATCCCGGCCGGCAGCTAACGGCGACTGATTCGACTTCGGGCGGGTCAGCGGGGTTTCCTCGCCGTGCTACCGCGCCGCCCACCTAATTCAAGGCGAGAACAATGGACCTGAAGCAATTGCAGGCAATGGGCGCGTTCGTGCCCCAAAAGCTGCACAAGCGTGAGATCGAGGTAACGCGGCCCGTGCCGCTGCCTGCGGAGGAATGGGCCGATCCGGACATCCCGGAATACAGCGGAGAGTCGGTCAAGGAACAGATGACCACCTACATCCGCATGGGTTCCAGCGCGGATGACATCGAAATGTCCCGCGCGACCGAGCGCGAGCAGCCGTTCGTGGCGGTGTACCGCTTCATCTGCGACGAGAAGGGCACGCAGGTGTTCGAGTCCGTCGAGCAGGCGATGACCCTGCAAACGTGGCTGGTCATTCCCCTGTTTAACGCCATCGCGGAGGTGCGTGGCGGCCGCCCAAAAGCCTCACGCCGGAAGACGAGTTCTGGATCGAAGTCTCGTTAGCTTTCGGCGGTAGAAGTCCCGAGGAATGGCAGGCGGCGATTGATCCGCACTGGCGGCACCGCCTGCTGATGTACCGGGAAAAGTTCGGTCCATTCAATCAATCCCTTCGAGCAGACGCGGCCATCGCGCGGGCTATTACCGCCATGCGTGGTGGGAAGCCGGCCGACTACATGCCGTGGCCGAAGGAGCCGGAACCCGTGGCAACCCTTGATGACGTGTTTGGCGTGATGAAGATCGCGGCGGCATCCAATCGGAGAAAGAAGTAAATGGCAGGTTCCCGCTCGCTCGGCACGCTGACTGTCGATCTCGTCGCCAAGATTCACACCCTGCACCAAGGGCAACCAACGCTGAGCTTCCACCAGCTCACACCCGGCAAGCCGGACACTGACAACAGCACTGGACCAACTTTGCCAGAAGACAACTTCTAACAAATCCCATATCCAATCTGGGAAAAGCACATCTCATAATCGGCCACCCATGGCCTCGCTGGCACACGGCTCTCGTCAATCTCGAGCCCCAACAACCAGCATCTTCTGTTTGTGAAAGACCATCCACGGGTCACCAGATATGCGTCAACGAAAAACCTCCATCGGCACAACAAGCACGCTCCAAATCATGACAAGCCAGTCGCTGACTCTTCCACAAACCAACACCACGTCTGATCCAAAACCTCACACCAACTCCACCCTCTCAGGGGAGCACAACGAAACCAAATAATAGGATTCCACAATCCTTGGTCCTCACTCCACTCGACTCAAACTTACGAGGAATCCTCCCCTACTGGTCACAGATCGGGGATCACCATATCCAACGCCAATGTCTCATCAGAGACCTTCGCACACGGGCTTCGTCCTTTGTCCTATCTTATCAAATCCTTCGCCTCAAAAATGATCCAAAAGGATGCCTATCAATCCCGATTTTGCTCTCACCATAGAGCCTCGGGGCACCACCTCTCACGATCCACGGCACACTTCTCTAGAACCGACAAGTGCCGCCTGCTACCACAGCAAGCTGATCGATAATGCCATGACCAATGCACCCGGGTCCCCAAATGATACACTTCTTACCATGGTCGATCACTCGGTCAACCTCACCAACCGCTCACAGCAGCCAACTGGGAACCATAATCTTGTCAGAGGTCACTTCTCCAAAAACACGATCTCACCCAAGGACATAGCTTCCAACACAGAAACAGGGTGCTCATGTGGCAACCTCGCCATCACATTTCCCTAATTCTCCATCCAGCCCATGCCACAAATCACAATGCCTCATGCAACGGCACGACAACAACACGTCTTACACAACGGAGACAATCTCACACCGAGGAACCAATCCTCTGACGCTCAACACATCCTCGAAAATCCACCCGTAGTATCCAATGCTATGATCCTCCACTACGCACTCAGACCCACGTGCACAGCCATCACAACGATAACTCAGGATCCTCCATCTTGAGAATCCTCTGCAACTCCGCAAGCTCCGATCCTCAACACATCAAAAATCATAACACAAGCTGTAAATTCTCTCAAACACCGCCTAACTGGCACTCATCCTTCCGGAGCAATGCCAACACCCTTACACATCAAGGAATGGGCAACGCTTCTCACTGGCAACCACCTTGCCAACACAGGATTCATCTCATATGGACTTCATGGCACACGAGAGAGGCCAACCCGTCCGGACACACGATGCAAGATGATGAACCTTAACCCAACGTGATCTCCTCCAACCAATGGGAAAACTCAATACTCCTCCAACCAACAGAAGGTCCCCGTGCTCGACCTGACCTCGAACCTTGCACATGCTGGGAACCACACCTTCGAGCACCAGAAAAACCATCACCTCCATCAGGTCAGCACCTCCGACACACTCACCAAGTGTCTTGTCAGACCACGATCACAACACTTCTCGATGCACCACCGCTGTAACTCCTCGAACCACAACACACCATGCCTCGAGCCGCAAAAATTATATTTTAACCCCTCAAAATTTTGAAATTATAAATAGCCCCTTAAATTCAACAATTCTTTAACAAATTTAAATAAATGTCTAATCAAGGCCTAAAAATCTACAAAAATAGCTGAAACGATCCTGGCGAAGAGTACAATGCGACTGCAGCGACCACGAGTCGAGAAAATGAAGAATAGATGGGACCAAGTATTCTCAACTTTGGAGCTACAAAAGCAGTCTGAAACTTTTCTAAAAGGATCCGAAACCTCAATAAAGATCCAGTAGGACCCAATAAAGATCCGCCAAAGATCCAAGGCGCTACACCTCGGGCCACACAGAATCCTCAAGCACATGAGAGTCATCGAGCATATACTTCCGCAACATCAAGATGTGGAACACATCATGCACCAACTCAGGGGGTAACTGCAACCGATAAGCTACCTCACCGATGCGCTCAACGATGGGAAAGGGACCAACATAACGGGAACTCAGCTTCCCACGCCGCCAAAAGCGCATCACCCCCTTCATCAGAGAAACTCTCAAGAACACACGATCACCAACAACGAAAGTGAGAGGCTGCCGCCTACGGTCAGTATAACTCTTCTGTCGACTCTGGGCTACCAACATGTTCTGACAAACTAGGTGCACAACATTCACACATTACTGCACCAACTCCGGTCCCGTCAAAACACGCTCACCAACCTCAAACCAATCAAGCGGAGTCCGACATGGACGCCCATACAACGCCTCATAAGGAGCCATGCCGATGCTCGAATGATAGCTGTTGTTGTAGGTAAACTCCACCAATGGTAGGTGGCGAAACTAACTCCCTTGCCACTCCAGGCAACACGATCTCAACATGTCCTCCAAAGTTTGGATAGTCCTCTCTGACTGACCGTTCGACTGAGGATGGTACGCTGAGCTAAACGCTAACTCGGTGCCTAGAACCCTCTAAAAACTCCTCCAGAAACCAGATGTGAAATGCGGATCCTGATCCAACACGATCGAAATGGGAATCCCATGTAGGGGAACGATCCGCTCCACATACAAACATGCCATCTTTGGCACACTCCAGCTGATCTTGATCGGCAACAACCGAGCCATCTTCGTCAACCGATCCACCAGCTATCATGCCCACTCGGAGTCCTCGGCAATCCCACCACAAAATCAGTGATCACGTGGTCCCATTTCCACGCGAGAACCTCCAAGGGCTGAAGCATACCTCCTGGTCGCTGATGCTCCGCCTTGACCTGCTGACAGGTCAAGCACCTAGCCACAAACTCGGCAACATCTCTCTTCATGCTAGGCCACCAGAACTGTCTCCGCCCCAGGTGTACGATGTACCTGCTCCCATAAGCCTTACGCAACACCGCACAATGAACCTGCTCCTCGGCTGGGACGTATAGCCTGCCACGGAAATGCACCGCACCGTCCTCGCCAAGCACCACATCAGAAAAACCCAAAATCTGGGGCAACTCAGGGTCTGCATGCTGAGCCTTTGTCACCTGACAGTAGATAGTAGGGGCGATAGTCAAACTCACGAGCACTGCTAACCCTGGCTCTTGGGGAATCTTGAGCCTGAAGGACACTTCGGGCACTTGTTCCCAGAGCCTCCACTTCCTCAACATCAAGGCACTGACCGCGACCTTCCGACTCAAAGCTCCCTTAGGACCTTGATTAAATCAGCTTCGACTTCTGGAGGGAGATTAGCGGCAATAATAATGGGCCTGGGATCCTCATTAGTTCCCAGATTTACTTCCTTCATAGGTTCATCCACTACCGATGATGGCTCATCAAACCTCTTCAGACCTTGTGCATATAGGTCGGCAGTGTCGTCTCGCTGTCCTCATAATCAACCAGGTCTTTTTCATCTATGACTTCATAGACTCCCAATCTGTCATCACTCCACACCATGCCTGGCTCCTCATCATCTTCAATCACAATCATCGTAGCTATGAACTCTGGGCATTTCAAAAGAGCACAACATCATTGAGCTAAATCCTGTAAGAACCTATCAGTAATAGATTTAGAATGACGCGCCAGCGGGCGCAGATCAAGATCGGATGCGTTGGACATCCTAGAACAAGACCCTACTTCTCTAGACCTAGACTCTATTTTCCTAGACTCGACAGACCCTATGTCTAACCTAGGAGAGAGAAGACCTATTGGAAGGGAAGCAGCAGGGGCCTCATGCCCCTGGGAGGAGGATGGATTGAAGATAGTATAATCTTCCACTGAAATCTCCGTTCCAAAATTGACATTTTTTTTTGAGATCTGTGGAGATCATGCAGCAAGATGGAAAGGATGGAGGAGGAGGAAGTGCAAGCGGGTAGATGGACGGATAGAAGATGTTGAGAAGGGGATCAGAAGAGGAGATGAAAGGAGTAGAGAGATCAATCGGTGGGTAGCGCCCACAAGGACAATTCATAATCAGAAATTTTGTTGGCATCTCGAGCCAAAGCGGAGGTTGTTGGAATAGCAGATCAATCATAATCAGAGGCGAACGGGGAACAAAGTCCAGCATTTGAAAAAGTGCGCGCAGGCAGGAAGGAGATAAAGTAATAGTAATGGGAGAGCTCCCCCTTTCCCGTGGGCGGTAGACTAGCTTCTTCAGCTTCCATTACACAAGTCATACCTCCTGATTCTTCTGATGACAATCTGGTTAATTAAACATCCTGGCAAACGCTCAGCTAAAGTTGAGCATATCATCGATAGGCCCCTTCGGTAGCAGAGGCGGACTGGCAACCGTGGAAGTTGTGCTCTTCTAGAGCTGTCTTGGATGTGACTTCAATGTGCCTGGCTAGAGAGCGCCTTTTACAAAATGTTGGTGGTAGTCCCAGGTAAGTGGCCCTGAGTCACCCAAAATTGATAGTGTGGATTCTCGGTAGTCGAGACCCCTTCTGCTCATTTTTCTTCCTTTGGGGACCGGTTTGGTCTGCCCTTGCAATTGTGCACCGAGGCCTCTCCCTGGTTGATAGCCCAGTTTCAATATGATAGACCAGCCTTTAGAATTCCTAATCTTTGGCTTTTCCTTGATATTGATAGGTACAGTGGCGGGCTTGCGTGGCACATAAGCCCAAGGAAAGTCCAAATCTAACACTAAAATAACAAGCCGATTGCTGGGCCAGAGAGTTGGCAGAACCTTCTCTGAAATATCTTTGACTGACTGGACAATGGATAAACTTTTCACCTTAACCACCCTCCCTTGAAAAGGGAATTTGAGGCACTGGTGGGCAGGGGATGGCACAGTGCTGAGAGTATCGATCCACGAATGACCCAAGATAGCCTTGAACATAGGGTCGATGTCCAGCACATAAAATTCCATGGGCATGGTAAGAGGTCCGAGCTCAGCTTGAATAGTCACAACCCCATGGCATGCTCTTCTGGAGTTATCATATGCTACTATAGTAGTCGGGGTCGATCGTAATAGTTCTTTTGATAAGTTGTAGGCCCGGAGAGTGCTGAGTGGGCAAACATTGATAGATGCCCCTGTATCAGCCAAAGCCACGTCAATGCTTACTTTGTTTAAAATTATTGAAATGCATAGTGGCATTTGTCGTGCTTCTGGAGGTGCTAGCTCGGCCTCGGAGAATGTAATTGCTGGCCCTTTTGAAATAGCTGCCAAGGCCGTGGGTAGGCTATCAACTGCCACACCTTCGCTAACCATCACCTTTTGAAGAAAATTTCTTAATGCATCTTGGTGAAGTGTAGACCTTTTTATCAATTCCAGAACAGATATTTTGGTGGGCATCCTATCTAAGTGGTGCAATAGATCATATTGGGTACTCGGTAATGGTTCAACCTCTTCTTGATCAACAGCCGGTTGTGAAGACTCGGGATTGGGTGCAGGTGCACTAGTGGAAGTGTAGTTCCTGTGAAACAAATGCCCGCTCCGCAGAGTAAGGTTTTGTGCCGACACGGCATCGGTTGATGGCTTGATGGGCCCGATGGGGTGAATGAGTGGTGTGGAAGAGGGTGTGGTGGAGATGATGGGAGTCGGGTTAGGTGCGGGGGCGGTGATGATGGTGGAGGTAATGGGTTGCGGGGGAAGGATGATGGGAGTTGGGTTAGGTGCGGGTGCAGTGGTGATGGGTGCGAGTGCTGGCAGAGGCGTAAAGGCAAGTAGAGGTGTGGTGAGCAAAGGGTTGGGCGAAGGCGTAGTGACGATAGTGGGGGTGATGAGCAATGGGTGAGATGGAAGCGCGAGTGAGGGTGTGGTAGTGGAGCGAAGGTAAGTGGAATAGTGGTGGTAGGTGGAAGGACGAGCGGTCTAGCGGACGGAGGAAGGGTTTGATGGTTGAGTGTGAGGATAGTGGGAGTAGGAGGGTTACGGTGGGTATGGTGGAGGGCCATTATTTACTGAGTAGAACCGTCATCATCATATGACCACCCGGTGTTAGGAGCCGGGGGCTGAACTAAGTCAACTTGAGCCGGTGCCGACGGCTGAGGCTGCGGAGTGGGAGGATGGTTTGGCATGGGGTTTTGATGGATCCCCAAGTCTTAGACCGGCTATTGCTACTGCGGTGGCTGCTACTGTGACGGCAGTGCTTGTTGTTGTTGCACTTGCTGCCTTGGCGCTTGCCTTATTTTTTCTTTGATCTCCATAATGGCCTTGTGCATTTCGGCCCAATATATTCTGTGTCCTTCATGTAGGTCATAGACCAAGTCTCAGAATTGAAAACATCCTTCGATCGTATGCCCTGACTATCTGTGGAGCATACAATACTTTGTCTGATCAATGACCGGGTTCTAGTTGGGCCGTTCCGGAGGAAGCTGGATTACACTAACTGACATGAGAGCCGAAAAGATATCTGTAAGGGATTCTGGCAAAGGAAGGTACTGGGCCCTCTTCGGAGCCAGGCTCTTGTTGGTGTAGCCAATGGGTGGCGGGACGTTGTGGAACTACAGGGGTTGCTAGGGTTGTTGCGGAGCGGGGAAGGTGTTTTGTGGAGCGGCGAAGGCGGGAGGAGGGTTTTGCGAAGCAGAGAAGGCGGGTGGAGGGTTTTGTGGAGCGGTGAACTGAGGATTGCGGGGGTTTTGTGGGAAGCGGATTTGGGTGGACTGGTTGGTGAATGGAAATACAACGGCTTACACCTACTCATTTGTTTGGACTCCTTCTGTGATGGGCCCTTGAGGTTTTCTGTTGTACTTGGGCTTCAGGGTTTCAAAGAGTGAGTGGATCGGAGAGTCATTAAATTGTGTTTGAATAAAATGTGCCCAGCTATATAGTTGGTGCATATTGGCTATATCATTCATAGCCAGAATATTTCGGAATGTAGGAGTAACATTTGAAATCAATAACTTGACCTTCTCTTCCTCTGAAATATGACCCGACACTCGGGCGGCCATCTACCTCCAACTGTCAGCATACATAGCAAAGTCTTCATCTGGCTTCATTTTCTCGGCCACTAAATCTGTAAAAGAATATTTCGGGCTAACCTAGTCTTGAAACCTCTGAATAACCTTGTCCTTCACTACCTTGAAACTCACGGCATCTTCCAGCAGTAGAGAGTAGAACCATTCAAGAGCAACTCCATCCAACAAGCGACGGAATAAATATGCATAAGGCGATCATCGTATTGAAATTGGACTGACTCATATAAAAAGTCTCTCACATGAATGAAAGGATTGATGTTCCCATCGTATTTATAGTACGTGGGGAGCTCTGACTGTGGGGGGAACCGGATGTTATGGAAACTAGGTACTGGGACATCTGTTAGCGATTGTGGGCCAACCCGCTTCTGAAGGAACCCCCTCTCAACAATCCTTCGGCTTTACAGCCTACTCTTGGGGCCTGTTGGTGTCCACGTCCTACTTTCTTGATGTCTCTTGGCTTTGATAGTCCGCTTTCCTCATTTTTGGCTCTTGCAGCCTATTTTCTAATTTTGGCTCTTGTAGCGTGCTTCCCAACTTCGGCTCTTCGCAGCCTACTTCTCAACTTCGACTTTGTAGCATGCTTCCCAATTTCGGCTTTCGCAACCTACTTCCCTGATTTTGGTCCTCACGGCCCACTTCCTAATCTTTGGCTTTATAGCCTGCTTCTCAGACTTTGGCTCCCGTAGCCTGCTTCCCCGATCTTTGGATCTCGTAGTCTACTTCTCAATTTTGGCTCATACAGTCTGCTCCCTAACTTTGGCTCTTACAGCCTGCTCCTCTTTGGCCTTCGTAGCCTGCTTCCCTTTGGCCTTCGTAGCCTGCTTCCCCGATTTTGACTCTCGTAACCTGCTTCCCCAATCTTTGGCTCTCGTAGCCTGCTTTCCTTAATTTTGGCTCTCGATCCTCGCTCCCCCAACCTTTGGCCTTTGTCGCTTGGCTCCTAATTTTAGCTTTCGCAGCCCGCTTTCTTGACTTCGGCCTTCACGGCCCGCTACCTAATTTTTGGCTTTTGTAGCCCGCTTCTCAACTTCAGCTCTTTGCAGCCTGCTCCTCAACTTTGGCTTTCATAGCTTGCTTCCTAACTTCAGCTCTTTGCGGTCCGCTTCTCACATTTGGCTATTGTAGCTTGCTTCCCAACTTCGGCTCTTTGCAGCCCGCTTCTCAACCTCGGCTTGTGGCCCGCTCCCCCAACATTCGACTCTTGTAGCCTGCTTCCCAGCTTTAGCTCTTTGCAGCCCGCTTGTCAACCTTGGCTCTTGTAGCCTATTTCCTCAACCTTTAGCTCTCGTAACCCGCTTCTCAATATGGGCTCTCGTGGCCTGCTTCCCAATATCGGCTCTTTGCAGCCCGCTTCTCAACTTCAACTCTTATGGCCTGCTTTCCCCACCTCGGCTCTCGTAGCCCACTCCCCTAATGTTCGTTGGCTTTTATAGCCCGCTTCCCTAATGACCTTTCGGCCTTCCACGGTCTGCTTCCCCAATGCCTTTACTACCGCTACACTAATACATAGCAACAATATTTTTCTATGAAAAAATAACACAGTAAAAATAATAATGACAAAAAAGATATAAGAGAATGCATGGTTACCCCGCTTGCATGCTTGTTTATAATATAGAATAAGACACTTCCCTTGGAGTTTCTAAGACCACATTTCCTTGCTAAATAATGCCGCCCCGATTTCGGATGCACGTGCGTCACGGCATATGCTCGAAGAGGACCCAATTACAGCAGGTGCACACGTCAAGAGAAAGAGTCATGGTTGAATTGTTAAGTTCAACTAACAAAATAAACCCGAGGCAACACTCCCCCACTTCGCACTTGATGTGTTCGATGGCTTTCGACCATAGGGATTGCCCGACTTTCCTCCTAGCACTTTACGGATGCTTGAATTCCTGCACTCGTGTGAAAGGTAATCGTGAGGAAAAAGCTGCCTACCCCCATTAAAAAAATGATGTTGCAAAAAAAGAGAGAAACGTGAATCCGAGTAGCCGGGAATCCCCACTGAAACAAATGAGGTGACGAAAGATTTGTGAGAGAAATTTGCTGAAGTGAGTGACTCCTTCTTTCTCCCTTGAGTGTGATGCTCTAGGCCAGGTCTTGTGACGGGACAGAACCTTGGGTGTGTGACTCACCCCATATCCCCCTCCTCTTCTGATCTTCTTCTTTCACAAAACTTCCATGTGATACCTCTACGAGTTCGGAAGATTTCAGCGCTGGTTTCGCATCGATCGGAGTTCGGAGTCGTCAGTAACAATTCATTTTGTGAAGGCACGCATATCTATCTGAGCTGCTACACCAGATCTGGAGATGACTGTGTGTTAATTTCTCCAGCCCTACTCCGATGCCATCTGAATCCGGTCCCTAAAGAGTAATCGAAGTATTTCGAGTCCTATTCGTGTTGCCACTGGTCTCGCCTCGATCAGAGTTCCGTGCTGTTCGTGGCAGCGATTCTCGTGAGATCGCACAAGAGATCTGAGCAGATCCGGCTCAGATCCAGAGTCAACGTCCAGAGCCTGCCCCGCCTCATCCAGTCAAGATATGTGTGCGAGATCTTTAGATCACGTCTTCCCCTCGACGTCACCAACGGTCTTCCATAAACGGTGCCTCGATCCAACATAAGAAACTATTTTTCCTGTAATTCTTTCTATTCATGTGTAGTTCTGTGTGAGCAGAACTAGAGACTTGGTGCAGTCACTACTGCGCCCAGATCTGAAAGGATATGATCATGCCCTTCGGAGTAGGAAGACTATGTCCAGTCACCGACGTTCTCCAACAAACGGAACCTCGATCGGACATCGGATCTTGGCGTACCGGCCTTTGCAAGTTTTCTGCGCAGGGTGACCAGTGCGGACAGAACCGGGTCGGTTCACCCTCGGCGTACCCGATCGGCTCCGACGCGCCTCCCTCGGCTCCGATGAGTGCTGCCCGTCAACCCGCATCCTAGCAACCCCAAAATTAGCCATTGTAGCCTGATACCTCCCTATGTGGAGTGGGCCCAGTTCTGAAATTGTAAACAAATTAAGCCGTTTGTGTATCGGGGTTGTTCAGAATTCGGCAGGGAATTCTTCCCCACGCCTAGGCATGGAGGTACGCGATCCATTCCCTTCTCACATTGCTAATTTAGTATATTTTCTATATTGCTGCATTTGTGAGAATAGGGCCGTTAGCTATTTTCAAAAATCACCGTGATTGTAAGTTGTGAGCGCCCGTTCCATAACTCCAATCGAGCACCGAGCTTGAATCGGTACCCTAGGCGACGGTGGTTTCTTAATCACCGCGATCCCCACGTTTCCCTCACAAGGGATGATCATCAGGCTAGAGTGAGTTACTGTTGAGAGACGTCCCCTCCCGAAGAATACCACTGTGGTTAGCCGCCTGACTTGCCTTACTGTGCAATGCTAGTCGCACTTCGAGTCGGTCGTACGTCTAAGCCCAAGTCGGTCATCCGTCCCGCATCACATAAGCCCAAATTTTGGGTGCCTGATAGATACCTAAAAATCCTTTTCACTGCCTTAAGGTGAGACTGCTTAGGACTAGCCTGAAATCTAGCGCATAAACACATAGAGAATTGAATATCAGGTCTAGATGTAGTGAGATATAAAAGGGATCCGATCATACCTCTATACAGCTTCTGATCCACTGGGTTACCTTTGGTGTCTTCATCAATTTTCTCACTCTATTCTGTGCTAAGTACTTTTCTGAGCATGTTAAAGAAAGAAAGGCTATGGAGTTCGCCTCTCTTCGTCAGGGAATGATGATAGTCGCGGAGTATGAACTTCAATTCTCCATGCTAGCACCATATGCACCTTATCTCATCAGTACCGATTTATTGAAGGCCAATCGATTTATGGACGGGTTACGACCTGATTTTATTCAACAACTCGGGACCCATAATATCCGTACCTATGCAGAGATGGTCCAGTGAGCATATTTATGTGAGAGGACCTTAGAAAAGGTCGAGAAATTGAAAGGAAATGGAGAAGAATCCAGCCGACGGTCTGATCAGCGTTATAAGAAAGAAAAATTTAGCATCACGGAGCCTCACAAAAGTCATGATAGTAAGAAAAGAACCAGGAGCGGGAACGATGGAAGTTCCCAGAAGAATAAGAAAGTCAAAGAGGAGGAGAAGCAAGTCATGGTGGCTTGTACATTTTGCGAGAAGTTCGGCCATTCGCCTGAGGAATGCTGGAAGCGCCTTGGTGCTTGTCTACGTTATGGAAGCAGGGAGCATCGTATGCCAGATTGCCCCCTCACGAAGGATCAACCATGTGGTGGTGGATGTAGGAGGCATGCTTATCTCAACGCTGTTCTAGAGGAAGAAGAAGCGCCCAGGTGGTGGGCTTATGGAAGGTACCCTTCAAATTTGTTCCCATCCTACATTTATGATATTTGATACTAGTGCCTCTCACTCTTTTTTCTCCACTACTTTTGTGAAAATATTATCAATTTCATCATTACCTTTACTTTCAGATCTTGCTATTACTACACCCTTAGGGTCTAGAACAAGACTTACCAAGTACTATCCTGATAGTGAGGTAATAGTAGAAGGTCACAATCTCCCAACAAACTTAGTATGCCTTGACATGAAAGGTTATGACGCCATTTTAGGGATAGATTGGCTAATAGATCATGATGCCAATATTAACTGCCGAAATAGGATTATATCCTTTCGAAAATCTGATCTTCCAAGATTTTCCTTCCTTGGCATCAAGTATAGGAAGCATCCCACTATCATATCCTCTCTTCACACTTGCAAACTTATATCGCAAGGATGTGAAGCTTTTCTTACTTCTGTCATTGTTACGGAGTCCAAGGAAATCATCCTAGCAGATATCCCCATTGTAAATGAGTTCCCTGATGTGTTTCCATCCGAATTATCCGATTTACCACCCGAGAGGGAAGTAAACTTCACCATTGAACTCGTTCCAGGAGCAGCACCTATTTCTATAGTCCCTTACAGGATGTCCCCCACGGAACTTAAGGAACTAAAGAGGCAGTTACAAGAACTTTTAGATAAGGGCTTCATCAGGCCTAGCACATCCCCCTGGGGTGCGCCGGTTCTATTTGTCAAAAAGAAGGATGGCTCTCTCTGGCTATGCATCGACTACCGGTGACTGAATCAACTTACAATCAAAAACAAGTATCCGTTGCCGCGTATTGATGAGCTCTTCGATTAGCTTTCAGGAGCAGAGTATTTCTCCAAGATAGACCTCAGATCGGGTTATTATCAGCCCAGAATTAAAGGAGAGGATATTTACAAATCAACTTTTCGAAGTCGTTATGGCCACTATGAATTCGTGGTCATGCCGTTCTACATTGCTGATCCTAAATGCAAAAGACTGACATAAGGTGCACACCAAAGGAAGAAAAGAAATGACCATACTACTGACAAAGACTGACTGATTGTTTAACAATACTAACGAAAGCCATAATCACAGCCTACCTACATGTGACATGAAACACAATGACCCTTGACCCTTCTCCCCCTTTGTCATCACAAAAGAAGGGGTGATATGTGACCTATGGTGATCCTGGTGGAGGCCATGGAGTTAACTATTGCTCAACCATATATAGCTTGTCAGACACGTCCTGAAGCTGGGCATGAACTGCCACTTGACCAGTTGCGAGTTTAGAATTTTACTGAAGAATTGAGGCAGACTCTCGTTCCAATATTTCTAGCTTTTCAACAAGGTGGGCATAGGAGAGCCGTAACTTCTGGATCTCAAAAATAGTGACCTTATGCTGTGAGTCGGTTTGCTGAATGGAGGCATCAACTCGAGCAAGCTCACCGAGCAATTGTGTCTGCAATACCCCAGCTTCAGTGGAGAGAAGACCTAGAGTGCCTACTAGTCTATTGAAGCGACTGGCGGCATGAGCTGAATGCTGCTGCTGCGAAATGAATCTGCTTTCCATTTAAGTTTCCAACCTTTGCAACCTCAATTCTAGGCGACTGGTAGTTTCAGACATGGAAGATTGAAAGGAGGAGAATTGAGTAAGTAAGGAGGAAAGCTGTGTGGATATGTGTTGAAGGAGCTCAGGGGAAGCGGAAGGGGGTGTGGTATGGGAAGGCAGTGGTGGAGCCGAGGTAGAGGGCATGTCAGACACGGCCACTGTGGGATGCCAAGGGAGCATTGCACTAAATGAAGATTGGCCAGCCTCAGAGGGTGCAGTATGGAATGGAGCTGGAATTTGGTCAGCCATGAAAATTTCAGGTTGAGGTGGCGGAGTCTCTAATTCAGGTTGAGGAAGAGATGGTGCAGAGGATTGGCCTTTTTCAGAGGGTAAGGTCCTGGTGACTTGGTCCCCCACTTTTTTGTAGCCTATAAATGTGGTCACATATTGAAAATTGTAAATGTGTCATTTAGGAACCACGAAGCATTCTTCACCGACCAACAGAATTTTAGCTAGTTCCATAATGGCCGTGATGTGGGCAGCAAATGGTAGCGAGTTGGAGGGATAATGAAGGATGGAGGTGAAGGCATTGAGGAGCAACTGAGGAAGGTAAATGCATTGCCGAGTAAGTAACCCATGGAGCAGAAACATGTGGAGGCGACTAACCTGTCCCCTGCCTCCTCCCCGTGGATGAATGATCGTCATGATCATATGGTGAAGGAGGCGGTGAAAGGAAGGGAAGGTGTTGGCATTTAGAGAGGGTGGAAGTCTAGAAGGGGCTGGGGAGCCGGTCACTAGAGTGAAGGCCGCTTTGTCATCAAAGGTGGACTATTTGAAGACAAACCCTGATTTGGGTAGCTTCAGGGCTTTGTAAAGTAGCAGCTTGTTGATGCCAATCACCACATCCTTGACCACTGTAAACACTTGGCCATCGATGACTTGCAGATTGTGGAAAAATTCATGAACAAGGCGTGGATAGTACCGAGCGTGTGAAGACATGAATGACGTCTACCCTTGGGCTTCCATGACATCTGTAAGGTCAGGAAATAGTTCTAGCAACTTGGAACTTTAATCTTTTTTCACTTTTCTCTTCTTCTTCCTCTTCCTTTTCCCCCCACCGTGAGCACCATCTCTCACTCTCTCTCTCGTTCGATCGTGCGGCATGTCCCCTCCGACTGCAGATGGTGCGGGGCGACGACGTGGCGACGACGGCGATGGCGAGGCGGTCGTGGCAGCGTGGAACTCGTGAGATTTCGTGAAGGAACAAGGGTTTCTAAAAGCGTTCTTTGTAATTTTGGCATCGATTCGGCGGAGCATTCGTTCCATTGAGGTAGGGTGACGATCCTTACTCTCTAGCGGTTCATTCCCGTGATTTCTAGCCCGTCGTGAGACCGAGAGGGGTGTTTTTGAGCGGGTTAGGGTAAAATGATGTTTTGGGGAGCGATTGCCCGATCTAGCGATCCATCGTGTTTTTGGCCGATCCAAGGCCGTAGAATCATGCTAGGGGTTATTGGGGAGCCTCCCCCTTGTTTTCTCCCTCTCCTATGGATGTATGGGGGCATGGTCGGTGTTTTTGGGTTGAATTCACCGTTTCATAGCCGGAGCGCTTTGGCGATCGTACCAGTGACCGCCACAGTGTATAACGCGCCCAGGGAGGTGCGTTATGCTTTGTTGATTTTGAGCTTGGGCTGTTGTAGGCTTGATGGCCCCACGATAGACCGTCATATGACTGTGACGCCCCTGGGCTGGTCCGTCACAGTGATTCGACCGTTGGTTTTCGACCATTGGGGGTCATTGTAGCCTGACGCACCAGTGTTGGTCCGTTAGGGAATGTGACGCCACTGGGAAGGCGTGTTATTCCTTCCACCTAACGCACCTACGTTGGTCCATTAGAGTTTGTAACGCCCCTAGGGGAGTGCGTTACAGCTAGTTTGGTCCCGTGACCTAACGCACCTGAGCTGGTCTGTTAGGTGACGTAACGTCCCTGGAGGAGCGCGTTACGTTCTTTGTTTTGGCTCGTGCCCTGACGCACCTGTGCTGGTCTGTCAGGTTCTGTGACCCCCATGGTTAGGCGTGTCATAGTGGTTTTTGCACCGAGTGCCATGACGCACCCCTGTCGATCTGTCATGCTCTATAACGCACCTGTGTAGGCGCATTACGGTCCATTTTACACTGGGTCCCTGATGCACCTGAGGTGGTCCGTCATATGACCGTGGCGCACCTGTGTTGGTCCATCACCTCCTGTAGCGCACCAGTGTTGGTCTGCCAGGCTCTAGGCTATTTCGCGTGGTACGCAGTCCCGTTTCTTCTCCGACCGTGGTCACCGTGCGATAGTGCTAGTACGTGGGACGGTCCCCGTACTCCGCCAGGTTCGGACATTATTTTCCGTGGCTTGAGAGTCTACTCCTTCAGAGACACTCCACTAGTCGTAGCCTGCCAGGACGCGTGTGCTGGTATCCACCTGGGAGTGGTGGGATGGCTACCCTGAGGATGGATTTTAGACTGGTTTTCATAAGGACCCACATCATCGGCCAGAGTCCGGCTGAGGGGAAAACTAGTTAGAGGCCAGACCTAGGACGCATGGTCTGTGTGTGCATATGTGGTTGAGGGTAGTTGGACACGCATCGACAGACGCGACCCCAGCTAGTCACTCGCTTTGTGGTTACTTGTGTGTGTCTGAGTCTCGCGCCCGGGGCGTGGTAGCTAGACACTAATATAACGATCTTGCGATAGACCGTTAAAGTCTCTGGGACGTTAAAAAACAAATAGGCCCCACATTTTTTCATTCGCTCATTTCAAATCAACAAAGCCAAAACCCTCCAAAACCCTCCGTGCTCCTCCTCCGGTGAAATCAACCCCGACGAGGCTTCCCGGCTACGAGGATGACTAGGGAAAAGGGAAGGAAGAGAAAGGTGGTGAGGAAGATCAAGGCACGGTCGGAGCGCGTGCCCTCCCCACCAGCGAGCCCATCAATAGAGGAGGAACAACCGGCGACGGTGGTGGCATTGCTTCCCACGGAGGAGGGTGTTCCCACGGTGCCAAGGGGAGTTGAAGAGGCTAGAGGAAAGGCCGGGGAAGCCATCGGCGTGGAGAGGGAGGTCGTACCGCTGGTGAAGAGGAAAAGGGGCCAAGACCCAGAGGTAGGTTTTCATGCCCTAAAAAATCTTATTTTGAAATTTTCAATGTGGATGCATGTGGGTTTGGGGGTCATAGAACGAGTCCACGGACTCATTAGGGTGATTTGTAGGCCTTTGAGGCCAATTCCACGAGTTCAAGAAACAGAATGGCCCACGTCGGATGCGTAGGAGTATAACGGCCCTACCAGTAGCCGTTATGCTCTTAATGCATCTGGACAGGTGCGTTAAGTGCAACAGAACAGGAAACTACATTATCTGATTTTTTGATTTTTGATTTTTTTGTTGTTTTGAATATGACAAATGCAATGCTACGATTCCCTATGATTATATGACTAACCCTATGACTTAATTGCGCAGGGGAAAAGACGGACACGAATTACATGGTTACAAGTCCGGGCGATTTACCTTGCATTGTCGGAATACCAACGTGAACGCCTGGCAGCCATGGGATTTGGAGAACTGCTGAGCATCGAGGTGGCCCGAGTAGATACGGCACTCTTACTGGCTCTGCACGAGAGATGGGATCCGGTGAGCTAGACTTTCATATTCCCGTGGGGGCATATGACGCCGACGTTGGAGGACATGGCCCGTATCAGCGGCCTGCGGGTGCACGGGAAAGCGGTGACCGGATGGGCGTATGTTGACTACCGGGAGTTCGCTCAGGAGCTCCTTGGCTTGGACTTGATGAGGCCGGGGCACCCATCGTCCCAATTATCACGGTCAGTGCTCCAAGAGAGCTTGGGACTCCGGCGAGCAGCGGTAGCAGTGGGCGAGTTACCGGAGCAGCACATCGATCGAGTGATCGAGCAGGCCCGTCCGAGCGTGGCGGCAGAGCCAGGGCCAGATGGAGACAGAGTTTTGAGACGCTTCCTGATGCTGCTCTTCGGGAAGCTACTGTTCGCGACACGAGCCGACGTCATCAGCTATCGGCTCCTCCCTCTGTTGACCGATCTGAGGTGAGTGCGGAAATATGCATGGGGAGCAGCAGTGTTAGCCTTCTTATTCCATTCTCTCTGTGCCACCGACCGGGTGACCATGCTCGGTGGCTTCTCACCCTTTTTGTAGGTAAATGCCTTTCCATTGCTTCTAATATGCCTTTAATTTGATTAAAATGCTGACATCTCCTTAAAAATGCAGTTTTGGGCCTTTCTTTATTTGCCAGGGATTGGGCATGGAGTGGAGCTATACCCGGGATGATTTCCCATCGCGAGGCGGTGGAGCTACTTTTCCACTGACCAAAAGGACTGATATAGCAACCCATGATTACCAAAAAGGTTGACTGACCAAAGAGACCCTTCCAGCCGTCAAAAGACGTGTTTTTGGGGACTTGCGGTTCTTATTTTTGCTCTCTAGATCCTTTTCTGAGAAGACCATAGGTTTGCTACAAATGGGCTTGGAGGCTGCTCACTGAGGCATTTCCTCAAACACTTCATTCTTCTTAGGCTAAAGGTATGCACAGACCTTGTAGAGTAAGGGCAAAAACATGCACCGACCTTGACACGTTGAAGGGCAAACATGCACTGACCTTCGTTTGTGTATGTGCACAGACATTGTACGCTACACAACAAATGTGCACCGACCTTATATGGAATAAGGCAAAATGTGCACCGACCTTGGTAGTGTTGAAGGCAAAGTGTGCACCAACCTTAGCCTTGTGCTGGGGAAGCATGCACGGACCTTATCTGTCACATAAGAAAAGTTACACCGACCTTGTCTTGCGCTAGTCTTGAATGTGCATCGACTTGGCTTGCATGTCCACTGACCTTAGTCTTGTGTGAACAGTAATGTGCACCGACCTGGCTTGCATGTGCACCGACCTTAATCTTTTGTGAACAGTAATGTGCACCGACCTTAGCTTGCATGTGCAGTGACCTTAGTCTTGTGTGAACAGTAATGTGCACCGACCTTAGCTTGCATGTGCACTGACCTTAGTCTTGTGTGAACAGTAATGTGTACCGACTTGGCTTGCATGTGCACTGACCTTAGTCTTGTGTGAACAGTAATGTGCACCGACCTTAGCTTGCAAGTGCACTGACCTTAGTCTTGTGTGAACAGTAATGTGCACCGACCTTAGCTTGCATGTGCACTGACCTTAGACTTGTATGAATAGTAATGTGCACCGACTTGGCTTGCATGTGCACCGACCTTAGTCTTGTGTGAACAGTAATGCACACCGACTTGGCTTACATGTGCATCGACCTTATAACCTTGAAACCAAAAGTGCACCGACCTTCTAGCATGCTAGTCTTGGATGTGCACCGACCTTGGTCTGTGTGCTTCAGTGATATGCACCAACCTTAGCTAGCATTAGTCTTGGATGTGAACTGACTTTACTTGGCTCCCTTCTTTTGTGAACAATAAAGTGCACCAACTTTATAACCTTGAAACCAAAAGTGCACCGACCTTGTAGCGTGCTAGTCTTGGATGTGCATCGACTTGGTCTTTCTAAGACTGGGGTAGCATCAACTTTCCTCTGCTGCACTGACCTGACTGTATGGGCTTCTTTGAAACCTACTGCCTTGAATTCTGTGTTGCCAGTTGCCTTGATTTCTATGCAACCTCTTGCAATATCATCTACCTTGATTTTTGTGCATTCTATTGCCTCATTTTCTGTGCTACCATGTATCTTGAGTTTCTCTTTCAACTTGGAGGGTTCTTGCTCTGTAATTTTGATTCAGTCTTGATTTTTGTGCAATCTCTTGCCTCAAATTTTGTGCAGCCAGTTACCTCATTTTCTGTGCCATTCTTGATTTCTTAATGTTGGCTTACAATGACCTGAAATGCAATAGCGTTGACATCATCAAATGCAAATAGGACTCATTAATGAGTCATAGTCAAACATCATCAAAACAGCATATATCCAACACGCGAGGTAGCAACTTATCCCGTCCTGTTCGCGTCCCGGAGCAGCCGTCGATCCGTCTTCCACGTCGCCGCCGCGTCAACAAACCCATGGGAGAAGAAGAGGAAGACTCACTCAAACAGGTATGGGAACTGCAGACGCATCTCGTCCTCATGCTCCCAAGAAGCCTCACCACCAGAGTGCCGCTGTCACACCACCTTGACCAAGGGGATGACCTTGTTTCGCAGGCGCTGATCTCGCCTATCTTCAATGCAGACCGAAAACTCTGGGAGAGAAAGATCTGGAGTCACCTCTGGCCAAACAGAACCCTCAAGCACATGAGAGTCATCGGGCATATACTTCCGTAACATTGAGACGTGGAACACGTCATGCACCGACGCCAACTCAGGGGGTAACTGTAACTGATAAGCTACCTCATCGATGCGCTCAACGATGGGAAAGGGACCAACATAGCAGGGACTCAGCTTTCCATGCCGCCCAAAGTGCATCACCACCTTCATCGGAGAAACTCTCAAGAAGACACGATTGCCCACGACGAAAGTGAGAGGCTGCCGCCTACGGTCAGCATAGCTCTTCTGCCGACTCTGGGCTGCAAACATGTTCTGACGAACCAAGTGGACAACATTTACACACTGCTGTACCAACTCTGGTCCCGTCAAAACACGCTCACCAACCTCGAACCAATCAAGTGGAGTCCGACACAGACGCCCATACAATGCCTCATAAGGAGCCATACCGATGCTCGAATGATATGAGTTTTTGTAGGCAAACTCCACTAATGGTAGGTGGTGAAACCAACTCCCCTGTCACTCCAGGCAACACGACCTTAACATGTCCTCCAAAGTCTAGATGGTCCTCTCTGATAGACCGTCCGACTGAGGATGATACGCCGAGCTAAAAGCTAACTCGATTCCTAGAGCCTTCTGAAAACTCCTCCAGAAACCAGATGTGAAATGCAGATCTCGATCGAATACAATGGAAATGGGAATCCCATGCAAGGGTACGATCTGCTCCACATACAAACGTGCCAACTTGTGGACACTCTAGCTGACTCTAATCGATAACAACCGAGTTGTCTTCGTTAGTCGATCCACAAGTAACCAAATGCTGTCGTGCCCACTCAGAGTCCTCGACAATCCCACCACAAAATTAGTGGTCACGTGGTCCCATTTTCACGCGAGAACCTCCAAGGGCTGAAGCACACCTCCTGGTCGCTTATGCTCCACCTTCACCTCCTGACAGGTCAGGCACCTGGCCACGAACTCGGCAACATCTCTCTTCATGCCAGGCCACCAGAACTGCCTCCTCAAGTTCTGATACCTCTTTGTCGCACCCGTGTGCACAGTGTACTTGCTCCCATGAGCCTCACGTAACACCGCACGGTAAACCTGCTCCTCGGTTGGGACGTACAACCTACCATGAAGCCTCATAGGACCATCCTCGCCGAGCTCCACATCAGTCATGGCCAAAATCTTGGGCAACTCAGGGTTCGAGTGCTGAGCCTCTATCACCTGACGACGGATAGCAGGGGTGACAGTCAGACTCTCAAGCACTGCTAACCCTGGCTCTCGGAGAATCTTGAGCCTGAAAGACACTTCGGGCACTTGTTCCCAGAGCCTCCACTTCCTCAACATCAAGGCACTGACCGTGTGCATTTCTCTGTTGCTGTCTCTTTTTCTCTCTCGAACTCACTTTTTCTTTTCTCTGCTCTGCTCTTCTTCTGCTCCTAGATAATTCTTCTTAATTTCTACCAGAGAGATGTCTTCTTGAATTACAGAAGGATCCTTTATATATCTCCTTAGTCTGAAGCCACCGGATCATGCCCTTGGCATGTGGAGAAAACACGCCGCCTGGAAGGTTCAGGAGAGTCCTGCCACATGTCAGTATCTCACAGCTTGGCTATCCACGTGGCAGCAACTATGAACAGGGATCTACCTTGGATCACGTGCTTATCTGCTCTTCTGATCTCACGTGCTCCAGCTCTTCTGCTCACAGTCAGTTGGATGCTACTCAAAGCTCTGCCACTGTTCCTACACAGACATGAAATCGACAACCATGTGAACATAGCACCGACTAAGTATAAAAGATACACACACACCATAGTGCGTCTCTAAGCAAGTATGCATGGACTTAAATGGCCTAATATAAATGTGCACAGACTTTGCTACAGTGTGTGCTCGGACCTTATATGGACATTCAAAAGTGCAAGGACTTTATTTGAAAGACAACATGCACGGACTTCATATGCCATGAAGCCAGGAATGTGCTCGGACATATATATGCACAGACCTTGCTTTAACAAAATGCACGGACTTTATTTGTTCCGAAGAAGAAAAGTGCACGGACTTGTCTATGCACGGACTTTGTGCTGCCCAAATGTGCACGGACTCTTTGATGCACAGTCTTGGTGAAGAAATGTGCATGGACTCAGACATATGCATGGACTTGATAAAAAGTGCACAGACTTAACAATGCTCAGACTTGGTAAGAAACGTGCATGGACTCATGTTCGGACCAAAGACATGCACGGACTTAAGAGTGCATGGACATTCACGGACTTCATATAAACGTGCACGAACTTAGTTCAAAAACTGCACGGAGTTGTTTGTGCATCGACTTTGTTTTAACACAAAGCCAAAATGTGCACGAACTTGTGTCTACTGGAAGACTAAAGCGTGCATGGACTTAGAGTACAAGAACCTGCACGGACTACGGATGCTCAGACTTTGTTTAGCACATGAGACACAAACTGAGATGCACAAGTGAGTGTGCAGGAGACGCAGGAGAGAGAGAGATGCTAAAACGTGCACTGTTCATGCACAGACTTGAAGATGCGTAAGGGAGATATGCATGGACTAGTCAAGATATGCATGGACTCTGTTGTCAAGTAGACATGCACTGTTCATGCACGGACTTGAACATGCTCAAGTGAGATATGCATGGACTAGCCAAGATATGCATGGACTCTGTGTGCACCTTCAACGGCACGCCCATGCGTCTTGTTCGCCGGCACACCCGTGCGCGCCTTCAACGGCACGCCCTGGCTTCCCTCCAACGGCGCGTCCGGCAAGGGAGATCTTATGCCATCTCCCTATAGATTTCTGGCGCGCAACGGGCTCGCTGAGGTGTCAAACGGAGAGGGTGGCACGCAGGCTACACCCCCTACCACCGAGGATGACCAAGGTCAAATCCTCATTAATGCCGACCACGTTCCCGCCTCCACCATCTCGCGCTCAAAAGCCCCTGCCGTTGGAGTATAAGACACTCCTCTTCCCCGGTGAACAAACCCAGACGGAATTCTGGTTGAATCCTAAGATTCTAACATCGTTGACCCTTTGTAAATAGGGCACAAGAAATAAAGACTTGAAAATCTTAAGAGGCATTATATTGACAAATGCCCCAGGGTCTACCAAAATCTGATTGAGTTCATGACCATTTACCCTTGCATGTACAGAGGACGATTGTGGCAAGGGGAAGACAACATCATGCCTTTGTCAGTAAAAGTGACAGTCGCTGCGAAAGCTTCGTATGCTTGAGCCTGAAGCACGACCACCTGAGCTTCATAAACTTCCCGCTCTTGGAGAACTTTCACGAGAGCCTCCCTGAGCTCTTTACTCCAAGCGATTGCCTCCCATATAGTAACATTGGTTGGGAACCGCTTCATGTGCTGGATGATCTTGCGATCGGCCCGTGCACGGGCTTGATCCAGCGGAGGGATAACTTCTGAAAGAGATTTAGGTTGATAATCGAGCTTCTTGCTCGGTTTAGCCTTTGCTTGATCAGTAGGTTCCTCTTGGCATAAGGGAGCTAGGGACTCTTCCTCTGCAAGAGGCAGCCCCACATTGTCCTTACCGGAGGGACCTGCTTGAGCTAGGTCAGCTGACTTTTCATGTGGAATCGGATCTACCGGTTTGTCTTCCTCGTCTAACAAATCGAAGAAGAAGGTAGCTGTCGGGACTGGATTTTGAGTTGGATCAGCGGGCTTTTGCGAGGCTGGCTTTATTGACTCATCTTCCTCGTCTGACGGATCAAAGAAGAATGTATCAACCCGAACTTGTATTTCAGGGATGGGACATGGCTCTTCTCCTCTGAAAACGATCACTTTTTAGGGGTAGGTTGGCTCAAAACTCTACCCATTAGAGGATGTCAGGTGCCTTCCCCGCCCATGTCCACGGCCTCTGCCGCGACCGCGGCTTCGGATTTCGGCATTACGGTGGCGATATGTCGCCATTGTACTACTATACCGGGTTGCGGGAGCAGTTGTAGTATCTCTGCTTGGTGTTTGCAAATTCTTGGGCGGAGGTATGGACACCATATTACATGAGAAGTTTTTCAGCATTTGTTCTAACTTCTCTATGGTGAGCTCTTCATCTTTATAAAAGATGGAAAGTTCGTCAGGAATAGGAAGCTTCTCGCCCTCCTGCACTCGCTTGAGCATTTGTCGGAGCCAGCTTTTGAGCCGAGTTTTTTGCTCTAGTTCTTCCCATGGAATATAGTTATCTAGGGAAACAACTTTTGTGGGCATGGAAGGAATGTACTCCTCGAGCTCATCAATCAACTTTTGCAGCTTTTGTAGAGGAGTTGACTCCTTAGGGGCCTCCATCGCCGCGGCCTGCTCGACCTGTCGTTTCAACCTTTTCTTCAAATTTTTCTTCTTATTCTTCTCTTGCTTTTTAGCTCGCGCCAATTCAATGGGAGAAGGAACATTCATTTTTGTAGGAGGTTGGGAGTTGCCCCCAACACTGGAGCTATCAAGCCTGCCTTTCCTTTTTGGGGGTTTAGGGTGACCATGCTTCTTTGAGGTCACATTGACCCATGCGACCTCTTTTTCCTGCCCCCGGAACGTGGCATTAATTGCTTGATCAACGATCTCAGGTGGTAATTCCTGAAATTCGGCCACATAAAGGCCAAAGTTTTGGGATGATGAGGGTTCATGGGGTTTCACACTTGCCAACTTTTGTCTTGGTGCGAGACTTGGCTTGGGGAGGTCAGCCTTGCCTTTATCCTCTTGGGTAGAAACAGAGGATAGGATGTGGTTGTTTAGCTGAAGATTGCCCTTCTGGGCTTGTCCTGCCTGTAATCTGAGACTTTCTTCCTGACTTTGGCCTGCTTGGCACTGTCCAGGGGTTTGTCGAATAGTAGCCTTGGGGTCTTCTTGTTGAGTTTTGCCTTTGGGGCTTAACTCGACACTCATCTTCAACTTTTCCTGTTGAGGATTATCTTTTCGACTTGGGCGAGAACTCTTTTCTCGTAGTTGAGGAGAATCTTGGGCTTCCTTTCGAATCGCCCTTTCCTCTTTATCAACAAACAGGGCCGGTGGGCGTTGCCTCTCGCTCTTGGAATTTGCTTCAGGGCGACGTGGTGGAGGATCACGTACCAAGATTTCTTTCCCTCCCAGGAGAATCTCGAGCAACCTCTGGGTTTCCTCCTTCGGAAGGGGCAAAGAATTTAGATCCTGCCATGGTCGCCATTCAAGACACTCTGTTGTGGATCGACCCGAACTGGGACCGGCCTCTTGTGTTTCCAACTTGGAGGGTGTGTGGGAAGTTGATGCATGTATGACATTCACTGAGAAAACCGACGGGCCCTGTGGAAAGGGCCTTGGGGCTCTTTGAGGAGGATTGTCTATATTTATTACCCGGCGGGAAATGAGGTCCTCCGCAATGTCTTTGAACACAGAGCAGTCATAGATGACGTGACCCTCAGCGCAATGGTAGAGGCAGTAGTGGTGCCGATACACCACGGGAATGCCAGGGTGATTGCCAGGCGCGGGGAGCCGTATCAGCCCTTCCCTACGGCACATATGGAATATCTCCAAGGTTCTATGCCGAGGGAAAGAGTATAGCTTCTGCGGAGCCCGATTAGTGGGGGGATCCGTTGCATCGTCGGACAACCATCCTCCAGTCCTTGGCAACCTTCGAGGCTCTACCGTATTTTCCGAGTTTCGGGTAGAGACTGGGACGGAGGGCCGTGATAAAGGGGCCGGAGCCTGCGCTGACAGACGATCTTCAATTCGCTCCATAAGCCGGAGTAAATCCTGCTGGTTGTGTCGTAGGCGACGGACCTCCTTTTTGACTTTTCTAACTGCCTTCCGAATGGTGACACATTCAGACATCAAAAGGGATATGCCCTTCTGTGATGCTTCTTGCGGCCTTGAGGAAAGGGGTGGTTGATCGTCATTTATGGGAGTCCTCGTCCGGTCCTTCCCCGAAATTTTGTGGATAACATTCACAGAAAAATCGGACTCTCCTCGGGTAGGAGATTGTGGCGGGGTTTCTACCTCCGGAGGTTGGCTCAACATTCGCCGAACTTCTTCCCGCAGACGTATCCGGGACATGCTTTCCCCATGAATATCGATCTCACCCCTTTGAATAAGGACTTCGATAAGGTCCTGTACCTCTTCACATTCCCCGGTGGGGTGAGATATCGTGGCATGGTACTCACAGTACCGAGGATGTCTTTTCTCGACCTCAGTGTAACCCGGTGGCGGGTCATGCACCAAGATTCTTCCATCTTCGAGTAGGCGGTCAAATATCTTTTTAGTGTTTTCCTTTGGGAAGGAACACTGATGGGACGGCCTCCAACCTGGGTACCACAATGTGGGTCTTGCTTGGCTGGGGCCAGCCTCCAACGCCTCCGGGTCAGGAAAGACGAACGTTGCGGCCCTGAAACTCATGTTCCCTGAATGGTTGATTACATTGGCTGAGCGCGTTGGTCTATCCCAAGCATGGGGTTGAGGCGGATCAACTAAATTGCTTTTCATTGTAATAAGTTGATCTCGAATCATCTTCTCAGCCTCATCTTTAAAGACATAACAATTTTCAATGGTGTGGCCCAATATACGGTGGTATACGCAGTAATTGGGATCGTCACTTTTGTTGACATCTTCGGGCTTCTTCGGCTCGGGGAGGGATATGAGCTTATTTTTGAGGCAAAGATTGAAAAGCCTCTTTGTATGCTCCTTTTTAAACGAATAGGGAGTCTTCATACGCTCCGACAACCTTGCAGATGCTCTCCCTTCGGGCTTCTTGCCGGACTCCTTTGGGGTCGCAACCTCATCCGACCCATTGGTGGGGGAGAAGTCGACGGCATTCGCCTCCTTGGTGTCCTTGCTAACAGCACCTCGCTCCTTGGGAGATTTCCCTTTAGAGAGGGTAAATGTGGGGTTATCTGCGAAAAACATTTCTATTTCCGCAACGACCGAATTCAACTGGTCGAAACCTTTAATGTTTGCCCCTAGGAGCTTCTCGCTGACTTCTGCTGATAGGCCCCTGCGACATATGGTTATGGCATCCTCCTGGGAAGGAGGGTTGTCGCACTTCATGCTTAAGTCTCTCCAACGCTTGATGAAATCTAGCGCGGTCTCGCCTCTCTTCTGCCTAAGTGAACATAGTTCGGCGAGAGAGACCTTCCTTTCCGCTGCCTGGAAGCGATCAATAAACTTCTTCTGCAGATCGGCCCAGTCAGCAACAGAGTTGGGCTTCAGCCTTGAGTACCACTGAAAGGCACTGCCCGTGAGAGAAGTTGCAAAGTAACGGAGGAGATATGACTCCTCGAGCGCGAGATCCCCCATGGCCGTTATGTAATAGGCCAGATGTTCGTGGGGGGATCCCAGGCCATTGAACTTTTAGAGTTTGGGCGCCTTTGGACAATCAGGCGGCAGCTTCTTGAATTGGTGGTGAAGGGGGTAAGGCACACTATATAAGTCAATCGTGGCCATACCGTCGCCACGCTGGGCGAACTTGTCTTCAACAATTTTCTCTATCAGGCGCCGTTGGGCGATAACGTCCTCAATTGGCTGAGCTCGGGAGGACTGAGCATTTGGCGGAGCCCGTGATGCCTCAGGACTTACTTCAATGATTCCCGGGTAGGGGACACCTGCTTGTCGCCCAGCGATAGGGGGATCGCGCAGCGGCTGCTCTCGCCTAAGGCCGTGATCTTGAACTGGTGTTAAGGGCCTTGGAGCAGTCAAGTTCATCTGGCGCTTCAATTCCAACATGAGGTTGGTCATTTCTATGTGCCAACGCTGCATTGTTTCGAGCTTAGCATCATCAGACATAGCTTGAAACGCTGCCATTGTAGGTGGCTCAAAAATTGGGTTTGGATAACCACCAATGAGTTGGGCTCCCGCCTCTCCATGGGCGCTCCGAACCTCTTCAGGGTCATTATCTTCTGGAGCAAAGTTGCCTGCTTGATTTTGGACCTGGTCAAGGTTCTGGTCCCGGTGCGGTGCCTGGTTAGAGGTCCCTTCTTGGCCACTATATTGGCCTTGGAGGCCTCTTCGGGCGGCATTTCGAGTGTTGAGGTACACCGCGTCGCCTGTCGGATTGGGGTCACCAGACCGAGCAGATTCATTTAGACTAGGCGGATTGTCAGCAGGATCCATTACTTGCCTGCCGGAGGTATAGCAGGTATATACCTTCATGCTATCCCCGGTGTCCGAGAGCCGGACGGTTCTCCGCTTCTTGGGGGGTTGCAGTCCTGTGCGAGAGGATGCCCCGAATCTGTCGAAGACCGACGGCCGTGTTATCGAGGCCTTCGCCAGTCTATCAAAGACCGAAACCCGATTAGGTGGTAGTTGACCACGCATGGCTGTCTGGGGTTGATAGGGCTCCGAGCTTTGGGGAGTGCAATCGTATTTTCGGTAGACCCCTTTTCTCTTCTTTCCTTGGAGGGGTAAGGAGTCAACATGCTGGGCAGCATGACCAGGTTTTTGGTGGAAAATTTGAGCTTGGTCGGGCTTACTAGCCCTGGCTCGTTTGATTTGGCGGGCCTCCGGCTTGGTGACCCAGACTTTCTTCATTTTCTGGGAGCATTGTTTAATTTTGTTGCTACTCCCACTCTTGGATTTAAGCTTCTTTTTGAAGTCTGGTATGTCCTCCCGCACTTGGCGAAGAAGCGCAAAGCGGTTGGACGTTGGTACAGTCGGGATGAGGTTGTCTCGAGGTAATATTGGCTCACCGCCATCTAGCCAGACGCGAAGGCTCCCGACCAGAACGGTCTTGCCCGACCTGGAGATTGTTGCCGCGGGCTTTCGGCTTTGGCGGCATCGGCGCTGCCCCCATTTCGCGGGGACAACATAGGACGAGACAGTATTGACCGAAAAAACTCGGCCTTGCAGGGAGCGAGACTTAATGCCCCCAATGGTTGTGGAGACAGCCGGTGCTGCAGGTGCTTCTTGGGTGGCGGGGACCACCCCTAAAAAGAAGGGGGATCCGACCACAGCTGGGAAGTCCCCGAATACTATCGGGGTCGCCAGGTAACCACATCTGGCGTGGACGGCGATCACAAGCGGTCCATAGGTTACCGCAGCCATTGGGGAAAGGTTCTTCGGACTTTGACGGCTAATTGAAGATCTGGCCAATCCCTCCACCTCCTCCTGCTAGGATGAACGAGGGGAAGTAAGATCCTTGCAAAGGCATAAAAATCTTGGGCAGAAAGATGAAAGGCGGGAAAGGTCCCACCGGGCGTGCCAGTCTGTTTACACGCGCAAAATTTCGAATGCATGCATGTCCGACTTGTGTGATAGATGAGCACATATTTTTAGCTAATTAGCATGCATATTTGGATTTCCGCGCGCGCAGTTTATCAGACGATTTAGGGTTCGTGTACAAAGACCTTTCCCCACCGATCAGAGTCGGTGTTAATTTACATCGGACCGAGTCCGAATACCTTTGATTAACTGCCTAAGACCTTCTTGCCTTTACTATATTAGCTTCGCCAAAATTGTAGCCCCTCTCCCATGGACGTCATTGTAAATATCCCTCTTGACGGGGTTTATATGTAATTTTTTACATGTAATTTTCCCCTTTGGAGGGATTTATATGCAATTTTCCCCTTTGGAGGGGTTTACACGTAATTTTCCCCCTTTGGAGGGATTTATATGCAATTTTTTTCTTTGGAGGGGTTTACACGTAATTTTCCCCCTTTGGAGGGATTTATATGTAATTTTTCCCTTTGGAGGGGTGTATATGCAATTTTCCCCTTTGGAGGGATTTATGTGCAATTTATCCATGAATTAAGGTGTTTGTGCAGTTCGCTGTTTTCTCTTGAAACAGGGGTTCTTGCACAATTTTTGCCCTTGAAGTAGGATTTATTTGCGGATTTCCTGAAATTCCATAACTTAGCATGGATCTCTAGGGCGTTTACACAATTTCATGGACCTTGAGGGTAGAATTGCAAACTTAAGATTTTGGCCAGCTGATATATCATTAACTTTGCAGACAGTTGAAGAAAAATCATGTCATTTCTGTGGAGTGATTGTATTTCATGACTAGGGCTTCTGCATAATTCACCAACATGTAGGGGCAAAAATGTAATTTCACACATAATGGGTGGCCTCCCATATGGTCTTTAAAAAAATGAAGCCTCCAGTTCTTGTGCAACTGGGGATAACCACTTTTCATAACTTGAACCTATTTGGACTTCAATATCCATGCTGGACTCACATGAGGGTACTTTCGTCAAATACCCCTTTAAGTGAGCCTTTTTATACGAAGTAAGTTTTTTCAACATAACAAAACATCAAAGGAATGGGAGACTGCGACCTGCTGCTGCTCCTTGCTCGTGCTGCTGCTGCTGCCTCTTCTCGAGCCTTTGCCTGCTGCTGGCTGCCACTTCTTCCTGTCCTCCTCCTTTCTTTGCCTCCTGCTGCCTGCCTCCTATTTATAGGAGGAGGAGAAGTGAACCCGGAGATAAGAACTCCAGGTTTGCCTATCTTTTCACCTCCCTTATGTCTGTTTTTTTTTTACTCTATGCGTAGGAGAGGGAGAGACAGCAGTGGAGGAGGCAGCCCCCGGGTCTGCATACCCGGGGAGCCCTCCTCCGGGTTCTCCTTTATTGTTGTTCCTTCTTTCTTTTTTTGTTGAAAACACAGTGTAGAGAGGGGAAGGGAGAGGCCAGTGGGCCCCTCTCCCATGGACTGCATACCCGGAGGTAGGTACCTCCGGGTTTGTAAACCCGGAGGTGCCACCTCCGGGTATTCTCTTCTCCCTTTTTTCTTGCTGGTTGCCTTTTTTTGTTAGTTCTGTACACAGCACAGTAGAAAAAGAGATGAGCAGACTGTTGGGCCCTTTCCCACAGGCTGCATACCCGGGACAGCACAGCACCCGGAGGAGGGGCTTCTTTTTATGTTCTGTGTGGACAGCACAGCACAACATGCCCTGTTCTGTGGACAGCACAACACCCGGAGGAGGGACATGTGCTTCTTTTTCTGTTCTGTGTGGACAGCACAGCACCCGGAGGGCCCTCTCCTGCTGTCACTTTCCTGTTCTGTGTGGACAGTATAGACACAGCCTTCCTTCCTTTGCTCACCGGAGGGCCCTCTCCTTTCCTGTTCTACGTGGACAGCACAGCAGTAACACAATCACAACCTTCCTTCCTTTTCTCAAGAGGAATGGTTTGTTTGGAAGTTGGCATGTAAGGTGGTGTGGTCACCACAAAAAAGGCCCCCCCCGGGAGTTCTAGTCACCTCCTTTGGGAGTGGTGACCTTAAGGGACTCCTTACCTCCTATAGTCATGTTTTCCTTGGTTGGTTTTACACAACATACATGGCAGGAAAGGCTGTCCCCCGGGTATTCCTTTCCTCCACACCAGGAGCTGGACTGCAGCAAGAACACTTTCCCCCGGGTATTCCAGAATCTGGAGTAGGTGGGCCCTTCTTCTCCCTTTTTTTTTTTCTGTGTCCTCTGTTCATACTGCAGCAAGGATACATTCCTTGTATTTGCAGCAGAACCCGGAGGTTGGCACCTCCAGGTCTGTAGAACCCGGAGGTGGGTACCTCCTGGTCTGCAAAAAAGAGGAAGGCAAGGGGCGGCCCCCAGTGAACTTAAACAACTATAAAAGCCTCCCCTGCTGTCATTTTTCACCTTTTCTTGAAGCTTTCTGCTGTTTGGTTTTGAGTGTCGGAACCTTTGTCCAACAAGGAGTTGAGCTGCTGCCTTAACATTTAGGACTGTCTCTTGAGTCTCAGCATTTTCAGATATCTTCATCTGTAACTGCAGCAAGGATATATTCATCTGTAACTGCAAAGGAGCCAATTGTCTCTTGAATCTCAGCATTTTCAGATATCTTTATCTGTAACTGCAGCATTATTCAACGAATGTGGGTTAACATCGAAGGAGCCAACCATCCGCTGCTCAAGAACATTCATTTGTAGCTTCTTTTCCATGATTTCATCCTTTAATTTCCGCATATGTTCCTGAATCTGAGAATCTTCAGGATCCTTTGCTGCTTGTTCTGACATTCTCTTCAATGAACTTGTACAGAGTGCTACCTCACCACCTAACATTTTCACTTGCCCTTGTATCAGGTCCATTTGGTCATTAATAGTCGTACCAATTGATTTTCTGCGCCCATCCTCCAATCTTGACTGCAGCTTAACTTGGCCAGCCTCCAGCTGAAGCTTCAAATTGAGAAGATCTTCTTGATTACTCGGTATTAAATATAGCTGCTCCATCATCCCATGCTTTAACTGCTGAAGTTCTTGCTTTAAGTAGGTGATTTCCCTTTGATACTTCTTTATCAGTGATTTCTCATCCATAATCTTATTTTGAGAAGCTTTAATTTCAACATGTTTGCTCCGGTGTGCAAATTTTAGTGTGTTGTGTGTTTCCTCGCTATTACTAGAAGCAGGTGTGACAGTACAAATAAGAGAAACCCTTCCATGCCCACTTCTTTTCTACGCAATCCAGTAGTTTCTGTTTTGGAGCTTTCAGACCCTGCAAGATCTATTAGATTCAATTGTGACAAGGTCACATCTTCATCCCCTTGATTTTCTCCAGATGGACTGCCTTCAACGGTCTTTTCTTGAAGCTTTCTGCTCCTTTCAGCAGAACAGTGCACCGGCGGTCTCTTCTCTTTTTTTGATTTTGTTGACTTCTCGAACCGGTATGGCTGTCCTTGTCACTGGAGCATAGGGACAGGCTTGTGGTCCCTTAGAAATATTTCCAGAACACCGAGGACTACCATTTAATTGACTTGTTGCTGCATAGGTACGTGATTGTAACACGCCCACCATGTGTTTGATGGAATGCCCGTGTGTTAAAACACACTAGTCTTTGCATGAAACTTCGCCCAATAGAATGTCAAGGGCGTTGGAATACAAACCCATCATGACGGCTGCGATTTACATCGCTTAGCGTCGTCATTTAGAGGAGGTACTTCAAGTGCTCGATGAAATTCGCGTGTGTTAAAAACATGCAATCCTCTTATATAACACATTGCCCGACGTAATGCCAAGGGTGTTTGGGCGACCCATGTGTGATGGTCTAAGTCCTAAACCTCTTCAAACCATCATGCGACTTTAATTTCTTTACTTCATCTTGATTCTAAAATTAATCAGAAATTTCTTTAATGAATATTGTGGGGTCCAACAGCTGGCCTTCGCTCTGCCTTGCTTACAGGCGAACCATCAACGCCGCGCTTGGCCACCGTCGTCTGCCACCTCGCAGACGCCCGTTGACGACGCCGTGACCGCCTTTGGGTGGTCTAACCGGGTGACGTCCGCCCACCTGCGCCAGCCCCTCCATCCTCCACCACTTCCTCCTGTCGCAGACGTGGTGCCTGCAGACCTCTCCGCCTGTGCCCCTCCCCTCCAGCTAGCGTAGTGGCCCTCTCGCCATTGCTTGCGGAGCCTGGCGTCTCTTGCCCACGATTCCCCTGTCACCGATCTACAAGCACAACCTAGCAACAACGGTCTCCACCTCTCCCCCGGATGCTGTGGAGCAACCTTGCACAGGCCCGAATTGGCCCTGACGAACCAGCCGAATAGCGAGCCCAACAACGCCAGTTGGGCCAAGTTCTACCTATGTGGATCTGTCCGTTCCGTCCTACATCAATTTTGGTATCAGGGCTTTGGGAATCAATTTGTTTTATTAAATTGGGGTCTTAGGTAATTTCTACACTCGTCCAAATGTAATTCAATTTCATTGTATCTTTGCCAAATGAGAGGCGAACCAGAGTAATCTTAGATGAGCAGTGCCAACATAATTATGTTTCTCAGTCTATTGTTGATTTATTATTGAAAACTGGCGAGATTGTTGCTGAGGGTGATCGAGCCTTTATGGAGTTCCATCGTCAGTTTGTAGGTGGCACCATGTTGAAAATAATTCGTTATTTTGATGGAGCATGATGCACTATTACTCCATCGGGTTCTTACATCAGTTTGGGACGAGATTAGATGGCAGAGCGACAGGCTACCATAGATCGCGACCAATCTATGTGCATTCTCCAGCTACCACATTTGAGGGGTAACTTTCGTTTTCCCAAGTCCAATTATATTTTTGCCATCGCCAAACCACCGGTTCAGGATGTGATTTATGAAGTCGACCCTGCATTGGCCAAGGAGTATGAAAAAGAGATGCGAGCATGGTTTGTGTTGCAGGACGTGTGGGATCAAAGTTTATGTGTCGATTCCGGGTTGGATTTGATAGATGATTATGTGCTCACTGTTGACTCATCCTTTGAGAGTATTTTGATTGTCGTTCTCGATGACATCTAGGATCAGGATTTATTTATTAGGTCCGAATTAGACTTGATTGATGACACTCTATTTGAGGTTGCTTCGACAGTTGCTCCACATGATGCTGAGTTACTTCTGGAGCCATCTCATATTGATATGGTATGGTTAGATTTTTGCGAGGTGCATGTTGAGCTACAGTTTGAGATTCTTGATGTGACTCTTTGCATGGAGTTCTATGTTTGTCCTATTGTGTTCGTCTTCAAAATTCAAGGTTGAAATTTTTTTTTTGAACCAAGGGAGATTGACGGGAAGCAGGACTCGTGATGGATGCGGAGCGAGACTCGTGACGCTGGACAATGGGCTTGATTGACGTGTCGTATGTTGGCGATACTTATGTGGATGTTCAGTTTTTGAAGGGGAGTCAACTCTTCTAGCCATGGGGTCGACCTGGGCAGCCTTTAGGTCGATGCAGGGAAATCTTAGCCTGGTTTAGAATTGTTGGGAAATTGGTTGGGTGGATTGAAGAGTCGACCTACCCATACTCCCGTGTCCTAGAGGACATTATTGATTTTTTTTGTTGTTTTTATCACCTTAACCTTAAATTGAGGGTTTTGTTAAACATAGTTCTTTTGTTCATCATCCTTGTAAGGTTCATACTCAAGCACGGGTATCACATACCTCCGGAGTGGATTTGATCACCATTATCTTTGAATCAGGTCAAAATTGAGAAAGAGAATCAACGAAAAACTCATGAGAAATTATGGACAAATTTGCCAGCACCTCCCCTTATTTCGAAGGTTTGTTGGAGATGAAATTGATATTCATACACGGAAGATTCCAGAATGAAACTCGTAATTGCCAAGAGGCCGAACACGGCGATCTTGTAAGCCAAATTGGATGTGGAAACCCTGAGGACTAGCCTACTAAGGGTCCCAACGGTCCATGGTTAGAGCTTTGATACATGGGTCTTTTATGTTGTCACCTAGCCGACATTTATTATCCACCCGTGGGAAGAGTCGCCAGGAGATCATACCATGCCAGGATAGAACTATAGAAGCCCAGAGTGATCTAGAACTATTAACGAAGGAAAATCATTGAATGGGGATTTCCCTCTCCACGGTAATAGAGTCACATGCGTGACACAGAATTAATCCACATTTCGGAGGAGTCATGATCTCACCCCAAGCAAAGGTAGGTGCACATCATACTATTAGACTTAATAAGTTTGCACCCATGCCACAGACAAATATCGATAAATCACTGACTTGATGACAAGCTCAAGAATTCTCAATTAGAAATGGGGGGAATCCGAGTAAGGGAGTCACCATAGGGGGTGATAGGCATAGGCCCGACTCTGAGCGAATGGAGGAAGGATTTCTAGGGGCTGAGGCTCACCCGGGCAATTTATCGAGCATCAGGCAGAAGATCCCCAGTAAGTAATGGGAACTAATGAAGGGATAAAGTGGACGATGCTACAAGTAGGATCAGAACCTAGACACGATTTTAGAGTGCACTTCTGCCCCTACAACCCAATGAGATGGGTGAAAAGGCATGTGGCAATCGAATTCCCAGAGCATATGAATTTACCGGATAATAACATAGCAGATACGTTCATGCCCTGGCACCGGCCATCAGGGAGTATTCACAAACACCATTCATATAGACAGGGTCAGACTATGAAACTTGTGCCTAATCCCGAGGTGGGGATTTTATTGTCGCCCATATAGGCGTGGCCAGTGGCCAATTTAAATCACCAAATCCGATGAACAACTTACAGGTGCCTGAGCGATCAAAGGGTTGGAGCCATGCATATAGCCTCAGAAGGCTCCCTCACGCTCGGGATGTTTGCATCAACAGGTTAGAAGTCAAGCATAGGGGCCATAGAAACACGAAAGAGGGAGATGGGGAGTCAAATAGACCAATACAAACATTCAATGCATTCCTCTATGGAGCATGATTACAAGCACCGAATAGGCTCAATAAAACTTTATTTCTGAGAGCGACCTGTGACACAAAGGGGAACTCCCCGATTACATAATGTAGGGAACCCGATAAATAGAATATACAGAGCAAAAGACTATATGCAAAATATAAGGACAAAAGTGAGAATCGAGGAGGGGAGGCTATCGGTCCTCTAAGGACCTTATTATAGCAAGAGCCCACCTACAGGAAGATCTAGAGACTGAAGGGGGACTCACCTTTACACAACCCCGGGGGCAAGTAGCAGAGAATGACTGGGAATGGATGGACTCTCTCCTGTTGCCTCTTCTCTCTTCCTTAGCTCCTACTCTCTGGCTCCTCTCTTCTCTATCTGTTGGCAGTGGATCTCCTCTTCTATGGCTCCTTCTTCTATTATCTCCTCTGCCTATGGCGTTCGAAGATAAGGGCTCTTTTATAGGCAAAACAGAGTATCGCCTTGTGCCGACCTACCACACCACGGTTCACAGAGGGTGGGCGCGGACTCAACAAGCCAAGGTGGTGGCACCGATTAAGCACAAGTGCATGGAGGCGCCGATCCAACACTTTTGCGCTGATTCACTGGCACAAGGGTATTTTCATAATTTTGCCTCGTTACCCCGAAAATGACTCAGGTGGAAGCTCGACCTCCAGTGCAAGTTGAGATTTGAGCGGTAGCCTCAAAATGTTGATTTCCTTATTTTCGAGTCCCGATTTTATGATTCCGAGTGATTTTCAACACGTGCCAAACTCGTGTCAGATTACTTGGGTTTTATCTTGATTCGGCCTTGGGCACTGTGATTTGTGCAACTAGGCCTGGTCTGCACATATGCGAGGAATCTTCATCAAGTGGGCCATCACTCGAGATACTTTCACCCTGATTGCGTAGCATTTCAACCACTTACAGACCTTTCTGACAAGACGTGTACCCAGCTCGGGTCACTCGGGTTTTCTACTGGCATTGCCTTCAGCACCCTGCTTTGAGGGACCAAGGACATTTCTCCATCTCCGTAGGCTTCCTTATCAGGTGGAGGACCACCAAGTATGTTTTTGTCTTGATTGGATGAGGTGTGGGGTTTGTTCAGCGCGATCAAGTCGATGTCAGTTTGTTGGGTTTGTTGATTTTGACAAGCCATATGGCATTGTCGATTTGTTATAGACTTCCAAATGTCCCGGGATGATGAGTTGTGAAGTCCCTGATGCTCTTGTCAGATGACCTGAGGCTTTAGCAGTCTAGGAGGAACCTTCTTTGAACTTTCTTTGGCTTCTTCTCGCCTAGAGCGTGATTGCTGTATAGCAATATTTTAGATGTCAACAAATGCCCCCCAGCCATGGGTGTTGTAAGCAAGGGACAAGCAACGTGGGGCCCACGGATGTGTTTATTTCATCATAGCTATTAAAAATGGGGCCCACTTTGTTCAAAAACTCGATATACGAGGCTGAGTCGGCGAGAAACCCTAGCTGCTATGAGTCGACATCGGGCTTTGAATGGTCTGAATCGGCACTGGAGTGTGAGTCGACGCGTGGCCATGTGGGCTTTGACCGGGGTGAGTTAGCACTGAGGTTTGACCCCTGATAAGTCGGCGCCAAGGGTGTTACCTAGTTGAAACGGCGATGAGGGCATTTGCTAAGTCAGCGCCCGTTATGAAGGCCAGTGAGTCGACAGCAGGGGGGACCGCTTCCTATCGACCGGTGAGTCGGCGGGGGTATTCACCGACTCATCTCCCCCTCTCTCTTCCTTTTAACCTTTTCGAAGGGTTTTTTGAAAACCCTACCCCTATTTTCTTTCCTTCTCAATGGCCACTACGAGATCTCTGGGTTTCTTTCCCTGTGGCCGGCAAAGGCGCGACATCTTCCTATTCTGGGTGAGGCAATCGGCGACGACCCCTCCCCTTTTTCTCTTCTCCATGGATGGCAAGGGTAGCAGCGATGAGCACTTTCTCTCCTTCCCCTTCTTTCTTCTCTGAGCATGGCGAGGGCCATAGAGGCGGCGAGCTCTCCCTCTTCTTCGAGCACAGCGAGGGCCATAGAGGTGGTGAGCTCTCCCCCTTTCCCTTGACAGTGGTAGCATGGTGGTGAGGATGAGCCTCATTGCCGACCTCTTCTCACTTCATGGCCTTGGGGAGGTTCCTAGTAGGCTATCCCTAGGAACTAACATCCCTCGATGTCCATTTGACCTAGGTGTATCACCTATGGCTCTGTTTTTAGGGACTATCTCACCCTGGTGTGTGGACGTGTTCTCATGTTGTATTTGGCACGCTCCCGGCTAAGGGGAGACTGTCGAAATTTCTTCAGAACATTTCTTCTGTCCTTAGAAGTGTTTTTTTGATTTCATTATCTTTGTTACAGATATAACAATGACTTCGGCACCTCCCTCTGCAACTGCACAGAAGACCGGTGCTCCTTCTGGAGGATCAACAAGGCCAGTTGTGACCTGGCAGAATATTAATGAACTTGACAAAGGGTGAGATCGCCTTGCAGTAGTGGCCGACTCTTCTGACTCAGAGACTAACATGATGGACACCGGGCGGCTAACACGCGCTCCCTTCCCCGGTACACTCAACTCCTCCCCCCTGGGCCTCTGCCGACACATCCCCCAAACTTGCCCTTCGCCGATACACCTGCCAACAAGGTCTTCCCCGACACACCCCTAGCTGAGCCCCTTGGCCGGCACGCCCTTCTTCTCCCCTTTACCCTTTGCCGGTACACTCTTCAGCATGCCTGCCGCTCCGTTCACCGGTACGCTCCCCATCCCAACCTCCACCGACACACTTCAGCAGTCCTTGGTCGGCACGCCCCAACCCAACCATCCCTTGGCATCCTAGTCCGACACAGCCCGCTCGCACTTCCCCCGGCACACACCCTTCCCCGGTACATCCAGGTCCAAGCATGCATGGACCCTAACCACGAAACTGCACGGACTTCGCCAAAAACGCATGGACTTGACCCTATACATGCTGCACGGACTTCACCCCCCTGCATGGACTTAACCCCATACAACCTTCACGGACTTCGCCAAAGACGCATGGACTTGACCCTATACATGCTGCACGGACTTCACCCCCCTGCATGGACTTAACCCCATACATGCTGCATGGACTTCGCCAAAAATGCATGGACTTGACCCTATACATGCTACACGGACTTCACCCCCTCCTGCATGGACTTAATCCCATACATGATGCATGGACTTTGCACGAACAACCTGCACGGACTTTGCCCCACACGCACAGACTTTGCACGAACAACCTGCACGGACTTTGCCCCACACACACAGACTTTGCGTGAACAACCCGCACAAACTTCACCCCCCCTTGCACGGACTTAATCCCATACATGCTGCACGGACTTTGCATGAACAACCTGCACGGACTTTGCCCCACACACATGGACTTTGCATGAGCAACCTGCACGGACTTTGTCCAAACATGCATGGACTTTGCCCAAAACCTACACGGACCTCGCCCCACTTCTCATGGACTTAGCCCACACATGCATGGACCTTACTTGAATGTGCACGAACATGCATGAACTTCGCCCAAACCTGCACAGACTTCACCGAGCATGCATGGACCTTAACCCCAACATGTGCATGGACTTCGCCCAGCTTGCATGGACCTCATCCCATGCGCACTGTCTTCACTCGCATGCACACTGACCTTGCCCTTTGCACCTTCCGCATGTGCACTGACCTCGCTCGCATGTATGTGCACTGACCTTGCTCGTATGTGCACTGACCTTGCCCGTATGTGCACTGACCTTGCTCGCATGTGCACTGACCTTGCCCTTTGCACCTTTCGCATGTGCACTGATCTCGCTCGCATGTGCACTGACCTTGCTCGCATGTGCACTGACCTTGTTCGTATGTGCACTGACCTTACTCTTTGCACATTCTGCATGTGTACTGACCTTGTCTATACGTACACTGACCTTGCTCGTATGTGCACTGACCTTGCCTGTACGTGCACTGACCCTGCCCTTTGTACTTTCCGCATGTGCACTGACCTTGCTTGCATGTACACTGACCTTGCTCGTATGTGCACTGACCTTGCTCGTATGTGCACTGACCTTGCTTGTATGTGCACTGACCTTGTCCTTTGCACTTTTCGCATGTGCACTGACCTTGCTCGCATGTGCACTGACCTTGCTCGTATGTGCACTGACCTTGCCTGTACGTGCACTGAGCAAAGTTTCTCCCAGGAGAAACTGGGGACAGCGAGGTGGGGTGATCGAGTGGAATCCGTGAGAAGATAGCGAAGTGGAGGAAAAAAGGGGGAGGCAGACCAAGGGTGGCTGGTGGTGATCACAGAAGAGTCTTTGTTTTAAGGGCAGCTTTTAAAGCTTTCCTTTCACATGATCCCCGAACCCTTGCAGCTCTCCCCTTTCCAATGATGGCGACGATACTTAGCCATTAAGCCTTGTCTGCCCTCTTCCGATCACTTGTCTAATAACAAACAGCTTACATCCTCACCTGCACAGAAGAGAGAGAGAGAGCATACAAGTCCATCCTTCCCTCACCCACATCAATTTCAGAGAGAAAGAGGGGGAGAGAGAGAGAGAGAGAGAGATCACATGCATAGGAGAGAGCACACGAACGTAAGTCCATCCTCCCCACATCCACAGGAAGGGGAGAGAGAGATGTATACATAAGCCTATCCGGATCCTTCATCCACAACAAGTAGTGAGAGACAGAGAGAGCTCACATGCAGAGGGAGAACACATAAACGTGTCACTTGACCCACAACAAGTAGAAAGAGAGAGAGAGAGAGAGAGAGAGAGAGAGGACTCACCTGGATAGGGAAGAGAAGACAAACATAAGCCCATCCTTCCCTCCACCCACAACAGGCTCAGGGAGAGGGAGGGAGAGAGAGAGAGAGAGAGAGGGAGCGAACTCACCTGATCGATCAGTAGGGCAGAGAACACAAGCATAAGGCCATTCTCCCTCCATCTACAGCAGCACAGCAGGCTGTGTGTGTGTGTGTGTGTTTGTGTGTGTGTGAGAGAGAGAGAGAGAGAGAGGAGGCGATATGGACCCTCTGCAGGCACTCACTAACACGTACGGGCTGACCCGAGAGGAGTTGTCCGAGCTGGAGCCGCTGGCCCGGGCGTACCACCTGCTCGACCACCCCCCGGGGACCTGCACCTCCCTCATCGCCCAGCGGGTCGAGGCGCCCCTCCGCGCGGTGTGGCCCATCGTGCGCAGCTTCGACCGCCCCCACCGCTACAAGCACTTCATCAAGAGCTGCGCCATGGCCCGCGGCGACGGCGGCGTGGGCAGCGTGCGGGAGGTGACGGTCATCTCCGGCCTGCCGGCGTCGACGAGCGTCGAGCGGCTGGAGCTGCTCGACGACGAGCGCCACGTGCTGAGCTTCCGGGTGGTGGGCGGCGAGCACCGCCTCAACAACTACAGGTCCGTCACCTCCGTCACCGAGTTCTGCAGGGAGGGCCGGGCGTACACGGTGGTGCTGGAGTCGTACGTGGTGGACGTGCCCGAGGGCAACACCGAGGAGGACACCCGCATGTTCGTCGACACCGTCGTCAAGCTCAACCTCCAGAAGCTCGCCGCCGTGGCCACGGCCTCCACCCCCTCCTCCTGTTGAGACCGAAGGAGAAGAAGGTCGAAGGTGACGAAGGTGCTGAGATGCCGAAGACATTGGGAGAGCGGTCGATCGATGTGTTCTCGTTCGTTCTTGCACCCCTCTAATCACCGCTCTCTCAATCATAGCTCAGTGAGCAACGTTAACTATATTATAATGGGTTCTCAAGGAGGACAGTGGCGACTATATGTCTTTGTTTCCTAAGTTTAGTGTATATATATATATACATACATGCGTCTAGTTTAGACCGCTAGGGTGGTTTGACTAGATAGGTCGGTTCAAGGTTGACTGAGCTTAGCGGCCTAATCCTTGACCGTTATAGTCCCCTAGCGGCCCATTCTAGGACCGCCAGAGTCTTGTTCCCTTTGGGGTGTAGCGGCCTATTCCTTGACTGCTTCTTCTATGTAGCGGACTAAAGGTAGACCACCATGTTCCCTAGGTGTAGCTTTCCATGGCTTTGATTTCTGATTGCCTTGGCTTGACCTTGTGGTTTGCCCATTGTCCTGTGGATGTCTCCTGACATCCTATGAGGGCTAGGGCCATGTTATAAGATAGCTACGAGTGTTTGTGCATTGTGCCATGTTCTGTGAGACGTTGTCAAGTTTTGGTTAACCCGGTGTGATCCAGTGGTTGACAGAGTTACCTTGTGTGTGTCTCGACTATTCTGAGTGGAACAAGACATGGTTCTCTCTCCTCCCTCATTTCTCACATTTCACTCTCTCTCTCATTCTCTCTCCTCTCTGAGTCTCTCGGCCTGGGGTGCACACCGTTGCGGAGCTGGCCGAGGTGAGGATGCGATGGAGTGATCAAAACACACGATGGGGTGATGGATTGAGCGTGGCGCGGCGTGATCCCTCGGTGGATTCAAAGTTGGTGCGGTTCGTTGATTCGGTGTTTTTTGACGTGGTTTAGTCGCTTTGGCATACAGTTTCTTCGGTGGAGGTAGGGAGATGGACGCTCTACTTCTCCTCTGCTTTTCCCTGTAGTTTTACGTCGTACAGTGTGCGTATGAGTGGGTTTTAGTCTAGTTTGGGTAAAGCATGCTCGGGGGGTGTGCGTCGGGTTCACCAAAAAATGGCGATGATTCTTTGCCTAGTTAGTTTCATTGTGACCCCCAGCATTTTAGCATTCCAGATCCATTAATTTTGTGTCGATTGGTCATCATTTACGGCCGATAGGAGTTCGGGAACCTTGGTGACCCAATTAGGGTCGATTCATTGGAATCGCCCGTTTCTTGCGATTTAGCTGTTGCATGTGACCCTTCCAGACTATGGAAGGTGTTTTTTTGTCATCTAGGGTTGTTTCCCCTGCGTTTAGACGCGAATGGGGTGTGGAACGGTCGAGATCGGCCATTTCCATAATTTTCCCGCTGTAACGTGTTGGCGGCCGTTCCAGTGACCGCTACAGGTCTCTGGCGGCCCCATGATAGACCGCCACATCCTTCAGTGTGCCGGTTAGTTCGAGGCTAGTTTAGGTTGGCAGCCCAACATTAGACTACTTTTTGCCTCTGGCGCCCCTATGGTGGTGCGCAAGCTCTATCGTCCCTCGATTTTAGTCTCTATCGGTTCGAGTTGGCGGCCCTAGTTATGACCACCAATGTGTTGTAGCGCGCCTTGCTTAGGCCGCTACTGTGTTTTTGACCGGGTCAATGTTTTAAGTCGGTTGGCCTTGGCGGCCCAACCTTCGTGCGTTTCTTCATTGTAGCACACCTTCCTTAGGCCGCCACAATCTATTTGTCTTAGGTCATTGTCCTAGGGTGGTTAGTGTGGCGGTTCATGGTTTGACCGCCAAGTCCTTGTACTGCGTCTAGTTTAGACCGCTAGGGTGGTTTGACTAGATAGGTCGGTTCAAGGTTGACTGAGCTTAGCGGCCTAATCCTAGTGAGTGTTGAGCCGAAGAACTTCAGGAGGTAGGCTTCATCAGCAGCCAGGTCTCCCATAACATTCACATAATAGGCAATGTGCTCCCTAGGAGACCCTTGCCCGTTGAACTTCTCGAACTTCAGCGGCTTGGTGATGCCAACCGGTAGCTTCTTCACGGCGTAGTGAGCCGGGTAGGGTACTCGGTAGACATCAAAGGGGGTTTGATCACCATCACCCCTCTTGGCCAGCTTCATATCGATCATCTGCTCGAGCATCAACCGGCTGATGGCGGCTAGGTCGACCGGGCCTAGGTAGAAATGGGCGGGCTGCGCCCTTGGAGTGGTCAGCACTGTCGCCTGCAGAGCCATGGGAGACCCTTGGGAGGGGAGAGCTGGCGGCAGGGCCAGTGTTGTGTATTATGCCCATTGTAGGGGCATGCCCCCAAGAAAGTTGGGTACCTCTGAGAATGTCGCAGCCTTCAAAGTTACCTCCGAGGATTGTCCGTTGCCCCCGGGCGTCTTGAGTAGGACCTCGATCTGCCCAGATGTCGAGGGTTGGGTATTTCTTTCATTTAGTTGCTTCTTCAGCAGTTCGATCTCCCGCTGGTACTGCTATATCATATATAGCATTACGGGGTCACTCGCGGGGAGACTAGGCATGCCCCCTGTCTCTTCGGCCGGTGCGTCCTCGGATGACATGGAGGGTCTGCCGCTAGTGCCTCCGGTGGTGATAACATTGGCTGCCAAGGCCACGGAAGGTTCTCCGAAGGAGGTCTCTCCGACGCCTGCCTGCGTCACTTCACTTGCCGCTCTTCCTCTTCTGATGAGAGGTCCAGGTCTGGCGGCAAGCCTGGCCACTTCTTCGAGGTCAGTAAGTAGAGCTTCATACTGACCGAAGACTCCCACCATGTTGCAGGTGAAAACTCTCCTGTTTCTGTTTCTCTTCGTCATCCTCCTTGACAGCCTTTCTGGGAACACCAGTCTATCAAAGATCGATCATCAGGGTGGCGTTTCCTCCCGTAGAGGGGGCTGGCGCAGCTCTTTAGACTGATTCCTCGACTCTGCACTGGGCACGGGTCGGGCTTCTTCTTCTTCTTGGAAGGCGGAGGCCACTGCCCCCAGCAATCTCTGGCGACCCAAGGGAGTGCTGCGTGGGCCCCGGAGGTAATTTCGCATAGCCTACTCGATCCCCTTCCACTCTTGGTCGGGAAGAGTAGCCGGTAGTTACGTGTCGATGGCGGTAACAGGAGGAGTATAAGCCACAGGCGTCGGGCGGACAGTCTAGTGTTGATGCATGCAGCGTTGGCGGGGGGCATTATCGGGTAGGGCCAGTGCAGCAACTGCCGGTTGTTAGGCTGGGGTCGTCACCTCGATCCTCTCTTCTCTTCGAGCCCTCCTCAGGTGGGTGTAGCTGGGCCCCGCCTGGGCAGGTGCAGAAGTCTGGACCTCCTTGGGAATCCAGACCTGCTTGAGCCTAGCCGACTTGTGAACTGGCGTATTCTTCGGTGCCGCAGTCGGGATGTCGGGCGTCACCTTCTCCAGCCCCTGGAAGGAATTGCGGACTGGAATAGTTGGTATTATTCGGTCCGGGATAGCCTCAGACCTTTGTCCATTAAGATGGACTCTGATGCCTCCAACGACGACAGACTTGCCGGAGCTGGAGAGGGGACAATTCAACCCCCCTTCTTGTCCATACGTGCATCTGGGGTCAACAGTGGCGGCCCTAGCATACACGGGTTGAGACATCTGGCTCCATTGCATGAATGTGGTGGAGCCACTCCACTACCGACTGGTCATGAGGACCATAAGAGTCCACCAGGTGGAGGTTGAGTTCCCAGTGTGCGAGAAGCCAGAGGAGCATGTGGGATGCCACGCACACAGACTGGCAGTGGAGATCGATTGGATCACACGAGTAGCAGACCAGATCCAGGATTGGACAGGGCTGGGGTGAGTGGTATGCACCTAGGTCATGAGCGACGAGGCCTACATGATGGCCTACGCCCGACGCTACGGAGACCAGGTCTTTAGTGGCGCGCGTCAACCGGTACAACTTCAGACTTATGCTTTCTAATATGCTTGTGATTACAATACACTGACACTTGATCTTCTACATGCAGCTCGACCCCCAAGGACGGATTGTCGAGCTCCAGGGGCTGCTTCACTCCACTGCCCAGCAGCGGGACGAGCTTCATCGTTCCCTGGACCTCCTGGTAAGCTCTACTCAGCCTCAGACTTAGAATGTTCATGCTCTGCTTATGAAACTAACATGCCCCTATTTGCAGCGTGTCGAGGGAGACCAATGTCAGGGAGCTGATGCACCATCTTCCTCCTCTCAGCCACCCTTAGATCGGGCCGAGCGGGACGCGGAGTTTGCTCGGATGGTGGTACGAGCTGAGGAGGCCGAGGCCACACTCACCGAGTGGGTAAGTAGACAGTTGTACTTTCCCTGTTGATTATGATTATGAATGCAACTAGCTGATTATGATGTGTGCACATGCAGATGACCGAGCTAGCGATGGCGCTGAGCGAGGTTACTCGACTGAGGGGGGAGATGGAGCGCAGCCGCCCAACGGACACGACGGAGCTAGCACTCCTTCGATCGGAGCTGGAGCGCAGTCGGGCAGAGGCAACATCAACGGATCGATATTGTGCCGAGGCAGAGCGCTTCTATGCAGAGGCAAAGCACGCTCGTATAGAGGTAGTAGAGCTGAGATGAGAGGTGCAGGCATACGAGCAGATGTGACAGAGGCCGGAGCACAGCGGGGCTCCGAGTGGCACGCACAGCTCTTATAGAGGGTACTTCACGAGTTCCTCCGACGGCCAGAGGAATGAGGAGGAGGAGGAGCGGCGTCGATGGCACCGCGAGGAGGCGAGCTCAGCGATGGCCTCGCCGTCAAAGAGGCACGAGGGCACGGGTGACAGCAGGGGTTTAGAGGGACAAGCCTGATGTACCTTGTGAGACATACGTACTCTTATTATGGATGCCATGATATGTCATGTTTTGATTTTGCTAATGAATGTGTGTATGCTTGACGCTAACTAACTAATGATGATTCCTAGACTGACACGGGAGAGTGAGAGAAGGGGACGAAGAGACTCGCGTAGAACCAGTGCAAAGAAACAAACAAAAGAGTAAGGTAGCAAAGAGAGAGAGACGGTTATCCAAAGGGCCGCTCCATGCACTCGATGGTCCCATGGTAGACCGTTGAGAGTCGTCTGGCCCAAAGCCCAAAGAAGATTATAAACGGTCCTCCATTGATCGTAGGAACGAAAAAAAAATTGCCATACAAAGACCGTTTATACTGCCAGGACCAGCAGAGGCAGCACCAAAAGAATTCTCAATTAATTATCTCTGCTAAGTTTCAGGGACCGCCACTTCAGGGAGTCAACCAGCGACGTCCTCCCATCATCCCAGAAAAGTGGCACCTCCAGAATACTCAAGGAGGATGACGCCCCTTTGGAAGCCGCACCTTACTGTCCACCGAGTCAGAATCGAGTCGGCACAGGACCGAGTCAAACCAGCAGGCCGAGTTCGCCCCGAGAGCGCATCCAGTTTGTTGTCCGTCAACCCAGGGTCGGTCCTCCCGGGCCCCACATGTAGCCTTTTACCTCCCTGTGTGGAGTGGGTAATAAAGTTCACTATTGTAAATTAACTTTTACCGCTGCACAGGGAGTTACCGTAACTGGCCGGGAACGTCGTCCCCACGCTAAGAGCGTGGAGGTAAACTCGCCACCCTCCTCGTGGGCACTTTGCTTTACACGTATACTTTTGAATGCCACTGCTAGAGTGATAGGATCATAGCTCACTATATTATTGCAATCACCGCTGAGAGAGAGAGAGCGAGAATCATCCCGTGACCCGATCCGGGCACGAGTGAGAGTTGACCACCCAAGCTCACAGCCAGTTTCTCAACCGCGCATGATCATACGCTTCCCTCGTTAGGGACGAACAGTGAGCTTGCTAGAGTCCAAGGTTAGTCTTCAACTTGGAGTCAAGTCCGCCGTGGTCCGTTTCGCATCACCATGCATGATAGGGCCACCTATGGTTGCCCGGGCCCACCTAGGTTCATCAAGCTCCATGTGGCATCAAGGCATGATCGGTCCACCTATGGTTGCCCAGGTCCACCCATCACCCCTAGGAGATCAGCACTCACAAAATTACATGAAAACCATCCCAAGCACATCAGCAAAAATAATGAGACTTACAAAAGATAGGCTGACTCTCACCAACGCCACCAAGAATTCCGTGTGGGTGATTTTGTGATGGTGAGGATTGAGAGGCTCTCCCCGGGAGCCATCTCAAAACTGAGGCCTCGTGGGGCTGGTCCCTTCTAGGTTCTGAGGCACATTGGCACGAATGCTTATGAATTAGACCTCCCCGAGGATTACGAAAGTCCCATAGTTAATGTGGTTGACCTGGTGCCATACAGGGACCCCACAGTGGTACCCAGTGAGGATGTTGAGCTCATTCCCTCCTTTGAGAGAGAACCCACCCTTGAGAGAAAGCCACCAACCAAGAGAGACCAGCGCGAGCAGGTTGAGCGGATATTGGATGAACAGGTCACTACCACCAGGAGCAAGGCATGTGAGCACTACCTTGTTAGGTGGAAGGGCCGGCCTCTATCGACAGATTCGTGGGAGGCCCTACTGCAGCACTCTTAGAGCAGAGAGGACTCTTACTTGACAGAGTCGAGTTCTCTGCACCCTGGGAGTATGATGGGGACATCTCCTGCCACTTCTTCTTTTCCAGGCCCCGATGATCATCGATGGTGTATGGTCTTGATTCGCCTCTTTATTTCGAGTCATATGATGTATTTTTTCTCTTATGTGAGTCTTGTTATGTAATTTTCCTTTTATTTGAGTCAAGTCCCTAGGTTTATGAGTCATCTACCTAAGTTAATTGTCATTATGTTGGTTAGATTGGTTAATGGGCCCAATTATATGGGCTTGGCCCAGGTAGTGGCGACGTTGTACATGAATTGGCTAGGACAGGGTGCCCTGGTGCCAGGGTAGGTTTATTCGTTAGCAAGGAACAATGCCAACGCAAAGGAGGAGTTCTGCCGATTCGGGCGTAAGGCCCGGAACGGCGCAGCTGTCTATTCTATTGGGGTCTGGCCATGGTAGAATGCCTGCTAGACCAACGAAGGGCGACTCGGCCGGGGCGGAATTTCGCTAGACCAAGGAGGGTAACTCAGTTGAGGTGGAGTGCCACTAATCAAGGGAAGGTAGCTCGGCTAGGGCAGAGTGCCACTAACCAAGGAAAGGTAGCTCGACTAGGGCGGAGTGTCGCTAACCAAGGGAAGGTAGCTCGGCTAGGGTAGAGTGTCACCAACCAAGGAAACGTAGCTCAGCTAGGACGGAGTGCCACTAACCAAGGAAAGGTAGCTCGACTAGGGCGGAGTGCCACTAACCAAGGAAAGGCAGCTCGGCTAGGGCGGAGTGCCACTAACCAAAGAAAGGTAGCTCGACTAGGGTGGAGTGTCACTAACCAATGAAAGGTAGTTCGACTAGGGCGGAGTGCCGCTAACCAAGGAAAGGTAGCTCGACTAGGGTAGAGTGCGGCTAACCAAGGAGAGGTAGCCCGACTAGGGCGGATTGTCGCTAACCAAGGAGAGGTAGCTCGGCTAGGGTGGATTGTCGCTAACCAAGGAGAGGTAGCTCGGCTAGGGCGGAGTGCCTCTAACCAAGGAAAGGTAGCTTGGCTAGGGCAGAGTGCCGCTAACCAAGGAGAGGTAGCTCGGCTAGGGCAGATTGCTGCTAACCAAGGAGAGGTAGCTCGGTTAGGGCGGAGTGCCTCTAACCAAGGAAAGGTAGCTCAGCTAGGGCGGAGTGCCACTAACCAAGAAAAGGTAGCTCGGTTAGGGTGGAGTGCCACTAACCAAGGAGAGGTAGCTCGGCTAGGGCGGAGTGCCACTAACCAAGGAAAGGTAGCTCGGCTAGGGCGGAGTGCCACTAACCAAGAAAAAGTAGCTCGACTAGGGCGGAGTGTCACTAACCAAGGAAAGGTAGCTCGGCTAGGGTGGAGTGCCACTAACCAAGGAAATGTAGCTTGGTTATGGCGGAATGCCACTAACCAAGAAAAGGTAGCTTGGCTAGGGCGGAGTGCCACTAACTAAGGAAATGTAGCTTAGCTAGGGTGGAGTGCCACTAACCAAGGAAAATGTAGCTTGGCTATGGCGAAATGCCACTAACCAAGAAAAGGTAGCTTGGCCAAGGCGGAGTGCCACTAACCAAGGAAAAGTAGCTCGACCAGGGCGGAGTGCCACTAACCAAGGAGAGGTAGCTTGGCTAGGACGGAGTGCCACTAACCAAGAAAAGATAGCTCGACTAGGGTGGAGTGTCACTAACCAAGGAAAGGTAGCTTGGCTATGATGGAATGCTACTAAGTAAGAAAAGGTAGCTTGGCTAGGGCGGAGTGCCACTAACCAAGAAAAGGTAGCTCGACTAGGGTGGAGTACCACTAACCAAGGAGAGGTAGTCATTCCGGCGATGTCGGATGAGCTGTGTGGTAGAGCTTTATATGCCTTCCATTGAGGGGAGAGAACTGGACGACTCCTTTATGGTCTACCAGGATGTAGGCACCCCCTTCATATACCCGGCGGGACTCCTAGCCACGCGTTGCTGGTCATGTCCATCTTAGAGTCTGAGGTCCAATGCACGTAGAGTCGGCTCCCGTGTCCGTCCCGCATCAGTTTCGTATCTATCTGTCTTAGGTACGTATCCTAGGGCGGTGTCTGAGTGTCGTTTCTCGACGTTCAAGTTTCCATATATCTTGCCTTGACCTTATAGTTTGCCCGTTGTCCTGTGGATGTCTCTTGATGTCCTATGAGAGCCATGACCATGATATAAGGTGACTAGGAGTGTTCTTGCCATGGGCAGTCTTCTGTACTGCTTTTTAAATGTCATTGTCCAGTTCTAGTCAACCCAATTAGATCCAATGGTTGACGTAAGACCTTGTGTGTGTCTCGATAGTTCTGTCTAGTTCGAGACATGGTTCTGGATGCCGTGAGGTATCGTCTTACCTCATTCTACGTATCTAGGTGCGTTGAGGGTTCTCGATGTTCCCTCAGGTCTCCGTGAGTCATTTTTTACGGTGAGTCATTTTCTCTGGCTTAGGATTAGACCGATTGGCGGCTTGTTTCACTTTGTATGGTGATCTTGACTCTGAGTCATAAGACTTAAGGATCGTTGTAGTTTCAGGTCTAGTTGCCTTGTCCTAAGTCTGTCGACAGTTTCCTGTGCTGCCATTGGTGCTTCATAGTACGTGTGACAGTGCTTCTTGCCTGTCTGTACTCTAGCACTCGTGTTTTAGAGTCTGTGTCTCGTGATCCTCCACTAGTCGTAGTCTTACGGCACGTTTCGGCGTGTCAGCCTTTATGGCAGGGCATTTCTCGATTTATGATTTTTAAGCTAGTTCCGTGGGCTCCCGCACTCGACAGTAGTGTCCTCGATTGTAGCATCCTACGGGGGGAGAATATAAGCTAGAGGACTAACTTAGGTGAGCGTCAGTGTGTGCATACATGGTCAGGGGCTTTGGACTTGCGTCGATGGGCGTGACCCTAACCAGTCACTTGCGATTATAGTTCTGTTCTGGTTCTAACAGTGTCTTGGTCTCGGTCATGCTTTTGGATGACAGGCGGACGAGCCACTTGTAGGTGCAGCATAAGACGCCAATGGACGCAGCTGGCTATTCTTCTAGTGAGGGGAGTACTTCAGACACGTGACACGTGACTTCTGCGTGACTCTCATGTTTCTCGAGCATCGTGACCTTTTCGGGTCAGCCTCCTTGTGGCTTTACCCGAGGTCAGTGTTATGTTGTGTGCACGAGGGTTTAGTCGTGTTGGGTCTGTCTACACTTTTTCTAGGGCTTTTGTCTTTTCCCTTTTTCCTTGTTGGCCTTCGCTTGCTTGGTGTCTCGTCAACAGATCGGCAACTTCTAACTTTGCCAGTTCAGAGTTCGCCCTTCTGTTGCTGTTAGGAGTAGCTTGGGAGCCGAGGTTAGTTCGGCAGCCGCACTCATTTGGTACGGCTTTTCCCTTTTCTTTTAGCTTCCCTCTTCCTTGCTTGTTCCCTACTCCTACTTCCTCTTCTTTACAACTTTCTAGTGTAGTTTTCCTGCTTTGCTACACCTGTTGTTTTTGCTGTTGTTCTGTGCTACTGCGTGTTTTTCAGTGGGGATCCGCGTGACCCCTATTGAGCCAGTGACACGAGACTCACCCCTACTTTTCAGGTGGGTGGCGTCGTTCTGCTTTTATTTTATTATCTTGGCCTGAAAATGCCTAATTATCCCCAATTTTGAGTTAAGACTCTGGGCCCTCTATAAATAGACCCTAGAGACTCAGCTTGAAAGGGGGAGAGATCAGGGATCGACGGGGAAGCTCTGTCGAATTGTCAAGCGATCCTAGCACAGGGGGGAGGCCTTCTACGTCCCTACAGGCCTCTAGTTCAAGAGAGTAGTCCAGTTGTCGCGTCGCCTGTCGTCCATCCTGTTAGTCCATTTGTCATTGCATGCACGCTTTCTCATCACTGTCATTTGCTTCTTTTCATTCTCATTATCATTTTTACACACCCACCAACGTTTTGGCGCCCCTAGGGGTTTAAAAACCTCCAGGTGAACCCCCATTCATGTTAGTTAGTTTACGTTCCGTCATTTCTAGCATATACTACACCGCGTGCATCTAATTTGGGTTTTCTTCGGTTGATTGCACGTTGTCTTGCAGGTCAGCAGCCATCCAGCACGAGGCCCACTCTTTCTGGCCGGCTGGAAAGGGTGGAGGTTGAAGTCCTACGACTTGGAGGAAGGTGGAGTGGAGTGGTCGATCGTTGTCCGTCCAAGACATTGTGTGGCTACTTAGTGGCCATTCATCTTCATCCTGCGACTGACCCAGAACCGTTCCACTACCAGCGTTCTTCATCCTGCGTTTCATTCCAGCGCTGGTAGGCAGCCTACAGAGAGCTGCACTTCTTATAGGCAGTCCTTCATCGGCCGCTCATCCTCCCAGCGCTAGGCAAAGGCGAGTGTCTGTCTTTATTTCTCAAGACACGACGTGTCCATCGCATCTGAGGTCTTGGGTGGCGATCACACAGGTTCTGTCTTCACCCCACCCTTTCAATTTCATTGACTCTTTCGTGCTTCTCTAGCCGGGAGGAGTAAAAGGGTGATCTCATTCCATTGCCGGCACTTAAAGGGAAAAGTCATTTTTCAGATCAACAGACTTTCTGACGATCACGGTGGGACACCTAGTGCCCATCGTATTGGTGTTTGCTGACCCCCTCCATTCTTTTGCATTTGTTAGTCTCTATTCTTGCCAAGTTGTCGCAGGTCACTGGCTGGCATTTGACAGTTTTGTTCCCAGGCAATGTTGTGTGATCCTTTAAGGGCCGCATGATTGTTAGTGCGGATTGAGGTCGACCGCACTTCATCATCCCCAGCCGCGTTCGCTCTGCGACCCTGCTGCCTCCTGCGGCCAACCAGCGCCCGCTCTTCCCTTCTGCGGCCACCAGTCGGCCGCCTGTCTTCCTGGCACAGGTATGTACCCCTGTTTGCAATGTTCTATTTGCGATTGTGTCAGGGTCGCTCCAGGACTTGCCCGGCTTGTGACAGGCTGCCCACCTAGGTACGTTCACTAGTGGCTCAGTTATTTGTTTAGTATTGCCATCTTGTTTCACCTTTGTTCTACACTTATTGTCACCCCTTGTTGTTGGACGGTTCACCATGAACCGCCTATCCCCCCTGGACGGTCTTCGTAAGACCCCATATCTGTGCTACAGTGCACCCGAGCCTTGATTAGATTGCCATGTTACATTCGTTCCATGCTGTTGGGTGTTGATCTCTCCTGAGTTTATTTATTGTTGCATGATTGGCATATTCATTTGTTCATACGTGTTTGATCACAGCAGGAAGCCACACTCTGGTCTGAGTGTGGGGTGGACGTAGGTCTGGAGGACCGAACCACCTAAAAATCTGGTGTTCTCTGTGTGATTGCTTGATTGTCTGATCTGATTCCCTGTTCCCTCGATCTAAATTTTTAAATCCGCACTTGGATCCATTCACCCCCCTCTGGATCCACATTGTACTAGATAGATCGCATCCATCCTGTATTCAACAATTGGTGTTAGAGCAATTCTGATCCCAACAAGTAGTAGCCTAACTACACATCAGGTGTCGGCCCACCTGGGAGTGGTGGCGGGGTGAGTTACCAGTAGAGACGGTTCTTAGGTTGGTTGCCGTGGGCCCCTTTGTCTAGTCATTAGAGTCCGACGGGAGGGGAAAATCAGCTAGAGGACTGGCTCATGACATTAGGCTTGTGTGTGAACACGTGGTCAGGGGTGTTGGATGAGTGTAGATGGGCATAGCACTAACTAGTCACTCATTACTGTTGTTCCATGGTTCTTGGTACAGTGTCTCAGTTACCACGTTCAAGGCGAGTGGGAGACGCTTGAGGCATAGTGTAAGACGTCAGTGGACACATCTGACTTTTCTTCTAGTGAGGAGGTACTCCTGCCACAAGACACTGACTCTTCTGATTCGCGCGATTCATGTGGTTTCTCGTGCAGCCTGAGTTCCTTAACGTGGTACTTCGGGTAGTTTGTGTTTAGCTTCACCCGTGGTCAGTGTAGCATACACGATGCTGATATCGTGTTTGTGTTACTACTTTCAGACCGTGTGGTCTTGAGTTGGGTTTGTCTCAGTAGATGAGCCTGCACGTTTGGGTGCCATGATGTGTTCTGGCAATATAGCCAGAGTTTCCTTGTATCAGTTAGGTGATTCCTGACTGTGTGTCTGGGGATCTGTGTTCTTGCCGATTAGGAGTAGTTTAGTGGGTCGAGATTTGATCGACTGTCGTGTTTCTATTTAGTACGACTTTTCCTCTTTACTTTTGTTGTTCTTACTCATGCTCCTACTTTACTATTTTTGTTACTGTTGTTGCCACTTTTGGTTCGTAGTGGAGATCTGCGGGACCCCTATTGAGCTAGTGGCATGAGGCTCACCCCTAACTTTTTAGGTGTGGCTGCTCTTCTTTCTCGTGGTCAGGAGGTGCAGTGCATGATTTTTAGTGCCAGCTTTGCCAATGCCGAGATTCCCCTGACTTGAGGGTACGTTTCCCTTTCTGTTGGACTGTACTTATCTTTACTTGGACTGGACTCTACTAGCTATTGTAGTTTAATTTGTTAATTGAAAATATATTTTTATTTATGCTATTTTAGCAATCCTGATCATAATATAGTAATTGTTCACTACTTTATCTAGAAGTTCAATGTACTTACACACTCCTTTTATCCCTTCGGAGCTTTCCTGCTCTTGGGAGGCCTCGTAGGATCCAAGTGATTTTGGGTTTACCTGAGTCCGGATTCGTGGGTCGTCACACTGCCCCTGCAACTGAGCGCCAAGACCTCTTCCTGGCAAATAGCCCAATTTTAATATGATTTTTTAGCCCTTAGAATATCTTATCTTAGGCTTCTCCTTGATATTTACCTGTGCAACAGTGGGCTTGCGTGGCGCATAGGCCCACAGAATGTTGAGATCTAGCACCGCGATGACAGGCCGATTACTGGGCCATAGGGTGGGTAAAATCTTTTCTGAAATATCTTCGACTGACTGGATCGTGAAAATGCTCTTGACTTTTACCACCCACCCTTGAAAAGGGAACTTGAGGCATTGATGAGCAGTAGATGGCATGGCACTTAGATTATCAATCCACGGACGACCCAGAATAGCCTTGAACATGGGGTCGATGTCGAGCACATAAACTTCAATGGGCATTGTCAACGGCCCGAGTTCAGCTTGGACAGTGACCACTCTGTGACACAGCCTTCTTGAGTTATCATATAATGGAATAGTAGTCGGGGTAGGCCTTAATAAATCTTCTGAAACATTACATGCTCTTAAAGTGCCTAAAGGACAAACATTGATGGAAGCCCCAGTGTCCACTAATGCTGCATCTATGCTTACTCTGTTTAAGATGATAGAAATGCATAGCAGCATTTGACGGGCCTCGGGAGGTGCTAGCTCGATCTTTGAGAATCTAATGGCCAGCCCCTTGGAAACTATAGCCAGGGCAGTCGGTAAACTGTCCACTACCATATCTTCACTAACCATGACCTTTTGCAGAAAATCTCGCAGTGCATCTTGGTGAAGCTTAGACCTCTTGATCACTTCCAGAATCAAAATTTTGGCAGGCATCCTGTCTAGATGATGTAGCAGATCATATTTGTAATGACCCGAGATCCGAATACTGAGAAAAGGCCCGATAACCCGAATCTCGAACTGCCACCCACGAGTCTGAAGACTCAGAAGGGTTAAAAGGGATGGTGTAGGGATACACAAGAATCTAAAATAATTACATAATTACATAATTTATATAATTAAGCAGGAAATGCACTTAACATTAAGTAAATTACATGGTCCACAATATAACAGTAGTTCATGATACACCAGTAGTCCACAACTAGTACAGTAAAGAGAGGAAAGTATAACTACACAGGGCATACCCCGACTCTGGCAACTAGCAACTAACCCTGGGCACTGGAACCAGGTGGAGCCTCAGACGCACTCCTCTGAAGCCTCGCCTCACCTGAAACGTGGTAAAACGCAAGGAATGAGCCTCATGAACAAAGGCTCAATAGGGATCACTCGAACCCCCACCTCGCAAAACGAGAAACTACAATGTAAAGCAGCTAAGGGCGAGTCCTACTCAAAATGTAGAACCGAGTACAATAGGAATAAATAAATGAAAAAACCCTGCTATGCCTGACACCGATCTCACGGTGAGAAAGCTGAGACACACGTCATGGTGAAAACTAAGAGTCGCTACCTGAAAAGACAGGAGTACCAACCAGTAGAAGCAAGGTCGGATGCTTCCCCTGACATCTTAGATCGCGCCTCAGGTGTCCCCCTCATCGCCCCAGGCGAAATGGGGACACCGTACAAGTAACCACAGAACAAGAACTAGCTGGGGTCATGCTCATCAGTGTGAGTGCAACCGCCCCCAACCATGTGTGCACACACTGACCATACGTCCTAGGTCATGCCTCTAACTGATTTTCCCCTCAGCTGGACTATGACTGCATGATGTAGGGCCCTACGGTAACCAGTCTAAAAAACAATATCTTAGGGTAGCCTCGCCACCACTCCCTGGTTGGATCACACGTGTGTCGGAAGGCTACGACTAGTGGAGGGTCGCTGAAGGAGTAGACTCTCTAGACAACGAAAAATGATGTCTAAACCAGACAAGGTACAAGGACCGCTCCTCGCACTGACACCGACTCACGGTGACATGAGCCGAACACACACTACCTCCCGAGACCCCACGGCACCCTCACACGTGGCCCCCACACGATGCCAAGCATCGGTCGGACCACAGGTCAGCACGTGGATCGAGATCCACTCACCGGGGATTCAAGTCACCGATAAAGAAACTCCGGTTAGACAGAACACAGGAGGCGGCCCACTATAGACCATCCCTAGAACAAATGGTCAGATGTTAGACCACCTCAAGGAGAGAAATGATCCTCTCCAAGATCGTGTAAGGAAGTTGGGTGGTCTCCCACTGTCCGCTACTCAAAGGAGATAAACGGTCTCCCTTAGACCGACTGAGATTCAAGCGGTCCACCTCTAGGCCGCTTAGGGAGTGAAACGGTCATCCTCATGACCGCCATGCCACAAACCACGTGAAAAGTGAAACGGTCACCTTGTGACCGTTGGAAACACAAACGGTCTCCCTTAAGACCACTAAGATGGGAGAAACAGTTATTCTCATGACCGCCAAGCCTAAAGACTGTTCAACGGTCAAAAATGCAACGGTCAGAAACACCTCGCGAGTCACGCTGGCTCTACAAAGAAAACGGTAGGCCTGTTGGCCGCCGTACATGGGTTGCGGTCAGTCGACCGATTGCATACCCTACCGACACTCCATGGTCGACAAGTGGTCACCCTGAGGGCCACCCAATGACAAAAATAGTTCCTGTTAGGACCATTTTCTTGGCCGGCACACCTCCCTTCGCCGGTACGCTCCCCAGCCCCTTTGCAGCCTCCGCCGGCACACCCAGCACCCTCCCTGGCCAATTCTTCGCCGGTACGCTCCTCAGCCCCCTTGACGGTGCAGCTTCCACTCTTTCAACCCTTCACCGGTACGCCCTTTCCCCGGTACACTCTTCAGCCCCCTTGCGCTTTCATCGGTACACCCCAGCCATTCCTGCCCCCACACGCACGGACTCTGCGTGGACCAGCTCAGACCCTCATTCAAGCTTTGCATGGACCTTGCATGCACACACACAGACCCCGGCATCATGTGCATGGACCTTGCCCCTAGCCTGCATAAACTTGCATGGACTTCGTCTACACCTCGCATGGAATTCGACCAAACCTGCACGGACCTCATCCCAACATTCATTGACTTAGCCCACACATGGACTTAGCCCACACATGCATGGACTTTGCCCGAACATGGACTTAGCCCACACATGCATGGACTTTGCATTGACTTACTTGCATGGACTTAGCCCACACATGCATGGACTTTGCCTGCGCATCTGCATGGACTTTGCCTAAACATGCATGGACTTTGCCTGCGCATCTTCAAGGACTTTGCCTGAACATGCATGGACTTTGCCTGAACATGCATGGACTTTGCCTGCGCATCTTCAAGGACTTTGCCTGAACATGCATGGACTTTGCCTGTGCATCTGCATGGACTTCACCCAAACTTGCATGGACTTGGACCAAATTTGCATGGACTTCATCCCAACATGCATGGACTTCAACCCCAAAACCTGCACGGACTTCATCCATTCACGCATGGACTTTAACCCCAAAACCTGCACGGAATTCATCCAATCACGCATGGACTTCAACCCCAAAACCTGCACGGACTTCGTCCGAGCACGCGTGGACTTTACCCCCACTTTCATGGACTTCAACCCCGAAACCTGCACGGACTTCGTCCAAACACGCATGGACTCTACCCCCACTTGCATGGACTTTAGCCACAAAACCCGCACGGACTTCGTCCAAATACGCACGGACGTTGCCCAAACTTGCACGGACTTCGCCTCCAACTTGTATGGACTTCACCCTGTATGGACCTCATCCAAGTCTGCACGGACTTCGCCTCCAACTTGCATGGACTTCATCCTTTGCACGGACTTTGTTCCCATTTGCACGGACCTCCTACCCTGCACGGACCTCACCTTTTCCCGGTGCGCTGCCCCCTTTGTTCCTTGACCGGCACACTCCCTGATACCCTTGGCCGGCACGCCTTCCATCTCCCCTTTAAGCCTTCTCCGGCATGCTTCTCCCCTAGGCCCTCGTTGGCACACCTCCCAATTTCACCTTCCCCGGCATGCTCGCCAGCCAAGCTTCCCCAGTACACCCATCACCCAATTCTTCCCCAGTACACCCTGCTCTCCAACCTTCGTCTGTACGCCCATCCTGCCTTCCCCGGTGCACCCTTTTGGTGCCTTCGCCGGCACACTAGCTCTAGCTCGCCCGGTACAACCGTTTAGCCCCTTTTCGGCCCACTCCTCCTAAAAAAATGTATAATAAAATATATAATGGTAATGATAATAATAATAATGATAATGAAATTATAACAAATAAATAAATCTGAATATGCAATAAATGAACAAATATGAATCCAACTTCGGATCCCCAGTGGTGAAGAATGTCACAGGAAGCTCATAATTTCTGAGTTCCTGAAGAGAAGCTCAAAGCCCCTTCAACGGCACACTAATTAAGCCCCCAGCGGCACACCTTATGAAGCCTCCAACGGCACACCTTTTGCCCCCAGTGGCACACCCTCAACAACTCTACCCGGCACACCCCAACTGGGCTCTGGCCAGCACACCTTCAAAGACCTTCAGCCGGCACACTCATGGTGCCCTTCCAATGGCACACTCATTGTGCCCTCCCAGGGGCACACCCTGCCAGTGCCTCCAACGGCACACCTTGAAGTGCCTCCAACGGCACACCCTCAAAGTGCCTCTAACGGCACATCCCCAAACTGCCTCCAATGGCACACCCCTTTCGTGCCTCTTCCAGTGGCACAGCAGCATGTGCCCTTGTTCCCGCGCAAGGCGTGCGGGGGGTTTCGTTCGCCGGGGTGCGGTGTGTGTGGTGACCGGAGTGAGGGATCGAATATGACTATGGGATAGGTGCCGGAATATAGTGTGCTTCGGGCACCCCCTCTCTTGGCCATATCTTTCTCAAAGCGGCACCGTGCACTTGCCTTTCACGGAGAGTCGAGGGGAGATCGAACGGCACGAGGGGTTTTCGAGTTTTTAGGAAAACGTGGCTGGGATGCAGGCGTGCCAGTCGATTTCTCGACAATCACCCATAGAATCGAAGACTGACCGGGGATGCGCCACCAGGGCGTGACACGTGGACGCGAGAGGTGAGGGACACGTGGAGGGGAGGATCGGTTCCGTAGGTGCAAGTGCACAGGCGACTGTGGGGAGTCATGTACAAGATGTCTTTCCCCACTAACTGCAAGCAGTCAGTGTTTATTTACATCAGATTGAATCTGAACACCTTTGTTCCACTACTGAAGAGAGGTCTGTGTAAGCCTGGAGTCCTAGGTAAAGAGTGGGGAGCACTCCGCAGCTGTAGGTTTGCACTAGACCGGACAAGGTTGACTGGGGGTTGGAGGTAATGAGGGGTTCACACTCGGTGACACGATGGGTGGAGACTAAGGGCCCAAATGTGGATGCGAGTGCATACGTCCAAATGTCTATACAATTACTAGGAGCTATATGGCTTTACAAGTGGGCAATATTTGCCAAAGTACAGTAGGCGCAAGTCACGGGACAATTCTGACACGATGGTCGGTCCCTGGGTCAATGCGTGACAAAGTGGATATCCACGTGTTTTATAGAGGATTCCTCTTGTAGCGTATGTCGTATTTGCTCTGAAAAATGTGTGGCTTGTGACTGGATGACTAGCGAGTGCATTGGACTGATGTCTGGGTGAGGGCCAGTCTCGACTTGGATCGAGTGATCGAACGTGGCCTCGTGTGTACTGGAAAGCGTGTCATCATGTGCGTGCATGGTCGTACACTTGTAGTAACGTCACATGCATAGTGGGCATAGACTTGTGTGTCATGGCGAAAGAATGAGCGAGGGGAGTACGAGCGACATACCCTCGACGCCCTTAGCCAAAGACCGAGTCACCCATACACAATTCTCCTTAGCTTGTCGCCTGAAGACCTTGAAGCGTGCTATGTTGTATGTTGGATGCCCTTGTGTGTATATCCTCTTTACTTGAGCTCCTAGGGGGCTGAGAGAGAGAGAGAGAGAGAGAGAGAGAGAGAGAGAGACCTATGCAATTTGTGCGGACAACATCGCTCTGGGCCTTCAGCAGAACTTCTAACGACAGTCTCAGCAACCTAGGCCCCATGGAGGACTCCTCTTCTTCATCATCGTCGGCCCATGGTGGGTCACGTAGAACAGAGAGCTTATACAGCACAAACAGGATCTCCCCACGAATCTCTTCACTGGAAGGGAAGAAAAAGATTGGAAAAGAGAAAAGCACCACAATATAATATGTAACCGTCGATAAGCATAATTCCTGTTGAGCAGTAGACTGGACGGGCACAATCGAAATGGGGAAGGCGGAAAATTCCAGGGGTAGTTTACCTCGGCAGCTGAAGACCAGTGACAAGGTTTGACACAAGAGCTGCCTTGTCCCTGATGTAAGCGGAGGGGTCGCCGGCTTGTGGACTGCTGAGTAAGATGCCAAAGCAGTGAAGCTGCATTGCAACCAACATTGAAGACAAACATCATCAGCCACGTTGCAACAACATGAACAAAGCGTCGTCTCCTCGGATCATCGCAAGCATTGTCTACATTTGCTTTAACATGGAGCTGGACTCATATTCTGCATCAGGTATTGCTCACATAGAACTTCACCGGCTCAGACTAGAACACAGTTTCTGAGTTAGCATAGCACAGCCCGCATAGCTTTCAGAGGATTATTGCAGCTCCTATGTTTTAATCCATTTGATTAAAGAAGGAACAGGAGGGAAGAAAACAAGCTATCGATGCAGAGCAGGATTGAGCAACATGAAAAACCGTATTATCGAAACGAAAACGGCAAGGGAACAGCCGGAAAACAAAGTTTACTAATTGAGGAGATGGAGATGAAGGCTTCCTACCATGAAAACTTGCCGCCGGCTCCATGCCAGCGCCCCTGACGCCAGCCGATCCGCCATCCGGACGATGAAGTCGCGAGTCATGGACTCGCTGGAGTAAGCAGAGGAGAGATCAGCAAGATCGGATGCTCCGGAGCACAGATCCGAGACAAGATCGACGGCCTGGAGGGCGATGGGCTCGTCGGAGGAGGAGGAGAGGACCTGGACGAGCGGGAGCACGAGGAGGTGGCCGTGGCAGGCGCGGAGCTCCCGGAGGAATGGGCCGCCGCCGCGCACGGCGCGGGAGAGCTGGGAGAGCGCGTAGGAGACGTGGTGGGAGGGGGCAGCGGGGTCGGATACGAGGTTGGAGAAGCAGACGAGGCAGATGCTGCCGCCCTCCGCCGTGGAAACAATCAGGGAGGGACGGTGGCCCTTCCCGCAGCCGCGGGGCTCCTGCTCGGCCTCGTCCCCCTCCTGGCGGGGGTAGCAGCAGTAGCTGTAGGAGCATTCCTCCTCCTCCTCCTCCTCTTCCTCTGCTGCTGCGATCGCCCTCTCCGCCATCTCTCTCTCTCTCTCTCTCTCCCTCTCTGTGAGTGGACCGGAGGTTGTTCTCCCTCTTCCCGCTCGAGCGGCCTATTTAAAACCCTCGCGCGATTCAAAACTGCTCCATCAGCCGAGACTGAGGTGGCGCCGGCCAGTGACAGGATGGTATTCCCAATGTTGCCATGTCGGATTAAGTTTTTTGCTAAAATATCTTAAATGTTTATTTTATTTTTATGCTATTTTATTAATTTTGAAAGCTCCATTAAACACACTTGAATTATATCCATGAGAACATCAAAATAGAGTTGCATCCATTTCAACTTGAATTAACGAGGGGTCAACCCATGGGGTTGACCCTTGCAAACCTAAATAGAAGAACCGATTCCACGAAGCATGCCAAACCTGCAAAGTAAAAATATCATCATGTTAGCATGTTTATCATTAAGACTCTATAATAATTTATTGGAATCATCAAAACTATCGTAAAAGACAATAAGGGGGGGCACTGTACCCAACAAGAGCGACCCCACCATGAAGTGTTCACCACTAGCCTTCCCAGAGCAGCATGAGCAGATGAAATATATACGGGATGAGCAGGTGACGACTACTTGGAGTGGAGCGTACTCCGCGCTTCCTGGTGTGTCGGGTCCGCAGCAGTCACATCCCCTTACTCGACGGGGTCAAGTTTTTTCCACCCGAGGAGAATTGATGGGACATCAAAACACTAACATTTTTTATTTATCTTTGTGTCCTTTTAGTTTGCTTTTATATCATTGGAAAAATGGGTTCGCAATTGTAAGGCTTTATAAGCCAATTTGTTAGTCCTTAAGGATGTTTGGCTTTATTTGTAAAAGTCCAGTAGGTCCACCTGGGGCCCCCCACCTTCTTCCCCATTAGTCCACCTAGGTTCTAGGGCCCTTGTGGGGCTGGTCAAATGTCCAAGGTGGGCTTCTAGAAAGATTGACCATTCAAGGGGACAAAGGGAGGGGAAAGTCCATATTCCCTCCTCTCGGTCAAGGGGGCGCCCCCCGCCTTATGGATTTAATTAATTTGGTCATTTTGACCACAAGGGAGATTAATTATCCTATTCCTTGTTTACCCCCCCTAACCCTAGATCTGAGAGTAGTTTAGGTCTTTTTCCCATTTCTATATAACCCATGTATTTTATGAATTACTTAGTAATTAATGAAGAAAAATTCTCATTTTGTTGCTCAAGGCCAAGGGCACCCCTCTCTACTCTCTCCTCTCCTCCTTCCAGGGTTTGAAACCTTAATCTTGGTGTGACTCCAAGATCTTCCACCTCTACTTGATGCGACTTCTAGCCGTCGCCTCCATTCGTGCCGCCATCGCACAGCCGCCGCCACCACGCCGGAGTTCTGTCCATCACTAGACAGAACCCTAATGCATGATTTTTAGCTCTCAATCAGGAGCTCAGATCATGCTCAAAATTAAAAGTTTGATTCCCCCATGTCCCCACAGCCTCCACAAAAACATTGAGGTTATTTCCCCTTCGTTTGTCATTTTTCCCAATTCCATCTTTCTACCCCTAGTAATCTGCCTTCTGTGCAGATCTCTGTTCCAGAACCCCAGTTCTTCACCCTTTTTCCCCCCTTCCCAAATTCAGATCGATCTGAAATTTGGACTGGGTATTCTCTCCACCAAAACCCATCTCTCATATTTTTTTCATGAATTTATAGAATCATTTGCCCTCCCTAAAAATCTCTGCAAACTCCAAAATCTGTTCTATCCTGTGCAGTGTAGTTCCGACCCCTGTCTAGTCAAAAATCTATGTCCCCTGTCAAACCACCTCTAGAAAATCCATAAAAAATATTTACGTCTTCCTTACTTCGCCCTCTACCTCCCATAAAAATCCCAGCTCCCAGATCCACCGCCTTACCACAACGAGCACAGATCGTCTAAGCAACAAGGCGAACACTCACGCGTATAGCGGACTCCACTCGGGACTCGTAGTGACAGATCGGCAAGCTGTAGCTTGCGAGGAGGCCGGACACGGTCCGAGCAGTGAGGAGAGTGGAAGCAAACCACCCGGGGGACAACGTATTGGGCACCAGATTCACCCGGGCGGACCGATACCGAGGGGATCGGTTCAAATGTACGCTCACTCACCGGCAGCAGGAACTCACAAAAAGTGGAAGTTTGGATCGGGCACTCCTCACGTGGGCGCTGTAGTTGGAACCAATACTAAGCAAGCAAATTGGAGCAGCAACCGCACGTACCTAGCCCGTCCGATGGACTAGCTCTGGTCGGAGACGAGGGAGAGCCGAGGAGTGTGTGCACCCGGCGAACACGTTGCGTCGGTGTAGCTCGACGTCGATCCCTGCTAATACAATCACTACACTCCATGCAGGGATGGGATCACGGGGATGGGCAATATTATTACATGCGCTACCCTCACGCAGGAGGGGGGAACAAGGGGTGGGGGAATCCAAACTGTTGATCTGCACCACCTTGTCGGGATGCCACCTGCTTGTCCTGTGCCATACACCTAGCTCCGTCATCCGATCGAAGTGTCGTCAATGCCTGGACGAAGCCTGGTGGATGACGAAGAACTCCTGAAAGTCTGACATCGAGTCGAGGTCACCGGAGAATGGAGAGGGTCACAGCCAATGGCCTACATAGTTCTGTCTCGCCAGATAGGTTGGCGTGGTCGAAGTGCGTCGACTGGTACGCTCGTTGTAGATCTCCAAATGCAAAAGGACCAACTCGGGGGCATAGAAGACAGAGAGCACCATGATCCCTCAAGAGTTGGATGCCGTCGGATCACCGTGCCGGTCGTGGATGCCAGAATGGTCGGCCTATGGTTCCTGGGCGAGCAGCAAGATAGGTCGACGATAGCCATGGTGGAATCTTCTGTGCTGAGGTCGGAACGAGACAAAGCCACTTGGGTTGGCTTTGTATCGTCGAGAGTCACGACTTTATAGAAGACTACTCGGCCTGAAAATGGGCGGAGGATGGAGTATCGGGGCCGATTATGTGGTAGTCTGTCCTGGGCGAATAGAGAGTTCTGGAATCTGGCACGATCGAGGGAAAATGGTCACTCCGGGTGGAGGCGTTGTTGAAAGAAGGTAGGACCACCTCTGGGTCGATGGAGACTCGAATATGTAGAACTCTTGTGAAGAGGGTTCTGGCTGATTCACACAGGGGTGGGCGGCGTAGCTACTGCCAAGTAACCCTCAGAATCTGGTGCAGGTCTGGCGCAGTTACACGAAAATGCCTGCCGCGGGTGGTGCTGATGACGAAATGAGGTGAGACCACTTCAAGAGTGTCGCAGACTCGAAGGAGGTTGACTTTTCCGAAGACACCTTGAGCCAATTCTCACTGTGTTCACTGGGAGAATTTCTGCGAACAGGGCTTTCAGTTCTACCTGAGAGTTGGGAGTACCTGAGCTAACTTCGAGCTCCACCGAGAGGAGAGCGACGTCGGGAATCCTCCGGGGTTGCTGAGGGCATTCTTGAGCAAGTGGGAGAACGTGGGTTGCAGAGGGAAGGGGTGACTAGAGGTGGGTGGGGAGGGCGGCTAGGGTATTTCTTGAGTCGATCTTGTAATTTTTTTCTTCTTATTTGGGTCATAATATTTGGAGACTGTAATAAGGATGATTATGAATAAAATAAAGGATTGGGGTTATTTGCTATAATGCGTGCTCTGTCTTTGTGTCGAATGCACTACACTCTGATTGACATGAATGATATAGACTCGTCGCGACACCCCCAGGTAATCTTCCGCACTCGGGATGTGACAGTTCTTGCTGTGGGCAGTCTCCTGTACTGCTTTTAATGTCATTGTTTGGTTCTGGTCAACCCGGTGTGACCCAATGGTTGACAGGTGACCTTGTATGTGTCTCGATAGTTCTATCCAGTTCGAGACATGGTTCTAGATGACGTGAGGTATCGTCTTACCTCGTTCTACTTATCCAAGTATGCTGAGGGTTCTCGACGTTCCCTCAGGCCTCCGTGAGTCATTTCTTACGGTGAGTCATTTTCTCTGGCTTAGGATTAGGCCGATTGGCAGCTTGTTCTGCTTTGTACGATGATCTTGACTCTAATTCATGAGACTCAAGGACCGTTGTAGTTTCAGTTCTAATTATCTTGTCCTGAGTCTGTTGGTAGTTTCTTGTACTGCCATTGGTGCTTCATAGTATGTGCGATAGTGCTTCTTGCCTGTCTGTACTCCGGCACTAGTGTTTTAGAGTCTGTGTCTCGTGAACCTCCACTAGTTGTAGCCTGACGACTCGTGTTGACGTGTCGGCACACCTGGGAGTGGTGGCGAGGTAGTTCCCGATACACGATTTATAAGCTAGTTTCTGTGGGCTCCCTTGCTTTGTAGTAGCGTCTGCTAGGGGAGAAAACTAGCTAGAGGCCTAGCTCAGGGCAATGAGTCAGTGCGTGAACACGTGGTCAGGGGCTTGGACTGACGTCGATAGGCGTTAACCTGTCTAGTTACTTGCGACTGTAGTACTGTTCTGGTTCTAATAGTGTCTTGGTCTTGGTCGTGCTTTTGGATGACAGATAGACGAGCACTTATAGGGGCAGCATAAGACGTCAGGGGACGCGGCTGGCTGTTCTTCTAGTGAGGGGTACTCCAGTCACGTGACACGTGACTTCCACGTGACTCTCGTGTTTCTCGAGTGCCGTGACCTTTCTGGGTCAGTATCCTTGTGGCTTTGCCCGAGGTCAGTGTTATATTATGTACACGACATTTTAGTCATGTTGGGTCTGTCTAGATCTCTTCTAGGCTTTTTGTCTATCTTGCTGGTTTCTTTCGGCGTCAACGGATCAGCAACTTCTGACTTTGTCAGTTCAAAGTTCGCCCTTCTGTTGCTGTTAGGAGTAGCTTGGGAGCTGAGGTTAGTTCGGTAGCCACGCTCGTTCGGTATGGCTTTTCCCATTTCTTTTAGCTTCCCTCTTCCTTGCGTGTTCCCTACTCCTGCTTCCTCTTCTTTGCAGCTTTGTAGTTTAGTTTTCCTGCTTTACTACCTGTTATTTTTTATTCCGTGTTACTGTGTGTTTTTCGGTGGGGATCCACGTGACCCCTACTGAGCCAATGACACGAGGCTCACTCTTGCTTTTCAGGTTGGTGGCGTCATTCTGCTTCCACGGTTCCTGGTGTGACGTGTCTGTAGCGCCAGTTGTACCTGTGTCAGGTTTCCCCCAACCTCAGTGTACGTCTTTCCCGCGTTCTGCACGTTTTTCCTACAGTTTTACATAGTTTGGTGTTCGATCAGGGGAGATCAGGCCAGTTTAGTGAAAGTCGTTATTTTTGGGGTTTGTAGGGTTGGTAGGCAAACGTCAACCATTCTCGTCGTAGTTAGTGTCAAACAGACTGCTGGGATGTCAAGATCCTAACCTCACTAGTTTCGTGTCGATTGGTTGTCATTTGGGGCCGGTAGGAGTCCGGGAACCCCGTGACTCATTTTGGGTTGATTCGTCAGAATCGCCCCGATCTCGCGTTTTAATGTCTTTCGATGGGTGCATGTAATGTTTTTGACCTCTTGAGGTCATTTCCCATCATTTGGCGTTATTTTTCCTGCGCTGCGGCATGCATGGGGCATGGAGTGGGCCGATTCGATCGCTCTACTATTTTCATCGCCGGATTGATTTAGTGGTCCTACCAGAGATCGTTATAGTCTATAACAGTCCCATGATAGACCATTATGGTTCATTCATTTTCATCTTTCGAGGTCATGGAGCATAATGGACTCAGCCTGATCCGTTATTTGAGTATAACGCCCCTGTCTAGGTGCGTTATATTAGGGTTGTTTTCGAGGTCATCTGCCATTGTCAGATCCCTCGACCACCGTGCTTCCTCAAAGACCGTGTTAGTCGGTTCATTTAACAGATCATTCCCCATGCGTCATGGTTAAGGTGACGCACCTGTGTGGATCCGTTATATTGTGTTTGACCGATGTTTGACAGGGTATGGCAGTTGATATAATGCGCCTAACCCTATGTGTCATGTGGATATGACAGACAGAGCTTGGTCCGTTATATACTTCTTGTCCCTATCAGCATTTTGGGTCTGTGGGATATAACGCCCCTATCCTAGTGCGTTAAGCTTGTATAATGCGCCTATGGAGGTCCATTATATGCCTCTTCGTTTGTATTCCGGTCTGTTGGCCATAACGCACCCATCCTGGTGTGTTATGCTGATATAGCGCCCCTATCTTGGTGCGTTATATTGTCTGTAGTGGTGTTTTGAGTCTACCTACCATAACGGCCCTTCTGTGGTCCGTTATAGCAGGTAACGCCCCTATGCTGGTGTGTTATGGTCCTCTTGTTGGCCTTGATGGCCGTTGTCCAGTTCTGCATCTGTTCTATGTGTTGGTCTATCTTAGGTCCTTGTTCAGGGCGGTGTCTATCTATTGGTGGTTGTCTGGATCGGTCGATTTAGGTGACTAGGTATGGTCTTTTCCCTGACTGTGATAGTACCCTAACGACTCAATCTAGAACTACCAGTGTCCTTGTCTCTGGTTGCGTAGCGGATGCTCCTTGACTATCGGTTTCATCTAGCGGTCGAGTGATGGTTCGCTTTGCCCACAGTGTTGTCGTTGTCCACCGCTCCAATTTTTGTTTGTGCATGCAGTGTGTGTGTTTGTATGTGTCGTCATTGTCGGGTTCCAGTCAACTCGGGGTCACCCAGCAGTTGACAGGCGACCTTGTTTGTGTCTCAACGGCTTTATCCAACTCAAGACCGTGTCTCTAGATGCCTCGAGGTATTATTCTACCTCGATTTATGTGTCCAGGTGTACTAAAAGTTCTCGGTGTCCCCTAAGGTCTCCGTGTGTCATTTTGTCAGAGCGTCATTTTTCCTGACTTAGGGAATGTATCGAGTTTGAATAGTATTGTAAGTCCTTGAAGGATGTTTGTTGGAAATGTCAGATTATGAAATAAAGATGTGCTTTTGTCCATTTGTTGTTCGTACTCATTATCTGAGTCTCTTGATCGACCCGCTTGTATAACTATTCACGCCTTGATATTTCTGCCTTATTCGGGGCATGACAGTTTAGTTGGTTTCAGAGCCTATGGTTAAAAAGAGTCTAGGGCATCAAGGCTTAGTTATTGAACATCCTAGGTTCTTCACACTATAGGATAATGGTTATGTATACTTGACCCGTGAGATTTAGGTAGAGACTTGGGCTAGATCTTAAGTCATATATAGATAAGAAATTTAATCCCCATAGCTTATTTTGCAGAAATTCTTAGCTGTTGAAAATGGCTGCTGAGCGTGCTCAATGGAGAGAAATGTATAGGACAGTCCAAGGGCTAACTCAAGCCCTACAACAAGCGGCTCAAGGAGGAGCTAATCACCATGGTGCGAGAGACCTACACCGCAACTTTAGGAACATGAATCCCCCGAGATTCAATAGTTCCACTAACCCGGATGAAGTCGAACATTGGGTCAATGAGATATAAAGAATATTTCGAGTCATGTAATGCTCGAACCAAGATAGAGTTTTACTTGTGACTTTTCAACTGGAAAGGGACACAAGAGCTTGATGGGAATCTGTAGAGGCGACCCTGCCTAATCCCCAGAACACTTGGGAGGAATTTCTAGAATATTTCAACGGCAAGTATTTTCGAAAAGAGTCCAAGAAAGGAAGGCAGCGGAATTTGCCACTCTTAAGCAAAGGAGCCTCTCTGTAGCTGAGTACGAGACCCAATTTTCTCGACTGACCTGTTATGCTCCACATCTTATTAATACGGAGAGGATGAAGGCCAAGCGATTCATGAATGGGCCAAGACCCCATTATATTCCCCAACTGGCACCTGTGGACATCCAAACATATGTCGAGATGGTTCGAAAGGCCCAACTATTAGAAGATGCCATGAAGATGATGGATAGAATCAAAGGAAGAGTCATGAAAGAGCAAGTCATTGGCGTCAAAAATTTTAAACTAAAATTTGGAAAGAAGAGCCCAAATGAAGGAAGAACTCCTCAACAAGATAAAAAGCCTCGAGATGGAAATAGGCAAGCCATCCTTGCTGCACCTTCATCATCATCAAAAGATATCTACAAGTATTGTGACAAGGCTGGTCATAAAATCGAAGAGTGCTGGAGAAAGAGGGGAGCATGCTTGCATTGTGGAAGTGGGGAGCATCGGATTTCTAATTGTCTCCTTATGATAGAATCTCCGTCGGAGAATAAAAGTCAAGAAGGACTAAGGCTTCAAGGAAGACTCTAAGCTCTAATAGAACCTGCACCTATTGAAGAAGAGGGAGTGGTGAAAGGTACTCTCACCATCAATTCTAAAACTACTTTTGTTCTATTTGATACTGGAGCTACCCATTCATTCATATCCCAAAATTTTACTACCACCTTACATGAAAAATCTATTCCTTTGAAAACTGAACTTGTTATTTCCACACCTTTAGGAGCAAGCACTGAGCTTAAACATTATTTTCCCTCTAGTGAAGTATTGATTAGTGGTCATAACTTAGCCGCTGATTTGATATGTATGAACATGGATCTATTTTGGTGTGATCCCGAACGGTGGATTCAAAGCCGGCGGTTGAGCTCGCGTTGTGATTTTTGGCACGGTTTAGTCGCCTCGGCACTCGGTTTCTTTGGTGGAGGTAGGGAGATGCATCGCCACTTCCTCCTGCATGTTTTCCCTGCTTCTGTGCGTGGTTTGGTGCTCGAATGGGCTAGATCGGGCCAGTTTAGGCAAAATCATTATTTTTGGGGTTTATAGGGTTCGCCGAAAAATGGCAACCATTCGTAACCTAATTAGTGTCAAAATGACCGCTAGGATGTCTGGATCCCATTCTCGTAAGTTTCGTGTCGACCGGTCGTCATTCGGGGCCAGTAGGAGTCCGGGAACCTCGGTGACTCATTTTGGATCGATTCGCCAGAATCGCCCCGATCTCACGATTTAATGTGTGTATGTGGACTTTTTAGCTTCCAGAAGTTGTTTTTCATCGTGTGGCTTTGTTTCCCCTGTGCTTCGGCGTGAATGGGGCGTGGCACGAGCCGATTCAACTTTTCCATTGTTTTGTTCGTCAGACTAGTGTGGCGGTCGTACTAGAGACCGTCACAGTCTCTGACGGTCCTACGATAGACCGTCACATGCCTTTGAGCGTGTGGGTCAGTTCGTGGCTATGGAGTGTGACGGCTCACTATTGGAGCGTCACAGTCCCCTGACTCCCCCGCCTTGGTGCGTCATAGCCTTATCGTTCTCAAGGTTCTTGTCAGTCGGTTCGCTTTGATGGCTTTGCCTTAGACCGTCAAGGTGCTGTAGCGCGCCTTCTATAGGCCATCACAGTGTTTGACCAAGGTTTGACTTGTTAAGTCGGTTAGCTTTAACGGTCTTTCCCCTGTGCGTCAGAGTCGTGTAGCGCACCTCTCTTAGGCCGTTACATGTTTGTCTGTCTTAGGTTCTGTAGTAGGGTGGTGTCTGTGACGGCTCATCCCTTGACCGTCACATCCGTGTGGCGCATCTTTATTAGACCGCCACAATCCTGTCTCCTCTAGAGTGTAATGGCTCATCCTTAGACCGTCACCTCCGTGTAGCGGTGTAAGGGTGGAGCGTTACAGCCCTAGAGTCCTGCTTTTCATCGTTTCATTTTCTGATTGTCTTGGTTTGCCCTTGTGGTCCGCCCGCTTTCCCGCGGGTGCCTTTTGACATCCTATGAGGGCTAGACTACGTTATAAGGTAGCCAGGAGTCTTCTTGCTTATGGTAGGATTCTCTTTCCTACTGTTGTATCATCATTGTCTGGTTCTGGTCAACCCGGGGTCACCCAGTGGTTGACAAGTAGCCTTCTGTGTCTTGATGGTTCTGTCCAGTTTGAGACATGATTATGGCTACAGTGAGGTATCACCTTACCTCGTTCTATGTGTCTCGATGTGCTGAGGGCCCTCGGTGTTCCCTCAGGTCTTCACGTGTCGTTTGCTCCGACAGCGTCATTTTCTCTGGCTTAGGATTAGGCCGATTGGCAGCTTGTCCCGCTGTGTATGATGATCTTGACTTAGAGTCATGAGACTCAGGGATCGTTGTAGTTTCAGGTCTAGTTGCCTTGTCCTGAGTCTATCAGCAGTTTCCTATACTGCCATTGGTGCTTTGTAGTACGGGTGACAGTGCATGATTAGCCTGTCTGTACTTCAGCACTCGTGAGTCAAGCATGAAACCTAGGGTCATTAAGGATTCCCTTGATTGTCATCATCAAAACCAGAGGGACATGGGACAACAGAGATGTGATCTCTGAGAGATAATTATGGGTCCTAGTTGATAGCTGCGAGTGGCTGGTGAGACTAGCCAAGTGGTCAGCTAAGTCAAGGTTTGTGTTGTCTAGGGACCTGTGTGAATTGGTCATGGCGTCATCGACCATGTTGTTGTTGTAGCAGGCGGCACCTTTCTTGTCCTAGAGATGTGTGCCATGGATTGTAAGAGGTCGTGTCCTGTGGCTCTGTGGTGCGAGCAGAGCCGAGGACTAGCAAACGTCCTTTTGGAATAATTGTGATGAAGCTGGATGAGACAGTGTAATGGACGATGGCTGTATATGGAGGTCCTAGGGGGGACGTTGTCATTGGGTGGTGATCCTTGGTCTGTGACTCGCATGGGAGGATTTCCTTGTAAGTTTGAGTCTAGTGATGTGGTCGACCCTGAATTGCGGAATCCTATTATTTGGTTTCGTCGTGCTCCCCTGAGAGGGTAGAGTTGACGACAGGATCAGGATTGGATGCGGTGTCCGAGTGAGGATGGGCTCAAGATGCAGTAGCGATCTGTGCGTGAGACAACAGATGGCCTATTGAGAGTTGGAATGTGCTTATCAGATCTGATGAAGAACTAGGACAGAAGGAAGAAGCTAAGCGAGTCATGGTTTCCCATTGACAAGTAACTGGTGACCCGCGAATGGTCTTTCACAAACAGAAGATGCTGGTTGTAGTGGCTCGAGAATGGTGAGAGTCATGCTTAAGTGAGGCCTTGGGTGGCCGAGTTTAAGTTATGTCTTTTCTCCAAATTGGATCGAGATTTGTTATAAGGTTCTATTCTGGCAGAGCTATTCCAGTACTATTATTGGCGTTCGGCTTGCCAGGTGTGAGATGGTTCATAGCATGGAGCCGATGGATTAGTGGCAGCCAGTTGGGATGACTGCATGAGCTGGTTTGAGGCTCAGTAATGGTTGTCCCCTGTGTAGGGCATGAGACCAATTAGTGGGCAGAGAAGCTGATGTTTGGTTGGTTCGCCTGGCGTGGGATTTTATCGGTGGCTATTTCTCATAATGAGGATTGTGTCTCCTCAATGTGCGAGATGGTGGCAGCGATGTCATGACTGGAATTTCATTGTGGCTGAGGTGATGCCAGACTTGTACTCTTTTGTGTGTTATGCCTGCTCGGATGATCCATGTGTGTTGTGTGTAGAGCGAGACATTTGTTTGTGATAAAGGTCTTGTTGTGTCCCTCAAAATCAGTGTTTTTATGTGTATCAAGGTTTTGGCTGGATCTTTGGGAGAGTTGCCAATAGGATTTGTTGTCCTTCCCTTGTGTTTTGTGGTTGCCTCAAATTTTGAGGATGAAATTTATGTAAGGAGGGGAGGACTGTAACATCCCGAATTCTCTGGATCTGAATTCGTGGGTTTCAGAGTGCCTTTGTGAGTCCTAGAGGGTGTTATGTACTTAGATTTTTTGTTTGACAAGCCTTCGGAACCCTGTGTAGGGTGAACCAACATGTTGTCGGGCTCCAAGACATTGCAGGCGGGTTGTGCATTTTTCGAGGATCGTGGGGAGTACTTTTTCCTAATTTTATATTTTAAAAATCTAACCCTTCAGAGTCTTCGGACTCGTGGGTGGCGGGCCAAGGTTCGAGCCGCATCGGTTCCTTTTCTGTACTCGGATCTTGGGTCGTTACAGTTGGTATCAAAGCGAGATTGTGCAAGTATATAAGAACCTAAAATGATTGCAATAGTTTAGAAGGTCCATGAATGTCCTGTAGAGTCGGCAACTGACCTAGGGCACCGTATGTTTTATTGATTTCACTGGTTATTTTCTTATTGCTAGGGAGTTATGGCGCCGAGGAGGAGGACTCGCTCCCAGCAAGGAAAGTCAGGTGAGGGCCAGGAGGAGTAGAGCAGAACATCGCTTCCAGGAGACATGGCTAGAGAGGTGCGAGTTCCTAGAGTGGATGAGTTCATTAGGGGCATGTACCAGTATGTTCTTCAGTAGCAAGGGGGTGAAGCTGGCGAGGGCTCGTCATCTTGGGGTGGTCGTGGTCGTGTATTGAAAGAGTTTTTGTAGTTCCAACCGCCCCTTTTCAATGGGCAGCCAGATCCCGAGGTAGCCAGAGAGTGGTTAGATGAGTTGGAGAGGAAATTCAGTTCTATGGAGTGTGCTGAGGAAGAGAAGGTGGTGTTGGCTACCCATAGGTTGCGAGGGTCAGCCCAGACCTGGTGGACGGTAGAGTGGGGGGCAGCATTCGAGTCTCATCCCCTTCGACAGATTTCGTGACGGGATTTCATCGCAGCCTTTGAGCGTGCTTTTTGTTCGGCCTTTATCATATCGTAGAGGATGCGTGAGTTCCTAGAGTTGGTCCAGGAGGACATGGCAATGATGCAGTATCGATCTAGATTCATTGAGCTAGGTCGTTATGCGCCACACATCATGGCGGACGAGGAGTTGAAGACCGAGGAGTTTGTCAGGGGTTTGAGGCCAGAGCTGAGACATCCCCTACTTGCGGCGAGTGTGACCAACCTGGATATAGCTTGCAGAGCAGCAACAACATTAGAGAGAGATTTGCAGAGGACTCAAGGGTAGGGCAGCACCGGCCAGACATAGACGGGTCCCAGTCAGCTGACGGCTGTGCAGCAGCAAATTACCGTCCAGCCTTCAGCAGGCGGTTCAGGGGCATCTCCATCCGTGGCATCAACGGTGGACTCGTCATCCTTTGGCTCGAAGCTCAAGAAACTATTCAGGGATGCCGATGTCAGCAAGAGGCGTCAGGATCGCAGGGAGTTGAGGCAGCAGTCAGTGAGCAGTGTTCAGCGGCCCGCACCCTACCAGCGTCAGGGCTCGATGAGTGGTTCTCAGAGCGGGTGTCCTCGGTGCGGCGATTATCATCCAGGCAGGCAGTGCTCGGTGCCCGTGATCTGCTTCAGGTACGACTAGGAGGGGCACATGGCACGTGACTGTCCTCAGAGACCGCGTCAGCTGCATGAGCTTCAGCAGTAGCAGCAGCAGTTTCAGCCCCAGTAGTTACCACCATCATAGTAGTCATACCAGTAGCAGGGTCAGTTTCCTTAGTTGATGCAGTCAACTACAATGGGGAGGCAGAGGTCTCGAGGCACGATTACACACATGACCAGAGCAGAGGCTGAGGCGTCACAGTTAGTGGAAGGTACTCTTCTAATTTTGGGTTGTGCGGCTCAAGTTTTGTTTGATTCTGGTGCATCTCATTCATTTATATCGGAAGATTTTACTCAGAGTGTTGAGGAGCCGGTGACCGAGATGTCGTGTGATTTAGCAGTGGAGTTGCCTACTGATAGTTTCTGTAGAGTGGAATAGTCCTAGATGGTATGCTCTAATACCAACTGATAGAACCTATGGACTAGATAGTATGGTGCAAATCAGATTCAGAAGGGGGGTTGAATGAATCCCCTTATAACATTTTTACTCAATTAAAATCTATAACAGGACAATGATGTAGAATTAAAATAGACAGGTGCCTTATGCGAATAAGATGCTCTTCTCGAAGGACAGGTGGAAGATCAGAGAAATTGAATTTCTGATCAACCTATATGCGCTGGTATGCAGACTAAAATCCAATCAAATACGTGGTGTGCAAATAAACCTCTCACTAGATGAAAGAGCACATCGAGCATATGCATTCATCTATCAGTTCAGATAAGGCAATCAAACCATGATGGGCAGATAGTTTTTAGGTAGTTCGGTCCTCCAGACCTACATCCACCCTACACTCAAATCTGAGTTTGGATTCCACTGCCAAATAGCTTGAAAATCGCTGGGCCTCACAGCTTGCCTACAGACCGTTGACTAACAACTTGCGCTGGGCCTTACAACTTATCCGACTGCTGACTAACAGCTTGACCGTTGGGCATTACAGCTTTGCCGAGCAGAGGAACCGATCCTCTGCTACCGCTGAGCAACATAGCTTGCTCTGCTGACACACAGCTTGAAACAAAGGTTCAAAAGAAAACAAGAAACGAGAAAATCACAGTGACTAAAAGTTGGAAGAATTGTAACACAGATGTGGCTCTCGCAGGAGCTGACTGAACTGGATTTGATCCACTGTCCAGTAGAACGAGTCTTCAGTAAAAGCTTCAATCCCCTCTTCTCGAGCTCTTGATCTCTTTCTCATCTTTCTTCTTCTCTTTCCCTCTCTGCTGCTCTCTCTCTTTTCTTCTCTGCTACTCTCTCTCTTCTTCTCTAGATCTCACAAGCTCTCCTTTTCTTCTACTCTACTCTTCTCTGTAACCCTTCTTCTCAATTCTCGTCTCAAGTCTCTCTACTGAATATCTTCTTCAGTTTTCATCCCACAGATACACTCTCTTTGATCGCAGAGATGGCGTATATAAACCTTTAGTCTGGGACCCACGAACTCACGCCCTAGGCGTGTGGAGGGAACGCTCTCGCCAAGAAGCTTATGGAATACCTTGGCCACGTGTTAGAATCTGAGTGTTGTAGCTTTCCATGTGGCAGCTCTTCTTCAGGGACGATCCACTTTGGATCACATGCCTGTTCTCAGTTCGAGCTCACGTGTGTCTTTAGTTCTGCCCATCAGGTGTATGACCATGGGCCTTATCTGTGAAGTCAAAGGTGAAATATAACAGTCAGTGTTATGAACTGAGAAGAATAGACTTTGCACAGACCTTAAGATTAGATGACGCAAACGTGCACAGTCTTCCAGCAGCCTAAAATAGGTTTGCACAAAGTTTGTATAACATAAAGTGTTTGTGCACAGAATTTTATGACAAAGCATGCATGGACGCTAAGTATGCAATAGATGATATATGCACGGACCTTAAGTATACAAAAATGAAACATGCACGGACTTGCTTTAGGAATGATCACAGACCATATATGCCATAGCCCGAGAATGCATAGACTTCACTTTTCAGAGATCGAGAAATGCACGGACTCTAAGAAGTGAAGTTCATGGGCTTGTATGCATGAGTAAAGAAAAACTTGCACAGACTCAATATAGGGTATTAGCAAATATGCACGGACTCAACCTGTTCACAAGACAACCCTGGCACGGGCCTTAAGTGTGCAGTGCAAAAGATGCACTGACTTAGAATGTCAGCGGGGTAGGTATGCACATACGTTATTCTTGACATGCATGGACATAGTATGCACAATGGAATATATGCACAGACTTGTGTGTTCAAGCCAAAACATGCACGGACCTTGGATTGCACAGACCTTTATATGTGCGAGACAAAAGTCTGCATGGACTTATGTGATGCTTATTGGAAATATGGATGGACCTTGAATGCAACTAAGATAGACTATGCATAGGCTTTACGTATGAGTCAGAATGAACATGTTATGCACGGACTTTCATGCTGAGTTATATAAAGACTTTATGCACTGACTTACTTCAAGCCTAATGCAGATTATGCATGGACCTTGTCTTTGCACGGACTTTATGAAGCAAAACCTGCACAGTCCTTCTTCATGCACAGACCTTCTACATGTACAGACTCACTATATGCGTAAGGGAAATGTGCACGAACTTGTCTACATGCCTAATGCAAATGTGCTGAGATATGCAAGGACCTTGTGTAGCACAAGATAGACATGCAAGGGCTTTGACAGAGTGTTGTTCTGCACCTAGAGTTTGTCGACACATGCGTGCATGCCGACGGGCCCACGGAGCAGTGTGTGCAGTGACAACAAACCCCACTAAGCGTTCGAGGGCCTCATTAGCCTCCTGGGTAGCGTCCCTAGTTCTTGGTAGCGGTGGTCTGATACTTGTATCGGGTTATCGGTACCCTGAGCTCTGGGTCATTACAGATGGTATTAGAGCGGTGTTGGGGAATTGTATCAGGAATTGAAATCTGCGTTAGTCCAGAGCAAGTCCCTTTGAGTCGTTCGTTGCTGGCTTAGGGTGTTTCTTGCGAATGCTAACGTGTTTTCCATTGTCGTGTTTCCTAGATTCAAGATGCCGCCTCGATGGCGAAGAGCCCCAGCTCCTCGGAATGAAGCTAGTGTTTCACCTGCTCCTGTTGTACCGGTTCCTGCCCAGTCTGCACTTGTTCCTATTCCACCTGCAGAGTTACCCGGTGGTCGTGGACGGGCACTGAAAGAATACTTGTTGTTCTATCCACCAACATTCGAGGGTCAATCGGATCCTGAGACAGCGAGGGAGTGGTTGGATGCCACCAAGTGTGTCTTCTAATGCATGGAGTGCGCCGAAGACGAACAGGTTATGTTGGATTCGTATCAACTTCAAGGTACTGCACGCACGTGGTGGACCATGGAGTGGGAGGTTGCCTTCCATTCCCATCCGCTTCGACCGATCACATGGGCTGAGTTCGTTGCTGCATTCGAATGTGTCTATACTCCAACCTGCCTGAAGTTAGCCAAGATTTATCAATTTCTGGAGCTGACACAGGGTGAGATGTTAGTGCTACAATATCGCGATAAATTCATTGAGTTGGACCGGTATGCACCCCACATCTTTGCCGATGAGACTGTGAGGCGCGGACTGAAAGCAGAATTGAGCCTGTTGCTGTTCGCTACTCGTGTGACAGAGTTCGATTACACATATCAAGCCACCGTCGCACTAGAGTTGGAGTTGGCGAGGACTTAAGGACCTCTTCAGACTGGAATGGTTCCGTCGGTCGTGCAGCATCTATTGCCCCACCAGTCGTCTGTTCCCAAAGTTTCCCCCACTTCATCTGTTGCCGATGGTGCTTCCTTCCCGCAATCTCAGGGCAGAGGTTTCCGATTTAAGAAAAAGAGGAAGAGGTTTGATCAGCCATCATTTTTTGACCCGAGTCAGCAGTTCGGTTCTTCGGTTCGATCGCGTCATGATTTTGTTGCTTTTCAGCCGAGAGTATGTTCCAAGTGTGGTGGCAGTCATCCGGGTGTGCCGTGCTCCTAGTCAATTGTGTGTTACCATTGTGATCAGTCGGGTCATGTTTCCAGCAACTATCTGTTGAGGTAGCAGACAGTGCAGTTCTCTCAGACTTCCCAGTCGTAGCAGCCGCAATTTCATCTTCCTCCGCCGCCTCAACCTCAACCATTTCAACTGCCAGTTCCTACACCTTCTCAGCAGTTGTCTGCAGCTACTCGTCTGTCGGGAGCCAGAGTTACACACATCACTCGTGCGGAGGCATTGGCGTCTAATCTGATTGAAGGTACAGTTTCGATATATGATCGCTCAGCACGTGTTCTTATCGATTCAGGCGTGACTCATTCTTTCATCTCTGAAGATTTTATTACACGTATCGAAAAGCCGGTGAATGAAGTTTCCTATGAGATGCTCGTGGAGTTGCCGTCTAGCGATTACATGTCTACTCCTCTGTGCTTGGCTCAAATGGCTCATTATCTCGGTAATTAATCAAAGGTTTTCCTCCATATCGGAGGATGTAATTAACGCCATAGCCTTTATAGTGTGGCGGACTTCTGGTCCCGACAGGAATCTCACTCTGACTTGACCCGGGTCAGATTGAGTGCATAATAAACTCGTCACTCAACAATTAACACACCCTAAACAACAAAAAAACAAATAATAAAATCCATCCCCCACAGTTCCTTACACTCACATTTACTTATCATGTATGCTATTATATATGCTACATTTATGAGAATAAGGATGTATCCAAATTGTAAGTCACCATGATTGTGAGAGTGAGGGCTGTTCCTTAGCTCCAGTCGAGCACCGAGGTCAGACTACACCACCCTAGGTGACAGTGGTTCCTTAACCACTGTGATCTAGAGTTTCCCTCGCAAGGGACGATCGTCAGGCTAGTTAGAGTTTCTGTTGAGAGAGATGTCTCTACCCGGAGAACACCACGATGGTCAGCCACCCGGCTTGCCTTTAGCATGCTAGTGCTGGCTGCACATCAAGTTCGTCATACGTCTTAGCCTGTTCGAGTCTCATCCCGCATCACGTGACCCATCCCGTGACTCGATCCGAGCATATGAAAAGTGTCGACCACCCTTGACTCTACGTCGGTTTCTCAATCGCGTGGATCTATGGATTTGCCTCGCTTAGGGATGTCCGTGAGCTCGTACTTCTTGTTGGGGACATATCCTCCTCTTTTGGATCTCTGTTGGTGTCGAGTTGGTCGCGTCATTGCTGTCAAATTATCAAATTGGTCGCATCGTCACCTAGAGTCCTAGGTTCACATCCTACCGGTGCCGAGTCGCATCCCGTCCTGCATCAAAATGGTATCAGAGTGAGTTTGAGTATAGGGTCATCTGTCCAAGGTGTTACACCTCATGGCTCTATCCGGTATATGACAAGGCACTACTGGAATGGTATGTTACACCTATTTGGAAGGTAGCCTCTTGCTTGAATTAGGTCCTCAGACCAATATCTTTGCTAGGTACTAGATACTGGTTTGAGTCTAGGTTCTTCATTTCACATTATTCAGTGCACTCCAATCTTTGTGTCTGCATGTCCATCCTGTAAGTTCTCTCTGTCTCCCATGGATTCCCAGTCGCCTGGGCCATATGAATGGTGGTATAGTACCCATGGGCTTGGCAACCATCCCCTCTACTTTCATAGGCCCGAAGCCTCCGACTTTTATGGCCCCAACGTCCCGAGCGACTACCTACATTGGGAAGCCACCATGGATGAATATTTCGAGTGTTACTCTATGTCCGGAGCCATGAAGCTCAGTTTTGTCAAAGAGAGGGTTCTCCACAATGCTGCCGAGAAACGGAAAAAGATTGAATGCATGAGGGACATTAGGAGACAAAGGCCCATCGAGTCATGGTGCCAAATGAAGGGCGAGCTTAGAAGGCTCTACCTATCCCACCCAGTCACCTCCAACCAAGTGGGTCATAGTCGGAGGCAAAGAGCCCTACACGTGGATGAGCCTTGACCCAAGACCAGGCCGATTGAATATGAGAAAATCCAACATGAAGCCCCTACCCCAAGTCCCACCTTTGCCGAACTCTTGCAAATCTTTTCGGATCGGTTGGATAAGAGGTGTGCTTATATTGAGTCAGTGCTACATAGTGGGAGCCACCTCTTGAGCCTGTAGGGGCCACCTCTAGAGTCCTACCTGCCTGGGGGTTTGATTGTGTGATTGCGTGCTATATGTGCCCAGCGATGAGGACGCCGCCTATATAAGAGGGGTAGATTGTAACACCCTCAAATATAGCTAAGTTGTACTCTATATCGCTAAGGCACCTTTTGAAGTATCGGCTCAGTTCTTGAAAAGAACTCCGAAGTTAAGCATGCTTAATGGGGAGTACTACTGGGATGGGTGACCTCCCGCGAAGTCCCCCATTCTGGAGTCGATCACTATTAGAATGGGACAAAATTGTAAGGCTGGTAGGCCAAAGCGGACAATACCTCGATGGTATAGAGTACATGGCATGACAGAAGGGTTGGCTTAGGGGTGGGCAAATTAAGTTCACAACCAAAATTTACCACTACGTAGGGAGGGGCATTCAGCTGGCCAGGCGGGGAAGGGAATCAGACGCGAGGGGGCAACTGGATCTTCAGTCTGCACTACTTGGCACTCTATCTGCCCTGTCTAGCAATCGCGGCTTGTTAGTGGCGGTACTTCCCGCTCTAATAGACGATGGAGATTATGTTGGCACCACTGGATCGCTGCTCAACTTGTAGGACACCAGGAAGAAGAATTACCCCACTCAGAGCTCAGACGAGCAGGGGATGCCGAATCCCATGGGACTACACAGACTGCACTTTCTACTAACCAGAGGGCTCTTGTTCAGGGTAGTACTCTGGGCTGGGATGTTGGATCGAGGCGAGACCACTTTTTACTAAATGAGCTTAGTGTGCCTCCACTGAAAATCTTTATCAAAATTGCCCGAACAACTCGGTGGCAACTTCTAGATGCCGATCGGGTCGGACAGAGTGGAGGAACAAGAAACTAGAACCAACTCACCTGGGCTATATCTTGCTGGCCTGATGTCGGATTGGGTCGCAAATGAAGTCGAAGGGAAAAAGGATGCCTCAGAAATGATCCAGATCTACAATGAACACAATCTGAGGTGAGGAGCGCTTGTGTCATCCGTTCTCGCAAGGTATCACAGTCTGGGATGCCGACAGGACAAGGGAGCCTTGTTGGGGTCGTTCCTCTGAGCCTTGGTTCTGGAATGAGACGAGACCAGTGTTGAGTTGAATAGGTGACTCCAGGGTCAGCCTACACCGAAGGTGATGAGCTGGAGTCACTGGGGGACGAAATGGTGGCTCCTGCAATCTGACTTCTGTAGAACTCTTGGGGTTGGGGTGAGCAACCTGCGCATGCCAGGGAAAGAGGACGGACAGGGGTGCTCCGGTGTCCGAATAGAGTCCTTCTTCTTGGTGGTGAAAGAGGATTCTCAGGGGAACACCCCGACCAAAAATCACGACCAGACTCCTGAGAAAGTAGGTGAGAGGGCTTCTGCAACTCGCCTCTATCTATAGCCGGAGCCGATTTGCGCAGCTTGATGGGAACTGGTCTCCGAACCAGCTCCGACCTCGGATGGGGGTGCATGACCACTTGTTGGAAAGCTGGCTTGGAGTAGAATCCTATGATGCATTACTTGTCACCATGTGGCCCTCAGGGACACCGTAGTCATCGCTGCATCTTGATCGACACCTCTACTGTTGAGTTTGCCTGGGTGGTAGTGGAAGTAGAGGGCAGTCATGTAGTAAGCCAAATGCTCATGCGGCGAACCTTGCCCATTGAACATTTGCAGTTTCGAGGCTTTTGGGCAATCTGGAGGGAGCTTTTTAAATTGATGGTGAAGGGGATATAGCACACTGTATAGATCTACGGTGGCCACACCTTCACCATCCTGAGCGAACTTTGCCTCCACAATCCGCTCAATCATCTGCCTCTGAGCCATCAGGCTCTCAACATGGGTGGCGGAGAACCGCATGTTGGGCTCTTGTTGTGGCACCTCGACCTCCAAGGCAATAGGCGGCCTAGCCGCCACAGTCGATGCATTAATGGTGGCTGGAGCAGGAGAAGGTTGTTGCTCTACACCAGCAGGTACTGCAGAGGGTTGGACTAGGATCTCCTTTTCCCGCAGGAGTGCTTGCAGCAAGTTTTTGAGCTCCTGATTCTCACGCCGGAGCTCCTCCAGGGTGAGGGCTTGGACCTCACTGGTAGGACCCTCCTCACGCAGGGGGTCACCATCTCCACTGGCGCTGTGAACGTCGTCTTGACGCTCCTCCTGCCGTGTTGGGTCAGGCTGTGATGCCCTGGCAGGAGGGGTTGGCTCTAGCTGAGCCACCACCCAGGAGACGTGCCTCGACCTCCTCATAGCTTGCAGGGGTTGACTGAGGTCTTCTTGGGCGTTCTCCAGTTGCTTGTCGGTGGAAGAGACAAAGCAGGTGAACACCCTGACGGTGTCATATGTGACCTGGGCCACTCGCCTCTTCCTCGGCGGGTGTCGCCCTGGTTTCGGTGTTCCTCCTAGCCTGTCAAAGACAGACACTCGGGAGGTGGGCTTCTGCTCGAAGCGGTCCTCGCCTGAATCCCCCGGACTGGCCCAGGGGGAATTCGGGCATACTGGCTTGGGCATCCCGCGACGCTGCCTTGGCTGCCGGTGAGCCTTTGCCTTGTGCGAGGTTGAAGGCTCGCCTTGTTGATAAATAGCCCGACTCCGCACTTGCTGCAACTCAGACTGGCGGGGGCCTTTTTCTGATCTAGCCCGTTTTATGGCTCGGGCCTCCTCCTTCGTGGCCCAAATCTTTTTCATTTGGAGCTGCCGCTCCTCAGTTGAATCACCTTCGCCCCCTCCTCCCGAACTTTCTGGAGGAGCTAGAATCTATTGGAGGTAGGAATGATGGGGACCTGTCGATCCCAGGCCATGATCGGCTCGCCTCCGTCGAGCCTGATGCGGACGTACCCGACAAGCACAGTCTTACCAGAACGTGAAGCGATAGCCGCCGGGCGTGCTTTTTTCCCCACACGGTGTTGCCCTCGTTGAGTAGGGGTGGCCGTCTCGGTACGGCTGCCATGGCGACGACGGCGGCGCTGTCCCCGCTGGGGAGGAGCAACGTCAGCGGCGATGTGGTTGACCGAGAACACTCGGCCAACCGAGAGGACTGAATGCCTGACACCTCCAGTCATGGGGTTCTTGATGGCCTGACTGCTCAGGCCTGTAGTTGACATCGAGGGCCTGACACCCCCAGACATGTTGTAGTATTTGGCCGACCTAACTCGGCCAGTTGCAGAAGTAGAGGGCCTGGTACCCCCGGTTGCCGTCTTCATTGCGGCCGATCTGACTCGGCCAGCGGCAGCAGTTGAGGGCCTGACACCCCCAGCAGATGTCTTATGGACTAAAACAACATGACTCAATAAAGGAAATTACATAAGATATGACTCAAAGAAAAGGAAAATAACATGTGAACACATAGCCAGACTTTCTCAAAGTGATGCAAGCGATCCGAGCCAAAGAGAGCGTTGTGAGATGCCCTCATCAGAAGCATTACACCTCTACCTCTCGGCGATCCCTTCCACAGTAAGCTCGGTCCTAGTCTGAGATGAGGCGGGAGTGGAGAGGCTGGTCTACTACACCAGCAAGGTGCTCAGCAAGGCCGAAAGAAGGTACCCCGCAACCGAGAAACTCGTACTAGCATTGGTGACCTCAGCCAAGCACCTCCGACCTTATTTCCAAGGGCATTCCATCGTCGTGTTAACCGGTGAACCCCTGAAGAAGATCCTCTCTCACCCTGAAGCTTTGGGACGCCTCATCAAGTGGGCCATCATGCTTGGGGCCTACGATATCTCTTACCGTCCCTGCTCGGCCATCAAGGGATAGGCCCTCATGGACTTTATCGCAGAGAGCACCGTCCCGATTGAAGAAACACTTTATCGCACGGACCCACGTGGGACTTGTTCATCGATGGGTCTTCCAACTCGGCCGGAAGCAGCACCGGTGTCCTCCTCAAATCCCCCGACGGGGCAGAGCTATAGTACGCCTTGAAGTTCAACTTCCCGGTGTCCAATAATGCCTCCGAGTACGAGACCTTCATTTCAGGAGCCAAGATGGCACGACGGCTAGGGGCCGAGCGAGTCAGGATCCACACTAACTCCCAGTTGGTCGCCTGCCAGGTCAACGGTGGCTACGAAGCTCGGGAAGCGCCAATGATCAAGTACCTCCAAATGGTTAGAGGGTTGGCCCAACTATTCTAGAGTTTCGAGGTAGTCCGAATAGCTCGAGAGGAAAACTCCCGGGTAGATGCCCTCTCTTGTCTGGCCTCCTCTCTCGGCCCTGAAGGTACTTAGTCAATCTTCCTCGAAGATCTAGAACGACCGAGCATTGAATCCGAGCTCATGACCATTGACCCGGCACTCCCGAGCGACTGGTGGACCCCCCATGTATCCTGGCTCTAGGACTCCCAAGATCCCCCTGACCCTCGGGAAGCTCAAAGATTGAAGTACCAAGCCTGACGCGTCGTCATCCTGGATGACGCTCTGTACCGTCGATCTTTCTCCGGTCCCTTCCTTAAGAGTCTCGACGCTGACAAAGCCAGCCGAGCAATTCAAGAAGTTCACGAAGGCATCTATGGTGCGCATCAAGGAGGAAGATCGCTTGCCAGGATCTTGCTTCCACAAGGTTACTTGTGGCCCACTCTTCAGCATGATTGCTCGACCTACGTGTAAAAGTGCGACCAATGCCAGCGCTTCTACCATCTAGTCCACCAGCCTGCCTCGGAGCTCGTCACCCTTGCCGAGCCATACCCCTTCGCTCGATGGGGGATCAACCTCCTGGGGCCATTCCCTACAGCTCAGGCCTAGAAGAAGTTCATCATCGTCGCCATCGACTACTTCACCAAGTGGGTTGAAGCCGAAGCCACTGCCAGGATTACTGAGTCGGTCATATGGAGTTTCGTTTGGAAGTCAATCATTTGTCATTTTGGTATCCCCCGAGTGATTGTGAGTGACAATGGTCGGCAATTTGATTCTCACTACTTTAGGTTAGATTTTATCTCTTTTACCAGCGTGTATCTGACTGTACGTCCCGATATTCCGCTTAAAATTCGGGGCGTGACATGAACGTCAAGGCGTACTGTAGCTCTGCTCCGTCGGGTGACTTGAGGAGGACACCAGCATCGCTTCCGGCTGAGTTGGATGACCCGTCGATGAACAAGTCTCAGATAGGTCTGTGTGTGGATGAAGATGCTTCCTCGATCGGGACGGTGTTCTCCGCAATGAAGTCCGTGAGGGCCTGTCCCTTGATTGCCGCGTGGGGGCGATAAGAGATATCGTAGGCCCCGAGCATGATGTCCCATTTGACGAGACGCCCCAAGGCTTCGGAATGAGAGAGGATCTTCTTCAGGGGTTCGTCGGTCAACACGATGATAGAGTGTCCTTGAAAATAAGGTCGGAGGTGCTTGGCCTAGGTTACCAATGCTAGCACAAGTTTCTCGGTTGTAGGGTACCTTCTTTCGACCTCGTTGAGCACCTTGCTGGTATAGTAGACCGGCCTCTCGACTTCCGCATCGTTTCAGACCAAGACCGAGCTTACGATGGAGGGAGTTTCCGAGAGATAGAGGTGTAGCGCTTCCCCCAAGATCGGCTTTCATAACACTGGGACAAGGCCAGGAATTCCTTGAGATCTTCAAAGGTCTTCTGACATTACTCATCCTAGGCGAACGTGGCAGGTGCCATTTTGGGTCCCCTCAATAGTTTGAAGAAGGGCAGGCATTGTTCGGCTACCTGGGACAGGAAACGATTGAGCATAGCGATGCATCTGGTAAGGCACTAAACGTCCTTGACGCATGTGGGTGCTCGCATGTTCAGGATAGCCTGAACCTTGTCGGGGTTGGTCTCGATCCCGCGCTGAGTTACCAGGAAGCCTAGGAATTTCCCGAGTCTGACCCCAAAGGCACATTTGGCGGGATTGAGCTTCATTTTGTACTTCAGGAGAGTGCCGAAGGTCTCAGCTAGGTCGGTGAAATGATCTTCGGCCTTCGATGTTTTGACGAGCATTTCGTCAATGTAGGTCTCGACATTCCAACCGAGTTGTCCTTATAAGATGTGGTTGACCAGCCTTTGATATGTCACCCCGACGTTCTTTAACCCGAATGGCATCCAGGTGTAGTAGTGCATGCCGAAGTCGGTGATTAAGGCGGTCTTCTCAATATCCTCTGGGTCCATCTTGATCTGATGGTAGCCAGAGTAGGTGTCTAGGAAGCTGAGTAACTCGTTGCCGTAGGTTGAGTCGACGAGCTGGTCGATGCTTGGCAGTGGGTAGCAGTCTTTCGGAATGGCCTTGTTAAGGTCGGTGAAATCCACGCGCATTCACCACTTTCCCAAAGCTTTGGATACCAGAATGACATTGGCGAGCCACGTCGGGTAAAGGACTGGACGGAAGAGGCCAGTCCCTTTCCCCTTGGTGATCTGTTCCTTGATAATCGTTTGTTTCTTCGGGGCGTGTTTTCTCCTGCACTATTGGATAGGCTTCACTGTCGAGTCGAGGTTGAGCTTGTGCATCATGATCTCCCTGGGGATTCCGGGAAGTTGTTCATCAGACCATGCGAAGACTCGAATATACTCAGTAAGAAAATTTTTATATTATTCCTGAACACCAGATGGGAGGTCGGCTCCGATCTTGACTCCTATTAGAACATGCCTCTAAACAAGCAAACAGACAATGGCCGAATTAAAAGTAGATAAGCAAAGTTGAAAAACTTATCTAAATAGATAAATATGTCGATTTAATTAAATATTAGCATCAGGAGCTAAATCTACCAATAGAATAAACCTCAGCAATCCAAGTGACAGGGAGAGAAGGACCACCAGAAAGAAGAGACCAGATGCCTCCCCTGATGACTTACACTACGTCTCAAGCATCTACGCAAGTCTGGATTGTGACAAGCAAGAAGCGTAACAGTACCAGAACCAAGTGCTAGTCAGAGTAACACTCGTTAGTGTCAGTCCAAGTCTCTGACCACGTGTGCACACACTGGCTCATGCCGAGAGCTAGGCCTCTAGCTAGTTTCCCCCCCCAGTAGGATGCTACTGTCTAGCAAGAGCCCACGAAAACTAGCTTAAAAATCATGAACTGGGAAACCCCGCCACTACTCCCAAGTGGGCTAACCGCAGAGGTCGCTGGGCTACAACTAGTGGTTCCATCATAAGGAAAGAGATAGCAATTCCATTGGGATCTAAAATAACGCCACAGCTTATAAAAATACTTTAAACATAGTGAGATGCAATAATGTAATGCATAAATGGAATAAACATGCTAAATTGGGATTCTACAGGGATGGGCGGTTTCATTCTAGCCTCTCATCGAGACAGGCGGTTGAGGCTGGGCCGCTCATGAGGCTAGAGCGGTTGGGCCTTAGCCGCACAATTGTTAACATCGACATGGTCTACAGGCTTGGGTGGTTAGGATCAGGCCGCTTATGGGGTTGAACGGATTGGAGTGAGCCGCTCTTCCACCAATGCCAGACGAGGTTTAAAGGGATGTACAGTAGCAGATAGGCCGCTCATGGATTAGGCAGTTAGGGTCTAGCCACTTAAAAGGGCATGAACGGACCAAGGGAAGCCACTCTAGTTATACCGCCCTACTGTTCCAGAGAGATGCACGATATGGAGTGTACCGCACATGGTCATAAGCAGTCCAGATTGAGCCACTTATTGGGGATAAATAGTCTAGAGTTGACTGCACAAGGATAAACGGTCACATGGTAACCGCAATGGTATCATGACGGCGGGTTGGGTTTAGCCTGGGCCAAAACCTCTCCTGGTGGGCTCAAAACGAATGAAATCAAAAAATAAACTAACCTATCATGTTGTACAAGCCATTCCACACCTATACATGCCATTAAAACTTAAAAACGATGGCCATGCTAAAATTAGGGCTAAATTACACTAACATGGAATTTCACGTAAAAATTGAGGAAAATGGCGTTGGATGGCAGTTCATGTGGTGCCAGTGCGATCCTATCGAGATGAGGAGTCCATCCCCCTACCTATTGCGTGACGAAGACAGCGATTCAGTGCCGAATGGACGACGAGAGCCACGACGTCCTCACGGCCTCACGTGCCTCCACATTCCACGAATCGAGACGAGGTCAGCACTCACACATTCCTCATGATGAGCCGGTCCCGATGGTACCTCCCGCGCCTCGATCTGTAACCGATTGCGTCGAAACCGAGAGAGAGGGGGAGATGCGATCGTGAGAGAGAGAGAGAGTGATCGAGAGTGAGGAGAGAGGGGGGTGACAGTGGGTTAAAACATTTTATTTTATTATTTTTACCAATCAGAAAGATAAGGGACTTATCATTAGTAGCTCTCTAACTAAAGACTCCAGAAAATCTCTAACTCTACATTTATGAACATTGTTTCAGACTAAAATCCCTCTTAGCCATTTGGTGTCAGGACAATTCCTTGCTGATATCTGATTATTCTCCATTTATAGTGATTCCCTGCTCAAGTCTACTTGTTTATTGCCACTTGGTATCTAAAAAATCAACAATCTCAACTAGTGGTATCAGTTTATGGCCTAGTCTTCTTTGCTGGAAGATTTACTCCTGCATTGGCAGGGGTCGACTCCCATAGTTGACCCTGTCCAAGTCTCGGTCTATCTAGGAACCTTCTATTTTGGTGTCGACCCCAAGGGTCCACCCCTTTTGTCCAGACTGTAGTCTGGGCCATCCTGGCATTTGTCATAAAGACAAATTGGCCTCCTTGCTGCAAGTCATTGTTGATGTCTAGTTCATCTCTATCTAATAAAATTCATTGCTCATGACTACATATCTTTGGCCATTTATGTAAAATCTGAAATTGTTGTCAGGTCTGCTCTTAAACTTCTCATTTGATATCACTTCCTCTATTGGTAATTCCTACTTTATCATTTACCAACAAGCAAGTGGTATTATCCCGCAGCAAGTGGTATCTATTGAATGCTTCAATTAATATCAAGTGGTATAAGCTGTCTTGTTTCAACAATTGGTATCAGCCTTCTTGTCCAAAATGAATTCATCTGCCAGTTCTTGCTATAAACTTGCTCTTGCACTGATTTTTTTAATGAAAAAGACTTGGTATCTTTGCAAGTTCTGAGAAATCTATAGTCTGCTCTACTACTCTCCTTGGTGCCAACTATGCTCTTGAATTCATCAAGCGGTATCATTCGGTATCATTTGGTATTAGCTCCTTTGGCATTTGAATTTTTATCACCTCATGCAACTCCATGTGCTCATATTCTGACTCTGAAATTGGCTTTAATCTAAACCCTCTTTGCCGATGACAAATGGGGAGAGAATATGTGGAGTCATTGATATTGGAGAAAATTTGTTCATTGATATAGAGGGAGAGAATTGTTGAATCATTGAATCATAGAATCATGCTTATCATGTTGAATCATATCATGCCTGCATTGAATGCTGGTTTTAATGACATCAATGACTCATAATTGCCATCATAAAAAGTCAAAGAATTATTGTGTCCCAAGATTTTGATGATGTCTAACTATGACTCCTTGATGGGTCTAATGTGATTTTGATGATGTCAACAAGCATAGAGTTCATGTTAAAGTATGTGCAAAGATTGAGTGAGAGCAGGCAAGTTAACTCAAGCTCCTGTCAAAGCCCAAGATGCAAAGGCAAGTGGATGCATAGAAATTAAGAAATGTAGGAAGGCTTTGACAAAAGAAAAAGAAAAATCAAATTGAACAAGGTTGCCTTGATGCAAGACCTTAATTGCATCGACACCAGCAACCGCTGGGAAGCAATCTCTTCAGGCTGCGCCGACTCTAGCATCTTCACGTTCCCTAACGGTGTCGACTCCAGACAGTCTTTTGAAGTCATCTTCAAGCTCTCATCAACGAGTGCGTCGACGCAATAAGAGCTTCCTCACTGGCTGCGTTGACTCTACTTAGCTCTAGCAACAACTTACAAGGAACATCTCGACACACACACACTCTCTCCATCTCGAATCTCTCTTTCTCCCTCACACGTTCTCTCTCCTCCACCCCCATTCTCTCGGTTCGCGGTTCAAACGGACCCCAGTCGACGCGTGGGAGGTACCAACGGGATGGGCGCAATGCGAGGATCGTGCCAGCACCCTCCATCCCTCGGATCGTGGAGCGTGGAGACGCGTGCGAGCTGAAGGACGGCGTGGCTCCCGTCGCCCGATCTGCACTGATTCGCGATCTTCGTCGTGCAAAAGGTAGGGGAACAGACTCCTCATCTCGCCAGGAATCTGTTGACGCCCTCTGCGTCGCCATCTGTCGCCATCTTCCTAGTTTTCTGTGTAATTCTTTTTTGGGAGATTTTGAGATTAATTTCTCGATTTACGTGCCTCTCTAGATTTCTGGTCCAGACGGCCGCTGATCGAAGCCGGAGAGGTACCGTTGGATTGGTCACGTTGCGAGGATCGCGTTGACGCCCACCTTTCCTCGATTCGCAGAGCCTGGAGTTGAGCCGGGCTAGGAGGCGTCGCGTCGCCCTCTCGCCGGATCGGCACCGAATCGCCGTTTTCGTCGCCATCCGGGTAGGGGGATGGATTCCTCACCTCGTTAGGACACCGCCAGTACCACTTGAGCCGTGCTCCGACGCCCGTTGTCTCGTATTTCGTGCATATTCCTATTTAGTTCATTTTTAATCTTTTAATGCCTAAAATTATCTTCAATACATGAAATTATCTTTATGGGCATCGTATTTTAATTCTAGTAGCATGCGTAGGCTTAGAACATCAGTATGGTATGGCAGGTTGAATTGGTTTAGTGTTTCGTCGCGTCCCCTGTTGATTTTGATCGATCGGGAGGGGGTTTCAATTCCAAACTCCAGAGTCACGAAACCCAGGTGACATAACGCGCCACCCTCGGTGCGTTATAGTCATTTGACGCACCCTTAGAGGTGCGTTATATCGTCGGTGAACTATGAGTTTTCTGTAGATTTTCATGTTCGGGTGGCTTTAACCTGCCTCACCTGGTGCGTTATAGTCCCTGTATGTTGAATTAAAGGTCTGTTGCCTTTAACACCCCTACCCCTATGCGTTAAATTCGTATAACGCCCCCCTCTAGGTGCGTTATATCCTGTGTTTTCCTGTGGATTCTGGTCAGTCTAGTGGGCATAACGGCCCATGGGAGGTGCATTAAGTTCCTATAACACCCCACCCCTGGTGCGTTATAGCCCTTATCAGTGCGTTGTGTGCTGGTTGACTTTAACGCCCCTACTCTCATGCGTTATAGTCCTATAGCGCTCCTGCCCTGGTGCGTTATAGTCTCGTTTTCCTTTGGATTTATCTGAGTTCTGTTAAGCATAGCGGTCCTGCCCTAGTCCGTTATGGTATATAACGGGGTGGTCCTAGTCCGTTATAAACCTAGAGATTTCAAAAGCATGCATATGCAATTTCTAATGCATTTCATGTTTCATATGCACCATGTTTAAAGTATTTTATACACTGTGGTATTATTTTACATCCCAAGAGAGTGTCTTTCTCTTTCCTTGTGACGGAACCACTAGTCGTAGCTCGATGACGTCTGTGTCGGCCCAACTGGGAGAGGTGGCGGGGTATTCTCATTATACAATTTCTAAGCTAGTTTTCCATCTGTGTTTCTGAATCTGTGTATACATTGTGTACACATTGTTTCATACATTAACTTTGTTACACTGCGTGTAGAGATCTATTCACCTTCTTCAAAGCCAGTGCAAGTTTTATTGTCTAAGGCCAAAGTCAAGCATATGTCTTCAAGTGTGCATTTCTAGCTCAGTGCAATTCTTGCCTTAGGCAGAATAACCGCGTGCATATCTGCCTTAGTCATGGAGAAGGCCCGTGGATGTCTCACATCATAAGTCAGTGCATATCATGTTTCATTCAGGTTCTAAGGCCTGTGCATTTAAGCATCTAGCATACAAAGTCCATGCATGCGTTGGTCGCGTTGAAAAATATAAGTCCGTGCATGTTTTGGCTTTGTTGAAAACTCAAGTCTGTGCACAAATAAAGTCTGTGCTTGTTTTTAGTCTGTGTCGAAAACTCAAGTCCGTGCACAAATAAAGTCCGTGCATGTTTTTAGTCTGTGTCAAAAACCAAGTCTGTGCATCTCTTGAGTCTGTGCATATTTGTTGCATAAGTAACTGAAGTCCGTGCAAATATATTTGAAGTCCGTGCAAGTATATTTGAAGTACATGCATGTATGAAGTCTGTGCAGGTTTTGCATTTGTGGGTTATAAAGTCCATGCATAGCTTAGAGTCCATGCGCTCTTCTGAAAAATAAAGTTCGTGCATTTATCAGTCTTTGAAAGATTAGGTCAGTGCATATAAGGTCCATGCAAGTTTGCATCTTGCACAATTGGAGTCCGTGCAAACACAAACAAAGTCCGTGCACATTCCATGTTTGTGTAATGATGTGTTCATGCGTATTCTCCCTGATGTATTCAATGTCTGTGCCAGTCCTGTTTCATAGTCTGTGTACATTTGTCCTTGTTAATCCAAGGTCCGTGCATGCTTTGGTTTGAACCCCAAAGTCTGTGCACATTTATATGCTAACAAGATCTGTGCATATTTCTGTTAAGCGTCACATAGAGTCTGTGCATATTTGTCTCAGGCTAAAATAAGGTTTATGCAAGTTTCTGTGAAACTGGACACATAGTCCGTGCATTGTTTAGACCCATTGCATATATAGTCTGTGCATGTTTTTATTCCTACACATACAAGGTCCGTGCATGTTTCACACGTTACATAGAATAGTTTTTGCAAGTAACACAAGGCTCGTGCACATTCTACTCTTGTGTGATGTTAAGTCCGTGCACATACTCCCTTGTTCATACAACGTCCATGCATGTCAAAAACTATATAGTCTGTGCACATGCTTACTATATGCATATACGAGACAATGCACACATAACTCTGTCTATAAGGTGTTTGACTTAATGACTATTGTTTTCCTGACAGAGATCTTTCCAAAGGACTTAGATCAAGTGATCGTGAATTTTTAAGGAGGGCATGTGATCCAAGGCAGACTGTTCCTGAAGAGACTGTTATGAGGAAAGCTATAGCACTCAGTTTTGGACACGTGGTTGAGAGCCTTCTGGAAGCATTTGGCAGGAGTGTTTCCTCCACATGCCTAGGGCGTGAGCTCGTGGGTCCCAGACTGAAGGAATATATAAGACCCTCTCTCTGCAATCAAGACTATAATCAAGAATAGACGAAAAAGGAGATACCAGAGAAGAAGAGTTGCAAAGAACAGCAGAGCAGAAGAAAAGAGAGTTTGCGAGATTGGAGGAAGAAGAAGAGCAGACAGTGAGAAGAAAAGAAAGAGCAGTAGAAGAAGAGAAAGAAAGAAAGAAAGAGATAGAGAGCTCGAGGAGAGGAAGAGAAGCCATTCCTGAAGATATGCCTCTACTGGACTTTGGATCAGATCAAATCCAGTTAGCTCCGTGAGAGCCACATTTGTTTTACAATTGTCCACAGCTTTCTGGTGATGTGTTTCCATCGATTTTGTTTTTCTTTTGAACCTTTATTTCAAGCTGTTAGTCAGCAGAGCAAGTTGTGATGCTCAGCGGTGGTAGAGGATCGATTCCTCTGGATGGCTAAGCTGTATTGCCCAACGGATGGTGAAGCTGTATTGCCCAGCAGGTCAAGCTGTTTGTTAGTGATTGGCTAAGCTATATTGCCCAGTGGAAGCAAGCTGTGATGCTCAGCGGTTGTTGGCAAGCTGTAAGGCCCAGCGGTTAAGCTGTGTATCAGCGGGAATCCACACTCTGGTTTGAGTGTGGGGTGGACGTAGGTCTGCAGGACCGAACCACCTAAAAACCATCTGTCCACTGTGGTTTGATTGCATTGTCTGATCCGCTAGATGTATGCTTAGGCACGATCTATCTTTCTTTGTCTAGTGAGGGAGTTGGTTGCACTCCACCTGGTTGATATTGGCATTAAGAGCCCTTCTGTCATTGTTCCTTAAGTCATCCATCCGCTACTCAGGAAGCATTCCCATTAACTAAGTGAATTTCTTTAATTCCACATCTGTGACTAGTTACATCTTTTAATTGGGTGATTTTTATGGGAGATTCATTCACCCCCCCTCTGAATCCATTGCACCGAACCTAACAAATCTCATGATCAACATGGTGCCATCCATGCTCATTCACAAAGAGTTAATGCACATGCACATAGAATAAATACAAAATCAGGTATGTGTTCTTTTCATTGTGGTAAATATGGACATGTGGTTCATGAATGTTCCTAGATGAGAAGTGATGGTACAAATGCAGCAAAGAAAAGAAATTCATTCACTAGAAGGACTGCTAACCAACAAGGACCCAAGTAAGCTTGGGTACCTAAAAACTCCAAATGAGAACTTTGGATGTAGGAGTGCCTTGGAGCTGAACAAAGGATGATCAAGTAAATAAAAGCTCAAGGCAAAGGTTTGTGAATAAAATTTTCAACTTATGTTATTTTGCATGTTAGGCTTGCTTTGTAGTAATTGCATTATAGGTCTGTCTTGTTTTCAATAAATCCTGCAAGCTGAAATTGTCTCCTTGAACTGCTGAAACATCCTCCATGGTTTTAGATGAACATCTAAGTTGGATTACATGCTTAACACTTAATCTGAGTTTTTGGTATATTGAATGGTGATGTGCAGAAAGGCAGGTTAAGCTTGCTGGGAACTCTCACTATGCATGAGTTGGGTTTTCGGATTAATGCCTCCATCTTGTACCAAAAATATCTAATTTCAGATGCTTAATCCATGAGGAATTTGCCATGCTGATGGAATTGATATAATGATGAGTTACCGTTTGTCTCTTGCTACCATTTAGCAACCATATGAATTTCTTGTTTAAACATTCATTGCTTTTCATGATGTGTGACATGGCTGCACATATATTTCAACTCATCATTCTTGTGGACTCTTAACATTGTTTAATTGTGCTGATCTCCATGAGCATTGGTCAAAGGGGGAGCTTGTGAGTTTGCATTTCAGTTCAGAATGCATTGCAATAATCTGTGCTTGCATCATCGTGTGGTCTCATGCACTCCAATGCATACCATGTTAAAGGGTCACAACAATGCATATCAATTGGCATCATCTCTATTGCATCATGTGCTCACTTAAGTCATAGGTTGCATTCTCCATTGTCAACCCATGCACAAGTTTAGGGGGAGTCATCATTAAAAATCCAGCTTGCCTCCTTGCACATTTTTGTTGACATATGTATAGACTGCATCTTCTTAGGGGGAGCTTGTTTAATTTGTGAATTCTGCTACAATCTGCATTGCTGCTGATCAGGCCGACCTTAGACCTACTCAGGTCGACCTCGTAGTTCACCTCTGCTTGAAAATTGCTCTTGTCTGAGCTCAACGCGTTAACACCATGAGGTGCTTGTGTCGACACTCCTTTGCATCTGTTGGTCTTATTTCACTTATTCCAGTCTGATCTCACTGCACATCCGTAGGGGGAGTGTTCAATACCTACTTCCATTCATCTACCCAAGTGCATTCCATGCCCTCTTCAGCTCCTGCATCATGATTATGACATGCTGTGTTTTATATTGGGTCTAAATGCTTTGATTTCTCTGAACCTTTCTAGAGTGTCTGAAATCTGCCATCTCATGCATGATGAGCTGTCTGTCTTCTATCTCCTTGAATACCTTGAACTCTTGGGAGTATTTCTACCGCTCCTATGTTCATTTATCAGTTCTCGCCGTGCCTCGTGGAGAATAGCGAGAAGGAGCGCCTCCTTGTTCGTCTGTCGTCTTCCTCGTGCCGTAGGTCGCTGCGGGAGGACGAGTTGTTGTCCGTGCTTCGTGATACACGTGCGAGGGACCTTGTTCTTGGTACATAGACCTTCTTCGGCGTCTCCTTCATTCTCGTAGAAGTTTACTTTGCCCGTAGTCACACGTTCAAAGGAAGGAGACTTAATCCCGTAGGGATTTTAATGAAACTACGCGATCCTGACAATCGTCGTAGCTTACATTTGGCTTGCGGCCACCCCCTCGAGGGTCTAAATTGTAACAACATGTGGGCTATAAAGCCTTAAACTTAGGAATATTCGACGGTACGGGGATGCGTCGAATAAAGAACCCTATGTAGGAATATCCTATCGGCTGATGAAACACCGCGCCGAAACCTTGTCACATGTGAAATTAATATCCCGGAATTTAGGATGATAAATTACGGGCGCAACAAATGCCCCGCACGGGACATACGTCTAAGCCGGAGGCGGAAGCGGATGGCCCGTGCGTTCCACGGCTTTTGTCATTCTCCGGGCTCATAGGCATGCTGGAGTTTTGTGTGACTTTCCATAGTCTTATTGCTGCCCACATGCTGATTTGACTAACTGAGCTTTCTCTGATCTTGGTCTTGCAACTCCTGCAGACATGGCTCGTTCCACTCGGAACAGAGGGACCTCCCAGAGGTCCAGGACCAACGATGGTGACGATCATTATGTACGGAGGACGGACAGGCCTATGCCACCATTCCCTCCTCGCAGCATCACCCCCGAGGACTTTGACGCGGTGGACCGCGGAGTTACTTGGGTCGCTGAGGGCCCAATTGGGGAGACTACCACCACTGAGGGCGTTGTCGACGTCTCCAGGATCACGCGGAGGTTGGGATGCTACACTTATGATCAGTCGGGCGACTATCCGCCTCACTTTCCACTGGACTGTCACCTCTTTCCTTTCATCCAGAGTTTTGTACCACCTGGAGCAGAGGCTGACGACCCCCGGCTTCCAGAGGAGAGGCGCCGCCTGGAGCGGGCCATATTGCTCGGACGGGATAATATGCATGGCACCTGCAGTTTTTCTTATCCGAGCTTCCCAGAGGGTTTTGTGCGCCAGCGACAGTACCCTGCCCAGAGGAGTCTGGGCTCCTACAGGGAGTTTGACAGTTTTACTGTGAGGGCGGTACTGTCTTCACCAGCTGCTTGGCATCTGGCCGGACATCACAGGGCTGCAGATGTTGTCCTCGATGGGATGTTTCTGACTCCTTCTGGCGCAGCCTGTGCGCATGATGATTATGATGCTGACTGTATGCTAGAGAGGATTTTGGCTCATAGAACCCCGAGCTGGTACGGGAAATGGGCCGTTGTTCCTTCCCATTGCTATCGCCGCAGCGCCACAGAGTGGCTGTGGGGTGTACTGCTAGTTTACAAGACAGCACTTGATAGGGCGGGCAAACGCCATGCAGTGACAGCAGCTTTGTACTCACATCCCTGCCACACCGGACTGGTCCAGGCTCTAGCTGAGAGGTTTAACAGGCGTTGGAACACCTTCATGACTGCTGAGGGGGAGACTGCACTAGACCTGTGGGCTTTCCACAGGATTTCTGGTCTCCCAGTAGGACAAACCGTTGCGTTCTCCTACTCCGGGATGATATCAACGCGTTCGGCGTATTCCGAGGATCGACGATATGTATTTTTCTATTTTTTCATATTTTTTAGAAAATCTAGATTTTTTATAAATAACCCATTTCTTTTTTCTTTTTTTTTCATTCCTCTTCTTCCCTCTTCTCCTTTCCCCCCGTGAGAACCGACCGCGCCCCCTCTCTCTCTTCTTCCTCCGACGACGACTGCGGTGGCAACTTCCCCGATTACAGACGGCGGTGAGGCGACGACATGGCAACGATGACGGCGGTGAGGTAATCGCAGCGGCGTGTGGTTTGTGGAAGCTCGTGGGAGCTCTAGGGTTTCAAGTGAGTTTTTTGTGGATCGGCGGCGTTCTATCGCGTTTCGAGTGACCTTGAGGTAGGGTTACAGATCCTTAGCTCATTACTTACCTTCCCCGCGATTTCTAGGCCGAAGGGAGGTCGAGAGACGATTATTTTATCCCGGGAAGGGCAATCCATACTTTGGGGATCGAGCACTGGATTGAGCGTTTTAATGCGTTATTTTATAGTTTGATGGCATCAAATGATGCTCTGTGACATGGGGAAGAGTTTCCCCTTCATTTCCCCATCACCTGGGGGTGAATGGGATGTGGAATAACATTTTTGGGACATTCCCACCGTTCTTGATTTTTTGGAGTGAAAACAGTCCTAATAGGAACCATTTTTAGGTTTAGCGGCCCACATGGTGACCGCTAGCCGACTAGGGAGTGCCAGCAGGGTATATGGTTGAACGACTGGCCGTTAGCCTCTACGACAGCCAAGCGGCCGACCATTTCCCTCACGAAGCCACCGTGACTCCCGAGGCATTTCTGACCATTGCATTTTGACCGTTGAACAATTTTTGGGATTGGCGGTCATGAGGTGACTGTTTAACCCTGCCTAACGGTCTTAAGGGAGGCCGTTTTAGTCCCCAATGGTCACAAGGTGATCGTTTCACCTTTTCGTGCAGTTTTGTGGCGTGGCGGCCCCAAGGGGACCGTTTCATGCCTAAGGCGGCCCAGAGGGGACCGCTTAACTTTCAAACAATCTGAAGGAGACCGTTCCTCTCCTTTGAGCGGCGGCCTATGGGCGACCGCCTCTCTTCATCATGCGGTCTAGCATTTGACCGTTTTTGCACTGGGACAGTCTAGAGTGGACCGCCACCTGGGTTCTGTCCGACCGGAGTTCGGTTCATGCCGATTCAAATCCTAGGTGAGTAGACCTCGATCCACGTGCTGACCTATTCGACTAATATTGGGCATCTTGTGGGGGCCATGTGTGTGGGTGTTGTGGGGTCCCGGGAGGCGATGTGTTCTCGGCTTGTGTCACCGTGAGTCGGTGTCGGTACGAGGAGCGGTCCTTGTACTTTGTCCGATTCTGGCATTATTTCTGTTGGTTAGAGAGTCTACTCCTTCAGCGACTCTCCACTAGTCGTACCCTTCTGACACGCGTCTGGTCCCACCAGGGAGTGGTGGCGAGGCTACCCAAGAGAGACGACTTAAGGCTGGTTGCCATGGGTCTCCTACTGTGGCGGCTCGAGATCGGGCCGGGAGGAAGAACCAGCTAGAGGGCCTGACGTAGCGCAGTCAGTCAGTGTGTGCACACGTGGTCGGGGACTTCGTTTCATGTTGTATGATCTCCACTGATCTCCAAAAAAAATGTTAATTTAAAATAGAGATTTTAGTGGAAGATTATGCAATGTTCTATCTGTCCTCCTCCCAGGGGCATGAGGCCCCTGCTTCCCTTCCATTAGGTTTTCTCTCTCCTAGGTTAGATTTAAGGTCCATCGAGTCTAGGTGATGTGAAACCGCCACTCCTTGGACCTAGCAAGCAAGCATGACGGGATGGCGGACTCAGTCGCGTGGATTCATGCGCGTAGCGTACACCCAGGTCCGTAGGTGGACCGGCGATGGGGATGAGGGTCTGAAGTGGGACCTCACTGTTTCGAGGTTTGGCTAGCTTGCGGCTAAACCCCTAAGGGTCCGAGATGCCCAATTTCACGGGTGGCCAGCGCCAAGGGAGTGGGTTGTAGGGTCTCGCTCACAACTTACCCGCAGTGACACTCAACTTGATGAGGATTCAGGACCGGGCACTCACCTCACCGCCGACGGCGCAACTAGAGTTAATACTACCCTGAGCAAAGGCTAGAAAAACCAGCAGAGGAGAGTGGGCTAGAAGCTCACCTGATCAGCGTGAAGACGTCGATCCTGACCAGAGACAAAGGTGAGCGGGGAGACGTGGGTATGCACCCGCACGCTGCGCCGATGTAGCTTCCCCTGCTCAAATTATACAAGCACTACTCCTCTCGTAGGAGGGTTGGACAAGGGGTGGGGAATGTGGATTACATCAAAACTACCTCCACACGGGGAGGGGAGCTAAGCCACCCAGGCAGGGTGGGGAAGAGGACTACTAAGAGTACCGAATGGCTACTCGGTCGGTTCAGCCTGCTTCTGGAACTACCAGATAGATAGTCACTGTTGATGTCGCCATGGGCTGTACCGGACTCAGAAGACGCCGAAACCAGTGCCAAACCTTTTCTGACTGACCCAGGAAAGCTCCTGAATTTTCTAGGGATCGTTCGACGTCTTTGCTGGTCGTGGCAGACTCTGGATCTGGACCTCTGTGCTATAGCTCGAGCTGGACCCAGGGTACTGCAGCAGATGGATGAAGTCGCCACGGCCACTCACGAAGTCCAAACGAGATGGATCAAGACGAGTGCATCCGTAGTCAAGTCCTCTTCGAGCAACAATTAGGAATAACACCAGAGGAGGTCGGGGAAGAGAGATAGTACCCGTTGAGTGAAAGGGGGTCGGTTCAAGCCCAGACTGGACTATTCTGCGCACCTGGGGGAGAAAATTCTGAAAATGCTCCTCCGGATGCTGAACGGGACTCTACTTTTTGCTGATGGACTTTGAATGGTAGTAGAAACTCTCGGTCGAGCAGCGCCTCTAGAAGCTGTGGAATGAGGCCGTGGAAGCTCCTGGAATCCTCCTCTGGTTGTCTGCCTGGGCAAAACTACGCTGTCGAGGGAGATTCACTCTCACGGGCAGCTCGGAGCTCGGACGATGACGAAACCACCTCTCTTGGATCGCTCTCTGGATGACCTTTCCAGAGATATATGATTTGCCACCAGAAGAGTCAGGGAAGGGTCGGAGAAGGCACTGCCTTCAAGACCCTAGTCTGCTGCCCGCGAACTCCACAGGGTATGGTGGTGGAAGAGGATGAAAGTGGGGAGATGAGGAGGGGGAGATGGAGTGGGAAGGGGCAATGCTTCCTAATATGTTCATGATGATAATGCACTGATGTTTGACTTCCTATATGCACCTTGACCCCCAGGGACGGATTATAGAGCTCCAGGGGTTGCTCCACTCGACAGTCCAGTAGCGGGATGACCTCCAGCGCTCCCTGGACCTCCTGGTAAGCTTTAGCCTTAAATCCAAAGTGTAGTGTTTATGCTTAGCTGAGACTGACATGATTCTAAATGCAGCGTGCCAAGGGAGCCCAACGCCAGGCACCAGACATGTCGTCTTCCTCCTCACAGCCCCCGACAGATCGGGTCGAGCGGGATGCAGATTTCGCACAGGTGATGGCACAAGCCAAGGAGGCTGAGGCCGCTCTTACTGAGAGTGTGAGTGAATAGCTATACTTTCCCTTTTGATTTTGTGATTAAGAGTGTAGGAATGATTTATGAGATGAATGCATATGCAGGCGAGGGAGTTGATAGCTATGCTGGGTGAGGCTACCCGACATAGGGAGGAGGCAGAGCGCTCTCGCACTGAGGCAAAGCGTTATCGCACAGACGCAGCGGAGGCAGCATGCCGCTGTGCAGAGAAAGAGCTATCCCGTGGTGGGATGGTGGAGGTGGAGCACCTTCACGCCGAGGCGACAGAGTTGAGGAGCAGCCTAGAGCAGTCTCGGCTGCAAGTTGCTGAGTTGAGGGCGCACTGGGGGTGTATCAGCAGATGAGCTAGAGATCGAGACGGAGCAGGACCCATAGCGATGCGCCCAGCCATGCCTACAGAAGTTACTTCACCAGCTCCTCCAGTCTGCGGAGGAACGAGGATGAGGAGCGGCGTCATTGACGGCGAGAGGAGGGGAGCTCAGCCATGGACCTGCCCGGGAAGAGGCACGAGGGGACTGGTGACAGCGGGGGTCCTGATGAGGGACCAGCTTGATGTACTATATAAGACACATGTATTTTTGACATGAATGCTATAACATGACTTGTTTTTGGCTTCCAAAAGATGAATGCGTGTATGCTGACATCGGCTGACTGACACTAAATCCTACGACTGATACAGGAGAGCGAGAGAGAGAGAGAGAGGGACTGGGGGACTTGAGTGGAATGACTCAAAGAAACAAAAAACTAAGGCGGGAGAGAGAGGCGATCACCCAACAAGCCGCTACCATAACCTGGCGGTCTCACGATAGACCGCTGAAGGTTGACCAAGCACGAGCTCAAGGAAGGTCAGAAACGGTCCTTCTTAGAGCACATATCTTTAAAAGATGGTCTTCAATTGACTGTTTGTATTGAGAAACGGTCTCCCCAAGACCGATGAGTCTGTCAGACAGACGAAGGGTGTAGAAGAGGAGAGAAACGGCCCTTTGGTGACCGCCATGAACTGGTGCGGTCACTCGATAGACCACAAATTTGGAAACCCTGTTAGCTCCGATCGGGACTCTTTTGGGGAGTCCCAAACCGTGGGCAAGGAGTCCTAATCCATGCTAAAGCTTATCCTAACCTGATTTGGGGCTACCCTACCTCAATCCTAGTGGGATTAGGCCAAGAATCTGGGCCCTATAAGTAAGGGGAACCCTAAATTCGCAACTCACATCAAACCCCTATTTTAGGCCTTGAAAAGCTTGCTAACCTTACCCAAATCATCATGAAGAGGGCTCTTGAAGGAAGTTCAGAGTGGGTGGTCCCCACCTCTATAAAATCCTCATTTTTTGTGTTTTATTCCTAATTTGACTAAGAAGAAAAGGACAAGATTTTTCGGAGGATACGTGGATGCTTGCGCGTGTGGCCAAGACGCTTGTGCATGCGGAGGGTTGACCCGCGTGCTTTCTCGTGAGCATTCTTCATAGCTCATTCCACGTACGGGTACGATGAATGAACCCTTGCACGAACCTTGCACGTAAATGGATCATCACACAAAACTGAGACTGGGAAAGGCCGTTGGGCCTCTGGGTTGGGAGGAGGGTGCGGCCCCCAGGGAGTTTGCCCTCCTTAGGGGCGCGACCGTGCCCTGGGGTGAACTGGCCCCGGGCGAGCCACAATCCCAAGGGATGGCCCCCGGGGGTCTTCTTTCGTCATCTGAGGGTGTCCTTTAAGGAGCACGAGACTCTGGGATGTTGGAATTAGCCTGTGGAGGCTATTGTTGTCGAGTCATAGTTGCCACTCGCAAGGTGTTCGGGTAAATGCCTGACACACCTCAAGTCATCGAACGGCCCGAATAACTGGCTGAGGGGCTCCAGAATGGGCCTTGGGCTGAGGGTGTGAGCTCGTGAGAGCTGAGAAGAGGCATTCTGGGAACATGGGCTTGGCCTCAAGGTATGTGCCACGTTACGTGGCTAGTTGGTAGAGCAGCTTCGGATTGGCCAGAGAGCTAAAGGGAAACGGCTCATCGCCAAGTGTCTGAGGGTCGGGGGCAGCCCCGACTTGCTGGAGGGTCGTTATAAAACCCGGTTGGTATGCTGGAGCTGCAGATCGACCCGCGGTTTGTTGTAGAAGGGCCAGAATATACACGCCCGCAAGGTGTTCGGGAAAATGCCCGCCACACGCGTGTGAGCCGTATGTGCGTACTGCGGGCCTCCAAAGCCTGTGGTTGACTTAGTTGGGCCTCCCTTTGACCTTGAAGGGTTGAAAGAAGGCGTCTTGGGGTAGGCCCCTGGCCCTTCCACTGAGTGCCTCGTGGCGTGGCTTGTAGTCGGGGCACCCCCGGGTTGGCCCAGGTGGTTGTGTAGAGCGCGGACAAAGTCTGCAACTGAGTGGTCAGGGGTGATCCTGATTGATTACTGGTGTCGTCGTATGCCATGACTAACGGGTTAGGGTTGTTGGTTGGGCCCATTGGACTGCTAGAGGGGCTAGATAGCCCATGCCTTGAAGGTGTTTGGGAAAATTCCCGAACTCTTATTTCTGGGCATTTCATTGGGAAATTGTCCGGGTACAACACCTAGGAAAGGCGAAAGCACCCCGGGTAGTGACCCACTCCCTAGGAATGTTGCCAGCATAGATGAAGCCGGCCCAGTAGCACAGATCACAGTGCCAAAGGCCATGTCAGTGAAAAGTCTAAGTGTGTGAACTAAAGGCAATAATGGCCCCGAAATTGGGCGTTCAATGGCATGAAGGCTATCTGGATACTTCTCATGGCGACCTTACATGGCCACGACGAGATGAAAGATCAAGGCGACCCCTGGAGCGAGTCCGAGACCCGCATGTCGACTCTGGCCTGGGGGGTGAATGGATCTCAATCTCAATGATATTTACGGAATTAAATTCTTAGCGTGCTTAAAATGATTAAGCCTTAACGAATAGCCCAAGCAGAGACGAGAAGCCTGTAAATTCTAATTTCTAATACAATCCCTCAACAACCCACACTAACCCTTCGGGGGCCTCATCAGCCTCCTAGGTGGCATCCCCAGTTCATGGTAGCGGTAATTCGATACCTAGTATCGGGTTATCGGTATCATGGGCTCTGGGTCATTATAGTTGGTATCAGAGCGGAGTTGGAGAATTGTATCATGAACTGAAATCTGCATTGGTCCAGAGCAAGTCCTTTTGAGTCGTTGTTGCTGGCTTAGGATGTTTCTTGCAATGCTAATGTGTTTTCCGTTGTCGTGTTTTCCTAGATTCAAGATGCTACCTCAAAGGCGAAGAACCCCAATTCCTCAGAATGAGGCTAGTGGTTCAGCTGCTCCTACTGTACCGATTTTTGCCCAGGCTGCACCTGTTCTTAATCCGCCTGCGGAGTTACCCGATAGTCGTGGACGAGCACTGAAAGAATTCTTGTTGTTCCATCCACCGACTTTCGAGGGTCAATCGGATCCCGAGGCAACGAGGGAGTGGTTGGATGCTATCGAGCGCATCTTCCAATGCATGGAGTGCGCCGAGGATGAATGGGTTATGTTGGCCTCTTTTCAACTTCACGATACTGCACGCACGTGGTGGACCTCAGAATGGGAAGTCACCTTTCGTTCTCGTCCGCTTCGACAGATCACTTGGGCTGAGTTTATTACTGCATTCGAGTGTGTTTAGACTCTAGCCTGCCTGAAGTTAGCCAAGATGTATCAGTTTCTAGAGCTGACACAAGGTGAGATGTCGGTGCTGCAATATCGCGATAAATTCATTGAGTTGGGCCAGTATGCACCGCATATTTTTGCCAATAAGACTGTGAGGACTCAACAGTTTCTACGCGGACTGAGAGCAGAGTTGAGCTTGTTGCTGTTCGCTACACGTGTTGCTGAGCTGGATGCCGCTTATCAAGCTACTGTCGCACTAGAGTTGGAGTTGGCGAGGACTCGAGGTTTCGCTCAAACTGGGATGGTGTCATCGGTCGTGCCACATCAGCCGCCCCCCCAGTCGTCTGCTTCAGGAGTTTCTCCTACTTTTCTCCTGCCGATAGTGCTCCTTTTCGGCAATCTCAGGGTAGAGCTTTCCGTCATAAGAAGAAGAGGAAGAGGTTCAATCAGCCCATGTTTTCTGAGCCGAGTCAGCATTCTGGTTCGTTTGTTCGGCCGCGTTCAGATTCTGTTATTTTTCAGCCGAGATTGTGTTCCAGATGTGGTGGTAGTCATCCGAGTGTGTCGTGTTCTCTGTCGGTTGTGTGCTATCATTATGATCAGCCGGGGCACATTTCCCGTAACTGTCTGTTGAGGCAGCAGACGGTGCAGTTCACTCAGACTTCACAGCCGTAGCAGTCACAGTTCCATCTTCCGCTGCCACCTCAGCCTTCTCAACCGATTCAACCATTTCGACCTCCGGTTCCTACACCTTCTCAGCAGTCATCTACCGCTACTCATCCGCTGAGAGCCAAAGTTACACATATTACTCGTGCGGAGGCATTGGCGTCTAATCTGATCGAAGGTACAGTTTCGATTTATGATCGCACAACGCATGTTCTTTTCGATTCAGGTGCGACGCATTCGTTTATCTCCGAAGATTTTATTGCCCGTATCGAGAGACCGGTGAATGAAATTTCCTGCCAAGGTTTTACCGACCACCGAGTTTGCTGCTCCTGCTGCTGTTGTTGTTGCTCTTGCTGTAGTTGCTAGTTTTGTTCCGCCATTATTTTTGGTTGGGATTCCACGAGACCTCTACTGAGCCAGTGATGGGAGACTCACCCCTAATTTTTAGGTGTTACGATTCTTCCTCGTGATTCGAGGGTACTGCGTGGAGGTCCTTAGCTACCAGCTTGTCGGGCCGAGTGTTCACTTGGCATGTGATACGTTTTACTACTTTAGACTGTACTTTTATTAGACTGGACTCTATTGTAGTTGTTGTTTATTTATGTTGTTATATCTATTGTCTTGATTTATTTCCTATTTCTATGTACACCACACCTATCCTTTAACCCTTCTAAGTCTTCAGACTCATGGGTGGCGGGCCGAGGTTCGAGTCACGTTGGTTCCTTTTCGGTACTCGGATCTCGGGTCGTTATAGTTAGTATCAGAGCTATGGTTGTGGAAGTACATGAGAATTCAACATATTACAATGATCAGAGTCCGTAAGGTCTAGTACAGTCAGCACCTGGCATAGGGTTTCGTGTTTGTTTTCCGCTTGGTTTCTCGCGTGAGAGCGTGAGTACGCGGTGTTGGCGCTGTGAAGATGGCTGCTGTCATCGTCGGAGTGTCGGCGTAGAGTCTAAGGATCGAGGTCGAGAGCTTTCTCCCTCATCGATGGTGGCCCCGATTGTGCTGTGTTGGGCAGAGGTTGCCGGCTGGTGCATTGTTGCGGTGCTGCGTTCGGGGGATCTGCAGCGAGGTCATGTGGCTGGTGAGGATTGTCCGTTGTTAAATGGCCGTGAGTATGCTCTGAGGGAGTTGTTATCGGGTTGGCCACCCCAGCTTGAGGTTCATCCAGCCCCCTGAGGTGTTGAGATCGTGGTTCGAGATGGTAGAGCGGGCGCTTTGGTCGAGAGATGTGCCCGGATGAGCGTTGGCAGGTGTCGGTTATGGTTCGTGTTGCGGCTCTTGGCGTGGTGGTCCACGCGGTGGCAGCTCAAGAATGGGTTGGTGTTACCACAGACAGGTTCGAGAGAATAATGTCCGGTGGCTAGAGATGTTGCGGCCTTCGAGCTTGACATTTTGGTGGATTTTTCATCGCTCTTTGGTAAGCGTTTGGCGTGTTATTGGTTTTGAGATCAGAGGTAGGTGTAAGAGAGGAGCGTGTGGCAGCGGCTAGCTTAACCGCTATGGCAGAGTGTGGCTGTCTGTGAGAAGCGTTACCCATCCCCCGATGTGTAAGGGTGTGTTAGCACTGCTCCGGAAGGATGCGTGCCAGTTGGGCAGTGTTTGTGAGAGCTTATGGCTGGTGTTGTGCTTTTCGAGGTGTCGTGAATCAGAACTTGTGACGTTGCAGAGGATGTGTTGAGCGTCAGAGGATTAGTTCCTCGATGTGAGATCATCTCGGGCTACGTGAGACGTGTTGTTGTCGTGCCGTTGCTGGAAGCATTGTGATTTATGACACTGACAGGATGGAAGGTTGGGAAAATGTGTCGACAAGTATGCCGTGAATTGTTCAGGTGGTGTCCCGAGGCTCTGAGGTAAGAGCAGAGCCGAGGATTGGCAGACGTCCTTTTGGATCGTTTTGAGGCAAAGGATTTGATGAGACAGGTCGAAGGATGGTGCCGTTTCGATACTCCGCGTCGGGGCGTGACAAGTAGTGTTTGATATAACCAATCATTCCCCACCCCTTGTCCACCCCTCCTGCAAGAGGAGTAGTTTTATAATTAAGCTATTTCGGGTCAAAGCGACTCTGGCGTAACGTGCAGGGAGCAAACCCACGCTTCCCCACTCGCCTTCGTCTTCGAACGGTGGCTGATTTCTTCAAATAGGCCAAGTAAAGCTCTTAGCCCTCACTCCCTTTTTGGTGCTTGTTCTTTCAATATTCAACATTGCTCCCTCAATAAGTGAGAGAGCGCCCGGTCCCGAGGCTTCGCTGTCGTCGAGCGTCCGCCGTGGGTGTGAGTGAGTGATTCCGTGCCCTTTGGCACTTGGCCCGCCCATTGAATGGGGCACTCGTTCCCAAGGGGAGATCAATCTAAGCCTTTCTAGCCCTCCACCAGCAAGGGTCTAGCCCCACATCCTTGACTCGGTATCCCCGAGTCACCCCGGGTAGAGTGTGTGTGCCGTGAGAGTGCCCGCCTAAGCGAATTCGAGAAACTTGTGATCATGCTTGCGGTTATAGGTCTAAGGAGCATCGGTATAGTGGCTGCTATCCCCAAGGTGGTGTCACATCAGTTCCATTTTTGCATTAAGCACAATTGTGTGAGTGCGAATCATATCAGCTACATGTGTGAACTGTGCGTCATTCTGAGATGCAAGAATAGGAATGTCAGAAGCTGTTGGTTGTTCTACAGCACGAACTGAAGTTGGTTCTACAACATATTCTAGATACCACCTGTCCTCTTGGTCTATAGGAGTCAACTGTGTGTAGTGATCATTGAAGACACTGACCATATATTGCACATCATCAGCTATCATCTGCAATTTGTCTGATAAGCCAGCATAACACCTTGTTATATGATTATGCTGAGTCTTGGTCTCATGAAAGTACTGTGCAGCCAAGGTTAGTTGCTCATAGTGATGTATGAATCTGTCATTCATTCTTCCTATCTGATTTCCTACAACAGTGAGAACACCTTGAATGTCTCGCACTAGCTTATTGAAGTTTCTGTCAGACTACTTTTTATCCATCTGGATAGCTACCATTCTGCGTTTACTGTCCACCCTCATGTGAGTTAGCTGCTACTCAACTTTTTTTTATAATTCTTTCATTCCAGTGTTAACCTCCACTTTGAATTGGATTAGCTGATGCTCACGGTAGTTAGACTGTTCTTTTATGGCAGAGTTCATTAATCCAAACTGAGCATTTAAGTACCGGTAGAGAGTATCGGTCTCTATTACAGAAGATGTGGGAGGCCGAGAAGACTGAGGATTAGCTGCTGTATGAACCTCAGGAGGGATGTTCTGGTGATGTTGCTCTTGAGCTACTTGAGGCTCTTGACGATCTAGATGTTCCTGTTGAGCCTCTGCTACTTCCTGAATAGTAGGTGGTGGCTCTTCTTATTCAATCTCTACTCCTTCCTGTGCTGTAGGATCTACTGGAGGTAGATCATCTTGTTGAATCTCTACCTGCTGTTCCAGTTGTTCATCCAGATTCAATTCCGGTTGTTGTTCCTATTCTATCATCTGCTACTCTGGCTACTGCTGCTCTGGCTACTGCTCTGGCTAGTCATCCACTTGTGTTGCATGGTCCCCAGGTAGCTGCCTTTGAGAGTGACCGTTTTAGGGTGAAATGGCCAGGAGGTGACCATTCATCCCTTCTCTTACCCCCGTGGTGAGGCGGTCTTATGGTGGCCGCTTCCACCATCGAGCGGTCTGGCGACAGACCGTCAATCCCTTTGGCAGTTAGAGCGTGACCATTTTCTGGGTTTCAAGCCACTCGAGGTCAGGAAGAATACCGGCCATGCGACTAATCGCTAGGTGACACCCAACGGTCAGGCAATGGATCACCATCCTTCTCGGTAGTCTGGGAGTGACTGTCTAGTTTCTGGAGGCATCTGAGACCATGCGGTCCTAGCTGGACCGCTATGTTAGGCTTTGCTGTCCCAGCCAGACCGCCTAGCTTTGGGACGGTCTAGGGAGGACCGCCTCTTGGCTTTCGTGTTTGTCGTGCTCGTTTAACCATTGGGTTGGACCCCGGTCGACCCGGTTGTGACCCAGTGGTCGACCTTCGATCTCGTAAGCGTTTCGGACACACCAGGGGTTTCGTGTCCACATTCTGGGGGTGTCTGGAGGTACCGTGTTACCTCGATTAACATGCTCATGAGTTTGAGAGTCCGGGTGACCCCACATGTTCTGGGTCTTTGTGTTACGCTTGATCGAGTCACTGTGTATCAGTGTGAGTGCGGTGGGGTTTTCCCCCACACATTGTAATTTTCTTCAGAAGGTGGTTTCCGAGTGGGCCATGTATGAGGCCTTGGACTACGAGTCCAGTCGCCCAGCCTGGGACTGAAAGTTTCCTTAGTTCCCTTTTTGAGGGAATGGTCTCAGCAGTCGTGAACTGCCCATGAGTCATCGTGCCAAGGTTTCTGACCTTAGGGTTAGGACAGATTGACGGCATGGCGTCGTTCGGTACAACGGTCTTGACCTCGAGTCTTGTGACTCAAGCACCGTTAGATTTAGTAAGTCTAGAGGACTGTCCAGAGTCCAGTGGCTTAGCACCACTTGGTCCTTCATGACTTTCGTGCATGGTGCGTGTGTGGTTCTCAGAGTTTCTCCTCAGAGAGTGGTCACATCAGTGGCTCCCCACTAGTCGTAGCCCTCCGACATGCGTGTGATCCCACCAGGGAGTGGTGGCGAGGCTTTACCCGAGAGAGACGGCTTTAGGCTGGTTGCCGTAGGGCCTCCCACTATGGTGGCTCGAGTCCAGGCCAGGAGGAATACCAGCTAGAGGGCCTAACGTAGCGCAGTCAGTCAGTGTGTGCACACGTGATCGAGGACTTCAGACGCGTGTTGACAAGCACGACCCCAACTAGACCCTTGTCAGTGTTACTTGTGTGTGTCTCAGTTTTCGCCTGGGGCGAGTAGGGAGACACTGCGGCGCAGTGTAAGTAGTCAAGGGACTCGTCCGGCTGTGCTTCTAGTGGGCAGATACTCCTGTCACGTGAGATGTGACTCTCCTGTTTTCGAGTTTCACTTCTCGTCTGGGAGACGTGGCTTCTAGACCGTTCCAACATGTTTTCCCAAGGTGGTGGCTAGAGGTGCTTGGTAGGGATTACCGAGGCCTCGTCTGGCCAGTGTGGGACTGTGTGGTCCCAGTTGGTCATGCCTGTGTGGGCAGACTTCCACGGCAGGGTTGATGCGGGTGTTTCCTCGGTAGGTCTGGTATTAGAGTGGTCCGGTTCTTGATTGCAAAGCAGGATGCAAATATATCTTAGCAGCCACAGACTACTTCTCCAGATGGGTGGAAGCAATAGCGCTAAGAGAAGTGACGGGGGATCTGGTCACCAGATTCTTCCAGGAGAATATAATATTTTGGTTTAGAGTCCCCAGCCGAATTATCTCTGACAATGGTAGCCATTTCAAAAATCAGAAGGTATATCGATTAGCTGATAAATACAAAATTGACTGGAGGGCATCGTCCCCCCTACAACCCCCAAGCCAATGGGCTTACAGAAGCCTTCAACAAGACGTTCTGCACTTTGCTAACGAAGGCTGTTAAATCCAATAAGAAGGATTGGGAAGAAAAGATGTACGAAGCACTTTGGCTTATCGTATAGTCTACAAAACCCCAACTGGTTGTTCACCGTTCTCCCTTGTACATGGGTCAGAGGCTATGGTGCCAATTGAACCGGAGGTTCCATCACTATGGGTTGCCATTCAACATGGGTTGGCTAGCAACGAACAAATCGACATAGAAAGAAGACTGGAATAGCTCACCGAGCTCGAAGGAAAGCGTCTCCGAGTGCAACAAAATATTCAACTATACCAATCTCGCATGACCTGTGCTTTCGACAAGCTGGTCAAAGGGAGAGAATTCAAGAAAGGTGACCTAGTGATGGTCAAAAGAAGGGAAGTGATGGCCTCCAACCCTAAGAGAAAGTTAGTTGAAAATTGGTACGGACCATACATCATCCGTTGGGTCTATGAAGGGGGTGCCTACATCCTCGTAGATCATAAAGGAGTAGTCCAGTTCTCCCCTCTTAATGGGAAGCATTTGAAGCTATACCATATAGCCCCGCCGGCATTCTTAGAATGACTGAAAATCACCTTGGCCTAGTGGCACTCCACCCTGGCCGAGCTCTCTAAAATATCCAGTCAACTCTGACTGATTCCAAGGCCATTGGTCCTCAATTCCAAAAACATCACTGGCAAATACTAATCCTGGGATCCCTCGAAGGCCCCCCTAGTCCCACTGTGTTACCCTTTTACACAATATCGCCATTGCGGACCTTACGTCCGAATCGGCATAGAAAATTCTTCCTTTACGTTAGCATTACCTCCTTGCTAACGAGTAAACACTTTCTCGGCGCAAGGTCTCGTGCCCTAGCCGACCTTTTATACAATATTGACATTGCGGACCTTACATCCGAGTCAGCATAAAAATTCTTCCCTTGTGTTAGCATTACTCCCTTGCTAACGAATAAACCACTTTCTTGGCGCAAGGCCTCGTGCCCTAGCCGACCTTTTACACAATATCGCTAATGCAGACCTTACGTCCAAGTCGGCGTAAAAATTCTTCCCTTGCGTTAGCATTACCCCATTGCTAACGAATAAATCACTTTCTCAGTGCAAGGCCTCATGCCCTAGTCAACCTTTTACACAATATCACCAATGCGGACCTTATGTCTGAATCGACGTAGAAATCCTTCCCTTGCGTTAGCATTACCCTCTTGCTAACGAATAAACCACTTTCTTGGCGCAAGGCCTCGTACCCTAGCTGACCTTTTACACAATATCGCCAATGTGGACCTTATATCTAAATCGACGTAGAAATCCTTCCCTTGCATTAGCATCACCCCCTTGCTAACAAATAAACCACTTTTCAGGCACAAGGCTCCGTGCCCTAGCCAACTTCACACAATATCGCCATTACGGGCCTTACGTCCGAATTGGTAAAAATTCTTTCTTTGCGTTAGTATTACCTTCTTACTAATGAATAAACCCTTTTATCAGCGCAAGGTCCCGTGCCCCAGCCAACAATCATATGCTACCATCTAGGGTCAAGCATCGCCTATCGACCCATTGCCATTCTCTTACCCTATGATTCAAAAAAAAATGGGGCTTAAAATAGAGGTGCCCCGCCAAACTTGTTCCTACACTTGGGAAAGGACAAAAATGACAATAACCCGACTATGACGAAAACTTGAAAGGGCGTTGTAGGTAAAATCGGGTACCCCGCCACGTGAAACCCGAAAGACCGCGTGGGCAAAAGCAAGAGGGGGCCGATTTCGGTGAAAACTTGAAAGAGCGCTTGTATCGGTAATGTGGTCAACTAAAAAAAATGATGATGAACACATCTTCCATCCAGAGGACCCTTCCTAGGGTCAAAATAGAATATTCCCACAAGACCCACTAGAGAACAAACCACTATTGACCCTTGTCAGCATCGACAAGATCGATCAACATTCCCTTAACCTAGACCTTTCGTCCTCGTTAATGAATAAACCTATATTTACTTCGACATTTATCCAATGTCGATGAACAAATCACTATCGACCCTTGTCATCATCAGCAAGATCGGTCGATGTTCCCTTAACATGGACCTTTCGTCCTCATTAATGAATAAACCTCTTTGCTTCAACATTGAACCAATGCCGATGAACAAACAACTATTGACCATTGTCATCATCGGCAAGACCGGTCACTACTCCTTTAACCTGGACCTTTCATCTTCGTTAATGAATAAGCCTTTTTACTTTGGCACTTAACCAATGTCGATGAACAAACAACTATTGACCCTTGTCATCATCAGCAAGACCGGTCAATACTCCCTTAACCTGGACCTTTCATCCTCACTAATAAATAAACCTTTTTAATTTGGCATTTAACCAATGTCGATGAAGAAACCATTGTTGACCATTGTCATCATCGGTAAGACCAGTCAATTTCCCCTTAACTTGGACCTTTCGTCCTTGTTAATGAGCAAAATCTTTTTGCTTCGGCATTTAACCAATGTCAATGAGCAAACCATTGTTGACCCTTGTCATCATCGGCAAGACTAGTCAATTTCCCCTTAACTTGGACCTTTCATCCTCGTTAATGAACAAATCTATCCTTGCTTCAGCATTTAACCAATGTCGATGAACAAACAACCATTGACCCTTGTCATCATCGGTAAGACCGGTCAATATTCTCTTAACTTGGACCTTTCGTCCTCGTTAATGAACAAACCTATCATTGCTTCGGCATTTAACTAATGTCGATGAACAAACAACCATTGACCATTGTCATCATCGACAAGACCGGTCGATATTCCCTTAACTTGGACCTTTCATCCTCGTTAATGAACAAAACCTTTTTCCTTCGGTATTTAACCAATGTCGATGAATAAACCATTGTTTACCCTTGTCATCATCAGTAAGATCGGTCAATATTCCTTTAACTTGGACCTTTCGTCCTCATTAATGAACAAACCTACCTTTGCTTCAGCATTTAATGTCGATGAACAAACCATTATTGACCCATGTTATCATCTGCAAGACCAGTCAATATTCCATTAACTTGGACCCTTCGTCCTCATTAATAAATAAACCTACCTTTACTTCGGCATTTAACCAATGTCGATGAACAAACCATTGTTGACCCTTGTCATCATCGACAAGACTGGTCAATTTTTCCTTAACCTGGACCTTTCGTCCTCGTTAATGAATGAACCCATTTTGCCTCTGCATCCCACCTAATGCTGATGAATACACTAGCCCTAGTTTTCATCATCATCGGTGAGATCAGTGAAAGAAGCTTTGACTTGGACCTTCCATCCTCGTTAACAAAAGAAAATCTACCCTTTGCTTCGGCATATTACTCAACGCCGATGAATGCATTAGCCCCTGGTCTTTGTCATCATCGGCAACACCAGTGAACACACGATCACTTAGGTCGTCCACCCTTGATGGCTACCCCCTTTTCATTGCCACGACATATGTTCCAATGGCGGTAAATACAACAACCTTTCGACATTAGTCCTTAAATATTCTCTACTCGAGCTAGCGCAGCCCTGACCTCAGGGGAAATTTGCATTGCGGTGGAGCAAACTCCTCATACCTTCTCTGAAGGTGTGAGTGCTCTCCAGCCCTAGCAATCAACGTACCCCAGGCTCGGTGAATTGGCATCATACCTCTACCGAAATCCATGAGGGAAAGAAAAGAAACACGCAGTGACAACTTGGCACCAAGATTGCAAGGCAAAGCTAAAGAAATTTCATTGCATAAAAAGGCCGGATTACAGGCCTTAAGGTAGATGGGGAAGCAGTGACAGGTGTCACCTACCCAGACTACCGAGAAGGCCTAACCAAGGTCTAAAAATCTACAAAAATAGTCGAAACGATCCTGGCGGAGAGTTCAATGCGACTGCAGCGACCACGAGTCAAGGAATTGAAGGATAAATGGGTCGAAGTATACTCAACTCAGGAGCTACAAAAGTAGTCTGAAACTCTTCTAAAAGGATCTGAAACCTCAATAAAGATCCAGTAGGACCCAATAAAGATCTGCCAAAGATCCAGGGCACTACAGTCCTCCCCTCCTTTAAGAAATTTCGTCATCAAAATTTAAGGACTAACAAGGGTAAGGCAGGGAAGAATAACCTGACAATTATAGACGCAGAACATAAGAAACAGAGTTCAGAGGAACAACGTCTGACTGTTGTCACGGATACACACTCAGGAGTGAGCACGACTATAAGTGAACACAAGTCTGACACCTCTGAAACATGGCAATGTCGCTTACGTCTCACAAGACAAGAGACACGACTACCAGAGTAATAGACACCGAAAAATGAATCGACAGAAGCGACAGGCACCACCAACATCAGCTTACACAAGGAAACATAGTCCTCTCAGCTGACAATCTGATGATATCATCGGCTCCAGTGCCAAATGAGACAGGGAACACCAGGCACTCAGGACGCCAATGATGATTACACGGAGGAACGATAGCAAAATAGCAACATTGGACCACACACAGCATCAAGTCAGCCCTCACTCACATATTGCATCTGATCGAGTTGCTAGCTACTCCAACAGGAAAAGGGGTACAGCAAGCTACTGACGAGACAATGGTCCAGCACATAAATACAGAATCATACGAAAATAGCACTTGTAAAAACAACTGCCCACGGTAACAACACTTGTAGGATCCCGGCTCCGTACGGCATACAGAACCACGGAACACACTACAAGTAGGGCCGAATCAAGGCACATGGCAACTGAGCACACGATTACAGGGAGCGAGTCATGCATCAGGTCGTTCACCAAGAAAAGACCCACAACAATTGAAAACGATTATAAAACGACAAGAGACACCACAATCTCGGGGAACGCATCTCAAGGACTATGAGTACACCTCGAGAGCACAACATCCACGAGAATGAATACAGAGTAAAGGGTACTTTATCAGTAGGGAAGTCGACGATTTCTCCAACACTCGCAAATGCCAACACTCAAAACTCGAGAAATGATCGACAATGGCAGGGTCACGACAACGTCTAGGCACATGCAGCTAAGACAGAGTCACATCGAGAAGAGGCAATACTCTAGACTAGGCAGAATCATACGAAAAGATCATCGGCTCGTGGGTCATTAGCCCACACGCTTCCGCTGCGCACTCAACAATACACAAAGGTATCAGAAAGAACCTCGACCTTCACATCTCAGTACACACTAGGCGCTATCACAATCTTAGAAAATCGCAATGTGACACACCTCGAGCACTGATCCAGCGAGCAACCAAACAGAAAAAGCCTATGTGTAACAGAGAAGAGCACCAGCTTTAGCACAAAGCCCAAGGAAAAACACTAATCTCAGCCTACCTTTACGTCCTACAAATGATAATTAAGCCTCACATCACATCGACCGTTGGACACGGCACAACGAAAATACGGTACGCAACAGCTCTCGACACAGAAATTAGGTTCAAAGTCACGCAATCGTAAAACGCTAAAGTAGCAGAAATAAAATTACTTTTTAATTAACAGTTTAAATTAACAATCATTTACCAGAGTCCAGTCCAAAGGAAAGATAACAAGTCTACCCAGTACAGCCGACAGAAAAGAAAAGACGTACCAGAAAGTCGGGGGAAGCTCGACGAAGGTACCAGCTGGCAGCTACGAACTCGCACTCCAGGAACCGCGGAAGCAGAATGAACAACGATCCACCTGAAAAGTAGGGGTGAGCCTCGTGTCACTGGCTCAGTAGGGGTCACGTGAATCCCTACTGGAAAACACGTAGTAACACGGAACAAGTAAAATAGTAGGTGTAGCAAAGCTGGAAATCTACACTACAAAGCTATAAAGCTATGCTAGAAAGTTGTAAAAGAAAAGATAGGGAGTAGGAGTAGGGAACCGTCTAGGAAGAGGGGGAAGAACCCGTACCAGACAAGCGACTGCCAAACTAACCTCGGCACCCTAAACTACTCCAAGCAGCAACAGGAAGGTGACTCTGAGCTGACAAAGTCAGGAGTTGCCGATCTGTCGATGCTGCAAGGGACCTGTAAAACAGACAAAAGAAACCTATGAAAAACCTACACAGACATAGACCCAGACGACATGACTAGAATGTCATGCACACTATCCCACACATGACCAGAACGTCATGCATACGACGGGACACTGACCTCAAGTACAGCCACGAGAGGGCTGACCCGAGAGGTCACGACGCACAAGAAACGCGAAGAGAATAGCGAAGAGCCACGTGCCACGTGACTGGAGTACCTCTCACTAGAAGAACAGTCAGCTGTGTCCACTGATGTCTTATGTTGCGCCTACTAGCGTCTTGTCCACATACCCTACTGCAAGGACTAGGCCGAGACCAAGACACTGCCAGAACCAAAACAGTAACATAACGCAAGTGACTAGTCATGGTCACATCTAACAACGCAAGTCCAAAGCCCTTGACCACATGTACACACATTAGTTCACTGCCTAAGCCAGGCCTCTAACTAGTATTCTCCCTCCAAAGGACGCTACGGTTGGACCGGGGGCCTACAAAACTAGCTTAAGAAATGTAAACTGGGAAAGTGCCCCGCTATAATAGCCGTCACGCCAAAGCGTGACGTAAGGCTATGACTAGTGGAGGCTCACAAGACACAGAGACTTAAAACACGAGTGCGGAAGTACAGATAGGCAAGAGAGCACTATCGCACGTACTCTGAAGCACCAATGGCAGCATAACCACTGCTGACAACTCAGGACATGGCAACTAGACCTACTCACGTAACGATCCTTGAGTTAGACGACTCGGAGGCAAGATCATCACAGACAGTGGAATAAGCTGCCAATCAGTCTACTCCTAAGCTAGAGGAAATGACGCTCCGCAGGAAATGACTCACGGAGACCCGAGGGAACACTGAGGACCATCAACACATCTGGACATGCAAACCAAGGTAAGATGATACCTCGAGGCATCCAGAACACTACCTCGAGCTGGACAGAACCTTCGAGACACAGACAAGGTCACCTGTCAACCCCTGGTCTTACCGGGTTGACCGAAACCCGACACAACACATACACACAAACGTACACATAGCATGCACAAGCACTCCTGGCCACCCCATCATGGTCACTACCCTCATAGGATGTCAACAGGGTGGAGGTCAGCAAATATCCTCTCCTCCTTCCCCTCGAGGCTATACTTGATACATTGGTGGAGCGTAGAGGGAACCACCATATTTTCATGCAGCCACGGGCGGCCAAGCAGCGCCTTGTACGAGGTGTGGGAGTCGATGACATGGAATTACACCTTCGTAGTGAAATCCGCCAGGATGAGTGTGAACTCTGCCACCCCCATTGATACTTCACATTTCTGATTAAAGCTGGCGATACGCATATCTCTGACTTTCTCGAGGCACACGTTGAAGTGGTGCCTCTCGTATATTCTATATGGCAGAATGTTGACTGCTGCACCAGGATCAACCAAGATTCTATTTAGCTCCCGCCCATTCAGATGCCCCTTCATATACAGCAGCCTGTTGTGGCTGATAGTAGGTAGCAGCATCTCTTCTTGAGTGAAGGTCATGCTGGCTTCTGGAAGTGTCTCAGCCAAGCAGGTCTCGAAGTGAGCAGGCGTCTGCAGAGTAGTGATGATCGCCTGTCGGGTCTCTTCACTCAAAGAAAGGATCTCCTAGATTGTAAATCTAGCAGGGAGCTTCTTGAGTAGCTTCATTATTCGGCTCCCAACTCGAACATTGGAAAGCTTCATCTCTTCTGCCCACCTGGGCTTGGGAGAGTCCTAAACTGCGGCCCCTGATGGACCTGCTTCATCTGCCTCCGATTCGACACCTTTCTACTTGCCGTCGGGCTCTTGTTGTTCTTCATCAGCTGCTGCAGGGCAAGCTTCGTCTACATCTGGGGCTTCGGAGGACTGTATTGATTGCGGGTGAACATTCCCGGGTGCGGGGTTAGCCTCCTGACATGGTTGCTTTCCCTTGGACATTTTGACAAACTCCAGAAAGGAAGGGACTGTCGTGCCCCCACTCCTGCTGTAAAGGCCTAGCGGGGGAGGGATTTGGTCTCCCTTGACCACCGGGGGAGATGTCTTGTAGGGCTGCTCTCCCCTGAATATAATGTTGTGGTTGGGTGGCGACTGGCGCCCCCATTTTCGGCCTGACCGAGTTGCATGTGCAGCAATTGCGGCTTCGGCCTTGCCTCCCTTTGCAGGGGGTGTGAAGCAGATTTCCTCTTCCTCCTCCTCGTCGGGCAGGTTGAAGAGTGCTGAGAGGGTGTTACAGGAGACAACCTACACTTTATCGGCCTTAGCGGCCTTTCTCTTCTTCTTCTTTTGTTTCTTCTTCTTCTTTGCTTCAGTAGGCGCATGCCCCCAGAACAGGCTACCCTCTTTGTCAGATGCCGCATTGGCCTGTTCTTTCTATTCGAGTGACAGCTGCTCTAATTCCTACCATGGGACATGATACTGCATCAGCAAGGGCTTCAATTCGGGTTGCACATAGTCATCTAACCCGTCTATGAAATTCTGTAGCTTCCGAGCTCCGGGGCTGACTTCTTTCACTGTTGGCAGCGGAGTTTGCCTCCTCCGGTTATGAGTTGGTATTCTGATGACCGCGAGTGGAGTGGTCCACACTGGTGCTGCCACTGGCGGAGCAGGTCGCGGAGTGACTCCACGCACCCGCGCCCCCACTTTCGGGCGATATGCCCTCTTCTTCTTGTTCTTTGCAGGGACCTGCTGCCATCCCTGTTGTTCTTTCACGGGCTCCAAGAAGTGAGTTTCATAGGTAATCAGTTTCCCCATCTTCTAAGAACCATCCAACCTTCTCTAGTTCCTCAACCTTCTCGACCACTGATATGCATAGTTAACCAAACCCACTCCAACACCAATTCTTTGCCACAAAGGCTTTTTCTTATTCGACCTTCCCCTTCTTCACCCACACCACAAGCTTCGCCTACTCCCACTACCCCTTTTTCGTCTAGGCCACTCCTTCTCTGCCCTTCACCCTCGCCACCATCCACTCAAAACGCTACGCTTCCTAGGTCTTTGTTGCTCCAATCCTCACCAAATCTTCACACACCTCCTACCACCTACCTTGCACCTCCAGTGCCCCATTCTGTTCGCCCTTCACCAGTTCCTTTTATCACCATTCCTTCCAACCCATCTCCCACTACATTAACAGCTCCAAAGCCAGCTAGAACTTTTGCTTTGTGTATCACAGTGAATATAAATAAAGTGGCTGTCAGTCAGTGTTTGGTGGACACTGGAGCATCGATCAATGTCTTGCCGCCTAGCACCTTGAAGAAATGTGGCATTCCAGAAAGTGTGATCTGGCCCTCATCTATTACGATGACGGCATACGACAATACGAAGAAGTCGCCTATGGGCATGGTTACTTTGAAGGTGGGGCTAGGCCCCTTGTCTGTCATCAACAATTTCCATGTTTTAGATATGGACCCCACTTTTAGTGCCATCTTGGGGCATCCTTACATCTTAGCACTTGACGCCGTCCCTTCCACAAATAATCAATGCATCAAATTTCCACACAAGGGGCGTATTGTCAAGGTGACTAACGTGCCCATTTTGCCAACTGTAGATATTCTGACAGCCACATCAATGCCTTCCATCTAGTCATCCAATATGCCGTTGTTATCCGTATTGGACCTTACTGACCCGCGGCATGATATACTAAAACCACAAACTGCAACTTGCACATCAGCACTGGCTCCACCCTCACCTCAAAAGGGGAGAAAAAAGAAGAGCATGACAAATACCCCAGGCTGGAACATCATGATGAGAATGGGGTATAGGTCTGGCAAGGGTCTCGGAGTCAACCTTCAGGGTAGGGTTAAGATCGTCAAGAATCACAAGCTCATCCCTCGGGGCGGTTCAGGATACAAAGGGCCAGACAAGGCAGAGTCTACTGAAACAGAAGAAGAGCTGTGGACCACCATGACTTCCACATTTAAACTGGATAGACAGCCACTTACATGGTCTCTTTATACACACTTTTTGAAGGGGCCTACTGAGTAAATTGGGGAGCAAGCTGGTACTCACCTCAGTTTTGGACAATCAAGACGTGTATGCACGTCAGTTTGCTCGTCACATAGCCCCACTGGTTACCTACCAAGCTCTGGAGTCCTTAAGGCCAGATAAAAGGAGAAAGATGGATGACCCAGAATGTGATTGAAACAGATGGTTCGACATGAATAACATCACCATCGCTCTAAGCCGACTGTTCATGCCAACCGATCTAGAGTGGCCGCCACTTGTGCATGATATGATCGAGAAGCTAGCAATGATCACTGATAAGAGGCAAATGTTGAGCAACTACACCAACACTGGCGAACCAGATGTGCCATTTGAAGATGGCTTTACCATTGACAGGCCGTGGGCCGGCCTTTTCTCTCTCAATTCCATTCACCCGTCCATGGGCGTAGCGGCGATCTCTTGACTGCTGGGTGTCCCCTAGCAGTTGACTGACGAGTTGCTTTTCCCAGAGTGTTGTCGTCATCTGCCGCTCTTGTCCTTGTTGGTTTTGTTTGTTTGTGCTACTGTGGCGGTGGATGTGTTAGTGCGTCGGTGTTGTCTCTAGTTCCAGTCAACCCGGGGTTACCTAGTGGTTGATAGGAAGCCTTGTTGGGTCTTAGCGGCCTTGTCCAATTCGAGACATTGGTTCTGGATGCCTCGAGGTACCATTTTACCTCAGTTTGTGTATCCAAGTGTGCTGAGGGTTCTTGGTGTCCCCTCAGGTCTCCATGTGTCATTTTCTCGTAGTGTCGTTTTCCCTGGCTTAGGATTAGGCCGATTGGCAACTTGTTCTGCTATGTGCGACGATCCTGACTCAAAGTCATAGGAGTCAGGGACTGTTGTAGTTATAGGTCTAGTTGTCTTGTCCTAAGTCTGTTGGCAGTCTCCTGTGCTACCTCTAGTGCTTCGAAGTACGTGTTACAGGGCACTCTTGCCTATATGTACTTCGGCACTTATATTTTGGAGTCCATGTCTTGTGAGCCTTCACTTGTCGTAGCCTTATGGCACGCTTCAGCGTCATGGCTTTTACAGCGGGGCACTTCTGGTTCACAATTTATAAGCTAGTTTCCATCGACTCCCGCAGTCACTGTTGCATCCTACGGGGGGAGAAAACTAGCCAGAGACCTGACTTAGGCAAAAGCCAGTGTGTGCACACGTGGTCAGGGGCTTTGGAGTGATGCCGACGGGCGTTCCCCTGTCTAGTCACTTGTGACTTGGTTATTGTTCTGGTTCTCACAGTGCCTTGGTCTCTGCCTGGCTATAGTCATAGCAGATGAGACGCTAGTAAGCGCAGCATAAGATGTCAGTGGACGCAGCTGGCTATTCTTCTAGTGTGGGGCACTCCAGTCACGTGACATTTGACTCTTCGCGATTCTCTTCGCGTTTCTCGTGCATCATGACCTTTTGGGTTAGCCCTTTTACGACTTTACTCGGGGTCATGGTCTGTCGCTTGCATGATGTTCCAGTTGTATATGTGGCAGTGTGCACGACGTCCTTGTCATGTTGTCTGTCGTCTGTGCCGGTCATCTGTCTAGCCTTTTCTTAGGTTTCTTTTGTCTGTTTTATAGGTTCCTTGCATCGGCACTTTGGCAACTCCTGACTCTGTCAGCTCCGAGTCACTCTCCTGCCCTTGTTTGGAGTAGTTTGCAGTACCAAGGTTAGTTCGGTAGCCATCGTCTGGTACGGCTTCTTCCTCCCCCTCTTCCTTAGTTTGTTCCCTACTCCTGCTTCTTGTTCTGTTTCTTTTACAGCCTTGTAGTTGAGCTCTCCTGCTTTACTACTACCTGTTGCTTACCTGCTGTTGCCTACTATTTTTAGCATGTTACTACATATTTTCCTCAGTGGGGATCCTCGTGACCCCTACTGAGCCAGTGACACAAGGTTCACCCCTACTTTACAGGTGGTGGTCGTTCGTTCGGCTTCCGTGTGTACCTAGGACATGTACTCGTAGCGTCTAGTTGTGGCCAGCTGGTACCCCTGTCGGGCTTCCCCCGACTTTCTAGTATGTCTTTTCTTTTCTGTCGACTGTACTTGGCACTTGTTGTCTTTTGTTGCTCATGAAGGTACTTTGTTGCTATCATCAAAACAGAATCATCAAAACAGAATATGATATGTTGCTATCATCAAGGCTAGACAACATATGCACAACATTACTAAGTGATTGACAGGCAAAATTAGCTAGCCCATCAGAAGGGCGATTGGCCTCTCTGAAACCATTAGGAATAGCCGTCGAAGAATCACACAATTTTCTGGTTTCCCTGATAAATTGTTACGCAGAACTCATCAGGCATGTACTGACCATTTAACAGGTGCGCGTGGGGGCCAAAGTCACTTCCAATCAAACAGAGGTTGAGCCGGAGGCTGTACATTAACGATCTTCTGGATAGATGAAATAGCCAACATACCATTCGAATTTGGAGACCAGACAGGGATGTCGGGACAGTCGGTGAAGGAAATATCTTGAAACTTCCTTCTAACAGAGGCAGGGATGAAATCATTCATGAGCCTCAGCTGGTCAGGAGATGGAGCTATGATGTTTTCTTTGATTGAAGAATGACAAGACAATAGTTGAGCAGCATTGCCGTCAGTGACATAATGATAACATTGTTCGATCCCCTAGCCACTTATCATGCCAAAAACTAGAAGACCCATTACCAATAATAACCCTACTGTGCTGCAGAATTTAATCTTTAGCCAAAACATGGTGAGCCGGGCCTTTGATTGAAGAGAAATGCACCACTGAAAGAGGGCGGCCTTTGAAGTGCTTGACCTTGAAGTATGAAGCCCAGAGGGACTTGGGTGTGCATTGGACGCCAGATCATCTTGGCACACATGGCGAGCTACATGGTACTGAGTGATAGAACGCCCAGTCTACCATCCTTCACCGGCCTTGAGATAAGAGACCAAGATCTCCGGTGTCTCTTCCGTCCGTCCATAGTTGACCCCCAGAAAAAGTTCGCAAGGGCACTATCAATCAATTGGTGAATACCTTCATGGACCGGAGTAATAGCCAACGTGTATATACTATATAGGAATTGAGGTACGAACATGTTTGATAAGAATCAAACGACCTCCCTGAGAACGGAAGCCCGCCCTCCAGCCTTTAAGTCTCCTATTAGTTGTGGCCAAGATACCAGAAAATTAACTCTTTTTTGACTTGCCTAAAATGAGAGGGATACCCAAGTATTTCAGTGGAAAGCCTTGGTGCGAGAAGCCCGTTAGCGAGTGGATTTTGGACTTCAGAGCAGAGGGCGCTTGAGGATGAAGGAGGAAGCAGCTTTTCGACACATTCATTTGCTGACCAGAAGCCTGTTCATAAACCTTAATCAGCCCCATTAGATTTCTCATAGATCTAGAACTTCCATTTTCAAACACAAGCATGCTATCAGCAAAAAGTAAGTGGGAGATACACGGGCAGCCTCCAAGAGAAGAGTAATAACCGACACGATGCTTGGCATAAGCATTGGAGAGGGATCGACTAAGGATGTCCTCCGTGATAATAAATAGTGACAGTGCTAGCTGGACATCCATTTAAATCACACAATCAGAGAATGCAATATGACAGGTAATGCTCTTGCAAACTATGCTTGCATTGACTGGCCTTTTGAGGAGTTCTCTGTTAGATTATGTGTCGCCCCAAGATGTGTACAGCGGAAGAGATTCGGAAACATGAACAGTCAGCAAATAAAACCTCAAGAGCAAGTGATGAGTTTTCAAGTTGTACAAGAAAGATTTATTCAGCAATTTCAAGACCAGGTAGGGCCCAGCTACTCTATGGTTGATCTGGCCCAAGAGAAGATGGAACCTGATGAGGAATTCTCGACCTTTGCCGACCGCTGGCGTCGCCTAGCCGCACAAGTTTCAGGGCATATTCCGGAGGGCGAGCAAATTAAAATGGTTATTTCTAATGCAACGCCTGAGCTCAAATGCATCTTAGCCCTGAACGATATCACTTCATGGCAATAACTCTACAGTCGAGCCCGCTTCATTAGCCAACAACTACTAGAACCCCTTGACCCTGTGTCTCCTCCGCCTTCGCCTTTCACAAACACCTCCCCTTTGCTGTCTCCCACAAGTTAGACACTACATATCCCTCCACAAGTCGCCCTTCCGCTCCCACTCACCCATATGCCTCCACATATCAACCTTCTATACCCCAACCTATCACCTCCCATAGTCGGACCCCTCCATCCCCAGTCAAGGAAACACCACACCCCGAGCGGGTGGATGCCATCCATTACATTCCCACCCCTTCCATGCCTCCACATCATTCACTTAGTAGCCCTCCACCTTAACCTACGCAACTCCCCTTGCCTACGCAACCTCCATTACCATCTCCACTGCCTTCCTACACCTCTCGGCATCCGCCTTGCCCGAAGCGGGCCCCTTATTCTCCGTTGTCAGAATCTTTCACTAATATTTTCAAAGCTTTAATGGCTACCCATGCATTGCAACTCCCTCTAGTAATGCCTTGCCGACCCGCGGTCGAGAATTTGCTCCATTTCTGTGAATTTCATCACCAGCAGAGGCATTTGGTCGAGGATTGTCTCGAGTTTTGAGAGTTTGTTTACAGTTTGGAAGACACGAAGATGATTGATTGGGCTATCGTGCGTAAAGTCATTTTGGATCTCAGCAGCAAGCAGCAGCAGCAGAAGTACTGCCGCCTAGGCAGCCGTCTCCACTTTAAGACCAGGGGCACCCCAGTGTTTCTTTAGTTAATAAGATACCTGCTCTGTTACCCGCTTCTTCCTCCATCCCATCTCCTCCACAACCTTTACCTACCCCAGCCTCTGCTCAGGAAACCTCTCTTTCACCCTCCATTTCCACCACCACACCTGTCCCCAGTGTCCCTCAACGTGTCATAAAGATACGCCGAAGAGTGCCACCTGCCACTTCCCCCACTACACCACTACCTCCCTCTCCTCCTCTTTCATTTTTACCACCTCTCTTGACCACCTCACCCCCATTCCTACCTTCATTACCCTCACCACTTCCACTTTCGCCCCCACCATCTCCATCACCTTTACCATCCTCCTCACTACCACCACCTTCTCCACCCCCTTCACTTCCCCTTCCACCATCATCATCCGAGCCTGAGCAGACCGAACCTGAACCTACACCCCCACCTTTTCCTTCACCTACACCCATGCCCATCATCACCGCCATCTCCTTGCCACCAGCATTACCTTCGCCAACACCTCCCAAATGCTTTCTTTCTACCCCTTTGCCATCACTTTCCACCCCATGGAGTGGGTGTGCACTACCCTTGATACCTCTCAGGTCTAGTCCCCGCAGAAATGATAAGCCAAGCCAGGGTTCGGTCGTGCATTGCAAAGTTCAAGGAGCGGAGGGAAGCAAAGGACCGTCTCCCTTCCTGGGTAAGGCCAAAGGAGAAGTGAGGTTCGTGTGAGAAAGAAACACGAGTGCGTGGCTTCGACAGAGGCGTGATAGCGTTCAAACCCGCGAAGGCAGGCGCACACTTCGGCGGCTTCGTCGCCCAGCAGGAGGGCACGCAGGCACAGGAGGGTCACCGAACGTGGGCGGCTGGCGGGCGCATTGGCGGCCTTCACACAGAGGTCAACCCAACAAGTGTCTTCGGCCAAAGCAGGCGACTTTCCCACGCAATCAGCAAAGGCTGGAGGTTGGCAGGCTTTGGTGGGAGCGGGTGGTTCTCACGCACGTAGTTAGTTGTCTTCACGCATGTAGGCCGACGCGGGAGGACTTCGGGCTCACGCAAGTATCGATAAGGCAGAGAAAGAGAGAAAAGCGAGAGAAAGAGAGAGGAAAGGAGAGGAATAGTGTTATTTGGGCCCTATAAAAGGAGGGCATGGGAAGGAGTTCCCTCTCTCCTCTCTTGCTACGTAGATAGCAAGCCCTCATGTTGTTTCCTTTCATTTTTAGTTAGTGTTAGAATATGTTCTCTTTCTCTCTATCTCATTTTCTTATTGTTCTAATTTTTTTGTAATTTATTTTACTTTTCTTATAATGCACTTATGAGTTGGTTTAATTTAAGTTTAATTCTAGTGTTTCTTCATTCTGTTCAATTCTTCATTTTTACGCACAATCCTTTCCCATTTCTTTCTAATGTTTCTTCCAATGTTCTTTATCATCATCTTTTATAGTTCTTCCAAAGATGGTCAAGAGAAGCGGTCCGTAGCTCCAGTCGAGTGTACGTAGTCGTCTTCGACGATTCGTAAATCAAAGGCTCGAGGAGACGACGCCGTTACCCTCACACCACGACCGTGATGAGTCTTACCTCCTCCGCTACTTCGCCAGCTCACTTATGGGAACGGCCTTCCAGTGGTATTACCGCCTCAAGCCCAAATCCGTCATTGACTGGGCGGATCTCCAGAAGAAGTTCCTCAACCATTTCTAAACGACCGAGTGAAAAGTCTCCTTAGCTGAGCTTTGCTCCCTCCGACAGAAGAAGGGCGAGAGTGCCCTTGACTTGATCAAGAAATGGTGAGACCTCAGTATGAGGTGCGTCAACTCACCAGTCCAAGAGGATGCCATCACTATTTGTCGTCGAGGCTTGGCGGTCGAGGTCAGAGAAAAGCTTCTCGGCACCAACATCAAGGGCTTCGACCAGCTCAACTCAACAGTCACCGAGATAGAAATGTTCTTCACCGACAACCCAAGCTACGCTTCGACAAAGGGTTAGCAGACGCGGGAACGCCAGCCAGGTAAGGAGGTTAACATCATCGAATTCACCCCTGCTACCAAAACTAGCAAGGAAGTCAGAACAAGCAATCCCGACAAAAGGCTAGCTGATAAGCCGGCTGCTCTCTCCTTCTCAGAGTGTATGAAGACACCATTCTCCTTCAAGAAGGAACACACGAAGATGCTCTTCGACCTCTGCATGGTTCAAAGGATTGTTGAATTGCCTGAAGTCCGCAAGCCGGACGAAGCTCAGAAAACTAACGATCCCAACTATTGCCTATACCATCGTATGCTAGATCATTCTCTTGAAGATTGCTATGTCTTCAAGGACCCGACCCTGGCAGTCAAGATCGGAGCCGAACTTCCATCTGGTGTTCAAGAACAATATAAAAATTTCCTTGCTGAGTATATTCAAGTCTTCGCATGGTCTGATGAACAACTTCCCGAAATTCCCTCGGAGATCATGATGCACAAGCTCAACCTTGACCCGACGGTGAAGCCTATCCAATAGCGGAGGAGAAAACACACCCCAAAGAAACAAATGATTATCAAGGAACAGATCACCAAGGGGAAAGAGACTAGCATCTTTCGTCCAGTCCTTTACCCGACGTGGCTCGCCAATGTCATTCTGGTACCTAAAGCTTCCAAAAAGTGGTGAATGTGTGTGGATTTCACTGACCTTAACAAGGCCACTCCGAAAGACTGCTACCCGCTGCCAAGCATAGACCAGCTCGTCGACTCAACCTCTGGCAATGAGTTACTCAGCTTCCTAGATGCCTACTCTGGCTACCATCAAATTAGGATGGACCCAGAGGATATTGAGAAGATCGCCTTCATCACCGACTTCGGCATGCACTGCTACACCCGGCTGCCGTTCGGGTTAAAGAACGTCAGGGTGACATATCAAAGGTTGTTCAACCACATCTTCGAAGGACAACTCGATCGAAAAGTCAAGGCCTACATCAACGACATGCTCGTCAAAATTTCGAAGGCCGAAGATCATTTCACCGACCTAGCTGAGACCTTCGGCACTCTCCTAAAGTACAAAATGAAGTTAAATCCCGCCAAATGCGCCTTTGGGGTCAGATCCGAGAAATTCCTAGGTTTCCTGGTAACTCAACATGGGATTGAGACCAACCCTGACAAGGTTCAGGCTATCCTGAACATGCGGCTACCCACATGTGCCAAGGACGTTCAGCGCCTTACCAGACCCATCACTACGCTTAATCGATTCCTGTCCTAGGTGGCCGAACGATACCTGCCCTTCTTCAAACTATTGAGGGGACCCAAAATGGCACCTGCCACATTTGCCTGGGATGAGGAATGTCAGAAGGCATTTGAAGATCTCAAGGAATTCCTACCCTCACCACCGGTGTTATTAAAGTCAGTCTCGGGAGAAGCGCTACACCTCTATCTCTCGACGACTCCCTCCACCGTAAGCTCGGTCTTTATCTGAAATGATGCGGGAGTTGAGAGGCCAGTCTACTACACCAACAAGGTGCTCAACGAGGCCGAAGGAAGGTACCCTACAATCGAGAAACTCGTGCTAGCATTGGTAACCTTCGTCAAGTGCCTTTGACCTTATTTTCAAGGACACTCTATCTTCGTGTTGACTGACGAACCCCTGAAGAAGATCCTCTCTCATCCCAAAGCCTCGAGGTGCCTCGTCAAATGGGCCATCATGTTCGGGGCCTATGATATCTCTTATTGCCCCCACGCGGCCATCGAGGGATAGGCCCTCGCGGACTTCAACATTGAGAGCACCGTCTCGATTGAGGAAGCATCTTGATCTGCACACGGACCTATCTGGGACTTGTTCGTCGACAAGTCATCCAACTCGGCCGGAAGCGGTGCTGGTGTCCTCCTCAAGTCACCTGAAGGAGAAGAGCTACAGTACGCCTTGAAGTTCAACTTTCAGGCATCTAATAATGCCTCCGAGTACGAGGCCCTTATTTCAGGGGCCAGGATGGCACGAAGTGATTAAAGCCCCAAAGAGAAGCCATAGATAGTTAAAGTGTCATGGGTCATATTCTATAATAGGCGGTGAAGTTGATCATATTATGTAATTTTCCTTTTTATTGAGTCTAGAAAATTATAATGTCAATGGAGTCAAGTATCATTTTGTAACCTTTGATTATTATTCAATGAAAATTAAATTTTTGAGTATATAATTGTGTTCACTCTTTTATGTGTGAATGTTGCGCTTTGATCGTCTCGCTTGCTTGAGACTTTATTTGATGACTATTCACGTTCTCGACTTAATTTTACTGCATATCTCAAGACGTGACATATATTATCTCTGCCTTTTCCCCCTCTTTGTTATATTGGAATACTATTTCTGACATATATGTTTTGCAAGCTCCCCTACAAATGGGACTAGTCCTTCGATGGGGACACCTGTCAACAGTGGCAACGGAGAGTCTCTACCCCAATCAAAGCGTCCTTGAGTGGATGCTGGTGTGGTTGAGACTGGAGAGTCCTCCCATGGATGCGAGGGGGATACACATATCAAAGAGGAGTCAGCTTTGAGTAAGTGTCGATTCTTGACTATCTCACCCATGTTTGCTTTAGCCATTATGATTGACTAATCTTAATTGTATGGCTGGATTTATAGCTCCATTAGAGTCAGGTGCAGAGGTGGCCTTCTCACCGGCCTTGGAGATCGATCCATTGCTAGACGATGGGGTCGAGTGTGATATTGACATGGAGGACCTCCTTCGGGCGATGGAGGAGGCTAACACTGATGCTGAGATACCTCTTCATTTCGAGCTAGGAGGGACTTCTGGGGCGGCCCAGACATGTAAGACCATGAGGACTGGCGGTGTTTTGTATATAGCAATGCCATTTGACTGGGAGATTACTATTGCTATACTTTCATATGTAGAGGCGGTAGAGGCAATAGGGACCCTCATCTCTCTTGGGACTGGGGGTGGAGTCTCTACTCCTATTGGCGGGTAGGAGTATGAGGAAGTCAGGGATGGTTCAGGTGAGTGCCAGCTTCTTATGTGGTGAACTGACCCCTATATTTGCTATACTGGTTCCATTAACTTAGTCTGTTGATTTCTTGTTTGTCAGTCGGTCCCAGCATGGCCACCTTGGAGATGGTCTAGGAGCTGGTCAGTATCAAGCAGACGGTGGAGCATCCTTGCTTTGAGGCGGAGCCGGCGATGACAAGTGGTATAGTAGCTCTTCCTGCTAGAGCCACAGCCATACCTGCATCCCAGTCACTGGCAGAGTTACCTCTCCCTCCTCTTCCAACTGTGGTTTCAGCCTGTACTGTGGGTCTGGTTGGGTCCTCTATTGTGGGCCCTTTGGGTATGCGACTGGAAACTTAGATAGCATGCTTGCTCTCTTTATAGTAAGTATTTTCATGAATGCTAGGCTTTACTTGTGTTTGTCGCAGGTACCTCGTCTCTTTTGGAGGAGGGCGAGGTCCCTTCCAACGCTACTGGTGCTTCAGAAGAGATTCCTATAGCTACGGTGTCACGCCTCAAGATATGCAGCGGAATTAAGTCGAGAGCATGAACGGCTGACAAAATAAACCTCAAGCTAGAACTATAATCAGAGCGCTAAACACATTCACATAGAAGAATGAATGCACAAGATATATGGTCAAAAACATTTAAACTTCGAACCGGCGATTCCATCAATTACAGAGGAAGCTGTGATGTCATCTAGGCGATTCAGGAGGTACAAGAGCTATCTCTGGAAGCATATTCAAGTCTTCTTTGCAACGGCAGTCGTCTCATCTCATTCTAAGTTTGTGGCTGTCCGGGGCAAGCAATCTACTCCGACTGCGCAGCAGGGGTCCGGCCAGCAACCTAAGGCTGCTTGCAGAAGCTGCCATGACCGGCCACCTGAGGATCTGGAGGCAAGATTTGGCTAGGACCTTCTACAATAAGTTTCCTTTCATCACCAAGAAGCAAAACTACATTAGGCAACCCGAGCAAATACTTCTCTATTTTCTCCCCAAGTTGCACAATTTTTTCTTCCCTGGGACTGAACTGACACCCTGTCACCATTTGGGCTACTGCGACCTACTCTGACATCGGCTGGCACCCCCGTGGGTCACGTTTCGAAGGAAACTTATCAACGATTCCAACGCCATTGATCACGCTCAATTTGGAGTTCGGGACAGTTCGTGGTGGCTTCATCTTTCTGCTGCAGCAATTCTGAGACAGTCAAGAGCAGGAAATAGAGTACATGTTCCTAACCTCGCCCCGACCAACGCCGACCACCAGAGCTACCGCCAAAAATCAAACGACTTCCTGGGTCAGATAGGGAAGATTTTCCACTAGTATCATCAATAAAGGAGTTCAATATCCACCACAACAATTTCAGCACTGACTGTCTATCCTCTGTTACAAAGAGGGGACAGAATCGACTTGGACACTCCTTGAAGCTTCTTGTCTACTTCTTCCCCTCCTCGCTTGGCCGGCTAAAGGCCCCTCCCTGCGTGGAGGTAGTTTTGGTTGTAAAAAACTTAACGCCCACCCCAAGACCCCCCTTCTATGTGAGGTGTAGTGCTGTAACAAATTCTATTTTAGGATAAAGCTACACCATCGCGACATGCGGGTGCGTACCCACGCCTCCCCACTTGCCCTCATCTCCGACCGGGATCGGTGTATTCACGCTGATCAAGTGAGCTCCTGAACACTTCTCATTGTTGGGATTCTATTTGCTTAGTTTAGTATTGCATTTGGGTTGCTCCGTCGGCGGTGAGAGAGTGACCGATCCCGACTTCGATAATGTTTGAGTGACTACCGTGGGTGAGTTGTGAGAGAACCATTACATCTCACGCCCCCGGCGTGCTGGCCACCCACGAGAGTGGGCATCCCTGGACCCTTGGGGGTTCAATCCCAAGCTACCCAACCCCCAGAGCCGCGAGGTCCCACCCCGGACCCTCACCACCATCATTGCGTTGCCTACGGGCATGAGTGTGCACTTAGTGGGTGAGTCCGCTCGAGTGAAGCTATTGGTCCATAAGTTACTTGCTTGCTAGGTCCGAGGGTCATTTGGTCAGTTCCAACTCATCCCTAGGTCATTTCACATTAGAATTCCTCAATGGCTACAATGAGATGGATGAATGTTAAATCTATTTATCTTAATGAGTACATCAAAATGATTTTTCTTTCTAGAGCAACCTCCAGATTTTGAAGACCCAAAACATCCACAGCATGTGTACAAGTTGTAAAAGGCCTTGTACAGATTAAAAGCAAGCACCAAGGAATTGGCATGAAAGGTTCATCTCATCCTTACTTGAAAATGGTTTCAATAGAGGTAAGGTTGATCAGACCCTATTCACAAGAAATCCAGGTAAAAGACATGTTTAGTGGTTCAAGCTCATCTATATGATATCATCTTTAGTGTCACTAACAATGCCTCATGTGTTGAATTTATAGAAATCACGCAAGATGGATTTAAAATGATCATACTCAGTGAATTGACATTCCTTCTTGGCTTGCAGGTTAACATCCAAAGGAATCTCCATAAACAAAGGCAAATACACTATGGAGCTGTTGAAGAAATATGGGATGACAGAAGCAAGCCAATGTCAACTCTGATGGCCACAACCCCGAGGTTGGATAAGATGAAAATGGTAAAATAGTAGATCCCACACTGTTTCGAGGTATGATCGGATCACTACTGTACTTCACAGTTTGCCATCCTAGCATTCGATGCAGGGTATGTCTATATGCTCGTTTTCAGTCATGTCTCGTTTTCAATCATGTCCTAAAGAATCTCATTTATTGGCTGTTAAATGGATTTTTCGATACTTAATTAGCACAGTAGACTTCGGCTTGTAGTTCCCACTGGTAGCTTGTGTGATTTGATTACATACATCGATGCGGATTATGTTGGATGTGTTGTTGATCGTAAAAGTACTAGTGGGTATTGTTAGTTTCTTGGTGGGTGCCTAGTTCTGTGGGCTACCAAGAAACAATATTCAGTAGCTCTCTCAACGGCCAAGGCTGAATATGTAGCTGCTGGAATTTGTGGAGCTCAAGTACTTTGGATCAAAAATCAATTGCTTGATTTGAATGTTGAAATGAAATGTGTTCCAACCTTGTGTGACAATACCAGTGCAATTAACTTGTCAAAAAATCCTGTACTACATTCTAGAACAAAACATAATGACATTCAGCATCATTTTTTGAGAGATCATGTAGGAAAATGGGTCTTTGAAATGGAATTCATTGACACACACAACCAGTTAGCTGATATCTTCACAAATCCCCTAAATCAAGAATAATTCAATAAAATCAGAAGAGAACTTGGCTTGTGTAAGGGTGAGAGCATACATACCTAAGTCGGCATTGAGACTGAGTCTTGCATAAATAGAAGAGTTAGTTGCATTAAGGGTAGATTGCATAGAAAAACATGCATACCTTGTGTGTACATTTCTGGTTTCTTGTATGATTATATACCACCAATGCATGTTTGTTTGTATTTATACATATAGCCCTTCCTTGAAATGTTTCTAAGGCCTATAATTTCTTGCTAAATAAATGTGGATCTTAAGACCTAAGGATCAGAGGCATTTACGGAGGGGGAGTTTCAGAAAAACTCCTATAGTAGACGTCTCAGAAGGATCACTCATTCCTTCCAATCAAAAAAAAGGTAGTATGTATATCAAAAAAAAGGAGAGAAAATGGAGGATATATAAAAAAAAGGGAGATGAAAGTGTTTAAAACAAAAAAAGAAAAGAAGGATGTATTACAAAAAGGGAGATGAAAGTGTTCAAAAAAAATGCTGAAAACTAGGGGGGTCGACCATTGCGATCGATCGACGCCTTATTTCGGTCAACCGAAATCGACGAACCAGCCTGGTCGAACCGTGTCCGAACTCCTTCTTAAGGAGGTTTTTATCCTCTCTCTCTCACCTTCTCACTTCCATTCATCAACCTAAACTCTCCTCAAGCCCTAAAAACACCAATCCACCTCCTCTCAAGCCCTAGAACCTCATCTTTCTTCCATCCGCACACTCTCCGGCGTATTCACCATCACTTCGAGACGAACTCTTCACAGCGGCCTGTGCAATCTTGCAGCCATCTCTTGAGTTCTAGGTTGTGGAGAAGGTCCTTCCACGGTCTTTGGTGTGTTCTCCAGTCATTTTTCATCCCGAGGGCAGAGGTTTGCAACCTACGGGTTTCCACCGTAGTTTTCCTTATCTAGATGGCGCTTAGAAGATGCTCTCAGTGTTCTACCCAGGGGAAGTCCAATGCTAGGAGAAGAGAGGATCCACTCCCTCCACCACAGCAGGCAGCCGCACCTCCACGAGCACCACCGATGCGCCCACGGTCGATAATCGACCCTTGCCTAGTCGACTTCGCAGAAATGATTTGTTGGCCCAGAGAGATGGCGGACAAGAAGGGGGGTTGAATTGTCCCCTTACAGAGATGGCAGATTTTAAAAATTTTCTTAGCTTAACATAATGGAATTAAATTAACTAACGTCAATTAGCTCAAACTCAAGTGTGATTAAGATAAACATGAGATGCAAGAGATATTCTCTCAACCATTCCATTCACACTCGACTGATCAATGAATTGAACAACTAAATTAACCCTCACACGGATAGCGGATAAAGCGATGTGTGATTTGCAGTGAATTAAAAACCTATTCAGTTGACCTGTGAAGGGAGATAGAAGAGATGGCCAATTGCACAGGCAATCACACGAAACACGAGATTTTTAGGTGGTTCGGGACCCTAAGCGTTCTGTAACTAGTTCCAGAAAAAAATTAACAATCCTTAGTCATTTTAATTTCCAATCCGCTTGTTGGATGGATCTAAAATAATTATATGTTGTAGACCTTCGAGCCAGCTTTTGAACGACACCAGTCTCGCCTCGATCCGCCTCTGGATCTGATCACAGAAATTCCTATCGTGGAGGCGCACAGATCTGATCCGAGTCAAGCCAACAGGAGCAGTTCGGGAATTAATTCCTCAGAAAATACGCGGCTCACATTCGACGACCGCCACTCCCAGAGTTCGATCGGCAACACCTCAACAACATCCCAGCCAACCGCCATGGTCAGAAGATGATCGGAAGCCGCCGTCCCAGCAGCGGAGCTTACTTGCTGTCCTGCGGGCTGAGCTGAGTTGCTGAGCTGAGTCCGAATAGTGCCGAGTCGAAACAGTACCAAGTCAGACCAGCAGCCTGTTTCTGGCCCAATAACCCTTCCGGCTTGCAGCCCGTCAACCTAAGATCGGTCCTCCCGGGCTCACTTGTAGCCCTTTACCTCCCTGCATGGAGTGGGCAGTAACTTAAGTTGTGTAACCATTGTAATTAATTATTTATCAGGAGTTACCGTACTTGGCCGGGGTCGTCTTCCCCACACCCGGAGCGTGGAGGTAAACTCACCACCCTCCTCATAGGCTTTGCTTTACTCGTATATACTCGTATATGCCGCTGCATGAGTGATAGGTTTACTTAGCTCACATATTATTTCAAATCACCACAGCGAGAGAGAGCGAAATCGTCCCGTGACCTGATTCGAGCACATAGTTGAGAGTTGACCACCCTAGCTCTTGCCAGTTTCTCAACCGCGCACGTCCGACGCTTCCCTCGCTTAGGGATGAACAGCGAGCTTGCTAGAGTCCAAGGTCGATCTTCAACTTAGAGTCGAGTCCGCCGTGGTCCGTCCCGCATCAAATTGGTATCAGAGCGCCAGTTGAGTCTATGGTAGTCTTTGCATGAGTCGTTGCATGGTCTAAAGTCGAGTCTAGGATCATCATTGTTTTAAAAGAATAAAAAAAATGTTTTAAAATTGCATTGCACCCCAATACATGGTATATCAAAAGGCATTATTGGACATCTAGGTTAAGCCTATTTGGAAGGTAGCCTCCTTGCGTCGAGAAGGTCTTCGGATTGATTTCTCTGCCACGTACCAAAATTGGGTTAAGTCTAAGTTAGTAGTCGAGTCGGCATTCCAACTTACATTGTCATTTAGGGTCATGTCTAGTGTCTTGTCCAAGTGTCAGCATGGCCATCCCATAGCCTCCCGTGTCCCATGGACTATCAAAATCCCGCATCCTATACCCCTTATGCACGGTGGCGATACACCCAAAGATGGAAAAATCAACCCGACCACTTTCGTAGGCCCGTAGCCTGGGACTTCTATGGCTTCGAAAACCCAAGTGACTACCTAGAGTGGGAAGCCATTATAGATGACTACTTTGAGATGTATATTATGTCCGGTCCCTTGCAAGTCGACTTTGCCACAATGTGACTTTTCTACGAAGCTGCCGAGACATGGAGGGACATAGAAGATTTAAGGGAAATTAGGAGGCAATGGCCCATCGAGTCATGGTGGGACATGAAGAGAGAGCTTAGGAGGGTCTACCTTCCCCAGTACCGGTGCGACGGGCGTGTTTCGAGGATCACGAAAATATATTTCTCTGTTTTTTAATATTTTCCCAAAAAATCAGATTTCCTATAAATACCCCCTATTTTCTTTTCTTTTTCCCTTCTTCTTCTTCCTCATTCTTCTTCTTCCTCTCGTGAGAAGCACGCCCCCCTCTTTCTCTCTCCTCTCTCAGCGGCGACCGTGACGGTGCTTCCCTCCGGCTGCAGACGGCGTGGAGGCGACGGTGCAGCGATGGCGGTGGCAACGAGGCGATCACGGCGGTGTGCGGCTCATGGGATTTCGCGAACGAATGAGGGTTTCAAAGCGTTCTTCATCGATCGACAGTGATCCGATGCGTCTCGGGCGACCCCGAGGTAGGGTGACGGATCCCTAGCTCCGTAGCTTCCTTCCCCGCGATTTCTAGGCCGAGGCAAGGCCAAGAGAGGGTCGTTTGAGCTCGCGATGGGAAATCCATACTTTAGGATGTTGAGTGCCGATCTAGTGGTTTTTCACGTTAATCGTTGGTTTGAGGGCACCATTGGGTGCCTAGCATCTTGGGGATAAGTTCCCCCGTCGTTTCCCCCTCAACCGGGGTGGTTTGGGGGTGGAAATGGGGTTTTTTGGCGAAGTTTGCCGTTCTCGGGTCGGCGGGTTGTACAAGGTCCTAACAGAAACCATGTACACCCTGGCGCGGCCTGTGATGGACCATTTATGGGTCCAGGGCTGTCGGTGGGGTACACGGCCAGTCGTTGGGCCATTTTACCCCTGGGTGGCCCATTGGTCAACCATGTACCTCATGGAGCCAGTGTGACTCTTGAGGCATTTTTGACCGTTTCTTTTTGACCGTTGCATAGTGTTGGGTCCACGCAGTCCAGGGTTGGCCGTTTGGTCCCTTGCATGGTCCTAGTTGGACTGTTTATATTTTGTATCGTTGGGTGATTGGACGGCCCCATAGGGACCGTTCAGATACTCAAGCGGCCTGTCGTTTGACCGTTGGCGTTCTGAATGGCCTGAGGACGACCGTGTGCTTCTCGCTCAGACCAGAAGTTGGACGGCCCGTGGTTGGCCGTTCACTTTCTGAGCGGTCCCAATATGGACCGTGTGTGTTCTTTACGGTCCGAGTCTGACCGTGTGAGTCTGTGGTGGAACGGCCCGTTAGTGACCATTCCATGGCTTAGGATGGTTTAGGGTGGACCGTGCCATTCCTTGGAGCGGCCTATCGAGCGACCGTTTACCTAGGAACGGCCCAGGGTGGTCCGTTTACTGTGGTTTGTTTGACCGGAGGTTCTTTCCTGGCCGATTCAAGTTCCGGACGAGTGGACCTCGACCCACGTGCTGACCCGTGGTCTGACTGATGCTGGACATCATGTGGGGATCATGTGTTAGGGTGTCGTGGGGTCCCGAGAGGTGTGTTTTTGGCTTGTGTCACCGTGAGGCGGTGTCGGTACGAGGAGCGGTCTTTGTACTTGTTCAGTTCAGACGTCGTTTTCCTTGACCAGAGAGTCTACTCTTCCAATGACCTGTCCACTAGTCGTAGCTTCCTGCACACGCGGGTGCGGACCCACCCGGGAGTGGTGGAGAGCGTGACCCGGTGAGAGACGATTTTTAGGCTGGTTTACCGTAGGGCCCCTTGCCTTTGCAGCCCGAGTCCGCCAGGACCAACCCGAAATAGAAAGAAAGCTCGAGGAGTTGTCCAACCTTGAAGGTGAAAGATTCAAAGCCTATAAACACTTGCCTATGATAAGTTGGTCAAGCAAAGGGCATTCAAGAAAGGCGACCTCGTCATGGTCAAAGAAAAGGAGGTCCTAGCGGAAAAATCCAGCAGCAAACTCCAGCCCAATTGGCGTCGACCTATTGTCATCCAAAAGGTCTATGAAGGAGGGGCTTATACGATCGTCGACTAAAAGGAGAACAATCCCTTCCCTCCTCTCAACGGCAAGCATATGAAGCTCTATCATGCGTCACCGCAAGAGTTTCTACATCGGTCCTCACAGGACATACCTCTCCCCAGTGAAGTTTCCGTTTAAAAGAAAATGGGGTTAAAAATATTGACACCCAGGCGGACTTAGTCGACCTGCAAGGGTTGGCTAAGGGCAAAAAAAGCCACAGACCTAGTTGAGGTGAAAACCCGAAAGGGCGTCTCAGGCATAAGTGGGCAACCCCTCAATGTGAAAACCCGCAAGGGCGCATCAGAAAATATTAAAGGGGGCCAATCTCGGCGAAAACCCGAAAGGGCGGTGAGGTTGGTAATGTGAAAAAAAAAAAATCCTCTTTCAACATGCTTTATGGGTGGTTCCAAGTCAGCAACCCCACCCTATAATGGCGGAGGCATTGCACTGACGCTTTGGCTATATCCCTTGTGTCGTCCTGCGACACCCAGTCCTACCAGGGCGCCCCAACATTGTCATACTCTGTCCCGTCGGGCTATCGAGTCCATTCATTTCCCTTTCGGGAGCCGACTCACACGTCCCTCGGCATGTCAGCTCCACCCATGTCTTGGGCTGTCTAGGTTTGGATCCCGTGTCCCAGTCCCATCGGGCTCGGCCTATGGATGTCCCTTTCGGGCTGCCGACCCACCTCGCCTATTGGCTTCTGGGTTTAACTCATACGTCCCTTTCGGGCTATTAAATCCACTAACTTTTGTCCCACCAGGGTCGGCTAGCGTATGCCCCTTTCGGGCTGTCGACCCATCTCGCCTATCGACTTTCGGGTTTGACTCTCACGTCCCACTAGGGCTGTCGAATCCATCTTTTCCTTCTTCTGGATCCGGCCCATGTATGTCCCTTTCGGGCTGTCAACCCATCTCTTGTCTATCGACTTTCGGATTTGACTTTCACGTCCCACTAGGGCCGTCAAATCCATCCATCTCCTTCCTTCTTTCGGGATTGGCCTATGCATGCTCCTCTCGGGCTGCCAACCCATCCTTTGCCTATCGGCTTTCGGATTTGACTTTCACGTCACACTAGGGCTGTCAAATCCATCTCTTTTCTTCTTTTGGGTCTGGCCTATGTATGTCCCACTCGAGCTGCCAACCCATCCCTTGTGTAACACTCCGAATCTTTGGCGGATCTTTATTGGGTCCTGCTAGATCTTTATTGGATTTTCGGATCCTTTTAGAAGAGTTCGGACTGTCTTTGGTAACTCCCGAGTTGAGAACACTTCGACCCATTCGCTCTTCAGTTCCTTGACTCGTGGTCGCTGCAGTTGCATTGTACGCTTCGCCAAGATCGTTTCGACTATTTTTGCGAATTTTTAGGCCTTGGTTAGGCATTTATTTGAATTTGTTAAAGAATTATTGAACTCAGTAAATCTGGTTATCTGTCATTCACTCATCATTTGTAGAGAGCATCTAATTCATCCCAGGGACTTGTTCATTCTGCTTCCGCATTTCTGACAGCTAATTTTTAATCGGTCAAGGTTTTTAGAGAGGGATTCATTCACCCCCCTCTGAATCCATCGCACCTATCCCATCAGGGAGTCTATGCATCTGTGATTAGGAGTCAATGCATTCATGATCGGGAGCCTATGGCAATCATGCTCGAACCATGTTCGGGAGTCTATGCATCCGTGATGAGGAGCCTATGAAAACCTTGCTCGGGAGTCTATGCATTCATGATCAGGAGCCTACAGCAATCATGCTCGAACCATGCTTGGGAGTCTATGCATTCATGATCGAGAGCCTACGAAAACCATGCTTGGGAGTCTATGCATTCATGATTGGGAGCCCATGGCAAACATGCTTGAACCATGTTCGGGAGTCTATGCATCCATGATCGGGAGCCTATGAAAACCTTGCTCGAGAGTCTGTGCATTCATGATCAGGAGCCCATGGCAAACATGCTCGAACCATGTTCGGGAGTCTATGCATCCGTGATCGGGAGCCTATGAAAATCATGCTCGGGAGTCTATGCATTCATGATCGGGAGCCTACGGCAATCATGCTCGAACTGTGCTCGGGAGTCTATGTATTCTTGATCGAGAGCTTATGAAAACCATGCTCGGGAGTCTATGCATTCATGATCGGGAGCCCATGGCAAACCTGCTTAGGAGTCGACCAAGCAACAAGCTCGGTCATGCTCGGTCAAGCTTGGACAAACTTGAACCAAGCTCGAAAGAGAAGGAGCTCGAGGGTGAGAGATCGAGAGGGGGGATCGAGATTGGCCGAGCGAGAGGCTCGGGAAAGAAGAAGAGGAAAGTAGGATAAAGGGAAAGCTGACCCAATGGATTGACCCTAGTTGCAGTAGGCTTCAAATCACCTAAATTCAGTAAACGTGCGGATGCGTATGTAATGGCACATTTGGGTAGGCTCGTCACATGGAAATGAATCTCTTATTCATTTGATCATTTCTTTAAATGCATTATTTTCCTTTCATTGCTGCCAGGATGACATTTCTTCGATTGTCTTCTTCATTTCAGCATCGCCTGTGATCAGTTCAATCGCTTTGTTTTATGTAGAGAGTGCATTGTAGTTTGTTCGATCATTTGTTCAGCTTGAATGCTCTCTTCAGCCTCTTTCTTAATGTTGCTTTTAGCATTACGTCACTTATTCAGTCCATGTTTTTAGCATTAGCTCATTTTTGTTAAGTCCACAATTCCAAGAAAAATTTGGCAACACCTTTCTCAGACTCGAGTTTTGGGGGTGAAAAATAGGAGATGCATCCACAAAAATTTTACAATGGCTCTGAAATAAGATGGATGCGCACGACAGTGGCAACATCCAAGGATGTGCACAAAAGCAGCAACGTCCTTAAAACCCGAATCCGGCATGGACACCCCGAGGACTAGCCTACAAAGGGCGCCACTATCCCAAGGGCTAGCAGTGTTTCCACCTCTGAAATTTGCATTAGATTTTGTTGGTTCCAGGGCCATTAATGTCCAACCCTCTGATAAAATGTCCATCAAAGATCATACTATAAGGTAGTAGACCCCTGGGGATTGAGGGTGGTTTCGCCAGTGGCCGTTCTTGGAGTAGTTTGGTGTGACCATAGTACGCTTGGTAATTCCTCGAGCCAGCTTCCCTTGGCCTTGCTGAGCCTAGTTTTAATGGCTTTTAATATAACTTTGTTGGCATTTTCGACCAGTCCGTTGGCCTGAGGGTGGGCTACCAAGGTGAAGTGGTAGCGAATATTTAGGTCAGCACATCTGTCTCTAAAGTAGTGAGAATCAAATTGCCGATCATTGTCACTCACAATCACCCGGGGGATACCAAAATGACAAATGATCGACTTCCAATTGAAGCTCCATACGACCGACTCGATAATCCTAGCAGTGGATTTGGCTTTAATCCACTTCCTGAAGTAGTCGATGGCGACGATGATGAACTTCTTCTGGGCCTGAGCCGTAGGGAATGGCCCTAGGATGTCGATTCCCCACCGAGCAAAGGGATATGGCTCGGTAAGGGTGATGAGCTCTGTGGCCGGCTAGTGGACCAAATGATCAAAGCATTGGCATCTGTTACATTTTTGCTCGTAGGTCGATCAATCTCACAAAAGAGTGGGCCACCAGTAACCTTGTCGTAGTAAGATCCTGGCGAGTGACCTTCATCCCTGATGTGCGCCGCAGATGCCTTCGTGAACTTCTTGAATTGTTTCGCTGGCTTCGTCGGCGCTAAGGCACTTCAGGAGGGGGCTGGAGAAAGACCTGTGATACAAGGCATCATCCAGGATGACGAAGCGTCGGGCTTGGTACTTCAATCTCTGAGCTTCTCGAGGGTCAGAGGGCTCTTGGGAGTCTTGGAGCCAAGATACGTAAGGGGTCCTCCAGTCGCTCGGGGTAGTCGGGTCAACAATCATAAGCTCGGATTCGATGCTCGGTCATTCTAGCTCTTCGAGGAAGACCGACTGAGTACCTTCGAGGCCAAGGGAGGAGGCCAGATGAGAGAGGGCGTCTGCCCAGGAGTTTTCCTCCTGAGCTATTCAGACTACCTTGAAACTCTCGAACAGTTGGGCCAGTCCTCGGACCATTTGGAGGTACTTAATCATTGGTGCTTCTCGAGCTTCGTAGTTACCATTGGCTTGGCTGGCAACTAGCTAAGAATCGGTGTGGATCCTGACTCGCTCGACCACTAGTCGTCGTGCCATCCTGGCCCCCAAAATGAGGACTTTGTACTCGACAGCATTATTAGACATTTGAAAGTTGAATTTCAAGGCGTACTGTATCTCTGCTCCTTCAGGTGATTTGTGGAGGGCACAAGCACCGCTTCCAGCCGAGTTGGATGACCTATTGACGAACAAGTCCCAGATGGGTCCGTGTGCGGACGGGGGTGCTTCCTCGATTGGGATGGTGCTCTCTGCGATGAAGTTTGCTAGGGCTTGTCCCTTGATGGCTGTGCGGGGCCGATAAGAGATATCGTAAGCTCCGAGCATGATGGCCCACTTGATGAGGCACCCCGAGGCTTCGGGATGAGAGAGAATCTTCTTCAGGGGCTCGTCGGTCAACACGATGATAGTGTGTCCTTGGAAATAAGGTCGTAGGTGCTTGGCTGAGATTACCAATGATAGCATGAGTTTTTTGGTTGCAGGGTACCTTCTTTCGGCCTCATTGAGCACCTTGCTGGTGTAGTAGATCGGCCTCTCGAATCCCATGTCATCTCAAGTACATATTCACTCAGAAGGAACTCAATTTGAGGCAAAGGAGATGGGTCGAACTATTGAAGGACTATGACTTTGCCTTACAATACCATCCAGGCAAGGCAAATGTTGTGGCAGATGCTCTCAGTCATAAGTTGATGGCGCTGAGCTTACATCGAGAATGGGATATGATGGAGGGTGTGATTAAATCACAACCCAAGAGAAGGAAGCAATTCTATCTCTTGGCTGGGTTGTCTGCTGGACCTACATTCTTAGACAAGATTGCTGAGGTGCAAAAGCAAGACATGGCATTGCAGAAGCTACTGAACAATGAGGACTTCCATGTGGGGATTGATGGGCTAATCATGTTCTGAGGATGGATCTATGTACCAGATGATGTGGAATTAAAAATGGACTTGATACAGGAGGCTCACATATCAATGTTCTCCATTCATCCCGAAAGCACTAAGATGTTTCAAGATATGAAGAGGATGTATTGGTGGCCAAGAATGAAGTGAGACATAGTGTAGTTCGTGTCCAAATGTCTCACTTGTCAGCAGGTGAAGATTGAGCATCAAAGACCTAGCGGCCCTCTTTAGACTATTGGGATGGCACAATGGAAATGAGAACAAGTCACAATGGACTTTGTGAAAAGAAGGAAGCATGGCACCATCTGGGTAATTATGGACAGATTCATAAAGAGTGCACACTTTCTGCCCATCAACAAGCAGACTCCAATCGAATCCTTAGCGAAACTGTTCATCATTGAGATCATTCGGTTGCATGGTGCACCTTTATCTATCATCTTTGACCAAGACCCTCGATTCACAATGAGGTTCTGGAAGAGTTTACAATAGGCTATGGGGACAGAGTTGTGGTTCAGCTCGGCATTCCATCCTTAGACTGATGGGCAAACCAAGTGCGCTATCTAGACTTTAGAAGATATGCTGAGGGCATGCAGTATTGAATGGAAGGGGAATTGGGGTGATCATTTGCCCCTGATAGAATTTCCATACAGCAATAGTTACCATTTCATCCTTGGAATGGCACCTTACGAAGCACTCTATCGGCGGCCATGTAGATCACCAATGTGTTGGTATGAAGCTAGTGAGAAGTAGCTGTTAGGACCACAGTTGGTATAGGACTGCTGAGAGAAGATATCTATGATCAGGCAGCGACTCCTCACATCCCAGAGCCATCAGAAAAGTTATGCAGACTGGCAGCAGAGAGAGTTAGCATTTGCAGAGGGAGACCATGTGTTCCTAAAGGTTTCTCCCACCAAGGGAGTTATGCGATTCGGGAAGATGGGCAAGATCAATCCTAGATATATAGGGCCTTTCGAGATTTTACAAATGGTTGATGAGGTGGCTTATCGACTTGCACTTCTGTCTGCTCTGTCACATGTACATCCGGTTTTCACATCTCCATGCTTAGAAAGTATGTCCCAGATTCCTCACATGTTATAAGGTATGAGCCCCTGGAGGTTCGAGAAGATTTGCCATATGTGGAGTAGCTAGCCCAGTGAGATCATAGACTGGAAGGAACAGGTGTTCAGGAATTAAACCATTCGGCTGGTGAAGGTGTTATGGAAGAATTCTCAATCTGAGGAAGCAACATGGGAACCAGAGGGTAAGATGTGTCAAGAATATCCTCAACTATTCAGTGATTGTGTTTACTCCCTCTTCCTTTTTTGTGCTTATTTCCTTTTTTTTTCTTTTCTTCTTCCCCCCTTTTTTTCTCTTCACTTTCTTTTCTCTCTTTTCCTTCTTTCCCCCCTTTTCTTTTATCCCTTCTCTCTACTGACTGCCACTGGCTTGAGCTGGCCGTCACAGGTTCACGCCACCGGTTCGCACTGGCCGTCACTGGTTCACGCCACCAGTTTGAGCCTAGGGGAGTCCCTATAAAAGGAACAGGGGAGGGTGGCGGTCCGCCTCCCCACCATTTGAATTTCCAAAGCCCAGGGACTAGAGAGAGAGAGAGAGCCCTCCCTCTTCTTCTTCCTGCTTCCCTCTCTCGATCGTTGTCGCCATCGCCGCCGTTGTCGCCACTGTCGTCATCATCCTGAGGGTGTGGAGGCCGTGGCTGCCCCCTTCACCTCCTCCTTCTTCCTTCCTTCTTTTTTATGTCCTCTCGCATGGTGGGGGGAGGGGTGACCGCTGTGAAGCCCTAGCCTTGGCATCCTCTCCTTTCCCCTTCTTCTTTCCTTCTCTTATTTTCCTCTTCTTCTGTTCCCTATCTTTTCCTTTCTTTTCCATGTCTTCCCACTCCTGCGTGTGAAGGGTTGGAGACGGTCGTCACTGCCATCGGATGAGGTTCGGAGGAGGGTCACCGGTTTAGAGACCCTGGGGATGTCACCATATCGGGGTCTTGGGGAAGTGCCTCTGTATTAGGGCCCAGGTTGCCACCGGGCCAGACACATTGGGGGTACCACCGGATCACAGGCGCTGGGGTGCCACCGTATCGGGTGTTAGGATGCCACTGGATGAGTGGCCTGGGGGGTGGCCACCGGTTCAGACGACCCGGGGTAGCCACCGGATGAGGGAGTGAGCGGGCATTACCAAATCAGGGTGTTAAGGTGCCACCGGATCAGTGACCTAGGGCAGCCACCAGATAAGGGCGTCAACGGGAATAGCCATCGGATCAGAAGCATCTGGGGGTGCCACCGTATCAGCGACTGGGGGGTGCCACCGGATCACAGGCACTGGGGTGCCACCGTATCGGGTAGCTGAGGGTGACCCACCGGATCAACCCGATGGGGGAAAGATGGCCGTGGGCTAAGGCCTAAAGGCCAATAGATAGCCTGAAAGGGTGAAGATCAACCCGGGCCTTGCAGAGTCTTCAGGGTCTTCAGGGTCTGATAGAGACACAATGGACTCCGGGCAGCTTGCCCCTGCATACGGCAGTTACACGTTTAGTTGGGATGGAGGATACCAACGAGATCACCCTAAGGACAAGCACCTATTGTACTTCTTGAAGTACTACAGCTCCCGAGGCAAGCGGGACATCATTGCTGTGCAGGATGTAGAGCATGCCATCTTACGGGGCAGGGACAGCCTCGCTAGCAGTGTCTCAAGGCAGATATCGATGTACCTGCTGGGTGAATGTAGGGAGTGGAAGCCTGTGTTGGGCTTGGAAGAGGTCACACCCTCTGAGGGAAAACTGGTGAGAGCCCCAAAATTCACACCGGCATGCTGGGATAACGCGGTTGGGAGGGTACACAAAGAGCAGCTTCAATTTGGACTATTCCTGGCCCTGCTGAAATGGGGGTACAAGGATGAGCCATATGTCCTAGACTGCTTAGCGGTCCATTTCCGGGAATCTCCCTCTTCCTCAACCAGTCGGAGCGGGGGGGGGCGGCCATCTCCAAGGAGGAGAGGAGAGGGTGGGGCACACCCAACCCTAACTCTAATGGGTCTGGGAAGAGGAGAAAAGGAGGGTGGCCCACGGTGGGCTCTCCCATGGGCGCCCAGCCCATATGGGCCCTGGGAGTGAACCAAAAGTGGCCCACTAGCCCTCACCTAGCCTACTGGATACAAAATGATGCTAAATAAGTCCAACTAGCCACAGCTCAGCCTATAAAATCCAGAGTGATAAAAAATAGAAGTCTCCAGCTCATGGGTAGCTCTCCATGCCGTCTCCCAGCCATAACAATGCCTGCAAGTCCCAAACAGTGCTACGCGTCCTGTAATGTCGCTCTGTCACATAGCACCGATCTCGAGCTCGAGTGTCCTCACCACCTACTTACCCCAAGCGAACATTGAGACAGCGTACTAGAAACCACAGAGCAAGGGTCTAGTCGAGGCCGTGCGCATCAGCACGCATCTAAAGTCCTCAACCATGTGTGCACACACTGATTAACTATACTACGTCACACCTTCTAGCTGGTTTTCCTCCTAGTTCAGACTCGAGCTGCTACAGTGGGAGGCCCTACGACAAACCAACCTAAAAATCATCTCTCCCGGGTGTAGCTCTCCACCTACTCCGAGGTGGGTCGGCACACGCGTACCCAGTCAGCTACAACTAGTGGGGGCCACTAAGCAGATGACCCTCGATGGAAATCACCAAAATATGGATAGGCTATGCACAAGCTCGTCATATTTAGCTCAAAGAATGGGTGGCACGATGCCACTAGACTCTGGGTAGTCCACGAGACCTATTAAACACAACAGACCTTAAGTCACAAGACTCGGGGTCAAGGCCATCGCACTAGACAGCTTCGTGCCTAATGAGGGCATGGATGAGCATGTGATCTAGAGCGGGGGTGAATAGATCTACCCCAAATTTCGGATCTATAGCAGTAATTAAAATACAGAATGAAAAGATTTTACTGTGAACAGAATTTCTAATTAAATCTGAATCAACAACTAGGAGATGTAATAAGGAATAGCTATCAAACATGAAGAACTCCAAAGGAAATTGATCAGACAACTCAGTATGGCACTAGGTGGAGGTTCGATTCAAGAATCTCCTCACGCAAGGGTTAGTTTTCCAGATAGGTGTAGCCTATCCTTCTGGGTAAGCCTTTTTATATACCACTGAGTTATCGATCATAGTGCAGATATATGATGAAGAAACTCAAGAACAATTCAAGACAATGTCAATTCATGATGAATTAGCACAAACAATTTTAGAAGACAATCAACAACCAATTTCAGTACTCGACGGAGGTTCGATCTAGGATCTCCTCACATAAGAGGTGGCATTCCAGATAGGCATAACCTATCTTTCCAGCCATGCCTTTCTATATACCTATTATTTGATGACTTAGGCACAAGCAACAAATGAATATATCGAAAACGTCAATGTTTACAGTCAATGTTCCTAGGCATCCATCTATTCGTAGGAATGAAGAATTGAGCAAACACACACAAGGCAAATCAATTTTAAGGTGGTTCGATCTCAAGCTTGAGATCTACATCCACCCCTTACTCAATTGAGTAAGGCTTCTACTGACACACGTTAAAAGAATTAGTGGCCGTGGAAGAGGCGTGGTTTAGACAATTCCGACACCCTATGGCAGTCACTATTTCTTCTAGAGCCCACATTTTTGAACAGAATCAAGGGGTTTTTGAGTATTTGATCATTGTTAAACACTTCCATTGGCTCAATTCAGGAAAAATCTTTTATTCATTGAATGGAAAGAATCATTACAAGCTTAATGACCCACCTTGGGCCTCAAATTCCTAAGAGCTATTACATATGTCTTCCATTGCTCTTTGTCTTCTTCCACTCGTTCTGTGGGCCTATGAAGTTTGCTAACCCGCCATAGAGCTTGAATAGTCTTGATTTCCTCTTTGTCACCACTTGAGCCCAATTCTCTCCTCTTAATTGGTGGAAGATGAGAAGCTTCTTCGAAGAGATGACGGGGAAGGCCGAGTTGAGAAAGACACCGGTGGGCGTTGTAGAGCATGAACTCAATAGTGCTGATTAGCCTTAGCTCCACCCTGGAAGAAAGCCTTGCGTGAAGATCTTGGGTCTTGAGGAATCTCGGTGCGCATGTGAAGTCTTTTTGTGACATGGTCTTGAGATGTCCACGCCAATCCACTTATTTTTTTAGCTTGGGTACCCGGTTGGTAACTCTTTCATTCAACCCAAGTGCACCCGTCATGTAATGGAGTACGCTTTTAGAGAATATCCTAGAGGCTTATTGGGCTTCCTTACATGGATCAAACTTGAAGTGGAGGTCTACCCAACAAGTGAACAATAGCATTGACCCATATAGGGGCCTCCCCATAGATGTCGAGGTAAGCCCACTATAGAGGTAAGCTAAGACCGCCGGCCCGATCCTTTTTCCTTCCCATATCTTGCATATAGCACTCAATTGATTCTCTTCCAAGAAATCATCCACCGAAAGAAAAAGTAGTGCTCCCGCGAGGCAAATCACCAAAGCCTTCATGATCAACTCCATCTCCTCTTCCTTGTTCTCTTTTCCCAAGACTTTGTATACCCACGCCGCAAGCTTCATTAAATTGATCCCTTTTGAGACTCTAACTTGATCTATCATCTTTTGGCTTGGGATTAAGCTTACCAACATTTCTATTGCACTAATTGGCTCTTGCATAACTGCCATCTTTTCTTCCTCTCCTTGTTTCAAGGACTTCAATCCTAGGAGCATCTCCACTTCTTCTAGTAGGATAGTGGTTTCAAAAGTGGGGAATAGGAAGGTGTGGGTGTGTGGATGCCATATCTCTAGGAGAGCTCCCATGGCGGCCCAATCAAAATGAATATCGTTATAATGTTTGGCATGGGTCACTAAGCCTAGGAGATGCCATCTAGAAACGAAAGATCTCATGTCTAGGGTAACTTTTGAGAGAAGTAAGGGGAGCCATTGAATTTTGTTAAATCTTCTAGCCCCTGGGATGAGAGGGTAATCTTGAAAATAAAATGGAAAAGGAAAAGAAAAAGGAGAGAATGATATCAGAAGTTGAAAGAGGTGAAAAGAAAAATTAGATAGGACTAAGGTTCTCAATGAAACTTACTTGATTTCTAGCAATTCTTCCACTGATGTGTCCTTCTATCTCAGAAATTGATGGGGACATCAGCGACCCTCCCTGCCCTGGCTTCGACGTCGGCCCATCGAGACGGAATCCAACCATGGTTCTAATAGCTAGACACTTGTGACGCAGTGTAAGACGTCAGGGGACACATCTGATCGTTCTTCTAGTGGGTGGTGCTCCTGTCTACTGGCAGGTATGGACTCGAGTTTTGACGGATCGAGGTTCAATAGTACGGTACTGTTAGAATAGATGATTTTTCGTTTATTTATTCCCGCTTGTTGGTTCTACCGTACTCCTGCTAAGTAGGGTACTTTCCTACTTTTTTACTTCCTGCTTTATTTTTCGTGCGAGATAGGGGTTCGAGGGATTCGTACTGAGCCTATGAAACGAGGCTCATCTCCTGCGTATTTTCACCGTGTTTCAGGCGAGGCCGGTACTTCAGGTGGCGCGGTAGGTATTCAACTTGGTTCCAGTAGCCGAGGTTAGTGCCAGTTGCTAGAGCCGGGGTATGTCCCGTGTACTTATACTCTCCCTTCGTACTCATACCTTTCTTTCAGTTGACTGTACTTTATTTTGGATATGAGATGTACTGGACCTTGTAGCAGTTTAATCATTTATTTAATTTCTATATTATTATTTACGTTGATCATTGTGCTATCTCTGCAGTTACTTTACCTTCTTACACACCATCCCTTCTTCCCTTCTGAGTCTTCGGGCTCGTGGGAGACGGGCTGAAATTCGAGTCGCGCCGGTTCCTTTTCAGTACTCGGATCTTGGGTCGCCACAAATCATCTGAGGGCCCAGGAAGAGTAGTCAAATCTGACACACCCCACTTGTCAAATGGGTTGCTCCGCCAGACTTCAAATTAAGAGGAGAGTCTCTTGGAAAGTAGTGAAAGGTCCCCATATGTTAACTAAAGAGGTTCTTAAGTCTTAACTCAATCTTGAGTCATCAGAGTGAGAGTCTCAACTCGATCATGAGCCATCCTAAAGGTTAGCTCAAGAGATTCTCGAGTCTTAACTTGACCTCAAGCCATAGGAAAGTCTTACCTCGATCTTGAGCCATGAGGAGAGCTTTAACTCGACCCTGAGTCATCACCGAGAGAGTTTCAACTCGATTCCTAGCCATGGAGAGAGTCTAAACTCGATCCCTAGCCATCACAGTTTTAGCTTGATCGGTAATCTTATATATATATATTTTTGATAGGTGGGTGAATGATCTTATAGCTCGGCCTTCGCAGCCATAGCTATGCTGATGGTCTATAGTATGGCCAACGAAGGTCCGATCATCGACTCAACTAGAAGAGGCCATTCCTCCCCCATATCGTTCCTTAGTGGCCCATGGGTACTAAGCTGGTACAATGAAAGGTCACAATATGTGGAAACATTAATGTCTGCACTATAGAAGCAACGATAGTGGATCATGCATATTTTCAAGACATCGGAGTGAATTCCCACACGTGTGTTACACACATATTGTCACGTCCTTACAGGATTTCTGGGTCACTTGATCATTAAGGCAGACGTGTATGTGTACATCGATGTCGGCAATGCATCCCAACTATTGCCTAACCCGAGGCTCCCGCTTGCTTTCGAGACTTCAAAAGTGGCATCATTGTAATGTCTTTGGGACCCAGATCGTGTTTCCGCAGGTTGCGGATCACGTCCATGTTGATTGTCATAATTTAATATAGAATCTTTGGACCCTTAGACTGTATTTATGAGAATTATTTCAGATCCGTGGTGGGGCGTTGGGTGGCGTCCCCAGTTCTTGGTAGCGGTAGTCTGATATTTATATCGGGTTATCGGTACCCTAAACTCTGGGTCGTTACAGTTGGTATCAGAGCAGTGTTGGAGAATTGTATCCGGAATTGAAATCCGCATTGGTCCAAAAAAAGTCCCTTTGAGTCATTTGTTGCTGGCTTAGGGCGTTTCTTGCGATTGCTGATGTGTTTTCCATTGTCGTGTTTCCCTAGATTTCAGATGCCGCCTCGTAGGCGAACAGCCCCAGTTCCTTGGGATGAGGCTAGTGCTTCACCTGCTCCTGCTGTACCGGTTCCTGCCCAGGCTGCACCTATTCCTATTCAGCCTTTGGAGTTGCTCGGTGGTCATGGACGAGTGCTGAAAGAATTTCTGCTATTCCATCCACCGACGTTTGAGGGTCAATTGGACCCGGAGGCAGTGAGGGAGTGGTTGGATGCCACTGAACACGTCTTCTAATGTGTGGAGTGTGTCAAGGACGAAAGGGTTATGTTGGCTTCTTATCAGCTTTAAGGTACTACACGCACGTAGTGGACCATGGAGTGGGAGGTTGCCTTCCGTTCCTGTCCGCTTCGACAGATCACCTGGGCGGAGTTTGTTGCTGCATTCGAGTGTGCCTATACTCCAGCCTACCTGAAGTTAGCTAAGATGTACCAGTTTCTGGAGCTGACGCAAGGTGAGATGTCAGTGCTGCAATACCGAGACAACTTCATTGAGTTGGGCCGGTATGCGCCCCACATCTTTGCTAATGAAACCGTGAGGACTCAGCAGTTTCTGCACAGACTAAAAGTAGAGTTGAGCCTGCCATTGTTCGCTACCCGTGTAGCTGAGTTAGATTCTGCACACCAAGCCGCAGTTGCGCTAGAGTTAGAGTTGGCGAGGACTCGAGGACTTCCTCAGACTGGGATGGTTCAGTCGGCCGTGCAACATCAGTCGCTCCACCAGTCACCTGTTACAGGAGCTTCTCCCGCTTTCTCTGCTACCAGTGGTACTTCCTTCCCGTAATCTCAGAGCAAGGGATTTCGATTTAAGAAGTCCAAGAAAAAGAGGTTCGATCTGTCGACGTTTTCTGATCCGAGTCAGCAGTCTGTTTCCTCTGTTCGACCGCGTCAGGATTTTTCTGCTTCTCAGTCGAGGTTGTGTTCCAAGTGTGGTGGCAGTCATCTGGGCGTATCGTGTTCTCTGCCGATTGTCTGCTATCGCTGCGATTAGCTGGGGCACATCTCCCGAAACTATCTGTTGAGGCCACAGACGGTGCAGTTCTCGCAGACTTCCCAGCCGCAGTAGCCATAGTTTCGACTTCCTCCGCCACCTCAACCTCAACCATTCCACCTACCAGTTCCCGCTCCTTCCCAGCAGTCATCTGCAGCTAGCCGTCTGTCGAGAGCCAGGGTTACTCACATCACTCGTGCGAAGGCATTGGCGTCTAATCTGATCAAAGGTACAGTTTTGATTTACGGTCGTTCAGCGCATGTTCTTTTCCATTCGGGTGCGGCCCATTCTTTCGTCTCCGAGGATTTTATTGCTTATGTCGAAGGGCTGACGAATGAAGTTTCCTGTGAGATGCTTGTGGAGTTGCTGTCTGGCAATTACATGTCCACTCCTTTGTGCCTGGAAAATTCTCCAGTTCTAGTCAGTGAAATTGACTCCCAAATAGACTAGACACGACCCTAAGACAACAATGTAAAGTTGGAATGCAATGCGACACCTTGGACCGACTACCCTAGACTCTAACTCGCTCTGATACCAATTTGATGCGGGACGGACACGCGAACCTGGGACTCTAGCTCGCAACTCGTCCCTAGCGAGAGAAATGAGGGATCGTGCGCTGTTAAGAAATCGGCAATGAGTTAAGGGTACTCAGCTCTTCCGCGTGTACTCAGATTGAGTCACGGGACGGGTCACGCTCACTCTCTCACAGCGGTGATTGAAATAATATAGTGAGCTATGTTTCTATTACTCTAGCAGCGGCATTCAAAAGTATATGAGATAAGCAAATGCGATAAAGAGGGAGGCGAGTTTATCTCCACGCTTCGGGCGTAGGGAAGATGACCCCGGTCGAAGGTCGTACTCCCGATGTACAAATATTACAATAATTACATAAATGAATTTATCACCCACTCCACGCAGGGAGGTAAAGGGCTACAATGTGGGGCCCGGGAGTAGTGAACTCGGGTTGACGGGCAGCAATTTGGGCCGGAGACGGACTGTTGGTCTGACTCGGTTCTGACTCGGTACTGTTCCAACTCGGTACAGCAAGGGAACTCAGCAACTGGGATGGTGGCTTTCGATCGACTCCTTACTGCGGCGACTGGCTGGGACGCTTCTGATGGGTTGCCAATCGATCTCTAGTAGCGGCGGTCGCCGAAGGTGAGCCGGCATATTTTTTGAGGAATTAATTCCCGGACTGAGTTGCTGGCCTGTCCTCGGATCTGCTCTGCGCGCCTTCACAAAAAGATTTCTTGCGGCCAGATCCGAAGTCGGATCGACGTAAAAGAGGTAGCAATGGATAGAGGACTTAGAGGGCTACAACATATAATGTTTCTAGATCCATCAAGTGAATGGATTGAAAATGAAAATGACTGTTCCACAAAGATGTTTTCTGGCTCGGACTGACAGTCACACAGGACAGACTGAGTTTTCCCTGAAAATGAATTTTGACCGAAGGGAAAACAATAGATATAGACTCCATAAAAATTATGGTGGAAGGGGGGTATGTAAGGGACAAGTATGAATTGTTTGGGGATTTTAGGAGATGTATAAAGTGGTGGGAAAAATACGGGATCAGGGATCTATCCTGTAGATATGCTGATTGGCAGACTATTAGGAATGAAAATTACGGGAAAAATAGCAAATGACCTCTGATTGACACAAAATTTAAAATGGAGACTGGGGATAACAAGAAGAACAAACACTCAAAATTGCAACTCGATCAGATCTCCTGATTGGAGATAAAAATTAGGCTTCAACCTTCTGTCCTGATCTGGACAGAACTCCGATGAGTGGCAGTGGTGGCACGACGGCGGCTCGATGGCGGCGACGGCGGCGGGGCTGAGCCTCTCACTCAGAGAGGGGGATGGGAGGAGGCTTCACAGCTTAAGAAATTCATAGAACTCCATCTGCAAAGGGGATGGGAGAGAGAAAGGGGTGCCCTTGGGCTTGCTCTTGGCAAAAAATGTTTAATTCTTCATTAAAATCTCTAATGACACTATACATATGCTTATATATAGAATGGCAAGGGGTGGGGGGCTGGAAATTTCATGGGAGAGAGGGCCCCAGCTCTTGGTATTATCCCCGCTATGCCCAGGGGCAGCTAGGGTTTGTCCTTTTTTGCTGGTAAAAGGGTCCTCAAAGGATAAGACTTGGGTCTTGCTTATAAGCACATGCCCATCTTTGTAGTTTTCAATATGGGATCTTGTGAACCCCCTTCCTAGGGCACTACACTAGCCCCCCCAGCAAAGGTGGGCTTTGTACTTATTGGGCCGGTGTTCCCACAGATGGCACCAATGAAGACATACAAATTTGGGGTGTCTCCTTTGAGATATTGTCCCTGCTACACCCAGGGGCGACTAGGATTTTATCCTTTCTTACTGGTAAAAGGGCCCTCTCAACAATTTGAAAAAAGGTAGGCATCGCTCGGCCGCTCTAGACAAGAAACGGTTGAGCGCAGCGATCCATCCCATCAGGTGCTGGACATCATTGACGTAAACAGGTGGCTGCATGTTCAGGATGGCATGAACCTTGTCGGGGTTGGCCTCGATCCCGCGTTGGGTCACTAGGAAACTGAGGAATTTCTCTGATCGAACCCCAAAGGTGCATTTCGCTAGATTGAGTTTCATGTTGTACCTTAGGAGGGTGTCGAAGGTTTCGGCTAGGTCGACAAAGTGGTCCTCGGCCTTAGGTGTCTTGACGAGCATGTCATCGATATAGGCTTCGATGTTCCGACCAATATATCCTTTGAAGATATGGTTGATCAGCCTCTAATACGTTGCTCCGGTGTTCTTCAATCTGAAAGGCATTCGGGTGTAGCAGTATACACCGAAGTTAGTGATAAAAGTTGTCTTCTCGATTTCTTCAGGATCCATTCAGATCTGATGGTAGCCAAAGTAAGCATCCAGAAAACTACGCAATTCATTACCGAAGGTCGAGTCGACTAGTTGGTCGATGCTCGACAGTGGGTAATAGTCTTTTGGAGTGGCGTTATTGAGGTCGGTGAAGCCCATACACATTCGCCATTTGCCTTAAACTTTTGGTACTAAGACAACATTAGTGAGCCTTGTTGCGTAAAGGACCGGTCGAAATAGGCCAGTTTTCTTTCCCTTGACAATCTGCTCTTTGATGATCATCTACTTCTCTAGGGCATGCTTTCCTCTGCGTTGCTAGATCGGTTTCATCGACAGGTCAAGGTTGAGCTTGTGCACCACCATCTCCCTAGGGATCCCAGGAAGATGCTCATCAGACCATGCAAAGACTTGGACGTACTCTGAAAGAAAATCTTTATATTGCTCTCATATATCAGGTGGTAAATCAGCCCCGATCTTTACTTCTAGAGTTGGGTCATCTTTAAGGAAGACTGATAGCAATTCGCCACTGGGCCCTGATGTTGTCGACTCATCCTTGGCTCCCTCGACTCCTATCTTTTTCCCTTCTGGCCTTATGGCATTGGCCGAGATTACATAGCACCTTCTAGCTATTGCCTGGTTACCTCAGACTTCCCCGATGTCATGTTTGGTGGGAAACTTCAATTTTCGGTGATAGGTAGAGGGCATGGCCTTCGTTCGACTGAGGATACCTCGGCTGAATATGGCATTATTTTCGACATCCCCTTAATCACTATGAAGTTAACCATAACCATGACAGTCTTGGGAGGGGTACCGATAGTGACCGGCAGGCTTAGGGCTCCCTTGGGATAGGTTGCCTGGCCGTTGAACGTATGCCACTTGCGCGGCTAGTTCGGCTATTTGTGCCTTCAGCCTCTCAATCTCCTGCTGCTGCTGGTGATACAAAGTGAACAGAGCAGGATCGTGCCGGAGCGAGCCTGGGGTCCGACCCGGGTTGCCATCCCTTGCCTGGCTGACAGGCGGAGGTGAAGAGGCCCTGGTGGCATGGCTTTCCGAAGCTGATCCTTCAGAGGAGGAGGTTCTTCTCGCACGTCCTTGGCGAAGGGGGTCCCAGAGGAAGATCTCTTCGTCCTGTGCCTGCTCCGGTGACCAGATGGGTTACTTCTGGCGGTGGGCTTCTCGTAAGGCGGCAGCTCAGATGGAGTCCTTGCCGAGTGAGACTGAGGCCGATATCGCGTCGACCTCGTAATACTCCTCTACTGAGAATCCCAGCCCTGGGTGCCTGGTGGTTTGCAGGAGCCTCCGGTCCAGGTTTGGCGGGTTCCATATTTGTTCAAACATTCTCTTCTGACTGGAGGGTTGGTAAAGGGGAATCCTCTGTTTTCTGACCACTTTGACTGCACGCTTAGCCATGTAGGGAGTCCCGAGATTGGGACGTGCGGGTCATGAAGGTTGTCAGGGAATTGGCAATCATCATCCCCTCTGACTGGCTGTTCGTCGGCCACATAAAAAATGGTAGGTGGCCCATCGGTGTTCGGGACTTCAAAGGTCCGCAACTATTCGGCTACTTGGCAGTCTAGTTCTGCTATCGGTTTAGTGATTCTCGACAGTACTTTGACATCTTCGAGTAAGTCTTCAAGACGGGGTGCCCCCAGTGCAGGGTAGATGTCAAGGGGGAGTGCCTTAAACGTTCCTTCCTCTGCGACGAATGGCACATGTGGGGGAGCCACGTAGCCTGGGGGTGGCAGAGGAAACCAGTGCTCCGATCTCATTTTCTTCTTCCCTTTGTCACGGGTGACTCGCAGAGCTTGTTTCACCTCTTCCAGGTACAGGTTGGCGTCTGACAAGTGACACTCAAACACCTCAAACGGGTGTAGGTCAGCGAAGATCCTGACTTCTTTCCCCTCACAAGGGTATTTTATGCGTTGGTGCAGGGTGGACAGAACCACTCTATTCTGATGCAGCTAGGGCCGGCTAAGCAGTGCTTTATAGGAAGTGTTGGAGTTGATTACATGAAACTGGACCTTGGTGACGAAGTCGCCCAAGGCCAAGTTGAATTCTGCCACCCCCATGGGTACTTCGCACTGCTGATTGAAGCCCTGCAATTTTAATATTCCTGACTTCGACCAAGTGCACGTCGAAGTAGTGCTTCTGATACACCCGGTAAGGGACTATATTGACCGCCGCTCCTGGGTCAACCAGGACCCTATTGATGGGCTGTCCATTCAGCTGCCTCTTCATGTAGAGTGACCTATTGTGACTGCATGTAGGTAGGAGCATGTCGTCCTCGATCAAGGCCACGGCTACTTACGGTGACATCTCCGCCAGGTAGGCTTCAAGGTGCGCCGGCGTCTGGAGTGCGGCAATGATGGACTGTCGTGTCTCTTCGTCCAAGGACAACATCTCCCAGACGGTGAATCGGGCCGGGATCTTCTTGAGATGTCTGAAGATTCGGTCGGTCGCCCGAACCTTGAGCAGCTTCATCTCTTCGGCCTTGCCGCGTTTGCCCCCGGCCTCAATAAATTCAATAGATTAAATAAACCCTAAGAAACTCAATTAACTTAGTAAACTTAATAAACTCAACAAAATAAATTCAATAAACTCAATAAACCCAATAGACCCAATAAAAATAAATGAATAAACAAACAGCTCAAAAAACTCAATAAACCTAATAAACTCGAACAAATAAACCAACAAAAAGATTTCTTCACTTTGTCTTAGGCCTTTTGTCTGAGCAAGGTTTGTTGATCCCGACATCTCCACGGGTCAATGTCTATATTCTATCCTGGCTTAGACCTCACGTCTTCGCCAAGTTGGTTAACTTCGACATGACGTCGGGTTGACATCTTCATCTACACATTCCACCATTGTTTCAGACCTTTCATCTGAGTGAGGTTGTTTGACTCCAACACCTCATCGGGTTGACATTGATATTTAGCCCTGGGTCTAGGCCTCTCACACATCTACATTTTAGTCTACCCTCACCCCAAACCTTCTATCGGGACAGGGCCCGTTGACTTCGACGTTCTGTTGAGTCAACACCTATCCTATATTATGCCATTGGCTTAGGCCTCACACCTTCGCCAAGTTTGTTGGCTTCGATAGGATGCCGAGTCAACACCCATGTTATATTCTACCCTCGACTTAGGCCTCATGCCTCTGCCAAGTTCGTTGACTTCGACGTGACGTCGAGTCAACACTTATCCCATATTTTACCCTTGGCTTAGGCCTCATACCTTTGCCAAGTTCGTTGACTTCGACAAGACGTTGTGTCAACACTTGTTCCATATTCTGCCCTTGGTTTAGGCCTCATGTCTCTGCCAAGTTCGTTGGCTTTGACATGACGTCGAGTCAGCACCTATCCTACATTATACCCTTAGCTTAGGCCTCACGTCTTTGCCAAGTTCGTTGGCCTCGGCATGACGTCGAGTCAACACTTGTCCCATATTCTTCCCTTGGCTTAGGTCTCACATCTCTGCCAAGTTCGTTGGCTCTGGTATGACGTCGAGTCAACACCTATTTCATACTATACCCTTGGCCTAGACCTCACGTCTTTGCCAAGTTGGTTGACTTCGACAATCTATCAAGTCAACAATCATATCCTACCCTGGCCCAGACCCTATGTCTCTCCCAAGTTGGTTGGTTTCGACATAATATCGGATTGACAACAACGCACTATTTTTGGCCCTCGTCCTAGATGTACCGTCTAAGCAGGGTCTGTTAGCTCTGACATCCTGTCAGGTTAATGTTCATATTTCATCTTTGGTGCAGACCTTCCGTCCAGTCAGAGAATAAAAAGACCCTCTCATTTTTGGCTCAGATCTTTCGTCCAGCTAGTCAACAAAAAGATTCTTTTTACCTTTGGCTCGGACCTTCTGATCGACTAGAGAACAAAAAGACCCATTTTATCGTCGGCATCATGATCTTCTGTCTAGGCCGATGTACAAACCAACTATCAGCATCATAACCTTTCGTCTAGGCTGACAGGTAAACCAACAAAAAAAACCTCCTCTTATCTGGCGTCATGGCTTTCTGCCTAAACCGATAAATACTCTGCCTTGGTGTCATGGCCTTCTGCCTAAGTCAAGTTGTATGACGTTATGATTTTACATCTAAGCCATTAAATACTTTTGTACGACGTAATGACTTTATGTCTAAGTCGCTGCCAAATTCCCTTTGGTCAAAATTCATTCTCAGGCAGATCTCACTCTGTCCTACCTATTCTATAACCCGAGCCAGAAATAACTACAAAATTGTAGAGCTCTGCATTTCGATCCAGACCATTGGACGGATCTGAAATTCACATATGTCGAAGCTCTCTGAGTGCCCTTCGCAACGGCACTAGTCTCGTCCCGATCCAACATCGGATCTGGGCATGGTGATCGTTTTTGCCGGAGCGAGCAGTTCTGTCTCGAGAGAGGCCAGCAAAAGGAGGTTACCAATTAAATCCTCAGGAAATGCGCCGGTGCAGATCCAGTGACCACCAATTCTGAGGGTCAACCAGGGACCCTCCGCCATCGTCCCGATGATCTGCCGCCTTCAGAAGGTCCTCAAAGATCAATGTCCCTTTGGACACCTTTGTTCGCTGTCCTGCCGGCTAGCACATTTCAAATCCGGAGTCATAGCCCGCAACTGCCCCGGTACCCCACCGCCTTGCTGCCCGTCAACCCAAGATCGATGCTCCCAATGTCGTTGTGTATCCTGTTACCTCCTTGCGTGGAGTGGGTCGTAAAATCATTGCTGTAATTAAATTTTACCACTGTATCGGGAGTTATGGATCTTGGTCGGGGCGTCTTCCCCACGCCCCGAGCGTGGAGGTACACTTGCCTCCCTATTTGTCTTACGTGCTTGTTCTGTATAGGTTCTTAAGTCGCTGCATGTGAGTTATTTTGATTCCTCGCTAGTTCAATTTTAATCACTATTGTGATAAAGAGAGCGTGACCCATCCCGTGACTCGACCCGAGCATGAGAGTGAGCTGACTACCCGAGACTTAGTGCCAGTTTCTCAATCGTGCAGATCGACACATTTCCCTCGTTGGGGACGATTGTAAGCGAGTACTTCTTGTTTGGGGCATGTTCACCTCTTCAGGAACCCCGTCAGGTGCCGAGTTGTTCGTGTCGTCACTGGTCGCGTCGTCACATAGAGTCCAAGGTTCGCATCGAGCTTGTGTTGTTGAGTCTCATGTCGTCCTTCATCAAATTAGTATCGGAGCCAGGTTGAGTCTAGGGTAGTCGGTCTAAGGTGTTACATTTCATTCTTGTATTTGGTATATCAAAAGGCATTACTGGACAGATAGGTTAAGCCTATTTGGAAGGTAGCCTCCTTGCGTGAGATGGGTCTTCAGACCGATATCTCCGCCAAGTGCTGGATACTAGTTTGAGTCCAGGTTCCTCATTTTACATTGGTCCATCCAGGTAGGTCTAGTGAGTCACCTCTTAGCTCCCTTTAAGTCCCCTTGCATGCCCACTCGTGGAGGTACTCAGTACCATCACCCTAACACTATGGGTGAACCCTGAGGTGCCCCCAAGGGAGGACGAACTCTGGAGGATATGATGGCTCAACTCATGGAGCGCATGGATAGGTCCGAACAAACTCTTAGGGAGCATACCTACCGCTTAGAGAGCCAACTCAAGGCCACGGAGGACCGCGCTGAGGCTTCCAACTGATCTGTCCAAGGTCTGGTTGGAAGGTTAGAGAGAGTGGAGAGAACCCCCCACCAGGACTAACCTGGAGTTGTTCAGGCCCCTCAGGTGCCTACCGCCCAGCCCGCCCCCCCTAGGGCTGAGGAGCGTTGGCCACGTGCCCTCAAGGCTCACCTTGCCCAGTGATTTCAGTTCCAACAGGACTTCATCATCAGTGCCTTGGATCCTCGCCACTTGCTGCTATGTTTCCACACCAGAGAGGATTACCTTCAAGTCTTACTCAAGGATACTCTCTTTGTCAAAGGCATGCCCTTCCAGTTCTTCAAATGGACTATGAGTTTCTCCTCCAAGCTCGATCGTCCCTATTTGGCTTGAATTACCGACGCTCCCTACCAACTTCTTCAATGAGCCCATGCTTTACTCCTTGGCTGGGACCATTGGGGAGGTGTTGAAGGTTGATTGCAACACCCTCTGCCTCACCCGATCATCTACTGCTCGGGTGTGCGTCCAGATGGATGTCTCCCAGAAGGCCCCCCACCGAATTTGGATTGGTACTGGTGGCGTCAATGGCTTCTGGAAGCCCCTGGTTTTCCCCCACCTTCCATTTTTCTGTACGTCTTGTAAGCGCCTTGGCCACTCCCATGCCAAGTGCAAGAAGTTCCCTGTGGCGCCACCTACTGGTGGGACTTCGTTGCCCCCTCGCCTTGCCTCTACCCCAGTTGCACCCACTCTACCTCCAAGCCATCCTCCCACTCAGCCTGTGGACCCCTCCCTTCCTACTGGTGACCCCCCTTCATTTGGGGTGCTCGGTGCCCACCCTCCTGGCTTCCCTGGTGTCAAACCCCCTCCCCCCAGGGTTCACCTCCCTCCCTCAGGGTCTGCTCCCTCCGCTGGCTTCCTCCTGCCAAGGGACGCCCCGCCTCATGCTATTGTGCCCACCCTGGTTGCTGAAGGTCTGCCTAGCCACCCCCTGGATTTTGCTGTTGGCTTTAAACCAGGCTGCCCACCTTGTGCTCCCCCCTTTTGTGGGGTCAATGCAGGTTGCTCCGTCCCTGTTGTTCCGCCATGTGTGGAGGGCATGCCCCTCCTGCCAGCTACTGTCGTGGTGCCTGAGAGTGTTCTGACTCTGCCAGGGGTCGACCCTCCACCTCTGGGGGATGGCACCCCTACTGGAGCTACCGTTGTCCCACCTGCCATGCGGTGCACTCCGCCTAATGCTCCATTCTTTGTTTCCATTTAGGATGCTCCTCTAGGTGGTTCCATCATATTAGGTCCCAACCGGCCTGCACTAGGTGCTGACCTGGGACTTTCCTCTGCTGCTCTTGGGCTATGCTAGCAAGGGTCTATTACTGCCTTGCCCAGCCTCGCTGCCTCTCCTAGTGATGGTGCTTCAGGATCTGTTTACCCCTCTGTTGGTCTGCAAGTGCCCTCTATAGTAGCATCTGTGTCTACTTCTCTTTTGGATAATGACGCCATCCCCTGCGGAGGGGCTTCTGGCGCTACCACAGAGCGGACGGCTGAGCCTTGTGTCGAGGCTTCTTTGGCTGTAGCGGTGGTTGCTCCTCCCTGCGGGCTTAGTGGGGGTTCCACTTCATCGGTCTCCGCTCTTAGTGGCAAGGCCATTCTAGCTGCTGGTCCCCCTAGTGGTGGAGTCAACCCTGAGACAGCTTCTTGGTCCCCTGGTGTCACGCCTCGAATAAGGCAAAAATATCAAGGCGTGAACAGTTATACAAACGGGTCGATCAAGAGACTCAGATGATGAGTATGAATAACAAATGGACAAAAACACATCTTTATTTCATAATCTGACAGGTCAAACAAACCTGTTGCTAATCAACCGATTATTCACAAATCTGTTGCTAATCATCAAAACCAATTAACTCAAAGCAGTACACACACTGCTTATCAATCCAGAGGAGATCCAACAATGTCCGCGGGCTCTGCTCTCTTAGCCTTCACTCGACACTGATGTCCTTTCGGGGCCTTAGCTGTGGGGTATGACCTATACCTTCTGTCTAAGTCGGAGAAACCCAAACTCCTTGCGTCAGTATAATCCCAGTGCTGGTGACAGTTCAGCGTCATGACTTGTGTCTAAGCCGACGTTCATTTTGCTGTTGGTGTCATGACCTTTCGTCTAAGCCAAGTCTCTTGGCAACACAATATTACGTCCAAGTCGATAGATATCCCGCTCGTGGCATCATGACCTTCGGTCTAAGCTAAGTCATTCAGCATCATGACCTTGTGTTTAAGTCGAGAATTGTTTCGCCTTGGCATCATGACATACCATCTAGGTCAAGTTCTTCGGCATCATAACATTTTGTCTAAGCCGATTAATCCTCTGTATTGGCATCAAGACATACCGTCTAGGCCAAGTTATTCGGCGTTATGACCTTTTGTCTAAGCCGATTAATCCCCTGTATTGGCATCATGACATACCATCTAAGCTAAGTCATTCGGCACCATGACTTTTTGTCTAAGCCGATTAATTCTCTGCCTTGGCATCACGACCTTCTGTCTAAGTCAAGTTGTTCGACGTCATAATTTTATGTCTAAGCCAAGAACTAGTTTGCCTTGGCATCATGTTATACCATTCAGGCCAAAGTTCTTTGGCGTCATGACCTTCTGTCTAATCCAGGTAACTCGAATTCCTTGCGTCAATACAATCCCAGCACCGATGAACACATGTAGCTCGGTGCCTAAGGCCTTTCGGTGTCTCAGTCAACAGCTCTGACGTGGACCTTTCGTCTAAGCTGGAGAAACCTGAATTCCTTGCATCGTTGTGGTCCCGGCAGTGATGATACACTCAGCTCGGCGCCTAAGGCCTTTCGGAGTCTCAGCCGAAAGCTTTGACCTGGACCTTCTGTTTGAGCCAAAGAGACCCAGATTTCTTGCATTGTCGTGATCCCAGCATCGATGAACACACATGACTCGACGCCTAAGACCTTCCGAGGTCTTAGCTGAGAGCTCTGACCAAGACCTTTCGTTTGAGTCAGAGAAACCTGAATTCTTTACGTTGGTGCAATCCCGGCATCGACAAACCGCACAACTCGATGCCTTTGGCCTTTTGAGGTCTTAACCGAGGATCCTGTTCTAGACCTTTCGTCTAAACTAGATAAATCCAATTCCTTGCGCCAGCATAAACCCAATGCCGGTGATACCACTCGAGTTGGCACCCATCTCTTGAGCAGCACTAACCCTTTCGTCCCACCGTGATGACTGATACAACCCAATGCCTTGGACTTTTTGCCCAAGACTAGATAGACCAGATATTCTTACGTTGGTATAGACCCAATATCGATGATCTCTCCCTGATTGGCGCCTGATCCTCCATCAGGACCAGTCGATACAGTCTGCGTCCAAGAGCATCCTCACGAAGCTGAAGAGTCTTACGGGATGATAAGCCGCACCCGCAGGTCTCGCTCCCTCGTCCCTTGTTCGTGGCACCCACGGGTGGGGGGAATTTGTTGGCAATAAAAAAAAATATAGTGTTCCTTCAGGAGGATGCCAATTCTTCAATGGGCGTCCTTGAAAAGAGACGCAAATTCCTGATTTCTGGATTTTTTCATGTTTAGTGGATATTTAATCCGATGAATTGGCGCCCTTTCAAGAAGACATGAATTCTTTAATGGGCACCTCCTCAAAAGGACATCAATTCTTGATATTATCAAATTATCAGACTTTAGACCAGAGGAATTGGCGCCCAACCCTCTGGACGCTATTTTCACGGCCGAAGAATTTGCGTCCTTCCTTCTTGACTCCAATTTTACGATTTTTCTACTCTACAGCTCCCCTATTTTCCCGCGAGGACAGCGGTGCTCCCATGTCGACGAGCGGCCACCCTCCTACGTGGCTCGCGGTAGGGGTGCCACCGGAGGGGCCTCCATGCCCTAGCCCTCTCCCCTGCCATGCTGTAGCTACGGGGACAATGACATCAACGACGGCAGCGGGTGACACAGCAGCGTGCAGCAGCGGTAGCGGCGGTAGCAAATGAAAGAAAAAAGAAGGAAAAAGAAGGAGAAAGGCACACAGGGTCCCTTCCTCTGAATAAGGGGTCTCATCCCCCTATAAAAGGGCTCCCTCACGGAGCCAATTCTCCCTCTTCGGCAGTTCTGGAGAGGATCCCCAATTGGAAGCCTAGAGGCTTGAAGCCTGGGATCCCTGAAGCCTGAGGTCCAGAGCCCGCGCGAAGAGAGAAAGAGAGAAGAAGAAAAAGAGAGAGAGGAGAGGTTGAGAGAGAGGTTGGCGAAGGGTCGGTTCCCCCTCCTTCTGTCATGTTTTCTTCTTTCTGGTTATTCTTTTGTTCTCCTTCTCCTCCCACCATGATTTGTGAGTCCCCTCCTCAACGGGTGAATGTATACTCCCCTTTGAAAGTAATGAAACTAGGGCTTAGACCCTGATCTTTTCTCCTCTCCTCATGAATCCCCTATGCCCCGTTAGCATATATATACATGTGTAATGCATTTATTTTAAACCTCGATCTCCCATTTGTTTTCTCCCCCACACACCTTCGTACCCATGTCCACATGCATGTGTACATATGCGCATATATATGTGATGTTTGTTGTACTCCAATATCTCCCCTCTCCTAGTAGATAGGCTAGTTTTCCTTCCTCAAAACCCCCTTCTCTTTTCGTTTGAGGTGATTTCATCTCTCTCTCAAAACCTCACTTGAGAACTTAGACCGATCTAATGGCCATGGTTTTAAGGGGGTGAGAAACATGGGGTTTAATCCCAAATAATCGATCATTTTCGTGAGTCCCAGACTTCAGATTTTGATCACTTGCAAACCCCAGGGGCTCGTTCCTTCTTAACGTGGACCCCAGGTGGCTTCCATTTGCAAAGTGAATATTAAAGGCCATACACGGCAATAGCTTAAGCCCACATCTCAACGATGAGGTCGTGGCAACCCATGGGTCGGTGGGGTCCTTTGTAGGCTGGCCCTCGGGATCTCTGCGCCCAACTCAGGTTGCGGGTGTTGCTACTTCCGTGCGCATCCTGGAATGTTGCTGCTTCCATGCACATGCCTTTTGTTTTGGGGCTGTCTTGGATCTCTCCGTGGGCGCGCTCCTATTTACACCCCCGACGCTCTAGGTCTAAGGGAGATGCTGTCGAATTTTCACCAAGTGATTTAAATGACAGGGACATAAAAAATGATAATAATTAAACTCAATTCAAGCATCATTGAGCATGAGGAATTTAATGCAAATTAATGCATAATTGGCACAAGCTAATAAAGAAGTGAAATTTCATGTCCATGTGCACATATGCATGAAAATGAACACTTCACCGCATTCCCATGTGCTTGCATGCCATGGCACCCCAGGTATATCAAATGGTGTGTGGAAGAAGTTTAGATTATGTCCAGATTGAAGCCCTCACTATGCGTGAGTCTAAGACTCCACCATGTATCGGGGACGCCCTTGTGAAAGATAATTAATGATCCAAAAATGCTATATGCATGCTCACAAATTTTTCATGAATGTATGAAGCTAAAAAATGATCAAAAGATACCAAGATAAAGCCATTAAGTGATAAATCAGATGGACTTAAGCCCATATAAGAGGCCTCTATCTAGGGGTTCTGTTGTTAAAAGAATCGATGTTCACATCAGACGTCGCGAATTTAAGTAGTGACCGTACAGGCGGACGCCAATTAATTAACGCCTACTTATAGGGGCGCCAATTCTTAGATTTAAGAATTTGGCGTAAGAAAATAAATTCCTAATTAACGTCCATGCAAACAGACACTAATTAATTAATGGCCCTCTAGGAAGGCTCCATTTCCCTAAATAAAAAATCAGATTAAAATGAAAAATCATTCAAAATTAACATCTGCAGGGAGAGACGCGAATTAATTAACGCCCCTCTAGAGAGGCGTGATTTCATCAAATGAAAATTTACCACTTGTCACTGGAGCGATCGGGCGCTGTTGAGGCTGGAGCGGTTGGACGGCGTGAGCATCACCATGACTGGGGTGACCAAAGCCCGTTGAACTCAGAATTACCGGGTGCCATGGGCACTAGTGGCACTGGAGTTGTTGGCCATCGTCGGAGCTAGAATGGCGCGACGCTATCTGGACTCGACATTTGGATGCCGGGGGTGCCATCGTGACTGAAGTGGCTGAGCAATCGGGAGCCGAGGGCACCGTTGTGATTGAAGTTGTTGAGTGATCAGGTGCTGCGTGCCCCAATGTGATTGGAATCGTTGAGTGTTTGAGTGTCATGGGCCCTGATGTGACTGGAGTGGCTGGCAGTCAGGTGCCGGGGGCACCATTGTGACTAAGGTTGTTGAGTGATCGGGAGTTGCGGGCCCTGATGTGACTGGAATTGTTAAGTGATCGGGTGTCGTGAGGCCCTAATGTGACTGGAGTGGCTGGCAGTCGGGTGCCGGGGGCACCATTATGACTGAGGCTATTGAGTGGACTAGAGCTGTGGGCCCTGATATGACTGGAGGAGCTGGCAGTCGGGTGCCGAGGGCTCCATTGTGGCTGAAGGAGGTGAGTGATTGGGTGCCGCAGGCCCTGATGTGACTGGAGGAGCTCGTAGCCAGGTGCCGAGGCACCGTTGTGACTGAAGGAGCTGAGTAATCGGGTTCCGTGGGCCCTGATATGACTGGAGTGGCTGGTAGTCGGGTGCCAGGGGCACCGTTGTGACTGAAGGAGCTGAGCGATCGAGTGCCGTGGGCCCCAATATGACTGGAGTGGCTGGCAGTCGGGTGCCGGGGGCATCTTTGTAACTGAAGGAGCTGAGCGTCGTGAGACCTCGATGGTCGTACTGGGGGGTCGTTGACGGAGGTAGGGGCCTGACAGTTCATCTTGCGCCGAGACTTGTGAAGTATGCCCATTTTCTAGGTAGCAGCACTATGGACACACTTATCGAGGTGACTCTAAAGTGGCGCATGATCATTGAGGCGGGGAGTTAGATAGTTCACTTTGATTAAGTCACATCTGATGGTACACGATCGTTAAAACAGAGACTGGGCAGGGTGCTCTCATCGAGTAATGTCTATGTCGTGCACGAATGTCGAGGCAGGGACCAGATAGGGTGCCTCGATCGAGCAACGTTTGATGGTGCACGATCATTGAGGTAGGGACTGGGTAGGGTGCTCTCATGTAGCAACATCTGGGTCATGCACAAACACCAAGGCAGGGCCGAGCAGGGTGCTTTCATCTGGCAACATCTGGGGTCGTGTATGACTATCAAGGTAGGGCCGGGTGGAGTGCTTTCATACAGTAGTGTTTGGGTCATGCACGATTATCGAGATGACATATGTTCATCAAAATAGGGGGCCGCCCTTTAGGAGGTTGATGTTTGGGCAAGACGTCGTATGAAGGTATGATCATTCGACATGCCCTCGGCGTGAGCCTAGCAAACATACACAAAACTCCTTTGCGCACCTTTGTAGTCTGGGAGATGAACTCCGTGCATCTTCTGCTTCTTGCTTGCTGCTTTTTTGAGCTCCCAAAGAGTTTTTATAGGGGAAGGTGAAGGGTCATAGAAGGGTTTAGGTGGACCAAGTTGAGGGCTAAACTTGGTCCGAGTAAACCGCCAAGGCCTTCTTCTTCCTCCTCCAGTAGCTGCAATGGTTGCTCAATCCAAGGTGTAAAGCCCTCTCTTTGGGAGTGATTCCCACTTTTATCTCTTCCTCTGGATCCGACTTCCAAGCACCGCCACCACCGCCGCCACCACCGCCGCCGCCATCCGTGCCGCCATCGGGCTACCACGAGCCGTTCTTCAGCTTGCTGTCTAGAACTGTAACCTATAGGATAGAAGGTGAAAGAGGAGGTTGGATCTCTAGATCTGACTGTCTGATTGAGCTAAAATTTTGATGGTTTGTTCCCCACGTCCTCCCCTAGCCCCAATTTAATTATCATGTCAATCAGCCTCCGTTTGAGTCCCCGCCCACTACCTTGTTTCCACCCCTCATAGTCTACCGGTGTGCAGATCTACGAGACAGTAACCTGAAGACCCATTTTTCCCATTGCCCAAACCACCTCTGATCGCCACCAAATTTGGTGTCCGCGATCCTCACTTCTCCCTCTCTCACCCATAAAATCCCCAAGATCTAGATCTGCCATTTTTTTCTTTCGGTCAAACCATATCTACAAGTTGGTCACAGTCTGTCCTGCAACCCCTGCCAGCATGACCACCATGTTACAGAGTTTATCCTAAACCATTAGCTTGGTGGATGATTTCCAAATCTTGATGAGTTGAATCCCTTCCAGTTCCCATCGCAACGGCGCTGGTTTCGTCGCAATCTGACATCGGATCGGGGCATGGTGACCGTTTTCTCCAGATCGCGCAGATCTATCCCATGACAAGCCAGCAAGAGCAGTCCCGGTTTAAATCTTCTAGAAATGCGCCGGCTCAGATCCAACATTCGCCACTCCCGGGGATCGACCAGGGACACCCCGCCTTCATTCCAGCCCCTCATTGCAGTCAGAAGACGCCTGAAGGCCCCCGTTCCATTGGTCGTCAGTGCTTGCCGTCCTGTCGACCAGAATCGTACTGATCCAGATAGTAGCCTACCTCCGTCCCGGGAACCCCACCGACGTGCCACCGTCAACCCAAGATTAGTGCTCCTGGATCCATCGTGTAGCCTATTACCTCCTTGTGTGGAGTGGGCCGTTGATTTGATTCTATAATTATTGATTATTTACTGTGTCGAGAGTTACGGGTCTTGGCCGGGATGTCTTCCCCATGCCCCGAGCGTGGAGGTACGCAAACCACCCTTCTTTGTCACGTTTGTTTATCCCGTATATGATCTTGATGCCGCTGCTCGTGAGCATGATAAGTTCCTACCTCGACTAATTTTAGTCACCGCTATGAGAGTGAGTGCGTGACCCATCCCGTGACTCGATCTGAGCACAAGTGTGAGTTGACCACCCGAGACTCAGCGCCGATTTCTCAAATGCGCAGATCGACACGTTTCCCTCACTTGGGACGATCGTGAGCTAGTACTTCTTGTTGGGGGCATGTTCACCTCTTCTGGCACTCTTTAGGTGCCGAGTTATTTGTGTCATCATTGGTCGCGTCGTCCTTTTAGTCGCGTCATCACCTAGAGTCCAAGGTTCGCATCAAATTGGTGTTGAGTCTCATGTTGTCCCGTGACAAATTGGTATCAGAGCCAGGTTGAGTTGAGGGTCGTCTTGTGCATTAGGCGTAGCATTCCCCAAAGTCGAGTCCACTCATGTTGGGCGTCTAATTAAAACCAGAAGAAGAAGCAACTGGTGATCGGTTGCTGATTTAGAAAATAGAGACCCCAATGCAGTCGCGTTTTAAAACAGTGCCATTTTTTTATAGATTGATATACTGACCACTGATATATATGCTTTTGTTTGTTTTTTTTTGTGTTTCAGGGCCTGATGTGGACTCGCATCTCTTAGGTCTAGGTGCTGGCTGCCTACAACAGACTGCTCGACTTCCAGAGGGAAAGGGTGGAGGCGATGGGCTTCGATCCCTTCCTCAGGATAGAGGTGGTACGTCTTGACCTGGTTCTGATTCAGGTTTTGAGAGAGAGGTGGGACAGGGCTAGTCGGGAATTTCTAATGCCCTGGGGGCACATGGTGCCAACCTTAGAGGATGTCACTAGGATTACAGGGCTGAGGGTGGATGGGGAAGCTGTGAGTGGGGTGACTGTCCTGGACTATGGCGAGTTAGCCCAGAGACTCCTTGGTATAGACACAGTGTATGAGCCCCCATGCAGGATGATTTGCCGCACTGATTTGACGAGAGTTATGGGGCTGGGAGATGCTCGATAGAGGTTAGGGGAGTCATTGACAGAGTATGCAGAGCGTCTGACTTCGAGAGCTTGAGCCACCTATTGTTAGGACCCAGCTGAGAGAGAGAGAGTGGACATAGATCTGAGGAGATTCATGTTACTGATGCTCGGGAGATTACTGTTGGGGACGAAGGGAGATGACATCAACTGCAGATTTTTGAGCGTCCTCGAGGATTTGGAGAGAGTGGGGAGGTACGCTTGGGGAGCCACCCTATTGGCACACTTGATAGCTGATCTGTCCATGGGGATAGGTCGCGAGACGACTGTCAATGGCTTTTCACCTTTCCTTCAGGTACGCATTTTTTTTGTTTGACGTTTGATATCCATGCTGATTATGAATGTGATTATGATGAATGCATGTGACTGATAAAATTACTAATGAATGCAGGTGTGGAGTCATCTCTACATGCCTATGGGCCGATTCAGCCTCTGACCCGGAGATGAGGCTACTTATCCATTAGCACGGCGATGGTTACCGTGCATGACCGGGGCACCTTACGCATATGAGATGATGGTCGTGAGGTGGGAGCTCCGAGACTACCCCCCTTCACTGGTACGTATGAAAATATAATACATTCTATTCTTATTTACTGCTATATGTGATGACATGACAAGTTATATGCAGGTTGTGTGGAGACCATATGAGGGCATGCCCGATGAGGGCCAACTGTGGGTCATAGCGGGCCGACCTCACTTTGGGCATGACATTTGGGTTCATTGCCTAAACGAGATCGAGCTACTACGGCTTCGACTGGTGATGAGGACACTCGGCCTGCACCAGGAGTGGGTCGAAGAAGACGAGCCTCGGGGATTAGGGCGGAAGTATCGAGGATGAACGAGACCAATGGATTGGTGACTGTGGTTTCCAAAGTAGTTCTCCAACTGGTAGAGAGGGTGGACCCCAGTCATCTCTCATGCTCCAGATAGCTTGGCCTACTTTCAGCGATACTGGGAGACGTACGTAGGCCAACCTCAGATGAGGCCGAGAGGGGTATGTATGAATGCTTTCTAAATTTAACTTATATGCTTTTGGGATATGCAACTAATGACTGGCCTATAGGTTTCGAGCGTGCCGCTGAAGAAGCTTGAAGGCTGTGCCGTTGAAGACTTCGCTGGACGAGCAAAGGGCGTGCCGCCTCCTTGCAGGTGCTGGGAGCAAGTCTACCCTGAAGAAACAGCTCTCCAAGCCAAATTTGACACGGCCAGCAGTAGTGAAGCCGAAGATATTGAGGAAGTAGGGCTGTCCCTATCCTTTTTCTATAGCTCCCCCCAGGCGGAAATATCACTGCCTCTTATACCAATCAAGGAAGTTTCTGCTGAAATTGATCAGGAAATGCCCATTGCTTGGAAAGAAAGGGTCATCTCGACTAAAGGCAGGGTGATTCAAGATGGTGAGGGGGTAGAGTTGTCTTCATATGCCACAAAATTATAATGTTGTTCCTCCAGCTTAGCAAGAAATAATTGTCAATCCTTTGAGGTTGCCAACACATTAGTGCAGGTCGAAGCTGCTAGCTCATCTGGTAAAATCATAGTCGCGGAGGACCTGCTGATAGAACAAGTCATACAGCCACCACCAACTGAACTAGAAGCTCCTGATGAGGACCGTGGGAAACAAGAGGGAGAGATAGAGGTGCTCGAGCTCGAAGATGACATTCCGGGCTTCGTTGATCTCTAGCCAGCACCCCTGAAAATAGAAGATGGAGGACAAGCTACAGTCGATGAGCTGATAGAAGTCAACTTGGGAACTGAAGACTATCTTAGGCCAACTTTCCTCAGTGCTCAACTGTCATCTAAAGAACAGAATCTATATATCCAGCTGCTACAAGAATACCATGATTGCTTCCCCTAGACTTACAAGGAGATGCCAGGACTTAGCCTTGTAATTTCACAGCATGAGCTGGCTATAAACCCTGAGGCTGAGCCAGTAAAGCAACCATCACGACGCATGAGGCCAGAGCTCATCACTGAGATATGCAAAGAAGTAGACAAACTCATTGATGTGGGTATCATCGAAGAAAATCAATATACCACGTGGCTAGCTAACATTGTGCCCGTAAAGAAGAAAAAGGAGCAGATCTGGATATGTGTAGACTTCCGAGATCTGAATAAGGCATGCCCCAAGTATGACTTTTCGATACCAATCACGAAAGTCATGGTCGATGCCACAACCGGCCACCAAGCTCTGTCATTTATGGATAGGTCGTCTAGCTATAATCAGATATGGATCATGGAGCATGACCGGGTCCATACTACCTTTCAAACCCCCAAGGGCATTTATCACTATAAAAGGATGCCGTTCAGATTGAAGAATGCCAGCGCAACTTACCAACGGACGATGACCAGAATATTTGATGAGCTGCTCTACCACAAGGTCGAATGCTACATAGATGACCCTGTGGTCAAGACCAAGGAGAAAGAAGACCATCTCTAGGACCTCCGGGTCATATTTCAGAGGCTCTGATAGTATGAACTGAAGATGAACCCCATGAAGTGCACGTTCAGAGTGTCGAGCGGTAAAATCTTGGGCTTTATTGTCAGATATTAAGGAATTGAAATAGACCCCACAAAGATCAAGGTAATTCAGGAGCCACCTCCACCAAGGAACCTCTCCGAGCTAAGATCTCATCAAGGTCGTCTGGCTTAGATCCGGCGGTTCATATCCAACTTGTCAGGGTAGTGTCACCTCTTTCACAAGTTGATGATGCTTGAGAGCCTCTCCAAGGCAGTCCCTTGGTAGGACGGTGGCAGGCTGGTATCAAGTCCAAGGATAGGACAGTGGCGGTAGAGAAGAAAAGAACCCATTTCTTTCTTTAGATACTTTCCAAGTCGTCACATTAAATGCCCTTTAGACATGTGATCTTCTCATTGGCTGAAGTTTACTTTCTATCTTGCGGAGGACTACTAGGACTGGAGTCACATGGGGGACAGTAAAGAGGTGGCAGACTGTGAGGTGTCCTTCCTCCAACTGGATTTCTGACAGAATCATCTCCAAAGAGGTAGATAAGATGTGACATGTTGACAGGGACAAAAGTCAACCCTAGGTACTCCATCCAGACCTCGAAATCTATATATTTAGACACTTGCGGTACCTATTTTCTCTCTATGGATGGCCCACTTGATCTGATAGAAAATTAGCTTGAAATATTTCTAGGAGGACAGAGGTAGACCTTGTTGTCTTGACTGAAGAAGTGCATCGACCTTGACAGTGCAGGACCTCTGCATGTGCGTCGACCTCTCTTATGTTGAAGCCTAACATGCACAGACCTTATGAGTATAGCAGTGCCAAGTGCTTTGACCTGATAGCTTCAGCTTTTCATGTGTATCGACGTTGATAGATGACTAGATAAAGTTACGCAGACCTTTCTTACAGATGTGCATCGATCTTTGTTGAGCACCGAGTCTTCATGTGCATCAAACTTGGACATGTGCCCAGACCTTGTAGAGTTGAAGGCAGAACATGCATAGACCTTGGTATGTTGAAAGGCGAACGTTGCTCAGACCTTCTACAACGTGCTCAGACTTTGTCTTCATATGTGCACAAACCTTCTATTGTTGAAAGCAAACATTGCTCAGACTTTGATGTGTCGAAGTCAGACATGCACCGACCCTGGAGATCACATGTGCTCCGACCTTGTTCATTGAAGCAAAACCTACACCGACCTTGGTCTTGCGCCAGCTCTATGTGCACCGACCTTTGCCATGTTGAAGGCAAGTGTGCGTCAACCTTTGCTACATTGAAGGTAAATGTGCACCGACCTTTGTTGAAGGTGCTTGGACTTTGGCTACGTGCTAGCAAAAAGGTGCTTCGACCTTGGTAAGCAGTCTAGCAAGTGTGCATCGACCTGAGTTGCTTTCTAACACAACATACACAGACCTCTAATAGTAACACAAGTAGACCTCAAAATGTGCACCGACCTTAGATGCATGTGAACAGTGATATGCACCAACCTTAGTATGACTAATGCAAAACATGCATCGACCTTATGCACTGCTACAGTAACATGCATCGACCTTAGTTACTACCTAATATGATGTACACCGACCTTATATGCAGACAAACAGAATGTGCACCAACCTTATAAGCATTCAAGCAAATGTGCTCGGACCTTAGTTAACACAAGACCCAAACAAGCATTGACCTTAGTATGACTAAGGTAAAACATGCATCGACCTACATGACTGTGAACAGTGATATGCATCGACCTGTGCTCTGTGCTAGCAAAATATGCTCTGACCTTAGCTTGTGCTAGAAAAAAGGTGCTCTGACCTTGACAGCAAAGAAGCATCGACCTTGGCTGGTGCTGGCAAGAGGTGCTCCGACCTTGGTCTTTATTACTTGAAGTAGCATCGAAGTCATTTCATATATATATAACTGTCATGTACATCATAAGTGAGGGGGTGGGTGTACAAGTGTATCTCTCTAACTCTCGCCATCGCCCACCTGATCATCTCTCTCATCTCTCCTTGGATGGGGATCCCTAGGGGGCCTCATGGAGCTCTACGAGACAGCACTCCCCTCACCCCGCAGTGCCCGCTCAGCCTCGGCGGCACATCACCCCTTTGTTGAGGAGACTATGAATCTGCCAATAGAGAAGGTGCCTGACTGTCAAGCATGCTCTATGCACTCTCGCCCTCTCTGATAGCGCTCCTCACTGTCCTTCAGCCTCTGCTCCGCAACCCCAAGGCTGGTCCGAAGCTCCATCATCTGCGCCTCTAGAACCCTCATCTCTTCTCTCTCTCTCCTCGCCACCTGGAGGGAAACCCTCAGCTCCAGGACATCTCGGGGTAGCTCCTCGGCGTCACGGTGTCGCAGCTCCTCCTCCAAACCTGCTACCACTGCTGCTCAGACATCGCACTCCTCCTCTTCCCAGACCACGTGAGCCAACGTAATTCAGATCTCCACCACCTGCCAGAGCCAACCATCCTCATGAAATCTATGACAAAAGTAGTGCGTAATCAAAATCCAAATCAAGCAAATGCCCACCCGAGCCGCGATCTCACGCTCAGCCTCCTTGGCACGTGCCACCATGCTGACAAGTCGCTCCTAGAGGGAGGTGACCTCCGGAGGAGGAACCTAGGACCTAGAGGAGGCTCCCCGGATTGCCCCCACTCCGCCTTGCTGGGCATGCTGCAAGAAAGGTACTATGACAGTTAGTAATTGAACATCAGAAATCCAAGTGTGAAAAAAAATGCATCGCATAAACTCACCAAGGTGTCTAAAGCCTCACGGGTCGAGGCCAGCTGCTATCTGGCATCTGCCAGCTGAGCCTGTAAGTTAGTGATGATGGCGTCGCGGGCATCCTGCATTCATAAGCATGTAGGTTAGTGTCACATGCATATGCACACATTCATAAAAAATAAATCAATGCTCATTTCATACTTACCCCCAATGGCCTCTTGAGCTGGAGACGGCCCGCGTGAGTCTCCCTGTAGTGCCTCAAGTACTCCGTGCTATCTTGCACGTGTGACATCACAGGAATGCTGCCCTGATGCCAGTCCTAGTGCTAAGTCGGGAAGCGCACGCGCCAGTAGACGTGCTTCGCCTTCCCCCAGGTCTTCCACCTTATCCGACTCAGAGTATCTACATCCACCCACTCTTGGGCCAACCCCAGGGTCCTCATCACCAACCTGAGCCGAAGTGGCTCAATCTCATTCAGGCAATGGACCCAAAGATCCCGCCTGAAACGAGCTTGACCTGCCTCTACCCAAGGCTGGTCAGCATTTGCCATGCCCAGATAGGGCCTCCAGACCACCTGCATCATGTCAATTATTACATTCACAAATAAAACACAAATATACCCAAAAAAATCATACCATGGCCTCTAGATACCCTCTCAGCTCACGCCTCAGCGACGTCAACAGGTGAGAATGTACAGTTGGACTCACAATCGGCCTCCACTTTCGGGCTAGTGGCATAGATGTCGGGCGCCACTATCGTGCCCTTCGCATTGGTATGTAATAGTAGCACCACACGTACATCCATTGCATGTCATTATTAACAGAATTCAAAAGGTCCTGCCTGGGCTCATTAGTCACAATCAATCTGCTTTTATCAAAGGGAGAAGTATACACAATAATGTGTTGTTGGCAAACGACATTATAAGGAACCTGCACTCTAAGACCAAAGGGAAAATCATTTGCTTGAAGGCTGACCTCAAAAAGACTTTTGATTCTGTTAACAGAGGCTATCTATATTTTCTAATGAATCAAATGGGATTCCCACACACATTTATCAAATGGATTTCCAGTTGCATTGAGGGACCTACATTTTCAGTTCTAGTTAATGGTACCCCACATGGCTTTTTCAACAGTTTAAGGCCTTAGGCAGGGTGACCCACTATCTCCATATTTATTTACTATTGTCATGAAAGGTTTCACATACCTTATGAATAAAGCAGTGTAGAAAGGTGATGTTCAATGTCCTTCAGCAGGTTCTTTGCATATTTCCCACATCACCTTTGCAGACGACCTTATTCTTTTTCTGAATGATGACCAAAACTCAATTGGTCATGTGAGACCCATCCTTTGAAGTTTTACAGATATGTCTAGTCTGAAACTGAATTCAGAGAAGAGTAGAGTTTACATTGGTGGGGCTGTGCAGGATCAGCATTTGGTTGTCAGTCAGATTGGAGTTACCAAAGGAGAGCTTCCTGTACCTTATCTGGGACATCCTCTACTTTCTAATTCTATCAGAAAATCCAACTGCTATCCTATTGTGGAGAAGATCAAAAGGAAGATGGATGCTTGGAAGAATAGATTGCTTTCTAGGGCTGGCAGACTGAAACTAATAAGGTCTGTTCTCTCTTCTTTCTCCATTTATTGGACTACTGCTTTCCATCTACCACTAGGGCTAATTCAAGACTTTGAAAGGATATTGTGTAATTTCTACTGGAATGGAAACTCATCAAAACCAGCTAATCATATGGTATCCTGGAAACATATCTGCAAGCCAAAAACAAATGGGGGATTGGGAATTAAAAACCTGATAGAATGGAACCAGGCTTCAGGAGGTAAGCTACTGTGGGACATACTCCTAAATAAAAAGTCATTATGGAATGATTGGATCAAGAACAAGTACTTAGCAGACAAAAGCATTTGGGACTATAAAATCCAGCCCTATTACTCATCAGCTTGGAAGGGAATTCTGAAGGCCAGAAGTGTACTCCGCAGCCACATAGCTTACATTATCTCTGATGGCCAACATATAAATCTTTGGACAGATCCTTGGATAAATGGTTACAGCATTAATCAAATGTATGGTGATCATATTAGGCAGGATTTGATGCTGGAAAAAGGAGCTAAAGTGAGTCAACTGATTTCAGAAGGGCACTAGAATCTACCCACTGCCATGTCTGCAGAAATGGAGGAGCTTTGGCAACTTATTGAAGTAGTACCTATTCACAATTATGGCTCGGGCATAATTAGATGGCATAACCATGTGGAGGAAATGAAGACTAACATAATTTGGAAAGAGATTCGCTAGAAAGGTTCTACTTTTGATCTCTATGAATGGGTTTGGAAAAATCCAACCACACAAAATGCATCTCATTGCACATGGCAAGTTGCACTTAATAAACTACCCACAGCCGAGAATTTACAAAAGAAAGGTTACTCTATGCAAAGCATGTGTGTTTTATGCAACGCTCATCCCTTCCCTTCATGTGATTTTTAGGCCGAGGAGAGGTCGAGAGAGGTGTTTTTGAGCCGGGTGGGAAAATTTCTATATTTAGGGTTTGAGCGTCAGATCTACCGATTCGTCAAGTTTTTGACCGATTCGGGGCCTTAGATGCATGCTAGGAGGGTTAGAGGAGTTTCCCCCTTGATTTCCCCATCATCGGGCGATGATCGGGGTGTGGAACGGTGTTTTTGGGGTTTTCCAGCCGTTCCGTGCTCGGGTGCGTCTAGCGGTCCTTCCAGAGATCGCCAGACCCATCCGGCGGCCTAGAGTAGGACCGCTAGTGGTTACTATTTTGTCGGCAGTTCAGACGGTCCAATAGTGGACAGCCAGGCGTTGGTTAGCAGTCGCATGATAGACCGCCAACCGTGGGCTCACTGTCGTCCTTCGACCGTTTGCCCTATTTTTGACCGTTGCACTCTCGGGGCACGTGTTTTGACCGTTGGGAGTCACATGTTCCCTAGCGGCCGTAAATACGACTATTTGTGGATGCTTCGCGGCCTAAGGGTGGACCGTTTGTCTGGGCTGGCGGCCTTTCGATAGACCGCAAGGCCCATCATGACTCGCCTTCTAGCGGCCTAATGTCCAACCGCTAGAGTGTGTGTAGCGGCCTAAGGTAAGACCGCTTCTTTTGGCTTGCGGCCTATAGTAGGACCACCACCCCCCGGGCTGAACCAAGTGGGTTACAGTCCTGTTTCCCTTCAATCTGTGATTTCCGCGAGTTAGTTTCTACCTCCGGTGACCCATCCACTAGTCAGAGCTTTCTCACGGCACGCGTGCTGGCCTACCAGGAGTGGTGGTGCGGCGTACCCGAGAGAGACGGTGAGTAGGCTGGTTATCGTGGGGCCCCTGCGCACAGTCGAGTCTAGGCTCGGGGGGAATTACCAACTAGAGGACATGCCTAGGATGTATGGTCTGAGTGTGCACACAAGGTTGGGGGCGTCGGACAGCGCTGGCGAGCGCGACCCCAGGTAGTCCTTGTTTTGTGGTACTAGTTACTTTGTGTGTCTTTGTCTCCGCCTGGGGCGTTGTAGCTAGACACTTATGACGCGGTGTAAGACGTCAGCGGATGCATCCGGTCATTCTTAGTGGGAGATGCTCCTGTCTACCGACACGGTTCGGACTCGAGTTTTGACGGACCGAGGTTCGGTTTGCACGGTACGGTTAGTTTAGATAGCTTTTTCATTTATTTATTACAGCTTGTTGGTTCTACCATACTCCTGTTAGGTAGCGTTACTTTCGCACTGCTTGCGTTCCTGCCTTGTTTCTTTCGTGCGAGGTGGGGGTCCGCGGGATCTCTATTGAGCCTATGAAATGAGACTCACTCCTGCATTTTCAGGTGAGGCGGGGTCGTCGCGGGATGCGACAGGGCTTCAGCGTGGTTCTAGTAGCCGAGGTTAGTTGCCAGTTGCCAGAGCCGGGGTATACCCCTTGTACTTATACTTTCATTTCGTACATGTACCTTTCTTTCTGTTGACTGTACTTATATTTGGACATGAGATGTACTGGACCTTGTAGCAGTTTAGTATTTATTTAATTCTGCATTATTATTTACTCGCTCATTGTGCTATCTCAATAGTTATTTTAGCTTCTTACGTACCCTCACACCATCCGGTCGGAGTGGCCAGCAAATACTAGAGTCTACCTGAGGAGCCCCAAGAACTGGCCCGATTAGCCGAAAGGCTAGGGCCGAATACCAGAAAAACTAAAGCCGTGAAGGAAATGCTGAGAGCGGCAAAAGGAAAACAAGTGCTTGCTAAAGAGGTCACTACATTGACTGCTAATGTAGTGGTAGCTAAAGAAGATGAGGTGCTGCTGACCACCTCACTTGAAGGTGCTTCTGGGGAGACAGTTGAAGGCGTCCCCAGCACAGTGGCCATGGACCTGTCAGTATTGATTCTACTACAAAATATCAGCAGAAGATAGAGCTCCTGAAGAAGCAGGTGCATGGGAAGACAGAAAAAACCTTGGGCTGCCAAGCTGCCTAAAATGTAACCAAAATTGTTAAAAGGAGGTGTGAACCCGTGCGACTTCACACCACTATACACTCTGCCCCAGCCAGTCGAGCATAGCTAGGTTGATGCCCAGCGACGTGCACCTCAGTCGCTACTACCACCAGTGCTACCCCAGGTGCACCTGGCACCTCCACTACTGTGTCCTCCACCATAGGCGACCATTCTGGTCACCCCGTACCTGCAACCAGGACATTTCTACCCCGAGCCGGTCGACCTGACCACCATGAATATGTTGATGGTGGAAAGGATGATCGAGATGAAGCTTGCCGAGCGGGGTGAAGGCGACTATGTCACATTTGATGCTTATCGGGTGCCATACCCAGTGTATCATGCAGCCAAGCGGCTCTCTCCCGGAATCAGCAAGCCACCCAAATTTGACAAATTCAATAGGTAGGGGTCCCCGAAGGTGCATATTGCATACTACATGACTATCAGGGGTGATCTAGCTACGTACGAGTCATATTTGCTAAAATTCTTTAGGTCCTCATTGATCGGGCATGCTTTTGAATGGTACTCCTGCCTACCAGCCGGGTTGATGAGCGATTGAATGAATATGCAAAAGAAGTTCAGAGAAAGGTTTCATATTACCGAGAGGGAAGTCACGATGGTTGAATTATACTCAACAAGATAGAGGCCAGATGAAATGGCACTCGACTACATTAAGAGGTGGAGGAATCCTGGAATGAAATACAAGCGGCCCCTACATCAGGAGGATGCTGTACAAATTTGCAAACAGAACCTCAAGAGGGAGGTCTTGGACAAGATCATTGGTATGAAAATACGGTCGTTCGAGCGTCATAACAATGTAGTGGCTGAGATTGAAGCTTTCCTAGCGAAGCATGCCTCTACACCAGCCAATGTCAGTATGCAAAAGGCAAAGGCAGCAGAACGGTGCCCAATGCCTAAAGAAGCAAATGCCCTTGATATCAGAACATTTGAACAGCAAAGGGATAAGGGTAAGAAGGCTACTGCACCCCAGCCTAATAAAGTAGAAGAAAAGAAGGAAGCTGTCACTCCCTGAACCGATAGCAGAGAGAAGCAGTGCTCGGAACATACAGCGAAACAGTCATGATAGCAAGAGCAAAATAAATAATCTACAAAAAACACATGGAGGCCACATTAATTTGACAAAAACATAATTTTATTGATGATTGAGAAGTTAAATTGTAATTTTGGACTCAATAAAATAAAAGAGATAAAGAAGAGAAAATAACAAGACTTACTATACTATCTAGACTCAAGAATAACCCATTAGCTCTCTTTAAATGAGAATTAATTATTTTTAATGCCTAAAAATTCCTAGAAAAATCCTAAATAATTCTAGAAAAAATCAAGGGTGTTACACCTCTCCTCGGTCTCAACCACCGAGGTCCTCAGCTTGGCCACCCGGGCATCAACTGCGTCGGCCCGTTCGGCCGCGTCACGAAGGGACCCTTCTAGCGTCCGGATCTGGACCTAGAAAGCGTCCCGATCACGCTCCGCCTCCACCAAGGTGCACCCGTGCGACTCTAGGAGTTCCTGGAGCTTGGTGTGCTCGCCCGTGAGCCTGTGGAGTTGGGCCTCTAGCTTCGTCCGCGCCGCGTCACTGGCAGTCAACTGGTGGGCGATCCCTTGGAAGTGGTACCCCCACAAGCCGAAGGCCCTGGCGACCGAGCACAAGTTCTTGGCCGCCAGGTTGTACAACTCCCCGTGAGCCTCGGGGTGAAGACTCCAGTGCGGTCAAGCAACCGCATGCCCTTGTCCATCAAGACGTAGGCCTCGCGCTGGCCGGAGATGACCCCCAGAGTGTCTTCGGGCGGCGTAAAGTTGATGGCTAAGCCAAGGCACGGTGCCTTGCCTTTATCAAGTGACCCCTCGGCACGACCGACGGGGCAGCCCCCGTCTGCAACAAGCAAACCGGGAGAGATGGCTTTGGAGCCGACACCTCGACTGGTTCGAGGGCCGGAGGAGTCGCAGATCGGGGAGGAGGTTGCATTCGTTCGCGAGCTTCGGCGGTAGTCCTCCTCCTCTTTCCCTGGCATCGCTGGCGATCTAACACTGCCATCTCAGAAAGATCCACTCGACGACGTTGCTCCATCACCATTGGAGGAGTTTCGACCGTGCTTGAAGAACTCCCGAAGGCGACCCCCTGGCTTGCCACTCGAGTACCCGAACCGTGGCTAGGCGCGGGCACAATCGACGGTGACGCAGGAGGGGGGCGCGAGCACTCCACCGAAATTGCCGCTAGGAGAGGATATGGCAAGCGCCCAGGCTCGAAGACAACCGCCTCCCGGGAAGCAGCAACGGAAACCTGGTCGGCACCAAGTTCTATGTGATCAAGGGGGCGAGGAATGTTCACTGGCAGCTCGACTGTCTCGAACCGCACCTCTGACGACTCTAGCGCCCCTACAGTGCAACATAAGAAGGCCATTCCAACAGAAGACAGAAAAGCAAAAGAAACAACAAAGGTAATACCGTGGGACAATGGGGGGCTCAACCCCAACTCCCGGAGTACCGCCGGGGTCAGCCTTATATCGGCATCCCTGAGGGGGTGGCGAAGAGGGGCCTTAATCGCCCTGGCCTCCTCAACAGTCGGAGTAGGTAATCTGTCGGCCCTAGGAGGGTAGAAACTCGCGACGAAACTCCAGTCATTTGGGTGGCCGCTACATCCTACCTTCGTGATGAAGACAAAGCGCTTGGGTCAGCGCTTAATGTTGGAGACAAAGGAAGAGACATGGATAATGGTCATGTCCTTCCTGGCCCGAAGGTAAAAACACGACGCCTCAACCAGACAGCGCTAAAGACTATAGAACTGTCGGAAGAGGAAGACGTTGGGTGTAACCGAAGTTTGGTTACAAACGTGCACAAACCGTACAGAATGCGCCAAGAATTGGGGGAAAGGTCCCTTGGGTTTGGTATATCATACTTCCTCTATTCAAAAATTAAAACTACATAATTGATTACAAATATCCAAATAGGAGTAATGAGGAGAAAAGAATTAGTTGAAGGAACATAAAAATGTATTATCAACACAGTGTTACCTGTACGTAGTCCCATACATCTTCTTTATGAATGTCAGACACTTTCCTCCAATCAGAGTAACTGATTGGTAATTTTTCAGGATTTCTTGCAAGCGTGCCTAAGAATGTTCTTAACGAACGGCCACCCGACCCAATTGGCTGGCCCAACCTATTCCACTTAACACAAATACGTTGCACGCCATCCATGGAATGTACATCGCTACAAGCAGTGTAAGAATGTCATCTTTCAGACCTTTGGCTTCTTTCCCCTACTGTAGAAGTTTTTGCAACAACAACTTCTACCTTTATTTCTTCCTCCTTTCCACTCACAAGATTTCCCTCAGTGTCTTTTACTTGATTCTTCTTCTCAAGTTTTCCCTTACGACTTTTTCTTCAATCTTCATCTGAAGCATTCCCTCAGTGTCTTTTACTTGAATCTTCTCGACCTCCTTGTCATGTAATCCACTAAGTGATAGCCCCATGAACGGGCCCACTTATTTTGAAGCCCAAAATCGCTCAGACAAACCCTTCTTAGGCAGCCTCCTGACTCAAAAGTCTGAGTAACTGTCGCTCGGGAAGAGCCCAAACGATGCCCAAGCGTAACCGACTGATGCTGCCCACATTGCTTGGGAAAAGCCTAAGCACCCCTGAGATGATGTCCCGCGCTCGACGCAGAAGCTATCCCCTAAGGGATTATCAGATCGGTCCACCCCACAGAGTCCCTATGATAATAAGGGGAGATTTCTCTCAATGGGGCGCTTATCCCGGTGAAAATCATGCTGTCGCTCGGAGGCGAGAAGCCCAAAAGGATAGGGGAGAGCAAGAGTCCTTTAACGGTGGAGAGTCCTCCTCTAGGACGTAACGCCCCATGGTCCCTCCGGCTACCTTACCTCTGGCCAGTAGAATAAGCAGCTATATAAACTCAAGAAGATCGTCTAGAAAGGTTAGAGATCCTAAATACTCAACACCACACTCATTGGTGGAGAGCAATCCCGTGCCCATCACTTTTTCTCCTCCTACATTCCTTCCACCTACGCTCTATCAGCTTGCTGACTTAAGCATCAGAGGATTTTTTTCAGGGTCTTAACCCTGGGCTCCTCTAATCCGTAGAACCTTCAATTGTGGTGGCGACAACAAGGGCCGATCAAGGATCGTGCGGCTCAAGATCCAGCACGAGATCACCCCTCTTCATCTGGCGCTGTCTGTGAGAAACATACAAAGAGCCAATATGGTGCGAAAAAGTTCTAGTAGGAGAAACGCCGGCAATAAAGGAAAGGCACTGGCAATGCGGAGGGGGAACATATGCCCTCTTGCTCTTCCATGGGCCCCCTCTCCAATGCCAATAGTCAAGCTAATGCCTTACCTCTACCAGCCACAGGGGGACAACCCACTCCTGGGAACCCCGATGCCCTCCAAACCCATAATGCCAAGTTGGATATCCTCGTCGACTTAATGAGGAACTGTTGTGCCCCTGTGGTCATTGGTCATTTGTATCTCATGATTTTGATAATGGCTAACACTATAAGTCATTGTTGTTTCAGTTGACATTAGGTATAATCAACCATCTGAAGATCCAATAGCGGATCAGTTCAGTGTACATCCTCCAAGGACGTATACCTACACATATGTGTTGGTGCCCCGCACCAATGACTATGAGACTGGCCACTTAAGGTATGTGTCCATGTAAAGTCAGCCTCATTATCGAGATCCCATCTTGATTTGACTTTACAACCACATATCCTAGGGACAATGTAAAGTAATATACAATCACATATTTACACTCAAATACCACTTTATTACTAATGAACAAGATTATACAACTATTGGGCCTACCCGACCCGAAATTGACCTATAGCACACCAACACTAACAACCTCCACGTATCAAACTTTCACATATCAACCTTCCACGAGTCATCCTTCTGCCTCCGCGTACCCCCATCTGCCTCCACCTCTGGTCCAGGGAATATCACACCTCAAGCAGGTAGATGTCGTCCACTACATTTCTGCTCCTGTACCATTGCCTAGTCCCTCCACTAGCTACACTCCCTTGCCTACGCAACTGCCACAGCCGTCTCCGCCTCCTCATACCCCTCTGCATCTGCCTTGGCCGAAGCGGGATCCTTGTCCTCCGTTGCCGGAGTCTTTCATAGACATCTTCAGGGCTTTCATGGCCACTCATGCATTCCCACTTCCTCCGGTTGTGCCTTGCCGGCCCACGGCCGGGAATATGCTTCAATTATGTGATTATCACCGTCAGCAGGGGCATTTGGTTGAGTGTTGTCCCAAGTTCTAGGAGCAAGTTTATGACTTGGAAGATCAGAAGAGGATTGATTGGTCCACCATTCATAAAGTTATTCTACATCTTCGCAGCCAGCAGCAGCAACAATAGCAAGAAGCGCCGTCCAGGTAGCCGTTTCCATCACTACAAGACCCGAGGCACCCTCGTGATCCTTTATCTAATATGGCACCCGCTCCATCACCCACTCCATCACATGTTCCCTTACCTAAGCCTTCATCCACCCAACTACCTTCACCATCTCCCACCCCATCTTCACAACCTCCACAAACGCAAGTCTCTACTCAGGCCAGTGCCTTCCCTTCTTCTCCCGCCACCACTTCCACTACTTCTATCCCCAACGCCGCTCGACGCATTGTGTCGATACATCGACGGTGGGCACCATGATCTCTCCCTTTGCCCTCTCCATCTCTACCTTCACTACAATCGTCTCCGTCTCCACCACCACCCTCTCCACCATCGCCTGCACTGCTTTTACCTTCTCCACCTTCCTCCCCATTCTCCTCACTGCCTGAGCCTGAGCAAGCCATACCTCCACTGTCACCTTCGCCTTTGCCCGCACTAGAACCTACCATTGCCTCTACTCCTCCACTACCCATTGAAACCTTCACACCATCCGAACCTATTCCTATTCCCTTCACGTCTCCACCTACTTCCACCCTACGGAGCGAGTGTGCATTATCGATGGTGCCCCTCGGGTCTGGTCCCCAGGATGATAATGAGCCAAGTCAGGATGATTTTGTGCCGACTGTGCATTTCACGATTCAAGATTATATCTGTCGCATGTCGATTCGAGTCCTGGTCACTAGCTATTCTGGGACTGATGTGCCTATACTTCCCATGACGGTTGCCAAGAAGTGTTCCCTTGCCTTGGTGCCAGTTTCTTAGGGGTTAGTGGAGTTTGTCTAGTGGTTGTATAACGAATTGGGATTACAACGCACAATATTAATTAAATGACGATTAACAATTAAGTGCGGAAGTAAATTAAACTATCAGAGTGATAAAATATATGCCATAGTCCAGATTTACAATAGCCACAAGTCCAACACCAAATAAAAGTCTAAATGTACAACTACACGGGACATACCCTGGCCAAAAGTACAAGTAGATCCACACTACTGCTAGCACGCTACTCAAGACCTCGTAAAGCTCCAAGAGACGGCGGTAGTGATTCACCTGAAAGTAGGAAGGGTGAGTCATAGCCAGACTCAGTAGGGGTCATGCGGATCCCTACTTCGTACTAAACATGTAAGCATACAGATATAAAAGCAGTTAAGCATGCATTTAAAGCGATAATCAGGTAATTGGCATAAATAAAACACATTATAGTAAAGCTGTAAAACCTATCTAAATAGTTAAACAACTATTCTATATGCCAATTTAAATATAAATAATAGCGTCAGAAGCTATAACCACCAATAGAGATAAACCTCAACTGCCCCAGTGATAGGAAAAAGAAGAGACCACTAGAAGTGAGAGATCAGACACGTCTACTGATGGCTTACACTGCATCTCAAGTAACTCACGAGTCAGACTGACATGACAAGAGAGAGGCGTAACAGTACCAGTACCAAATCGAGAACTAGTCAGAGTGACACTCATTAGTGTCAGTCCTAAGCCTCTAACCATGTGTGCACACACTGACTCCTGCCTAGAGCTTGGCCTCCAACTAGTCCCCCGCCCCTCGTAGGATGCTAAGGTCAAGCAGGGGCCCATGGTACCTAGCTTAAGAACCGTTGAATGGGAACTACCCCTCCACCTTTCCCAAGTGGGCCGACATTCCGGTCGCTGGGCTACGACTAGTGACTCCATCATGAGGAAAGAGGAAGGTACTCTATAGGGATCTAAAATAATGCCATAGTTTTTATAAAAGAAGTTAAACATGGCACATATGCAACATGAAATGCACAAGAAACTAAACTTGCATCTATTGGAATGCCAGGGAGTTTAACGGACTAGGATCACCCCATTAAAGGGTGTGACGGATCAGGGTAGGGGCATTACCATGATTGTGATGAGCCTCCCTCGGTCCGTTATACTCACCTGAACATCTTACGGAAAACACAAAGACAGTCACACAGACTGTAACGCACCAAGCAAGGGGTGTTAAATCCATGTAACGCAACTCCCATGGGCCGTTACACTCACTAGAATGACAGAAATCCACGGATTATACACAGAACATGTAACGCACTAGGGCTGGTGGGTTACATGACTATAACGCACGGGTCAGGTCCGTTAAAGGCACCTGAACACCTAAAATCCACAGTTTTTTGAATAGAATGTAACGCACTAAGGATGGCGCGTTACACAACCATGACGGACTAGGGTTGGGCCGTCAAACTAACCACCTATCTCAGTCAATGGTCAAAGAAATGGTCGATGGTCAAATAATAGACCAGGGTTGGCCCGTTATCATTTAGGTAACGCACCAGGGCAGGTGCGTCAGGGGACTTTAACGCACCTAGGGTGGTGCGTTAAATTGACTGGGTTGCCAAAATCTAGAGTTCAAAACTACACCCCCTCCCGATCCAAGTCTCTTTGAGTCGTCTGTTACTGGCTTAGGATGTTTCTTGAGATTGCTGATGCGTTTTCCATCGTCGTGCTTCCCTAGATTCAAGATGCCGCCTCGCAGGCGAAGAGCCCCAGATCCTCGGGATGAGGCTAGTGCTTCACCTGCTCCTGCTATACCGGTCCCTGCCCAAGCTGCACTTGTTCCTAATCCGCCTGCGGAGTTGCCCAGTGGTCGTGGACGAGTGCTGAAAGAATTTCTGCTATTCCATCCACCGATGTTCGAGGGTCAATCAGACCTAGAGGTAGCGAGGGAGTGGTTGGATGCCACTGAATGCGTCTTCCAATGCATGGAGTGCACCGAGGACGAAAGGGTTATGTTGGCTTCTTTCCAGCTTCAAGGTACTACACGCACGTGGTGGACTACGGAGTGGGAGGTTGCCTTCCGTTCCCATCCGCTTCGACAGATCACATGGGTGGAGTTCGTTGCTGCATTCGAACGTGTCTATACTCCAGCCTGCCTGAAGTTAGCCAAGATGTACCAGTTTCTGAAGCTGATGCAGGGCGAGATGTCAGTGCTGCAATATCGAGATAAGTTTACTGAGTTGGGCCGGTATGCACCCCACATCTTTGCTGATGAGACTGTGAGGACTCAGTAATTTCTGCGCGGACTAAAAGCGGAGTTGAGCCTGCCGTTATTCGCTACCCGTGTAACTGAGTTGGATTCTGCATATCAAGCCGCCGTCGCGCTAAAGTTAGAGTTGGCGAGGACTCGAGGGCTTCCTCAGACTGGGATGATTCGGTCGGCTGTACAGCATCAGCTGCTCCACCAATCGCCTGTTCCAGGAGCTTCTCCCGCCTTCTCTGCTGCCGATGGTACTTCTTTCCCACAATCTCAGAGCAGGGGATTCTGATTTAAGAAACCCAAGAAGAAGAGGTTTGATCAGTTGGTGTTTTCTGATCCGAGTCAGCAGTCCGTTTCTTCTGTTCGACCGCGTCAGGATTTTGTTGCTTCTCAGCCGAGGTTGTATTCCAAGTGTGGTGGCAGTCATCCGGGTGTGCCGTGTTCTCTGCCGGTTGTCTATTATCACTGCGATCAGTCGGGCACATTTCCCGAAACTATCCGTTGAGGCCGCAGACGGTACAGTTCTCGCAGACTTCTCAGCCGCAGCAGCCTCAGTTTCGTCTTCCTCCGCCACCTCAACCTCAGCCGTTTCACCTACCAGTTCCCGCTCCTTCTCAGCAGCCGTCTGCAGCTAGCCGTCCGCCGAGAGCCAGGGTCACTCACATCACTCGTGCGGAGGCGTTGGCATCTAATCTGATCGAAGGTACGGTTTCGATTTATGATCACTCAGCGCGTGTTCTTTTCGATTCAGGTGCGACCCATTCTTTTATCTCCAAGGATTTTATTGCTTGTATCGAAAGGCCAGTGAATGAAGTTTCCTGTGAGATGCTTGTGGAGTTGCCGTATGGCGATTACATGTCTACTCCTCTGTGCCTGAAAAATTCTTCGGTTATGGTCAGTGGTCGGAAACTGCCAGTGAGACTTTATGCATTACAGTTGGCCGACTACGACGCGATTTTAGGTATGGATTGACTGGAACTTTATGGTGCCGTGGTTGACTGCCATCTCAAGCGAGTCTATTTCATGTCACGCGAAAAGTCAGCGGCATACCCGAACGAACAGGAAACCCCGAGGACTAGCCTACTAGGGGCACCATTGCTCCGTGGGTTGGAATCGATCGGATGAGGTGACCAATGAGGGAGGCGCGGACCCTGAGGGCTAGCCTACAAGGGACACACGACCCGTAGTCAACACATAATCTGGCAAAGGGACGACTAAGAGGTAAGGAAATCCCGAGGGCTAGCCTACAAGGGGCACACATCCCATAGCCACCACAACATCCCTAGGGACTGTGGATTTGATATTGGGCTAAACCTTGTCAATATTCACCGTATGGTCCATAGGGAATTCGTATCACGAATGGACACGACCTTTTGACCAAATGGCAATTTTAAGAAATCAGTGGGGTATGTCCCCCTCCCCGGATCATTAAAGCAAAGTTATCAGAAATAACGAAGCTCAGAGACTCTAAATCACAGGCGGAATAGGAAGGACGCAGTAGCATATCACAATGGCCAATGAGTTGGAGAAACGACGCTCACAGAGGTTAGCATGTTGATGCTCACGGGGCTAAGGGGTTAGCACTCACGGAGATAGATAGTTAGTACGCAGGTTAGGGGGGTTAGCAGATCAATATTTGCAAATGGTTAACAGGTTAGCCCGTGGATTAAAATAACCAAGACATAAAGAACAGCCGCTTGAGCGACTAGCATGCCATTAGCATAGGATGAATACATAAGCTCTGGAGGTGACCCCATTCCCTCTGGGCTATGGAACAGTGCAGAGAGGTATTGGGGAATTGACCTCGAATTAGAATGGACAGAGATGCATACACGAGTGTGTCTCTAGCCACAAAACCCACAGCACGTATAGAGCAAGGCATGGCCATTGCATTAGGAGAGAGGCCCCGGGGAGGGGATCGTTTCCGTAGCCCGTGTTGTTCCAGGGCATATTCGATATCGAGGAATCAAAACTCGAAAGTCAGACGCACAGAGGGACAGTGGGACATACAAATCGAGAGAAGAATGGGGAAGCAATACACAGCATCGGGACACCGTCCACTCCATTGATATATATATATCATTCATTCCATAGACGAAAAGTTGAAGACATTGAATATCTCAAACATCCGGCATGGTGTTGTCACTCGAACGTCGCTTCATGGATTACACATATCAAATTACAGAAGAGGCAGAGATGGAAGATGGTGAGGGGGGGACGGGCTCATATCATCGCCCTCCCCCCTCACATTATATCAGGAAGGAGAAAAAGAAAAAATTAGAGGGGGGGAATCATCTGGGGAATCAACGGAACCCACCTAAATCGCCACCAAAAATAGAGTATCAGATCTGGCTCTTCTTCTCCAGCTTTGGGGCTATTTAGGCGAGCAGACGGAGGAGGACGGCGATGGGATCATTCAGTGGGCACCCTACTTCTCCCCCAAGACTCTCCTATCTCTCTTGGATGAATGGGCTCTCTGATGTTTCGAATCCCCTCTTCTCTTCAAATGGTCTCCGGCTTGCTTCTTCTAATTCTTCCTCCCCTTTTATTGGTCGAACCAACAAGGGATTTATAGAGGAACCTCCATTACGAGGCACGCTGGGAAGTCTTATCTTCACCATTTGATGGGAATCAACCTCGAACATGTACATTTTCTTTTTGTATTTGTGTCCTTTTATTTATTTTTATGGACATTACCAGCGTGTTATGCTCTTTCCGAGGATCGCGGAGGTAATTTTTTCATATTTTTTATATTTTTTAAAATATTTAGATTTTCTATATATAACCCCATAACCCCCTCTCTCTCTCCCCATTCTCTCTTTCTCACACTCTCTCATCTCTTTCTCTCCCCCTCTCCCCCGGGAGGCCAACGATGGCAGAGGAGGGTGAGGCGGCGATGGTGTGAGGGCGAGGAATGCGAGGACAGGTCGAGGATCGAGGCGTGGTGGCATGGTGAAGCCAGTTCGCGAGCTCGGGGCACCGACGAGATTTCTAGCGGTATTTTCGCGTGGATCGGCGTCCTCGGTGCGTGAAATCTTCGGTGGAGGTAGGGGGACGGATCCTTAGCACGCGTACTTCCTTTCCCGTGAGTTTTGTAGGCCATGGTGAGCCGAGCATGTTTATTTTTACATTTTAGGAAAAATACATGATTTTGGGGTGTGAGCCGAATTAGGCGTTTCGATCGTATTTTTGGGATTTAAATGGGTCCTCTCGGTGCCAGAGAGGTTGGGGACTAGTTTTCCATTGTTTTCCCCTTCACATGGGTGTGAATGGGGTGAGGAATGGGATTTTCTACTATTTTCACGATTTTCGGGCTCGGGACGACCAAGCGGTCCTTCCAAGGACCACTAGGGGGTTAAGCGGTCAGGTGAAGACCGCTAGGGTCCTCTTATGTCGGTTCATGCCTTGCGGTCACGCGATAGACCGCTACCGGGCCTAGCGATCTCTAGGAGACTGCCAGGCAGTGCCTTGTGGTCCAGGTGTGACCGTTTGCGATTCGTGTGTTGTAGGGGCCTTGCGATCCTGGCTGGACTGCTAGGCTGGGCCTTGCGATCCGAAGGGGACCGCCAGGATCCCTAGCAGTCCAGAGAGGACCGCTTGGTGATTTTTCATGCTAGTCGTGACCATTTCATGTTGTGTTGGCTTTCGGTCAACCCGATTGTGACCTAGTGGTTGACCTTCAGCCCCGTGAGTGTCCTAGACACCCTGTGGGGACTACGACCGTGTTTTTGTGTGTCCGGAGATACTGTATTATCTCGATTAGTGTGCCCATAGATTTATGGGTCCGGATGACCCTCTTGTGTTCTGAGCTTTCATGATTACATTAGATCGAGTCGTCGTGAGTTGGCATGAGTGTGGTGGGCTCTTCCCCACACAATGTGGGTCTTTCTGGAAGGTGGTTTCCGAGTGGGCCATGTATGTGGCCCCGAACTGTGAGTCCAGTTAACCAGCTTGGGACTGGAGGTTTTTCGTGTGTCCCTTGGATGAGGGATCAACTTGACGGCTTGTGGGCTACCTTGGGAATCGTGTCACTGAGATTTCTGACCTAGGGATTAGGCCAGATTGACGGCACTATGTCATCACGTGCGAAGGTCTTGACCCGAGTCTTGTGACTCAAGGACCGTTGGGTTATTAGGTCTGGTGGGTTGTCTAGAGTCTGGTGGCCTCGGGCCACCTGCTACTCCTTGATTCCTCGTGATAGGTGCATGCATGATTTTCAGTGTTCACGTTTTGTGAGCCCCCACTAGTCGTAACTTTTCTGCGCACGCGAGTGTGGACCCACTTGGGAGTGGTGGAGAGCGTGACCCGAGTGAGATGATTTTTAGGCTGGTTACCTTTGTTTTAAAACAATGATGATCCTAGACTCGACTTAGACCGTGCTTTGATACAAAGACTACCCTAGACTCAAACCTGGTTCTGATACCAATTTGATGTGGGACGACTACGAGACTTGATGCGGACGGGTTGCGACCTTGGACTCTAAAGATTGACGCTGCTAACGAGATGACGCGACCAGCAAAAATATTACAACCTGGCACGAAAATAGCTCCAAAAGAGGCGATATGTCCCAAAAAAGGAGCGTGAACTCATGGTCGTCCCCATCGAGGGAAGCGCAATGATCTGCATGGTTGAGTAACCGGCTTTGAGTCTCAGGTGGTCAGCTCACTCTCGCACTCAGAATGAGTCACGGGATGGGTCTCGCACTCACAACTCACAGTGGTGATTAGTATATAACGAGCCAATATAAACATACAACTTACATGCAGGGGCATCTAAAATGCATACTAGCTAAGCAAATATGACAAAAGGGGGGGTGGCGAGTGTACCTCCACTCTCGGGGCGTGGGGAAGACTTCTCGATCGAGATCCGTCACTCTCGGTACAATAATTGAATTAATTACAGCATGTAAATAATGGTCCACTCCACACAGGGAGGTAAAAGGCCGTAACAGTGGTCCAGGAGCGCTGTTCTCGGGTTTATGGGCAGCAATGGGTGGCACTCGGGCGGGCACGGTTGACTGGTTCAGTACTATTCACTTGGGCCCGTAGGATAGCACGTGGGACCCACTACTAGTATGGTGATGTTCGGGGTGGCTCCTAGCTGCAGCAACTGGCGGGGGCGTTCCTGGAGTGTCCCGGGTCGATCCCCAGGAGCGGCGGTCACTGAAGTGGCAGCGGACGATTTCTTGGGATTTATTTCCCAAGGCTGTCCCGCAACTCAATTTCTGGCCAGAGCTGCGCGCTCCGACGAGATCAGCTGCCACGCCGAGCCACGACGTCGGATCGAGACGTGGTTAGCGCCATTGCGAAGAGCACTTGAAGTGGGTTAACATATTGGAATTTTAGAACCATCCAATGGTCTGAATAGAAACGGAAAACTCTACAACATAGGCATTGATTCTGTCCCAAAACTCTAACCACACAGGGAAGAATAGAAGCTACCTATTTATGGGGGTTGACCAAAACTCAAATGAGTGTTTTTGGGCATGGAGATTTTTTGGAGATATAGCGTAGAGAGACGGTCACGCACATAGCTTATTTACATCAACCTGTTATCATTTTGGGGGTGAGAAAATTTGCCTACCAAGATCTATCACACTGGTCTGCTCGCAGGCAGATTGTGGGGGTGAAGAACAACAGTCTGGGAAGGGGCCTAAACGAGATCTGATCTAGGTGAAAATTGAAATGAGAATGTCCTATGATAGGGGGAACCTACCCTCAAAGTTTCGTCATAATCCCACGGTCGGATCTCGTGTACTAGCCCAAACACCGAGCTACTGTCCAAGAACTCCTATTTTTGGGGCAGCAGGATGAAGACCGGCTTATGGTGGCTCAATAGCGGCACGAACGGTAGTGGCGGCGACGGTGAACATTCACAATAGATAGAGGAAGAAGAGAATAGAAAGAGATTTGAGGGAGAGAGAAGATTTAGGAGTAGATCTAGAGGAGATTGGGGGAAGAAGAAGGAAGAACTCTAAGAACATTGCATTTGCATATTGGTCAGTTTAAGAACATGCATAATCATGAAGCACTTTTAGGAAAATTTTAGTTTCTTACCTGCTCCGCGAGGGTTGCCTCGGCCTCCTCGGCTCGAGCTACGGCCCGGGTAAACTCGGCATCCCGCTCAGCCCGTCCCCCGGCTGGCTGAGTAGAGGAGGACGGCGCATCTGATCCAGTCCTCTGGGCTCCCTCGGCCCGCTGCATTTTAGAAGGTCAGTCGAGGTTGCATAAAGCATTGCAGTTTTAAGTCTAGGAAAACTCACCAGAAGCTCTAAGGCTGCTCGGTACTCGTCCCGCTGCTACACCGTAGCATGGAGGAGTCCCTCGAGTTTGGCTATGCGCCCTTGTGGGTCTAGCTGCATTTAGGAAACAAGTGTCATGCATAGCATTCATTCATTCATGTAAGAAAGAGAAAATTGAGTTTAGCATTTCATACCGGTCGTCGGGTGCCACGGAAAACCTAGCTACCATGCCGGCGGGTGAAGGCCTTCAGATACGCCTCGTCACTGTCCGCCCGCTCTGTCACAGCCTTGCCCTTGTGCTTCCAATCTTGAACATACTTTCTGGCTCGGCCGCTCTAGTCAATGTCACTGCCAATCCCTTTGGCAGACTTGCCCGGGCGCTCGTCATGTCGATGAGGGAACCTCACCGCTGGCTGGTGCACTCCCCGTGTCCTCATAATCAGACGGTAATGGAGGGGCTCTATTATGTTGATGCAATGTATCCAGACATCCCGCCCCCGGTAGGCTAGGGAGGCCTCAACCCACGGCTGCCTCGAATGGTCCTCGTCCCGATACAGTGTCCAATGCACCTGAAAGGGCCATTCATTTTGTAGCATTAGCAGCATATAAAAAGCATATAGAAAAATGTAGAAGAGCATGTAGGAAGTCAGGCTATTTACCGATGCGTGCGGGAATGAGTCCAAATCCTCTTGGATTGCCCGAGTCGACCGCTGAATCGACCCCGCACTCCGGGCAACGTTCCACTACCTCGCGATGGGAAATCGACACGGGTACAGCTCAACACCTCGGCCAAAACCCCGACAAGTACAGAAAAGCCCAAAACTACATTTTTAACAGATGTCAGCATTTCAGGTAATTAGAAGCATAATAGAAAGAATAGAAAGGACATTTAGACATTTACCTGCAAGAAGGGCGAGAAGCCGCCGAGCATGGTCACCCAGTCGGTGGCGCTGAGCGAATGGAATAGGAAGGCTAGCACTACTGCTCCCCACACGTACTTCCACACTCGGCTCAAATCAGACAGCAGGGGAAGGAGTCGACAACTGATCACATCGACTCGTGTCGTGAATAGTAGTTTCCCGAACAGCAGCATCAGGAAGCGTCTCAAAACTCTATCTCCATCTGGCCCCGGCTCCGCCACTACACTCGGATGAGCCTGCTCGATCACTCGGTCAATGTGCTACTCCGGTAACTCACCCACTACCACTGCTGCTCGCCTGAGTCCCAAGCTTTCCTGGAGGACTGACCGTGACAGTTTGATGAGGGCATCACTCAGGATTCCCTATGGCTCGGCACTTCTCTCCCTCTCGGAGGCAGTTAGGAGACGGTCCTTCTTCGAGATTAGACCTTGTTACTTACCACTAGGTCATCTGGTCATTTATCCTTAATCAATACATAATCTGAGGGAACCATCCTTCTTCTTGACAAATAAGATCGGCACACCCCAAGGGGATGTTCTAGGTCGAATGAAGTCTTTTTCTAGCAGCTCTTGAAGTTGCTTCTTTAATTCCTTCAACTCCGTGGGGGACATCTTGTAAGGAGCTATTGACACGGGTGCTGCTCCAGGTGTGAGTTCGATAGTAAAGTTAACCTCCCTCTCGAGCGCTAAACTAGGTAACTCGAAAGGAAAAATATCTGAAAACTCCCTAACTATGGGGATTTCATTTATCAGTATTTCCTTAGACTCGGTAACTACTATGGAGGCAAGGAAAGCTTCACACCCTTACAAAATGAATTTGCAAGCATGAAGAGATGGAATAATGGCAGGGTGCTTTCGGTATTTGATACTAAGAAAAGAAAACTGTGGAAGACCAGGTTTCCAGAAAGAAATTATCTTACTACGATAATTTATATAGGCATCGTGATCTACAAGCCAATCAACACCTAGTATGACATCATAGCCCTCCATATCAAGGCGTACGAGATTATTGGGAAGGTTATGACCATCTATAGTGACTTCACTATTGGGGAAATAGGTTTTCAAATCTATTCCCGACCCTAGAGGAGTAACTATGGTTAAATCGGATGGTAGGGGAACATGTGAAATAGGTAATGTTTTTGCAAAGGAGCTAGCAATAAAGGAATGAGTAGCACCTGTATCAAATAACACAAAGCAGGATGAGAATGAATATGGATGGTACCTTCAATGAGTTCCCCTTTTTGAGTTGGTTCATCCTCCAACACGGCATTCAATCTAACTTGCCACTTCTATCCACCATTGTTCCTCGTGGATGGTTGCTCTTTCATCAGAGGACAGTAAGACATATGGTGCTCCCAACGTTTGCATTGTAGGCATGCGCCTAAATGCTTCTAGCATTCTTTGGCCGCATCACCGAATTTATCACAAAATGTACAGGACGCCATGACTTGTTTATCTTCTTCTTCTTTAACCTTCTTGTTCCAACGATCCTCCTTGTCATTCCCATTTCAGGATCTATTCTTGTTATCCCGAGAACTGTAGGTGATATTGAATTTCTCCGGCTTCTTACCTCGTCGATCAGATCTCCGGCTCGGCTCCTCTACTTTGCCTTTCAGCAAGTCGACCTTTTCCAAGGTCTGTTCACATAGGTGTGCCCGTTGGACCATCACTGCATAGGTTTAAATATTCCGCGGGCCAAGGGGCTGGAAAAAAATAGGCCACAACCCATCCATAAAGTGATTCGCTTTTCTCGTTTCATAGATATGGGTCCCTAACCCTTGGACTTAACCTATGACATGATTTTTTCCCTTGGATATCTAGTCTTATGTCTCTGATACCACTTTAATTGTCATGCCCTGAGTTTTTTAATACATCGAAAGGAATATCGGGAACACGAATAGTAGGCATGGTAAGCCTCTCGCAAGCAAGAAAATCAGAGCGCAAGATAATCACATTAAAGTAATTGCACAAGTAATCAACCAAACATTCCACTTTAATCCATCATAACAATAAAAAATACATAATATCCTTAACTTTGACCTTCTTACATCATAGACTTAAAAAAATAGAAAAGTACAATGAGACTTGACTAGACACGTGGCAACTAAGGCTAACAAGCCGCCAATCGGTCTAATCCTAAGCCATGGAAAATGACACTGTCAGAGGAAATGACACATAGAGGCCTGAGGGGACACTGAGGAACCTCAGCACACCTAGACATGCAGACCGAGGTAAGGTGATACCTCACCGCAGCCAAAAACCATGTCTCGAATTGGATAGAACCGTCGAGACACACACAAGGCTACTTGTCAACCACTGGGTGACTGCTGGTTGATCGGAACCAGACAATGACGACTCTATAGTAGGAAAGAGAATCCTACCACAAGCAGAAAGACTCTTGTCTGCCTTATGGCGTAGTCTTAGCTCTCTTAGGATGTCAAGAGATGTCTACGGGAAAGCGGGCAGACCACAAGGACAAGCCAAGACAATCAGAAATCAAAACAAAAGAAAGTAGGACTCTAGCACTATGACGGTCTACCTTTAGACTGCTACACGGAGGTGACAGTCTAAGGATGAGCCGTTACACTCTAGAGGAGATAGCAATCTGGTGGTCTAATGAAGACGTGCCACACGAATGTGACGGTCGAGGAATGGAGCATCACAAACACTACCCTACAGTAACCTAAAATGAATGACTCGATAACAGCCTAAGAGAGGCGTGTTACATGACTCTGACGCACAGGGGAAGGACCGTTAAAGCCAACCGACTTAACTAGTCAAACCCTAGTCAAACGCTGAGATGACCTAAGGAAGGCACGTTATAGCACTCTGGCGGTCTAAGGAAAGGCCGTCAGAGTGAACCTACCGATAGGGACATCAAGAATGAGAGGGCTGTGACGCACCAACAAGGGGGCGTCAAAGGGCTGTGACGGTCCAATAGTGGGCCGTCACACTCCCACAGCTGCGATCTGACCCACACGCCCGAAAGGCATGTGACGGTCTATCGTAGGACCGTCAGAGCATGTGACGGTCTCTGGTACGACCACCATAGCGATCTGATGATCAAAACAGTGGAAAAGTTGAATCGGCCCATTCCACGCCCCATTCATGCCGAAACGCAGGGGAAACAGTGCCAGGCGACAAAACTAACCTTCCACAAGCCAGAAGGGGCACGTGTAGTGATCAAAATGCGAGATCGGGGCGATTCCGACGAATCGACCCTAAACGAGTCACCGAGGTTCCCGGACTCCTACTGGCCCCGAATGACAACCAAACGCGAAGAAACTTACAGGAATGGGATCCGGACATCCCAGCAGTCATTTTGACACTAATTACACTAAGAATGGTTGCCATTTTTCGGCGAACCCTACAAATCGCAAAAATAACGATTTTGCTAGAACTAGCCCTATCTAGCCCGTTCGAGCACCAAACCATGCATAGAAGCAGGGAAACGTGTAGGAGGAAGTGGCGATCCGTCTCCCTACCTCCACGAAAGAAACCGAGCATTGAGGCGACTAAACCGCGTCAAAAATCAAAACGCGAGCTCAACCGCCGACTTTGAATCCACCGTTCGGGATCGCGCCAAAATCGATCCGATCCTCGCTCCATCACGCATCTCAGCAGCTTCCCGGCATCATCAGCTCACCCACGAACCCCTCCGTCTACAGTCGGAGGCGAGGAGGTGAGAGAACGAGAGAGAATGGGAGAGAGAGAGTGAGAGCGCAAGTGAGAGGAGATAGAAGGGGGGTGGGTTTTATGCAGCGTGGTGCCCGTGTCAAGATAGTTTGGCGTCGACTCCACGCCAATTTTTTTTTTCAAAAAGAAACTTTTGGTTACCATTTACCAAGCATTACTCTTCTTTCATTCCACTTCAGCTGGCTGGGCATCCAAATAACGATGGGAATGAGGAGGGGGTGCATGCTAGCAAAATAATAGAGAGGCAGAATAAAGGAACCACAGGTTCAGGGGCAATGCTCCATATCCCCCCAACGCCACCAAATTTAAGCCAGTGATGAGGTCGCCACTCTCTCTCTCTATAGATATCTGCTTGCCTTTGGCATGAGAAGCCATTATTTGATGGTCCCATATATTGTTCCTCCACTCCACTTGTGGGTTCCAATTTCTTCCCCTTCAAGCTCTCCTTCTGATGGAGAGTGAGGAGGAGAACTGGTCAGACTGCAACGGGTGGAGAGATCGACCTACCTCGCTCTCCGCCGGGTGCTGATCATGCATGAACCCATGCAGGGATAAACTCGCGTCAGACGACACAGATCGATAGGAGTACTAGCAACCCTAATAAATGAGGACAGAGAGGAAAGGGAAAGAAAATGAGGAATCAACAAAAAGAAATAAAAAAGAAAAAAAAGAAGAGGACAACTCCTGCGTGCGTTCTGCCAATCTCTTGTTAAATGCCTTCATATAAATCGCCATGCATGGGTGGCCTTCTGTTCCCCTCTCCGGATGGTATAGCATTCTGACGGGGTTCTCATCGCCTGTAACAGCCAAGGGGGGACGTGTAGATGAGACTGCCAAGTTCATATAAAAACGGAGGGAATCTGAAACAAGCCTTGCTAGCATGCATGGGAAGAAATAAAGAAGGAACCCAGCGTACAACAGGCATGAACGAGGGATCCAAAGGCCAATATGCAAGAACATTACGAGCGATACAAGGAAATGTCGTCACCATCCACTTCGTTGCACTCCTAGCTGTCAGAATCTGATCATGGTTTTCTTTTGTAGCCGAGAAGAGAGAAATATTAATTGTACGCGCCGTTTCCGCTGCCACAAGCTCGATTACGGTACGACTGCAGTCTTGTGAGGAGCTTCTTGTCTTCTTCGATAAAAAAAAATACTGGCATGTTGGTGGAGTGGGCATGCAGGAGAACGAGGAGCAGGGTGTTCCCCTAGTTGATGTGGGAGGAGACTGCTCACCGTATTGCAATAGAAACTAGCAACTTGGAGTACTGCATGCGTCCAGCTAGAGTTATTCCCATAGCTAGTGGTGGAACATCATGGTACCAGATCAATGATTTATACATTACTTTTAACATTTAATATTCTAATACAAGTACTAATTACAGTAAATGGTGAGCTAGCACTGGCAGGGGTGAGGCGCCAGTATTTGAAATTTTCTAATGGATTGAGGCCGGAGTTGGTCAACTAGGCTATCTAACAGGTGAGCAGGGGCCAGGCCTGGAGCTGAGATGACAATCAATGGGCCGGACCTGGGCCTTCCCGGTTCCAGGCCGGCCCGTTGTAAGCCCATCTTCATCTGAGTTTGCAATTGAAAATTCTGGAATTACCGTGCGTGGAGAGAGCGAGGGATCCAAGACTGGAGGTGAACCTTGGAGACATGGAAGAAGAATGATCAATAAAGAGGTGTCGATATCATCTATGCCCTCCTGGGGATACGGGACCTGTGCAGATCCCCCGGCATCTTATATATAAGGCATAAGGCCACTGGACACAGGGACAGCTTTGTCCCCCAAGCCATTAAACAAGTAGGGTAGATGGCTTCTGCCCTGATCATGCTCTCATCACCTTGAGGAAGAGCGAATGAACAAATCCAGTAAGTTAAATATGCAGCACAATGTATGACTGCATCTACTCCGATGGGATTCAGGCCTCCCTGCTGCCCTCTCTTCAATGTGGATGGAAAAGTGACCTATCGACGGACCCTCTTCTTCCGCCCTATAGCTGTTGGTACTGCGGTGGGGAAGTCTTCATATTTCTGCTCCCCGTCAAAGAAGTGCTGAAGCCAAGCGCCCATTCGCATGTGCCTCTTTTCTATAGGCTTACGTGCCTCCCTTGTATCGTACAACAAATGACACAATGTACGATATGCTTTCATGAGGTAGCGATAGGCGGAGCCAGCAAAAGATCGGCCTTCGCCATCATCTGGTCCTTCAGCCAATCCGGCTAGCATACTTCTTCATACAGCTCTCCGTCAATCGGTAGGCCGCTAAGTTAAGAAAGACTCCAAAGGTCCAGGGAAGTTCCTCCCACTGGATATAGAAAGTGTTGTATTCAGGTCAGAAGAATTCAATCATCCCGTAGCATAGACCCCTAGAGATAGGATAGCGATACCTGGAAGCATACACACTGTGATATACTCTAGCTTTCACCAGAATCGGAGCATAATGATGCAGCACGTAGTCGGTGAACTCCACAGCTCCAGGTCTGAAGGCGTGGGCATCGGTGGCTCTTAGCTCAACAAACCATCCCACGGAAATCTGATGTCTGAAGTAGACCGCCAAACAGTCTAGCAGAAAAGACTCATCTCTATAACCCCATTGCAACGGAGCAAGGAACAAGCCAAAGATGGGTTTCTCCCTATCAACATGGCCCGCTGCCTCATTCCAGCGAGCCGGTGTGAACTCAGGGGCTCTTGTTAGCAGTCCACCTTCTGGAGCCAGATCCTGCAAGCCAAGCATGGCGCTCCACTTTCTAATCTCCCCAGGGAGGTAGATGGGTCTCCCCCACACAAGGAAATCACTCATGTTGTCTCTTTCAATGAGTATAGCTTGCTTAGCCCGACGAACGAGGAACAAATCCCTCTTCCCCTGAATGTTGAATCATCGGAGGAAGGCCATCAGATGCTTGTCTTTCGGATGGTCCATCCTGATGACATTTCCGCGCTCATACTTAAAGGAGTCACCTCGGATAATTAAAAGATGACTAGTGTCTACAGTGTCGGTCTCTGAATCTGAAGACTCGGCAACTACGGCTAATTGTTCATGCCCCCGGTCGAGAGAATGGACGTTCTCCCATGTCACAACAGCACGAGAAGTGGAAGAAGAAAATCCGGATGCCATTCTATCTGTAAAGAAGCATCAAGAAAAGAATATACAAAGTCAGAAAGCAATTGATTAAGGCAAAATTTCTGACAAAATTTTGACAGAGTCTCCCCAGCTCGGAGAATGCCGAAAGGAAGTGGGAGACATCTACCAAGGGAGTGGTCCCTAAAAAAAGGCCATAGGCATTACACCAAGGCCAAAGCAGGACAATCGAGGGGATAGCTCCGAGGGTAAGCCCTACTAAGAGACTCCCCGGTCACCCATTAGACCGTTTGCCATAGTCTTGCGGTCCTCCCATGACCATTTTCATCCATATGCGGTCATGCGATAGACTGTTTGTCAGGCAGAGAGTCCTAAACATCCTAGACTCCGATTTCTTCACTGCGGGATTATTTGGAGACTATATTTGATCTATTTTCTTCGAGAAGAAGTTTCCAGATCGACTCTAATTGATCCAGGACTCTTATCCCCACTATTATCTAGCGATTTGTGCATCTAAATTCCCCATTTTGGGTGTTCATCTCAGATTTAAACTCAAAGGCTTTTCTGCTCCTATAAATAGATGCCCAGTTTACAGAACGAGAAGGGGGGCTCTTTATGGACGTGGGGTGAAGTCATGCTGCATCTCCTACTCACAACTTCGACCTCACCTTGAAGAGAGAAGTATTAGCTTTCAATTCTACGCTTAAGGGCTTGATTTCATTGTCTATTCTCTCAGTTATTCCCTTCTGAATTTCATAAATCATCACAACTGTATTATTTTCTGCACTCTATCTGCACTTTTCTCTGTTTTGCGTGCACCCTCTCTACAGTTGTACTGCATGTTTTCTCCTCCTATTTATTCTATCTCATCACAACACACACACCTATCTTTTGCACCTTCCACAGGGGTTAAAAATCTCCCCCCGGTACGTTCTCCCCCTTTTGTTCATGCTATTTTGTCACTTCGAGATGGATGCTAAATTTGCATGTTTCTAATGGGTTTTCTCTTGTGGTTTCTAATGCTATCATGCAGGAGAGCATGATAAAATGTGATGCCCTCTTCCTCTAGCTGGCTAGAAGGAGAGGAGGTTAAATTCACGATGTTCCCCGCACTCTGTTCTTTAAGCGCGATCAAGTCTTCATCTTTCCAAGGTACTCGGTGCCCTTCCCTTCATCCCTTCATCTTTTGGCGTTGTTGCAACCTTGGTGGCGATCACGGTCAGTATCTTCATCCTTTATCACCCTTTTGTTCATCATCTTTCATACTTGTTCATACTATTATGCTTCACATATATACATGCATAGTTAGTTAGTTTGGGGGACGGGGTGATAGAACTTAAACTACCAGCAACCTAGAGTTTTTTTGGCAATCATAGTGGGACAACTAGTGTCCATCACGTTATTCATACTTTTTTGCAAGTTGGGTGTGTATATGTGCATGTTTAGATAGAGTTCTCCATTTTCCCACTGTTCTTAGGTGTTTTCAGGTCTGTTTGAATCTTGCAGTCGTCACCAGGATAGCCAGACAAGCCTAGCAGTCATCACTGGGCCACTAGGGCCTTTCTGGTAGCCTTGTGGTCGTTTGGTAGACCGCAAGGGTTGAAAAAATGGTCATCTGGTAGACCACTTTCTGATTCTGGCAGTTCTGGCACAGTGCTCACAGGGCCATATTTGTTGATGCATAACTTTAGCTCCCGGGGTCGGATTGCCCTGTTCTTGGGCCCGTTTTGTAGCCCTTTGTATCGTCGTTCCATCCATATATTATATGTATCATTTGGGTCATGTTTGCATAGTTTAATATTATCTTCATTTTTGAGTTTTCTGCATAAAGTTTGCAGCCAGGCCCAAGGACAGGTTCACAGATATGTCTTTGAATGATGATTTGATTGCCTTCCCGAAGTCTGATTGCTTGTTTCTCCCCCCCCCCCCGGCGCCCGGGCCCCCCGCCCGCCCCCCCCCCCCCCCCCCCCCCCCCGGGGGGCGGGGGCCCCCCCCTAGGTGGAGGGGAGATGGTGGGTAGGGCAGGATTCTCCTCTTGATGAGGCCTTGGGAGAGTGAAGGTTTGGCATAGGAAAGTGGAGGGTTGGCTTGGGGAAGTGGAGGGGAGCCTTGGGGAAGTGGAGGGTTGGCTTGGGGAACTGGAGGAGGGGAGTTGGAAGAGGGGAGGATCCCTTGGGAGCAATGGGAATTATTGTGGGGAATAATGGGTGCATGGGGAAGAGGGAGGGGAGTGAATGCTACCTTGTAAAGGTGGAGGGGTAGGATGAGGTGGCGGTCAAACGGGTGACATGGTGGGTGAGGTGGCGGGCTAGGGCTGATGTGGAGGGAAGGTAGGGGTGCTGGGAAGGTGTGGAGGAGAAAGAGAGAGGGTCTAGCTAGAGAGAGAAAGTAGAGAGAGGAAATGAGATAGAGAGAGATAGGGTGATAGGGTGGGAGCTTCTCACTCCCATGGGTCTCTCACCCTAGCTTGGCCTCTTACGAAGGAAAACACACACTCACAAGGAGGGAATTTCATAAAATGCTCAATTCTTCATTGCCTCTCCAAGTGGGGGGTTGGGTCCTATTTATAGGAGCTCAACCTTTTACAAGACCAATTTGCCCTTGGCTTTACACAAAATGTCCATTGATGTCCAAGGGAGCAACCCAAAGGTCTAATGACTCCAAACATAGGAAAAATGACTATAAACTTAGTTAATTGACTCAAATAAAAGGGAAAACTACATAGATATGACTCTGAAAAAAGGAAAAAATACATATCATGACCTGAACACGATGATGAACATGACTATGCATCTCCGAAGTGCACCAGGGATAAAAGCCAGAGGGAGTCGTGAGTGATGCACCCTTCAAATTTCTTAGGGTGTGAAGAGCTCGACGCCGTCGAGTATTGGTCCACCCCGCTGCAAGTGCAAGGCAATCTATAGTAGATGCTCCCAGGTCACCCACGAATCCCCGACAGAGGTCGGTCCTTCCGTACAACGAGGTAGCGCTTGCACCCCCTACTCATGGTGATGGTACCCTATTCATCCAGTATCCTTTCTTTTGCTCACGCTAGGCATTCTCGGCTTAAAGTAGACTCTCGGGGGTGGGCTCACTCTCAAGGAGGGGAACATGCCCAAGAACCTCACTACGTTCCACCGCAGGGCCCATGTGGGGCACGAGGTCTACCCTACTATTAGTAGGGCTAACTCCATTATCCTCGGGGGAGTCCAAATCATAGGTGATGCTGCCGATGCTCCTTAAAACTGCTAAGGGGTTGATCCCTTGGGCTCTAGCCTTTGGGAGACTTCCGGGAGGAACCTCTCAATCCTCACCATCGCAGAGTCATCCTCTTGGGATTCTTGGTGATGCCTATGTGAATTGGCCCACCTTTTGGAGTTCTCATTGCCCTTACTATTGTACGTGTGGACCTTCTCATGGAATGCAAATGTTTTGGGGAAGGTAGACATCCTAGCATGCATGGGTGGTCCAGGACAACCAAACATGGACCTATCATGTGGATTATTCCTACCAACTTTGACAGACAGGGGGGACCAGGGCACCCATACGTGAACCTATCATGCATAAAACATCTCTCGTATATATCTCATACTGATTAGATTAGCTAGTCTTCTTTAGAGTCATGATTTATCGATTCGGTTTGACTTAGGTTGACTCAGATGTGATGTATCATATCTGAAAAAAAATGATATGTTATAGATCACTCTCAGGATCGACCGATTCAAACTGAGTCATAGTGAGAGAGAGAGAGGAGGGGGAGAGGGAGAGAGAGTGAGAGAGGACCGAGTCGAGTTAAGTTGATTGCGACTCAGACACATCGTATCAGATCAAGAAAGATCCGATCTAATATGGGTCATCGAGTCGACGAATCTTACTTTAGACGCCGTCATCGTAGGAATGTCATGATAGTAATGGGCTACCTTTCTAACATCATATATGAATAACGATTTCAAAATACCTAATAATATGAAAAATAAACTCAAATATATCTTAAGGTCTTGTTTTGTTTGCATAATAATTAAGGTCGGGTTGGCTAAAATATTTTATCTTTATTCATTGTAATCGATTTGATTGTGCATATCTTAATTATGTTTTTTGGCCGGTATATATCCGGGTTAAGAATGGGTATCCGGGGTAAGAGTAGATTAAGCATGCGCACACACACACACACACCAGCCGATCGATATTGGGATAACATTTTCAAGTGATGTGAGTGCGTCGGCCTCATGTGGCCATCATGCTCGCAGTTAATGCTCGCAACATCCAACTTTGAAAAGCTCCACACGTAGTCTTGCACCATGGCCCCCCAACCAACGAACGGTCCATTTTCCCCACCCGTTCTGAGAAAGAGCCAGAGCCATGTACTGTTTAATTGCTTCTCCCCTAATTAATAATTAATTATCTACCATGCAGTCCTCTTAATTTGTTTAGCAACTGTTGGTTTATTGGGTTGTCATGTGTGTTAATTCGATCGGCAACCTGAGTTAATCTAAGGTTTCCGAGGCACAATATTCTTCCGTGGAAGGTTTAATTTCTTAGTAGTCTTAATGGAGGCAGGCACCGAGGAGTGGGGCCAACACACACAAGTCTTCGTAATGATCACATACCATTGTTAATTAGGGTGCTGTATCCACTATATCTTTATTTTATTTTATCTTAAACTTTATGAGATATTTTACTGCCCAGGTTAAAATCCGGCTTTTTAGTGAGATGTTGACCCAGTGGTTGATACATTAATGGGAGGACCGTTCAATACTTAAATATATATAATTGATAGTGCTAATTAAGGCCAACGGGAATTCAAAAAAAAATTGTCTCATATTTCGTCTCATTTGCCTCTGATCCAACTTGAATGGGCTCGATCTTCGTGGAATCCATATCTTCCAAAAATGTATTTAATTATATACGAAGGGCAATGCGGCATCATCTAATTAATTGGTTGGAGTACATGATATACCTCTTTATCGTTATTTAATAAGATAATTAAAATTCTGAGGAAAGAGAAGATCTCAATCTTGGTAAAGTGCTAAGTCACATTCAGGTAAAGTACGCAGCAATGATGAAGACGGTGACATATTCAGTCCTCTTTGAAGATGGAGTGAGGTGACATATTCGAAGGAGTGGACGTGAATAAATAAGTCACTCCACCTCATTTAACGTCTTTTTTGGTGAGAAACACACAATTGGAGTCTCACTTCTCACGTATCAGAGTTGCTTGGTATGTGGACAACCAGTCAGCACCTAGTATGACATCATACCCCTTCATATCTAGGCATATCAGGTTGACAGGTAGATTGTTTCCTTTAACCATAACCTTACAATTTGGGTAGTGATGTGTGATATCAGACTCATTCCCGAGAGGTGTAGATATAACTAAGTCTAACCATTCGGGCTCCTTAGAAAATGAAGCAGCAAATTCCTTGGAAACAAATGAATGAGTTGCACCGGTATCAAATAAAAGTTTAGTAGTCTTAGAATAAACAGTTAGTGTACCTTCCATAATGTCACCTTCCGTTGATTCCGTCTCTTAGAGAGCTTGCAGACGGCCTTATTTCTTTGTCAGATGCTTCTCATCTTTAGTGGCTTGCTCATTCATTAATGGACAATCAGGGATTCGATGTTCTCGGCTTCCACATCGGAGACAGGCTCCCAGCTTCCTCCAGCATTCCTCGGCCTTGTGGCCGGCCTTGTCACAGTATTTACAAACCTCCTTAGAAGGTGTGGTGGTGGAGAATGGCTTGGTAAATCTCTATTCTTTGGAGGACTCCCCTCCATTGTAAGACCGCTTCTTGTTGAATGATGATTTGAAATTTCTCGGGCATGTGACAAGCTCCTTCTTGTCCCTTCCTCGAATCCTTTCAGATAATTCAGTGGCATCCTCTAGCAACTGGGCACACTGAACCATTTCTGAATAGACTTGGTTGTCCATCGATGCAAGTTGCGTAATGTAATGGGGCCGAAGCCCGTTGAGAAACCTTCTTACCTTCATCTTTTCCGTACACACCAAGTGGGGTGCATACCTGGACAGTCTTGAAAACTAGGCCTCATACTCGGCCACTTTGAAGGTCTGTTGTTTCAATGTGGCAAATTCTGCGGCCTTCTTTTCCTGGATGTGGTTAGAGAAGTACTTGTTGTTGAAATGCTTAACGAATTCATCCCATGTGATGTGGTCATCGAGCAATGTTGCTTCCATGGATTCCCACCAACATCGAGCATCCCACTCCAGTTGGAATATAGCCAGTAGAACCTTCTCCTCGTCCGTGCATTGCATCACATGAAAAATTTGTTCCATTTCCTTTAACCAGTTTTCAGCATTCTCGGGGTCAAATGAGCCCGTGAATCTCAGTGGGTTCATGTTGCGGAAACCCCTATGGAGGTCACCAGCTCCACGGTGGGCTACGCCTTGTGCCACTTGCTATAGTGCCTGCATAAGTCCTTGCATGGTACACTGCATCTCGCGCCATTGTGCTCTTTCAGCAGCCATGATCCTACAAGGGAATTTTAAGCATACTAAGTATTATTCTTAGCTATAGAATTCAACCCTTGGCTCTACCCATCTCACTGGGTATGGTATAAATCTATCCTTGGACTTGGGATTTTCCTAGGAAATTTAAATCCTAGGCTCTGATACCATGAAGACTGTCACGTCTCGAGCGCGGAAGATACTCAGGTGCGCGACGCATCTATATTGATCATGTCAATTAGAGGGATAGAATTTTTTTGACGCAAAGACGAAGTGCCCATAAGACTATATAATTTATCACTAACTTAAAAATTTGAACATAATACCCATTTTTCAAGATGACAATGGTAATGTCCCGAATTAATCTATAAGGCTACAAGGTTTGACCAGTTAAAATTGTCGAGACACACACAAGGTCACCTGTCAACCACTCGGTCACACCGGGTTGACTAGAACCAGACAATGACATTAAAAGTAGTACAGAAGACTGCCCACGGCAGGAACACTCTTGGCTACCTTATATCATGGTCATAGCCCTCATAGGACATCAAGAGACATCCACAGGACAACGGACAAACCATAAGGTTAAGCCAAGATATACGGAAACTGGAACATCGGGAAATGACACTCAGACACCGCCCTAGGACACGTACCTATGACAGACAGACACAAGACAAGCCATCATGGCCAACGAACGAGACAACGGACAAGACTCACTGGGCGGTCAGAGGAAAGATGGTTAGTGAAATGAATGGTCTAGATGAAAGCCGTTCAATGGGGGATGAACAGTCTAAAACAGACCATTCAAGGGGGATGAACGATTGGGGGCCAACTGCTCAAAAGAACTGACCCCTAGACACTAAAAGGGATGGACGGTTAGGGCTGGGCTGCCCAAAGGCTCGAGCAGTTAAGGACTAGCCGCTCAAGCCAACCGACCTACTATAGTGTCGGTCAGAACGGTTTTGACCAAACTGCCTATCTAAATTGACACAAACTGTTGACCAAAGGTCAACTAGGATATGCGGGCAAGACCTGGCCGCTTAACCCAACGAGAAAGATGAACGGTTGAAGACCATCCACTCACGGAGGAATGGGCAGACCACTCCAGTCCGCTCAAGCCCTAGAGCGGTCTATCAACTGACCACTCAACCTGAGATCGAGACATAATAAACGGTCCGAAACCAGCCGCCCATGCACCTTAAGTGGTTGCCGTTGAACCGCGAAGGGGTTGCGACAAGCAAACCAAGGGGTTCGTCTGATCGTGGCCTTTCCAGGCCCCGTTCGTGCCGAAACGAAGGGGATACAGCCACAATTACCTAGGCAATCGCATAGAGTCTGACCAGAGTCAAAACGACGCACGAATCGTAAGAAACAGGCAATTCTAATGAAATCACCCAAATGGGGTAAACGAGGTTCCCGACTTCATACCGGCCCCGATAGACCGCCATTCGACACGAAATCAGTGACTATGGAATGCCAACGTTCTAGGGATTCCATTGACACTAACTGATCGCAGAATCGTCGCCATTTTTTGGCAAAGCCTATGAACTCTGAAAAATCACAACGAGCCTAAACTCCCTCATTCTAGCACCGAATGACGTGAAACTATAAGGAAAACATGCAGGAATGGTAGGTGATCTGTCTCCCTACCTCCACCGAAGAAACCGCACACCGAAGTGACTAATCCACATCGAAAAATACCCGGAACATGAACGATGCCTTATCGTAATCCACCGAGGGATCGCGCCACGCCACGCTCAAATCGACGCTCCATCCCGCGAACTGATCTCCCCAACGCGTCCCCACCTCGGCCAGCTCTGCAACGGTGTGTGCCCCACGCCAAATGGACTAGAGACGAGGGAGAACGGAGAGAGAGAAAGTGAGGTTGAGAATGAGGGAGGAGAGAGGGTGAGGTGGGTTAAATAGAGGGGAAATTAGGAATTTTCCTAATTTCTAAAAATTTGATATTTACGTCAATAATATACTAATTTAGAAAATATGTAAAAATAGTCAAAATGATTCTCGCCCAACACTCATACACTAATGCAAGAAGAGGCAGACAATACCCCTACCATGGCTGAAGGTACACTTCTTGTGGATAATGTTTATGCAAAGATTTTGTTCGACCCGGGGGCTACACACACATTCATATCCACTAGTTTTGCTAAGCAACTGACGAATAGACCCCAAGCCACATTTTTTTGGGAAATGATAGTTAGTACACCAACCAGGAAACAAGTCCACACTAAGCTTGTGATCCCTACTCTAGAAGTCAACATCAATGGGAGGATACTTCTAGGGGAAGTATACATCCTAGATATGAACGACTTTGATCTCATTCTGGGAATGAATTGGTTAGACAAGCATTGCGCTCTCTTAGACTATCGTCGAAAGAGAGTGATCTTTCAGAAGCCGGGGAAGCAGACATTCTTCTTCCAATGCCCAAAAAGCTAGTTGGGAAGGATGATGGTATCAGCCATCAGGGCTTCCAAGCTGATTAGCAAGGGGTGTGATTATTTATTGGCTAGTGTGGTAATTGAAGAAGGCACTGTCAAGATTTTGGAAGGCTTGGACGTGGTCTGTGAATTTCTTGATGTATTTCCCGAAGATCTACCAGGACTGCCACCAGTTCGAGAGGTAGACTTCTCTATTGGGCTGGTGTCGGGCACTGCACCTATCTCTATTCCACCATACAGGATGGCTCCGGTAGAGCTTGTCGAACTTAGGAAACAATTGCAGGAGTTGCTAGACAAAGGCTTCATTAGGCCTAGTGTGTCCCATGCGGAGCACCAGTCCTGTTTATGCAGAAGAGAGATGAGGCTATGTGGCTGTGCATTGATTACCGCAAGCTTGATCAGGCCACCATTAAGAACAAGTATCCTCTTTCGAGAATTGAAGAATTATTTTACTAGCTATCATTTGCTAAGATTTTCTCCAAGATCGATCTGAGGACAAGTTATCACCAAATCAGAATCAAGCCTGAAGATGTGTCAAAGACAGCCTTCGGGACTCATTATGGCCACTACGAGTTCTTAGTAGTACCATTCAAGTTGACCAATGCACTAGCTGTGTTCATAGAACAGATGAATCAAATCTTCCATCCTTATCTAGATCAATTTGTCGTGGTCTTTATAGACGACATCCTGATATATTCTACCAATCAGGAGGAGCATCGGTAGCATCTGAGAGTAGTCCTATAGACTCTCACAGAGAACAAGTTCTATGCCAAATTCTACAAGTGTGAATTTTGGCTAGATCAGGTGATGTTTCTTGGACATGTCATATCCGGGAATGGCATATCTATGGACCCTAGCAAGGTTGAAACAGTGACCAAGTGGGAAGCATCGAAGATAGTCATGGAGATTAGAAGCTTCCTTGGTCTGGCAGGCTACTACCGTTGGTTCATCGAAGGCTTCTCCACCATTGCAACCCCAATGACCAAGTTAACCAAGAAAGGAGTGAAATTTATATGGTCAGAAGAGTGTGAAGATAGTTTTTAGATGCTCAAGAAAAAGTTGACTTCAGCCCCAGTATTGGCACTCCCTCAAGGGATTGATGGCTTCACTATTTATATAGATGCCTCCAAGATCGGCCTTGGTTGTGTACTAATGCAAGATGGCCGAGTAATAGCCTATGCCTCGAGACAGTTGAAGGACCATGAGAAGAACTACTCCACTCATGACCACCCAGATCATCTGGGAAGCCCGCGGCAACAAGGACTACGAGTACGAGCAATTCACCAGCGACATCCTCGGCCAGTTCGAGTCCTTCCCCGACCTGGTCTAGCTTCGCGAATCGGAGGGGCTGCCTCCGGCCTGCCCTTCTTCAGTAGCCCTTCCTCATCCCCGGTCGCGCTCGCATATCGGCGCAGCGGTAGCCCGCGCGCGCCGTCGCGCGGGGCGAGGTGATGCACGCAACCTCTTTCCGAGGTGCGCAAAAGACGGCAAAACTTACCGCCAGCTCACACCCGACGGCATTCTGCGGTAGCCCGTGCACTCCGTGCGCGGGGCTCGGAACGGAAACGCAACCGGGGATGGGGTTCGCGTCAGTCAGCGACCTCCGCCGCTGAGACAGCGGCGGCTACCAAAACCTCCGTGTCCTCCGAGCCTCCGTGTGAAACCAGCCGAGCGCTACCACACCTTCCACGGCGCATGGCCCTCGGCCCACATCTTGTTGAGCTGGTCCATCTCGCGCGGGTTGTCCATGCATTGCCAGAAGGCGTCATGACGGTAGGCGTGCAGCTTGCCGCCCTCGGCCAGCTTCGGCAGCGCGTCGAACTCGAAGATGTCGTTGTCGCTCGTGAGGTACTCGCCGATTTTTTTGCTTAGCACGAAAAAGCCGCCGTTCACGTAGCCGCTGCCGTCCTCCGGCTTCTCGCGGAAGCTCACGACCTTTTCGCCGCGCAGCAATTTCAGCTCGCCGAAGCGCCCGCTCGGCCGCACCGCCGTCAGCGTGGCGAGGCCCTTCTTCGCATGGTGGAACTTGATCAGCTCGGGCAGCGGCACGTCGCAGAGACCGTCGCCGTAGGTGAGCAAAAACTCGTCATCGGGAATGTGCGCCAGCGCGCGCCGCACGCGCCCGCCCGTCTGCGTGTTCAGTCCCGTGTCCAGCAGCGTTACCGACCAATCCTCCTCCGGGTGTTTGTTGTGATAGATGATCTCCGGTTGCTCGCCCAACCGCAGGGTCACGTCACTGGAGTGCCGCTGGTAGTTGAAGAAATATTCCTTGATGACGTCCGCCTTGTAGCCGAGGCAGAGGATGAATTCCTTGAAGCCGTAGTGCGCGTAGAACTTCATGATGTGCCAGAGAATCGGGCGATTGCCCACGGGCACCATCGGCTTCGGGCGGAACTCCGTTTCCTCGCGCAGGCGCGTGCCGAGTCCACCGCAGAGAATGACGACTTTCATGAGTAATCCTCGAAGTTGATCCGCTCCAGCTCCACGACATGCGGCCGCTTGTGCACCTGCGTGTGGATCGAGCCGATATACTCACCCACGATGCCGATGAAGAAAAGCTGCACCGAGCCAAAAAAGAACAGGCCGATTTCCAGCGGCGCAAGGCCAAGCTGAAAGCTGTCCCAGTAGAGCAGCTTGAAAACGAGGTACCCAAGCGCCACGCAGAGGCTGAGGAACGAGACGAGAAAGCCGATCATTGTCGCCAGCCGCAGCGGCACCTTCGAGTGGTTCGTGATGCCCAGCATCGCCGTGTCGTAGAGGCTGTAGAAATTGTTGCTCGTGATCCCGCGTTTGCGCAGCGGCTGGCGAAACGGAATTTTCGCGAGCGGAAAACCGATCTCGCTGACGAGGCCGCGGAAGTACGGGTAGGGGTCGTCGATCTCCGCGATGATGTCGATGAAGCGGCGGTCGTAGAGCCCGAAGCCGGTGAAGTTTTTCAGCAGGTCGATTGCCGCGAGACGGCTGACCAGCTCGTAATACGCCTTGCGAATGGCGAAGAACACCGGCGACTCCTCGCTCTGCTCCTTCACCGCCACGACCACGCGGAAGCCTTCCTCCCACTTCTTGAGGAATTCCTTGATCAGTTCCGGCGGGTCCTGCAAATCGGAGGCCACATAGATGACCGCGTCGCCGCGCGCCTCGACCAAGCCGTGGTAGGGCGAGCGGATGTGGCCGAAGTTGCGCGCGTTGAGGATGACCTTCACGTTTTTGTCCGTCGCCGCGATCTCGCGCAGGATGGCGGCCGTCCCGTCCTTCGACGCGTTGTCGATGAAGAGGTGCTCGTAGCGGTAGGTGCCGATCTCGGCGAAGACTTTCTTCACCTGCTCGTAGCACTCGCGCACGTTTCCCTCCTCGTTGTAGCAGCCGCTGACCACGCTGATGAGCTTTTCGCTCGCGGGCCGGAGGTCGCGCGCGGCAGGTGCGATGCAGGCAGAGAGTTGTTCCAAGAGCGTCCTTGAGATCGGCGTTGCCCTTTCCTAGCAAATCATCTCCGCGAGGGAAAAGGAAAAGGGTTGCGACCTTGCCTCAGACTTTTCCCGAATCCTCTGCCCTTGGGCTTGGTTCAAGGCAGGCCGGAGGGATGTGGCGGAATCTTCGACTCGCGCGGCGGCACGAACGGCGTCAGGTCGATCACCGTCCCGTCGCTCGAGGTGAGCGTGATGCGCAGCGGGCGCAGGCTCTCCAGCGTGATGAGCTTGACGTCGGGATTCAATTTCATCAGTCGTTTCTTCGCCGCGGGATGGTAGGCGCCGAACGGGTAAAAGGCGTTGACCGCGGTGTACTGCCGGTCGAGCGGCGCCGTGGGAGAATAACCCCAGACGTTGATGATATTCTCAATGCATGCGTAGTTGTAGGTGCCGAGCAGGCTGTAGGGCTCCTCGAAGCGGTCGTCGGTGTAAAGTTCCAGCGGGATGATGACGGCGATGCGGTCGCCGGGCTGGAGATAGCGCCGGACGTGCGCCCAATAATCCTTGTCGCGGCCGCTGATGATGAGCTCACGGTCCCACGTCATGGTGTTGAACGTCGGCGCAAAGGGATAAAGCACCAACGGCACGACGTAGACGAAAATGCCGAATGCCGCGCACAATCTCCGCCCGCCGCGAGTGAAACCGGGCGGCCGTACCAGCAGGAAAAGATGCAGGAAAAATTGGAACTGGATCAATTCGCGAAAGGGCCAGCGCAGGGATTTCAGGAAGGGCAACTGGGCCATGAACTCCGTGATGAACATTGGGCGGATGATCATCACCGCGCCAAAGACGACCATGAGGAGCGACACCGCTTCGGTCCCGCGCCAGCGCGCCCGGCTGGCCAGCGCCGGCAGGAGGCACCACGCGGCCGCGCTCGCGCCAAGGGCCAGGGTGTAGGTGACGTACGGGTGGCCGTTGGGATGGATGATCCATAGCGCCATGCCGAGGAGAATCGAGGACAGGAAGCCATCCAGCGGAATGTTGTTCTGCTCCATGTCGTGGATGTCCACGCCTCCGGCGCGCCCGCTATGGATGAAGCCGTCGACCACGTGGCCCAGGAGGGGCGACATGATGATGACGGCCAGGACATAGCCGCCCAACCAAATGGCCAGCGGCTGCCAGGAGCGCCGGCCGATGCCCAGCCCCAGCGCGAAGAGGGAGAGAAAAATGGAGTTGGAGATCGTCGGTGCGAAGTGGCCGCCGATCGTCTGGTTCATGACGAAGAGCGCCACGATGGCCGCGCCCCGCCACCAGGATTTTTGAAGGATGCCCAGGGCCAGCCACGGCAGCGATGCGACGTTGCCGAGGAAGTTGGCCCAGCTCGCGCCCGTGGTCAGCGCGATCATGCTGTATGTGTAGCTCAGCGCGTAGAACGTGATCCAGTTGTCACTGATCGCCAGCGGCATCTCGCGGCGCAGGTAATGCGCCAGCGTGACGAAGCCGGCCGTGGCCAGCATCAACATGAAGAAGGCGTTCGCGTCGATGATCGCGAGGTGCAGCGGCGTCGCCTCCAGCAGCGAATTGAGCAGGTAAACCGGATGCCACGCGAAGAAGGTCGGGTCGCGCAGCAAGTCGTAGTTGCCGCCGAAAAGATGATGCGACACGAACGGCGACCGCCCGGCCAGGATGTTCCGTCCTATCTCCGTAAAGATCGGAAAGCCGCCATCGAGATTGTCGTCGGTCAGGAAAAAATACGGGCGCCAGACCTCCAGCAGCGCGAAAATCACGGCGGAGAGCGCCATCGTGCGCAGCAAAAGCGGCCGGAGGAGGCGGCCTGCAGCGGCGGGGCGCGAAGACTCCGCGAGCGGCTCGGCTTTTCTTGCGGCAGCCGCGCGCGGGGAAGGGGCGGCGGTTTGCGGATTGATTCCGTCTGCCGGTTCTGGCGCAATCACCGCTGTATTAACCACGGGCCAGCATCGTGAGCAAAGCTCAAAAGCAACTTTTCTCCATCCCCGCGCGGGACCTCGACGACATCCTGCGCGTGAGCGCCGGGGACTTCAACGCGCTGCGCGGCAAAAGGATTTTTCTCACCGGAGGCACCGGCTTTTTCGGGAAGTGGCTGCTCGCGGCATTGCTTCGCGCGAACGAGGAGCTGGATTTGCGCCTTGAGATCGTGGCGCTTTCGCGCGATCCCGCCGCTTTCCTTGCGAAACATCCCGGCATTGATCGCGCGAACGGGCTCGCCTTCCTGCGCGGTGACGTGGCCGGCTTCAGCACCGGCGAGGAGAAATTCGATTTCATCATCCATGGCGCGGCCGACGCCACCGCGTTCACCAGCGACGCCGATGAGCGCGAGCGTTCGCGCTCCATCGTGCAAGGCACGCAAAACGTGCTCGAACTCGCCCGGCGCAGCGGCGCGCGCCTGCTCAACATCAGTTCCGGCGCGGTCTACGGCACTGCCGCGGGCAAACGCGAGGGAGCGAGCGAGGCCGACTACGCCTCCGCGCGTCCCGCCACGCCCTACGGCCTTGCCAAGCGCGAGGCCGAGGCTCTCTGCGGTGAGTCGCACACCGATTTCGTCACCGCTCGCGCTTTCGCCTTCCTCGGGCCGCACCTGCCGCTCGACGCCCACTTCGCCGCCGGCAATTTCCTGCGCGACGCTGTGCGCGGCGGCCCCATCCTCGTCCGCGGCGATGGCACCGCGCTGCGCTCGTACCTCCATCCCGTCGACCTCGTCGGGTGGTTGCTTGCAATCCTCGTGCGCGGCACGCGTGGCAGCGCCTGCAATGTCGGCTCGGACGAAGCCGTCTCCATCGCCGAGCTCGCGCGTCTCATCGCCAGTGCGGTCGAGCCCAAGGCCGGGGTCAACATCCAGTCCTCGCAGCCGCAAGGCCCGCAAAACATCTATCTGCCCGATGTCACTCGTGCCAAATCCGAGCTGGGCCTTGCCATTACCGTCCCGCTTCGCAACGCCATCACGCGCACGCTCGAGTTCCTGCGCTAGCCGCGCTGCGCCAGCAATTCCTCGCATGCGGCAATGACCTGGCGCGGCTGGATTTCCTCCATCTTGCGCTGGCGCGCGAGATTATAGCGTTTCTCGGGATCGGACGGCGGTTCGTAGCCGGGACTCGTCACGATGCGGTACGGCACCCGCCACGGATGCCAGTGGTCCTCGATCGTCGGCCCGAAGAGCGCGGCCACGGGACAGCCGCATGCCGCGGCCAGGTGCATCGCCGCGGTGCTCGGGCCCACATAAAGCTTCGCGTGCGAAAAAAGCCACGCCATCTCCGGCCACGATGCGCCGCCGTCCGTGCCGCGTACGCAACGGCCCAGTTCGCCCTGCAGCCATGCCGCGTCCTCGCGCTCGTGCGCGACGGGGCCGCAGGTCAGCACGATGTTCGGCACCATTTTAAGGAGCGCGCGGCACACATCGCGCCAGCCCTCGCGCCGCCAGCGCGCGAAGCCCTGCCGTGAGCCGAGCTGCACCACGCAAAAATCGGTGAGGTCCTGCCCCGGCGCCCACGGTTTCAGGCGCGACGGATCAAAAACCAGCGGCGGAATTTCCGCGGGCAGGGGAAGAAATTCGCTCACGGTCCGGTAATCCTTCTCCACGCGATGACACGCGTGCCAGTCGAACGTCGACACGGTGAACAGCCGCGCCTCGAGCGGCTTGAGCGGGCTGCCCGTCTTCACCGAGTAGCGCCGCTTCGCCCGCGCCAGCATCGCGAAGAGCCGCGCGCGATGGCCGTCGCCCAGCTCGAAGACATAATCGAACGATGTGCCCAGGAGCTTCAAGGCCACGCCCGTCTGCCGCCAGACATCGCCGCGTTTGCGGTCGCTTTTCTCGATGCCCGCCAATGTCAGTACGCGCGCGATGTCCGGGCAGCCGGCCAGAATGCCCTCCGTGCCCGCGCGCACCAGCACCCAAATCTCCGCGTCCGGATGCGCCTGCCTGATCGCCGCAATCGTCGGCGTCAGGATCAGCGTGTCGCCGATATGCTTCGGCTTGATGAGGAGGATGCGCATGGGACCACCGCTGAGTCAGGCTCGCATAATGTGAAGCACCTTTATCTGCCGCTCATCGCCATCGATCCAATACTTCACGAGATAGTCATCCACTATGGTAATGTTCACTATCCTACCTTCTGAGTCGTGAACATGTTCGCGCGAGTAGGCAAAATGTTTTTCGCAAAGGTCGTGCATCCGTCGATGGAGGGCGCGCTGGACCCGGGGGGAAAGGCCTTCGACGAACGCGATTACCTCCTGCTCGATAAGAAGCGTGAAAGGCTTCACTCGGGGCGCTCGGAATCGCGCTCGGCGAGAAGCCTGTCAAATTCTTCCAGAGTCAGCCAATGCGACGGATCTTTATCATCGATCTTTCTTGCCATTTCCGCTCGATAGGCGGGACGCTTCCGGTCCTCGATGGCAACCAAGTGGGCCATGAGACGCCGCCGTTCCGCGTCGTCCAGGCGCTCAACCTCGCGTTCAAGTTCCTCAACGCTCATGGCCGAACTATACCACTACCCCTCCGCCGAAACCAGCGTGCCGATCTTGTTGCCCATGACGACCGAGCGGATGTTGCCGTGCTTGAACATGTCGAAGACCACGATCGGCACCTCGTTGTCCATGCAGAGCGCGAACGCGGTCGAGTCCATCACCTGCAGCCGCTTTTCCAGCGCGTCGCCGTAGCTCAGCTTGGCGAAGCGTTTCGCGTTCGCGTGCTTCTTCGGGTCGCAATCGTAGATGCCGTCCACCTTGGTCGCCTTCAGCAAAATCTCCGCGCCGATCTCGCTCGCGCGCAGCGCCGCCGCGGTGTCGGTGGAGAAAAACGGATTGCCCGTGCCCGCGACGAAAATCACCACGCGCCCTTTTTCCAGGTGCCGCACGGCGCGGCGGCGGATGAACGGCTCGGCCACGTTCTTGACCTCGATGGCCGTCTGCACGCGCGTGTTCACGCCCGCTTTTTCCAGCGCTTCCTGCAGCGCCATGCCGTTGATGATCGTCGCCAGCATGCCCATGTAATCGGCCGTGCTGCGGTCCATGCCGCGATTGGCCGAGGTGATGCCGCGCCAGATGTTGCCGCCGCCGATGACCACCGCCACCTGCACGCCCATCGCGTGGACCTCGGCGACTTCCTGCGCAATCTGGTCCGCCACGCGCGCGTCGATGACCTCCTCCGCGCCTTTCAGCACTTCGCCGCTGAGCTTCAGGACGATGCGTTTATAAATGGGTTTCTGGGTGGAGCGACGTTGGGCGACTCGGTTTGGCATGCGGTTACGGAAAATTAGCCGTTTACCGGTGTTTGTCGATAGAGACGTAACCCACTCCCCAAGTGTCCATTTAAAATGACGCAACATTTTCTCACTTCGAGGCTTGCCGAAGATCAACTTCCCGCCTTTTCTAGCCGTGTGGCCGTCTCCGGACCCCCTCTCAAGACCCGTTCGCGGCGCCTCGCGGTTAACCCGGGCCGGATGCTTATTTCCCAGTCGCAAATCCGCGCGCGCGTCAAGGAACTCGGCCGCGAATTGACCCGGCACTACGCCGGGCAGCGCCCGTTGTTTCTCGGCATCATGAACGGCGCGCTGTTCTTTCTCGCCGACCTCCTGCGCGCCGCCGATCTCGACAGCGAAGTCACCTGCGTCCGCCTTGCCAGCTACCACGGCACCGAAAGCACCGGCAAGCTCCGCGGCCTCGAGGCCATGGGCGATTCCTTCCGGGGCCGCAAGGTGATCATCGTCGACGACATCTTCGACACCGGCACCACGCTGGTCGGCGCCATCGCGCGGCTGCGCGAACTCGGCGCGTCCGACGTCAAGGTCTGCGTCCTCCTGCAAAAGCAAAAGAACCAAAAGGCCGTCCAGGTCGACTGGGTTGGCTTCCACATTCCCGACGAATTCGTTGTCGGCTACGGCCTCGACTACAATGGCCGTTACCGCGGCCTCAAGCAAATCCGCGTGCTTGAGACACCGGCGGCGTGAGGAATTCCTGGTCGTAATTAGGGGGACTCCTCCAATCAGCGCATCAAACGGCCACCGATGCTGAATGAGCATTTCCGATCGGGGAACCGTGTCTCGAGGAACTGTTTGAACTTCGTCCATTCATCCCGTGAGTAAGCGCGGGAGAAAATCTGGTATGCGCCTGAATCGCCCCGGAATTGGATCATAAATACACCGCGTCCCGGACCGTACGAATCGAGCATGTTCCACGCGTAGGTCCCTTGGCACATCAACGTCCGAAGGCTGATCTCGGTCTCGGAATATTCAAACCAGCTTGGCACGAACAGGTACCAGACAAGAACCGGCACAACTGCGAGTGGTACTGCGAACGACAATATATAACCAAGGGTCCACCATTTATGCTGCTGAATTCCCTGCAGGAAATAGCCGACCGCTGCCCCCGCCAGCAGTGTCATGCCTACCCACAGGGCCACACGCCAGAATTTCGGCTCGAGCCTCGTCATGCTGGGGTGATTTACGCGCACTTCCGTCTTTTTGTCGACGAATCCACGCTGCTACAAATCCTGTTGTGGATTATCGACTCTCGGTTTTCAGGACCGTGGCCGAGCAGGCCGGCGTGACGAAAGCGGCGCGCGAACTGCATCTCTCGCAGCCGGCGGTCACGCAGCACATCAAGGCGCTGGAGGCCGAAGTGGGCCGCGCGCTTTTTGCGCGGGATAGCCGCGGCGTATCGCTCACCAAGGCCGGCGCGATTCTGCTCAAGCACGCGCGGCAGGTCGCGCGGCTGGAGGAAGCCGCCGTGCAGGAGATTCGCGGCGCGGCCGGCGTGGTGCGCGGACGCCTCGCGCTCGGCGCCACGTCGACCATCGGCCAATACCTGCTGCCGGAATGGCTCGTCGAAAGCCGCCGCCGCTGGCCCGAGCTCGCGTTCGCGGTCGAGACCAGCAACACGGAGAAAATCATCGACCGCGTGCTCGCGGGCAAGCTCGACCTCGGGCTCATCGAGGGCCGGTGCCGCCGCGTCGGGCTGCAGGCCGAGAGTTTCCTCGACGATGAACTCGTATGCGTTGTCGCGCCGTCGCATCCGCTCGCGCGCGGCGGCACGGTTTCGCTCGCCGCGCTCAAGGGCCGGGACTGGATTGTCCGCGAGCACGGCTCCGGCACGCGCGACATCGTGGAGCTGGCCCTGCGCAAGCACGGGCTCAATCCCACGCGGCTGAAAGTCGACCTCGAGCTCGACAGCAGCGAGGCGATCAAGACGGTCGTGGCCGGCGGACGCGGCCTCGCCTTCCTTTCGCGCTTTGTTGTGCGCCGCGAGCTGGGCCTCGGCCTGCTGCGCGTCGTGGCCGTGCGTGGTTTCAAGGTCACGCGCCGGCTCCACGCCGTCTATCCGCGCGGGCCGCGACCCACCGGCGCCGCCGGAATGTTTCTCGAGCTCGTCCAGCAAGTCGCGTCCGCACAGGCGCGTGAGGCCGCCGCGGCTGCCGCGCCAGGTTACGAGATATAAAGCCGCGGTCACACACCGCGACCCTCCCTGCCTATGGCGATCAGCGAAGTGACGCCGTGGCCGTTCTGTCGTGGAGGGCGGGCAGGTTGTCCGCGGGCGCGTTCATCGGAAGGAAGGCGGGGGCGGTCTTGACGCTGATCTTGAGCTGCGCGCTGACGCCCTGGCAGACGGTGACGAGGGCGTCGACGCTGCCGTCGGTGACGTCGGGTTGCTTGGTGATGACGACAGGCTGGTTCGGATTGCCCTGGGCGACGGTGGCGAGCCTGGACTTCAATTCGTCGAGCGAGACGCTGCGGCCCTCAAAGGTGAGCCGGCCCTTGGTGCCGAGGCCGATCTCGATGGGCAGGATCTTCGGCTCGCTGCTTTCGGCACCGGACGGCGGCGGCTGAAGCGCGAGGGGCAGGCTGGCGTGCGGCTTGAGCGCGCCGGTATCGGCGGACTTCACGACCTTCACCTTGAACTTGAGTTTGGCCGTGCGGCACATGTCGATGACGTGCTGCAACTGTTCGTGGGTGACCTTCTCGTCCTTCACGATGAGCACCGGTTCCTTCACGTTGGCGCGCGCCACGTTGTTGAGGCGCTTCTGCAACTCGTCGTCGGAAACGGTTTCGCCGAGGAAGGCGATCAGGCCGTCGGGGGTGAGCTCGATCTCGACCGGCACGGATTCCTCGGTGGAGGTGATGGCCGCCGGCGCGTTCGTCGCTGGCGTTTCCGGCGCAGGCGTTGGCGTGGCTGCGGCAGGCGCGGGCTCGGGCGCCGGTGGCGGTTCCATGCTCGGTCCACCCTCGGCGGCGGAGGGGCGCAGCGTGGGCGGTGTCGCGGCCATGGGTGCGATCGCGGGGGCCTTGCCATTTTTCACGAGGAGCTTGAGGCCCATCGAATGCGCGAGGTCGACGTAGTGCATCCACTGCTCCTTCTTCACGCCGGGCTGCTTCATCATCACGAGCGGGTTCTTCGGATTGCTGGCCTTGATGTCGGCGAGCTTCACCTTCAAGTCGTCCTCGGTGATCGCCGTGCCGTCGAGCTTGAGCGAACCATCGGCGGCAAGATCGATCTGGGCGGGGACGGGCTTGTCGTTCACCGGGGTGGGCGCGGGTGGCGCGGGAGCAGCGGGTGCGGCGTTGGTGGACGGCGTTTCCGCGGCGACGGCGGGCGTGGCGGGCGGTTCCGGCGCGGTGACATGCGCGACGTGGGCGTCGGCGCAGGCGTCGAGCACGGCCTTGATGTGTTCATAGGCGACCTTGGGGCCGGATGCCTTGATGATAAGCTCGCGATCCGGCGTGGCCGTGACCATCGCGGCGACTTTGGTTTTGAATTCATCGAGCGTGCCACGCTTGCCTTGAAAGCCGACGGAGCCGTCGTCGTGGACGTAGACGGTGAGCGGCTTGGCCGGTAGTGGCGGCGTCGCGGGTGCGGCCGGAGTCGCGGGCGTGGCGGCGACGGGCACGGCGGGCGCTGCGGGTGGCTGCGGCGCGGGCGGGACGACGTCGACTTCCTTGGCGGGCGCGTTCTTGCAGGCATCGACGACGGCCTGGAATTTCGCGTAGTCCATTTTCGGGTTGGAATGGATGATGACCGCGAGGTCGGGATGCGCGGCGACGGCTTCCTTGATCTTCGTGGTGAATTCGTCGATCTGGAGCGTTTTGCCCTGGAACTTGATCGTGCCGTCCTGATGGGCAATTACTGTCAGCGGTTGCGGTGGAGCGCCTGGTTTGTTCGCCGCAGGTGCAACCGGACTAATGGCCAGATTGGTCGACCCCACATTGCCGCTCGCGAACGGAAGATGGGGTAGTGGCTGCATCGAAAGCTGCGGAGGCATCGCGGGCGCGGGCGGCGGCGTAACGGCGACGGGCTTCGGCGGTTCCGGCGCGGGCTTCACAACGGTGACTTCCTTCGCGCTGGCGGCGTGGCAGGCGTCGACGACGGGTCATACACATATTTTCGTAACATAGACACATGGAAAATATTGTGTACGCCATATAGTTGAGGTGCCATAACCCCAGGTCGCATCAAGGTCGGTCCCCGATGTGGACTCTCCACCTTGGGCCTCTAGCCTCCCAGCTCTATAATGGGGTTTCTACCCCTGCAATCCAACAATGCCCACTCCCAGCACAGGTTTTCTTCCACGGGATATGGCAACTTCAGCATCCAGTACAGCCTTCGGCCCCAAATTCTAGCCACGTTGGGACTCAGTACAGGTTCACAACCTTGAGTTGTCGACACCATAGCATCTTCTACAACAGCGTTCCTCAGTGCAAGAGCGTCATCTCAAGCATTGACAACACTTTTATCGGCTCGGGCAAAAGCCTACGCTCGGGTCATTTAGCCGTCGGCTCTCGGTATGGGCATCATGCCTGCACTTTTCATCAACAGCTCTACGCTACTGACAATAGTAGAATAGGTCTTTTTCATCTATCACCTTGGAGCAGGGTCCTCTTTGGCCCCCCAAAAAAAGTGCCGCAGTGACCACAGGGGTAGGCGACCCACTGCTATGATCAGTAATGCCGACAATACCATTCTTATCGGTGACTGATTCATCTCAATGGAGGCGAACCAATCGTACCTCGGGATTGGACTGTGCCCACAATCCCCACTACCCACCGCTTCAGCCTCTTGCAATGAAAACAAGAGGATAAAGCAAAACTAAGAGAAATTGGTGCCTTGGTGACTAACCGCGGGCATCTGCACCAGTTCGATGTCAAGGCTCCCAAGTCTAGTCGAAAGAATAGTGACAAGGGAGGTCAACAACTTAGCATGAGTAGAATCTGGGTTACCTCAAAGGAGGCTCAAGTTGTTTGGAGAGTGCGTACCAAGAACCCCCTTCCAATGCCCAGGCACGGCATCGATCGAGGCATAGCCGAGTCCACATCGGCGCAATCCGACAGCACCCATCCACTCAACATCTCTAGCCTAAATAGGCAAAAGCAAAGGAGGGCTCGTGCCGGGCCCCGCTAGCACCCAGCGCCAGGCTCTTTTCAGGTAAACCCTAGTCTCATGATGGATGATCCACCACAAAGGACCTCAGTCTTCGACAGACTGGGGGTGCCAGTCCGCTCTGAGAAGCATTCCCAGAAGAAGCGGATGGTTCGGCTCATGAACGATGCAGTTTGGGTATTCACGTGTTATGCCACCAGACACCAATTCGAGACTCAGTCCGATGACCTGAACCAGCCACTGACTCAGCTTAGGAGGCCTCGACCTCAAACTCAACCACTAGGTCACATCGGTACCTCTGTCGGATCACAAGCGTTGGAACACGTCGAAGAGGTTCCAGTCGAGGACTGGGGCGCTCCTGCTAACGCAGATCTAGTCAACAATGATCTGCCAGCAAATGAGGTTCAAGAGGTGACTCTCGAGACTCTCATGAGAGTGAATCAACACTTGAAGACTCTCCTGCAAGATCTTCTTCCAGAATGAGACCTTCACCCTCAACAACCTGCTAGGCCTTCGGCCGAAGCACCGACACTACCGGTTGGGCACAATGGTGCCAATGCCTCAGCAGCAACTACTCGAACCCCGACGGCGGTAGGGTTCGACATGTCTCTAGTGGAAGCACATCCACAAGCCTCCAACACGCCTGTGCTAGAAAATCTTGTGGCACAACGGCAAATGATCGAGCGGATCATTGAGACAAAACTCGCCCTGTATGGGGAAGGGGTCGCAACTATAGACCTCTACAGTGTACCCTACCCACTGCATTACCAGCTAAAAAAACTTTCCCTAGAGTACACTAAGCCCCCAAAGCTGCAGAAGTTCGATGGGCAAGGGTCTTCACACGAGCACTTGGCCTACTACATCACGACCATGGGCGAGCTAGTGTTGGACGAGTCATACCTCCTCCGCTACTTCGCCACCTCACTCACGGGAATGGCCTTCCAATGGTATTCCCGCCTGAAGCCAAATTCAGTAGTCGACTAGGCAGATCTCTAGAAGAAATTTCTCAACCATTTTTAGACGGACAAGCACAAGATCTCCCTGGTCGAGCTCTGCTCTCTCCGACAGAAGAAGGGCGAGAGTGCCCTCGACATCATCAAGAGATGGCGAGACCTTAGTATGAGGTGTATCAACCCGCCAGTCTAGGAGGATGCCATTACCATATGCTGTAAAGGTTTGGCAGCCGAGGTCAGTGTAAAGCTTCTTGACACCAACATTAAGGGCTTCAACCAGCTCAACTTGACAATCGCCGAAATAGAGTTGTTCTTCATTGATAACCTAAGCTATACTTCAGCAAAGGGTAAACAGACGCGAGAACGTCAACCCGGCAAGGAGGTGAACATTATTGAGTTCACCCCTACCGCCAAAGCCAGCAAGGAGGGCGAGTCAAGTAGTACTGACAAGAAGTCGACGGACAAGCCAGCTGCTCCTTCCTTTTCAGCGCGCATGAAGACACCATTTTCCTTTAAGAGGGAACACACAAAGATGCTCTTCAACCTTTGCATTACTCAAAAAACATCGAGCTACTAGAAGCTCGCAAGCCAGATGATGCTCAGAAAGCTGATGATCCTAGCTATTGTCCGTATCATCGCATGCTAGGTCACCCACTTGAAGATTGCTACGTCTTCAAGACTCAGGCACAGAAGCGGATCAGAGACGGCCTCATCAAAATGAAGAGTGGTCTTGTCGATCCCTCGTAGCCACATGCGTGGCCCAGACCTGCTAAGACAATACGTGTGATTCACTATTCAGCTAATGCGATTCACATGATGGCCACATTCTCCCTCTCTAATGTTGAAATAGAGGAGCCCAGTACTAGCCAAGGAGAGCACTCATTGTGGTATCTGGGGTGGAGACCCTGGTATGATCGTATGCCTCTCTCATTTCCAAGGGAAAGGACCAGGCGACTCTTTGATGCCCTCATTCAGAGGGGGCAAATCATGGCACGTTAGCCATCGGCAGACTACAATCAATGGGACTTTAGTCATCCCTAGTACTGCCCTTTTCATGCCAGAATGTGCCATGCGATCAAGTCTTGTGAGGAAGTTCAGCACTTAATCCAGGAGCAGATGTAGTGGGAATAAATTGATGCTGAGGGGAACTCTATAGCGACTCTGAGGCTTCGAGAAGCTGTTGAAGAAACCATGAGCATTGATAGAAACATGCCAGACCAGCTAGATTCTCCTTAAGCAAATGGGCATAGGTTGCCTTATCGACATGCCCCAGAGTGGCTCAAATTTTGAACTGACAATCGAGAAGCCCTCGAGCGATTGCGAAGTGGCACAAGGTAGGATGATGGTGGAATGATTTTTATAAATGGGTAGGCATGCCAGTCATATATGTAACAAATTTATTGTGCGCTCGATCTGACTTGGTCAAACGAATGTGAGGCTCGTGTCGGGACTCGAAACCCATTGTACCATAAAGGCTACAATATTAATTACATCCCTCTGAAAGAGGAACAACCCTTGATTAATCACCAAAATAGAAAGACCATGGGGGCCCTTAGAATACATGAAAGATGTAACCGCATGCAAGCATACAATATGGTAATATTTATTTATTAACCTGACTTTTGGTACATGACGGAGAACTTAGGTCCGAGGACCACCATCATGCATAGTGAAAGCTTTCGATTGGGCATAACCTAACTTTCCGCTAATCACCATTTGATATACCGGAGGAGCAGATCATGCAAGCATACAGGGTAGCAATATCTAGTATTATTGTTTATTATTTATTTGATCGTTTATTCAAAATTTTAAAAGAGATTTTGACAACGTCTCTCTTGTTTCAAGAGTTATCAAGGCCTTTTATTTTGAGACTGTGCATGACGTTACAGTGCACACATATAGACCCATGAAATGGGCCTGGTGTGACCGTGTTCGGGCAGACTCGCATAATGTCGGGACAATGTATGCCATGGTACTGCAAATTTACTGTGCAAGAGGTGAGAGAATGCGGTTAAAACCCGATCGAAGGAAACTGAATCTAGCACATTATTGGCCTGAGGCAAAGTCATGCTTTGGCAACAATGGGATGAATCCTGGGGGGTCTAGGCACGACTTGTCGGGGCGTCGGCATCCCTTTTGAAAATTGCCCACCGCTGTCTCCACCCATCCCCAACATGGACAAAAGCAAAAAAAGAAAAAAAAAGAATAGGGAAAATGAAGAATATGAATGTTATAGAAATAATTGTTTAAAAAAACGTGAACAATTTTCCTTTAAATAAAACCAGCCAGACTGGACTGATCTCTACCAGTATGCCACCCAAACAAGCTTTTAGACCAAGGTATCAGATGAACTCCTGATAAGTTTCTCTTTTATTCAATTTTATGCCTGGATTAAGTGATTGGAATTTGCAAAGAATGCTCATCTTTTAATGGGTCATTTGGTTACTTCTTTAACCTTGCCCTTTGACTCTTTGAGATCCCCTTTGTCCTTGTTTAGACAGATATGTGCTGCTCTATCCTTAGACATGATTCTGCTAAGATTGTGAAAAAATCATTGTTACTAGTACATACTTTTCTTTATGCTTATGTTCTTACAAGCTTTCCCAGGGTTCAAAAGAAATGCAGGGAATCTGAGTGGGAAATGAGCAATATGTACTTTTGTAACATGTTGAAAACTGCTTGATTCTAGGAAAATTAATTTAGGTCACTTGGTTAAATTATTACTGTTTGATTGTATTAATGAAGATCACCTGCAATATTTGCAGTTATGCTGATGGGTACATTTCTTTATGGTATTAAATACACTTTGCCCGAGTACATCTGCACTCTCCTTGTCGCTGGAGGTGTTTCATCATTTGCACTCCTGAAGGTAAAGATTCTATAACATCATGGTGAAATCATGTATCCTCTTTACTCCAAGCTGCAGTCCTCACCCATTCTAGCGATCAAACATCAATCAGGTGATAACATGTGCATTTTTTGTTTGCTGCAGACCAGCCCAAAAACCATGCGCAAGCTTGCACACCCAAATGCTCCTCTTGGTTATGGCTTGTGCTTTATGAACTTGGCATTTGATGGTTTCACAAATGCAACACAAGATTCCATAACAGAAAGGTACTGTGGAACCTCCACCTGTTTTTTGCTTCCTTTTATGAAAGGCCCTACATGTATGGGTTACATTGGATCATAACATGCTGGGTTTTGCACTCTATTGTCCTACACAGATACCCAAAGACTACTGCTTGGGATATAATGCTGGGCATGAATCTCTGGGGAACCATATACAATGTGATCTACATGTTTGGCTGGCCATATGGAAGTGGTTTTGAGGCAGTAGCATTCTGCCGGGAGCACCCAGAGGCGGCATGGGACATCCTTGTTTACTGCCTCTGTGGGGCCGTTGGCCAGAACTTCATCTTCCTCACCATCAGCTGCTTTGGCTCCCTGGCCAACACGACTATCACCACTACCCGGAAGTTTGTCAGCATCGTGGTCTCCTCACTGCTGAGCGGCAATCCCCTCTCGGACAAGCAGTGGGGGAGTGTTGTTATGGTCTTCACTGGCCTCTCTTATCAGATCTATCTTAAATGGAGGAAGCTCCATAGCTTAGGGAAGAAGACAAAAAAGACAACATGAAGCTATACTAACATCCTTGTCTTTCTTTAAGGTGTCTTTTTTTTCCTAACTCTTTCTTCTTGTTCCTTTGGGCTTCAGCCAATGCTGTAGAATCAGAATGGCCCATTGAGATGGCTATTATTTAGCATGAAAGATGGGCTGAATTGTATGATTCCAGGTAGAAAAATGATGAAATAGCCCTGGAATATATCAAAAGATGGCAGAATCTCAGTATGAGATGCAGGTGGCCGTCGCATCAAGAAGATGTCGTTTAGATATGCTAGTAAAATCTGAAGCAGGAAGTCCTTGAGTGGATGATAGGAATTGAAATTAGGTCATTTGACTGACTAAACATTGTCGCGGTGGAGATCGAGGCCTTCCTCTCTAAGGCTAGACTAGCCTATAAATGGCCTGCTCCTTCAAAGGTTAATATAGTAGACTTCAAGGCGAATAACAAAAAGATAAAGATAAAAGGGTTGTTCACCCTCCTCCCACCAAGTCGTCTGATCAGCAAGAAGGTTCCACCCTACGAGCCAGGATAAGCAAGCTCTATTCCTTTCCTAAGGAGAAGACTCGGGTCCTATTTGAATGGGCCACCCAATAAAATAAAATTACCCTTCCAGAGCCGAATAGACCTGATGATGCCAAAAGAAAAGAAAGCCACCACTTTTGCCCATATCATCAAGTGTTGGGCCATCTCATTGAAGATTGTTATGTATCTAAAGATATTATTGAAGGGTTGATTAGAAAGGGGGAGCTCCAGATGGACGAATACAAGGTGAACCCTCCGCAGCTGCATGAATTGCCAGAGCTAAAAAGAATAGTCAATATGATATCTTTACATTGGCAACAACCGTAGTTTGTACAACGCATGCTGATAAATACATCCCACGGGAGTATTTTGGATCCCCAGACCAGATACAAGGAGCAGAAAAGAAATCAGAAGCACCGAGTGTGCTACATGACCCACAGTGGGGGAAGATGCCGACCATCAAGGGGAAGAGGAAGAAAAAGCCAAAGGATATAGGGAGGGACATCCTCCTCTCTTGTAATATGTTGTCAACCCTGTAAGGTTTCGATCAGAGGAGTAGCAGAAACAATGAAACCCTAATATGTGGATCGTTGATGGCGATCAAAATCAAAGATTGTTTCGAGAACCCGCTAGGGAAGAATGATTCTATACCTTTGCGGGATTAATTAATTCCCAAATGCCCGAAGATGATTGAGTAGAGGCTCGTCGAGCTGCTAGCCGTCCAAGTGTCTAGCTTCTAGATGTATCCACATGAGCAACAGGATCTGATGGATTCTCCTTCTCGATCTCCACGCGTCGGCCACTCCTTAGCAGTACCATCCACCGTAGCAGGGGGAGGAGAGAGAGGAGGAGGGCGCACAGACCATGGAGGATACAGAGAGAGAGGGGAGGCCAGAGGAAACCCTGATTGCTTGGGGCAAAGGGTTTCTCTCCTCAGCATATAATTATAGATTCTGCCATTTTTTACAAAATCCAGAAACTATCTATAACTTCCGACATTATCCGCCTTATCCACTATTCTATTGTATGTGACCCTCTAGGCCCAATAGCCTGTCTGGTTTTCAATCCCATTAAGCTAGGAACACTTCTTAACTTAATTAATTATAATCTATTAACTCTTCATGAAATTAAAGGGCTTTCTAACCATGAATGGCACCAAGCAACACCTCGTGATCCCAGATGACTTTGGGAGGAATGCAACCCATATTGAACCTTTCCGTCATCAGATTCCACACAGATATAGATCCTCATTCACACAATGCTCCAATCAGGGTGTCGACACGTTGTGGGGAGGTGTTGACACTCTTTGAGTGTTTGAATTCTGTAATTGGTTAAGCCAAACTTGTTAGATATTTGTCAAGGGTCTAATAATGATTTATGGTTTATTGTCATCAAAACTAGGGGACACAATAGGATCATCACGCCATCGAGCCAGCACACAAGTGTCACCGAATCAGTGTGCCGAGGTGCCACCGACTCAACGAGTCGGGTGCCACCGACTCAATGGAGGGCATACTCTATAATTTTAACTTTTTGCCTGGGGATTGACCCTGGAGAGAGCTTGTCATCTGGAGCAATCTTGGAGTTAATGCAGTGGCCTCAGAGTACGCCTCGAAGTCCTGATTTGCTATTTTTGGTGATTTTTGGCACGTGCCGAACCCGTACCAATTTTTTTTAGGTTTTGTCCTTATTCGGCCTTTGGCACTATGATTGGTGCTGCTAGACCTGCTTTGAAATTGGGTGAGGTTTCTTCATCGAGTGAGCCGCCACTCGAAGCATCTTCGCCCTTGATGGACATCTTCTAGGTCACTTATCGACCCTTCCCGGTGCCGTGTGTCCCAAATCAGGTAACCTAGGTTTTCCCCTAATTTAGCATTCAGCACATCGATTTGTGCCGCCAACTCCATTTTGTGGAGACGTGGAGCGTCTTTATTAGGAGGGCTATCCCTCGAAGCATTTCTACCCTGATCGGACGTATTTATGGCCACTTACGGACCGTTCCGACATTCCGTGTGTGTGGAGCAAACTTCCTGAGTTTTCTGCTGATATCGCCTTTGGCACTACAAACTGTGCTCTTAGGCCTGCTTTACGCCTGTATGAAGCATCTTCAGTAAGTGGGAAACCACTTTAGAAATCCTCACCCTCACTGGGAAGCTCTTTGGTCATTTACGGACCACTTTGGCACCCCAGACGCCATGATCGCATCACCCGGGTTTTCTATTGATTTAGCCTTCGACGCCCTATCTTGAGGAACCTAGGACATTTCTTCATCTCGGGGGGGCTTCTTTATCAGGTGCAGAATCACCTAGTACATCCTCATCCTGGTCGGATGGGGTATGGAGATGTATTTGACATGATTGCTTTGATGCCGATTCATTGGCTCTGACCGTCGTACGGCCTTAATGAGCTGTGGTAGAAACTTTACCCTGAAATGACAAACTGCAGAGTCTCTGATACTCTTGTGAGGTGACCTAAGACTTCAGCGGTCCGAGTGGACCTGTCATTGACTTTCAGTTGGCTCCTTCGGGGACATAATTATCGCCCAGTAATGTTTTAGATGTCAACAATGGTGCATTACTGTCTCCTTGGGGATGCCAGGGAAATCTTCATTAGACCATGCGAAAATGTGTACATACTTTGAAAGAGAGTCTTTGTATTGAGATTGTAGTTCAGGTGACAGGTCTGCCCCGATTTTTACTTCGAGGGTCAGATCATTTCTGAGGAAAACAGACAGGAGCTTGGTAACACGGAAATGTATGTCGTTACTACACGTGTGCTAACGATCTTAAAATCGAGCTCGCACAAAATGATCAAAAGAGAACATAGTACTATGTCAAACACATGTTGAATCCACAGGGAAGAAAAGATTTTTAAAGTTAAAAATCTTGGAATCTTTTGAAAAATATTTGTGATTTTTCAAGTGACCCCATGTGCTTCGAGATTTCATGCTTTTGCTAGATCGAGTCACCATGAGTCGGTATGTGTGCGGAGGGTCTTCCCTACACGTTGTGGGTTTCTCCAGAAGGTGGTTTCCTAGTGGGCCATGTGTGTGGCCTCAGACTGTGAGTCTAGTTAACCGGCATGGGGCTAGAGGTTTCCTATATGTCCCTTGGATGAGGGATCAACTTGACGGCTTGTGAGGTACCTTGAAAATCGTGCTATCATGGTTTCAAACCTAGGGATTAGGCCAGATTGACGGCGCTGTGTCATCACGTGTAACGGTCTTGATCCGAGTCTCGTGACTCAATGACCGTTGGATTTATTAGGTTTAGTGGGATGTCTAGAGTCTGGTGGTCTCGAGCCACCTGTTACTTCACGTTACTAGCGATGGGTGCATGAGTGGTTTTCAGTGTTCACGTTTAGTGACCCCCCCACTAGTTGCAGCTTTCCTGCACACGTGAGTGTAGACCCACCCAGGAGTGGTGGAGAGCTTTTCTAGTGTGACGATTTTTAGGCTGGTTACCATAGGGTCCCTCGCCTTTGCAGCTTGAGTCTGGGTTGGGGGGAAAACTAACTAGATGACCCAACTTAAAGTGCATAGTTTGTGTATGCACACGTGGTTGGGGGCTACAGACCCGCGCTGATGAGCGCGATCCCAGCTAGTCCTTGTTTTGTGGTTACTAGTATGGTGTCTCAGTTCCCGCAGGGCCAGAGGGAGACACCTGAGGTGTGGACTATGTCATTAGTGGACGCATCCGACCTTGCTCCTAGTGGGTAGGTACTCTCGTCACGTGATGTGAGCTTGTCGTGACTCGAGGTCCCATTTCTCATCCGCGAGATGTGGTTTTGCGTATAGTTTTTGGGTGTCTTCTGGGAGCCAAGGTCTAGAATTTTCGGTGAGCGTCACTGAGGGTTTTCCCCTAGATGGCATAGAGTTTACAACGGTGAGGTCGTGACCGTGTTTTTGGACCACGTGGTCTTAGTGTGGGCCTTCGTGTGTGAGCACAGGCCTCCATGACAAAGGTGTCCTGGTGTTTTCCTAGTAGCATGTCTAGGATGGTTCGTAGTTAATTTGGTGGTCCCCCGACTATGGGATCGGGGTGTTGGTCTCCATTCCTGTAGGAGTAGTTGTAGAGCCATGGTTTCATCGACTATCATGTTTTGGGGATTCGTGTACGACTGCGCTTTCTATCATCGTTGTTGTAGCTACTCTTGCTGTTACTGTTGTTCTTGCTGTTGCTACTTTTCGTACCACCGTTGTTTCCGGTTGGGGTTCCGTGGGACCCCGACTGAGCCAGTGATAGGAGGCTCATCCATACTTTTTAGGTGTGGCAGTTCTTCCTCCAGGTTCGAGGGTGCTGTGCGAAGGTTTGTAGTTGCCAACTTGTTGGGCCAAGTGTTCTCTCGGCATTGGGTATGCTTCTCTACCTTAGACTGTACTTTGTCAGACTAGACTCTGTTGTAGTTGTTGTTATTTCTATTAACTATTGAATTGTCCTGCTTTATTTCTTATTTCTATGTACACCACACATATCCTTTTAGCCCTTCCGAGCCCTCCGGCTCGTGGGCTGCGGTCCAGGGTCCGAATGGTATCAGGTCATTCCTGTTGGGAGACCGGAGATCAATTCCATTCTAAAATTTTTGGGATGCTACATTGAGACACTAAACAAGGAACCAAGGAATAACAGTAAACAGTGACTAGCCAAGGTCACGCCCATCGGCTCTGGTCCAAACGCCCTTGACCATGTGTGCACACACAAGCTTAATGTCTCAAGTCAGGCCTCTATCTGGTTTTCCTCTCCCATCGGACTCTAACGGCTAGACAAAGGGGCCCACGGCAACTAACCTACGAACTGTCTCTACCGGGAACTACCCCACCGCCACTCCCAGGTGGGCCGACATGAAGTTTTGTTAGGCTACGACTAGTGGAGGCTCACTAGACACAGAGACTCAAAATAGAAACATCGAAGTACAAATACGGTAAGCACGCAATTATGCACGTACTACGAAGCATGAAGCAGCACACAGAACTGTCGTCAGACTCAGGATAAATAACTAGACCTGCTAATACAATGATCCTTGAGTCACACGACTCGGGTCAAGATCACTGCACATCACGGCAACATGCCATTTAATCAGCCTAGTCCCTAAGCCACAAACCATGGGAAAACACAAGTCCTCAACCCCTAGGCCATATATTAGACTCTCGATTCCACATAAGATGAAACATAGAACACGAGGGGTCATCAAAGCCCTCGAAAAACATGACACGCAAAATGAGGTAAGATGATACCTCCAAGCATCCAAAACTAGGTCTCGATCCTCATAGGATAACTAAGACACTCACAAGGTCACATGTCAACCATTGGGTCACAACCGGATTGACAGGAGACCAATCGATCCTTAAACCAATTCTCAAAATACACAGCACAACATGGGCATGCTACATGGTATTACAGCACTTCCAAACACTCAATAACATGGTCACAGCCCTCATAGGACGTCCAAGACATCCACGGAGCAATGGGCTAACCAAGGGGTTGAAGCCAAGCCAACCGAAAGCCAAACCAACTCGAAAGAAACACAACACACTGCTCGGGATAAAGTCACCCTTAAAGCAGGAAAACCTACTCAAACTCACACCATTCGGCTCCAAACTGCGAGGGAAAGCAGGAAAAGAATAGGGTATCCATCCCCCTATCTCCACTGAAGATCTCGCGAGCCGAAATGGCCAAACCTTGTCGAAAACCAACACACGAACAACCCACACTGGCTTTGAATCCACCGAGGGATCGCGCCAATGCCATGCTCCATTCCTCACACATTCACGCTCCACGACACTTCCACGTTATCCCTGCCTTGTCCACCTCCGCCTCGATCGCGCATCCGTGGGAGAGGATGTAATACCTTGGATCCTTCGGATCAGAATTAGAGAGCTTTCAGAATGCTTTCGTAGGTCCCAAGTTGTGTTTTACGATCCACACGAGTTTTTCCCTGTATAAGTTTTGGAATCCCATGGAGAGTGAACCGTTGAGTTTTGAGACTTTGGGACACTACAGGTGCATTGTGCTCTTTTCGAGGATCGCGTAGGCTATTTTTTCATATTTTTTTAAATTTATGAAATTTTTGGCTGAAAATTAGATTTGAGGAAATTTTGCTAATTTCCTAATTTCCTTTTCTTTTTAACCCCCACTTCTCTCCTCTCTCTCCTCACGTTCTCTCCTTTTCTCTCCCTCTATTCTCTCTCCTCTCTTCTCCTCTCCCCCGGGCAGGGTCTTGTTTCATTTCTGGGTCAGATAAGTAAGCTCCCTTCTCATGATCTGCTTTTCTCTGTCTAGACTCGAGGTGATCGGTTGATGTAGGGGTGGCGCCGCTCGAGTTGGGAATCATAGACTTGGAGGAGACGCCTACTCCCAGCGCACCTCAAACTTTTGGGAGCTCTTCTCGTGCCTGAGATAAGGGCAAGCAGATTGCCCGGGATGGCACTTTCGAGCACTGCCGGGCCAAGCGTAAGGATCCCGTGGAATGGCTACTATGGTCCTCGATGAAGGCCGCGACTGCTGAGAGGAAGTGGGTGAAGAGGGCGGATGCCACCCATTTGGTCGAGGGGAGTGCATAGTTGGTTCTCCCAGCCTTTGAGTCGGAGGGGGCCGCCATCGCCAAAGAAGTCGTGGCCAAGGCAGCTGGGTCCCAAGCAGAGGCGGCTGGTGCTAGGGCACCGAATGAGGTAGAGGGGGCGCAGGGCAAAGGGGTCTAATCTGAGCAAGTCGAGGCCGAGGGGTCATAGGGTGAGGTGACCCAATCCCAACCGACCGAAATCGAGGAGGTGCGTGGTGGGGTGACCCAATCTCAGCCCATCGGTGGGACCCCCGAGGTGGGGGCACTCAGGGGGGTGTCCTAATCCTGGCTGCTCTAGAGAGGACTTTCCCTCCCACGATTGGCACCGTCACTGTCCGCGCTCCTCTGTACCGGAGGTGCCGCTCTGTGGCATCAGGGGCAGTTCTAGGGGACCTTGGGCGTAGCCGTCCTTCCGTGCTTCTCGAGTGGGTTATGGAGGGCGGCCTGATTCTGGCTCAGCTGGGGGCTAGGTTGGTGGACTTTTTTGCATGGGTGGAATCGGAGAGGGAATCTCTTTCTTGGGCCCGTGGCACGTCTGATCGGAAGGTTAAATGATTCGATCTTGGAGACCTTCTGCAGAAGGTGACCTCACTTCAGGCGTAGGTACAGTCGAGCTAAGAGGAGGCTCAGATATCGACTGAGTAGCTGGCCTAGGCTCATTATATGATCGAACTGAAAGATTGGCTCTGGGAGATAGAGCATAAACTTCAGGTCAAGCGTGGTGAACAGTGGAAGGCCGAGCGTGAAGGGCTCGAGGGCTAAGTCCAAGAGGCCGAGCGATAGCAGGCGAAAGTCGAGGGCGCTCGGGCCGAAGCCAAGAAGAGAGTATCCAAGGCAGAGCAATGGGCAGCCAAGCTTGAGAGAAAGGTGGAGCTGGCCGGGGTGGAGGCAGGCAGCTCTCCATAGGGCCACCTTCTCTTACTATGAGCCGGGCTACCGTCAGTGTCTGCGGAAGGGGTTCTCTCAAGGCTTCCATCGAGCTATCATGGAGGCTCAAGGCCAAGTGTTTGAGGAACTCGTGCTCCCTTCCGGGCAGCATTATGACTCAGACTTGGATGCTACCGACTCTTCTTTCCCGACGTCGAGCGAAGGGGGAAGCCGAGATGCCTCCGTCTCGTCCGAGAGATCGCCAACTCCGGCAGCCTCGGGAGGGCACGCGATAGAGAGAGTTCCCACGCAAGTGGGGTCAGTGCCTGGACTGGCCATCACCGAGGGTGCCGAGAGCAACTCGCCTGGCACCGAGGATCCTTCGTGCGCCAAGCTTTGCGATGGGCCAGTGACCTGATGTATTAGCTTTATCAAAGGTTTTTCCTTCTAGTAAGGGATGTAATTAACGCCATAGCCTTAATGATATGGCGGACTGCTGGTCCCGACCGAACCACACTTTCGCCTGACGCAAGTCAGGCTGAGCGCATAATAAATTTATCACTTCGGTGACTGGCACGCCAATAAATAAATAAAATAAAAATACGTCTCAAACAGTCGCCCACGAGCCGGAGGGCTTGGAAGGGTTAAGGAGGAGTGTGGAGGTATAAAGAAATAGAAAATAAAGTAGGACAATTCAACAATTAATAGGAATAAACAACCAACTACAACAGAGTCCAATCTAACAGAAAGTACAGTCTAAAGTAGTAAAATGTACCACATGCCAAGTGAACACTCGGCCCGGTGAGCTGACAGCTAAGGACCTCTATGCGACACTCTCGAACCTCAAGGAAGAACCGCCACACCTGAAAAGCAGGGATGAGACTCCAAACAGAGACTCAGTAGGGGTCCCGCGGAACCCCAACAGAGAAAAATAACAGCGAAAAGGAAAGCTACGCTAGCTAAGCAACTACAGTAGGAACAGCGAACCGGTGACCGGTCAAAACTCGGCACTACAGCTACTCCTACTGGCAATAGAAAGGGAAAATCCCGAACTTACAATCGAGAACCAGACCACTCTACCAGACCTACTGAGGAAACACCCACGACAACCCTGCCGCGGAAGCCTGCCTACACTGGCACGACCAACCGGGACTGTGCCGCACAGTCCCACACTGGTCCGGTGAGGCCTCGGTAATCCCTATCAAGCACCCCGGGAAAACACGCTGGAACGGTCCATAAGCCACGTCTCGTAGATGGGAAGGAGAACTGGAAAATAGGAGAGTCACGTCTCACGTGATAGGAGTACCTGTCCACTAGAAGCAAGGTCGGATGCATCCACTGACGTCTTAGACCGCGCCTCAGGTGTCTCGCTGCGGCGTCCCAGGCGGAGAAAAAAGACACCGAATAGTAACCGGTATCACGAACAAGAACTAGCTGGGGTCACACTCGTCAGCGTGGGTCCATCTGCCCCCAACCACGTGTGTACACACTGACCATGCGGCCTAGGTCAGGCCTCTGACTAGTTTTCCCCTCAGTCGGACTCTGGCTGCAAGACGTGGGGCCCTACGATAATCAGTCTAAAAATCATCTCTCGGGGTAGCCTCGCCACCACTCCCTAGTGGGACCACACGCGTGTTGGAAGGTTACGACTAGTGGAGGGTCGCTGAAGGAGTAGACTCTCTAGTCAATGAAAAACGACGTCTAAACCGGACGAAGTACAAGGACTGCTCCTCGTACCGACACTGACTCACGGTGACATGAGCCGAACACACACTACCTCCCGGGACCCCACGGCACCCTCACACGTGGCTCCCACATGATACCCAACATCAGTCAGACCATAGGTCAGCACATGGATCGAGGTCCACTCACCTGGGATTCAAGTCGGTGATAAGGGAGCTTCGGTTGACAGAACCCAGAAGGCGGTTGATAAGTGTCTATTTTCTACGATAATTCATTGCATACACATTATTTTAGGTGCATATAATTAAGTAATTATGCATATTTCATAGTTACTCTTAACTTCGCATATAAATTGCGTCTTTTCACATAAATTGATTAATTTGGTGATTTTATCCTTTAACTCCTTTCCGCCCGCAAGTCGTCACTGCGGCCAGCTTGGGCCTGGTTGACTTGGGGGGGGTGGGGAAGCAATGGGCCTGATTGGGCCTAAAGCAATGATCCTCGGGAAGGGATGAGGAGTAGGTAATGGTGAAGGAGGGAAAGGGGATAGGTTGGCATTGGGGTTCCCGAGGGAATGGGTCACAAGGATCAAGGTGGGCTTGGCTTGTGGGGAAGGATGCTTCTGTCAACTCTAGACTTCTAGTATTCCAGGCCACACACTCCCTAGTGCGGACTATGCATTCACCACCTAGTGGGACAAACACCAAGGTTGACTCCCTAGCTTGGGTACCTTTTTCTTGAGGGAGGAGGGGGTCATAGAGTTGGTTTTGGCCAAACTCCTCGGGTTCGGTCAGAAACAATAATAGCTCACTTGTGCAGGGACCCTTTGTGTAGACAGAGGTGATGGACCCGATAGAGGGGTGAGAGAAGCTAAGGTATCCCATGTCACTTGATCCTATGGCCAACATGTTAGTCACCCTTATTTGCCCTAGCAGTCCTTCAACCTAGTCTCTCATAGTTCCTACAAAGTAGAAGGATTGGTAGACTGTATGGGGTGGTTGTGTTGGCATGATTTGGAAACAGTTGTCCATGGGTGGGTGTAAGTAATTAAGGAGGAGGTTTTGCTTTAGCCACCCAATTAGAGACTCTCCTAAGATCACAACCCGCATGAAGGGGTGAGTAGGGGTCCTAGGTTGATCATCTTGGTAGACTCAGAGGAGGGTGCACCTAGATAGGTTCATTTGTGTTTCAATGGGTAGGATTGGGTTCTCATGACCCGACTCTTGGCATTGCGCCTCATATTCTTCCTCCCATTCAAGGGAAGCCTCATGGATCTCAATCACACTCTCAAGTTCCCCTTGGGGAGAGGAAACTACCTCCTCTACGATTAAGCTTGACAATCCTCTTGAGGGGCACTGCCTTGCGAAGTGTTCAAAATCTTGGCACCTAAAGTATTGTTGTCTGCCACTACCCGCGGTTGTCGCACTTGCACTTGGGCCTTTGGAACTCTCCTATCTTTGGGGAGTGGGATGACTAGGGGTGACCCTTGTCGGAGAGATGGTGGGAATGGGATTGTTAGGCCGCAATGGGGCACTTCCACTTGGGCTAGGTGTTGGGGCTTTCATGGGAGGGGCTAGGTTGGTTCGGGGGTTCCATGCCTTTAGGATCGGCCGATCATGGGGGAGTGATTCTAGGAAGCCTAGAGAATCTTTCAGCATCTCCCGCTATTTGGTAGGCTTCTTCAAGTGTGTTGACTTCCCTCATAAAGAGTTCCCTCTTGATGTGGCTTTGGAGCCCATTTTTAAACCTGGATAAGGTGACAACTTGTTCCTCTTGGACTTTGCACTTTAAGAGATAGTAATCAAATTTCTCAATGTACTCGGTCACGGTCCAACCTTCTTGGGTGAGGCTTTGCGAATCATCTAAGAGAGTTTGGTGGTAGGAAGGGGGTAGGTACTTGGTTCTAAGTTGGTTCTTCATGTCTACCCAAGTGTCAATAGGCTCTTGACGCCTAACCGCCCTTAAACCCTCTATGTTTAGCCAATATGTTTTGGTTAATTTGGTGAGTTGCATCTTGGCTAACCTCACTCCTCTCTCTTCAGACATGGGGTACCATTTAAAATATTGGTCCATAGCAGTCTCCCATTCTAGATAGGTACCCGGGTTGTGGGACCCGTCAAAGCTTGGTGCCTCTTCTTTGATCAATCTCAAGAGATGGTCATCCGGGTCATCGCAGGGGAGCCTTTCATTACGCCTATGGTGATAGGGCCTATTATGATCATAATAATGATCTGAATCCGAGCCTTCCCTATCAAGTTCAGCTCGTGGAGGTCAAGCTCTTGGGCCATTGTTCCTAGGTGGGGGCGCATTTTCCTATAACCGAGCAAGTCGGGTGGAAATGGATTCTAATTGGCCAAGAATGGTGATAATTGCCTCATCCAAATGGCCCATTTGGCCTTGGGGGCCTTCCCTACGGGCATCTTGGTCACCTTGGGAATTGGGATCCATGGGGGGAGCTGAGGATGACGGATCCGGCTGGTATGTGGTTCCCCTATGGGTGGACATGCAAAGGGTGGGAGACACGAAGCACGGGAGACTCCAATGCAAATGCCCTACGACTAGACTTGTAGAGATAAGTCTAAAACTTACTCTGATGCCAATTTGACGTGAAATGACCTAGGGAAGGCAGCCACTAAGCCAATGCTCCTCGGACCTAACTATGCATGCACAACTACAAGATTAAGAAATCAACGTAGGTGGACGCTCACACAGCATGCACACTCAACCCGGGGATGACAGGGGGATACCAAGTTGAGGGGGTGGGATGGGACCCTTGCTGGTAGAGGGCCAGCAGGGCATAGGTTAACCTCCCCTAGGGTACAGGTGCCCAATTCAATGAGCAGGCAATGTGCCAAAGGGCACGGGGTTCACTCACTTGCCCCCACGGCGGTGACTTGAAGGCGATGGAACCTCAGGACCGAGCACTCTCTCCCTTAACCAATGGAGTAATTGTTGAATATTAAATGAACAAGCACAAAATAGGAGTAAGGGCTGAGAGCTTACCCGACCGGTTTGAAGAAAATGGCCACGGTCGGAGACGAGGGCGAGCGGGGAAGTGTGGGCTCACCACCCGCACGCTGTGCTGATGTAGCTTGACCTGAGGATTGCAGTTACAAAACTATGCCTCTCGTAGGAGGGTTGGCTTGGGGGTAGTAAAATTAAGTTTAAAACTAAAATTTACCTCCACATAGGTTGGGGCGATCAGCCGGCCAGGCGAGGGGTGGGGTGGGGAACGGAAGTGGTCGAGGTCGGCCAACTTCTACCGGTGCAGACTGGGTTGCTGTCCTCGCTGTCTACCACCAGCGCCTTGTCGGGAGAGGAACTCCCGCTAGGATGTCCGAAGGAGGCAAGGTCGGTGATACTGGAAAACTGAACATCTTGGAGTGCACCAGGAAGAAGAATCACCTCGATTAGAGTTCATATGCATTGGGGCAACCGAATCTCGTGGAACTGTGCCGGTGGCAATTCCTGTAGGCTAGAGAGCTCTTGATCGACTCCGTACACTCAGTTGGGGTGTCGGATCGAGTCGTGACCACCTCTAATTGAAAGAGTGACGACTCTAGTGTGCCTCCACTAAAAATCTGCGTCAAACTCGCCCGAACAACTCAATGGCAGCTTCTGGACACCGGTAGGGTTAGATTGATTGCTAGAATAGAGATTCTAGTTTGACTGACCAGGGGTGTAGCTGCCAGGTCCAAAGCTGGATCGGTGCGGGACTGGAGTTGGCACGAAGAGGGACACCCCAAGAACGTTCTAGAGCTGTAATGACCATGTTCTGAGGTGGTAAGCACCAGTACCATCCATTCTCGTGATGTCACGCAATCAAGGCCACCGGTCGGATGGGGAGGCCTTGCCGGTGGTGTAGCTCCTGGCTGGGAGATTAGATTGGGATGAGACTGGACTTGATGGATAGCTGGCTGACCTTTGTTGATCTCCACTTAAGGGCTGAGGTAGAGGAGGAGAGAAGTGGTCATGGTATTCCCTGTAGTCGACCATTTGGTCGGGGCGTAGGCAGGTCAGACTGCTGATCAGGTTTGACTTGCCGGTGGTGGTGCTCTCGAACGGGGGCTCCAAATGGAGTGGGACTGGACTTGGCTGAAAGTTGTGTGACCCCAGTTAAACACCACCCAGGGGAGAGGTGAGAAGCTAAGGGAGGAGGTCGTGGTAGCTTCTGAAAACTGATCTGGTTGTTGGCCGGAGCTCACTTTCACAGTTGGACGAGAATGGCTCCTTCGAACATTCCTGACGTCGAACAAGAGCGCTCGAACCACCGTGATGAAGTTGACTTGGAGTAGAATCTCCTGAAGCTGGGTTGGACACCAGAAGACCTTTAGAGTTGGCGGTTGCAATGCTGCAAGTTGATGGCCATCTGCTGCTGCAGGTTCCAGAGGGGTAGTAGAAGGAGATAGTGATCAAAGGGAGGGAGATGGAGCGGGTGGATGTGGTGGAGAGGGATGGGAGGGTTCCTTGTGTAACGTCCCGTCAATGACCCATCGTAGAATTTCTGTTCTTAAATTTTCTTTGCAAATCTGAATAGAGTCCCCGTACCTAGGTGGATGTCGGCACCTTTCATGGAGATTCCTCCACCTTCTTATGTAGTCCCTAGCGGACTCATTATCTCTTTGTTTGGCTACTTGCAATTCGGCCTCGGTGACTTCCTCTTTGACCATCTTTGTATTCATTGTTTGGTCTGCCCTTGGGTTGTCCATTATTGCCAGACCCGCTGAGCTCGGGTATAGGGCAATTGGTTGTATATGCGGCCTCATCGACGCCATTGCCTGAGATGCTTCAATTGCCCCTCGACATGTCCGGGGGATTGGATATTGGAGTGGCTGAGGGGGAATGCCCCCTGTGTGTTCAGGTATTATTTGGGGCATGGTCGGTCGTGTTGAGGCTTCAGGTGAGCCCGCACCAGCTTGTACCGCTTCATGTAGATGTCTTGTATATTAAGGCATGGGTGAACTTACATTCATTTCATTTAGTTGCCTCTGCAGCATTTCAATCTCTTGATGTTTCTGGTGTAGTAGCACCATCAAGGCCTGGTCTTGGCAGGAGGGGTCGAGAGTCCTATCTTTCGCCTTCAGTTTGACTAGGGTGAGTGGCATCCCGTCATTGTTGCTGGACGCATCAAGTTCCTTTGAGATGAGCTCCCTAGGTTTTATGCCTCTGAGTCGAGGAGGAACGTGGTATTATGCCCCCTTGTTAGCTGGAGGGTGTCTTGATATTCTCCCGAACTCGGCAACACATTGGAAGATAGAAGCTTTAGCCTGATTTGTTCCCTTTGGTATAAAGTAAATTTATTCATCTTCTTCATCAGCAGCTTGAGCCACACTGGATGGTGCTGACAACATGTTGTAGGAGAGAGCAATATATTTTATTTTAACTTTCGTATTCTTCTTTTCCTTCCCCCTTATGTCTGGCATCTTCCCCCACAGTGGGTTACTCGGTGCATTGAACACCCTTGTCTTTTCTTTAGTTCTTTTTATTAGCTGGTGGGACTCGTTGAGTCTTTGAGGGGCTTGCTGCACATGTTGGCTCTTGAGTTGCTCATGCTCGTATAGCCTGTCTGTAATGATTTGTAGTTGTTCCGCAGCTGAGCTGATTTCTTCACGCACCTACGCCGGGGCTTGTTACTTTTTATTATCTCTTGGCCTCCTGATAGCAGTTGGAGGGGTTGTTTGAAGGCAGATAGGAGCTATAGGGGGTGGAGTGGGCCGGGCCATGGCTCCACGAATTTGGACCTCCGGAGCCTAGAGGAGTACCAATTTTGTTCTCTTTCTTGTTGGCGTTGTTCACTAATTTCTTTGCTTTTCTTTAGGCGCAAGAATACAGTCTATATTGGTGTGCCAGTTGCAAGCTTCTGGCACTTCTTCAAGCAGTTGTTGACATATAGATATCATATTGATCAATGCCCCCAGATTGGGCCTTTCATGAGGGCTTGGAGGATCAACCTGGTGCTACCCCATTTATAATTCCCCTCTTTTAATTAGGCCTTGGGCGATGTCCTTCAATATCTGGCAATCCTCAATAGGATGTCTGAGGATTTGATGATAAGGGCAGGAGCAAGGGTCATCTCTTCTCCTGAGGTCATCAGGCCTTTTTGGCTTTGGAAGAGTAATCTTGTAATATACATGCATAAACAAAACAAAGCTCTCATGAGTGCTCTTGATCTTGAATGCTTGATTGCCCCGCTTGTATGCTTGCCTATTATATATTTAATACCCTTCATTCAAATTTTCTAGGATCATGCTTCCTTGCTAAATAATGCTATCACGATTCTGGGTATATATGTGATGCGGCATGTTCTAAGGGGGAAAACCAATTTTTGATGGGTGCATGCATCAAGGGGAAGAGTCATAGTAATGTTGTTAGCGTAACTCACAAAATACACCCGAGACAAAACACCCACACTTCGCACACAATGTGATCAATGATCTCTAAACTATAGGGATACCCGATGTTCTCCCTAGCACTCTATGGATGCTTGAAACCCTACACTCACACGAAAGGCTATCGTAAGGAAAAAACTATCTGCCCCCTTTTAAAAAAAAGAAAAAAAAGATGAAGAGATGGTATGCGAACCCTAGTAGCTGAAAATCCCCACGGAAATAAATGAGGAGACTCGCACAAAAATAGTGAAGCAGATTCCACAATAAAATTATAATAAGTATGAATCCTAGTAGTCGGGAAACCCCACTCAAACAAATGAGAAAACACACGCCGAAATGTGAAGTCTATAATTTAAAATAAACAAGGAGGCTATGTGAAGCTACTAAAAGTCGAGAACCTAAAATGTGTATGTAGGTGGCAAACTAATCCTTTAGTGTTACTTAGAACATCTGCATATAGGGTTCACTGTCCTGTACATGCACTTTTACAACACAGAGAAGTTGCATCGGGCTGGATTATGATCTAAACTATGCGCATAGGCTATAGGATGTCCTCTTGACGAGTGCACATCTCCTTTTGTCATGTCTCATGGGCCACACTCTACCTGTGAGTCATAGGTGATATTCTTATCCTATCCCCGATAGAGGGGAGCTATGCTATATATCTATTTTTGTGTGCTTGCTGTCAATAGATGCCTACATGCATGAATAAAAAGATAATAACAAGAGAAAATGAATGAAAATAAAATGAATGAATGAAACCCTCCTAATTTTGGCTCTCACAGCTTGCTCTCCCATTTTTGGCTCCCGCAACTTACTCTCCCGATTTTGGCTCTCAAAGCCCACTCTCCCAATTTCAGCTTTCGTAGCCTGCTCCCCCAATTTTGGCTCCCGCAGCTTGCTCTTCCAATTTTAGCTCTCGAAGCCTACTCTCAATTTTGGCTCTCGTAGCCTACTCTCCCAATTTTGGCTCTCGCGGCCTACTCTCCTGATTTTGGCTCTCAAAGCATGCTCCCAATTTCGGCTCTCGCAACCTGCTCTCCCAATTTCGGTTCTCAAAACCTGCACTCGATTTTGGCTCTTGCAGCCTGATCTCCCATCTTTGGCTCTCGCAGCTAGCTCACCTAATTTTGACTCTCAAAGCTTGATTTTAATTTCGGGTCTCGCAGCCTGCTCTCTAAATTTTGGCTCTTGCGGCCAACTCTCCCGATTTCGGCTCTTAAAGTCCACTCTCCCAATTTTGGCTATCGCAACCTGCTCTCCCAATTTTGGCTCCAGCGGCCTACGCTCTTGATTTTGGCTCTCAAAGCCCACTCTCCCAATTCAGCTCTCGCAGCTTACTCTCCCAATTTTGGCTCCCGTGACCTGCTCTCCCGATTTTAGCAATTCTAATTTATTGTTGAATGTTTCCATTTTAATTTTTAAGAGAATTTCTAATTTATTTTTATTTTTAAATTAATTGTAATAGTTTTAAATTAGTAAATTAAACCGGGGTATTACAGACTAACTCAACAGTGTGACGTTGTCCACTGACATGTCATCTCCCTTGCCTCGCACACATAGTGCCACCTCTCTTTCACATCTTACACACATAGTGTCTCTCTTCCCTTTATCTTTCCCTTTTTTCCTTACTTTTTTTCTTGCATTTCATCAACCCCATTAAGGGGTATATATAGAGGAGAAGGAGAGGGAGAGAGGATAAGGGAGAGAGGAGGAGTTAAGAGAGAGAGAGGGTCGGCAAGAAGAGGATAAGGAGGAGGAAGAGGAGGCGGAGGGCGGGAGATCACAGTGGCACCCCGCGAGCACCCCACGCGGAGCATGCACGCGCTCTCGGGCAAGCGAGGGTGGGCTCATGCGGGCACGCGCCCCGTTCCCGCTCGATCGCCGCGGCGGCGTGCCCCACTGGCCGGGACCCAATGGGCACTCAGCCCATTAACATCTCCCACTTGCCCATTAGGGCCTGTCATGCATGTTCTTCACCTTACAATGTACAATCTCAAAGGTCTGCAGTTCTCGGTCATACAAGAAATGGAGCATGTGACATCCGCGAGATTTATCCAAACAGATTGGGAGTATTCCGTTAAGCCGTCACCTAACTAATGGAGTACTCAGAACAACTCGGTATGTATATCAGGAATTTAATATTCACTTAATTCGACACTCTGGATCTCTCAGAACAGGCAGTGCTGAACCCAAATGCTAAGGGAAAAATGACTGGGTGTTGGGGTCTAAACAAAACTTGTGTTATATAAGGCTGGCATAGACCTATAGGGATGGGGCGATCTAAGAGGTCAGGGTTACTGAGGTGGTTCTGGAGTGTGTCGGTTATAAATCGAATGATAGAATATTGGCTACTATCATGTTGTTAGCCAAAAATGTAATCCTCATTAGCCTGGGAAGCTGGTGCTGAGCTGGCCGGATGGCCTCGGAAGGCATGGTGGCTAGGGATTGAGTCTGGGGTAGGAACTGGAGGTTAGGGCTTGGTTTGGGACTGGGAGTGGCATTGGAGTCGGAGTTGCCGCCAGAGATGGGGGCTGAGACCAGAGCTGACCGGTAGGCAGATAGGACATGGTAGCTGGGATACTAAGACTGGAACTAGAGCTGGAGCTAGGCGGCTGGTCTGTGAAGGCATTGTAGTCAAAAAATTGGGGCTGGAACTGGAGCTGGCCTGTGAAGGCATTGTAGCCGAAAAACAGAGACTGGAACTGGAGCTAGAACTGGGCGACTGGCCTGTGAAGACGTTGTAGTCGAAAAATTAGGACTGGAACTGGACGGCTGACCTATAAAGGCATTGTAGCTGAAAAACTGGGTCTGATCGGCTAACCGTTAAGGTGTGTAGCCGGGATACTGGAGCTAGAATTGGCGATGGCCGACCTTCGGGGGTGTAGTGGCCACCATTATTGTGGAGTGATGCTGAAGTCACCGTCAGAGGAATGTCGCTGTTGACAGCTTTTGTAACATCCGTAATTTAGTGGATCTTTAGCGGGTCGAGTCTAGAAGTTATTCCGGTGAATTCGTGTGATTTTTACGATTTTCTTATTTTTCATTTTCCTATAAACCCTTTCCTCTCTCCTCTCTCCCCTCACGTTTCTCACTTTCTCTCCCTTCGTTCTCTCTCCTCTCTTCTCCTCTCCCCCGAACGTGCGACCGTGGTGGAGCTGGGTGAGGTGGCAACGGTGTGGAGCTGACCTGAGACGTGATGGCATGAAGATCGGAGTGTAGCGTTGGCACGATCCCATTCGTGGATTTAAAGCCAACGTAGGTTGCTCGTGTGATGGTTTTCAACGTATTGTGGCTATTTCGGTGCGCGAGATCTTCGGTGGAGGTAGTGGGACAGATGCACTACTCTTTTCCTACATTTCCTCATGATTTGGAGCCGAACGGTGCGAGTTTGAGCGGGTTTTGCTTTGCTTTAGGCAAAATTCATGTTCAGGGGTGTGAGCCGAGCTCGCCGTTTCAGGCGATGATTTTTAGAAGAATTGGTTTCATTCGAACCCCTGGCATGTCTGGATGCCATTCCTGCTAGTTTCATTTCATTTGGTCGTGGTTTTGGGTCAGTATGAGTCCGGTTTCCCTCGTGAGTCGTTTTAGGTGAATTCGTGGGAATCGCCCATTTCAGAGTCGTTTCGTGGTTTATTGGCCCCCTCCGGCTTGTGGAAGGTTGGCAGTGTGATTTCGGATGTATCCTTATCATTTTGGAGACGATTGGGGTGTGGAACGGCATTTTTCATAGATTTTACTAGTTTTCAGGTTCGACGTTGTAACACGGAGCTCCCAGGGGGCGTGTTTATTAACGTGCTATATCGTGTGATCACGTTCATCTAAGAAGATGAAGAATAGGGTAGTAAGGAACGTGGTCCTTGTATTAGAAGTGATCCTGAAGAACATGACCCAGGTGATGGCCGTGATCTTGGTTAACGTGCCCAAGGTCACAACCGCGTTCTTGTCTTATCGCACTCGAGGCTATGGCCGCGTCTATTAACGTGACCTAGGCTTGTGCCGTGTCAATGCATTGACACGTTGGAAGTGTTGGATGCATTTGCTTGGCATCACGACCCACCGTATGGGCGCGTTAACTATCGCGACGCAGGCATGCACCGCGTTAATGGTCTTCTATTTTTGGGGTATTATTTGTGTTGTATCGGGCTCCGGCGAACCTAGGATTCAATGCCTTGTTGGCATTTGACTCGATGGATGGCTTGGGTATTCTGTGAGAGTCATATCTGTGTGTCGAGGGATCCCAGAAGAGTAGTCTCATCCTGAGTAGTGTTCGGTGTTTCTTTCGTGTTAATTGGCTTGACTTCAACCCCTTGGTTAGCCTATTGTACGTGGATGTCGTAGACATCCTATGAGGGTTGTGACCATGTTATACGGTGTTCGAATGTGCCATGATATCGAGTAGTGTTGTTTTATGTATTTTATGGGTCATTATGGTTTCTGGTCAACCCGGTTGTGACCTAGTGGTTGACACGTGACCTCATGAGTGTCCCGGCTATCCTATATGGATCAAAACTCTGGTTTTAGGTGCTTAGAGGTATCATCTTACCTCGATTTGCAAGCCTATGTGATTTGAGGGCTTTAATGCTCCCTCATGTGCCGTGTTTTGTGTTATACGGAATCAAGAGTCCTACGTGCAGCATAGGGGCTGGGGACTTGTGTTTTATCATGATTTTTGGATTAATTCTACTTTGAGTAGGTTTGAGTTTTAAATTGGACTTATTTTTAGTGGAGAGATCTATTCAACCCCCCTCTAGATCCATGTTCTTGCACTATGGGACCAACAGACTCGGTTAGGGTCACGAGCCCCGAAGCTAGTTGGTGAATTAAATGGTTGAACTACTGACACCGATCACATTTCTGAATGTATGTCGAGCAGTGGCACTAGAGAGTGGGCCACCAGTAGCCTCGTCACAATAGGATTCTTGCAATCGACTGCCCCTTGGTGTGCACCACAGATGCCATCATGCACCTCCTCGATTGCTTGGTGAGCTTCTGGGCCATTGAGGCATTTGGTGAGGGGGCCGGCAAAGGATCTTATATAAAGGGTTTCGTCAAGGAGGACGAAACGTCGAGCTTGATAGTTTGTTCTCCTTGCTTCCCGAGGATCGGTGGGCTCCAAGGAGTCCTGAAGCCAAGCCACGTACGGAGTTCTCCAGTCGTCGTATGATGCCTATACAATGGCCATGAGCTCGATTTCCATGCTAGGTCATTCTAACTCCTCAAGGAGGATTGACTAGGTCCCTTCTGGGCTGATAGAAGAGGCCAGGTGAGAGAGGGCATCTGCTTGGGAATTATCTCCCCGAGCTATCTGGACCACCTGAAAACTCTCGAAAAGGTAGGCAATCTCTTTTACTAGCTGAAGGTACTTTACCATTTATGGTTCCCGAGCTTTGTAGTCTCTGTTGATCTTGTTGGCGACTAACTGGGAATCGGTGTAAATTCTGACTCGCTCGGCTCCTAGGCATCACGCCTTCCTAGCCCCAGAGATTAGGGCCTCGTACTCGGAGATGCTATTTGATGTCGGGAATTTGAATTTCAGAGCGTATTACAGATCCACTCCTTCTGGGGAGGTAAGGAAGATACCAGTGCCGCTGCCAGTCGAGTTTGAGGATCTGTCCACGAATAGGTCCCAGGTAGGGTTGGATGTTGGCCGGGATGTTTCGACGGGTAGGACAGCATTCTCCGCAATGAAATCTGTGAGAGCATGTCCCTTAATGGCCGTGCGGGGCCGGTAAGAGATGTAGTAGCCCCCAATCAGTAGTGCCCATTTGACGAGATGACCAGAAGCCTCGGGGTGGGCCAAAATCTTCTTTATGGGTTCGTCAGTTAGCACTACAATGGGGTGTCCTTGGAAGTACAGCCGAAGGCGCTTAGCCGAGGTCACTAGCGCTAGCACAAGTTTCTCGGTTGTGGGGAACCTTCTTTCGACCTCAAGGAGCACCTTGCTGACGTCATAGATGGGCCTCTGCACTCCTCGGTCGTCTCAAACCAGGACCGAGCTTACTATACAGGAAGTTGCCGAGAGATAGAGGTATACTGTCTCTCTAGGCACAGGCTTTGACAATACTGGAGGTGAGCCCAGGAATTCTTTTAGCTCGACAAATGCCTTCTGGCACTCACTGTCCTAATCGAAGGTGGCGGACACCAGTTTTGGCCCTCTAAACAGTTTGAAGAAGGGTAAACATTGTTCTATCGCTTAGGATAGAAAATGATTAAGCGCGGCGATCCTTCCTGTTAGGCGTTGAACATCCTTCACGCAAGCAGGTGGCCGCATATCCAGGATGGCCTGGATCTTGTCGAGGTTTGTTACAACTCAAAAAATCATCAACACCATCATTTACAATGGATTTGACTCTTATATCCCTTCGGGTTGTCAAGTCTACCCATTTCTCTTCAAGAGTTGACTCATACCCTCCTTGGCATGTCAGCTCCACTCATCATTTGGGCTTCCCAGGGGTCTAGATATTATGCCTTTCCGAGCTATCAAATCCACCCTCTTTTGTCTCACCGGGTTTGGCCTCGGAATGCCCTCTCGGGCTGCCAACCCATCATGCCCTTCGGCTCATTTTACCTTCTAGGGATTGGCCTCAATATGCTCTCTCGGGCTGTCAACCCATCTCACCTATCGGCTTTCGGGTTTGACTCTCACGTCCCACTAGGGCTGTCAAATCCACCCTTTCTTTCCTTTGGGTCTGGTCTATGCACGTCCCCCTCGGGCTGCCAACCCATCTCGCCTATCGGCTTTCGGATTTGACTTTCACGTCTCACTAGGGCTGTCAAATCTACCATTTCTTTCCTTTGGGTCTGGCCTATGCACGTCCCTCTCGGGCTGCCAACCCATCCATTGCCTATCGGCATTCGGGTTTGACTCTCACGTCACACTAGGGCTGTCAAATCTACCCTCTTTTGTCCCACCGGGTTCGGCCTCTGCATGTCCCTTTCGGGCAGCCAACCCATCTTGCCTATCGGCTTTCGGGTTTGACCCTCACGTCCCATTAGGGCTGTCAAATCCGTCTTTCCTTCCCTCCGGTCTGGCCTCAGCATGTCCTTTCGGGCTGCCAACCCATCATGCCCTTCGGCTCATTTTACCTGCTAGGGATTGGCCTCAGCATGCCCTTTCGGGCTGCCAACCCATCACGCCCTTCGGCTTATTTTACCTTCCAGGGATTGGCCTCAGCATGCCCACTAGGCCTATCAACCCATCTCGCCTATCGACTTTCGGGTTTGACTTTCATGTATCACTAGGACTGTCAAATCCACCCTCTTTTGTCCTACTGGGTCTGGCCTACGCACGTCCCTTCCGGGCCGCCAACCCACCCATTCTTTGCCCATTGGCTTTTGAGTTTGACTCTCACGTCCCACTTGGGCTGTCAAATCTACCATGTCCTTCCTGTTGGGTCTGGCCTATGCACGCCCCTTTCGGGCTGTCAACCCATCTTGCCTCTTGGCTTTAGACTTGACTCATCTATCCCACCGGGATTGTCAAGTTCATTCCTTTGTCTCCACGGGCTTGGCCTATGTATACTTTCTCAGGCTACCAACCATAATTGCCTATCGGCTTATGGATTTGATTTATATGTCCCACCCGGGCTGTCAAATCCCCTCTTTCATTCTACCGGGATTGGCCTATGCATGTCCCTTTCGGGCTGTCAACTCATCTCGCCTTTCGGCTTCCAAGTTTAACACGCATGTCCCTTTCGGACTGTTAAGCCTACTCTTTTGCTGTCCCAACCAGACTTGGCATATGCACGCCCTTCTGGGATTGCCAACCTGTTCAACTTATCAGTATTTGGATTTGACTAAGCGCGTCCCACTAGGGTTGTCAAATCCATCCACTTGTCCCACTCAAGCGGCACACTCGTCCCTCCGGGAGTGCCAAACTCTCTCTGCCTTTTGGCATCATAGGTACTCAAAAAAAAATGGGGCTAAAAATATTGATGTCCCAACAAACTTGGTTGTTTCTGTTAGTCCAACTTCGACACATGTTTCCAAATGAAGGGGAGGAACCCCCATCTATATATCTGCTCGTATATAATTGCATAAATATAAGTATGAGTGTTTGCATTTCTCGATTCTATTGTATATAAAATGGTGATCTACAGAAAGTCAGATTACGTCCGACTGGAAGCTATCACTATGCGTGATGATGATCTTTAGATCTACGTTCTCCGCCTCGTACCAAAAATCAACTAAATAAAATGAATATAACCATATTGCTTGCTTGTATGCGTGATTAAATCCTATTCCATTTCATGAAACGAGCATCGTTTTCATGTTTTCTTTCAGCCCCAAGGGCTCTCCTACTTTGGTGATTAATTAAGGGTTGTCCTTCTTTCGGAAGGGCGTAATTAACGCTATAGTCTTTATGGTATGGCAGACTTTTGGTCCTGACACGATCATCCACCATTGTCTGATAAGTCAGACGAGCACTCAATAAATTCGTCACTCCGTGACTGGCACGCCTACACAGTAAGTAAATCAATAAATTAAATAAACTTAAGAAACCCCTAAATTAAAATAAAATTTCTCATCCAAAGCTGACACGCCTGGTGGGATGGAGTCTCCCTTCATCTTCTTGCCAAGGTAGAAGGCCCTAGGGCCTTCCCCAAAAATACAGTTTGTTTGCTTGCTTTGTTCTACAGGATGTAATGGCTTGCGGACTTGCTGGACTCACCTTCGGCCCTCGAGTGGTCACTCCTTACGCAGAACATGGGTACCTGGCGGTGCCCACCATCTTTGGGACTCTGCCACCTGTGGTAGGGTTCCCGAACTTTCTCAACGTCGCTTTCGTCGACCTATTGCGAGTCGAGAAAGAAGATGAAGAAGCCATCATGGCCAAGGCCGTGACCCCCTTGAAGATCGGTGCTCCCCGAAGGGCTACCTTGCCCCGCTGCATCGCTACCTGCTTCGTCCACCATGTGGACTATCGAGCTGCGCCTGTCGGTAATAGAATGGCTGGAGAGAAGAAGAAGAATTACAGAAGAGGAAGAGTGGCTGTCCCCAGGGCCGATTATCAAATTTCAGAAAGTTTGTCTTGATTGGAGGAGTTCGGGTATATCTGAATGGCCGCTTCGCTGAAGCTCTACAAGACCGCATTGTTCTGACATTTCCTACCCACAACACTTTTCAAGTGCTAGCGAACCGAAGGGTGAATCCAAAGCAAGACAACAGGGGGAGGCTGGGCCCTAAAGCAGTAAAGTTCAAGTAGATTTGGGTTCCTAAGAGGACCCGAGGTCCGGTCCCGGCCCCACAAGATGCAAAGTTGAGTGTTAAGGGCCCCAAGAGAGTGGGCAAGAAAGCCGTGCCGAAGAGGGAGGAGGTTATGCCAGTGGCTTCTCCGTCTGCCCATAGAGCCTGCGCCAGGTAGGTTGATATCTTTCAGCATCCGAGAAAGTTGAATGAAGCTGTCAAGTTGTCACGGTTGGCTTACATGCGGACGACGCAAGATCGATTGTCACCCCCAACTCTGTCTCTGGGGTGCAGCCAAGAGGATATGACCCAAGTAGTTAGGGACTACTTCCATGGCTTGGGGAGTTCTGTTGAGCTATGGTTTTGATGATAACTAAACTTCATGTGTGATGATATGGTTTTGATGATTGTTGAAGATATTATTTGTTGTCGGTGTGCTCTTCAAGGGCTTCAAAACCCCATTGTACTGGCTCTAAACCACAGGAACCGTCCAGCCTTTCTCTCGCCACCTCTCCTCAACGTTACTGATAGCCCGAGCGGCTCCTGAAAAATGAGATCTGATGAAGGTTGGGTCCACAAACAGAGTAGGCAGGTCCTGCTTCCTAAAACGTTGCTCCTCAGTAGCTCGAATGGCATCACGGTGCTCTCGGAAAACATTGTTGGCCTTGAACCACCAGTGTGCATAATAAATGTCAAACTGGCCTCTGCGCCCCTGCTCGGGAATGGGATAACCCTGTTTCATCTCGCGGCAGAGAAAGTCCTACCATGCTGTCGCTACTAAGTGCACATCCCTGTACCTGTCCTGTCGAAGGGCCAAAGGAAACTCTACACTCGAAGGGATGCCCTGATCATACCCAAAGTTCTGGGCGAATCAGTGTGGGTAGTAGGGCTCAAGAACGGCTGTGCTGGAGCGCCGATAGACTAATACACTTGGGTGGATGCATATGACCCACTCCGCTAAGCCGTGGGAGGAGAGCAAAGCATGTGAAGATACCCTGCTGACAATAGTGCCTCCCTCTTGCCCAACATACAGGCGGTGAAGGTGGGAGAAGTAGACAAGGGTTAAGCCCTCATCTCTCCTCACTGGAACAAAAGACAAGGCCTGTCGGGCCCCCAGGAGTTGAACCACAACATTCTGTGACGACTGTCCTATAAACAGAAAAATCAACGGCACCGCCAGATTATGAACTGGAGTCCTCCGAGAGAGCTCTGGAAATAACAACTCTGTCCATGCACTCAAGTAATGAGTGGGCAATATAATATTCTTTTCCCGCGGCGATGAATGAGAAGACAGGGCCCCAAGTGAATGGTAGATGTTCGCTAGGGCTGCAGAAGCAATGGCAAGTCTCTGACCACATGCCAGCAAACAAGCTGGATAAATCCCCTCAGGCTGTAGGACTCTATCCTCTCCGTGAGGAACTACAACACTGGCTAGCCAATAGGTCAAGTAGGCCGCCAAGTATGTGAGAGGAGGCATCCCCCTCGAATTCCATCCATGTGTAGGTGCAAGCAAATGGCGTGGATGCGGAGGAAGGTCTACTTCGATTTCTCTGCATTCTTCACAGGTAGTGCCAGGCTGAGTGAACTCCTCGTGGAAGCAGAAAGGGCCACTATAGAAATGGCTCACCCACGCGTTCAGAGTCACCCTCGTGGTGCGAGGGGTCTGATCTGTACTGACCTGGGCTAGGTCCCTCCATGTTTTCATCAAGAATCTGAAGCAATATGGCATAGTATATCGCCCGGTGCCATCGGTGGAGCTGAGATGTAAGTCATCAAGTGTCAACTCCTCATAGGGCCTCCTGTAGATCGGAAGACCAGAAACCCTCTGAAAAGCCTAGAGGTCTAAAGAAGTCTCTCCTCTAGCAATGACGAAGGTATTCCACCGGTGATTGAATCTCTCTGTCAGGGCCTGTAGTAGGCCTGTATGACAAGGGTAGGAGTACAAGGCGGCGATCCCCACCTTGTCCAGTACCGACCAGTGGACAGTCAGGATGCCCCAGAACCACTTTGTCGCTCCCCGGTGATAGCTGTGAGACGAGATAACTGACCACTTCCTGTACCAACTGGGGGTGGACTGGGCTCAGTTACACATGCGGTCATGGGTCAGACCGTTAACTGGGCATTAGCGGTCGAATGTAAGACCGTTTATGTGCCAGAACTCAGAAATCAACGGTAGTGCTTTCTAGACAAGTTGAGTTTTAATGGTACAACCAGCTCGGCGTCCTAGTGAGAATCTCAGGCTCACAGAGACTTACAGAGGCCTTGAAACAAGATCACCTAGTCCGGTAGAAGGAATATCCAACAGAGAGGATCTCAAGTCCAAGATTGTGTGCTTAATAGTGCAAAGTGTATCTAATGGCCCCCCACCGAGATACGTGCCATGTACTTATGAAAGACTATAGAAGAGGAGAGATTATGATAAAACATCGATCAAAACATAAATAAAACAAGTCTATGTATCATTTGAAATATGAATTTAATACAAAAATATATGATTTTGGCATGAAATTAACATAATTTCAAAATAAACATTTAAATCGTGCAAGATGTGCAAACTACTAGGTATGGTTCATAATATAACCAATATCACGAATATGAAGTCAATACTAGGAATACGCCCTATTTACCTAGGTTTACCATATAATTAATAAGGTCAATCTGCAATCTGTTTAGAGTTAATAAGTAGTTAGCAGTCAGGGAAGGACCGCATGAGAAGGTCTAGCAGTCTATCGTAGGGCCGCTAAGCAACTTTGGCGGTCTGACGGAGACTGTTTGGCTCCTGTAACAGATAGAAAAAAGGTAGGTCATGCAGGGCCTATTCTAAAGAAATATATGCATGGAAACATGGTAGAAAGGAATATAAAGCATGTTGGAAGGGAAATAACGTCTTGGAGATGCATGGGATGCATAAATTAGGCTAAGATTGTTATCTTTGCACTTAAGGTTAGGGACTATGCAAGCTGAATAACCTAAGTGCGCGGTGATAACAAATCCTCAAATACAACGTGTACAATGCATGAAATCTCATGAGACAAGAGGGCTTTTACTCCGAACTCATTGTTCTAGTTATCCATGAGATAACCTACCTCTGAAAGTACACCTACGGATTGAATTTCTGACTGGAAGAAGACCTTAGTTTCTGCACGTCCTGTGTCAATCCAACAACTTTCAGTCCCTCTATCTCCCGACTGGCTTCACCTAAGACCATGAGATTTGGAGGGTAAGAAGGTGATACTAAGGTGAACAAATACTTCTAAAGAACCCATATCTAATTACCTCGTTTAGAGCTTCTAACTTGCTAATCAATTTGGGTCGGTCGCATAGGTTCCTGGGTTGCTTATGCTAAACCAGCATCTTTGGATGCTTCTATCTCCCTAATGGCTTGTTCTCCTATGATGAAATTTTGAGAAAAGTTAGACCTTACTATTATAAACAAAATACTCTAAAGAACTTACCTCTAATTCAGCCTTTTTACCTTAGTTCCACGCGAGCCAAAAGTAGGGGTCGCATAGGTTGGAACTTAAGGGCTATTTATAGGGTTAGCTAGGGTTTTAGGGATTTGGACGATCTTAGAGTCCTAATTAGGTCACCAAATCAATCCTAATATATTCTAAAGCCTTCTAACCAATAGATTGCATCGGTCTCTAGAGATTTGGCCTGAAAAAATTAGAGTTTTCACGTGATCAATTTGTTCACAATTGGACTCTTAGAAGCGGTACCCTAGGCAGGCACACAACAATCAAGGATTGCACCAACCCTTAGCAACAAGGATTGCACCGACCTTATTTCACCTTGAGCACTACATGCAACAACTTACTACCGGGATATGCACAGACTTTGAATGTGAATGATGCCAGAGATGCATAGACCTTATAAGCCATAAGCCTAACATGCAACAAATGATGTGCACAGACTTTGCTAGGGACAAGACAAAACTTACACCGACCTTAAGTGTACGAGATAAAAGTCTGCACTGACTTCTAATTGTGAACTGCATGAACATACACCGACATGAGTATGTGCAGATGGCAATATGCACTGACTATATGCAAAACCTGACTTTATATGCCATATACACAAACATGCACTGACCGTATGATCAAAATGAACGTGAAGGCTCATGTATACAAACTGTTTAATAAGAAAACTTGTTTCAGTAATGAGGTGCAAACATGATTTATGTAATGTTCTAACATATGAAAATTCATCAAAATACACAAAATTATCATAGTCAAGATAAAGTCACCAAATCAACTTCTACAGTCAACCTGGCCAACTCCACTGCTGCCAAACATTCAAAACACATTCAGCTCACAACAGTCTACATACTGCTGAACAACTCCAAAGGAGACCCAACAGATCGCTCACTCCAATGTCCCTCATGCTGTCAACATGCCTCCTAGGGGCACAGACTTCATATCCAAAAATGAAATCCAAAGCTATGTCCAGTAATTGGTTGCCGAGAACATGCCTTCCTCCTGGCCTCATTCTCTAACTCACTACTACAAGTTTCTGAATGCCTACTTTCCTTCGGGTTTTAAAGTCCCCAAATATCATAAGTATGATGATACTACCGACCCGCATCACCATCTTTCTAGTTTCTTGATGGACTCTCATCAATGGTTGTATGATTGGGTCCTTCTAGTTCATCTGTTTCAAAACTCCCTTGAGGGTGCGGCCCTTCGTTGGTTCTCTTCCCTCTCGATTGTCAATCTCCTCAGTTTCGACATCATCTTTGAGTGATTCATCGCTCAATTTGGTCACATGTCCAGCATAGCCCCCACTCTTTTTGATTTGATCATGGAGAAAATGAAGCCTGATGAGGACTTTATTCAGTTTGCCAACTGATGGAGGATCATGGCTTCTAGGGCCAAGGTTGCAATCCCTGAATCCCAAGCCATCACCATGTTAGTGAACAATGCTACTCCCTAACTTCAGGCCATTCTCATGTTGAGCGAGCTTCGCATGTTCTCATAGCTGTACAATAGGGCTTGCATTGTTCAAGCCCAGATTAGGGATTCCACCCTTCCGACTTTCTTTGATACCCGTGCTAGGGGGCGAAAGGTTCGTATCGTCCCTACTACAGAAGGGGTCACCACAAATGAACACGTCAATGTGTTCAGCCTATCTCTTAGGCCAAGTAATCGCTAGGCTCGTCAGCCGAATCAAGGAAGTTCTAATTAAGCCACTAATGATTCAAAGCCTTACTCAGCTGTCCCTCCACCACAGGACTATGCTAGAGCTGGACCCACGAGGTCCTCATGCCCACCTTTACCAGAATCTCTAAGGCCCTCTTTGTTTGGGGGATAAACCGGTATAAACCGGTGTAACTCATTGAAATTTATCCTATTCGATTTGGTTGCCAATTTTTTTTGAAAGGTTTGCACTTTTTCTGTATCATCAGTAGACACACCCTTGCCCTTTTCGTAAGCACTCAGTTTTTCAATCAACAAATTATTTTGTTCTTTCAATTTTTCATTCTCATCAACAAGTGTCTTGTTTTCAATTAGTTCATCAAGAAAGTGTTGATCATTAGACATAGAATTAAGTTTGTCTTGAAGGTGTCTTTCAATCTCTTCCAGCTTAGAGATTTTAACTTGTGAGGTTCCATTTTCATCTCTCAAACACCCAATTTGTTCTTTATAAAAATATATGTCAATCACAAGAGTTTCATTTACCTCTTCAAGAGTAGAGCAATTTTTACAAGGGGACTCATCATGAGAATTCTTCTCAAGTTCCTTTTTCAACCTTTTGTTCTCAGATTTTAATTTTTGGTATTGCTTTACCAATTCATCATATGCATTCATAAGTTCATCAAAGGTAAAGTCTTTAGAATCAGAACTTGCCTGAGATGAAGGATCACTGGACTGATCATTGCGGTCGGCCATTAGGCATTCATGCCTTTCTTCTCCTTTGTGGATGCTAACCAAGCCATCCCAGATTTCATTGGCCGTGCTACAAGTAGAAACAAAAGGAAATGTCATGGAATCAACTGCAACCTTTAACAAATTCAAGGCAGCAAGATTGTCAATATTTTTGGTCCTATGTTCAGTAGAGCATTCAGATTTACCTGATGGCAACTCTTGAGGACCATGAGATATAAGATTCCATAATCTTGGATCAAATGAGTTGACAAACACGCACATTTTTCGTAGCCAAAGAGAGTAATCAGAATCACTGAAAATCGGTGAAGAAGTCATGGAAACTTGCTCAGCGAAGGAACTCATGATAGTATTTCAGCAAGATCTTCTCTACAGATCGTTAGATCTGTGTATGGCAGAGATCAACTCTGATATCAATTGTTGGGTGCGCAATAGGATCTAGAGGGGGGTGAATAGATCCTTTGGAAAACTATACCTGATTTAAAAATCATTTCGATCACTTAATGAAATGCTTAACAAAGGAACATTGATGTTCCCTAACAAGGTATGCCAAACTAGACTGAGATGCTTATCACAAGGAATAAAGGTAGCACTCAATAAGATGATAGCTCACACAGTGCCTGGATCGAACACCCAGTGGGTATGCGCGTTCACAAAGTAGAGAGCACTGGGACTTAAGGGCTATCCCTACACGGGACAACCACAAAACACTTGAGTGAGTGTGAGAGCCCAGCAAGCTGGAGTGTGTGTGTGTAGTGTGCAAACATATCAGAATGTGTGAATCTAAAGCACGCACATTCCTGGGAATGGAGATAGATGAAAAGAAACAATTGCACAAATCTCAACCCATTGCACAGAGAATTTTTAAGGTGGTTCAGTCTGTAAACCCACAGACCTACATCCACCCCTTACCAAATCGGTGAGACTTTACCACGTTGCAATGGAGCAACGGGGACAAGTCCCCAATACACACTAACACATAGCTTAACATGAGGATGTAGTGATGTCACACCACCTTGGGGGTGATAGCCACAAGACCGAAGACCCTCAGACCTAGCAAGCAAGCAAATGCGCGGACCGGTGACTCCACTCGAGCGGACTCTCTCGCGTAGCGCACACTAGTGCCCCTATATACAATCCAAAACCTTCTAGACATCAACTGAAACAAAAGCTCCCTAGTTTTGAGAGTGTGAAGAGAAAGTGTTGGCTAGCTGTCGATGACCACTCTTAGCATAAAATCACGTAGAATAGCCCCGTAACCTAATTAAGCGTGGCATATTTCTGATGGTAGGAGGCTCCCCGTCTCTCCAAGGAGCGGGTTAATTTGCCTTTTACAAGGGCAGGGGCGCTGTTATGTCGCTGCAATAAAGAAGAACAAATGGTAACAGTCCAATAATGGTGGAGACAAACACGCATGCCGTTTGAACTCTGCCATTTGCACGTATGTTAATTTCCAATGTTTGCTCCCACATGCAGATGGGTGTGTAACGCGTCTGGCATATGTGAAAAATTAGATACGGTCTACCGTGAATATAGAGGACAAAGAACGTACAGTGCTACTTAATTAAACCATGGGGTTGCTTTGTCCAATCCATGGGCCACCTACTACGTACATCTACCAGAGACTCTGGACCGCAACGCAGAGAAGATCTGCTTCGTTGGCTGCTTCTCCATGCATTAGAGAGTTCAAAGCTTTGCGGTCCACGGTCTATATGTAGAGCCTCACGTTCCGACCATACTAGTGATGATTGAGACAAGAACACATGACCAAAACAGTTGATATAAGTGGTATACTTCCTTTTGGAAAAAAGAGTACTTGCACCACTCTTCACAAAATCTGTCATCCATCCTTCCTTCAGACTACAACACGGTTGGGTGTTCTAAAGAAACAAGGGGCCGAATCCAAAACGTGATAATTGGATCTGTCTGACTGTGTTCTCAGTGTAAAAGAAACAGGAATGGACCGCCGCATTGTCTTAAATCTCAAAATGTGGAATAGTGGGGTTGTTCTCTTATTAACGTCCCTCCTGTCGTCCAAATTAAAGGGAATAGTGTGCATGGATGGCTTGGAAGTTGCTACCCACGGCCGGAGTATTCAGAAACCGAGAGAGAGAGAGAGAGAGAGAGAGAGAGAGGTGTTATAAAAGATGAGATGGCTTAGATTCTGGGTTAATTTTCCAAATCGTCTCACCAACCCAATTAACAGGGGATCATTGTATGTGTCATACGTGGATATATATATAAATTCAAATTGTCAAAAGGACTTAACCAAGAATGGGCCACGGTATTAGAATTCCCACTTACTTACCTCTCACAGTCCCGCGCGCGCGAGATTTTTCCAAGACTCAATTTCCACGGCGACTTTGGCAAAGAGACAGATAGAGGAAGGCACGCCCGACGGTCACGGTTTGTGCCTGGCAGCTGAATACATCGCGCGTTGTGAACAGGCTCCTGCCGACATCGATCTTTTGTCGACGCGCTTCTGGATGCAGTCTCTCTCAGCTTGGTGGACACAAGCTAGGCAAGCTCCATTTGGAAGAGTTGGAGCTGAAGCAGTCGCATTGGCCAGTGTCCACCTATCATTATGGGATGGCATCTGCATGCGCCACGGCATGCATGGGAAGAAACATATATCTATCTATCTATATATATATATAGAAGAAGCTCTATCCCTTGTATGTATCGTTCCCAACGCCGACCAAGGTGATAGACTTGCCTTTCGTTCCAAGCGGGGAGCTAGCCCAGGTGGTGGTCTAGCTGATCTAGCCGTGTCAATCATTCCCCAGCATGTGGACCACCAAGAGGCGCCATTCAAATCCCAAAAACCCAATCAAATTGGAGGATCTGGTGCTCACCCCAAAATCATGTAAAATCAACCTCGGCGTGAAATAACCCACTCTTGGCTCACCTCAGCCTACAAAACGTAGGGAAAATAAAGTGCACGGGCTAGGGAACCATCCCCCTACTTCCACCGAAGTTTTTCAACACCGAGGATGTTATTTCCTTGCGAAACACCTCACGAATCGTCACTGGGGTCTCGAAATCCACAGAGCAAGCCTCGCCGTGCCACCGCCCCGTTCCACACTCCATCCTCACCGCTCCTGGCCCCATGAGCCTTGCCGCCTCGCCCTGCTCAACTCCGTCGGCCTTCAGAGGGAGAGGGAGAGAAAGAGAGAACCAGGAGGAGAGAGGGAGAGAAATGAGAGAATGGGGAGAGAGGGGGTGAGGGTTGATATTTATAGGAAAATTTTTAGGATTTTTTAAATATAAAAAATATAAAAAATAGGGAAAAATCATTCCCACGATATTTGAAAAATACACAACGTGTCTGTAATGTCCTAGAGCCTAACAACACATCAGTTCACCCTACATAGAGTTCCAAAACCTGGACAGCCAAAAACCTGATTAAATCGTAAAACACAATCTGAGACTCACAACAGCGCTCTGAAACCCATAGATTATGATCCAAAAAATTCTGGGCATTACATTTATGGCGGGAGGCCCCCTCTCCTACTTCCACTTGCAGGGGGCGATACTCTAGAGCGGCCGATGTGAGGGTGACAGTTGGTGAGGTGGTCAGGAGGGCGGCGATCTCTGCCTGGGCTGCTGCAAGCAAAGGGACGTAGTCGTGTGGATGTGGAATGGATGACCATATCTCAATCATCTCAAACCTCAACTCTGGCTCTGCCCTCTATGTGCTCAGAGGAGGTTCCGGAGTGCCTGCAAAGTAACAGAAGAAAGGGTTAGGCCCCAATTTGAAGAAAGCAACACTGATAGAGAAGGCCCTACAAAGTGAAAGTGGGGGGCTCAACCCCAGTGACCTGAGGAATGTAGGGGTCAACTTTAGGTCGATGTCATGGAGGGGGTGGTGCAATATCGCCTCAATTATGGCTGTCTCCTCCTTAGACGGGGCCTACTATGCGAATCTGGCAGATGGTGGTAAATCCCCAATTGCTCGCTCGTCTGGCGCTATCAATCTTGGCCAGAAAGATGAAGCGCTCTGACTTGTTCTTGATATTGGAGACTGCGGGGAAAAAGCATATGAAGGTCCTCTTGTTCTGAGCTTGGAAGTAATAGGTGAGGACATCAAAGCCAAGACAGTGCTGAGCATTGAAGAACTAACGGAAGAGCCAAAGGGTAGGGGTGATGCCCACCTGATGGGAAACACATGCAAAGGTGCAAATGATGCACCAGGAGTTGGGAGACAGTTGCCCTAGTTCCTGATTGTAAAAATGGAGGACTAACTCGAAGAAGGTAGTGGCGGGAACACAGAAGTCGGACCCTAAAAGCCTCTATGGAGATGCTAAGCCCCCCAGGAAGGAATCCCCCTAAGAAATCATCCTTGGTGGGGAAGAAGATGTCAATGTCCACCAATATTTGGAAGGCCTCCCTAAGACTGTAGACCACGGGGTAGGAGACATTGAAGGGTAGTGCCCTATAGCTGACTGCCCTTGGCTAACGGTGCCCCTACCAAGGTCATACCTGAGAAACATTCGGCCTCGGAGGGAGAAGAGAATAACGATTGGGGACAAGTCTTATGCCGGATGGGAGGTATTAGGACTCGAAGTCCTTCCAAGGTACTACCCCTCAAAGAGATAGTTTGTTGTGCCGAGACTTTGTGTCTTTGATTTTTAGACCCTTGACATGCATACGACCAGAGTTTTTCCTGCGGAGACTTTGCCTCTCTTGACATGCCTTTATTTTACATTTAATGAATTTTGACTTTGATAATAGCCCTTTCGGCTAGATTTCTCATGAAAAAATCATATTATTTTGGGTCAAGAGTGCCCCTATTTGAGACTTCTCTCATATTAGGGAGTACCTAGGTTGGTCATCTCATCTGTCAACCTCTTGTCCCTGCACTCGGCCGAGTAAAGAAGAGAAAAGACTTCCAGGAATACCCATGGCATGGCCAAAGTAGCAACGATGTTTAACCAAAGGAGGCGACTGAGAGTGCCGTGAAGTGTGTGGAGTGCCCAGTTAAGGGTTGCCCTTAACGAGCGAGAATTTCTCAAGCCATAAAACAAGTAAGAATGAAGACAAGTAAGAATGGGGTTAATTGACCTTCATGTGTCTTGTGTTTTTATTCAACCCCTTTTATTTCTCCCACCAAGGCACACCTACAAGACAAGATTACCTTGCATATCTAGGAACCCAAGAACTCTTGGGTCCTGTCAGATGAGTAACACCTCTAGTAGGTGTATTCCAGATATTCAGGGTAGTAGATGGATCAGAATTCCTCAAAAAATATTTAAACCTAGTATGACCAGGTTTTCCACAGTTACTACAATTAGGATGTCTATGCATGAAATTATTTCTTCCATGAGTGTTTCTAATTACAGACATTTGAGCATGTTCATCATAAGAATGTTTCTTTACAGACCAGCATTGAGATGCCACATGCCCAAACTTTCCACAGTTAAAACATTCCATGTTCTGAACAGCATGTTTCTTAGCATGATACTTTTGTGCATGAATGTTTTGACCACGTAACTTGTGAACCAATTGATCATTATGAGACAGGAAGTTACACTCATGCATGTGGTGGCCATATCTACCACAATTGAAACATGATGTGAAAAACTTATTTCTGATTACATGCTTGTGAAATAACACATTGGGCTCGGCATGCACATTTACATAGCTGTCAAACATATTTCTAGATGTTTTCTACTTGTTCTTATTACTATTTTGAGATGCATTCTTTTTCTTTTGAGACTTCATGTCATCAGCTCTCATAACCTGCCAGTCATCCATAATATGGCCTGCCCTACCACAATAATGACATGAATCAGTTTTTCTATGTGTATGTAAATGAGTGGGGGATCTTCTACTAACATGCACTGAGCTACTGGATTTATTAGACATATCAGAATTCTCAGCTTGAACAGAGTTCACAGAACCATCAGAAATTTTTTTTGCCTTTTTCAAGTTCGCATTCTTTTTCTTCTTTTCATTCTTTTTCAAATTTTTTGATGAACTTTTAGTTTTCTTGGCTGTAAACTGAAAGACTAATTGGGAGGGTGATGTTTTTGAAGTACTAGCAGTTTCTGAGATTTTCACAAGAAAAGGAAAAACACACGCCGGGGCATGGAGCAAAGGAGTAAAAGAAAACACACACCGTGGGTGTGGAGACCCTAAAATAAAGCAAAGAAAGAGAAATATGAGGAAGAAAAGTAGATTAATGCCCAAACTAAAGGAGTGTGATTGCCACCAAGGTAATTAAAATAGCAAAGGTAAGGTAAATACCTTGGAAAGAGGAGGGTGAAACACCTGCCCACAGGAGATGAAACCTGGAAACTGCGAATGAAAACGATCCGATATACAGTCGCTAACCAACCACAAATGGTCTTGCGATAGACCGCCAGAGCCTCGAAAACGGTTCAATATAGGGCCGCCAACGTGCACGCAGGACAGCAACTTCGGGCTTGGATCTCCACCCCTCTTGGCTGGCCAGAAGAGTTGGGCCTCGTGCTAGGAACCCTATAGACCTGCAAAAGAGTGTAGAAGCAAAGAAAAATAGCCCAGATCAGCCCAATGACAAGTGTGGTAACTATAATGCAAAGAAACCAAAGTGCATGCAAAAGGAAGGGTAGATACCTAGGGTGGTGGTTTTTTAACCCCTGTGGGGCGTGAAAAAAGATAGGTGGATGTTTAAAAGTGATGCAGGAAAGAGAGAATGTCGAAGAGGAAGAGGGAATATGCTTAGGGATGCTATGAAGAAGAGGAAGAACTAAAGAAGGAAAAACAACACAACTAGACCCTTGGAACTCAATACTCCCTGGACCAGAAGCCTTGTCGATGTGGAAGTAGTCTCTCCTTGGTTAGAAGTCACTCCAGGATGCAGCAGCACTTCGTGGCAAACTCCAGAAAATATCCTCCTCAACCCATGAAGCCAATGGTTCTATTTATGGACCCTCAAACTCTCTGGACGACTTGGAGAGATCCCAGCTAAAAGTAGGGCAGAGTCCAGCAAACTCTCAAAGATAATATTTCCAAGAGTCCATAGAAACAAATAGAATCTTCTGAGGACCTCTATTGAGAGAGAAATCATCAAACAAGGACTCTAGTCCGTCCACGGCATAGCAGAGAAAGAACAATCCTAACAGGACTCTCTGTCATCGCAAATGGTCCTACGATAGGCCGCCAGCCATCATAAATGGTCGAAGTTTAGACCGCTAGGCTTGGTCATCCAGCAAGAGGATAAGGCTTTGAAAGAAAAGATGTTTGAACAAGACTCTGCCACAGGAAAACGGTCTAATATTGGGTCGCCAGACAGCCACTAACGGCCATACGATAGACCGCATGGGCTCAGTGCACATTAAAGGATAAAATTGAAAGGAAGGATGTTGGCTGAGGACTCTGGTGTCATCAAACAGTCCATAATGGAACCACTAAACGTCAGCAAACGGCTGATAGATAGACCGCCAAGGGCGTAGGCATGGCAAAGCAAATGGAAGCCAATTAAGCCTTAAACGACGGCAAAAGTCATAGAGCGAGGCCCAACCAGGGAGAGTGACCCATAAAAATAAGCCTTAATACTGACCAAGATGGCCCTATAAACGGTGAATAACTCGAGACGTCATGAAGATGAATAAGGAAATGACCCAACTCATTGGTCATAAAACGGGTGTCCACAGATGCCCCTCCTTAACGTCCTCTTTGCAGGGAAACGAGCGGACGTGAAGTGAAGGTGACACGGAACATAGACGCAAAAAGCTAGGGAGTATAAGCTGAAAATGAATCTGAAGAAGTGTGTGTTCGGAGTTTCTTCAGGGAAGCTACTAGGCTTTATAGTTAGCAAATGGGGGCTCCAGATTGATCCAAATAAAGCAAAGGCTGTCATGGACATGCCTCTGCCTAAGAATATTATGGAACTCCAAGAATTGATTACAATTTATCAGAAGATTCATATCCCATCATTCTCAAAGGTGCTGTCCATTCTATGAATTGCTAAAGGTGGGCGTCAAGTTTGAATGGAACGAAGACTGTCAAAAGGCCTATGAGGACTTAAAGGTCTATCTATCTAATCCCCCAGTTTTGTAACCTCCTGTCCCTAGGAAACCCCTAATCCTATATATCTCGGTCATTGAGGACTCCCTACGGGCGGTCTTAGCACAAGTAGACGATGAAGAAAAAGAGCGTGTAGCATATTACCTCTCCAGGTTATTCAACCTGGCTGAGTCCAAGTACACCGCCATGGAGAAGACTTGTGCCGCCTTAGTGTGGGTAGCTCAGAAGCTCAAACACTATTTCCTCACCCACCTAGTTAGGTTGATCTCTAAAATGGACCCAATTCACTATCTCTTAGAGAAGCCCATCCTTTCTAGCTGGTTAGCTCGCTGGCAGAGCTTCCTCTCTCAGTTCGATATCACGTTCGTTGTTCAAAAGGCAGTCAAAGGATATGCCATCGCTGAGCATCTTGCCCATCTTCCCATTCCTCACACCGACTCTATTCAAAATGATTTCCCTGATGAGCATCTCTCTACTATCTCTCATTATCCCTTTTGGTCTCTGCACTTTGATGGTGCACTCAATTCTCAAGGCTGAGGGATAGGCGTTGTTCTCCTCACTCCGAAAGGGGTCATGATTCCCTTCGCTTATCAGCTCTGATTTCCTGTTACCAATAATATCTCTGAGTATGAGGCTCTCCTAGCCAGTTTGAAGTATGCCTACCTCTTAGGTGCGTGCCACTTAAAGATCATAGGAGACTCGCAGCTTGTCCTGCGAGAAGTTCTGTCCACTTACCGCACCTATGACCCGAAGCTCAAGCCGTATCAAGATTTGGTCACGCTCTTAGCTAGGCAATTCCACAAATTAATCTACATCCATACTCCCCGATCTCAGAACATCCTAACTGATGCTCTCGCATCACTTGCTTCCTCCTTATCTTTCCCTCTCAGTCAGAGCATTGAGACTATCGTCATTCAGAGACTGGACGCACCCTCTCTCCAAGATCCTTGGTACATCAACCTTAGGAAAACTGTAGAGGCAAGGGCTGAGAAGGAAGAATTAAAGGAAGTGCCTTTGACGTAACTGGAAGAGATCCTAGAGGAAGAAGAATTGCCTTGGTATCATGAAATCGAGCTATATTGTCGAGATGACTCATTCCCAGAAGGGGCAAGCGCTGAGCAACGTAAGGCAATAAGAAGAGCCACCTCGAAGTACACTATCATTGCAAGAGAATTGTACAGGCATGCTACTAATGGAATACTCATGAGGTGCTTAGATGACGATGAAGCTTGGAAGGTAGCTGAAGCAGCCCATTCTAGTGAGTGTAGAGGTCATGTCAACGGCCAGGCTCTAGCGAAGAAAATCCTTAGGCAGGGCTATTATTGGCCCACTCTAGAGGAAGATCCCCCCCCCGCCCCCCCCCCCCCCCCCCCCCCCCCCCCCCCCCCCCCCCCCCGCCCGCGCCCCCCCCCCGTATGGCCACCGATGCCCACCACCCACCACCCACCATTTCCTCCTCTGGCCTCCCACTAGCTAGATCTAGTTGTTGGGCGGATGGAGGAGGAGGCAGTGGGTGGTGGGAGGTCATGGAAGGGCAGAGGGAGTCAGCGGTGGGCAATGGGAGGCTATGGAGGGTGGAGGTGAGAGGGAGTGTTGCCTAGATATGGCTATTGTCCTAGAGGGGGGTGAATTGGATATTAAGAAATAATTGTAGTAGGATGAACTAAGAATTCAAGCAGATATGATAAAATAGCACTAATATAGATTATACTAAAAAAACTAGAGTGTTGCAAAGGTAAAATGTGAAGAGATGAAAGTGCAAGAGCAAACACACAAGCGACATGGTTCAGTGCTGATCTCCAATCAGCCCTACGTCTAGTACCTATCAAGCATTAGGTTTTCCACTAACTCCCTCAACATGGAATAGTACAAAGGTTGTTTTTGCTCAGGTCTTCAGCTCACCATGGACACTCTTACACAAGAGCCCCAGCTAACTTGTAGGCTTGTCAAACCTAGCTATTTCTACTGGTGTTTAGCCATACCCTAGGCACTCACTCACTGGAGTCCCAGTTGCTTTAACAACACAGTCAAACCCAGGATTTCAAGTCTCCTATAAACACTCTTACCCACGAGTAAGGAATTCTCCCCTCAAAGAGAAGTGAACGACTGTTATGTGGGTTTACACAGATATATTCTCTTAATAGGTAGAGTAGTGTACAATGACTACAAGACTGTTCAAGATAAAAAGAAACAGAATGATCATGCAACTATCTTGAACATAAAGAGTGAAAGTCTTTGACAAAAATCAGAGTGGCGTGGAGTGCTTTTGAAGATGCAGCAGAGTAAATGCTTGAGACTTTCTCTTCTTAGGCTCGTAGGAGAAAAATATGTTGAGGAAGAATTTGGCTTTGGAAGCTTTTAACACTTTTGTAATGAACACTCTGAGCTTTGGAATCAAGGATCTCACTAGAATGCTCTCTTCGTGATATTCTCTCATCGTGTCATTTCTTCGTGGTTTAGGTCACATATATATAGTTCTTTACATGTCCTAATTTTGTTAGATACAAGCCACTATTTGTTTAGATAGAACCAAGTATACGTTACATACAAAAGTAAGGAATGTTAGACTAAACATGTATAGGCCTTTGTCTTTCTTGTAGCGTCATATCTGATTGTCTGAGATAGATCTACTCTAGCCATTTATTTTTATGTTTCTACTTTGAAATGTAATCTAGTGGTAGTGTTTAATATAGAATGTCTCTTCCTTTCTTATGTTGTCATGTAGAAGGGAAAGGTCATTAAGAATATGTAGTCATAGATATAATAGAATACCTTCCCTTATCTAACATAGGCTGGCACGTGTTAGTTTTCCTGCCATTTTGTCTAGTTCTTTCCTGAAACAAGTCGAACAAGGACTATCTTACCAAGGTTGTCAGTCAAATGTATTTGCAAGGATTGCGTGCATACATGCCTTTTTGTCAGCATGGAGCTGGCACTGAAGACACCTACGAACGTAGGTAGAACAATCTTCCTCTAGGGTTGGCCAGTAGACTAGTAGTCTTCAGATTGGCAAGAATGGCTCGTGGAGGGCATCGTCCCGTGGCTTTCTTCCTCCTCCTGGGTTAGTGCGACCCTCCACTTCCTCCTACTGCAAGAAGAATGGAGAATGTTTAGCCCATTCGTATTTTTTTTCTCAAAGTAAAATCGCAGCCGATATATACTCACATAAAACGATGCTTAAAAGACCATAAAGCCCATGATAAAACCTTCTCAAAATGTTACCCAAACTTATAGAGATGCCCTAGGGGTAAGGGTGCAAAAACCCAAGCCAAATGGATCAAGTAATGGGGGTTTCGAAACCAAACCGACAAACATGATCCGGGCGCACCTGGACAAGTGTCGACTATTAAAGTCGACACCTTTTCCAGCGTGTACTGTCCCGTTAAAAAAAATAGGACCCAGGGTGAAAGTTAGGGGTTCTTTTTGAAGCAGACAGAGCCCCTGATAAAAAGTGTCGACTGGCTTGTAGGTGTCGACTCTTAGAGTCTACACTTGCATCCTGTTGCGCCCAGGCAGCAGGCTGGGGTACAAGTGTTGACTTTGAGAGTCGACACTTGCAGTTCCAGAACCGAAGAATGTCTTAAGTAGTAAAACCAACCCAAAAACATTAAAAATGCATCAAGCCCAATCTAGCCACATTAAAATACATTCAAACAAAAATTCTTACCATGGATCCAATAGATTGAAGGCAATTTATAAATCAATCCTTCACTTTCCAATTTCCACAGCCAATTCACTCAAATCAATCCTACCTTTGGCATTAATGCAAACACTTTGACTTTTATCCTTCCTGTCCTGAACCATAGATAGCAATATCATGATAAGGAGTTAAATGAATACTAAAAGAGCAGCTTACATCAAACTTTAGCCTACATTATCAATCCCAAACCAAGGTTGATGTAAGCACATTAAATTTGCCATCTAACATGCAATATAAGAATGTCATTCTCAAACCATGAAAAGTAGGCATGAAGGCACTTTGAAAACACCCATTTTTCCCAACTCAATGTTAGAAGGATATTACCATGCATTCATTGTGATATTCAAGATGTCTACCATCAATATCAATCCTACAAAAAGCACAATAGAATCAAGTTCAATTTTTCTCAATCCAAAAATCAAATCCAACTCAAAACTGAACTTTCACAGCCCATTAACATAAAGAGTGTATGCATTAAAGGGATCAATGTCAATGCATATGCTTTAGGCATTAGCCAAAAGTTTATGCAATGTGACCCTAGGTTGATGCAGATAGAGAAATATGTAGCTCAAAGGTCTATACATAATGTCCAACTGAGGTCGACGCATATAAGCCCAAGTCTGAGCATGAGAAGGGCAAGGTCTGTGCATGTTTGAAAAACACCAAAGATGGGTCGACACACATTTCTATGGGTGGATGAGCATCTTGAAACAGGTTGGTGCACATTGTGAAACACTCTATTGATAGGTCGGTGCACATTTGAAATAGGTCGATGCACATATTGAAATAGCCTATAACAAGTCGGTGCACATTTTGAAACAAGTCAGTGCACATTTGAAATAGGTCGATGCACATTATGAAGCAGGTCGATGCACATTATAAAGCAAGTCGATGCACATTGAAAACCATTTATCCTTTTATGAAGAACTAGAAACCAATATGGCCTTATGTACCAATCCCACGCTAGAGGAAATTAAAAGCACTATTTTCTCTCTACCTGGCAACTCTTCTCCTGGGCCAGACGACTTCACTGGAGGTTTCTTCACCTACTGCTGGGACATTATTGGAGATGATGTTACTCGTGCCGTCCAGAGTTTCTTTCAAGGATGGGGGTTACCGCAGGGAGTCACCTCCACTATTCTCTGCTTAATACCTAAGGTAAAGAACCCCAACTCCTATGCGGACTTCAGACCTATTTGCTTATGCAATTTCATTTACAAAATTGTGTCCAAAGTCATCTGTGACCGGCTGCGCCCCATTCTTCCACTTATTATCTCCGATCAACAAAGTGGTTTCATTAGTGGCAGACTTATCACTGCCTGGCTCCGTTACTGCCCTCCTTGATATCTAAGGAGAAAGGGGCCTTCATGAAGGGGGCGTTATATAGTGGACAACATATCCTTGTCCAGGCAGCTGGTAAGGGATATCCACAGGAAGGTCCGAGGGCACAATGTGGTGTTAAAATTGGACATGGCGAAGGATATGACCGGATGGAGTGGGATTTCATTCTCGCAGTCTTGAGGAGATTTGTTTTTTGCTCTAGGCTCATATCTCTTGTGGCTTCACTGCTCACCAACTCCTGGTTTTCGGTGAATTTCAATGGAACCATCATGGGGTTCTTTAAATCCTCTCGGGGGATCAGGCAGGGGTACCCTCTGGCTCCCTATTAATTCATTTTGGCATCGGAAGTGCTTAGCAGAGGCTTGCAGGAGGTGTTTGCATCGGGCAGGATTCAGCCATTTAGTGGTCCACGGAATTGCATGCAGGTATCACATTTTATGCCGATGACACTATAGTATTCTTGAATGGTGCAGCTAGGAACATCAGAGTCCTCCTCCAATTTCTGTAGAGGTATGAGAGGTGCTCAGGCCAGAAAATTAATGCTGGGAAAAGTTCCTTTATCTTGTCGTCTAAAGCCCCGAGGCTGATGGCTCAAAGGCTGAAGAATCTGACTGGATTCAAGCAGCACTCTGGAGTCACTAAGTACCTCAGAGTGCCTCTCAAGGAGGGGAGATACACCAATGTGGATTTTAAATTTTTGGTGGAAAGGGTGGCCATTAAGCTGGCTAGGTGGCAAACCAAGTTGCTTTCCCAGGCAGGTAGGGCGGTTCTGATTAGATCAGTATTGGGAAGTTTACCAATTCACCTGGCGTCGGCCCTTTCGATCCCAAAAGGTGTGGTAAATCATATTGATAAATAATGCGCTAATTTCTTCTGGGGAGGCAGTGAGGATTCTAAGAAACGGCATTGGGTGGCTTGGTGTAATCTGCAAAAGCCTTTTAACGAAGGCGGGCTTGGATTCTGGAGCTTGGATCATGTCCAAGTGGCACTAACAGTCAAGCAAATTTGGCATATATTGCATGGTTCCTCTTTCTGGGCTATGTATGCGAGGCACAAATACTTGAAAATGCACTTTCATGATGTCCCTGGTACTTTCCCGGCAGGAATTTCCAAGAGTTCATTCAGCTTAGCTAGGACCATGATACTGAATAATTCAAGGTGGATTGTGGGGAATGGTAATAGCATTGATTTTCTCAGAGATGTGTGGATTGGGGATCAGGCTCTAACCAATTTCCTCACACGCCAGCATCATGACCTCTCATCTAGGCTGGCACGTAAACCAATAAAATATCCTTGTCTGACATCATAGCCTTCCGCCTAAGCCGATAAATATTATATCTTGACATCATGGCCTTCTGACTAAGCCAGGTTGTATGGCGTCATGACTTTACGTCTAAGCCGTTAATACTCTTGTCCGACGTCATGACTTTCTGCCTAAGTTGATAAATATTCTTCCTTGGCGTCATGGCCTCCTACCTAAGGCAAGTTGTACGGTGTCAAGACTTTACGTCTAAGTCGTTAAATATTCTTATCCTACGCCATGACTTTCCACCTAAGCCGGTAAATATTCTACATTGGCGTCATGACCTTCTGCCTAAGCCAAGTTGTACGGCGTCATAAATTTACGTCTAAGGCGTTAAAAATTCTTATCTGGCATCATGACTTTTTGCCTAAGTTGGTAAATATTCTACCTTGGCGTCATGGCCTTCCCCCTAAGCCAAGTTGTACGACGTCATGACTTTACATCGAAGCCATTAAATATTCTTGTTCGGCGTCATGGCCTTCTGCTTAAGCCGGTAAATATTCTAAATTGACTTCATGACTTTCTGCCTAGGCCAAGTTGTATGGCATCATGACTTTACTTCTAAGTCTTTAAAAAATTCTTATCTGGCGTCATGACTTTTCACCTAAGCTGATAAATATTCTGCCTTGACATCATGGCCTTCCGCCTAAGTCAAGTTCTACGGCATCATGACTTTACGTCTAAGCCGTTAAAAATTCTTATCTGACGTCATGACTTTCCGCCTAAGCCGGTGAATATTTTACCTTAGCGTCATGGCCTTCTGCCTATGCCAAGTTATATGGCATCATGACTTTACGTCTAAGTCGTTAAAAAATTCTTGTCCGGCGTCATGACTTTCTGCCTAAGCTAATAAATATTCTGCCTTGACGTCATGGCCTTCTGCCTAAGCGAAGTTGTACGGCGTCATGACTTTATGTCTAAATCGTTAAAAATTCTTATCTAGCATCATGACTTTTCGCCTAAGTCGGTGAATATTCTGACTTGGTGTCATGGCCTTCCACCTAAGCCAAGTTATACGGCGTCATGACTTTACATGTAAGCCGTTAAAAATTCTTATCTGGCATCATGGCTTTCCACCTAAGCCGGTAAATATTTTACCTTGGCATCATGACCTTCCACCTAAGTTAAGTTGTACGGTGTCATGACTTTACGTCTAAGCCGTTAAAATTCTTATCCGGCATCATGGCCTTCCTCCTAAGCTGGAAAATATTCTGTCTTGGCGTCATGGCCTTCCGCCTAAGCTAAGTTATGCGGCGTCATAACTTTCTATCTAAGCCATTAAATATTATCTCTTGTCGTCATGACCATCGATCTAAGCCGACAAATATCTTACCATTGGCTCGGAATTGTTATCCGAACCAATGAACGAAAAGACCCCATTTGGTTTCACACCAACCCTTGATCCCTCCAGGGATTCACCATAACATATGACACCTTCTCTCCACCGCCATGACATCGATCTCCTAACGTCAGAATCGTCAACCTGTGGGCATGCCCATTAATCCTTTTTAAAAAAGAGAGAGAAAAAAGAAAAGGAGATTAAAAAAGAAAAGAAGAGAAAAAAAGGAGGAAAAAAAAGAAGAGACCCTCAATCTTTACTCCATCATGCACTTTTTTTGGCTAGGTACTCTCTTCTTTTAATGAGAAGGGGGAACCTGGGATCGAAATCGGGACCTCCTCCAAGGGGACGGTGACACGGGACAGAGGAGGGGGTCATCTGTCATCTTGAATCATGTCTACTCATGCCACTGTGATTTATAATATTCTCCAAAATAGCGTCAATACGGGTCGCCACGTCTTGAAATAGCGTCATCGTGGGTTGGTGTGTTTTGCGATTTCTTCTAAATCATGTCACCGTTGTCTGTCATAGTTCGATGAAGATCATAGTTATCACGAAAACCGCGACCAGAACACATCAGGAGGGGATGGCGCATTTTGAGTCATGAATGTGCCATGTCAGGCAACTGCATTCAACACAGAACTTGCAGGTTTTTCTGTTCTCCCAAAAGATGCTATGTTTCATATCTTTGCCGTCGGTGAGAATGGCAGTTGGTGTGAGGGGGCCTTTGTGACCCTGAGAGAGGCGCTGGGTGGTGGTCCCAGACAGGGGATGTGCCTGGACGACTGTTGGTGGGCTGGGCAGGCGGCCACGGTGTTGATGGCGGGGGAAGAAGGGTGGAGGCTGGAGAGGGTTGCCACTGGTGCAGGAGGATCATCGACAGCCTTGGTGCAAGTGGAAGAGTGTTGCCGAGCAGTGAGCGGTGGTGACGGTGGTGGCTAACGACGGTGGTCACGGTGTTGAGCAGTGGCAATGGATGACGGAGAAAGGTGGGATGATGGTGGATAGGGTAGGGGAGATCGATTGGGGCATCACGCCCGTCTCCTTCTCAAAGACAATGCAACCGTGGAGGCTTCACACCTCCTAGGGCATCTCACCTCTCCTCTGTCTCAGAGACAGTCTCCATCGCAGAGACAAAGGCAATCTCTCATGGCTTACAAAGAGAAGGTTTCTTCAATATTTCATTCAACTGATTATTCCCCTCTAAAGGGGATACCAGTCTCTTCAATATAGACTAAGCTACGAGACGTAAAAACATTTCAAGCTCCCCTTCGGGATTACAAAGCTTTAAAAGCCCTAATAAAGAACCTATTAATGAGTCAACACCCTTCTGATAACCTTTACATAGTAAATATAAAACCTAAATGGATTGATTAGTGGCTATGAGGTCCAATCTATTAGATAAGCTGGCCGTTGAAGTCTCAAATTGTGCGAGAGTTGGTTGCTGGGTGCTCAAAATCGCGTCCACACGCTCCGATGTGATTCTGAATCACGTCCACCCTCCATGACGCGACATGATTTTTGAACTGCGTTAACATTGCATTTACTGTAGCTGGCACGTTTCAAATGACTTCTGGAGGCCGAGCTATAGCCCTGGGTCATCAGCCCCTCAGTCGGAGGTGGTGAGATCATTACGACAAGCCGTGAGCTCCCTCCATCTCAAGAATACACATGTTCTAATGATTGGAAATAAAAGGGAAATGTTAGATCCTTGGCACCCAAATCTTCGTGACTATATCTTGGCATATCCTCGATCAAGTTATCTACTAAACAATTTCAATGATTCTCAGATCCAATATTCTATTCGTGATGATTATGGTCAAATAAATTTTGTGGATATATTTATATATGTGGAAAGTATGGAGATGTTATAACAGACTGCATCAACCAGAGACTGAGCAACAGCTAGGCAACTCGAACACCCATTCTACAAAGAAGAAGGGAAGATACTTAAAAGAAAGGAAGAGAAAAACCCATGCGAACTGCATGAAATTAAAGAAAAGAAGAAAAGAAAGGTCTTAAGAGAATAGGAGAGGAGTGGGCCCCACATCAGTTCCACTCAGCATGCCTCACCCCGACCGGCAAACCTCCTTGGCCGGTACGCCCTTCAGTCGAGCCTATTCCCAGGCACAGTCTACCCTCTGCTGGCCCGGTACACTCCTTCCCTGGCACACTCGGCCACAGCCTGTCTGGTACACCCCCCAGCTCCCAGTCCGATACACCCTTCTTCTCTAGTGCCTCTATGGCACACTAACCCAAGCCTTATCTTGGGCAGCCTCTCACCCTCTTTATACCCTATCTGGCATACCCCCAGGTTATATCAACTTCTCCTCCTGACCTTGCCCGAATATGCATGGACTTTAACCCCAAAACCTGCATGGACTCTGCCTGAACCTACCACTGGCCTCAACCCAAACATGTATGGACTTTAACCCCAAAACCTACCACTGGCCTCTACCCAAACTAGCATGGACCTCAGCCCTAACTAGCTTAGACCTTGGCCCGACTCTAGCACAGACCCTGTCCAGCTAGCATAGACCCTACCGAAACTAGCATGGACCTCAGCCCCAACTAGCTTAGACCTTGGCCTGACTCTAGCACAGACCCTGTCCAGCTAGCATAGACCCTATCCAAACTAGCATAGACCTCAACCCCAACTAGCTTAGACGTTGGCCTGACACTAGCTCAGACCCTGTCCAGCTAGCATAGACCCTACCCAAACTAGCATAGACCTCAACCCCAACTAGCCTAGACCTTGGCCTAACTCTAGCACAGACCCTGTCCAGCTAGCATAGACCCCACCCCAACTAGCATAAACCTCAGCCCTAACTAGCTCAGACCCTACCCCAGCTAGCATAGACCTCTGCCCCAACTAGCTCAGACCCTACCCCAGCTAGCATAGACCTCAGCCCCAACTGGCTTAGACCTTGGCCCGACACTAGCATAGACTTTGCCCAGCTAGCTTAGAATTTGCCTAACTAGCACAGACCTTACCTAAACTTCACATAGACCTTGCCCGGCACACACCCCAGTCTACCCTGGCCGGCACACTCCCAACATCCTTTAACACGCCCCTAGCCATCCCAGCCCGGCACACACCCCAGTCTACCCTGGCCGGCACACTCCCAACACCCTTCAACATGCCCCTGGCCATCCCAGCCCGACACACTCTCTGTCTCTCTCATCGTCTTTCCCCCATCGATACACTCTCTTTTCCCCCTCATCGTCTCTCCCTCACCGGCACACTCCGTCTTTCCCCCACCGGCACACTATCTTTCCCCCTCACCGTCTCTCCCTCACTGTCTCTCCCTCACCGGCACACTCTATCTTTCCCCCACCGGCACACTCTCTTTCCCCCTCACCGTCTCTCCCTCACGGGCACACTCCGTCTCCCCCCTCACCGTCTCTCTCTTTCTCCCTCACCGTCTCTCCCTCCATCTCTCACTCTCCCCACCGTCTCTCCCCCACACCGTCGCTCTCTCTCCACCGACTCTCCCTCACCATCTCACCGTCTCTCTCTCGGCACTATCTCCCCTCGTTGAGTGAAAATGAAAGAGGACATTTGTAGTCAATCTTGGGAACTTCTGAACTTTGCGAGTCAGTCATCGACCGACCTGATTGACCTGGATTGGGGTAAGACCGGCTGATCGGATCCCGATTCCCGATACTTCCTTTGTTGTGAGCAATTTAATCAAACTTCCCTTGCATTATTGCTTGAGGATGCTATAGAACTAAAATGTTTCCAATCCATCAGCCATTTGAATGTGTCATACAAGATTGAAGCCAAAGTTTTGGCCACTGTTGTCTAAACGTGTTGGATGGGATCTCAGGGAAGGAGACTGAAAGATGCTTTTCTGGTGGGTTACGAGGTGGTATTCTCTCTTAAAAAACGTAGGAGCAAGGTTGTGCAAATTAGACTTCAACGAAGCCTATGACAGTTCAGCGAAAATGTTTTTGGTCTTTCTTGGCCGTTCGTGGGTTTCTGGAAGGTTGGATCAAGGGGGTTTGGATCTGTGTTTCTTCAACCAGGTTTTCCGTTTTTCTTTATGGTAGTGTTCATGGATTTTTCTTTTTCAAGCGCAAGAAGTTCGAGGCATGGAGATTGGAGATTCATGATCACCTTTGCTGTTTGTAATGTTTACTAATGTCTTTGAGTAGGATGTGTAAGAAAGCCAAGAATTGGGCTGGATTCATAAAGTTCAGGTTATCAGATCTTCCTTGGATTTGTTGCATCTACAGTATGCAGATGATGTGCTGACTTACTGGAAGGGAATGTTCATAAGCCAAAGATTCTTAACTTCAATTTGGAATGCTTTAAGCGAGTTTCAGAGCTTAAAATTAACTTTAGCAGAAGTTCTGAAGTGCTGGAATCAATGTCTGAGGAGGAACTTCTAAGGGATCCCGCCCCAGCTGCACCTGGAACCGGTTGCTGTCCGGCATCCCAATAACTTGGTGGTGTCGTATTCGGTGTCTCCTCTGATGGTGATGGCCACAACACAGCAGTAGGGTGAGGGGAGAAGTGGGAAGCTGCCACAGATGTGGACGGGAGGAGTCAGAGACGGGAGTGCTTGGGCTTCCAAGCATTTTCTCCGATGGTTCGATTGGAGAATAAGAGAACTCCACAGATTGAATCGGGGAGTTCCGATCGGATGGAAATGTACGGCTTGGTGGAGAATTCCAAATGGAATTTGGAAATTCTGATCTGACTTACGTCCCTAGTCTCACTGGAACATTGTGATGTCTAGAACACTCAAGGATGAGGAAGTGGATGAGTATTTGTCCTTCTGAATCTTCTTCAATACTCAAAAGGGATAAGATTTGTTGGGCAGCAAATGGGGTATCTTTTCAGTAAAATTGTTGCATCAGATGATAGGATCTTGATCTCATTTTCTATGCTTCAAGTGACTCTGCAAGTTAAAACTCCTCTCAAAATTAAAGCATTCATGTGGCTGTTGATCCAAAGAATAATTATCACTAAGATGTATTGAAGTAAATGGTGTTCTAAGGGTAGATCTACTGCACACTCTGTGGGTAATAAAGAGAAGAAGTGGATCACCTCTTCTTTTGAGTGTCAGATTAACAAACAGGTCTGGGACATTCTGGCCAGATGACAGTTCAGAAGCGCAGTTTTTTATTCTGTAGAAGAATTGTGATTGAAGTTTGTCTTGGCAAGAGAGAGAGAGTGTTACGCTGGAGGTTTGTGTCTTTGATTTTTTTTTAGACCCTTGACATGCATACAATAAGAGTTTTCCCTATGGGGACTTTGCCTCTCTTGACATGCCTTTATTTCATAATCTTGTATTTATTGAATTTAACTTTGGTATTCATAATAGCCCCCTTTTGGCTAGATATATATGAAAGCTCACTTTGTTTTGGGTTGAGACTGGCCCTATTTGAGACTCCTCTCGTATTGGGAGTATTTAGGTTAGTCATCTCATCTATCAACCTCTTGCCCCTGCACTTGGCCGAGCAAAGAAGAGAAAAGACTTCCATGTATACCCATGGTGTGGCCAAAGCAGCAATGGTGTTTACCAAGGAGGCTGGCTAAGGACAACGTGTAGCATGTGTGGAGTGCCCAACTAAGGGTTGTCCTTAACGAGCGAGGAGAGAATGTCGAACTCCCAACAGGAGGTTCTTATAACCAAAAGAATGCTACAAAAGCAAGCCCAAGACTCTTTCTGAAACTCAATAAAGATAAAGACCTAGGATAAATGCCTAAACTACCACTCTTAACCTAGTTAAGAAATAATTCTTTTTGAAAACCATGCGTGGGGATGCAAACTTATGCAAATATGTTACCTTGCGACCTTACTGAAGCAGCTGTCAGATTTGTCGTCCTCAGTAGAGAAGAATATAAGAAGCAAGGAGTTGAAGTGGCTTAACAAGAAGGAGTGGTCCTAAGACCTGACTCAGACTAAGAAGGAAAAAGGAAAGGAGGTGAGGGCTAGAACTCCCTCACTAAGATAGGGAGACCCTAATCACATGGAAGGTCTATAGAAAGAAAGGGAAATCAAAAGGAGGGGTGACAACTAAAGCCTCAGATGCTGTAGGAGAATGGGCAGATACCCAAAGTAGTGGATGTGGAAGAAGTTGGGTCAGACTCGATATCAGGAGGAATTAAGAGAAGGAATTGGTAAATAGAAAGTGGTGGATCCAGAAAGTATGGAAGCAAAGGAGGAGAATCATGATGGGAAGAAGAATCATCTGGAGGCTCTAGAGGAAGAGTGTACTGAGGGATGTGACGCCCTGTGAAGAGGTATGGGAAAAGATAAGTTAAGAGGAAGAAGAGAACAAAGGACGTGATGTCCCAGAGGATCAAGAGGATGAATTAGAAGAAAGATAAGAAGTTCGAAGGTTCTGGAGGAATGGAATGAGAAGGGAAGCGATGCCCAGTAGCAAGTATATTGGAAGGGATAAGAGAAGAATCTGAAGGTTTCAGAGGAGGAAGGTAGAAAGGGGCATAATGCCCAAGGAGATCGGAGGGAAGATAAGATGGAGATCTAGAAGTCCAAGAGGAGGCAAATATCGAGGGACATGATGCCCTGGGGGAAGATAGAGAGAAAAAGATAGAAAATCTAAAGGTTTCAGAGGAAGAGAATGGAAAGGGGTGTGGTGCCCGGAAAGGATAGTGGAAGGGGCATGATGTTCGGTAAGGAGAGATAAATTCGGTGGATCCGTATATAGAGGTGTGGAGGGGCACGATGCCCAAGAAGGGAGGTCCGGAGGCTCCGGTGGGAGAAAATGGAAAGGGGCACGATGCCCCGGGAGAAGATAGAAATCTGGAGGATCCGGATATGGAGGTGCGGAGGGGCGCGATGTCTGAAAAGGGTTAAAAGATAGAAAACCGGCCAACTCCAATTCTGATTTTTCGAGGTCTTGTAGATTTTTCACGAACCACAACCCTCCGAAAAATGGCAATCAGCTACCTTCTGAATCCGACTCCCATAAGCTTACAATAAGCAGGCAGGCTCCGGACGCGTCGTGTTATTTCGCTTTCAACCCGAGGGCGCACCAGAGGAAAAGGTTGTGAAGGCAAGTGCAACAGACACCCATTGGGCCAGTGGTGAAGAAACCATTGTCATTAGGGAGGGAGGACCGAAAAGCAAACAGGGGAGAAAAGGTTCCAAAATGAAAGACAACCCAAAAAAAAAAAAAAAATAAGTCCTCTCAACGTGCTCCCAAGTTTCTGGAGGAGAGAGTCACAATAGCCATGTGGAGGAGTACACACCCTCCAATATTTAATGACTCAACCGTCTAGTTATGTGACCGCTTAACGGAGAAAATAGTATCTGAAGGGTAAGTGACAACAAAGGAACTAGCTGTATAAGTCATCATCGTCAGCCCCTGCGGCCGCAGATCCGAATGGATCAGACGCGGTAGTGCCCGCAGCCGTCTCCGACCGTTCCGAGAAACGGAACTCACTCCCAAAGCCTCTGGACTGTTGCAATGTCTGGGCGAACGCCTGGTACTTCCGGATATCAGCATCGCTCACACTCCTCCGTGCGAACTTCATCGATTCTTCGAAGTGAACTGCTTTAATTTCTGCCACCTCATCAGCAGCATCTTCTTCCATTGCCTCGGGATTCTCACTCCTCCTCCTCTCCCGTTCTATGTCCTGGAAAAAGCAGCAAATCACAAGCTTTATCAGTTTTTGCAAAGAAGTATGGTGAAATAACAAGAACAGAGCATCACCTCCGCAGAATTACATAACGACAAAACAAGAAAGAAAGAAAATGTGTCTGCTTCTACTTAAAAAAGTGCAGTGTAGAATTTATTGGGAAGTTAGGGTCTCAGTCTTTAACAAAAGTAAATTCAGCTAACATAGAATAGTACATGATCAGTCCCAGAAGAAGACAATTGTTGAACGTTTGTCACTACGAAGGGCCACAACGCTCAAACAGGGGAGCATAGACTGTGCATCAAATCAGGGCATAACTGAAATGGTATGTAAGGGATCATGGGTGCCTTGCCCTCTATAACCTTTAAGTAGTGCCAGCAAGGGCATAATCCACAACAACCAAAAACATCTATCGCTATTATCCCAAAAGAAACGAATTGCTGCCCAAAGAAAAGTTACCTCATTTAGCAATTACAGAAAAATAAATGTCATTTCAGAGCATGACGTACAAACTAACCTTCTCAATATTTTCTCGGATCGCATATTTGCATGCTCGTTGACATATCTCAGTAATATCTGCTCCACTAAAGCCTTGGGTATACTTGGCAAGCGCTGCTAGTTCAACATCTTTTGAGACAGGAGATTTCCTCAGGCAGGCTTTAAAGATCTGATAACGAGAGGCTTCATCCGGTAAAGGTATATAGATCAACTGATCCAGGCGACCTGGCCTCAACAAGGCAGGATCTATGATATCTGGCCTGTTGGTGGCTCCAATTATAAACACAGTTTTTTTTGCTGACATCCCGTCCATCTCTGTCAGCAGCTGATTGAGGACCCTATCAGCTGCACCGCCTGCATCCCCAACACTGCTCCCTCTCTGAAGTGCAGAAGAGGAAGACGAGTTTTAAACAGAGCAGCAGCAAGGGGAGTGTCACGGCAACAAAGTCTGGTTACAAAGATGATTGAAAACAAACCTGTGTGGCAATAGAATCAAGTTCATCAAAGAACAAGACACATGGAGCAGATTGCCGAGCCTTGTCAAAAATTTCACGTACATTCGCCTCACTTTCTCCAAACCACATAGTCAGCAATTCAGGGCCTTTCACACTGATAAAGTTTGCCTGACACTCATTGGCAATCGCTTTCGCAAGGAGAGTTTTTCCACAACCAGGGGGACCATAGAAAAGAACCCCCTTCGAAGGTGACATGCCAAACTTCTCAAACTTCTCTGGGTGCTCAACAGGATATTGAACGGTCTGCAGAAGTCAAGCAAAAATATGCTTAGCAAAAGGAAGGATAGACAGCAAATTATAAATGTGATGATTATCTGGATAATTTACCTCTTGAAGTTCCCTCTTGACATTCTCAAGACCACCAATGTCATCCCAGCTAACATTAGGAACTTCAACAACCTATTGATCAAAACTGGTTAGACTGAGGACGGAGCTTTCTTTTCCCCAGACAAAATCAGGGGATCTACTCATACAAACAAAGAAAATTAAGTGTTTGGGCACTCACAGTTTCACGCAGGGCAGATGGATTACTCGATCCAAGGGCAGTCTTGAAATGTTCGTTTGTAACCGCCATAGAGTTAAGTATCTCAGCATCAATTGATTCATCCTCCAAATCAATGATATCCATTTTCTCCCTGATGCACTGAAGTGCAGCTTCAGTGCAGAGAGCAGCAAGATCAGCACCAACATAACCATGTGTATCCTTGGCAATTCTTTCCAGATCAACCTGTCAACATAATGACTTTAGATTTCTGTATCTAATTTCAAAGAACACATGAATGTTAAAGAAGGTTTGAGTAGAGGAATGTTTAGTCCACTTACATCATCAGAGAGTTTCATATTTTTGGTATGAATACGGAGGACTTCAAGCCTCCCAACTTCGTCAGGGACGCCAATGTCAATTTCCCTGTCAAATCTCCCAAATCTTCTCAGAGCTGGGTCAATACTATTAGGCCGATTCGTTGCTCCAATTACAATAACATGTGCACGAGACTTCAAACCATCCATTAGTGTCAACAGTTGAGAGACAATACGTCTCTCAACTTCTCCGTGGGTTTTCTCTCGCTTTGGTGCAATAGAATCAATCTCATCAATAAAAATAATTGAGGGTGCATTCTTTTCTGCTTCCTCAAAAGCTTTCCTTAGATTGCTCTCACTCTCTCCAGCCAACTTTGACATAATCTCCGGGCCATTAATGCAGAAGAAAAATGCACCTGTCTCATTGGCCACTGCCCTAGCTATCAATGTCTTCCCAGAACCAGGTGGTCCATACAGTAGAATTCCTTTTGGCGGTTTAACACCAATTGACTTGAAAAGCTGAGGATGCCTTAAGGGGAGCTCAACCAACTCCCTAATCTGAGCCATCTGCTTCCTGACCCCTCCAACATCATCATAGCCAACTTCATCGAGCCTATCTTCATCTTCCCTCTTCACAGGCTCCCCATCACAAAAGATCTCTGTGTCAGGAGCAACCACGCAGTACTCTGGTGGATCCGCCTCAATTACCTTGAACTCCACACTTCTCATTCCTCCTCTGACAAGGAAAAGATCTCCTTTCCTCACAGGGCGATAGGCTTCCGAGAAATAAGCTACAGCAGAGAAGAAAAAGATGAATAAAGATAACTGGCACCTTCAGAAATCTGAACATCTCTCTCATTCCAGTATGCAAGGACTCAAACATGGCAAGAAAATAAGTTCATGCTGAAAGCTCATAAGGACAGCCCTTTCATACAAAACCGTGAACACTACAAATAAAAAATATGATGTAAACAAATAAAATTAATTCAAGGCAACAAGTCCATGTTAGGAAGAGAAAGAAACATTTTGCAACTGCAAACAACTTCCATTACAATGCTACACCATGGCCTCTTTGGGGCGAAAGAAACAATAGGACTTTCAGGGGGGATGTCAAAGCAGCGGAGAGTTTGGTGTCCTTTATTTGTGAAAGAGCGATTGGAGGGAGGCCCCGTTGTAATCTGGATGCTCACAACTCATCCCTTTTTGTTTTGTTGGAAGGATAGTGGAACCACATTGTCTTGGTGTAAGCATTATGATGTATAGGGATTTTTTTGGCTCTTTTTGAACACACTTGTTCATCACTCTTTTACTTTTAATACAATAGTGGTACCACCCACTTTCAAAAAAAGCTTCCATTACAATGCGACATAAATATACTGGAGCGGGGAAATGGAAGGAAGAGAATATTAAATATGTTCCACCAATACCCCTTGGCAGGAGGTTAAGAAAACCAAATAAAGTGGTATTATGTTAAACATGTCCAAAAGCACACAATCGTCTGATTAGTCAGAACGAGCGCACCACGGGCTTCTTCAAGCCCGCATAAATCGTCACCTCGGTGACTGGCATGCCCTCGCACTAATAAACCGAATAAACGAACGAAAAGATGAATAAACTAACGAATAGAATGAAGAGTCTCGAAAAGTGCGTCCACAGCTGCCACCCTCATAAAATGGTCTAACACGAGACCACCATTAAGGGTGTCGGTGGAAAATCATAAAATGAGACAAATAGCCATTTATCCCATAAAATGGTCTTTCAATAGACCGCCCACCATCATTAAATGGTCCATCGCGAGACTGCTATTCAAGTGGTCAGTGGAGAGGAAATAAAAAAAATGGGATAAATAAGCTCGTTCACCCCATATGCCAAGTTAAACCAAGACCCATTAAGCCTAAATCCAAGGAAATTTGAGAGCAAGCCTAGCCAGAGAGAAAATACCCATAAAATAGGCCCAAAGAAATGCCTTGAGATGGCCTAATAAGTAATGGACAACTTGAAGCATCAAAAGTGAGGGTAAGAAAATGACTCAACTCATAGGCAAAAAAGGGTGTCAACAGCATGGCGTCTAGCCATTTCACTCAAGTCCATCCCCTTGCGTATGAGGCATTATGATAATGGCAAACAGACCCGCATAGCAGGTCTGCTTACATATGGCACGTTATGATAACGACGCGCCCGCCATGATGCTGAATTTGCCCTTGACATGGGACCACGTGCCCGCCACTCACCCCGAGCGGGCCATTGACAATCCTGACTGCTAACTCAAGTTAGCTGGACCCTGGCCCAGAAGTAACATTCTTGGGACCAGCTTTAACTCCCCCGCATGAAGACACTCACCTCCCAAGACTCGTACCTGATCGCTCACCTCGAGCCGCGTCTGGCTTCCCACAGGTGCCAGCCAGCGTCCACCCCTGCCATCTAGTCTAGCCCTCCATCGATAACTCGGGCACATCCCTAGCTCCTTGTGGAGAGCACCTATAAAAATACGCAGACATCCACTTTATCCAGCATTGACCTAGGGACCGACCTACGTGTCAGATTTGTCCTGCAGCTTGCACCTATTGTATTTCAGCCTTCTAGGTCCACTTGTAAAGCCTATATGGCATCCATAAAGCAAGAAATCAATTGACTATGCATACCCACACTTGGGTCCCCGTCTCACCTCCGCGCCCATCGGCGTGTGTGTATGTCCAATCTTCCAGACTCCAGTTAATCAACCCTCCCAGTCAAGTGTGACGGTCATCCTATGATCGCAGGGTACGTTTGGTCCTATATCCATGGCCTCAGAAATATCTAGGCTCTTCTTCAGCATAGAACAAAGGTGTTTAGATTTAATCTGATGTAAATAAACACCAGCTGCTTGCGGCTAGTGGGGAATGACGTCTTGTATATGAATCCCCACAATCGCCTACATAGTCGCACCCGTGGAACCAATCTCTCTCTCCACGTGTCGTCCGACAGCCTCGTGCTCACGTGCCGCATCTTGGCGACGTTTCTCCGGTCAACATTTGGTTGCAAAGGTGATTGTCGAGAGATCGACTGGCACACCCGCACCCTGTCCAATTACCCAATTATTGGTGATAAAAAAAGAAGAAAAAAAGAAGAAAGGGGCAAAGGGGCGGCCCACACACATAATTCTCTATTTTCTTGAGTTAGATGATATAAGGATATCAAGAGTCATAGTCTTATGTATTCGTGATCATTATTATTATGAAATAAAGTTAGAATTATGAGTAAATTACTTGTAAAGTCTCATTATGTGTGATTGTTTTGTGCTCTGATTATCTTGCTTGTAGGAGACTTACCATGCCAGCTATTCACGTTTCCTGAGAATTCTTTCTGTTGTATCAAAAGCTCGGGGTGTGACATGGTGCTCCACTGATTTCTTGTGACATAGGTGGCATGACTTTTGAGCGAGCACTCCTCGATTTAGGGGCCAGTGTCAACCTTTTGCCCACCTTTATCTATGAACAATTTGATTTAAGGGAGCTTAAGCCTACCTCAATAATCCTTCAACTTGCTGACAGGTCTGTTAAGACCCCATGGGGACTCATAGAAGATGTCATTGTTAAAGTCAATGAGTGCTACTTCCCTGTGGATTTCTTGATTCTTGAAATGGCCGCATCCCAAGAACTCAGCCACACTCCTATCATTTTGGGACGTTCCTTCTTGGCCATGGCTAAGGCCAACATCAATTGTGCAACGGGGATGATGGATATTTCATTTGGAGGCCAAAAAGTCTCCCTTAATGTGTTTAAGGCTTAATAATACCTGGACCAAGATGAAGAATGTCATGCCATTGATATCATTGATGAATTGATGGAAGATGGCCCGGGTATCCAGCACTATTTAGAGGAAGTGAGTGTTTTGCATGATTCGAGTCTGCCTACATCATGGTCCAGAGTCGAACCTCTGTCGACTCTACAATCTAAACCTACCCTTCCCTCTTTGGAAAGTCCTCCTCAACTTGTGCTTAAATCTCCTCCAGATTTCCTTAAGTATGTCTTCTTAGGCCTCGATCAAACCTTGCCAGTAATCATTGCCTCTGATCTCACACCCACTCAAGAGGATCAATTGATTGATGTTCTTCTGACTCATAAGAGTGCCATAGGTTGGACGGTGGCAGATCTCAGGGGAATTAGTCCTGCCACTTGCATGCACCACATTTATTTGGAAGAAAATGTCAAGCCTAATTGGGAGATGCAAAGGAGACTAAACCCGAATATGAAGGAGGTGGTGAAAAATGAGATAGTGAAGTGGTTAGATGTAGGTATCATCTATCCCATATCTGATAGGAAATGGGTCAGTCCAACTCAAGTTGTACCTAAGAAATCTGGGCAGATAGTGGTAAAGAATGAACAAGGGGAAGAGATGCCCACTTGGCTCACTACAGGATGGAGAGTGTGCATACATTACAAGAAGCTTAATGCCATGACTAAGAAAGATCACTTTCCACTCCCATTTATTCACCAAATCTTGAAAAAATTGGTAGGTCAAAAATACTTTTTTTTCCTCGATGGATATTCCGGGTATAATCAGGTGGCAATTTACCTAGAAGATCAAGAAAAGACCACTTTCATGTGCCCTCATGGCACGTTTACTTTTTGGAGAATGCCATTTGGATTATGCAATGCACTAGCAACTTTTCAGCGGTGTATGATGGCTATTTTCTATGACATGGTGGGAGAAGTCCTTGAGATTTTCATGGATGATTTTTAAATATTAAGGGATTCTTTTGAAAATTACCTTGCAAATTTGAGAAAAGCACTAGAAAGATGGTGCCCCGTCATGCCTTAAAATGGAGCTAAGTTCTTGGTGCTTCATAGCAGACATTCCCTACCTCAGGAAAAACCTTTGGCACCTAACAGTCTCTCCTTCCGGGCAAAGCCCTTGGTGCCCAGTCACATCTTAAAATAGATCCAAGCCCTCGACGCTAGGTCACAGATGCTCCCTACTTCAGGCTAAGCCTTCAGCACCTGACGGTCTCTCCTTTCAAGCAAGGCCCTAAGTGGTTGCTCACATCTTAAAAATGAGTTATGCCCTTGACACTCAATAATAGATGCTCCCTACCTCAGGCTAAGCCTTCAGTGCTTGACGGTCTCTTCTTCTGGGTGAAGCCCTCGACGCCTGGTCACGTCTTAGAATTGAGGTAAGCTCTCGGCACTCTATAATAGACACTCCCTACCTAAGGCTATGTCTTTAGCACATGATGGTTTCTCCCTCCAAGCAAAGCCCTTGACGACAATTGAGATTGACCAAAGTCCTCGGCACTCGATGCAAACATTCCCCCTCACTGACAAAGTCTTAGGCATCTCGATCGAACTGCATCCCTTACTAGACCCTCTCTCCAACGAAAGTAGATGGCCTAAGAATGATCAAGTGCGAGAGCACACACAAAAGGAGAAACAAAGAGGTCAGCTATTTATTCAAGAAAAAGTTTTTTTTACAGTAGGGGTATACATCAAAGGCCACCCTTGGGAGGTCGGGATATAGAAAATCCTCTGCCCTCACCTCAGGGTGTCTCTCTTGGATCATCCCAATCTGCATCGCCCACAGCCTATGGCAGACCTACTAAGAGGCTTGCGCCATGTCCTTGTGAAAGGCCTTAGAGCGCTTGTACTCTATGACCACCTCTTCACTAACCCGCTCATAGGCCAGGGCAGCGTTCTAGTTCAACTCTTTGAGCAAGCACTCCAGTCTCTTCACCTCTCGTTGGTCCTCCAATAGGCTGTAGAGGAGTTTTTTGAAGTTAGCGTGGGTGGCCGTCATATCCCGCCATACCATCGACACCTCTGCACCAGTGTCTACGACCCACTTCTTTGCCCCACTCAGGGTGGCCTCGACCTTGACCAAAAGTCACATATTCTCTGCCACCTCAAAGGTAGGTGGCTACAGAAGGTGAGCACCTTAGACACAACCACCAGTAGCTCCTGGGTCACCACATCGGAGAACCCCTGCATCGACAACCCCCAGAGGCACTATTCCTCCTCAGAGGGCACCAGTTGTCTCATGAACCTGTGGATGTTTTCGTCCGGCCACTCTGATGCCTCTGGATCAGCCCATGAAAGCCCATCCTACCTTCTCATTGGGGTGTTCGGTGAAACCCCAACACCAGGAACAGGTCCAGAAGAAGGTATTATGTAGCGCCCCACCTTATAAGCCAGTCCAATCTCTGACTTTCTTCGGATTTTAAGGGAAATGCCATAGTGGGAACAACCCAACAGAAATAGAATTGGTTGAGAGATTACATAAATAAAGAAAATACAAATATCAGTGGAAGAAAATTCCCATTCCATCAACTAAAATCACATACCATAACCACAATAGTCCAAGGTTATCAACACATAACTTTAGTGTTCAATATAATAGTCCATTATTACAACTTCAAACTTCATTTATATTTTTTTCAAAGACCACAGAAGGTGAAAAAAAATGGATATCATTCACTAAAAATCAGAATTGTCTGTATTTCATGCATACATATGGCAACTGCATTTATATGTCATGATGCATATCTCACATAGTTACTGAAGATTTGTTGCATACACTTCTCATATGCATACATCTTTTGATAGACTGTCATTAAAATGGAGTTGCACATAGGACTGCATTTGTACTACATTGTCCTGCATGATCTCATGGTATATCAAATGGGATGTTGGGAGAAGGGCAGATCATTTCTATCTAGAAATCCACCCTATGCGTAGAGGCTAGACCTCCGCCCATTACCATGGGTCAAAGTTGCATACTAAAAACAGTCTAGATATTCATGTGAATAATTCATTTAACTCCATGCATAGATTGTCATTGCATATGTTGCATTCAAAGTTGTCATACATAGCATGCAAATAGAGGGAGTAAATGAAAGCCATTCTGTGTCCATTGCTTAGTTGTTTCCAACATTGACTTCATTGCATGTATTTCACTCAGAATTCAGTCACTTAGTGCATAAAGTCAGTTATAGCAATTCTTATGCTTCATGCATATTTTGTTAGACTAAGATCCATGCATAATCTTCATATCATAACTGTCTTTTCAATGCATTTAGATAGGGGGAGATCAAAAGTGCTCTTCATTCATGCATGTCATTCTTCTCTGTTTGTCATATACATTTTTGCTAGCTCTTACATATAGTCAGGGGGAGCATATAACATGTTTTTGTTCCTTCACTATCTAGTCATCACCTTGCTCATCCTGCTATCTCTGCTCTTCTAGTAACTTACACTATCAGTTGGCATCTCTTGCCTACATCTGTTCTAAACTCACTTATGCTGAATACTCTCTTGAATCTGAAATCATTATTTGTTACTCCGGTAATTGCTGAGGGGAGCTTCTCTTGAAAAATCTCCTTGAGTTTCCTTGTAACAACTAGATAGTATATCAAAAGGCTTAGTTGAAAAGAAAGGTCAGGCTTATTTGAAAAGTTAACCCTTGCGTGAGAAGATCCTTGGATCCAACCTCCGCCAAGTACTGATCTCAATTGTGGTTTGATTACCAGCTTGCCTTGTAATTCACATTTCTTGTTGATATTTGTGATTGACATTTTTGTCACTACCTTCTTAAGCTAGTATGACCAAAATTTCACTTTTGCTAAGTTTTGAACTCTCCAATCATAAGTTCAGCTGACTGCTTTCAAATGATTCTCATACCCTCTGTATATCCTTTGCTGCACATTTCCTTGAAAATATCTGTCATAATCTGACATCATTCTGCTGCACTTTGAATAATTTTTCTTGAACTCTCATTGCTATTTCTTTGGAATCTACAATTGCTTAATGCATTCTTGGCAACCTTGACTACATGCATGAACTTCAAGTGCTTTTCACATATAATGCATGTTCTTGTTGAATCTTCTATTGATAATTGGCTGTTCTTAAACAGAGAATTGAGAAGATTTTAATTTGTATACCTTGATCACAAATATGAAAATCATTTTAACAAGGAATCTTCTATTATACAAGTTTATGAATGTTTGATTAATCAAATTGGTTTAAGTTTAATGTATTCATTGAGTTTGGCTTTGAATGTCTTGAAAATATCTAAATCAACTTTAATAAACTTTAACCAACACCCCAACTTCCTCCTTCTCTCGGCGACTGAACGGAGGAATCAGTGATATCCTCGTCGGAGTCATAGCATTGCCCAGAAGGAAAATGGAGCTCTCTGTGTGCCTATTCAAATGGAGCTCTCTGTGTGCCTATTCATAGGCCAAAGCGGTCGCTCGATGGTAGCCTTGGGAAAATCCCTTCCGCAGGCCCCGATGATAACCCAGCTCGTAGTAAGCAAAGGTAGCCTGCTGGAGCGCCACCTGGTAACTCTCCGAGCATTTGTATTGCTCGAGTGCTTCCAACCCGGCCAGCTCTGCCTTCGCCTCGAGCTCGGCCGCCTTTCGTTCTGCCTCAGACTGGCTCTACTTGGCTTCGGCTCGCACGACTTGGGCCTCCGCCCACTGTCGCTCGGCCACTCGGACCCGGCCCTCAAGCTCTTCACGCTCGGCCTTCCATTGCTCGTCACACTCGACCTGAACTTTGCACTCTGCATCTAGAAGCCTATCTTTCAGCCCCACCATATAGCAGGCGTGAGTCAGCTGCTCGGTCACCTCCCGTGCCTCTTTCCAGCTCAACTCTACTTGCGCCTTGAGTAAAGCCCACCGGAGGTCTTCAAGGTCGACAGTCAAGCGTTCGATCTTCCGGTCGGACACGCCGCGGGCCCAAGATAGAGATTCCCTCTCCGACTCTAACCGAGCATACAAATCAGCCATCTCAGCCCCCAGCTAGGCCACGATCAAGCCGCCCTCCATGACTCGTTCGAGAACCACAGAAGGGGAGCTGCGTCCGAGGTCTCCTCGAATCACCTCCGACGTCACAGAACAGCATCTACGATACAGGGAGGCCCGGACGGTGAAGGCTCCCACTACGGGAGGGAAGGTCCTCTCTGGGACAGTCGGGATTGGGGCATCCTCCCTGAGTACCCCGACTTCTGGGGGCCCACCAGTTGGCTCGGAGCGGACAGGCTCACCTTGCGCATCCACAACCTCAGTCGGCTGGGATGGGGTTCCCTCACCTTGTGACCCCTCAGCCTCGACCGGCTTTGATCGAGCTCTGCCGTCCTGCACCCCATCAGCCTCCGTAGGCACCCCAGTATCGACCACCCCTGCCTGGAACGCATCCACCTCATCCGTGACTCCTCCTGCCACGACGGCCCCCTCTGATTAGACAGTTGAGAGAGTTAGCTGCGCACCCTCTTCGACGGGGTGAGTAGCCACCGCCTTTCTCACCCTCTTCCTCTCAGCAATCTTGGCCTTCATCGAAGATTACAACATCTTTTTCATGGGGTCCTTACGCTTGGCCCCACGACGCTTGGAAGATCCATCCCGAGCAAGCTGCTTGCCCTTGTTCCGGGCACGAGAAAAACTCCCGGATGCTTGAGGTCCATCGGGAGCAGGCGTCTCGTCCTCGTCGAGGATCACCACCTCAGCCGATGACGTCGCTTCATCAGCCACTCGCCTCGAGTCTGAGCAGACAAAATAGTACTATTAGAAAAAAAGCTGGCTAATCCGACCCAACATCAACACAAGGCCTTGAAGCCCTTACCTGGAGGGTTCACCATCCGAGAAGGATACTCCTCGATGTTGGCCTTAGTCATCAACTCAGCAGTGGATCAGTGATTCTCCTAAAGAAGGGTAGCCTTCTTCTCCACATCCGAGGAAATCACTGGACAAAAAGACTTTAACCCGACTAAGGTGAAAACCCGAAAGGACGCCTTAGGCAAAAATGGGTACCCCTCAGTGTGAAAACCCGCAAGGACGTACTGAAAAAAAGCTAAAAAGGGCCAGTCCTGGCGAAAACCCGAAAGGGCGGCAGGGCTGGTAAGGTGAAAAAAAAAGAAAGAAAAGGCCATCAAGCACCAGACTCGCTCTTCCTCAGCTCAACAGGGCGAGTCTCACTCTAAAGAGCTTCCTCTTGGAGCCCCTCAAGCCTACGACAAAAAGTCTACATCGACACGCGCAAGACTGCGCTCCTCGATCTCTTGGACCTCTCGCAAAAGCTCCTGGAGCCCCTCAAGCCTACAGCGAAGAGTCTACATCGGCACGCGCAAAACTGCGCTCCTCCTCGGTCCCCCGGACCTCTCACAAAAGCTCCTCCACTCTGTGGGAGGCCACCTGCTTGCGCTCGTAAGCGGCCTCAACCTGGACGCCCACCTCAGCCTGGGCCACCCGAAGTTTGCAACGTTGCTGTCCCTTCTGCTGCATCATTAGCTGAGTCCTCCGCCTCCGCTCCTGAATTGTGTGGAGGCGGACGAACTCCTACCATAAAGACGCAAGCTCAGTCATACAAGCGTCCCGAGAGAGACCAAATGCATGCATCTGGCAATCCTACACCAAGTTGAGGACCACTCGGCCACTCCGTCCCAAGGGCCCCTCTGAGGCAGCTTTGAAGCCTCACTAGCTAAAGCTAAAACAAAGAAAGGAGTTGCCTTAGCCCGTGTACGACCGACATCTACCCAGACCAATATGCCCTAAGGGCTAGTCTACATAAACCTTGGCTATCACAAGTCAGCGGTTAGCCAGTTTCAACATTCGGTGACATACCTCAGCGGTCAGCCGACACAACGACTTTTGGCCAACACACCCCCAAGGGTTGGCCAATGTCAATTTTCAGCTATCACATCTCAACAGTCAATCAACGACGACTCGGATGGATGCGCCTCTTTAAGACAGGCCTACATCAACTCTAGGCCAACAAGTCTCTCAAAAACAGACTTACATCAACTCTAGGCCAACAAATCTCTCAGAAGCAGGTCTACATCAGCTCTAGGCCAACAAGCCTCACCAAGCAGGACTACAACAACGACAGGCCAACAAGCCTCGTCGAGGTAGGTCTTCATCAACTACAGGCCAGCGAGCCTCTACAAGGCAGGCCTGCATCAACTTCGGATCAATATGTCCTAAGGACCGGTCTGCATCAACTTTGGCTAATGCACCCCCAAAGATTGACCAGCATCTAATTTCAGGCCAATATATCCCAGGGGACGATATACATTAGCTTTGGCCAATATAACCCTAAAGGTTGGTCGACATCGACTTCAGCTTTCTGGAAAGCAATGAAGCAGTGAGGTACAGCCCGACAATGATCTCCACATGTTACGGAGACTCGAGAAATTAAAAATAATGGAGAGCACGGACTGTCCGCCTCCACCTTCGGCTTCGACGAACGCTCCGCGGGGGACATTTGTTGGCACCAATTCTTGCCTACCTATATGTAAGGTGAGAACCTGCCAGCAGGTAGAACCTCCCCACTCCAGCAGGGACGGTAGCACATGGCCTCTCCGAGGTCATGTAGGAGCCCAATAGGTGTAGCAGCCCCATCCATGCCGGCAACATCCACCATTCAGTTGGCGAGCCTGTAGTAAAGTTGAGGATAGTCGCCGATAAATATGTTGCGACAAATATGCTGATACCCAGCGATACAATGCCTGCAAAGATACTTAGAGCTATGCTCATCACACCCTCCAAACCTAATCACCGTTGCGCAGCAACAGGGATTATTTTCCAGCCGACCTAAGCGGCACATACACCTTGTTCATAGAACCAACGACCACGCGGCCATTACCGTCCAATCTAAAGCGAACGACCGTCCGTTCTTGCCCCTGCCGGATTGTCGTCTGCTCACGCACAACCAACTGCGCCATGCCTTCGCCGGCCGCTATGCGCACCTCAAGCACGACGGGTATTTCCTTCATGACCGAATAGCCGTGGATGTTGATGACGTACTCGCCGGCTGGAAGACCGCGGCTAAACGCGTCTTCCCGATTGAACATGCCGCCGTCACCGCGCTCGCCTAGATCATCACGTAGGAGGTTGAACACCTTGCCGCCGCGATTGCTGTAGCCGACGGCTTTCTCTTCGCCTGGCGCCCTAACCCATAGGTCCGCGTCGTAAGGGCCATCTGCCCACACGATAGTCACCGACATGTTGCCGGGTGAGTGAATGGATGCTGCGTCTGATGCCTTAGGGTTGATGTTAAACATGACGAGCACCACCAACGCGGTCAGGCCCAAGAGCATGTTCATCAGTAAGTCACGAAAGAGGATGGCGTTCATGGCCGCCTGCCTATTGTTGCAAGAGCCAATGTAATCCCGACACCAACGCCGCCTGCAAAACCGACAAGAAGCGACAGCGCAACGGCGACATCAAGTGCGTCCATCACGCCACCGCCTTCTGCTCATCGAGCACGTCGGCAATCTCGATGAAGATGCGCGCGGCTTCGCGGAGAGACGCGGCACTACCATCGCCGCAGTAGCTACAGGCGGCAAAGTCAGCATACACATTGTCAATGTCTACTTCGGCATACGTACCCGGCACAATCTCACGGCGCGTTACGGTGCGGATGGGTGAGGCGCTAGACCGAACGAAGTTTTCGTCAATGCCCTCGGCATCCCAATGGTGCATAGACCGCCCATTGTCTTCTAAGATGTAATCCGCGCCGTAATAGTCGCTCGACGGGTTGGACAGAATTTTATATGCCTTACCAACGGTGTAGAATTCGCTATTAGCGCTACCAGCCCACACCAATTCGTCGCCGGCTTTGTATTTGCTGCTCATCCCAAAATCCTCCGATTGACACTCGTCCACAGCGCCAGCACAGCGCCAACAAGCGTCGAGTAGAACGCTACCGACATCCCGGCGAGCAAGGACGACGCAACCTGCTGCGCGCCGTCCGCTGTACCGACTGCGCTTGTGTCCATGCCGCTAAGCGCTAAAACAAAGCCCACGACATTCCCTATCAGTCCGAGCGTAACCAGCCATTCGGTAATGTCGCTAAGCCAAAGCCGGCCGGCCTTGGTTGCGGTAGCAATAAGCCCGCCGCCGAACACGGCCGTAATCAGGTAGGAGATATGACTAACATCCCCGACATAAACCTGCTGCACGTAGCCCAGCATCCATGCCCATACGACAAACGCCGCGGCGACTGTGTTGAAAATAACGAGGCGGTGTGTGGGGGTCACAATTCCTCAAGCCAGCTTCCCTTGGCCTTACCAAGCCTAGTCTTGATGCCTTTTAATATGGTTTTATTGGCATTTTTGACCAGCCCATTAGCCTGAGGGTGGGCAACCGAAGTGAAGTGGTTGCGAATTCCTAGGTCGACGCATCTGTCTCTGAAGTAATGAGAATCAAATTGTCGACCGTTATCGCTTACCATCACTCGGGGGATGCCATAGCGGCAAATGATCGACTTCCAGACGAAACTCCACATGATTGTCTCGATGATTCTGGCCGTAGCTTCGGCCTCGATCCATTTGGTGAAGTAATCGATGGCGACGATGATGAACTTTTTCTGGGCCTGAGCTGTAGGGAATGGCCAGAGGATGTCGATCCCCCACTGAGCAAATGGATTGGGCTCGGTCAGGGTGACAAGCTCTGACGCTGGTTGGTGGACCAGGTGGTCGAAGCGCTGGCACCAGTTGCATTTCTGGACATATGCTGAGCAATCACGCTGGAGAGTGGGACACCAGTATCTTTTCCAAAGCAAGATTCTGGCAAGTGACCACCCTCCCTGGTGTGCTCCGCACATGCCTTCATGGACTTCTTGCATCGCTCGGCTGGCTTTGTACGTACTGATGCACTTAAGGAGGGGGCCGGAGAAAGATTTGCGGTACAAAGTGTCATGCAGGAGGACGAAGCGCCGAGCTTGGTATTTCAATTTTTGAGCATCCCATGGGTCGGGGGGCTCTCTCGAGTCTCGAAGCCAAGAAAGATAGGGGGTATGCCAGTCGCTCAGGGAGGCCGAGTCAACGATCATGAGCTCTGAATCGATGCTTGGCCACTCTAATTCCTCGAGAAGAACTGATCGAGTACCCTCGGGGTCAAGAGAGGAGGCTAGCCAAGAGGGCGTTCGCCCGAGAGTTTTCCTCCCGAGCTATCTGGACTACCTCAAAGCCCTCGAACTATTGTGCCAACCCCTTGACCAATTGGAGATATTTGATCATTGGTTCTTCCCGAGCCAAGTAATCACCGTTGACTTGGCTAGCGACTAACTGGGAGTCAGTGTGAATCCTGACCCTCTCAGCCCCTAACTGTCGGGCCATTCGGGCTCCCGAGATAAGGGCTTCGTACTCAGAGGCATTGTTGGATGCCTTGAAGTTAAACTTCAAGGTGTACTGTACCTCCGCTCCTTCGGGGGACTTAAGGAGGATGCTGGCACCGCTCCCGATCGAGTTTGAGGAGCCATCAACGAACAGGTCCCAGGTTGGCCCAGGTGCGGTCGGGAGTTTTTCCTCGGTCGGGCGGTGCTCTCGGCGATGAAGTCTGCGAGTGCTTGTCCTTTGATGGCCGAGCAGGGCCGGTACGAAATGTCATAGGACCCGAGCATGATGGCCCATTTGACGAGACGTCCCGAGGCTTCAGGGTGGGCAAGGATCTTCTTCAGGGGTTCGTCGGCTAGTACAACAATAGAATGCCCTTGAAAATAGGGACTGAGGCATTTGGCTGAGTTTACCAACGCTAGCACGAGTCTCTCGGTTGTGGGGTACCTCCTTTCGACTTCATTGAGCACCTTGCTGGTGTAGTAGACCGATCTCTCAACTCTCGTGTCACTCCTGACTAGGACTGAGCTTACGGTGGATGGCGTCGCCGAGAGATAGAGAAGTAGGGCTTCACCTGGGACCGGTTTAGACAGCATCGGGGGTGAGGCCAGGAGTTCTTTAAGCTTGGCGAATGCCTTTTGACACTCCTCATCACATGCGAACGTGGCAGGCGCCATTTTGGGTCCCCTCAACAGCTTGAAGAAGGGTAGGCATCGTTTGGCCGCTCGGGACAGGAATCGGTTGAGCGTGGCAATACGCCCCGTAAGGCATTGAACATCCTTGACGCAGGTAGGCGGCCGCATGTCCAGGATGGCCTGGACCTTGTCGGGGTTGGCCTCGATCCCACGCTGAGTTACCAGGAAGCCTAGGAACTTCCCGGATCTGACCCCGAAGGCACACTTAGCGGGGTTGAGCTTCGTGTTGTACCTTAAAAGGGTGCTGAAGGTCTCGGTTAGATCGAAAAAGTGGTCCTCGGCCTCGGGTGTCTTGACAAGCATGTCATCAACGTAGGCCTCAACGTTCCGACCGAGCTATCCTTTGAACATGTGGTTGACCAGCCTCTGGTACGTTGCCCCAGCATTCTTCAACCCGAATGACATTTGGGTGTAGCAGTCTACGCCGAAGTTGGTGATGAAGGTGGTCTTCTCAACGTCCTCCGGGTCCATCTTGATCTAGTGATAGCCGAAGTAGGCATCCAAGAAGCTGAGTAGCTCGTTGCCTGAGGTGGAGTCGACCAGTTGATCGATGCTCGGCAGCAGGTAGCAGTCCTTCAGAGTAGCTTTATTAAGGTCAACAAAGTCCACACACATTCGCCACTTTCCCGAGGCTTTCGGTACCAGGACGACATTGGCGAGCCATGTTGGGTAAAGGACCGATCTGAAGAGACCAGTCTTCTACCCCTTGGTGATTTGCTCTTTGATAATCGTTTGTTTCTCCGAGGCGTGCTTCCGTCGACGTTGCTGAACGGGCTTTACCGTTGGGTCGAGATTGAGTTTATGCATCACTGTCTCCCCCGGGATCCCGGGGAGTTGATCATCAGACCATGCAAAGACTTGGATGTACTCAAAAAGAAATTCTTTATATTGTTTTTGAACTTCGGATGGTAGGTCGGCTCAGATCTTTACTCCTAGGGCTGGGTCGTCTTTGAGGAAGACAGTCAACAACTAGCCTCCAGGCTCGGAGGTTGCTGGCTCTTTCTCGACTTCCCTTAGCCCTTTATTCTTCCCTTCCAGCATTGTGGCTTCAACCGAGATTATGTAGCACCTTCGGGCCACTGCCTAGTTACCTCGGACTTCCCCCACACCGTTTTTGGTGGGGAACTTCATATTTTGGTGATAGGTGGAGGGCACCGCCTTCGTCCGGCTGAGGATTCCTCGGTCGAAGATTGCGTTGTATGCCATCATACCTTTGATCACTATGAAGTCCACCATAATCGTAATGATTTTTGGTGGGGTGCCGAGGGTAACCGGTAGGCTAAGGGCTCCCTCGTGATAAGTGGCCTGACCATTGAATCCGCAACGGGGGGTTTGGATCGGGTGGAGTTTAGATGGATTCTCCCCCATCTTAAGAAAACAATCATAGGATAATATATCAGGGGCACTACCATTGTCAACTAGAATCCTATCTAGGTTACAATGGTTTATTGTAGCCGAGACAACGAGGGCATCGTCGTGGGGAGTGGTCAACCCTTCCAGATCTTGGTCTGAGAATATCAGGGCCTGTGGTTCACTTGGCGGGGCTTTGGGGGGCTCGGAAGCTCAGCTTGCCCGCTCGGTGTGGCGTTTCCTTCCTCGACTGCTATCTCCACCTGATGCAGCTCCTCCGGCGATGACATTAGTGTGGACCCCGTGGGGGGCATTGTCGATCTCCTCTGGGGCGCCTCGGTCTTCCTTGTGCCCAGACACGTATCAGGATAGGTGTCCCTGGCGGACGAGGCACTCGAGCTCGTCCTGGAGCTGGTGGCAATCACCTGTGTGGTGCCCGTGGTCGCTATGGAATAGGCAATGCTTGTTGCGATTGCGATGTTTTACCTTCATAGGATCGGGCTGGCAGAGGAGACCCGGGCCTTTAATGTCTTCGTAAATCTCGTACACCAGAGCTGTTAAGGGAGTGTACCACTCGTATCTCTGAGATGGCTCCTTGGGCTCTCCGTCTCAATTTCGTCATTTCCCTTGGCCCGAGCTTGGCTCGGACGCCCGTTTCTTGTCCCCCTCCCGACCCGAGCCGGTTGCGCCTTGGCACACGTTGAGGACCTCTTCGCACTCAGCGTGCCGTAGAGCCAGGGTCACTAGCTTGGCAAGGGTCAAGGGAGGGTGGAGGACGAGTTCACGGCAGAGGTTCTCATCGCGGGTGCCCCCGGTTAGGGCGGTTATGGCTGAGGCTACGTCCAGGCGGGGTGATGGAGGCATCACCCCCACCTCCCTCTGGCTCGGGTCATCCATACACCCAGGATTGGTTTGAGCTCGGGCTCCACTTCATATGGGTCCAATTATCTATTTTGAGTATTTTTGATACACTAGAAAGCACGGGCTTTCTGATTTTTTTTTTCTACTCATACCGGGTTCAAATTATCTTTTCAGATACCAAACGTAAATGAGAAAATCCATGTAAATGGGGTAAGAACGACGACGGAAACATGACCAATGCAACTTTATGTTTTGTGATTTAGTACTCTGCATGGCTTCATTTCTTTCCCCCTCTTCTTAGGATGAAATAGCCTCCAATTTTTTTCAGGTGACTGCATATAGCAAGAAAGTAGGGTACGAAAAACCAACCTCACATGGCTGCATGCCAAGGATGTTGATGACAGCATCGACTGCCTCTGCCAAACTCTCCCTCACCCCGAGCCCGTACTCATCAATGTGTTCGTTGTCTGGGCCCATGCTTTCCCAAGCATTCTTGAAATTGGAGACCCCCACCTTCAACATGTAATCTGCAGCAGTGATCTCCAGGTCCTCCAGCTGGTATTCATCTTCAACGCCCTCTTCTTCAGCCTCACCTGTAGTTGGATCCACCTGAACATATCCCCACAGTTAAACGTGTAAAGAAGCAATCCAGTAGATGTGATTATCCAAGGAACACTGCATATTTTCAAACAATGATTTTCAGTAGCACAGGCAAAACCAAGTTTTGATAAGAGACTGGAATGCAACACGCACGCACGCACTCACAACCCTTCCTCTTTCCTTTTGTATGTTTTTTCTTCTCGGTTTCTCCCTGTCACAAACATAACTGATGCCTAGGCCAAGAGATAAAAAGAACAAGGTGAGGTACCAGAATTAAGGAAATCAAGTGTGTGAGCTGGCACATTCTGACTGAATGGGAAACACCAAACTTGGACTTCACATTTGCTCAATGTGTTTAGAGACACGGGACCTTCAAAATTTTTATCAAAACGTTGGATCTAGCTGGCATTTTCCCAAAAGTGTATGGAGGCATAGATACCTTCCCCCCAAATCAGATACGGAGCGATGTCTCTCTCCCCAAATTCAGGCAGTAACACCAAGCTCACAATTTTCTGTTCCATTGGGAAAGAAAAGAACCAACTATTGTTTGCTGGATCATTGAACTATTAGTTGGCTCCTAGTCTGTTAACAATTCAGCCAGTATCCTAAATTGGCTAGAGACAGTCCACCTACATTGCCATTTTTTTCACCTTCTCCAATCAACAAAATGTTGTAAGGATGCCCAATGTATTACAGTGACATATTGATCAAAAGTATTTTACCGACCAGAAATGTATCACAGTGACACAAATACAAGGCTAGATGACAGAAATAGCTGAAACTAACATTTTGTGGAACTACCAGGACAATTTACCTCTTTGACAATGAACTTCAACAAGTTAGAGAATTTCCCAACGGAAGGAACACCTGGAGGCTTTTCAAAAGCAACAAACATCTGCCCTGGTGAGTCATAAGGTAACCTTCGTAGAGGCTTCAATGCAAATTCCAGAAATTCCTCAGCTTCAGAAGTATCAACAAATACAATGGCCTGAAACCAATCAAAATAAGAACCAAAATAAAAGAATCTGAAAGAGCAAAAAGTGCCAAACTTGTTTCAGGGTTTCTCTGTTTACATTTTGAAGCAGCTGCTCAGGAATAGTGTTTGTACAGTTAAATTGCAATACAACATGCTGATCATATATGTGCTTGCCCCCCCCCCCCCCCCCCCCCCCCCCCCCCCCCCCCCCCCCCCCCCCCCCCCCCGCCCCCCCCGCCCGCGCGGGCGGCTTCCGTGTCATGCCTGGATGGGTTGGGGTTTGGCCCCAATGCCTGGAGGGACTAAAGTGTCCAAATTTAACCCTCTTTCTCCTTTTTCCTCTTATGCCCCTCCTCCTTCCAAACTTGGAGGGGTTATAATGTCCAAATTTGATTTTGTTTTTTTCCCTTTTCCACTCATGTCCCTCCTCCTTTCAAGCCTTGAGGGGCTAAAATGTCCAAAAGAAGAAACCCCTTTCACCTCCCCTGTGCATCTCCTCCCAACTCCTATAAATAGGAGGCCTTCCCCATGGGAGAGGGGGGGCTGACTTCATGGAGCACACCAAGGAGGTGCAAGGAGCAAGGGGTCTTGAGGTTTTTTTTGGAGGCCTGGAGGCTTGAAGGTGCAAGAGCTTGAAGACTCGGGCTTTCCTTTCTTCAAGTCTTGATGTTCTTGTAAAGAAGACCCTCAATTAAGGGTGCGTATACATATACACCCCTTGGAGGAAGAAAAGTCCTTGTGCCTTGGCAAAATAATGCAGAGTCTCAGAAATTTCCAAGGCTCTGAAAACATGCAGGGAATTCCTTTAGCATCCATCAAAGATTAAGAAGGATAAGAATACACAAGGGAGAACTTTCCCACTTGGCATCTCCCCACTCAGAGCCTTGGAGGAACCTGGGCAAGGGAGGCTGAAGACTCCTTTCTTTCTTAAGGAGGAAGCATCAAGCAACAGGAGGAATGGCCTGCGCAAGGGGTCTTGGGTGTTCTTGTGCATTCTCTTGGGAGGGCTAAACAAATTCTGTGCAAGGGGACATCAACGAAGCATCAAGCAAGGGAAAAAGAAGTCTATGTAAGGGGATCCCAGGGTGCACTGTGCAAGGTGTTCTGGTGTATCCTTGTGCATTCTTCTTTAGCAGTCTCAAGAAATCCTTGTGCATTATGTAATTGAAAAAAATCAAATGTTGAGCAAATATTCTGGCCTATGTGCATTATGAAGTTCTGAGAAAAAGGAAAATTGTGCATTTGTTCCCAAGGGATCAGAAATTGAATATCAGTCCATGCATCAAATATTCAAATGTGATCAGCAAGGATTTGGGAATTACAGATGTACCCCTTCCTGGGTACCTTGGGGAAAAGAAGCAGAGAATTGTGAGTACGTCCCTGCCATGTGCAGTACATTCTAGCAATATGAAATTGCATAGATACCCTGGTACAGGTGCAATCTGAAAATCAGAATTATGGATATACCCTTGCATGGGATATTTTCTGAAAATGTGAATTGTAAATGCACCTTATCACAAGGGTGTTCTTTGCAAATCTGAAATTAGAAAGATGCCCCTACATAAGGGCCCTTTCTGGAATGTCCAAGGAATTACAAAATACCCCAATCTACCAAATATTTCAAAAATACTTGCAGAGGGCAAAAATGGCATTTGGCATCCAAGAGGACGGAAGCACCCTCTAAGGACCAAGACTCGATGGAGACAACCACAAAGGACCAAGCGCCCAAGGGGAAGCGTCCACTAGGGACCAAGGCCTCAGGAAGATGTCTGCTGAGGGCCAAACACCCAAGGAGAGACGTCCACCAAGGATCAAGTATGCATTTGCACAAGAGAGCCCAAGGGCACCCCTATCTCCCCTCTCCCCCTTAGAGCTGGACTGCTCTGATTTCTATGGTGTGAAGCCATAATCTTGGTGTGACTCTAAGATCTACCACCTTTGCTGGATGCGACTTCCAGCCACCACCGTCGCCGTCTCCGTTCGTGTCACCGTCGAGCCACCAGAGCCCGTTCTTTAGTGTGCTGTCCAGATCTGTAACCTACAGGATAGAAGCTCAAAGAATAATTTGGTTCTCCAAGTCCGGTTCTCTGATGATCCCAAAATTTTTAGGGATCATTCCCCTTGCTGTTACCATCTCCCAATTTAAATTTAGTGCCATTCCGCCACCATTTGCCCTTTTTCCTAATTTTTATCTCCGCCCTGCGCAATCTGCCATTCTGCAGACGTGCGTGATAGTATCTAATTCCTCCATTTTTCCCACCCCTCAATCCACCTCAGAAAATTATAAAAAAATTCTAGCACGTCCCTCACATCCCCCTCTCTCACCCATAAAATCCCCATCATCCAAATCCATCGCTTTCCCTCCGGTCAAACCCCATTTTCAGGCAGATCCATGTCTGTCCTGCTAGTTCTGTAACTTGAGCCAGAAAATCACAGTGTTTGTAGAGATTTTCATTTCTAATCCTATTGCTGGCTAAATCTGTAAAAAATATATGTTATATCCCTTTGAGTCTACTTTCCAACAATGCCAGTGTCATTCCGATCCGCCTCCAGATCTGAGCACATAAATTATTTTCGTGGAGGCGCGCAGATTTGCTCCGTGAACAGGCTAGCAAGAGCAGTCCGAGGTTAATTCCCAATAAAATACCCCGGCTCAGATTCCTCGACCGCCGCTTCCGGGGATCGACCAGGGATGACCCACCAATGTCTCAGCCAACCGTCGTGGCCATAAGGTGACCGAAAGCTGTCGTCGCACGTGCCGAGCTTGCTTGCTGCCCTGCAGGTCTGAACTGAGTTTGAACAATGCCGAGTCGGACCAACAACCTGCCTCCAGCCTGAAAGCCCTTCCGACTTGCTGCCCGTCAACCTAGGAACAGTACTCCCGGATCGCTGTTGTAGCCCTTTACCTCCCTGCATGGAGTGGGCCATAAAATCATTGCTGTAATTTATTTATATTTACTGTACCGGGAGTTACGGTTCTTGGCCGGGGTCGTCTTCCCCACGCCCGGAACGTAGAGGTATATTTTTGCCTCCTTATTTGTCGCATTACTTCTTTCGTTTGTGTTTTTATGCCACTGTTTGAGTGATAGGTTAACTAACTCATCCAATTTTATCACCGTTGAGAGAGTGAGTAAGTGTGACCCATCCCGTGACTCGACCCGAGCACGCGGAAGAGCCGAATACCCTTGACTCACTAGCAGTTTCTCAACCACGCAGATCCGCACGTTTCCCTCGTGTGGGATGAGTAGCGAGCTTACCTAGAGTCTCAAGTCCCGCATCAAATTGGTACCGAGTCCACGTCGTCATCCCGCATCAAATTGGTATTAGAGCGTGGTTGAGTCTAGGGTAGTCTTTGCATAAAAAAGAAAAAAAAAGAGTCTTGAGTCTAAGGTCATCTTATCGTAGGTTTACATTTCATCCCAGTACCCGGTATATCAAAAGACGTTACTGGAAAGATAGGTTATGCATCTGAAGTTTGTTCCAACGGAAGTTGAAGTTTTAAAATATTGAAATGACACATTCTTAGCTTGGACAAGCCCATTTGGGGCCATTTGGCAAGTAATGGTGGCCCTCCTTGGCCCATTGTCGTGAAATAATGGTGGTGTGCCTTGGTACCATCCTCAGTCCATTGTAGTAGCAAACGTGACAGTGGCATACCTTGGCACCATACTTGGCCATTTGTCACGGCATCTCCTCTGTATGCCATCACATCATATGCGACCTTGGTGTGCCTTAGTCACTTTTTGGCCCCTGGGCTTTGGATCATGGTATGCTGGTGCATTATTGATAAAGTTTCTTGCTAATTTCCAGTCGTTGGTCCTTATGATTCTTGCTGTATGTTTGTCAGACGTTTGCATCCAAGTGATAAGTCAGTGCTGCCATATTTCTGTTAATATTTCTGATTGCCTATTGACTATCCATATAAATTTAACCTGTGATTGCAGGAGTTATGGTCGTTGCTGGAATTCATGATGCCTGACATTTTTTCAAATGAAGATGCTGACTTTAAAAAGCGATTAAATGCAGACGATAGTGTTCTAATTGCTCGGATAAAATCCATTCTGGGGCCCTTTGTTTTGAGGCGATTGAAAGCTGATGTTATGCAGCAACTTTCAGCAAAAATACAACGGGTAGGTCCAATTCTCAAGTTTCAGGGTAGCAATCCTTTCTCTAAAGGACGGAGACTGAAGGGAACATGCAGCCCTGGTTAAATTTGTTGGTCTTCCCGTTTATTTCTAAATGTCTAATGTCACATTTTCAGGTTGAGTATGTCTACATGGAAGTAGAACAGGCTGATGCTTACAAAGAAGCAATATGCGAGTACCGTGCATTTTCCCAGGCTCGTACAGATAAATCCCTGGGTATTACTTCAAGCAGTAATATTGCTTCTCTCCCCAAACGCCAGATATCAAACTATTTCATGCAATTTCGCAAGGTGATGCCAAGTTCTTCCTTTACCAAGAATCTTTCTAGCTGTTATTTTATGTTATGTGTACTTGTTTGGTTACTGTGGTATTTGAAAAGTGCCTTCTACATTTTATATCTGATATCTTGTACCCATGTCAGATTGCAAATCATCCCTTATTGGTAAGGCGTATCTATAAAGATGGGGATGCTATTCGTTTTGCTAAAATGTTATACTCAAAGGGAGCATTTGGTTTTGAGTGCAACTTGGAAAGAGCAATTCAGGAGCTTAAGAGCTACAGTGATTTTGAGATTCATCGGGTAACCTTCATTGATCTTTCCATCCATGTCTGAATTGTTTTTTATGTTCAAAATGCACATGCAGTGTGAACTGTTACATTTCCTATGAGCAGATTCCCAAGTGCATAATTGTAGTCTTTCTTTGAATGCACATTGAAGAATATATTGAGTTATTTAATGGGGAGGGTGGTGCCCCCAATGCTAACGTGCGGCAGACTTGGCATGGATATGGTCATTCTCCATACAGAGATTATGTAGCTTGAAGCTTCTGTGAGATCAAATTGACTTTTTTATGGTAGAGTCTTGTAAGTTATACCCAGTATGTTTTCTGGATTCCTCTTATCTTCAGTAGCATAGTGATGCCTTTGAAAATCTCAATATATATGATCCCTCCACCAAGTCACCATCCTTGGCATGTCATCTCCATTTATCTTTCGGGTCTCCCAGAGGTTTGGATCTTATGTCTTTCCGGGCTATCCAATTCGCTCCTTTAGTCCTGCCGGGCTCAACCTATGCATTGCCCTCTCGGGTTGCCAACCCTACCTCCTTTGGGTTCGGCCTCAGCATGCCCTTTCGGGCTGCCAACCCATCACGCCTTTCGGCACATTTTACCTCCTTTGGGTTCGGCCTCAGCATGTCCTCTCGGGCTGCCAACCCATCATGCTTTTCGGCACATTTTACCTCCTTTGGGTTCGGCCTCAGCATGCCCTCTCGGGCTGCGAACCCATCACGCCTTTCGGCACATCTTACCTCCTAGGGGATTGGCCTCAGTATGCCCTCTCAGGCTGCCAACCCATCTCGCCTATCGGCTCTCGGGTTTGACTCTCACGTCTCACTAGGACTGTCAAACCTATCTTTGTCCCATCGGGATTGGCCTCAGTATGCCCTCTCGGGCAGCCAACCCATCATATCCTTCGGCTCATTTTACCTTCTAGGGATTGGCCTCAGCATGCCCTCTCGGGCTACCAACCCATCATGCTTTTCGGCTCATTTGACCTTCTAGGGATTGGCCTCAGCATGCCCTCTCGGGCTGCCAACCCATCATGTCTTTCGGCTCCTTTTACCTTCTAGGGATTGGCCTCAGTATGCTCTCTCGGGCTGCCAACCCATCTCACCTATCGGCTTTCGGGTTTGACTCTCACGTCTCGATAGGGTTGTCAAATCCACCCTTTCTTTCCTTTGGGTTTGGCCTATGCACGTCCCTCTCGGGCAGCCAACCCACCCATCTCGCCTATTGGCTTTCGGGTTTGACTCTCACGTCCCACTAGGGCTGTCAAATCCACCCTCTTTGTCCCACCGGGTTCGGCCTCAGCATGCCCTCTCGGGCCGCCAACCCGCCATGCCTTTTGGCTCATCTTATCCTCTTGGGATTGGCCTTAGCATGCCCTCTTGGGCTGCCAACCCATCATGCCTGTTGGCTCATCTTACCTTCTTGGGTTTGGCCTCAGTACGTCCCTCTCAGACTGCCAATCCATCCTTTGCTCATTGGCTTTCGGGTTTGACTCTCACGTCCCACTAGGGCTGTCAAATCTACCATTTTCTTCCCATTGGGTCTGGCCTATGCACGCCCCTTTTGGGCTGTCAACCCATCTTGCCTTTTGACTTCAGACTTGACTCGTCCATCCCACCGGGATTGTCAAGTTCATTCTTTTGTCTCCACGGGCTTGGCCTATGTATCCCTCCTCAGGCTGCCAACCCTATTTGCCTATTGGCTTACGGATTTGATTCATATGTCTCACCTGGGCTGTCAAATCCCCTCTTTCATCCTACCGGACTTGGCTTACGCTTGTCCCTTCCGGGCTGCCAACCCATCTCGCCTTTCGGCTTCCAGGCTTAACGCGCATGTCCCTTTCAGACTGTTAAACCTACTCCTTTGCTGTTCCAATCGGGCTTGGCCTACGCACGCCTTTCTCGGGCTGCCAGCCCGTTCAACCTATCAGCTTTTGGATTTGACTAAGCGTGTCCTACTAGGGCTTTCAAATCTACCCACTCGTCCCACCGGTGCGGCACACATGTCCCTCCGGGAGTGCCAAACATTCTCCGCCTTTTGGCATTAAGCCCGAATTAAGATTTTTAAGCAAAACTCGAAGTTTTTGATAGTCTAAACTAATTCGATTCAATTCGAGCTCAATACTACACCATTCAAACCCAAACTGGATCCAATTGATAGGCCTGTCCTTAAAGCCCAACTCCCCTCTTGAATCCAGCGAAAACCCTAACCCTAGCTATCGAATTTAGGTGGATAATCCATGGACTCGGTCAAGCGCAAGATTTACGTAGTGCTATCTTTCCGTCGATCTCCTTAATCCTTCACGCCTCTTCCTTCGACCCCACCTCTTTAAATCAATGCCTAATACTCCCATAAACCCTGTTTGGCCACTGCAGTCACCGACGTAAGCGATCGAGGGCGTGGGACAGTGAAGAACATCGAGCGCTAGGGTTTCTCCGTGTCTTCTATCTTTCGATCCAATTGGGTAAGTTTCTCTCAGGCTTAACAATAATTAAAGCATGCCCTATTATCGAGCTTGATCTTAGCTTTCCTTTGGTTCTATTTTGCCTAATTTTTATGCATCATACTATTCGCATTAGTTCTTTTAATCAAAGGTGCATTAGGATTCATTATTTTTTATTTTCCCTTTTTTTGAGTTACTATATCTTAGATTAAACTCTGATTAAAGTATACTATGTTGTTCTTCTTCGAATGCCCTTTCAAATGATAGTAGTTTACCCAATTCACACGTAGTCTTGTGATCGGATTTGTCCTTCTTGTCTGGGTCAGTTGGGTTCACCGGTTGACGTTTTCTATCTTTGAATGCGGCCCTTCCAGTGACCACTTTATGTGAAGCGATCACGTGATAGACCGTCTTCATCCTAGATCGATGTTTTTTTATGTATATGAATATATGATAGCGTCCCTCTCCTGACCGTCTCACCTTGAAGACGGCCCTTTGATAGACCGCCTCCGGGTGGTGGGTTTTCAAAAAGAAAAGGGGGTTGCGCTCGTCCTTAGCAGTCGTCCCCTGACTGTTTTATATATCTAGCATGTTGTGTTCCTGTGATTTTGATGATGTCAATTATTATGACTCATTATATAACCTTGATGATATAACCTTGATGCAGACTTGATGATATAACTTTGATGCATTTGTTAATGATCTGCATCATACTGTTCGTATTAGTTCTTTTAATCAAAGGTGTGCTAGGGTTCGTTGTTTTTGATTTGCCATTTTTTTGAGTTACTATATCTTAGATTAAACTCTAATTAAAGTATACTATGTTACTCTTCTTCGAATGCCCTTTCAAATGATAGTAGTTTGCCCAATTTACACGTAGTATTGTGATCGGATTTGTCCTTTTTGTCTGGGTCAGTCGGGTTCACCGGTTGATGCTTTCTGTCTTTGAATGTGGCCCTTCCAGTGACCGCTTTCTGTGAAGTGGTCACGCGATAGACAGTCTTCATCCTAGATCGATATTTTTTTATATATATGAATATATGATAGCGGTCCTCTCCTAACCGTCTCACTTGAAGATGGCCCTTCGATAGACTGTCTCCGGGCGGTGGGTTTTCAAAAAGAAAAGGGGGTTGCGCTCGTCCTTAGCGGTCATCCCCTGACAATTTTATATATCTGGCGGTCCATCATTAGACTGTTTCTATTCCTGTTATAGTAAAAGTGTTAGTTTTGTACCGGCCTGTTATGTTCTAAGGGTGAAAAATGAGTGAACTGGCTGAAATCAAAGAAAACGTAGAAGGAACGTCGACTCCACAGCTGCTCGAGTCGAATCCAGTCCCGTTGAAGCTGAAGGAATGCAACGCAGAGCAAAGGTGACTGTCTAGCGCCTAAGGGTGAAAATTAGGTACTTAAGGGTGTAAAATGTACACCTAAGGGTGACAAATGGATTAATGGCGACGGCTCTTCTACCTAACAGTATGAACTTCAAAAGCATCCTTTGTGAGTGGGCACGCGAGAAGGATTTGAGTCCAATGGTCCAAGTCTATGTGATTGAAAGGGATGTGCTTTGATGGTTAAAAGTTCTAGAAGACATTCTGGAAGAAAATATTCTTATCTTTCCAACTGGACCAATTGCAAAACTCCTAGAGAGGGTTTCATCCGAAAATGAGTTTTGTCTTGAGGAAGATGAAGCCCCATCTGCTGTGATCTGCATGAAGCTCATTGGTAGACCAATGAGAAGCCAACTTACCTAATCACTTCTGGGCCAATCAGTGGCCACCCTTCTCAAGATCTAGAAGCACTAAGTGGAGATGGATGTTCTAGATCTCTTCCTACCGAATCAGGGACTACGTACCATGTACCTTGCATGCAAAAAGAGGAGATTGTCTGGAACAAAAGGAGCGTGTGGGGGAACATACTCTGCACAAGCAAATAGAATATAAGGTTCTGTGAGAAGGTGTGGAGAAACATGAAAAAGAATTGGAAGAGCAGAAGAAAGAAGAAGGAGAGTGTTGGAAGCTAGCTGTTGCAAACCTTGAAGCCTGAAGTGCAAGTCTTCATCCAGGCTCCTTCTTCATCCTGTGAGAAGAAAAGCTCGATCTCCAGCTTCTTGTGGCAAAGGAGAAGCTACTCTCCGAGGAAGCAACTAATCTGGGAGAAGCCAAGAGCGGCCTCCAAATTTTAGACAGGGACATTTTACATAGTGTTTGAGTTTCCCACATCCTGTTTGAGCTTTTGTGTTTTCTTATCACTTGTTCATTTCAGACATCACTTTATTTTTTGAAAACTTTCCCTATCGATTGTAGTAGGAAGACAGACAGAGGTGTGCCCTGGTCTGTGGTGAACCGTCCCTACCAGTTGTAGTAGGAAGACAAACAGAGGGTTTGCTCTGATCTCTGGTTTGGTCTTCTGTGCCTGTAAACTATGTATCAGCGGTTTAGTGCAGTTGCACTTGGGAAGCCTCACTTATTTGAGTGAGTGGTGGACGTAGGACTCTGGGTTGAGTCCGAACCACATTAAAAATCCTTGTCTCTATGGGTTGTTTGTGTGTTTGCATTGCGCTAGATGCTTGTGGGGGATGGATTAATTACCCTTTTATTTAAAAGGAAAAGGCATGCCTGTCACCGGAGTGACAAGTTTATTGTGCGCTCGACCTGACTTGGTCAGTCGATTATGAGGTTCGGACCAGGACTGAAAGTCCACCATACCATGAAGGTTATGGCATTAATTACATCTTCCGAGTGGGAGGAAAACTCTTGATTAATTGCCAAGATAAGACACCACCCGGGGCTGAGCTAATATGAAGAATAATACAATCAAAGTGAGATTAAGAAAACCATGTGAGGGGTTTGTTTATTAGCTTATTCATGTAGAGCAAGCATAATTTATTGGATCAATGATAATGATAAGAAAAAGAGGAAGAAAAAAAGGATGATGATGATCGCTGGTAACAAAAAAATAAAAATGATAATGATAAAAAAATGATGATGATATATATAAAAATATGATGATGATGAAAATGATAAATGGTGAAATGATGATGAATACATAACGCTTTCAACAGGCTACACCCACAGGCCCCACTCTCTCATCCCTCACTTGGCGCCCATGGTCTTTTTAATCTTAGCCAAAGGCTACGACCTAGACCTTCAGTCTAAGTCGGAAAACCCGATATTCTTACGTCGACATAAGCCCAATGCTAACGATACCACTCCAATTGGTGCATGGCTCTTTGTCAGGACCAACCCATATATCCCACCGCAATAATTAATACAATACGATGGTTTAGACCTTTCGTCTAAAGCCAGATAAATTGATATTCTTGCATTGACATAAACCCAATGTCAATGATATCATCATGATTGGTGTCTGATTCTTAGTCAGAGCCGGTCGATACAACACAATGGCTTAGAGCTTATGTGCAGGACCAGATAAACTTGATATTCTTACGGTGACATACACCCAATGTCAACAATATCAACATGATTGGCATCTGACTCTCTGTCAGGGCCAATCGATATAACCTGTGGCCTGGACCTCTTATTTGAAGTCGTGATGTTCCACCCCGATATCAACCACCTGCTAGACAAGAAGATACACCCATGGGCCCCGCTTGGTCATTCCTCACTTGTGACACTCGCGGGTGGGGGACATTTATTGACACCTGAAAATTAGCATCAAGAGCAATGATCCTCACTAAGCCAAATAAAGGCAATTAAAAGGGGATAGCCAAGAAAAAAAATGAATGATGACAATGATATAAGAAGGAAAAGAAGAAAAGAAAGAGAAGAAGGGCATAAATAAAATAAAAAGAGAGAAAGGTAAATGAACAAAAGGGAAAAACGGGGAAGAAGAAAAAGAATGGGGGGTGTTGTTACTACGACATGCCCACCTTTTGTATTTTAAGCATTTAATACTCATTTGTAAAGCCCATCCGGTAGCCCCCGTGTACATGATCCAGCGGCCAAGTAAAGCTCATCCGGTGGCCCCCAAACGAACTTGATCCAGTGGAATTTGAGCCCCCCTCAAATGCACTCATCCGGCCACCCTTTGCGCCACCTTGATACGGCGACTACCCCAGTGGTTGATCTGGCGTGCAAGACTCCCCACAAATGCTTTAATCGGTAGCCTCCACATGCTCTGTCGATGATGAGCCCGTGGGAGAAGGCAGGCACGTCGGCAGCGTGCAGCTCGTGCAGTGGCAAGCTGGAGGACGTGCCATGACACACTGTGCAAGCGGCGCAAAAGGGCAAAGCATGCCAGCGTCCGTGCCCCCTGCGAAGGAAGCAGAGAAAAGAAAAAAAAGGAAAAAAATGTCAACACCTTGTCATTTCCTATGTGTATAAAAGAAGAAGGGAGACCAGACGAAAGCCTCTCTCTCGGTCTCTCTCGAGTGAACCCTCGACCGGTCATCCTTCAAAGTTCCCAAAGTGAAGCTCTAAGAGATCTGTAGCAGAGAGAGAGGGTTAGAGAGAGGTGAGAGAGGGAGAACAAGGAGCAACTACCCCGTCTCCCCCTTGTATTTTTTCATTTTTTTCTCTATCCTTTTCGAGCATCACGCCCCTACTTATTCCTTCCTCTCAGAACCTTCAGATTTTTCTCTTCTCATAGGGCATCACGTCCCTCGGTATTTTCTCCCTCCGGAACCCTTGGACCTCCTTCCTTTCTTCTGATTCATCCTTTTACTCTTCTAAGACATCACGTCCTTTGTTCTTTTCCTCATTTTGAATTATCTTTTCCCATACCCTTTCCCAGGGCATCGCATCCCTCGCCATTTTACACCTCCAGAACCTCTGGATTCCTCCCATGACTCCAATCCTCTACCTCTGAACCCTCTGGATCCTCCTCTTTCCCTTTACCAATTCCTTCTTCTGATTCCTCCCGATCCAAGGTCTGACCCGATTTCTCCTACATCAACCACTTTGGGCATTGGTCATTTCTCCGACTGCTTTCGAGACTTTAGTCCTCACTCCCTCTCTTAAACTCACCTTTTCTTTTGTAAACCCCTCTAATGTAATAAGGTCTCTACGCCATAGTGAGGGAGTTCTAGTTCTCACCTCTTTTTCTTTTCTCCCTATTTATCTAAGTCTGGTCTTGGCACCACTCTTTCATGTTAGGCCACTTCAAATCTTTGCCTCCCTTTCTTTATCTACCAAATGATGAGGACAAATACCATGTTCATCAAATACTACCATCGGCAACTGCTTTACAACTGGGTCGTGCATTTTCATTACCTCATTCATCTCACGCATGATTTTCAAAATAAAGTACTTTTTAACATGATTAAGAATGGTAGTCTAGGCTTAGTCCTAGGTTTTTTAATCAGTGTCAAAAGAGTCTTTAGGCTTGCTATTGCAGCACCTTTGGTGATGAGAATCCCGCGCTAGGAATCTGATAGCAACTAAACTCATCGTCAAAAGCCATGCCATAATTTTAAAAATAACCGCACTCACTCGCTAAAAAGATTAAAAATCTAAGTAGAGTGATGAGAACGGGTCGATCCCACAAGGAGGAAGATCCATTTATTAAGTTGGAAAAACTTGTATTTTTCAAACCAAAATTTGAGTGAGTTTTTGAAAAGGGTAAAATCAAATTTGCATGAAATTAAATCTACCTAAAGAATATTGGAGGGTTGAAGAAGAAAAAATTGGAAGAGAGAGAGAGAGGCGAAGAGAAAGAAAATTATGTGAAATTAAATCTAACTAAATAAATTTAGAGGGTTGAAGAAGAGAAAGGTGGAAGAGAGAGAGGAAGAGAAAGACAACTTGCATAAATGAAATTCTTATTACTAGAAATTAAAAGTATAATGTCTATCAAAATGAAAATTACAACTAATGATGAACTAAGAACAAAAAGAGAAGAACTAGAGCCGAGAATGATGAAGAATATCGCCATCTATTCCTCGTCGAGCCTTGGAGAAGATTGCCCCACCTCGATGTAGACATCGCCATGAGAGGAAGTGGATGAAGAGATCGTCGTTGTCCACACTGTCGGACCTTTGATCACCGCCCCGCCTTGACTTGCACACCGCCGTGAATGGGAGATGTTGTGGAGGAGAAATCTAAGAGAGAAATAGAGAGGAGATTGGAGAGAAGGGTGAAGGTAAGAAGAATAACAAGAAAGGCTATCTATCTATGTGAATGGAGAAGAAGAAGAAGGAAGAAGGAAGAGGAGAAAGAGAGAGTTTGGTCACAATAACCACCAAGCAACACTCCGTGACCCCAGAAGACAAAAGGGGTCTGTAAAATCACTCTTGGATCTTTCCATCAATAGTTACCACACAACTATAGTCCTCCATCCGTACCCAATGCTCTTGGTCATAATTAAGGGTATGGTTATATTATCAAATCCTTATTATCTATGACATGATGAACATACTCTGAGTCCCAATGAAAAACTCCTTTTCCATTGAACTATCTACCTTGGCCAAGGATTTAACCGAGTACCATTCATAGGGCATTCTCTCTGATGCTCTATCTGAGAGTGAATGATCCACTATTGTCACTTAATTACCTTCGCATGTATTCCATTGTATCCGAACACCTGAGCATCCAAGACTTATGGATAAAGTCCCTTTACAAGGAATCAAAATATAGAAGTCTGATATGCGGAAAGACAGATATAGAAGGGGGGATGAATATGTCCGTCTCTAAATTTGAGTAAATAATGACCAGAAGCTAATCAAAAGTAAATTAACAACAACAACACTAATTAGATCTCACGCACATGATGGACAACCAACCAGATAGATAGAGTGCACAATTAAAGTAGTGAACTAATCTCGATGACAAGAGAGATAGTAGGAATAAACTACTCTCTGCACCTGAATGTGCTTGCAACCATTATCACTAATACTTGGCGAAGGTTTGATCAGGAGATCTCCTCACGCAAGGGGCAACCTTCTAAATAGGCGTAACCTATCCTTTCAACTATGCCTTTTGATATACTAGTTAATAGTTGCAGCACACTCTGAATGCCAAGCTAATCGATCAGCATAATGAACTATATGAATTCAGTAAGGAGATTCAAATGAGCAAACCATCAGACGGAGCACAAACAATTTTTATAGTGGTTCGGCCAGACCCATGGTCTGTCTACGTCCACTCCTCCACTCGAACAGAGTGAGGACCCCTGCTTAAACAAGCAAAATCCACAATAGACTTAGTCGGTGACAACGTCCATTCATAGCTTTCCTCAAGGAACAGATTCCTTGCTTCTCCTGTAACCTAGGAGGAAACCTAGAGGTTCAACCTCCCTTCCTCTTCAGCTAAGAGGGAACCCAGTGAATTGCTCCCAGCAATTCACACAACTAGAGGTCACACCTCTCTTCCTCTGAACTTACATAGGGGACACTGGAGACACTCTCCCTTCCTCTAATGTTACTCAGAGGGGATCACGAAACAAAAACACAATGTTGAACAAAAGAAGGAACCAAAAATAGAAGATAAAGTTGAATACTTCGATCGAATGAAAAGGAAAACAATGTAGCTTCAGATCGAAGTAGATTCTCAATAAGACTAGCTGGCTGGATGAGCTTCTCTCCCTCTCTCAATGGAATTCTCTTCTTTCTTTTCTCTCAGGAGGAACTCTCAAATATCATCTAATTTCTACGATTTTTCAGCGACTCCTCCTAAACGAAGGTGCTCATATAAATAGGATAGAGTATCATCCTTCTCTCCATAATTCTGATTAGCAACCAAAAACTCATTGGTCTGCATGGATAAAGAATATTCTGATGGTTATCAGAATTTCCAGAGAGCAGCCACGTGTGATGAAAGTTTTCGTGCCAAGTCTCTCACTGTACTGTCATCACGTGTTCCTTCATGAGTAAACCCTCTACCAGCAAGGGACCAGCCCTCACATCCTCCACTCGGCATCGCCGAGTTACCCACGGGTTCGGGGTGAGTGTCAGGTGAGTCGGCCGCCAATTATGGCTCGTTTGCGTTGCGAATTGTGCTTGCTAGTAGGTCCAAGGTCGTGTCACATCAAATCAACTTTTGACTGAGGTAATGGAGTGGCTGCTCCTTACCCTCCTCATTGATTTGCGCCCACAAGGCTCCTAACGAAGCATCCATGATAGTGATGTAGAGTATAAGGGGTTTGACCTTGACTAATGCCCCCAAACTGGGGAAGTGAGGAGATACTCCTTGATCTGCTCAAAAGTAGTCTGGCATTCGGGGTCCCATACAAATGGGGCGTCTTTCTTCATAAGCTTGCTTAAAGGTGCACATCGACCAGAGAGATTGGAGATGAACCTTCGAATGTAGGGCAGTCTACCTTGGAAGGACCTGAGATCGGTAAGATTCTTGGGTGGTGGAAGCTCCCGAATCGCTTTGATTTTGTAAGGGTCCACCTCAATTCCTCTGTACTTGATGACGAAGCCATAAAACTTTCTGTTGGATATGTCAAAGGTGCATTTCTTGGGGTTCATCTTGAGCCCATATTGTCACTGTCGATTGAAGACTTGGTACAGATCATGTACATGGTCTTCTTGCCTTTTGGTCTTGACAACGAGCTCGTCGACATAACATTCGATGATGTTGTGCAGTATCTTATTGAATATTTTGGTATGGCCCTATGGTAAGTGGTGCCGATATTCTTCAAACCAAAGGGCATGCACTTGTAGTTGAAGACCCCTTTGGGGGATCAGAAAGTAGTGTGGTTCTTGTCTTTGAGGGACATCTGGATCTACTTATAACCAGATGACCCATCCATGAAAGATAAGGCTTTATGTCTGGTGGTCATATCAACCATGGTTTCTATGATTGGGACTGGGAAGTCACCCTTCGAACATGCTTTGATGAGGTCCCAGAAGTCGACACAAATGCAGACTTGACCACTTTTCTTCTTCATTGGGACAATGTTGGCGAGCTAGATCAAATAGATGCACGGCTTGATGAAGTCGACCTCCACCATTTTATTGACTTAGGCTGAGACCTGGAGCTCTTGCTCATGGCGCATGCACCATTGTGGCTATTTGACTGGATTTGCTAAAGGAGAAATGGATTGCTCATGCTCCGCCATGGAGGGGTCTAGCCTTGGCATCTCCTTGTATGTCAAGGCAAAGTAGTCTTTGTATTCGAGCAGGAGTTACTTGTAGTCCTACCTTTCTGCTTCGGTGAGGAGAGCGCTGACGAAGGTTTGTTGGTGGGCTTCATCTTCACCCAAGTTGATTTCAACAAGTTTGTCAACGGTTGCTTGGCCACCATCCTCCAGCTTAGGAGGAGTGGGTTGGAAGTCGATGAAGTCTTCATCATCAGTGTCATCTTCGTGTACTTCTTGATTCTCGAAGCCACTAGTTGACATTGATGGAGCTGGGGAATTGCTGTCATTGAGCTCTGGGCAAGTCTATTCTGAACTGGTAGCGACTTGCCAACAATTGCTGGCTGATGCCGTTGAAGCTTCCTTGGGGTTGTCTACCAACACTAACAACCCTTCATGGCCAGTGTTATGGGAACCTTCCTCATCGAGAGCGTTTGTTGAGCTAGATTCCTTAACAGGCTGAGAGACATAGGAGCACTTTCAGCCCTAATGTCTTCGTAAGAGGGTGGCAAAGACTCATTGAATGCTTGAGCTGGGATGCTGGCCCTGGCAGGTAGTGTGATCAGGATCTCCTCTTCCTTGTGCCCAGAGCTGTCAAATTTGGCATCGAACTCGATCTGGTTGTCGACTGACTGCATTGCACCTATGACGTTGACCGCATAGTAAACATGAAAGTCTGGGTCTTGGTCATAGACAAGTCCCCTAGTTTCCTTGTAAGTGAATGGGGGTTGCCCCTGGACCTAGGAAGGGGTCTACAGCTGGCGAAAATATCTTCGCCGTGCAGAGCCCTGCCATTGGTGAATGTGTTACTTTAGGCACATCTCTCGAATATGCTGTGGTAGGTCATCCATTACTTGGATTGCTTTAGGGATATCATCATCTTGTTTAGACCAACCAAAGTCGTCTTCTGGTGGGGCTTGAGGGGCCATGTCCCCCATTGATTGGGACACGACAACCCCATCACTATGGTTAGGTGAATTCCCCACACCATGTGGCCATGGAGTTTTCTTGATACGGAACAGTGGTTAGGTTCTTTTAATTTAAGTCTATTTGAGTCTTGTAGGCCTTAATGGGCCAGTTGTATAAGGCCAAAGGGGCCCAAAGTAGGAACTAGTTCGGTTAAAGGTCATTATTGTCTTATGCTTACCACCTTGGTTAGCGGGATAATTATTTAGATTCCAAGGTCTTTTGTAATATTTTGTAGCCTTGGCCTCTCCTATAAATAGGGGCCCAAGGGTTCCATTTGAAGGATGATGATGAATGAAAACTTTTGAATTTGGAAGAATTCCCTTGAGATCTCCCTCTCTCTTTCTCTCTCTCTCTCTTGCGCCCACTCTCTCTCTTCTTTCTCTCTCCTATGCCCCACTCTCTCTCTCTCCTTGGAGAATCCAAGATTCCCTTCTCTCTCCTCCCTCCTAGGGCTACGCGCCCCTTCCTCTTCCTTCTTTCCTAATTCTTCTCCTTCCCCCACTTTCACTCCTATAATCTAGGAGATTCTAGCACCCCTTCCCCCTCTTGCTAATATCCCTTCCTACTCTCAACTCTAACCAAATCCCAACCTTCCCTTCTTATCTAAACCCCTCCTATATTCTACATCCCTCCTAAAATTCCTCCTCATCCTAGGAAAGAAAATACCAAAACAAAAAAAGAAAGAAATCAATAGTTTCCCCCACCAAGAACCCTAGCTGCGCCCCCACCTCTCCTTTCCCCAACCCAAGTGCGCCCCCACCCCCATACCAAAACCCTAGACCCCATCTCCTGCCCACATGCCCCAGCCACCTTCACCCCTCCTCTATCCTGCCCTCCCCTCTGCTCAGCTCGCCCACAGCAACCCCGGAGAATCTCCGTCGTCGCCCTTTCCCCAGTGGAGCCAGAACCTAGTTCTGCTACTCCCAACTACAAGACAGCACCGAAGGCTTGATTGGCAGACATTCTAGTAGCATCCACAGTGAGAATCCGCTTGAGGTGTATTCTGCAAAGTCATCCTCCTTCGAGTCTGCAATGCTCCAGAAGTGATCCCGTCTCGTTTCGTCATCGGCATCAACCACGGCAGGCGTTTCCGTACAACTGCACCAGAACCGCACCAGATTCCGAGGGTCACTTGGCAGTGACTACACCGTCCACCCCTCTGCGAATCGGCCAGAACCCTCTTCAGAAGAGTTCTGTGTCTTTGAGCCGCCATGGACCCGGGGGTGGTCCCGCCTTCTTTTGACATCACCTCCTCCCGGAGTGACCATTTTCCCTTGATCGCGCCAGACCCTGAACCCTCTGTCTGCCCAGGACAGACTGCCACATAGTCAGCCCCAATACTCCATCCTCCGCTCAGTTTCAGACCGAGCAGTCTTCTACAAAGTTGTGACTCTCGATGATACGAAGCCTCCTCAAGTGGTTTTGTATTGTTCCGACAGCGGCACAGAAGATTCCACTACTTCCATCGTCGACCTGTCCTGCTGTTTGCTCAGGAACCAGAAGCCGACCATTTCAGCGACCAGGACCTGCACGGTGATCCGACAGTGGCCATCTTATGAGGATATGTAGTTCCCTCTGTCTTCTACCACGCCGAGTTGGTCCCGCCACATTTGGAGCTCTACAGCGAGCGTACCAGTCGTCGCACCTCGACCGCGCCAACCTGTCCGGTGAGATAGACCCGTGCAGGCCCTCCACTATGACCTTCCCCACCTTCCAGCAACCTCAGATCGGTGTCCAGATCTCAGGAGTTCTTCGACATCCACCAGGCTTCATCCAGGCACTGACAGCACCTCGTTCGGACGTCGGAGCTAGGCATACGGTATGGAACAAGCAGGCATCATCCCGACAAGGCGGTGCAGATCGGCCGTTTGGATTCCCCTCCCCTTGTTCCCCCCTCCTGCGTGAGGGTAGGGTTTCTTAACTTTGACATTCTGTCAGGTCAACGTCCATATTTCACCTTTGGCTTGGACCTTTCGTGTGGCTAGAGAACAAAAAGACCCTTTTACGTTTGGCTCATGACCTTTCATCCGGCCAGAGAATAAAAAGACCCTTTCACCTTTGGCTCGGACCTTCCGTCCGACCAGAGAATAAACAGGCCCTTTTGCTTTTGGCTCATGACCTTTCATCTGTCCAGAGAAACCAAGAAGACCCCTTTTACTTTTGAGCCCGGACCTTCCTTCCGACCAGAGAACAAAAAGACCCATTGGAGAATGAAGAACCTCCTTTTAGCTTTTGCCTCAGCCCTTCCGTTCAGCCAGAGAACAAAAGACTCCTTCTGCCATGGCATCATGACTTTCCGTCTAGATCAAGTTGTCTAACGTCATGACTTTCCTCTTAAGTCGGTAAATATTCTATCTTGGCATCATGACGTACCCTCTAGGCCAAGTTGTTTGGCATCATGGCTCTCCACCTAAGCTGGTAAATATTCTACCTTGGCATCATGACTTTTTGTCTAGGCCAAGTTGTCCGACGTCATGGCTTTCTACCTAAGCTGGTAAATATCCTACCTATTGGCGCCATGGCCTATCGCCTAAACCAAGTTGTATGACGTCATGACTTTATGTTTAAGCCATTAAATATCCTACCTATTAGCGTCATGTCCTGCCGCCTAAGCCAAGTTGTACGACATCATGACTTTATGTCTAAGCCGTTAAATATCCTACCTATTGGCGTTATGGCCTTCCGCCTAAGCCAAATTTTACGGCGTCATGACATTATGTCTAAGCCGTTAAATATTCTCTTTTGACATCGTGATCTACCAGCTAAGCCAAGTTGTACGGTGTCATGACTTTATGTCTAAGCCGTTAAATATCCTACCTATTATCGTCATGGCCTTCCGCCTAATCCAAGTTATACGATGTTATGACATTATGTCTAAGCCGTTAAATATTCTCTCTTAGCGTCATGGCCTTTCGCCTAAGCCAAGTTATACGGCGTCATGACTTTATGCCTAAGTCGTTAAATATTCTTGCTATGGTGTCATGGTCTTCCGCATAAGCCAAGTTGTACGGCCTCATGACTTTGTGTCTAAGTCGTTAAATATCTTACCTATTGACGTCATGGCCTGCCACCTAAGTCAAGTTGTACGGCATCATAACTTTATATCTGATACATTAAATATCCTATCTATTGACGTTAGGGCCTTCCACCTAAGCCAAGTTGTCTGGCGTCATGACTCTATGCCTAAGCTAGTAAATATTTTATCTTGGCAACATGACATGCCGTCTAGATAGCTCTTTGCCTAAGCCGATTAAAAATTCTCCATTGGCGTCATGACCTTACGTCTAAGCTAACTCATTTGGCATCACGACCTTCAGTCTAAGCCGACAATCCTCTTACTATTGGCCCGAAATTACCATCTGAACCAATGAACAAAAAGACCTCTGGGCGTCACGACCTTATGTCTAAACCAAGTCATTCACTGTCACGACCTTTGACCCAAGCCGACTCTCATCTTGCTGTTGGCCCGGAACTATTGTCCGAACTAATGAACAAAAAGACCTCCATTGGTTCCACAATAACCCTTGATCCCTCTAGGGATTCACCACAACATATGTTGGCCGTTAACAGTGGAAGTTTGACCATTTTTAGGATCCAAAATTTTTACAGCCCTATGGTCATAAGCTTTTTGAACAATAAACGGCCCATCCCACTTGGATATCAATTTTTCTGGAAATAGACATAACCTAGAGTTAAAGAGCCAAACTTTTTGATTGGGTTGGAAGGATTTCCTCACAATGTGCTTGTCATTAAATGACTTGGTTTTGGCTTTATAGATCTTGAAATTCTCATAGGCCTCATTGCGCAATTCATCTAATTCACTCAACTGTAGGGCTCGATGGGCACTAGCTTGGGCCAAGTCGAGGTTGACTTGTTTGATGGCCCAATAAGCCCTATGTTCCAATTCCATAGGTAAGTGACAGACTTTTTCAAATACCAACCTATATGGTGGCATACCAATGGAAGTTTTGAAAGCGGTCCTATAGGCCCAAAGAGCATCATTCAATCTTTCAGACTAGTCTTCGCTATCAGGCCTAACGGACTTTTACAGAATGTTCTTGATTTCCCTATTGGAGATCTCTACTTGACCACTTGTTTGGGGGTGGTATGGGGTGACAATTTTATGAGTGATCCCATACTTGTGAAGTAAGGCTCGAAATTGGGCATGAGTGAAATGAGATGCTCCATCACTAAAGATAGCTTTAAGCCACCCAAATCTAGCAAAGATGATGGATTGGATGAACTTCATCACAACTTTGTGATCATTTGTTCATATAGTCATAGCTTCGATCCACTTTGAAACATAGTCCACCTCCACAAGGATGTATTCATTGCCAAATGATGGCGAAAAAGGCTCCATAAAATCAATTCCTCAAACATTAAAAATCTTGACCACTAGAATTGGATTCACTGGCATCATGTTCCATCTAGCCATGTCTCCTGTAGCTTGACATCTCAAACACCCCTTGCTAAACTCATATGCATCTTTAAATAGTGAAGGCCAATAAAACCCACTCTGTAAAACCTTAGAAGCTGTTTTCTTCCCTGAGAAATGCCCCCACAAGCAAGAGTGTGGCTGAAGTATAGAACACTTTGTTGATCTTCCTCAGTGACACATCTTCTAATGATTTGATCAAGATAGATTTTGAAAAGTTTAGGGTCTTCCCTGATGTAATACTTTCTTGAGAGAAGAATCTATCCTTGTCACTTTTGGTCCATCCCTCAAGAAGTTGGCCGACTACCTTATAATTCACAATATGTGCATACCAAGGAGGTGAGGTGTGAGAGATTGCCAGAAAGTGTTCATCAAGGAATGTTTCTGTCATAGGCTCACTTTCAAGAATGAGAATTCGAGAGAGATGATTAGCAACCACATTATCAGAGCCCTTTTGTCCCGAATCTCATGATCAAATTCTTGATGTAATAAAATCCATCGAATGAGCCTAGGTTTTGCCTCTTTCTTTGTCAACAAGTATTTGTTAGCAGAGTGATCAAAATATACAATGACTTTGGCCCTTAAAAGATAGGATCAAAACTTTTCTAGGGCAAACACTACAGTCAAAAGTTCCTTTTCTGTGGTGGTGTAATTCAATTGAGCATCGCCAAGTGTGCGGCCCATATAGTAAATCACCACGGGGTGCTTATCAATCCTCTGCTCCAGAACTGCGCCTATAGCAAAATCAGAGGCATCACACATGATCTTATTTAATTTTCTACATTATTATTTAGTTGTCATTGTGCTATCCTTGTAGTTACTTTGAGCTTCTTGTGTACCCTCACACCATCCTTTAACCCTTTCGAGTCTTCGGGCTTGTGGGTGACGGGTCGAGATTCGAGTCACGCTGGTTCCTTTCCGGTACTCGGATCCTGGGTCGTTACACACCTAGTGTGGGGGACCCGACAGAGGATCTCGACCATGAACTCGAAGGGCAGACCGAGGAAGCCATTGAAGCACTCGAAGGTGATGTGGGTGACATGTTGGACATTGGTCGGCCACCTTTATTTTTTTTTTTAAAAAATCAAATAGCCTGATGGATGGCTCAGAAGAGCGCACACTCCTTCAAAGAAGGAGCATGTTACCGCTCCACCAAACCAGCCATTAGGATGAATTTATTCATGAATAAGAAAGAACACAAGGCCCCATGAAGAGGTTCATCCATGACATAAATTGAGCACGAACAAAGCTAAAATCTAATGGAGGGACAACCTCCATTATCTAGTTGATATGCTCCTCGGACCTCCCGCGGTAGAGCTCTCCATGTAGGCCACAAGATAGTATGAGTTGCAGCCCGACTCTGAGTAGCAAGACAGTCCGTAGGCTGTTTTCCTTCTCTGAAAATATGGGCAGAGGATAACACCATAGATTGTTAAAGACACCGCATGGACCTAAGGAACCAGCTGATCCGCCAAGGGCATTTGTAGTGCCCATTAAGAACTTTAATTAGCATTGCTAAATCTGATTCAACAAGGATGGAAGTCAAGCCATGTGCCTGACAGTGTTCCAAACTTTCAAGAAGGGAAAGGGCCTCCACTTCCAAGCTAGAATTAATGGAGGGATATTAATGGGCAAAAGCAAAGATGAGAGCACCATTAGAGTCCCTGAGCAGACCACCACCTTCGGTAATGCTAGTCCCCCTATCGAAGGAGTCGTCCACATTTAATTTGAAGTGGCCAATTGGCGTTTTGCATCATTTAAAAATAATAGGCGTGCCGCTATGCTTAACAGTGAGAGAAACACCCCAGCCAGCTAAAACAGAGCGAGATGATTATGAGAGGTGACCACTGCAACTGCTCAAAATTAGAGGAGAAAGAAGACAAATACTAGTTGAGGAGGGTAAAATTGGTACGGCCCACGCGAGGCCCATTACGCCAGGCCCACTTCGGCCAGAGGTCTATAATGGCTATACCGCCCCCCTGACAACTGCGGCCCACAACGAACGACCTCGAGGCGTACAGTCCTCGGATTTGCCAGCTCACGAAAGGCATCAGCCCAGGTGCAACGGACGCCAGATGACCCTCCGATAACTGAATGTTACCTCCTACGACGTCGGCCTCAACCCCACTAAGGGCGAGCATGCCTTACAGACGCCGTAAGACTCGCCTATGAACCACCCGACTCCGGAGGAACGGACCCTTAATGAAAAACTCATGATCACGGAAAAGCATTATCCCACTACTTGCGTCCTTCCCTACTAAGGGATAGGCCCTCATCGCCAGGACAACCCTTATAAATGCGGCCTCGTCCGCGAGTAGGAGGGACAGGGATGTAGAAAGAAAATAGACCTATAGACACGGCAAGGGAGACTCCGACTGCGAAGCCCTGAGATTAGATTCCACGAAGTAGACAGTGTCAACAAGCGTGCATAGTCCCACTCACTGGTGCTCCATGGACCTATAGCCCCGTGATCCGTGCCACATCCTCTAGCATGGGGATCATATGTCCCAACGGGAATAGGAATGCCCTGCTCACCAGGTCCCACCGGTCGTGGAGCGCGTAGAGGAGGGCTGTGTCCAGCTCATCACCTCTATCCAGAGGAACTCGGTGAGCCCCATCGCGACTAGCCACTCCCTCTGGAAGTCTGACAGTGTAAGGTATACTACCTGAACCTAAAGCCAGGAGAACCTCATCCGTCGCTTTCCTTGCATGCATTAAACAGTCAATGTCAGTTATCCAGATAGATCAATAAGTCATGCATTTCATATATGTCAAAAAAAATAAAAAACAACCTCAGAATCATGCGATCCTCTGGGGACCGTTTGACTGATCATAGCGGTTTGGATCAGACGGCTTGGCGCCATAGCGGTCACTGGAATGATCGCTACGTCCTCGCCGCTATGGGCGGTGTTCTCCTCGATTTCTCGGAGAGTAAGAATTGCCTCAAAAGGGCTACACAGTTCCTCTATAGGTCCCCCTGACCCATTCCCATCCTATTCTACCCCCCATTTCATGCTTTGAAAATTCAAAAATGGGTTTTTGAGTCTCATGGCCTACCTTGAATGTGGGAGTTTCGACCGCTGCCTCAGGTGCCTCCTCGACTGTCGAGTCACCATCATCTTCTCCAACAGCCTCCTTGGGCACTGTGGGTGCCGTGGATGGGTCTCCCACCTCCGTTTGAGCCAGCGGCGGTCCCTCCTCCGCTTGGTCCGCCGGCACTGCTAGAGCACCTTCCTCCGCCATGTGTCGTGGAAATCTCTGCACTGCCCTCTTCTTTGCCATCCTCGCATATGGGAGAGTGCAACTTGGCAATGGGCTACGACGGTCACCGGTGGTGATGGGGGTGTGAGTTTGAGTGGAATGGGAGAGAGAGGGGGAGTGAACGGTCTCCCTCGATTTTTGAATTCGCCTAGAGCCTAGCGGTCACGCGATGGACCATTAGGTAGTTCTTGGCAGTCCTCAGAGGACCGTTTTTGTAGGGTCACACCCGTTGAAGAATTTGAACCACCTTAAGGGTAGCGGTCTTGAGGTGGACCGCTAGGCACCCCTTGTGGTCTTGATATGGCGGTTTGGTTGCTGAAGTTTGTTATGGTTGAAATGCTATAACTGTTCCATTTTTATGTGGCCTTTGCCTTATTTTATGCATCATGCTTATTTCTTTTTGCTTAATTATTGATGGTTGATCTAAGAATTACAAAATTCATGAGCACCATTGCATCATGTGTCACTTCCCTCCAGACAGGTAAGTCAGGTAAGTATCTCGATCCCTAGTCCCCTAATGCATTACTACACGGTATCTATGATGTATTATCTCGAGAACTAGCTGGTCATTCATGTGTTCTAAGATCTGATGTTCCCCTTTAACAAAAATGATGATGATCTAAGTGCACATGTTTAATCATTGGATAGGCCGTTAGGTTGGAAGAGTTGGGGGACGATAGTTCTATCTTGCACGCAGTGGTTGCAGATAGTGTCTTGACCCTGATTTTTTTGGTCCAGCAATACTATTCTCGAGTATCTTATTATTTTATCCTTTCTTTACATTTATTTTAATGATTACTATATGGTACCTATGCTATATTATCTCGAGAACCAGTTGGTCATTCACGTGTTCCATTATCTGATGTTCCCTTATAACAAAAATAATGATGATCTAGGTTCACGCGTTTAATCATCAGATTGGCCATTAGGTTGGGAAAATTGGGGGACGATGGTTTTATCTCGCACGCCGTGGTTGCGGATAGGGTCTTGGCCTTTATTGCCCCGGTCAAGCAATACTATTCTCGAGTACTTTCTATTTTATCCTTTCTTTACATTCATTTTAACGATTTCTTTCATTTTAGCCCAGCACGTATCATACGCATCTTTTGAGCATTCACGTCCCATGGTCTGTCTAGAAGTGTCGCATTAGTGATGGATAATTGTGCGTTCATGGTTTTGGGTAAAAGGAACAATTCCACTCAGAGTTGGAAGGTTCTCTCTAGTCTGTTCACTTGGTTTGACCAACTAAGGGTCCCCGTCTGGAGTTTTAGCCTGTCTCTTTACTTTTCCTTGCTGCTTATTCCCTCATTGGTTGTGGATTGTGTCCCCTAATGAGGTTGCCTATTTTTTCTTCCTGCTATTTATTTAGTTAGTTTCTCCAGGCTGGTGTCATTTTGGTTCGATCACTCCTTGTATTTGGTTCAGAGTTTTTCAAAAGATTCCTATCACTTGTTGGCGACAAAACGGGTGTCTTTTACCTTAATGCCCACTTTTCAGTCCATTCCGCTTCATTTCTGCTTCATCTCCATGTTCCATTTCACTTTCGCTTCACCTCTGCTCACTCCCCTGCAAAGTGGACATTAAGGAGGGGCATCTGTTGACACCCATTTTTTACCTTTGAGTTGAGTCATTTCTTTTTTACCGTCATTTTGATGCCTCGAGTTGTCCATTACTCATTGGGCCATTTCTAGGTATTTTTTTGGGCTTATTTTATGGGTATTTCCTCCTTGGCCGAGCTTGCTCTTGAATCGCCTTGGATTCGAGCTTAATGGGCCTTGATTTCACATGGTCTTTGGGTTGAATGGGCCTAGTCATCCCATTTTATTAATTTCCACCGCCAACCTAAATGCGGCCTAGAGATAGACCATTTAGTATGGACGGCGGTCTATTATTAGACCATTTATATGGCCCAGAGTCCTATAACGGCTTTGCCTCTGGAATAAAATGGGTATTTATATTATTTTTAAATTTTCATCAACACTCTTGTACACGGTCTAAAATTAGCTCATTTTTACAGATTGGATGGTCCATCAACAGACTATTTATTGGGTCAGAGTCCTAAATGGGTCAATTTTTGGATAATATCTATTTGTCTCATTTTCTTGATTTATCACCGACACCGCGTAAACGGTCTAGCGATGGGTCGTTTAACTCGTTGGGCGGGCTAATGAACGACCATTTTTCATTCTAGAGTCCTACGCCGGCTGGTTCGGGATGTTTCTCAGATTTTATCTTTTATTTATTTTCCACCGACAGCTTGTAGGCAGTCTCCAGGTGGACCGTTTATAGAGCTACGCGGTCCATCGTTCGACCGCATTCAAGGCCAAGATCTTGGGTTCGATTGGCTTTTCTCTCTCCATCTGTGGTTAAACTCGTGACTTGTTCCACGTTTTTCTCCGCAGGCTCTCAGCCAAATTAGGTGCCGTTTGATCCTGGTAAAAGCGCCGGTAGGCCGCCTCGGTCTTGTCCTTGATCGTGTGGGCCAGCGCCATCTCGACGACCTCGCCGGGGAAGTCCATCGTCTCCGCGGCCCAGTCCCGGAACGACGAGCGGAAGCCGTGGACGGTGATGGCCAGCCCGAAGCCCTTGGGCGGCGCCTTGCGCAGCAGGGCGAGCATCCCGGCCGGCGACATGGCGAACGGCGCCGCAGCCCCTTCCCGCGCGCGCAGCAGCGCCACGGCCGCCGGCACCAGCGGGACGACGTGCTCCCGGCCAGCCTTCATCCGCGCGCCGGGGATCGTCCATAGCCCGGCCTCGAGGTCGAACTCCGCCCAGGGCGCGCCGACGACCTCGTCCGTCCGCGCCGCCGTCAGGATCGTGAAGCGCAGCGCCGCGCGCGCCAGGCCGTCCCGCTCGGACAGCCGGCGCATGAACGCCGGCACCTCGCCGAAGGGCATGGCCGGATGATGGCGCTTCGTGGCGACCTTCCCGGGGGCTGGTAGCAGGTGCTCGAGGTGGCCGCGCCAGCGGGCCGGGTTCTCGCCGGCGACGTTGCCGCGCACGCGCTCGGCGTCCCATATCCGCTCGATGCGGCCGCGTAGGCGAGTCGCCGTCTCCACCTTGCCGCCCGGCTTCCAGAGCTTGAGCAGGCAGGCCAGGACGGCGTCGGTGTCCAGCGCCCGCACCGGCAGGCCGGTCCTCGGCCCGTGGTCGCGCAGGGACTGCTCCCACTGCGCCCGCTGGGCGCCGTTGCGCCACTCCGCCGCACGCACCTCGATGAAGTCGGCGGTCGCCTCGCCCCACGTACGGGGCACGGCCGCCTGTGCGGCCCTACGCGCCTCGATGGGGTCCAGCCCCTCCGCGAGTACCCGCCGCTGCTCGGCGGCCCGTATGCGCGCGTCCGCGAGCGAGAACACGGCAGCGGCGCCCAGGCCCATCTCCCGCTTCCGGCCGCGCAGGGTGAACCGGAACACCCAAGAGGCCGACCCGGCGGGGGTCACCAGCAGGTACAGCCCGCCGCCGTCGGCGTGGTAGCCCGGGCCGGCGGTCGCCACGCCCCGGGCGGAAAGTCGATTCGTCGGTCGCCCCATCTCGGATCCAGTCCCTCGCGTCATCCTTCCGCCCCATACTCCGGGCAGGAAGTGGTGAGAAAGGATGGGAAGTAGAGCGAGGTTCCGTCTAGGGGCGTGAGACTGTAGACTGCGCCCTCGGTGGATCGGGACGGACTCACTCTCCGCCATTGACCTAGCAATGGCGCGGTTTTCAGCGGATTTGGCCGATCCGCCCCATACTTTGTCCCATGTTGCGCCGCTGGTCGGATCAGGCCGCGGCGCTGTTCGTTTTCGGCTTCCGCGGGCGCGCACCACCGCCCAACTGCGCAACCGGAAGCTCCGCCACGTCCCGCGCGATCGCCGCGGCGACCTCCGACTCGACCCATAGCGATACCGTGCCGCGCTTGCGCGGGCGCGGGAAGTCGCCGGCCGCCATCGCGCGGTAGAGGCCCGCGGTCGAGTAGCCGCTGCGGCGCTTCACCTCGGCCAGGCGCAGCAGCGATTCACCCATTCTCGCCATTCTCCACCGGAATGAACGCCTCGCACCCAACCGGATCAAACGCCACGTAAGGCGTGCGCTCGCCGCCGGGCGCGAGGACTTTACTTTTCGTCCCAAGCGATCGGCAAGACCAGTGAGCCATGGATGACAAATATTAAGTTACTTGAATATGCAGAAGGGTGAAATGAGTTCTGAATTGATACCTCATTTATCACCTGCTGAATGACCGCTCAATCATCATATTGCAACACACAAGACCGGATACTTTGGAACTCCACAACCCTATCATTCATATCTATTCAAGTTAGAGCTTTGGAAGCTACCCGTCGACTGCACAAATGAACTGTATTGGTAGCATACATGATAAAGAGATTTTATAATAAGCTGATTTCTTCAGTCATGTCTGGAACCTGTGCAAGCATATAAGACATTCCATTAAAAGCTTGGATCGAACTACTGTTCCTGCAGTTAATGAACACACAGATGGGGTCATTTAGAAAGTACAGATTATTTATAAGTCACAAGTTGAAGTCGGTCCAAATATGCTTCAGGCACCAATGCTGCCGAGCCAGAAGAAAAGTGGGAATTGAGCGACGGCCATAAAAAGCAGTAGATAGTGGTGCCTGCTAGAGTGCTTCTCATATGTTCTCATCTCGGTGAAGAGAACCCGTTTCATGGTCTTCACTAAGAAGATCCCCATACACAAGCACATCCATGGCATCAAGAAATAATACGAATAGCCCCATGCGATCCTTCCTAAGATGGCGAGGGAGATGCCGGTGAAAGCATACCCACCATATGAGAAAATGTCCAACACCGGTGCCTCGCCGCTTCCCATTGAATACAATAATCCTTTGAGAAGCACAAACTGCAGCAACCAACCAACCAGGCCCCTAGTGAACTGCAAGCTTAAAGCTTCTGGGCTAAATCTGAAAGAAAAAACAAAGAGGACATGGCCATAAAGACAAGAAATAACAAGACAGAAAGGCAGGCAATGCTATTCCAGCCGACTTACTTTCCAAGAAGACCCAATGTGAAGCCTGCAAGTACTACGTAGGTGCCAAACGACATCAAGGGAATATATAGGTCTGGAGCATTAATATCATAAATTGGAGGCTTGTATGAGAGCCTGCCCGCAACAGGCTCACTTATCCTTGTCCAATGTCCCTGAGGAGAAAAAAAAAGGATTTCTCAAAATATTGAACAGATTAAGTAAAAGGGACCTTGATTACAACAATGAAGTTGCTTATTTTATTGGTACTTTACCCTGTGAAGGAATGGGAATAAGACGACTTTCAATTTATTCCTGACATACTGATCATTTACTTGAAAATAATATTGAGGATTGGAGAAATACCTGCTAATCTGTAGAAAAGAATAACAAATACATTATGAGTTCCATGCCATTCTCCTAAATATTTAGCTAACCACACGAGGATAGTGCACCGTCTATGAACAAATACCATACATTGCTTTGCATGAACTCAGAGCTTGATCCCAGGAATTTCTCTCCATATGCGCCCAACCCAGTTCGAATTAGTCCTGGCCCTGCTCCATAAAAAGCATTTCCGAATGGATTTGGCTGTGCTTGAGGGTTTAATTGTGGTGGTCTTTGCATTCCAGGCTGGGTGCCAATATTGTCATACATGGCTAGAAAATGAGAGCAAAGAGAAATCCGTTAGATGACCTTTGAGACACCAAAAACAATTAGCAAGCACATCCACACCCATGCTTGCAACAAAAGAATGAGAGAAATAGACTCAGGTGATTTGGACATGTGCTTCGTCACCCTAACTCAGCGCCGGTTAAAAGATGTGACTGAATCTTAGTAGATACCAGTAAAAGAGCTCGAGGAAAGTTTAAAATGAGATGGTACGATGTTATTAGGAATGACATTAGTTTCTTGGGTTTAAATATGAATATAGCACTTGATAAAAATCTTTGGCGGAACAAGATTCATGTAGCCGACCCCAAATAATTGGGATAAGGCTCTGATGATGATGATGGAACTGGCTGGTCCAACACTAACTGAACCAGACAGGGAGTGAGAGTGGAAAGAAGAGTTAAAGGATGTCAAGAAAGCCACGGGCCAAGCGGTCTCGCCCAGTATCGATCCTAGGGACTCACGAAGGGAATCAAAAACCCCACGCACCTGTGAACCATTCCACCAAAAAAAAAGCTTGTTGAACCAAACTGTTTCTGACCAGTTCCAATTCAAACCAGCTGATTTTTAACACCCCTGCTATTCTTCAAAGTTCTATATAGACACCCCCAAGCCGTATTTACGATTCTAGGGTGAATAAATAATTGATCTATAGATTCCTTCTGAATACCACAAAACAGGCATTTATCCTTGATCTTAGGATTAAACCTCTTAATTGTGTCCTTTGTTATTGTCTCATGGAATGTCAGGGGGTTACGAGGAGTGGAGAAGAGGAGGGCAGTAAGGGAGCTGATTAGGAGGTGCAAAATTGATATTATGTGTATTCAGGAGACTAAGTGTGAGGGGAGGTGTTGCTCCCTTGAGGGAGATCAGAGGGGCCCACCTCTCTATGGGGATTACCTCCCCGGCGCAGGTCCGGGAGTATTATGATCCTCTGGAACCCGTTCGAGGTAGAGGAGGTGACGCAGGACTGGGAAGTTAGCAGATGGGCCATCTCTTTGCACTTCAAGAGTATTAGGGATGACTTCTCCTGGGACTTCAGTGGGGTATTGTGGACGTCAAAAAATGACGATGATGATCATATGGCACGCACGTCTCGACACTCGAGAGCAAGCCAAAGACGGAAATGTCGAATAAACCTCATACCTCGCTCGATCAGGATGAGACCTCACTTGGTGGTCCACTACCCGCTAAGGAAGCCCCCTTAGATGGAAGATACGACCACAATTCTCCAACCAACCGTGCCGAGAGCTGAATCACAGAAAAGTCGAGAACCTGGGCATGGGTCCGACACGCACCGAAAGTCACGCAAAGTCTAGGACCGAGCCCCGGAGGCTGTGAACGGAATATTGTGAAGGCTGTACATCGCAATCAGAACATTTCAGGAATGCCAACATTCATATAAACGGCCGCGACTTCGAAAAGAATCCGTTCGGTGCTTAAAATGGCGTGGAAGGGCCTTAAAGCGGTGCGCCTTAAAACGGCGCGCTCCCTTGCTTGTACGGTGTGCCCCCTTTATGCTTTGCTAAAATGGCCCTCTCTTTTGATGCTTAAAACTGTGCCACCCCTTGCCTTCATTAATACGACACCCTTCTTTGCATGCCCCTTAACACGGCGCGCCTTAATATGGCGCGCCCATTTGCACCTTCAACATCCTAATACGGCGCCCCTAAAATCGGCGCGCCCCATTTCCCACTTGCTTGGCATGCCCGGCGCGCTCACTGTTGGAGAGAGAGAGGGCGCAGCAAGTAACTGTGGTGCAAGAAGGAACGTATCTTGAGTGAGAGAGCGCATGCGTCGAATGATATTCTTCACTTTTGAAGGTGGTGGGGGAGTCGGGGGGCCCACATCCACATGCATACGTAAACATACGTTCTTCCAACTTCCAAGGGAGGGAATGTGGGTGGTTGAGTGTGGAATACGTGGCATGAGCTGGAAAAGGGGCGGCCCCACCTGGCTGCACTGCCACACTCCACTGCCAAAACAAAACACAACCCAAAAATAAATAAATGCTTAGCTGGCGTGCCGCGAAGGTGGTGGTGGTGCAAGAAGAGACGCAAATATATCTTTGCAAGGAAGCGTAAAAGTTGGTAGATAATTAATTAATTAATTATGAGAATCTTTACCGAGAGTTGCGGCTCTGGTCGTGGTAATTATTTATGAGGATCATGTATATGTACAGTAAATGCACAGGTGATTTATTATTCACAGAGACTCACTCTGATTCTCTGAATTATAGCTATTATGAGTAAGTAAATGCAAAGATAGTTTCTTAACACATATTCCTAATTGATTAACACATTCTTAATTATATATGATACATTATGAAAATGTCAAAAATACCTGTTCTCTCTCCTGTTATGACAGATCCGGCATCTCATCACTAAATCACGCATGGTACTTAATTTTTTTTTACCCTTTTGAAACTAGGCAGAAAGTGATGAATAAGCAAATAAAACTAAAACTCGTCTCACCCGCAGATGTACACACACGAATGAAGAGATTGGACCAGATTACGACAACCTAAAAATCTAGTTCGCTCCGCTCGATGAATGGCCCACATGAGTAGAATGCAATAAACAAGCCAAGAAGGACACTGTGATTTTAGGTGATTTGGATTCACAAATGTGCCCCCCTACGTCCACCCCTCACAGAGTGAGGATTACTTTCACTATTTAGTGAAAACACACACACACACACACGCTGTCAGAATCACAGCCCCACACGCGTTGTAACAAGCAAACGCATGCACACACAGAGTATTTGAAAGTATATGATGTTCAGATATATAGGATGCTCTAAGAAATGCAAAATAAGATCAGAATGTAGAACAGAATTTCAGTAATGGTGCTAGAAATACCCCTCAGATGGAGATAGCTTCATTGGTGGTTCAGGACTGAGCAGATCTGATGAATATTGCTTGTTCCAGCGGGATGAGAGATGAAGGATGAAGCTCTAGATGGAATGATCGAAGGCACAGATTCAAAACTTGAGGGTGATCTTCAGATCGAGCAGGATCGGCTTCAGATCAGCAACAGGATCATGCTTTCATGGAATGGGGGCTCTCTTCCCGTTCTTCCTGTCCTTGCACAACACAAAAAGATGATAACATGAATATTCACTTCTCCTCAACTTTTAGGTCACCCCAATGATTGGTTTATAGTCCCAAGGCTCGGGACACGTGTATGGTGATGGAAACCTCGGACCCATCCAAGTTAGGGCAAAAGTTTGATGAAAAGACGGCCTCGAGCCGATTTCAAAACCCATTTTGGTGGCGTGCAATGAAAAGGGTCGACCCTCGGGATAGGGTAAATAGACCAAAGCAAACTTGAAAATATCACAACCCAGATGGGGTCGACAAGGGTTGACCCTTTCAACTTCCCTATAAATTGCACCCCTTGGAAGATCAAGGGACACATGGAGACACACAAGCATGCATGGAAGAACCTATGACCTAACTGCCGTACCTTCAGACTTCTGCAGGCATCCGGCAAGGGTCAAGGATGCGAAGAGCTAAGTGTGCGCGTAAGGTTGGCTTGTTGATCGGCTCACACACGCTGAGGGTATGTCATTCGCGCTCCCCTCATGCGGCATTTAGCCATCGCACACGAGCCCATCTCCGTCACACATAAGGCGCTATGATTACGACAAACACACCCGCCTCCTAGGTCCACCCGCGTATGACAGCCCACGGTGACTACGCATACGCCATGGTGCCGCATTTACCTCTATCACAGAATCGCATGCCCATCGCTCGCCCCTAGCTCACCACCGACCGCTCTGACCGATGACTCGAGTTAGCCAGACCACTGGCCCGGAAGTAATATGACCGGGACTGGCCTCGACTCCCCAACATGACACACTCGCCTTCCAAGGCCCAGACCCGACCGCTCATCTCGATCTGCATCCGGCATCCTTCAGGCGCCAGCCCACAACCGCCCCTACCACCTGGGCAGTTGGGCTCATCTCGATCTCCTCATGGAGAGCCTCTGTAAAGCACGCAGATATCCGTCTTATCCAGCATTGACCTAGGGACCGACCCGCGCGTCGGAATTGCCCCGTGGTGTCCGCCAATTATACTTTGGCCTCCTCGGCCCATCTGTAAAGTCCACGTGGCTCTCATACAGCATGAAACTAGTTGAATACATGTAGCCCTACTCGGGTCTCAACTCCTCCAGTCACTTCGGGGCCCACGGCACCCGATCGCTCAGGTCCTTCCGTCACAACGGTGCCCTCGGCACCTGACTGCCAGCTCTTCCAGTCACATCGGGGCCCACAGCACCCGATCGCTCAGTTCCTTTAGGCACAACGGTGCCCTCGGCACCCGACTGCCAGCTCCTCCAGTCACGTCGGGGGCCCCGACACCCGATCGCTCAGCTCCTTCAGTTACAACGGTGCCTTCGGCACCCGACTACTAGCTCCTCCATTCACATCGGGGCCCGCGGCACCCGATCGCTCAGCTCCTTCAGTCACAACGGTGCCCTCGGTACCTGACTGCCAACTCCTCCAGTCACATCGGGGCCCACGGCACCCGACTGCTCAGCTCCTTCAGTCACAACGGTGCCTCCAACAACCGACTGCAGGCTACTCCAGTCTTGTCGGGGCCTGCGGCACCAGATCGCTCAGCTCCTTCAGTCACAACGGTGCCCTCGACACCTGACTTCCAGCTCCTCCAGTCACGTCGGGACCCGTGGCACCCGATCGCTCAGCCCCTTTAGGCACAATGGTGCCCTCAACACTCGACTACCAGCTCCTCCAGTCACATCGGGGCCCGCGGCACCTGATCGCTCAGCTCCTTCAGTCACAACGGTGCCCTCGGCACCTGACTGCCAGCTCCACCAGACACGTCCGGGCCCGTGACACTCGACTGCTCAGCTCCTTCAGTCACAAAGGTGCCTCCAACACCCGACTGTCGGCTACTCCAGTCACGTCAGGGCCCGCGACGCCTGACCACTCCGCTCCTTCAGGCACAACGGTGCCCCCGACACTCGACTGCTAGTTACCCCAGTCACGTCAGGGTCCACAGCACCTGACCACTCAGCTCCTTCAGTCACAACGGTGCCCCCGGCACCCGACTGTCGACTACTCCAGTCATGTCGGGGCCCGCGACGCCCGACCACTCAGCTCCTTCTGCCACAACGGTGCCCCTGGCACCTGACTGCCAGCTACCCCAGTCACGTCGGGGTCCACAGCACCCGACCACTTAGCTCATTCAGCCACAACGGTGCCCTCGGCACCCGACTTCCAGCTACCCCAGTCACGTCAGGGCCTATAGCGCCTGACCACTCAGCTCCTTCAGTCACAACGATGCCCTTGGCACCCGACTGTCAGCTACTTCAGCCACGTCGGGGCCCGCGGCGCCCGACTGCTCAGCTCCTTCAGTCACAACGGTGCCTCCAACACCAGACTGTCAGCTACCCCAATCACGTCAGGGCCCGTGGCGCCTGACTACTCAACTCCATCAGTCACAACGATGCCCTCGGCACCCGATTGTCAGCTACTCCAGCCACGTGGGGGCCCACGACGCCCGACCACTCAACAACCTCAGTCACAACGGTGCCCTCGGCACCCGACTGTCAGCTACCCCAGTCACGTCGGGGCCTACAATGCCTGACCATTCAACAACCTCCATCACAGCGGTGCCCCGCGACACCCGACCGCCCACCTACTCCAATCATCGCTGTGCCAACGGCACCCAACTACTCCAACCAAAGCGAGGCCTATGGCCAACAACTCCAGTCCCACCAGTGCCCACGGCACCTGGAAATTCTGAGCTCAACGGCTTTTGGTCGCTCAGGTCATGGTGATGCTCACGCCGTCCAACCGCTCCATTCTCAACAGCGCCTGGCCACTCCAGTGAAAAGTGATGCCTAAGTCATTCGGTCGCCTCGGCCTTGGTGATGCCCAACTACTCCAGCACAACGGTGCCTATGGCACCCCTACTGCTCCGACCTCGACACTGTCTCATGACGGGAAGACACTATGACACCCCTCGGGCGACACCCTGCTGAGTCACAGGTCCTCTGACGGACACTATGTACAAATGTAGAACTACCCACATAATAATGTAATGACTCGGAGATCGTCACAAATGACGAAATTGTCCCGTGGTTTGTAAGCACTTGTAATTAGGCTCTCATGCCCCCATATAAATGCCTTTCATGGTATATAAGTCATGTAATCTAGTCAGGGAGTGGATCCCCCTCATCGCTGGAACCAGTCTCTCTGCCCCCATTTATCCCTGTTGTGTTGCCGTTTCCCTGTCGTTGTTGCACTGACGAAGCCTTCCCGACGTCGCGGCTCCCAGGGTCCTTGACTCTTTCTTCGGCAGTAGAAACAAAGGTGTTTGGGCTCCGCCCGATGTAAAATAAATACTGATCGCTTACGGTCGGTGGGAAAGATGTCCAGTACACGAGCCCCCACAATCATCTACACTCGTACCTGCGGAATCTCCTTCTCTCCGCATGACACACAATGTTCCGTGCTCATGTGTCGTGCACTGGCGGCACATCCCCAGTTAAACATTTGGCTCTATAGGTGATCGTCAAGAAATCGACTGGCACGCCCGCATTCCATCCAGCCATCTCTGTCCCAATCCTCATACGTCGTTCCTTCTTGTATGTTCCTATCATTCTTTTCACCCTCCTTTTAATACCCCCAAAATTCCCGCGTGCCACATCGACCGATCTCAACCTTCCGTAACGGGCGAGTGTGAGTCCCCGCCGCGAGGGAAAGAACAAGAAGGAAATTTCCCCATGCATGTAAAAAAATTGGCACGCCCGATGCGATGTCTCCTACATTTCTTCTTTCTGCCGAAGAAGAGTCACACCTGCCAAGTGTGCACCGCAATGCCCTCACCTTTTCTTACCAGAGAGGAAGAGGAGGGCCCCTGTCCAGGATGCAACATGCGACCAGTCATCATCAAGTGACCAACCTGCACCAGCAACAACAAACCAGTGGCGATAGTGACCTACGGTCCGATCATCATCGCCATCCACACTGGGTACGTACGGTTGGCAATGCCAATCATGTTCGGCGACGCTGCCTCGGCCTTCGGCTTGCCCTGATCCTCGGGCGCCATTGCCGTAGCCGACGAGCAGCCCAGTCCGGTGATTGCCCATATAGGCAGTTGGCCCCTCTGCTCCTCCAGCAACAGAGACCCATGCGGTCATTGACCCCGGGGTCCCCGGCTCCTCAGCATCTCACTTGAGCTCTCAGCCCCGAATCTCAGCCAAGCCTGCCCCCAGCACGGGTTTCCTACCCCGGGGTCAAGGCTTCCCAGCATATTATTCGAGCCTCTTGACCCGAGTCTCAGACGAGCCAACACTCAATACGGGCTTTCAACCTCGAGTTTGAGGCTCCCTAACACCTGGCTCGGGTACACAACCTCGGGTCTCATCAAAGTTGATCTCTGATGCAGACTCTCTGCATTGGGCCCCTGGCCTCCCAGCTCTACGATGGGTCTCGGAGCGGCCCTGATCGGCGGCGCCCTGATCGGCGGCGCGTCGTCCGTCATCGGCGGATCGAAGGCATCAAAGGCCCAGCAGAATGCCGCTGCTATGCAGGTCGCGGAGCAGCGCCGCCAGTACGACCAGACCCGAGCCGATTACGCCCCTTGGCGAGAAGCGGGGTCCTCCGCGCTCGACATGCTGAAAAAGGCATATGGGATCGGCGGCGGCGCGCCCGACATGTCGGGCTTCACCACGTCTCCGGGCTATGAGTTCCGTCGCGACGAAGGCATCAAGGCCGTCGAACGCTCAGCCGCGTCGCGGGGTCTATTGCGTTCCGGCGCGGCACAGAAGGCGATCGAACGCTACGCGGAAGGCAATGCGGCCGGCGAGTTCGACAGTTGGTGGAACCGGCTCGCCGGGGTCGCCGGGGTCGGCATGAACGCAACCAGCGGAACCGCTGCTGCGGGATCGAACGCGGCCAATGCGATTTCCAACGCCTATCAGCAGATGGGCAACGCGCAGGCGGCTGGCTGGTCCAATGCCGCATCCTCGTTCAACTCGGGGATCAATGGCGTGCTTCAGGCGTACCTTATGACGCAGAAGGGAGCCTATTGATGGGTCCCTATGACATTACCCCCGTCGATATCGGCGGCATCATTCAGGGCTGGCGGCAGGACCAGTCGGCCCGGATGCAGCAGATGCTGGCGCAACGCCAGATCGATGCTGCCGACCGTCAGGCCGAGCGCGATAACAGCATCCGCACCGTGCTGGCGCGCGCATATGGGGGTGGCCAGACCGGCGCGACCAGCGCGGAAACGCCTGCCTCCCCGAGCCCTGCCACAGCTGCGGCCCCGCAGGCGGGAAGCGCGCAACCGGCAACAGCACCGCAGCAGGGGAATCGCGACGAGATGTTCCGTGACCTTCTCGCCATCGATCCGCAGACCGCGTTCCAGTATATGCGCGCGTTCAATGAGATGGACGAAGCGCAGTTCAACCGCGTCACCCGCACCAACGGCGCACTGGCGCGGGAGGCATATCGGCTTCAGTCCTTGCCGCCGGATCAGCGCCGCGCCGCCCTGAGGCAGGCCGCGCCCCAACTTATGCAGATGGGGCTGTCGCAGGAGCAGCTCGACGGGTTCGATCCGACCGACGAAAACCTTGGCGTCATCATCAACCAGGCGACAGATCTGGATGACCTGGCTTCCCGCGCGCGGCCGGACTGGATGAATATCGAGGGCGAGCTGATCGACCGCAACGCCATTTCGCGCGGCGAGGACCCGGTGCGCTGGCGCTCGCAATACATGACCGGACCGGCGGGCATCTATGAGCGGCCGAACGCCGGGCTTGCAAGACCGGGTGCTGGCGAGCAACCAGCTGAGCCCCCTCCGACGCGCGCTGGCGAGATCAGGAACGGCTATCGCTATCGCGGTGGCCCGTTGGGCGATCCGAATTCGTGGGAGCCTGTTCAGGGAGGTCCGTCGCAGCCCGCGACGGGCGGCTTTCCGTGATTATCGCTCTGACGCCTATTCGCCGATCGAGGCGAGCCTTGAGCGCGAATACGGCCTGCCCGCCGGCCTGCTTTCCCGCATCCGCACACGCGGCGAGCGGAGCAATGCGGATCAGGTCTCCGAAGCCGGGGCGCGGAGCGTCTATCAGAAGTTCGCCTTCAACCTGTTCACCGGGCCCAGGGAACCCTGGGGGCTGACGCACAATCCGCGGAACCTGTCGCTGCTGCATCGGCCGACCTTCAACGAGGTGAAGTTCGCCGCCCATCCGGGCGAGAACGTCGTCACCGTCTCGCTTAACTATCCGAAATAAAATGTCATCGCGCCTGTTGCAGCGCAGCAGGTGACATGGACGCGTCGAGGGCCCATCTAGGGCGTTCGACCGAGACGGGGATCATCTCTCTATGGCTGGCGTGACCTTGCGCGACGGTGTGAAGGTGGCGGCGAACGTGCTGCTGTCCACCAGGAAACCGATGCTGGCGCACCTGGTGGTCACCCGCTACTGCAACCTCGATTGCGCCTACTGCAGCGAATACGACAAGGTCTCCAAGCCGGTGCCGCTGGAGCTGCTGCTGGAACGCGTCGACCGGCTGGCGGCGCTGGGCGCCCAGATCGTCACTCTGACCGGCGGCGAGCCGATGACCCATCCGGGCCATAACGAGGTGATCCGGCGCATCCGCAGTCACGGCATGGTGGCCACCACCATCACCAACGGCTTCCTGATGACCAAGGAGTCGATCGCCGGAATGAACGAGGCGGGTCTGCAGGAACTGCAGATCTCCATCGACGGGGTGAAGCCCGACGCCATCTCCAAGAAGACCCTTAAGTCGCTGATGGGCCGGCTGAAGCTGCTGTCCGAGCACGCCCAGTTCCACGTCAACATCAACTCCGTGCTGGGCATCACCGAGGAACGCACCCAGGACGCCCTGGAGGTCGCCGAGACGGCCAAGGGGCTGGGCTTCAGCCACACGGTGGGCGTGCTGCACGACGCCGAGGGCACCCTTGCCCCCCTGTCGGACACCCAGCGGGCGGTCTACGACAAGCTGACCGACAAGCGGTCCATCGTGCACCGCATCAACTACCTGATGTTCCAGAAGAACCTGATGGCCGGCCGGCCCAACAGCTGGAGCTGCCGCGCCGGCGCGCGTTACCTGTACATCTGCGAGGACGGCCTGGTTCACTATTGCTCGCAGCAGCGCGGCAGCCCGGGCGTTCCACTGGCGCAGTACACGACCGCCGACATCGTCCGCGAATATTCGACCGCCAAGAGCTGCGCGCCCTTCTGCACGGTCAGCTGCGTTCACCAGGCCAGCTTCCTGGACGCCTGGCGCGGCGGGCAGAAGCGCTCGACCGCCCCCCAGCCCCTGTCCGGCAGCCATGCGCCCGGCCAGGTCGCGGCGGCCTGACGCGCCCGTTGCCCCGTCCCGCCTCAGCCCACGGGGTAGTCATAGGCCCCGCGCGGAACGCCGCGCACGAGCGCGACCACGCCTTGGGCGAACTTCAACTGCAGCAGGCTGAGCACGCCGGCCAGGGCGGACGGGTCGTGCGCGTCGGCCGGCAGCGCCTCGGCCACGGCCGGCTCGACGATGCGGGCTCGGAAGTCGGCGATCACCTGCGGATCGGCGATCACGGCGACGATCTCCTCCTCGGCGCCCAGGCTGACGAAATCGAAGTTGGACGAGCCGATCACCAGTTTCTCGTCGTCGATCAGCAGGCCCTTCAGGTGCGACATGTGCGGCTGCAGCCGCACGGTCAGCCCGCCGGCCTTGGCGGCCCACAACAGGTAGTCGCGCACCAAGGTGTTACGATTCTTTCTCGAGATTCGAGGGTGCTAGGTGGAGGTGTAGATCTATGTAAAATCCAGTAAAAATAATGAAGAAAGAATAGGCTAAGAATGGGGGAAAGGGATGGGAGCATGCGATGGATGCTATTGGAGGGTGATCGCCAGAGGGGTTACCTCAAATGAATGCGAGAGATGTGGATGACTTCCTTCTCTTCTTGTCAGCCGGCCGAAGGAGAGAGTCTCTCTTCTTGATTACCTTTGCAAACAAAGAAACAACACCAATAAAAGAAGTGGATTAGAAACCAAGGTGTAGCATCGAAATCCCAAATGAATATGTGTATGTGAAAGCATGTAAATGAACACACCTGATGGGGTGTCACCCCTTTAAACCCATTATGCAAAGGGAGGGATAAAATGATGAATGTAAATAAGCAGAGTCGTGCAAGTGTTGCACTAGAGGAGACTCAACGTGGTTGAGCTAAGGGGGATAAGAGGTGAATATAATGCATGCGATGCCGTGAGCTAATGTAATGAAATAAACAAAAGAGACAGAGAAAGAATAACAGTGGAGCCTGTGATGACTGTTGAAGGTTGTTGATGATCGGGAGGAAGACCCAAATGGATGAAGCTTTATGTGCAGAGAAGACTTCCTCCTCATGCCACGAATCCGGTAGCACCTCCCCTCTTTTTGAACTCGGCTCTCTTTGGGCATGAAATCGCAGGGTATTTATAGGGAGAGGAATTGGTGGTTAAATCCTAAAACCAATAGGATAATCATCCAGGGAAGGGGATAAATCCTGGGAAGAGTCCTCCCCATCTTGGAAGGCCACCCAGAGGGCTTATCCAGTTGAAACAGAGCACAAAACGAGGAAGGAAAGAGCTGCCAGTGATTTCGGGAAGTTACAGGAAAATGGCGTCAGACACCCTAGTCGCCCATTGAATGGGCGTCCACCCATATAGACGTTAATTAAAAGTTGAAATATGGAAATCTGAAATAAAAAGAAATTCACGTCTAAGAGAATAGACGCTAATTCTAAAGAAAATCTGAATTTCGGATGAAATTGGAACTCAAAAATAGCAAGAAAAATGGCGTCTGCGGCCACAGTTGCTTATTGAATTGGCGTCCGCTAAAACGGATGCACATAATCAAGAAGAATGGGTGGAAATGATCCAAAACACACACTTTAAAGAATTGGCATCTTCTTAAGGAGATAGCATTTGAATTCGCGTCCTTTATGAAAGGCACCATTTTAAAATACCCAAAAATAATCTCAAAAATCATTTAAATCACAAATTCGCGTCACCCTGGGTGGACTCCAATTAAATTGGCGTCCAAACACTTGGACGCAAATTCCCATAGGAAGAACGGGCCACCCAGTGACTTCTAGTAGATAGCGGTCACCTGGCGACCGTGTTCCGGTGAATGCCGTCACCTGGTCGACCACGTTCTCCTAAACGCGATCGATTGGCAACCGCGACCAGGGGAAAATTCATTTTTTTATTTACATAAATGAAAGAAATGGCGTCCATATGTTGAGTCGCTAATTAAAATGGCGTCCAGGATATCCGTCACTAATTCTTTAAAGCCTCAAAAAATTAGAGAAAAAACCCAAAAAAATCCAAAAAATGAGAAAAAGCTAAAAATCCAAGAAAAAATTAGCTTCTCCACCACCCTCCCGGTGTAATCCACTCCCCCCACCATCCAAACATAAGTCCCCGCCGGCGCCGGCTGGCCGCCGATATTCCCATCCCACCCTATCCCAGCATTGGCGGTAGTGAAAACCTGCTGCCCCCACCGGTTAAAGACCGTAAGATACTTGAACGACCGCATGGAAACGGGTATCGCCCGCAGCACATCGTTATGCCCATCCCCATTAGGCGTAAAAGCATTAGGGACAAAGATATCCGCAACCGCATACACCTTGATAGTAACGGTGTCGGAGGCGCTACACCCATCCGGCGCCGTCGCAAAGACAAGGTAAGTATAGGTACCCGTCTCACTAAAAGAAGCCACCGGATCGGCGATCGACGGGTTACTAAGCCCCCCGACAGGCGTCCAGACATATTGATCGAAACCTACACCCTGCACGTCGATGGCCTGCAAGTCCACACTCTGACCTACCACCACGGAGGTATCGGGAACCGCCGACACCACATAGGGCTCCCGGACCAAAAGGTCCACGACAGCCGGTTTAAGGCTCTTACAGCCATTCGCATCCGTCACCGTCAGGTTATAAACAATGCTCGACGTAGGGTCGACCACCAGCGGATTCGCAACCGAAGGGTTATTCAGGTAAGTCGTCGGCGTCCAGCTATATTGCGTCCCGCCGCTCCCGGACAGATAGATGGCCTTGCCATAACAGGTGGTATCCGGAGAAACAGCAGCCGCCACCGGCGCCGGCAGGACGAGAACATCCACCGAACCCTGCTGCAGCGGACAGATACCCAGCGTCGTCGTCACCGTGTAGGTTGTCGAAACAGTAGGAGAAGCCACGGGATCTTCCACCGAAGTACTGCTCAGACCCACACCAGGGCTCCAGCTAAAGGAAGTCCCATTGGAGGTAATAGCCAGCTGCTGCGAAGTACCTTCGCAGATCGTGAGATTGCTACCCATCGTCAGCGTCAGGTTGTCGTTAAGCGGCACAACTACCGGCCCGGTGATCGTGCAGCCATTGCCGTCGCTCACCGTAAGCGTCAAATCTCCGGTAGGCAAACCCGTGGCCTCACCGGAAGAGCTTGTAGGAGTAGTCGTCCCCACCGTCGCCCCATTATACAAAAAGGTATAAGGCAAAGTCCCCCCCAGTACCGATACCTCCACCGCGCCGTCATTATTAAGACAGTCCGCCAGCTTCGACACGGAAAAGTTCACATTGGTCGGCCCCGGAATACTACCCACAGGCTGCAGCTTGGTTACCTGCGCACTAGGGGTGGCGGCATCGGTCACGGTGATGGTATAGGTGCCCAGACCGAGCCCCGTAAATGTCTTACTCACAGAGGTGGCCGTACCGCTAAGGGTAAGCGTAAAAGGAGCTATCGGCGTCGGCCCCCCGGTGATCACCACCTGGTAAGGCGAAACGCCGCCACTGTCGACGATAGTCAGCGTATCATTCGTGTTGCCGCAGGTACCCGCGACCACGTCTGTCCGTACGCCCAACGGCAGTCCCTGCCCATGCGCCACCGGCATCCCCCAAAACAAAAAGGAAAGAAAGCACAACCCCGGCAGCCGCCGGAAAAAGAAGTTCCACAATAGGTTACAACAAAATGGGCGTTGCGACATGTAAGGGTAATCTGCGTGTAAAATACTGAAGGGCATTACACTAGGGGTACTAGCGTCTGATCAACGTGTACCCTTACGCAAATAGGTGCAAACTATACCTGGAAAGGCTTAATGAAATAGAACGATAAATCCTACAGAGTAGCTGGGGGTACCGGCATCTAATCAATGTGTACCTCCATGTAAAAAGGTATGGATTATACCTGCCTATTCAAAAGTTAGTAAATAAAAATTGGAAACCAGCTGTAACCCTAAAAAGTTATCAGAATTTGTTTAACCTCAATACATGTACTAGCTACTCCTAAGAACTTCATTGAATTTTAAATAAGTATGATGAAGATACACTATTTTGATATGATTAATGTATGCCTGGTTTATTGTTATTAAAGGCTAATTCAAACTTCTTCAAGAAAGGGCAATTGCTACATTCTAACTTTCACTAATCAGATTTCCATCCAAGTTGCATTCACTGAACTCTTAGAATAATAGACTCTGAGCTTAGTATGTTGAACTAATGAAAGGTTATTCAGTCTGTCAATCAGATCATCTTCCCTATACACCATCTTTTCACTTGCTTTCAGACATCTTTGCATCTCTCATCTATTTTTGCTGCTAACAAAAGGGAAGAAAATTGAGGTACTCTACCATGCTCCTCGTCCCACGATTTTTTTGCTGATGACAAAGGGGGAGAGAATGTTCAGTAGAGTTGGGAGAGAATTGTTAAGAGTTAGTCTGCTGGCAAAGGGGGAGTCTGATAGAGAGATATCTTTTGATGGCTTGTTTATTGGCAAAGGAAGTGAGGGGACACACAAAGGGACACTGTCTTGACTGGTCTGACTGTCTGCTTCTGCATGTGTTGTCAGTGTTATAGAAGTGTTTTCATCATTTTACATTCAAGTGTTGCCATCATCAAAAAGGGAGAGAATGTTGTGTCTCTTCTATTTTTGATGACTGGTTAAAAGGGGGAGAATGGTTTGTCCCTTTTGAATTTGTTGACAAGGTTTTGATGCTGGCAATAGAATGTGCTCTACGGATAGATTTTGATGCGGGCAATAGAATGTGCTTTACTGATAGACTTTGATGCTAGCAACAATTCATGATTTTTTTATGACAATCGCTACTATTTTATTCCCTACATTTTTTAGTCATTTTGTATCTCAGGTCCATTTCAGGTCAATGCATGCCCTTTCTGGTTCTTCAGAAAGTCAACGCTCATTTTAAAAAGTGAACACACATTTAAATTCCTTGAGATGGGTTGGTCGGTGCACAAATCATCACTTAGAAAGAAGGTCGGAGCATATGCATTCATATTGCACTAAGGTCGATGCACATCGCACCTTAGTCTTAGTAAGGTCAACGCACATCGTCCTTTAGTCATACTAAGGTCGACGCACATCATGCCTTAGTCTTGCTAAGGTCAGTGCACATCGTGCCTTAGTCTTACTAAGGTCGATGCACATCGTGCCTTAGTTATACTAAGGTCGATGCACATCTGCCTTAGTCATTCTATGGTTTGTGCATATCTTGTTAGACTCCATACAGGGTCAATACTTCCTTGGTCATATGTATATAAAGTTTGTGCACAACCGATATAAGGTCGATGCACATTTGTGTTGGTCGTATATTGTAACATCCCGGTTAAATAATAAAATATATAATTTAAAATTTTAAAATATATGTCTATGATCTTAAAACAACTATTCAAGTTTTGCAACAAAGAAGACACAGCACGTGGACTAGACCATTTGAGGACAAATATATGAGGTGGAGACATTGATAAAATCTTCTCAACTGTTCCTAAGTCAGACTACTGGAGAATATACCAAATCCATGAAACCCCAATTGTATGGATTGCAAGGAGTGGCAAAAACATCAGCATACATAGAGATGGATGGTTAGAAGGCATAGGTTTGAGCATGCATCCTTGGATCTTCGACATGGACAAATTACACTAGGAGACTAAACTAAAAATCCTTATGGAAGGTAAAGGCAACTAAGATTGGAGTGCCATCAATAACATCTTCCTAGATGGCTATACAAGAACAATCAGTCAGCTGCCAACTCTGACATCCCCTTCTCAAGATGGAAGAATCTGGTTGCCAGTGAACATTGACACGTTTTCTATTAGAAGTGACTACAAAGCAATAAGGAATTTGAGGAGAGAGTCAGGTACTTGCAAAATAAATTTCTGAAGTAACAGCTGAAAAGGCCAATCCAATCCAGAAGTAGAATCATGGGATAAAAAACTGCACGAGGTAGACGACCCACAAAAAAGCTTTTTGAATCACAGCAACATCAAGGTGCCTGCATCATGTCAAAGATGTGGTCTTGAGATAGGGGACTTAAATCATGCCTTAGTGACATCCCCCAAAGCCAAATGCATCAGAGAAATCATTTCTTAGCATTTGAAATGGAAAAGGATCCCTGTTGATCGAATGGACATTTAGTGCCCATGTATGTCAAGAGAGGAAAAGAACTTCACAACAACACAGTGCAAGTCGGTAGTGGCATACACAATGTACTACATACAGAGGAAAAGGAGTGAATGGATAGTCAATGACTAGATCAGCCAGACAACATGAATTGCAAGAGAAGTAATTGTCGAAGTAAACAGATGCATTAGACTTATGACAGATCAGAAGAAGAGGCGGGTGAGAACCCACAATATGCAAATTTGGGTTTTTCATATTCCTTTGGGAAGCAAAAATGAGCCCTTTTGTTAGCAAGCAACCCCCATCAGATAACTGGATCAAAATTAATTTTGATGGAAATTTTTTTGAAGGTCAGAACTCAACAGACATTGGCGCAGGTTGCATTGTAAGGGGCCAACACAAAGATACGATGCTCCCAGGAGCCCAGTTTCATAGGCAGCACTTCCATTATCAGAGCAAAGGCAACAGTAGCTTGGCTAGAAATTTGCAAATGTTTACGCTTGCTGATCGACAAGAACAGAGGTGTGTGGTTAGAAGGTGATAACCTACAAGTGATACTACATGTTGCACCCACTTCCTTGGATCTGGTCTAATCCTGGGACGTCACATTCTCAACCCAATATGTTGTGAGTTGGGAAATCCATAAGTTACTAAAGGTCAAACCATATGTATATAAAAAAACACAATCATACAATTTCCATGAACATCAACATACATAGCTACATCTTATACAATATTATGTAGTTCTCTCCATTCAAAATAACATGACCACCTCATATACAGAGAGAGAACTGACCCAAAAGTCACATTACGTGATACAGAAAGGAATTAAACCTACTCTATTCCATAAACAGTGGAGTCCAAAATGTCGCCGGATCTCTCTCTCTCTTCTCAAACTGGCAGAATCGGACCAGTTAGGCCCGGTCCTAGTACGTACCGCCTAGTACCAATACGTACCAGGCGGTACTATAAACCATGGTGAAAATTGGAGGTAGTTTCTTCATTGATTAGGATAGCAAATGTACTGACGAGACGTAGTCATGAATCCACCCGGTCCATTTCACATCAAAGCCCATCTTCAGAAGAACATCAAATAAGCACTGTCAATTGACACGGTCATATACTTTCTCGAAGTCCAGCTTGACAAACACCCCTTTCTTCCTTTGATTCTTCATGGTGTATATAGCTTCATGAGCTATCATAAAGTTTTCCTAGATATGACATCCCCTAATAAGCGCCCCTTGGTACCCACTAACCATTCTATCAATGACACTGTTTAGTCTTATGGCTAGAAGTTTGGAGATGATTCTATAAGTCCCACTTAGCAAGCTGATAGGTCTGAAGTCTAGCAAACATTGTGCTTATTGTTTCTTGGGGACGAGGACTAGAAGGATTTTGTTTATACCTCTCAAAGTGTGCTTTCCCCTCTTGGAACTTCTGCATTGCAAGCATCAGGTCAGTCTTTATGATGTCCCAACATTTATGAAAGAAGATCATGGGATGCCTGTTTGGCCCAGGGGCTTTGTCCATTGCAAGAGAGAAGATAGCCTTATGGATCTCCTCTTCAGAAAAGGGATGGGAGAGATTGTCACTTTCCTCGACTGAAAGATGAGGGAGTAGATCATTCTCGATCAATGGTATAACCATGAGATCCTCAATGAAAAGTTTTGAGTAGAAGTCCCTTGCTTGCAAGTTGATATCCTTATTGCTTGAAATGATTTCGTCACCAATTGAGATAGCTTTGATGGAGTTTATTCTTTTCCTACCAGAAGCAATCCGCCCAAAGTAGTGTTCCTATCACCTTCTTTGAGCCACTTCTCCCTAGATCTTTGCTTCTAGTAAATTTGTTTCTCGTGAGGATCTCATCAAATTCTGTCATGAGTTTGTCTCTAAGCTACCTTTGATCTTCATCCAGTAAGCCTGCCTCCTCCAAGTAGTGAAACCCCTCCAACTGTTCCATAATCATGTCTTGGCCTCTTTACCAGGCAGAGTCTTGCTTGCACCTCATTTCTTTGGCACTCGCGCCACATATTTCAATTTACACACCAGTCTAGCGATTGAAGACTGCCCTTACATCTAATCATTCCAAGCCCGTTGTATGATCTCCATGAAGTCCGTCTCTTTGAGTTAGTATCTATGCAGTATCAAGTTAGCTCTCCTCAAATTCCTACGAGAAATCTTTAGCAAGATGGGTTTACGATTTGAAACAGGTCTAGCCAAACAAAAAGCCTACAAATGTTGATAATAATCTTCCTAGTCAACTAAAACAAGAAACCTCTCCAGCCTAGAACATACAGGTTCCACTCTCATGTTGGACTAAGTGAACTATGCATTAGACAAACACATATCAATGAGAGCAACATCATTGTTTTCAAGGCGACGCCTAGGCGACCAGGCACTCCAAGACGCCCTAGGCGACTAGGCGCCTAGGCAAGCAGCCCATTAAGGCACTCACCTGGCTGCCTTAGTACACATAGGCCACATTGGGACTGCCTAACCTACCTTGGCAGACATCCACTCCTTCTTTTGAGGTAGGTTAGGAAAGTGTTGTCAGGCTATAACTAGTGGAGGCTCACAAGACATAGAGACTCCGAAACATTTGTGCTGAAGTACAGACAGGCTAAACACGCGCTGTCGCACATACCTCGGAACACCAAGCACAAGCCACAAGACATAAGACAGCACAGTAAACTACCTTTAGACCCAGGACAACAACTAGACTTGCTGACATAACGATCTTTGAGTCTCACAACTCGGGGTCAAGATCGTCATACAAAAGTGGTAACAAGCCACCAATCAGCCTAATCTCTATACCAAAGCACATGGATATGCAAACTGAGATAAAACTGTACCTTAAGGCGTCCAAAAGCATGTCTCAAACTAGACAAGATCTCCGAGACATTCACAAGGTCACATGTCAACCACTAGATCTTACCGGGTTGACCAGAAATCAATAACAACTCTGAAGTAGTACGGAATACTATTCGATATAAAGACACTCTTGGCTACCTTATAACATGGTCATAGCCCTCATAGGATATCAAAGACATCCACGGGATAACGACAAACCACAAGGTCAAGCCAAGACACTTGGAGACCAAATCGTCGAGAAAATGACACTCGGGGAAGAAATGGTCGTTCACCTGAGCGCTAGGCGACTCAAGCGGTCAGCCAAAGGGCCGCTAACTTCACACAGAGAATACAAATGCTTGGTGGTCATAAGAATACAAATGCTTGGCGGTCATGAGAAGGGCCGCAAGGTGACTGTAGCGGTCATATGAACGGCCGCTAGAGTCAGTCAACCTCGAACCGACTTAACCAGTCAAACCACCAAAAATGCTCTATAATAGAACCACTTATAGAACTTAGCGGTCAACTAATGGGCCGCTAAGGACACAACTCGAACCGGCTATGAAACATTGACCGAAGTCAAATGGAGCTTAGCGGTCCATAAAAGGGCCGCTAAAGACTACAAACAGTCAGAGCTAGACCGCTAGATCGAACCGACTCAAAATCATTGACCGAATTCAAATGATGCTTAGTGGTCTACTATAGGGCCGCTAAAGCTAGATTTACAGTCTATCGTAAGACCGCATATCCAAACCGACGTACCACTAAAGTCTAGCGGTCACCAATTGGACTACTGGACAGAGCTTAGCAGTCCAACAATGGGCCGCTAGCAAGGGAAAATGGTCTATCGCATGGCCGCGAAGACCTGAACTGACATAAGACAAAATGGTCGCATATGGGACCACTTAAAGCACGAAAATGGTCTCTGGAAGGACTGCTAAGGCGTTACAGGAGGAAAACCAGATGATTGGCCGAAACTCAACCTTTCCATGCCCTGTTCGCCCTAAAACGAAGGGGAAACAATCCTAATGACCAATTTAACCTTCCACACTCTGGAAGGGATCAAATCGACGCATAAACGGCATGAAACGGGTAATTCCACTGAATCGACCCAAACAGAGTCACGTGGGTTCCCAGGCTCGTACCAATCCCAAACGACAACCAATCGCGATAAAAATAGTGGGAATGGTTTGCTAACATGCCAGGGGTTCCAATGATACCATCTAAGTGTTGTGTCCCTGTGTTTTGATGATAGGAAACTGTGTTTTGATGATAGCAAATATTATGAGTCACAATGCTTCCCATGATTCAATAATGATCATCCTGTGCTTTGATTACGCTTATAAATGAATATCTAAAATTTAAATTTTAGACTCAGATTATGGCTATTGATTATCAGTATTCCTTCTATTCAGATCATGACTTACTACTTATCATTATTCCTTCTTGTTGTACCTTGCAAACAAGTAGACTAAATGCGATATAATCTGTGCATAACTCTGTTAGTTTCTACAAAACTTGACTAGATGATGGTGCCATTACTAAGATTGTTTGAGGGTCATGCCACTCTGGTGGTAATGACTTACTATTCACTCTCATTTTTCACCATTTTATTACCCTTCCATTTTGTGATAGTCGGGACTCTCCACCGGATATTTCTTCCGTCGGACTAGGATTGCTATTATAAGGCCTCTGTAAGACCCTACGAGCCTAGGATTCCCACTAGGACACCGGGCAAGTTGTACCCTGAAAACCTAAACCCAATGACTCGACCTGATTACGTTTGGGCAGCCCGAAGTTGTGACTGTTCTGCCTAGTCTCGACCATAAAGCAGCCCTTCGAGGACCGCTACATTGAGGTAGCGGCTAGGGGGTGACCGCCTTCTGCTTTCTAACCTAGCCTGTGTGTCAGTTTTGTCCAGTCGACGTATCCTTGTTCCAAGTCAACTCAGCCATGTTTAAGTCAACCAATGTCACCACCAGTGACTGAGGTTATGTATACTGGACCCTGTTCCAGCCCAGCCATGCCCCCGGTCGCCTGAGGACCTTGACTGGTCAACAATATTTTCATACCTTGACTGACCTGGTAGCGGTCTTTCCTGGACAACCACCATTAAATAGCGGTTCCCTCTGGACCGCTTTCTCCTTTCCTGCTTATCGCGCATCGACCTGTTGATCTCTTGCGTCGACGCAGGCCCTATTACTGTCCTCATGATAGCGGTCCTGTCTAGACCGCTGTATCATAGTAGCGGTCCTGTGCTCACCGTAGCCTGGTTCCAGATTTTATTTTTCTGTGGTTTTATGTATGATGTAGTAGTCATGTCAAGGAATAGCCCTTCACGCTATTATCCAGTCCCGTTCATGACTTCTCTAGTGAATCTTGGATTTAAAGTCATATGTTTATGACTTTCATTCAAAATTCCTATTATGGAATGACCCTTGATCTTCGAACTTGGTTACATGAACTTAACCTTGGAATTTTTGGCTGAATTAAATGAATGCCTAGATATTACATGGGATCTTTGATCCACCACTCAATGCCAACGCATCATGAAGGGCCCGGTCTGGTCCTAGGAGCGCTCAGAAGTTCTTGTGCCCATGGGAGTTTGTAATGTCAAGGTGTGACACTACACCGAGTACTTACCAGCGTGTTGTCTATGACATTCATTTCTACATGAAATAATGATTTTACATGACTGCTATACTTGTTTTCTTGCTACGGCCAATTCATGAGACATTGTAATACACTATTCTATCTCCTAGTCCTCGCATTTGTATCCTTTCTTTCTTTTGTGGCTATAGTTAATTGCTATCAGCTTTTATATAATTGTTTGCTCGATGTTTCATAGAAAGACATTATTGAATTGGTTAATCTCTTATACATTGCCTATTATAGAACCTACTGAGTGTTTGCTCACCTAATTTTTCAACCCGTTTCAGGTAGCTCTGACGAGGATGCGCAAATAGATGGAGATGGGCATGTGTGAGCGCTCTCCTACCCTAACAAATTAACATACCCCTGGCTGGGTGAATTAGCATCATACCCAAGCTTAAAAAAAAATATGTACAATCATAGCTGGGCACCAGAATTGTAGAGCAAAGCTGAAGAAATTTCATTATGTAAAGAGAAAAATACATGGGGTCTCGGAGTGTGCTTCGATGCACATGAAGTCTTAGAACAAAAAAGAGAGGAAAAGGTACACATCACTAGCTGGGATGACGAAAAATATCTTCAAGTTCCATAAGCCCGATAGAAGGATGGTTGACTAGGTCTTTCAGTCGACGGTCTTCGGCTTCCAGCTTCAACAGGTCATCCTAAATGGAGCTAGCACGCCCTTCTGCCAGTGCGGCTTCATCTAAACTTTGTATCTTCAGCCTCCTGGCATTTGCCAGATCCTCTTCGGCCTGAGCCAATTCAGCACGAAGTTGAGAAGTCTGCTCCTCCAGCATTGAAATCCGGCCAGTGGCTCCCTCGGCTAGGAACCTCTATTGGCTGGTGGTCTCTGTGTTGGCTTGCAGTGCAGTAAGGCCCTCTTTCCTCTGAAGCTTTAGGGCAGCCAGTCGATCCCTCAAGCCATGATCAATAAATTCTCGCCGGTTTACATACCGGAGTAGCAAGATCACTCTAGGCATCCAATATTGCATAGGGCAGCCGAAAGCCATGAGGGTGTGCAACATGGGTTCTACCAGCTCCCTTAGTTGCGTGTAGGATAAGTCCCGACAGTCCAACACCGCCTGCTTCAACATATCCAAATTCTGCCACACCATTTCGGTAGATGATTGCAAGCCAAGCGATGGTGTGTCAGGGAGATGAAACTCTACCTGACTGTCGACGTCAGCCCAAATATCGTCAGCATGCTAAGAAGAAGATGAAGGCAACAAGAAAGATGGTTCCACTGATTCTTTCTCAGGCTACTCGATGGACTCAGTATCTGCTGGGACTAGGACTTCAACCTCGACTATGGTGGAAGGGACAAAGTTTTAAACTCCAAGGTCCTCATTTGCCATAGTGAATGATACGGGCTGTTCCAACTGCAACACCTTTTCTGGCGCGGTACCAACCGTAAGCATTAGGGCGGTTGTTTCACCAATTGTCTCCTCTTCAAAATCTCCACCATCGGAGATGAATTCATCACGTTGCCCTGGCTGGGCCCCCTGTCCTAATCTAGCCCTGGCCTCTATAGATGCAGCATCAATGAATTCCTGTCCGGCTTCCGCTAACAAAAGCTGAAGCTACTCAGTGGAGGGCTGACCAAAGCCTAGTGATGAGACCAACCCACCCAGGAGTTTCAAAGCAATCGGCCTCAGCACGGGAGCCGTGCCCATAACAGGACTAAAAGCTGTGGCCCTGGATTGACAAGGAGAGAAGCCAGCCATGGTTCCCACCACCGACAGTGTCAGTCCCACCGAGACTACAGGCCCCTGTACAAAAAAGGGGGGGAATTAAGCATGGAGCAAGTGAAAATAAAAACATGTCAAATCTCCTGCTACAAATGACGATAGACGCGGAGAAAGCCATATGCAGAGGAGGACCTCACCACGATTGACAAGGATGGCTTGGTGTAATACCCCAAAATTTTTATTTCAATTTTACTAGTGAATTAAAATTTTTTTTATAGAATTAATTATTTTAGCTGGTGTCTATTGAGTGACTCAATTGTACCGCACCGTGTGAGTTTTCTGTTTATATTTGTTAAGTGTTATTGCATGGCTGTGATAACGTTTTCTCTTTGTGTAGGATTTGTTTGTTTGTTGCTACAGCATAAAGCACTACATCTGAAAATTTTGAGTAATCAATGTAAGAAGTTCCTTCAACCATAGTTCAATATGAATTCTGTTAGTTGTTTCATATTTGACATATCTCTATAATAGATTGCCATTTTCCTTGTGTTTAGTTGGATAACAATGTCATGTTTGCTAATGATTGTGGAATTGCTATAAACCTATGTAGTTGTGTTCGCATATTTGCAGTGCATGCAACAAAGGCAAATATATCAGAAACTCCAGTACAAGGATAATGAAGCAACACAGTGATGGAGAAATATAATGCTTTGACCATACTGATTGCTGAGAAAAGTAAGTACCTACAATCATGAAAACTTTGAGGAAGCTGTATCTTCTCTCGCAGTACAATTCCAGAAAATGATTTAAATGAGCTGTAAGGAAAGGACAAGAATGAGATATTTATCAAACATATCAATTTAGAGATGAGTATGTTATGACTTGTGAGAACCAACAAAATAATATCTCTATCATAATACCATTAAAACAGAAATTCTCAAAAAAATAACCAAAACATTTGAAATGTCAAGAAAAAGTAAGACCTTAATAATTCTTCCAAAAGTGGTGGTGTGATTGGCATTTTACGAAGAAAAGTCTACTTGGTCAGTAGCACTTTTTTAAGACATCGTTGCCAAGTAGATTCTATTTACTAAAAGGTCAATCGACCATCAGGAAATGTTTGCACAAGCACCGGTCGTATGTGTCTGGATAGAGGATAAACATCAAACTATAGAAAATAAACTAATGATACCTGATGATGACAATGATGATAGGCCTAAAGTCTCCAAATGTTGACCTAAAGATCTCCTGGCAGTAAACACACTTGCCAGCTAGAAGGATATTGGTAAGCTGATTAAGATACATGCATATTTTCAATAAGGAAAGCACATGGTCAAGCCTCACTTTTCCTTGTCATAAGGTACCGGGCTGAAAGCATAATAATGATTCCCTCTCTAGTGTTTCAAAAGCTGAATTATATGACCAACGGATGTTATCAACCACTCATGTTCATCATAAGTAAAGGATCACAAAAAGATGAAACCCTGCCACCTCAAAAATTTTGAACTAATTGTATCATTTCTAAGCAACCACCATTGGTTGCCAAGGGGACATAATACCACATCATTTTCCAGCTAAAACTACATGTTCATTTTCGTGTTCTGCAGTATCCTTTTCGTGATTTTTTTTCTTTGAATATAGTCCCTTCCAAAACATAGGAAAGAAAACCAGACTTAGTAAATTGTAAGCTATTCCACAACATTAATAGTTACTGAGAAAAGCCAAAATTGTTCATAAACAATATTGATTGGTCATACACTCACTAGAAACAACAACCAAAACTTTACCTAAGCTGAAGAAGATGGGGCTGAAAAATATAACACTGGAAGTCCTGAATCCCCCGCAGTTTACCTGAAGTAGCACCGCTTTGCAAGAGGCCGCATTTCTTGCACGAATCGACACCAGAATATAGTACCGGAGGGGTGAAAGTAGAGACTTAGACGAAATAGACGTTAGACAATGCACGGAAGATAGACAGAGAGAAGTGGACGATGGACTGGACAATGCAGAAGACAGGTGAAGAAGTTGGATGCTATGGGAGTGGACAATGAAAATTCGGCAAAGACTTAGGCAATGCAGGGACTAGCGATAGCTCAAGCGATGCAGGAATAAACGATGATTTCATACGATAGCGAATTGGACGATGGACTTTAGACATTGGAGATTTAGACGATGGATATAGATGATGCGAAAATTAGATGACGCTTTATCTTCAGAAGATATAGGCGATGTGACTAAGCTTCAGGTGGTGTGATAGATTTGTAAGTGGTTTGTCAAAGGGAATTATCAAAATTGTTTGGAAAATATTATTTTTGCATGCGTTGAAAGGGTTGTCAGGTGTTAGTATACGTTACAACAGGTGGAGGGCATGCAGATGTCGGGAGGTTGGACACCAGCATGTGGAGAGTTCATGGAGAGTAGTGGAGGGTTTTAGATTAGATAGTTTCCTCACTATGGCGGGAATGAGTAGAGCCTATATAAGTCTCTTTTCATTTCCCTTATCTCTCTTTTCCCTTCATTTCCATAACTCTCTCAAACCCTCTCGAGAACGTCTACATCCAACGTACTCTTGGCTCCAAATCTAATTCTTAGAGTGCCTCAAGGGTTCCTCATCTTAGAAGAAGCTGTTCTACACCTAGTAAGCATCTAGTAGAACCCTAAATCATGTTCCAAATCCTTGTCTTCAGTAATTTCCACAGTCATCTGAGATCTATCTGTGTTCTTTCATGATCTTATCTTGCTCATCTCAAGGGGTGGAACTCAGAAGGGAGAATCTAGTGGCTTGAAAGGGGAGGTTGGAAGGCTTGAAAGAAGTGGTTTCTTGCATAGGTAGGATTTCTAAACATGAGCCATGCATGTCATCTTTAGGCCTATCTCTGACCGATCTATGTTCTATGCTTCCTGACCTACCAAGAGAACCCTAATGTAGAAACTGTGACTTTAAGACCATGTTTCTGATCTTCTTTGAACCCCCTTCTAGTCATGTTTTATGGAGGTTTCTGTTTGAAGACAAGTTACACATGTAAATGAACAAGACGAGTTATGCATGTGTTTAACTCTCAGAATTTGAATGATAGTAAAGTTATATGAAATAAGATAGGCGTTCAAAATGAAAGAACGGAAACATTCCTTTATTGAACATATGTGCGCAGCAGCCAGCCATTGCATGCGCGTCGTTTATTCTGTGGATTGGGTTTTTCAGACGATTAAGATTCGGGTATTGGACAATTCCCCACCAACCGCAATCGGTGTGTATTTACATCGGTGCAAGACTAAATACCCTTGATTAACGGCCAAAGAAAACCATTGACCTGTACAGCATTAGTCATGATGCTAAAGGCATAGCCACATGCACCGAGCCATGCGAAGCGATGCCAAATATCAAAAGAGTTAGGGAATTTGGAAGGGCTTGCAGACTCGACGAATGTAGTTATGGGGATTGAGGTGTCTAGTAACCTATGTACCCGTTGAAGATATGTACGTAACCCTAACGTTAAAGGCTGCTGTGGGTTTGCCATTTTAACCCCCCCCCCCCCCCCCGGGGGAATGGGTGGGGTAAAGGCAGGGCGCGTGACAGAGTTAGCTACAGCACTGCACGGGTCGATACGCACAGCGCCTAGTATCCATCGTTTACGGCTAGGACTACTGGGGTATCCACCCTCTGAAAACATTCTGAGCCAAAATGGCAGTCATTGATGCTAATGTTATCGGGAGCTAATGGATCCTTGAATACAGGCAGCCCCTACAATGGAAGGCCAAATATATGGTTAGAATAAGAAGGGAAAGAGGTGACAACAAACAGAAATGCTGACCCCTCATGTTCCAAATGACCAACAGGAAGAAACCAAAAGATAACAAATGCACCATTGAAGCAGAAAAGCATACACTTGAAAGAAGCAGGAATACCTGTTGTACTGAGAACTGATAAATGTCAGAATCAAGAGCACTGATAATGAAATTTGTGACTGATAGATGCCTCAAACGGCAGACCCAACTCATAAGCATGTCCCTGTAACTATCTCCTGCAATGGCAAGCACAATAGTCTTATGCTCATCAGCAGTCATCTGAAGTAGTGACTCTAAAGAGAACGGAAGAAACAACGATGGAGGCAATGTAAAATTGACTTCCAAGAACTCGTTGATGGAACACTTGTCTTCTCTATGTGGCAATCTATTATAGTCCACACAAGTTCTCCATCTTTTCTCTATCATAGATTGCAAAACCCTTCTCTTTAATAATAATGATTTCTTTTGGTCTTCAACTGGCACACTGTTGAGGCTTTCACTTCTTTGTCGGTGTAAACTCTCCAAGAAATAAACCATGTCCTCTGCCGCATTAATGAAAAAGTGTTGCCCTGAACATACTACAAGTTTGATGAAGTTAGACAATTTAGTTTTTCTAAAGTAAATAGATCCATAGGCAGCAGCGAGATTGGAATTGCCATTGCTTTCCCATATTCTCCTACTACTGTCTTCACTGTGCCTGTCAGAACCTTGCAAAAACCAGTCATCATGATCTGAAGTTTCTGGATAGAAGTTTAAGAAGGCCTCACTAGCATCAATCACAAGTCTGAGTTCAGATGTTAATGCCTCATTAATGAGCCACTGATTGTGAAATCCTTGCCCATAAATGAAAGGAGGCAGAACCCCACCATGCAGAGGAGCATTTCCTTTGTTCCAGGCTATAAGAACTCTTCCACTGCAATTGTTCAGATGCAATTTTCGAACAAGAGCCTCCTGCAACTGATGAAAGAAAAAGTTTTCATTGTTAGCACAACATAGTTACAGAGAATTGCAATGTATAAACCTGCACAAAGTGCTCCTCTAAAGAGGACATTTATGCAAATGAATTCCTTCCTACCTTCTCAAGCTTTATTTCTCCACCATCCTCTAGTAGCCTCCACTTCCCAGTGTCATCCAAGTGAAATGAGAAGTTAGAGACACTCCTTTGTACTGAAACAAGTAACCAATCATGGTCAACTTGCATAGCATTATGCAGAGTGGTGATGAAATCCGGGAAAAGGATAATATCAGGATCAATCAGAACAGAGATATCTGAATGAGAAGCTTGAGTTCTGGCAACCATGGTGTGAAAGAATGGGGTGCCTAGGAATCTAAAACAATGCAATTATTTCATCATTTAATGTACATTTTTATTGATAAAGCACTGTGCATTATTGCTGGAGCATGTTCAAAAAAAGAGTAAATGTCATTTATTACATATGGAAAGAGCACAATGCACCTGCGGCATCCTGGAGTCTGAAATATCAACGGTTCACCCTCCACGGGGATCCAAAGATACAGCCGCCCGAAAACCCAATTCAAAGGCCAAACTCCACTCGGGACCTACAAAAGTGCTTCCTGCCACTGCTTGTGTCTCCTCTAGAGGTCGAACCTCCCGAAATAACATTGATGTGGATCTGTATTGCCCTGACATTTTTCAGGAATTTTTAAGATTTTTTTGGAATTAAAAATATTTAATTCTCATTTAAAAAGGCCTAAATGGGCTATTTAGGAAATTATGGGTTAATTAAAAATTAACTTAAAAGTCTTATATTAACCAAAAGATTTGGCCCACCTAAAGCAGGCCCATAAACCCAATCAGAAACCCTTTTGGCCCAAGCCCACTTTTAGAGACGTAATTAGGGCTAATTTCAGATTTAAATTAGATAAATAGGATAAATAGGGGATAAATAGAGGATAAATCAAAAGAATTGAAAATTTCAGATAAACCACCAGAACGCGGTCTATCACGCGATCGCGTCTTCCTGGTACCGGTCTAGGGATGACCGCGCCTTACTTCCATGAACGGGAGAAGGAGAAGCGTGGAAAAACTTAGATTTTTCCCATCCAAATACCCAAAGAGCGATGCTATCCAATGAAGAATTATGTCTAGGACTCTTGGGGATTGATCTAAACTCTAATTAGGACTCCTAGATCGATCAAATCCTCAGCCCTAGGCAAACTATAAATAGGGCCCGGAATCGACCTGCGCGAACCCTTGTTTTGGCTCGCCTGGTTCAATGGTAAGATGATGGTATTTCGTGTTAGTTTTTTCTAGCATTCCTCCATATCTCATGCTAGGAGGTCAAGCCTTTGGGAAATTAGGAGGACCGGGAGTCGTTGGTTCCCTGCAGATCCCACAGGAACAAGTGTGTCCGTCCAGCGAAGAGCAGAAGTTTAGAAGCCCTAGCAGAGGTAATTTCACATTGATTCTTTAGAATAAATTATTCTCCTTTATATCTTTTACCTACCCTCCAATGCTCATGAATTTAGGTCAAGAGGTTAATGAGTTAGAAGGCCAGGAAATTGTCGGTTCCACGCAGGATGCGCAGGGGCTAGGATCTCCTTCCAACAACATATTCGAAGTCTAGAGCCCAGCCCAGAGCTAGGTTATCTCTTGAAAGGTTTAAACATCTAGTTAGGAGTAAAAGCCCTATATTTTCAAGCGATTTCATGCATTGTACACGGAGTATTTCTTGTTTTACCATGACTACGTGCATAGGTTTTCACTGCATGTATACCCCTCCACTTTTTATTAAAAGTTATAAACCTTGGCCAAATTTATGTAAATCTATGCATCTCCATGCTTTAACCCTGTCCTTTCATGTTTTATCTTTCAGTTTTATATAATTTCCATGCTTTTATTGCCCTAAGATTAGCCTAAAACGTATTGAATTACCTTCTGCCTATTACAGGCGGGAGGCGGTCCATTAGGGACTGCTGCCACAGAAAGCGGTCCCTACTTGACCGCTACCTATATACGGAGGTCTTCTGATGACCGCTACTTGGTTTCTGCCTGCTGTTCACTCTAAACAGTAGCCAGATCACCCCTCTTTTAGTTCCTAATTATATTATCTTTAAGGCTATGAGAAGGTTGACCAATGAAGTTAAATATCAGCGAAGCTGTAGGGTAATCAATTGGAGACCTCCGAGAAAGTTTTGGAAATAGTAGTCCAGGCCACGCACTCAAATAATGAGTGGGCATCAATATATTATTGTCTTTGGGAGATGAATATGCTGTCAATGTCCCAAAAGAATGGTAAATATTCGCGAGGGCAGCAAGGTCGATAGCAACTCTCTGGCCACATGCCTTCAAGCAGGCATGATATATCACCTCGGCCCGCAGAAGATTTTCCTCACCATGAGGAATCACAAAGTTGGCTAGCTAATAGGCCAAGTAGGCAGCTAAGTATGTGAGAGGAGGCAATCCTCTAGAGTTCCATCCCTATGTTGGAGCAGGCAGATGACGCGGATGCAGAGAGAAATCCAAGATGATCTCTCGGCATTGTCCCCAGTTCACACCTGATTGGCGTCGTGGAAGCAGGATGGGCCGTTATAGAAATAGCTCACCCAGGTATTTAAAGTAACTCGGGGAGTATGGGGAGTCTTGTCTTTTCTTACTCGAGCCAAGTCCCTCCATGTCTTCATTAGAAATCTAAAATAGTAAGGCATGCAACACTTGTCGGCTCCGTTTGTATGACTGAGATGCACATCATCAAGTGATCGCTCCTCGTAAGGCCACCCACAAATGGGAAGGCTAGAAATCCTCTGGAAGTCCCAAAGATCTAGAAAGGTCTCTCCCTTAGCGGTAATGAACGTGTTCCATCGGCGGTCACATCTTTCAGCCAGGGCCTATAGCAAACCTGTATGGCAAGGATAGGAGTATAAAGTTATCGTAACTGTGTGGCGTATCCCTGCCCTATCCAGCACCGACTTGTAGACAGAAAGAATGCTCCATAGCCACTTTGTCGTTCCTCGGTGATAGCTATGGGAAGAGACAACTTACCACTTTCCATACCAACTGGGAGTCTTCAATGTTAAGATCCTCTCCAGTAAGCAATCGTGGACAAAATCATCATTTGCGAATTTCACCCTCGAGAGTGTCAAGAACAAACCATCCACAGTAGGTTCCATGGCCTTACGCTGCTCATGTAAGTGCCAAGTTGCTGGAGCCAATGGTGCCACGTGAATAGAGAAGCTGTCAGAATATTGGAAAATGTCCAAACTATGTCTGTCGGGATACTGTCTCTGCCGAGTAAAACCCTCTGGAAAGCTAAGATAGGAGAGAGTATGTAGGCTCTTCATGATGTCCCTCTCCAATAATATAGCTCGCTCGAGGCGGCACCTCTCCTCTGGCAAAAGAGGATTATCGCTCTCCATGCCAACAAGGGCGAAACTCTAGAGGAAGAGGTGGAGATGGCAGTCCAGGGGATAGTGGGTTGGATACCCCCCTGACCGGTCATAGGTGTAAACTCCGTCTCGCCTTATAATGCGAGAAATATCTACAAGTCCCTCGCTGTTACTAGCATTCTCAGTTAGGCCTTCAGCGACCCAGTAACAACTAGGATCGTAGTTGTCAAGGCGATAAGGCAGACCAAGGCGTTCACGGGGTCCCTAGGTGCTTAGGCCACAAGGCGCCTGCTTAGGCGTCGCCTAGGCAACACTTTGGCCACTAATTCAAAATTTCAAAATATATTTCTCCTAATTTATAAAACAAGAATAAAATATATGAATGAAAGTCCACTGAGTCTGACGACAAAAACTCCCACATTGATAAACTAATAGTTCATGCAATAAAGTACAATTATCAATAAAAAAATCCTTAATAAAATAAGTAACCTGTAAGTGTACCCTTTCCATCGGTTAGGAGAGAGTGGTAGCAACTAGTATCAACAGAATTCAATTAAGTGTGAGCATGGTTTCAATTTATGTCATAAAACCCCTTCATAGAATAGGCACTTCTCCTTCTCTTAACCATGACCCATCAGGTAGGGGAGAAAGAAGAGGCCAGTGTGAACAATGTTCAATAGCTGTGGACAGAGCTTTAGATTTTTTGTTATAAAAACTCCTTCCTAAAATAGATACTTCTCCCTCACCTTAACCATGACTGTGCAGGGGAGAGAGAAGAGGCCAGTGCGAACAAGGGTTTACAAGTGTGAACAGGTTCAAATGTATGCAAAAAACCCTTAGTAAAATTTATTTGTTCTCCTCTCGTTCCCTCGTTAACCACCTTATCGATGCTCAAATGTAAACAAGGTCTGATTTTATTACGAAACCTCTTGGATAAATGAACAATTTCTTTCTTTCCACCATGGGCCCCGCATCGGGTCATGTTGAGTACTGTGAACAGTGGTTCAATACATTTAAGAAATTCCTTGTGAAAGTGTAAACTTTCACAGTTCTTTGTCTCCTTGATCGATCTGGTTATGTTTAGGATATAGAGATGGTCAGTGGGCATGTTGATGTGCTAGACTTTTTTAAGAAACATCTTTGAAAATTGGATAATGACTCTTCTTTGTTATCACATGACATATCAGGTCAGTTCTCAGGAGGAGAAAGAGAGGTCAAGGGCTATTTTTTTAATGCTGAAGGGATTGATGTGAACTCCATCATTTCAGATAAGTGTGAACAGGGTTCTGAAACATTTTTGCATAAACTCCTATAGAATTGTATACTTTGTTTTCCTATCTGAAGTCCCATTGGGCCATTTTCGAGAGAGGAGAAGGTTGCAGCCATTGTATTCCAGTGGGAATCCACCCGATGTGTGAGTGGACCCCGCAAAATCTCTCTTTCTCCCTCCCTCCCTCTCTAAATCTCTTTCTATTTCATCTCCCATCACCCATCACCCATCGACTCTTTTTCCTGTTGGAAAAAGGAGTTGTAGGGGAAAGAATAGCCATCGGCTCTTTCAAGTAGGGAGAGAGGATTGCAGCCCTCTCTCCCCCTTCTTGGTGACACAGCACAGAGGAGGGCTTTCTCTGCTCTTCTAGGTGGCAAAGAAGGGAGGAGCTCGCCCTCTCCTCTCTCTTTGGTGACACAACAGGGAGAGCACTTGTGAGTGTGTGTATATGTTTATATTTATATATTCAGTCACCTGCCCTCTCATCTTTTTATTCTATTCGTTGACTTGGGCTGCTGCGCTGCCCCTTCCTTGGGTCCCTTTTGACTGGGACAAGGTGACTGCTAGCACCCTTTTGGCTGCCCCTTCGAAGAGTGCAAGGGGGAAAGCACTACCGCTGTTGTCTCCTTGACCGGTGCAGGGAATTCTTGTTCCTGCAGCTCCTTTGGTTGGTGTAGGGGAATCTAAGAAGCATTTGGTCTCTTATTCTATCTTTTTGCTGGTGCAGAGTTCAAGGGCAAAATAGTCACCTTTTCCCTTATCCGGTCGTCGGATCGTGTTGGGGCGTATCCCCGTGTGTGTGCAGGCGTCGTCCTGCGTGTTGTTGGAGCGTCGCTCTGTGTTGGGGATATGTGTTGGGGATTTATCCCCGAGTGAAACCTTACCGGTTTGATAAGGAGTGGACGTAGGGAGCCCGTCGTGGTCCCGAATCACCTTAAAAATCCCTGTGTCCTGTGATTTGCATTGTGGTTGTGTGCTTCATTGTTTAATCAGTTTACATATTCGAGTGAGCTCAGCGAGATTGAGAGAACTTAATTTACTCTGTTTGTTTAATATTCATCAATCTCGTTAAAATTGTTAATTCTGCTAAGTAAGTTTTTAATTTGTCATATCGCATGGGGGACAATTCAACCCCCCCCCCCCTTCTTGTTCGCTCTGATACCAAGTGTTGGCCCCCGGGTAAACGAGCAGACAAGAAGGGGGGTTGAATTATCCCCCACACGAAATGGCTAATTTAAAACTAACTCAGCGGAATTAACACGATTATCAAATTTAAGCTATGATGGAATGAAATTAAAACCTATGTAGAAATATTTCTCTCTACCTTTCCGATCTCACACGATTACGCAAACAGATATATCATGCAAACCACACAATCACACAGTGCGAAAGAGATTTTTAAGGTGATTCGGGATCACGACGGGCTCCCTACATCCACCCCTTACCAAAACAGTCAGGCTTCACTCGAAGAAAGCTCCCCAACATAGAGGTAATGCTCCAACACACATGGGGATAAATCCCAACACGGAGAACTCTCCTCACGCTGTAGACACGGCACCAACGGGGACGAACCCCAGACCCTCTGGATCGTAAATCCAGCAGCACACACACACATGATGCAACAAATGTAGCACAATGACACACCACCATACACAGACGGTCACACACACACAAATATTTCTATGTTCAAAAAATTGAAATATATGTTCAATTCATGCTCAAACTGAAATTTAAACCATAAAGAACATCACAAAACACATGGATAAAGGATGAAGAAATGATCCCCCTTGATCTCCAATGGACTACTGATCTTGTTTTTTGAAGCACAGGTCGGAGGGATGACGGATCAACACAATTTTAGCATCCTCTTGATCATCTCCTCATTTCGCTCCTCTTTCCCTTCTTCCACAAACCTCGGAGATGTATTGATGCAGATCAGAACCTTCTCCCGCATTCTCTTTTCCTCCTTGGCCTTCTTCTCCTGCAAGATAGAAAGATAATCTCATTAGCCCTATTTCTCTTAAAATCCATAACTCATATATACCCCCACAAGAGATGTATGAAAAGACCATTAAACCCTTGCGAAAACTATGTGAAACATGCCCCAACATGTATATGATAATGCTAGGGTTAAATGGGTAAAAGTAGAGCACAAATGGATTGAGTTTAGATGGATTTTGAATCCACGTTTTAACCAATATGCCATTTTCGGTCGACTAAAATTTTATAGACATAATTCTAGCAGTTGCTGGATATTTTAGTCGACTGAAATACATAGTTCGGTCGATCGAACTCTGCTGCACATCAAGTTTGCATCTCGTTCAATCCTATAAGAGAGAGATCAATGAAATATGAGAGGGGTTTAATGACAAAACATACAACCATGTATTCCTTGGTGTTTAAACGTTAAACTCAGCAAATCCAGGCTGGAGCACATGGACTCTTTCGAAAAGGTCGATACGGAGGCCCAGGACACCGACATTCCAAACCGCAAAGATCTCGTTGTCGGAGTCGAAGAGAAAAGCACCGGCAACGTGACAGTCGGCGCGTACGGGGCCGGAATGAGTCCTGAATCACAGATATTAAGCCCAGCATCGAACAAGCTGAGTTGCAATTCTTCCGGTCAGGTGTTTGTTTATGACATGACTCCGACTGCCGCATATAAGCCGTGGGGAATCGGCATAAGTCAGGGTACTCTCAATCCGGGATCATGGGGAACCTTATTTGTCGACAACCTGGACGACACGATCACAAGCCGGCAGCCAAGCGGAAATGTCACGGTGGGCGATTATGCCAGCGGGAAATCTCCGGCTGATCTGGTACTGGTCACCCCTGCGCAGCCCATCGCTACTGATGTCAGCGGGAACGTGTCCACCACTGTTACGGGTGATGTTACGGTGTCGGCGGCATCCATCACGGCCATTCAAGACGGATTGGCAACCTCTGCGGCGTTGTCAACACTACAGGGGGATGTGGACGTATTGCCTTCCGCCTCTGACGTGGCGTCTGCAATCCTCGTCACGCCGGCCAACAAACTGGACACAGACGGCACCGGGGGAGTCACAGCGGCGACAGTCAGCGACAAGACGGGGTATTCGCTCTCGGCCTCGCAGTCGTTCAGTACCTCAGGGAGTGTGGGATCCGTCACTGGCAACGTGGGCGGTTCCGTGGCATCTGTGACTGCGGATGTGGGGATCACGCAGGCCGGGGCCGATAAGGTCTGGGGATCGACCACGCGAGACCTGACCACCTTCGGTACGCTGGTTGCGGACACAGCGGCGGCGGTGTGGGCTGTTCTCACCAGCTCGCTGACATCCGTAGGGACCATCGGCAAGTTCTTCATGGATCGGATTAACGACACGATCACCAGCCGACTGGCCTCAGGAGATTACACGACACCCCCCACGGAAGAAGCGATCAGTACACAGGTGGCTGCGGATCTGCTGGCAGTCCACGGCAGCGGGTCGTGGGAAACGGCCACAGGGTTTGCGGTGGCAGGCGATGCCATGACGCTGACGGCGGGGGCGATCACCTCTGTACAATCCGGGCTGGCCACGGATACCAATCTTGCGACCGTTGATACAGTCGTGGACGCGATCAAGCTGAAAACCGACAACCTGCCCAGCGACCCGGCATCCGAAACGAACGTCAATCTGCGATTGCTCACCAGTGCCTACACGACGCCTCCAACGGCAGCGGAAGTTTCAACGCAGGTGAACACGGACATCACGGCAGCCCACGGCTCTGGAGATTACAACCAGATTGCAGACGTATCCTCGCTCGCCACCCAAGCCAGCCTGAACGCCGTCAAGGCCAAGACCGACCTGATTCCCGCTGACCCCGCGACTGAAACAACACTGGCAACATTGGCAACTGCTGACGATCTATCGTCACTGCAATCGTCTGTGGATGCTCTGCCAGCCGCCAGCGACGTCGCCACTGCAATCCTCGTCACGCCAGCGAATAAATTGGCGCATCGGATCTAGGCGCAACAGCGATCTTCGTCCGGACGCGCGCTGCTGGCCAGCAGTTTCCGTTCGTGGCCGGCACCCGCTGTAATAGTATTCTTCGAGGGTGAAGCCCAACCCCAGATGTTGGGAGACACGTCTCAGCTCTTTGTCTATGCTGGCAGGGTATCAGAGTCTTTGGAATGCTTCTTTCTCTTTGCAAGACTGGCCGGAGGGGATATGCTACTTTCGGAACATCTTCGCCATTCAGCTTGTAATGAAAGCCAACCCTTGGATGGGGACTGACGAGTTCTCAATATCATCAGGGAGATGACAGTCACTGTCTTCCTAGGTGGGGTGCTCCTCAGTAGTATAGAACAAGTTGCTAGGGCCTTCAGACTATACCACCTCCCATGCTTTGAATGGCTCGACAGTGGCAGCATCGAGACTGAGTATTAATCTGGTGAGGCCCTCTGGGATTTCAATAAGGTCGTGGTACTGATCGACCTTGGCTTCATTAGCTTCGGGATAGGTGGCGGTAAGTGTCGCTCTGCCCACATCTCATGTGCTTGCGATGTGCGAGACTGTCTTGCGGTTGACATATCCCGGTGGCGGTGGTGGGAACCAATCGTCACTGGAAGTGCTTTTTGATGCCTTGGCAAGGCCCTTGGCTTTGGGGGTCTTCGGTGACGGCTCCGCATATAGAGAAGCGTCAAGCAGATGACACTCGAATACTTCAAATGGGTGGAGGTTAGCAAATATCCTTTCCTCCCTCCCTTCTTGGTTGTATTTGATGCATTGATGTAGCGTGGAAGGTGCCACCATATTTTCATGTAGCCAGGGACGGCCAAGCAGTGCCTTGAAGGAGGTACTGGAGTTGATGACAAGAAACTGCACCCTGGTAGTAAAATATGCCATGGTGAGGGTGAATTCTGCCACTCCCAGCGGCACTTCAAATTTTTGATTGAAGCTGGCGATACACATATCTCCAACTTTGTCGAGGCGCACATTAAAGTAGTACCTCTGATATATTCTGTATGGCAGGATATTGACAGCCGCTCTGGGATCCCCCAGAATTATGTTCAACTCCCGACCATTCAGCTGTGCCTTCATGTACAATGGTCTGTTGTGACTGATAGTGGGTAGTAGCATATCCTCCTGAGTGAAGGTCACATTGGCCTTCAGCAGTGCTTCAACCAGACATGTTTCATACTGGGCAGGCGTCTGCAAGGTAGTAATGATCGCCTGTTAGGTCTCTTCACTCAGGGAGAGGATTTCCCAGATAGTGAACCTCACCGGGAGCTTCTTAAGTAGCATCATTATTTTGCTTCCAGCTCAGACATTAGACAGCTTCATTTCCTCTGCCCACTTGGGCTTGGAAAGGCCTTGAACTGTGGCCTCAGACGGGCCTGCTTCATCTAGCTCAGATTCCGCACCCTTCTGCTCAGTGTCATGCTCTTGCTGCCCTTCATTGGCGGTTGTAGGACAAGCTTCATTTTCATCCAGCACTTCGGAAGGTTGCTGGGACTGCAAGCGGGTATCCCTGACTGTAAGGTTGGCATCCTGACATGGCTGCTTTCCTTTTGACATCTTTAGAAATTCCAGGAAGGAAGGGGTGGTAGCGCTCCCCCCACTCTGGTTGTATAAGCCCGACGGAGGAGGGATTTGGGCCCCCTTGACCTCTGGGGGAGGTATCTTGTAGGGATGCTCAGCCCTGAATATAATATTATGGTTAGCGGGCGGCTGGTGCCCCCATTTCTGGCCTGACCGGGTTGTATGAGCAATTACGGCCTCAGCCTGGCTTTCTTTGGCAACGGGTGTGAAGCATATCTCTTCTTCATCCTCTTCATCGGGAAAAGTGAAGAGAGCCGAGAGGGTATTACAGGATACAACCAGTTCTTTCTTGACCCTGCCAGCCTTTCTTTTCTTCTTTTATTTTTTCTTCTTTCCTTCGACTGGCGCTTGTCCCCAGAACAGGCTGCCATCCTTGTCAGATGCTTTGTCAGCTTCTTACTCCTGCTTGAGTGAAAGCTACTCCAGCTCTTGCCATGGGACGTGGTCTTGCATTAGCAGAGGCTTCAGTTCAGGCTGTACATATTCATCTAGCCCATCTATATAGTTCTGTAGCTTCTGGGCTTCAAGGCTAATTTCCTTGGTCACTGGCGGTGGAGTCTGCCTCCTTCGATTATGTGTAGGTATTCTGATGACTACAGGTGGGTTGATCCACACAGGTGTTGCCACTGGCGGAGCGGGTCGTGGTGTAATGCCATGGACACGTGTCCCCACTTTCGGACGAGGTGCTTTCTTCCTCTTGTTCTTTGCAGGGACCTGCTACCATCCCTGTTGTTCTTTCATTGATGCTAAGAAGTAGGCCTCATAAGTGTGTTGGGTATTGGCTTCTGCGATCTCTTCAGGCAATGCCTGATAAAGAGAGACCATGTTAACTGCGACTCTCCTCAGAGGGGCATCATGCAGTTGTGGAGGGTCCACCTTGTACTCCCCTAGATGTATTTCTTCTTTCTTCACCATGCCTTCGATGATATCCTTGAAAACATAGCAGTCTTCAATTGGATGCCCCAACATCTAGTGGTAGGGCCAAAATCTTGGACTGTCTCTTCTTTTCAAGTCTTCCGGCCTCTTTGGCTCAGGCAAGGTGATCTTGTCATATTGGGTTACCCAATCAAACAAAATCTTGGTCTTCTCCTTTGGGAAGGAGTAGGCCTTCTTCATTTTGTCCCGGAGTGAGGGAACCTCTTTACCATCTCCAGCTTTAGCCGGCTGAGGGGCAACTGCCTTCTTGCCTTTATCTTTTTGCTGTTCAAATGCCTTGATATCAAGGGCGTTAGCTTCTTTAGGCGCTTGACGCCGTTCTACTACTTTGCCTTTTTGTGTTGCAGCAGTAGTTGATGTAGGGACATGCCTAGCTACGAAGGCTTCAACCTCGGCCACAATGTTGTTTAATCGGTCAAACGACCTAATTTCCATGCCAATCATTTTCTCCAACACCTCTCTCCTGAGGTTCTACTTGTAGATTTGTACAGCGTCCTCCTAGTGCGGGGGCCGCTTGAATCTCATCTCGAGGTTCCTCCACCTCTAAATATATTCGAGGGCTATCTCATCTGCCCTTTGTCTTGTTGAATAGAGTTCGGCCATTGTGACCTCCCTCTCTGTCACATGGAATCTTTCTCTGAATTTATTTTGCATGTCCGGCCAGTCGCTGATCGACCCGACCAGAAGGCTTGAATACCATTCACATGCGAGCCCCGTCTGTGAAGACCTGAAAAATTTCAGTAAGTATGACTCGTCAGCAGCTAGATCGCCCATGACGGTCATGTAGTAGGCGATGTGTTCTTTCAGGGATCCCTTCAAATTGAACTTGTCCAATTTAGGAGGCTTGCTGACCCTAGGAGGGAGCCGCTTCGTAGCATAGTGTGGTGGGTATGGTACCTAGTAGGCATCAAATGCAACATAGTCGCTTTCACTTCTTTCGGCAAGCTTCAGCTCGATCATCCTTTCCACCATCAGCTTGTTTATGGCAGTTGGGTCGACTGGTTCTGGGTAGAAGTCTATTGGCTATAGGTATGGAGTGACCAGAGTGGTCGCCTATGGAGGAGGATGCAACAGTGGAGGTGTCGGGGGTGTCTGGTGCACCTGCGGTAGCACTGGCGGCATCAGCGGCTGTGATATGCGCTGTTCTGTAGTTGCCAAGCTGGGCTCTACCGGCTGGGGCAAGGTGTAAATTGTTTGGAAGTCACTCGGGTTGGCAGCTCCCCGCGATGATTCGCCCTACATCTCGGGCTGCTTGGAAGTGGAAGACTGTTCTATCTTCTCCATCAGTTGTTTCTTCAACAGTTGTATCTCCTGCCGGTACCTTTGAAGCATCATCAACACTACCGCATCCATAGCCAGTGTGCTGGGGATGGCTTCTATTGTTTCTCCAGATGCACCTTCAGGCAGGATGTCGAGCATCACATCCTCTTCTTCTGTCGTCACCACATTGGCAGTTAGAATGGTGGCTTCATCAAGTTGTAGGTGATGAGTTAGGTCTTGCTTTCCCCTAGCTGCTGCCATCATCTCCCTCGTAGCTTCTGCCCTTTGGGTATTCGGTCCTGGCCTTCCGACCAACCGAGCCAGCTCCTGAGGCTCCTCAAGTAGTCTTCCATATCGGCCAGGCACCCCAGCCATATTGCAGCGACCGGTGTCAGGCACTTTCCGGTTCGCCAATTCCAGCAGCAGCACCGCCGACAATGCGCGGGCATAGCGCGGACGCGTGACGACATCCGGCAACGACACGCGATAATCCCAAATCTTCATGATCGGCCCCGCTGTGATGGTGACACCGTCGGCCAACGATTGCGCCGGATGGATGACCAGAAAAATGCGTCCGCTCCACGCCGCGTTCATCGGCAAGCCGAGTTGTTGCCAAAGCGAACTTTTGAACCGTTCGGCGGAAACGGCGAGCAAGGCCGGTTTGAGCCGGACAAAATTTTCATTCGTCGCCATGCCCGGCTGATTGAAAAAAGCGGAGACTTGCGGCGGCGCGCTGACGACGAATTGGCCGGAAACACTGCGCGCCGTTTCCACGTCCGGCAGCGAAAAATCCGCGCGCGCGGTAAAGGTGAAAAAAAGTGAAACCAAAGAAATGCCACTCAAACGGACGAACTGAAACTTGATTCCGGCGCTCAAATGGGACGCGCCCGCAAACCAACGCTTCGGCGGAAAGTTCATTTTTTATCGGCTTTTTTCGGTGGCGCGGATTTGGTTTCCGCCGGTTTGGTTTCCGATTTGGCCGCCGGTTTGGATTCGTTGCCGGAACCGGAATCTTTTTTCGCCGCCGATTTGTAGCCTTCGCTGCGGTAATCCGTGATATAAAAACCGCTGCCTTTGAACAGCAAACCTGCGCCCGCGCCGATTTTTTTACTGACTTTGCCGCGACCCCATTTCTTTTGGGCGCACAAATCTTCCGGACAGATTTTCAGCGCCGGCGCAGTCATGGAATGAGCGGCCTCAAATTCATGGCCGCATTTTTGGCAGATGTATTCGTAGGTGGGCATAGGCCACGCGCGAACCGTTTGAATGGCTTTTTATTTAGCCGGCGAATTCGTCGCGCCGATCGGCGGAATGACTTTCACCGAACCGTCCGAGCCGACTTCCACGTTCAAATCATAATTGGACGCGGGCTTGTTCGTCGCCGGCGGCGTGTGGCGGATGAGTAATTCGGCGCCTTTTTTGGTGCCGTTGTCGCTCTTCAGCAACTGGATTCGGCGCGCGACATACAATTCTTCCTTGAGCTTTTTGACTTGCGCGCGAACTGCGTCTAGATCGTTGAACTTGCGTTCCAATTCTGCTTTTTCCGTGACTTGTTTCTGCAACTGTTGCTGCAAGAACACATTGTTGGTTTCGGAAGCGGCGAGCCGGTTTTGCGTGTCTTCGATGAGCACGTTCAACTGCGCGATGGTGTTGGTCAATTCCGTCGCGCGATCATCCAACACTTTGTTTTGCGTTTCGAGATCGGCGATCTGATTGTTCAGATTGGTGATCTGGTTTTGCGCGCCGGACAATGAAACCAGCGTATTGGTCAGCGTGTCGTTCGCTGCCGCCAGACTGTTTGAAAGCTGCACGGTTTGTTCGCGGGACAACGCCAGATCGTTCGTCAACGCGAGGTTCGCCTGATTCAAATCGTTCAATTTCAGACCGGCCTGCACCAGTTGATTCGAGAAATCCGTGATGGAACCCAAGTCGGTGACGTGCTGGTCTTCGCCTTGTTTTTTGACGGCGAGCAACGCGATGCCCAATACCACGCAGACGACGGCCAAAACGAGAATGATGATTTTCGCTCCGCGATCTGGAGATGCTGGTCGAGCGGGGAATGGAGGCGGGGGCCGAGGTGGTCGCCCAGCGGGCGCGGGAGAACATCCGCCCCCATCGCGTCACGGGCGCGATCGAGGACTCCATCCACCTCAATACCGAGCACCTAGGCGAATGGCCCCGGCCCGCGGTGTTCGTCTCCACGGCATCGGGTGACGGGTTCTTCGTCCACGAGGGGACGGTGGACACCCCGTACATCCCGTTCCTGGCGGAAGCCCTCGACTCCACCATCGGTGACTTCCCGCGTCTGATGCGACAGGGCGCCAAGAGCCTCAGCGGGCTCCAGCGCATCGCCAACCGCTTCCCCGGTGACTTCGGGATCACGCGCGAATGATCGACGCCCACTCCGCCCTGCGGACCCACCTCATCGCTGCTTCGCCCCTGCGAACGCTTCTCGGGGGCGATTTCGTGTACTGGCCCGAGATCCCCGCCACCCCTCCGGGACTGACGATGCCCGACAAGGCCATCTCGTTTCGGATCAGCGGCGGGCAGTCATCCCCATACCTGCGATTCCAGCGGGCGCGCCTGACGCTGCGCTGCTGGGGAGAGTCGTCATACGAGGCAATGCGCGTCTATCGCGCCCTCTACGACCGGCTCCACGACTCGCAGAACTTCATCGTGGGCGACGTGGGATTCCACGGCGCTTTCGAGTCGGTGCCCGGTGAACCCCTCGAGGACCCCGACACCGACTGGCCCATTGTCTTCGCCGTCTACGACCTGTGGGTGGCGACCGTATCGGTAGCGTAGGAGCACCTATCCAATGGCAGTCACCATCACCCCGGAGGAGCTGTACTTCGGCGCTCCGACGACGCTCACCTACGGTGGGACGGATGTCGGCGGCACCACCGAACCACCGCGCATCATCATCGAGCCTGAATACCTGACGCCCGACTTCCAGAACGCCGGAGGCCCGGTCGAGGGAACCAAGGTCGTCGTCGGCTGCTCGGTGCGGGCCGAGATCATGGTCAACCAGCTCGTCGCCGCCAAGCTGCTGTGGGCGCTTCCGGGCGCAGAGAACGCGGGTGGGACGATCACCTGGACGATTGGCCGGGTGCCATCCAACGCCTTCCAGGATCTCGTCCTCGTCGGCCCCGGCCTCGACGGGCGAACCCTGACGGTCACGATCGAGAACGCCTGCCCGGACACGAGCATCGAGCTCCCGTTCGGCAAGGAGGAGTTCACCGGCATGTCGTTGACCTTCATCGGTCACTACGAGGCCGCGAATCCGCTCGACGTGCCGTTCTCGATCGCCTTCGCCGGCGGCTCGTAAGTGGCGGCTCCTACGCCCATCCGACCGGTCGAGGAAGTGGTGGGGGCGTTCGTCCCCATCACCCTCGGCGGGAAGGAATACAAGCTGCGGGAGCTTCCTCGCAGGGCGAATCGGGACTGGCAGGCGTTCCTCACCTCCGAGGTCCGCGCTGCGGTCAACGACGCCGGTCCGCTCGATACCGTTGATGAGGTTGTGCAGGCCATCGCCGACTCGGCCGAGCTGATGATGGACTTGCTCATCTCGTATGACGTGGCCGGGGCCGAGGCGTGGGGCACGTCCACCGTCCTTCCCGACCGGGGCACCATCGACACCACGGCCACCGACCGTGAGTGCTACGAAGCGATCCTTGATCAGCCGCAGTTCGCGGGCGGCCGTTTCGACGGCGTTCGGCTGGCCGACCACCGCGGCGGAGAGGGCGGCGGCGAAGTCGGTCTCTCCGCCGCACCCCAGCAGCGTCTCCGCGGGGATGCCGGTCCGTTCGTGCAGGACGGCGGCGATGTCGGCCAGTTCCAGCGTGTGCCGGTCGCTCTGCTGCATCAGCCGCTCGAAGGCCAACCGTTCGCAGGCTTCGCGGAGGACGTTGATGTCCTTGGCCGTGACCGCGACGCCGCCGGATGCAGGGATCTGGTTGCCCGCCACTGTGACCAGGATGGGGCGTGCGTTCATGCGGGCGGCGACCTGGGTTGATGTCTGGCCGCCGACGCCCCGGTTCATCACATCGATCAGGCGACCCGGATATCGCGTGCGCAGCCTCAACTCGAGTCTGGCCGGATACGGCACGATCTTCACCTGCCAATCCGGCGCCGTGGGCTCTCCTGCCGTCGATGACGAGCCGATCGCGACGACCTTGGTCCTTCGCCCGAGCCTGAGACTCTCCGCGAAACGCCGCAGTGGAAATCTAAAGCCGACGAGATCGAGATGCGGATTGCAGGAACCATCTTTCATATAACCTCCCGTGCCGCGACCTCAAGTTGCGCAATTCGCCTTCAATCCCGGCCCATTGCAAGTGATTTTGCGATGACGCTAAAGCGCGATGAGATTTGGTTGAATCATCATCGCGCTTTAGCTCTTTGATTGAGCATGACCATTTCGGAAAACCGCTGCACACTTTTCCGGATCATGCTCTAGCCGCCGGCCGTTATCAGGACGTCAGGTGCCAAAATCGATTTGAACATTCCCGCCTCTCCCGTGACGAAGGCAGCAGGGGCGACGTTGCGACATTTTCCGGACAAACCAGCCGATCGGTGATAGTCCAACCGAGATTGCCGTGCAGAACTCATTCTGTCCCCCTCAATAGATCTTCGAGGTTTTGCGATGACGCAACTGGCAAGCCGGCCTTTTGGCCGAACGTTCTTCATCGGCTCGCTGCTTGCGTGCCTGGACGCGGGTCAGGCCCTCGCCGCGTCGAGCACTTCGGCCTGTCTGCACGAGCAGACATTGTGCAACATCGGTTGCAGGGGAGCGCCTCCGCGTACGATGACACCGACGAAGGCCTGCCTCGACAACTGCAAGGCGCAGTATTCGATTTGCCGGAATACGCAGGGGCGGGCGCCCCTCGGCACTCCGGGGATGGAGCCGCCTCCCAGGCGCTGACTTATCGATCACCGCGCGCTTCCCGAAGGCCGCCGGAGAGGACAAGGGAAGACGCCATTTGCGCGCATGCGACAACATGTCTCATCGTCGCATCCGCGCGTGGCGAAGTTGTATATATTGTACTTACATCTTGATACTTAATACTTATATTTTCTAAAACTCACTAGTAAAGTGGAACTGAATGTCAGGATTGTTCTGCCTTTCTGTATTCAGGAACCATTCACTCTGCGCCAGGTAAACCAGATTACCATCTTTATCTTCCATGATGTTCGACTGTTTAAAACGTACAAACTCATCGATTTTCTTTTTGTCTCCTGTTATCCAGCATGCCTTGTAGAAGCTCAATGGATTAAAGGCGCAAGACGCACCATATTCCTGCAACAGGCGATAGCCGCTGATAGGGCTAATGCAGGACCCAAGGCTGCTTGGGTCCCTGCGGGGTCAAAATGAGCTTTGAAATGTTGCAGGTCTGCCTTGGACTGAAAATAAAAGGGGGAACATACCAAGGCACCTGTAAAGACCCCATTATGGAGCATTCAAGGTAAATTTTGTTGACAAATCTGATTTTACTTTCATAAAATAAATTTGCTGGTCAGATAATTTGATTGCTCTTACTTCTGTGATTCATGCATATCTGTCCAAGTCATGTATAGATTTTTGCACCTAATCCAAAATTCAAAAAGAGATAATCATGGCATCTAGATAGGGGGAGCATGACAATTTTTGATGATTAAATTCTTCTGTTGATGGTTGCGTTTAACTCTCCTCTGTCTAATGCATTTATATCTGATTTCCTGAGTGATGCGTCAACGCTGTCTGTAAGATGCGTCTACGCTGCAAGTAAAATTGTTATCTGTTGATGTTATCATCTTAGAAAACGCTGTCAGCGTCGACGCCTTTGAAGGGTATGAGTAGACGCCGTGTGTGCAAACCTCTTCATCTCTGTCTATGGCGTCCACGCACTGTAACGCATTCAGGGGGAGCGTTGTGGAGTCATCCTATTTTGTCTACCTCCACACATTCGTATCCTTTCATGCTTCATCTCTTCACTATAAGACAGATCTTGACTCTGGTTCACTGAACTGAGTGTTGATTATTGCAAGCTTTCATTAATAAGAATCAAAAATACAATTTGACAAGAACAAAAGGTTTAACCTTCATAAACTGAGAGAGTTAAGTGTCTGATCTTCTGAGTTTGAGTCTAAAGAAATCATTTATAACTCTTAATCTTCGACTCATGGTAAGGATAAAAAGGGTCTTTGTTTTACCTGAATGAGTTAGACAAGTAACAACTGGAAAATGTAAACCAGAATCTGTGTTTTTGATAAACAAACACTCTAAATGTAATGAGGGCAACAGTAAATAAGTACTTCAAGTAATTAACTGAGTTTAGTGATAGAGTAATGACTGAATTCCATAAGTCTCACTCAATTACCTATCTGGGCATTCGCTCCGGCGACTGTGGTGGAAGTGAAGGAGAAGGTGGTCTTCGGGTAGCCTCCCCTCCCCGCCAGGCATGACGGCGGTGGCAGGGGAGCATGAGAAGTATGGCATTGATAAGGAGGGGCATCCGTCGACCAGTGTTGGTGTGAGTGCGGATCTCTCTTCGGCAATAGCTGTGGATGGGGTTGCTGTTAGGTTTCCGGGGAGCAATAAGGTCGTGTGCGTGGGCGAGTCTTCGAGGAGCAACACGATCTTGGGAGAGCACCAGGTGAGTAGTTCTGCGGTTGGTGGAACATTGGTGGGCACGAAGTCATTTGCACAGACTCTTCTTGGGGGTAGGACAAGGGTTCCCGGTTGTATGCCGGTGAAGCCACCAGCATTCACGAACGATGGTGAGCCAGCGGTTTTCTTTACAAAAGAGGATTTTGCGGCTTCTTGCGATCATCTGCATCACTCTATTATTGCTAAATGCTCTTATGGGCGTCCTTCGATTCCAGAGGTAAAGTCTCACATTTCACAGGCTTTTCATTTAGGTGGGGTGCCGATCATTAGCAGGTTAGACCCCCGTCATCTCCTTATTCGTTTGAGTAATGAGGAGGACTTGGTGCAACCCTCGTCCTGTGTCCGCTTAAGGGTGGACAATGTTTATTCTGAGCCTGACCTGCTCTTTGTTCGACCTTTGCACGGCCTTGAACCTCACTTTGTGTTAAGGGCCGTTGTGCACCGTGTTCGTCATGTCGTGTCGGATGGTCAATGTGTGGTGAAAGTTCAGTAATTATTTCTAGGACTTAAAGGTAAACTGAGGAAAGCGTCCCGTTATGCTTTATGCTGAAGTTGGTACTCTTTTTGGTTTACACTTAGGCGATTTATGATTAGTGGTGAGCATGATTAGTACCCGTGGCGTGTTATATTGCAGTTTCATGAATTGCAATGACGCTGAATGTGTACTGAGATGTAGATACCGAGGTGTGTCTGTTGCCTGTGTGCATTGTGTGTTGTATGGGTGCGCAGCAGGAGCGTGGTAGGCCCATAACCCACAGGTCGAGGATCGTTGATTGGAAGTTCTAGCTAGTTGGATGCATTGTTCTTCTTGTTATGTCCTTGTCTTGGCCTTATGTGCCTTAATGTTGTTGGTTACCATGCCGTGATTATTGGATTATTGGAAGCCTTGTGGTAATGGCACGGGTGTTTGAGAGCATTGGGAGAATTTATCGGCCTATCAATTGGTTGTGTATCCTCCACTTCTCCTTAATATTCTTGGATCTTGTAATCTCGGGACATGATCATGGCCCTTGAGATGTATCTTCCAAGATTACTGTTATAATTGTTGAAACTCTTTGTTGGTAAATTGCTTGGAGCGTGACTAGTCCCTTAGAGTCGAATGCTCTGTTGCTATTGTGCCGGGTATGACTCTGCTTGCGGTTGTGTTCCGTGGTTCTGTAATTGGGGACGGAGCCAGGATTCTGCAAATGTTGTTGTTATTTTGTCGTTAATTTCCTATGAGTTGTCCTGACACTGTATGGACAGTGATCTCGTCGGTTAGCTTTGTCATACTCCCTTCTCCCTGGTAGAGTTGGCTCGCGACTCGATCAGATGTTATATCTGACTGTGGACTGACGTGATTAATCCTGTGGTCCAATTTGTCGTTGGTTTCTTGAGTATCGTATGCTTCATCCATAATTGGATCGGTTTGAACTGATCCTCGTGGATTTTGAGTTAAGTCTCTGTCTCTCGTTCTCTTTCTTTTTCCTCCAAATGCAGGGCGCATGTCCGTGCCCAGGGTAACTGAAGGAAAGAGGAAGTTGAACTGTTGTAGGAATGTGTTGGCGCGGAAAATAGAGTGTGGCATTGGCATGCCCCCTTAGTGGATTCTAGCCGACGTGTCTAGCTCGCCACATTGCGGCGATGGTTTTCCACTAGAACTTTCGTTGCGTTGACATTCCTTCCGTTTGATGACTGCTGTGTGTGCTGGTCTTCTTATGACTTCGGCCATTTCCCTGCAGATCAAGGATTCAGTAGGTGGATTCTGAGTTGTCCCGCGTTGTGTTAAGGCAGGCCGTTGTAACCGTTTTGGGTAGGTTGTCTACCTTTGTGGCGGCTTGTATATTCAAACTGTTGTCTTGCTATCACTGCGTAATTCTGAGTAGAGCCCGTGGAGTTCGTTTTGTCATTTCATTTCTGTCTTCCCAGGGCTCAGGTAGAGTCTGACTGTTGGTTGCTTGCCCGACCGAGACAGCTAGATTATCTCTGGTCGGGTGGTTCCGAGGGCGGTGGTGTGCTGATCGGCCTCGCGGAAGGCGAGGCGGTCGCCCGGGGTGATCGCCGGTAGCCGTCCACGGACTGGAGTTTACTGTTTCACTGCGTGCGACCCGACGAAAACGTCCGCTGTGACCAGATCCGACGTCGGATCGAGGCGGGGTCAGTGGCGTTGGAAAGCTCTTTTGAAGCTCTTCAACCCTGGGCCAGGGATCTGGGCTGGATCTGCACGTGCCTGGCCTTCACCGAATTTATAAGTTGCTGATGGGCTGTTCCAGAATTCTCAGGGCAGAACTGTTATTGTCTGAGAACTGGCGTTGACCGCAAGGTAGATGGCCGATTCAGAAGTTGGGTTCTTCAGAGAAGTTGTGGAGTTTCAAGAGAGGAGACCGGGACTATTTTTAGATCTGGAAAACATGGAGGTTTGGATTTTCTATGGCGTTTAAGGTGGACGGGGGTCGGATCTAGATGACAGTGGACAGACAGAAATTGGGAAGTTGCAAGAATTTTAGAAATTTGTGGGAAGGTTCAAAACTCCTGAAAAAATTATGAGGTGGGGGACGTGGTGGACAGAATCTCCAGTAAAAGTTTCACTAGAGTTGGAGGTGATTCGTAGAGGTTGAAAAAGAACACAAGAAGCATTTTACCAGATGGCTGAGATATCGAGTTAGTGTCGATCGTTGAATTTATATGTTCCAATTTACTTCTGTTGAGGTAAATGTTAATATTTTAACTATTTTGATTTACATATAGGTTGAACAAGGTCTTATTTCTGATGAAAGGGTACAAGAGTTAAGTTATGGCCCCTCAAAAGTTACATGTGCCTATCGAGGATATATTGTGAATGGATACAGATTTCACAAGAGGGATTATGGATGAAATAAGCCTACGATGAACAATGTCGTATGTGTTAAGGGAAGTGCATACACTGAAAATGAACTAGACTACTATGGTATTCTTGAGGAAGTCATTGAATTACAGTATCTGTGACAAGACAATCATGCATTCCTATTTAAGTGTCATTGGTTTGACCCTAATTCTATTTGGCATGACACAACATATGGAATTGTCGATGTCAAACATAGGTTTAAACTTAATACATATGAACCATTCATTTTGGCCACACAAACCCAACAAGTGTATTATTCAAGCTATTCATCCTCCATGAATAAAGATTGGTGAGCCGTTTGTAGGGTTAAAGTAAGACTTTTTCCCACTTATGAGTTGAATCTGAGTGAAACTATTTCAGAGGATGCCAATGTCAAATATTTTCAATCAAATGAAGTTAGCGTTGTAGGTATCACATATCTTCATTTGGATGAATCTGATGAGCCACTATCGTTACATGCGGGAAATGAAGTGGAAGAAGTCGATCTGATGGACCTAAATGTTGATGTTATAGAGGAGGAGGAGTCCGATGAAGATGAAGAGTTTGAATCTCATGATGCTACTACGGATGACGAAGATGAGGCTGAGTTAGATATATCATCAGCATCTGAAGAGGAAATAGATAATATTTGATAATTTAGTAAGATATTTTTACATTTTTACATAATTTTTAATGAGATGTGTAAATCTTATATAATTGTAGATTAATATGCATTAATTTTATTGTTCTTAATAAAGAGATGGTCTAAATAAGTAGCCACTATCTCGTGACATGACTTGATACTACTTGCGTGGTCCACTTGATAATTTTACTTGATATACTTGAAATCTTGCTAGCTCGTTCTTGATATTATCATTCTACTCTTGTCATTTACTTACATTTTTTTCTCATGCACGAACATGCCATACTGCATAATGTATTAATCACATAAAGATAGTCTGGGTCTAGAGATATAATCCTTACTGAGCGTTCACTCATCAAGTACTTTCCAATATTTTTCAGGTAACTCGGACTCTGACTCGCAACCAGATGGGGATGACCAGGAGTGATGAGCGTAGAGCCTTCAATCATCGTGCCAAGTCCTGCCGCATCATGTCTCTCCTTTGGTGTCATTGTCAGACGATATCTTTTTATTTAATTGAGTCGTAATGTAAGAGGCTTATGTCCTCAAGATATTTTTCCTTCAAAGTCTTCCGCCGTTAGTAACGTTTGATCATTTAATGTTTGATCATTGGATATTGGTATCAGTTAAGGATATTGTTGACATCATGGTTATGTGATTGAGTATTAATGGTATTGGATTAATTGTTAGGGATGTCTTTATTTATTGCGCACTCTGTCGTTGTCGAAATTCTTATCGCTCTGATTGACATGAATGATATAAACTCGTCGCGCTCTCCAGGTTCCTTCCGCTCTCGGGGAGTGACATCAAGCCCAGTATGGAGGGCAGCCCACATACTCCCCACTATCTCACTACCAGACTGATTACCCTCTAGATTACTATCCACCATAGTCTGACTCTCAGCCCATTTATCCATCTCCTCCACATATTGATCTCAATAAGGAGGATAAGTTTGATCAATTGTATCAACTCATCATGGCTCGACAACAATCCTTTGAGGCTCAACGTCAATCCGCCCAAACCTTATTAGATCAGCTTGGCAAAAGTATGAAAGGACTGAAAATGGATCAATTGTCTAGCCACCCTAATACAAGTTTTAAAAATCAACTTTCTGGACTTAACCAACACCTAAATCCGCATGATCAACCCATGAATCCCCATGAACTTAACACTCAAGTCACTCTCAATTTAGATAATAGGGGAATTATGGAGGAGTCTTATCAGGAAGTTTTAGAGAAAGCTAGTTGTAGTCATGATGATAATCAAAAAGATGATCTCGAGATACTTGAGCTAAATTACACTTATGAGGAGAGTTCTAAAGAAGTTGATGATCTCAAGTTGAGGGGTGAAGAAGAAAAAAGTAATATGCTAGGCTATGATCAAATCTCATTCACTTCCTTTCTTGAATTTGAGGAGACCTTGTTCCAAGGGAAGGATGAAGAGGATGTGCGAGTGGAGAATGAATTGAGTAAGGCAGTTACTGGTCTTTCTTGTGTAAAGGAGGAGGCGGGTACCTTTCATAATTTTTATCTTGATTGGGCATCTCTAAATCAAGGGGAGGATATTGATTTGCTATCTATTCCTGACATCGGCAACTCTCACTTTGTGTTGGACACTTTCATGTTGGCCGATTTGTCTGATTCCATTGAACCTTCCAAGTTTCATGATGTTGAGGAGTATACTTCTTTCACTATTGATTCTCCTAACCTCCTTGACACTGATCCTTTACTTGAAACTCCTCTCCCTTTGATCCATTCTCACCTCACTGTCTGCCTACGCTTATTCTTCCATTAAAATTCTCCATCATACCTCCATCACTCATCAAGCTTACCGTTTCCACTTTGCCATCCATTACCACTCGGAGTGGGTGTATTTCTAGGAGTATTCGCGCCAAAGATATCCAAGGACTGGGCAAGAAGGGCTTGGCCACGGTTATATCATTCAAAGCTCAAGCTGTTATCTGCCGGATGCCAATCAATGATCTTATGTCGGGTATGTTTGAGAAGTCTCCTTCAAGGCTCGCTATGATGAATTCTTCCGCATTGGTGCCATATCATCCCTTGATCAAAGTCACCTTATTCATGGGCCGATGCTCTTTTAATGCTCTCATTACCCCTCGGTCCATCATTATACGACTTCCTAAGGGGACCACTTCTTGCATTATTATAGCATATTCTTCTAATGAGAGCTCATGGGCGCTAATACCATCCATTGAGCCATCTAGCTGGGCACTCTCCTTGCCATGGAGGGGTGAGTATTCATTTGCTAAAGGACTTTCCACCAATTCATTCACCCCTTATTCTATTCCATCCAAATTTTCCTCTTTATGGGCCACTCCATGGGTGAAGAGGAAGATCTCATCCTCTCATCCCTCGTATTCTTTATATTCTTTGCATTTCGTGCACTCATCACATCCTTTGCATTGAATTCGCATGCATTTGCACTTCTTCTTCTCCGGGTTTCCAGACCCGTATCTTCTCCGTCTTCTGGAACCTCCGGATCTTCCACATTCCCCATCTTATTCACCTCTATCCTTAGAATCTCCAGGTCCCCTTACACTTTCCGGGCATTACGCCCCCTCCAACCTTCTCTCAAGGCATCGCGCCCTTTTTCAACTCTCGCATCCGGACTCTCCGAATTTCTCACTTGTCTTCCTGAGGCATCGTGCCCCATGGTGTCTCATCCCTCCAGAACCTCCGGATTTCCCTCTTTGGGCATAGCGCCCCTCTACACCTCCAGGCCCGGGGTCCTCCGAGCCTCTCACTGATTCTCCTTGGGCATCACGCCCCTTCTCTTTTCTATCCTTCCTACCTTCCTCCGGAACCTCCAGAACCTCCGGACATCCTAATTGGGCATCACGCCCTTTTCTATCTTCCTCCTCTGGAACCTCCGGATCCCCTCTATTTCTTTCGATTCCTCCTCCTGCTTCTTCAGGACATCGCGTACTTTATTCTTTTCTTCCTTTTAAATCATCTTTTTTCATACCTTCTCCTAGGGGATCGTGTCCCTCGACATTTTCTACCTCCAGAGCCTTCGAATTTTTCTTCCAATCATGATTCTCCTTCCTTACCTCCGGACCCTTCGGATCCACCTCTCTCCATCTACCAATTTCTCCTCATAATCCCTTCCGATTCTGGGTCCGACCTGACTTCTTCTACATCCGCTGCTTTGGGCATCTGCCCTTTCTCCCACTGCTTTGAGATTTTAGTACTCACTCCTCCTCTTAATTCCCCGCTTCTTCTGTAGATCATTCCTTGTGACCAGGGTCACCGCGCCTTAACGAGGGAGTTCTAGCCCTCGCCTCTCTTCATTTTCTCCTTATTCGTCTGAGTCTGATCTTGGTACCACTCCTTCTTGTTAAGCCACTTCAAACTTTTACTTCCAATCTTTTATCTGCCACTTGAGGACAAATCTCCTTCATTAGTTCGCCCTTCACTCGTGACATCTGCCGGTTGCTGAGCCAGGAACTTTGGAGACATCACTTTGTGGCACATCTGATTTTTTCCAGCGAGGCCGGTTTTGCAACCCCGGCTTTTGCCCGGCGGTTGGCAGGTGAGTCCGATACTGTGATTTGGCTTTTTCCAGACCGTCCTCTGGTGCAGACGATCCTGACCTTGCGCGATCGCGGAGTCGCCACCGTCACGCTCGGCTCGGTGGAGGATAGCTTTCTGCCCTTTTCTCATATCATGGATTGGACGACTGTTTACGGCAAGGTCCTGCGGAGTTGGAAGAGCGAGGGCATTCGGGGCGTGGTCGTGGCCAAGCCGGCTAAACCTTACGGTTATAAGATCCTTGCCAGCTTCCTCGATCTCCTGCGGCAACTCGACATGGCAGCCGTGGTGGTGGAAGTAAATGCCAAGGCGATCCGCGCTGGGGTCGATCAAATGAGAAATGAAAAAATGAAAGTGGGTTGCGCGATCCTCGAGCATGAATCGAGTCATCAGCTATGCAGTGAATCGGGGGCGGAGATGGCAAAAATAATGGCGCGGTGTCGCCTCCTTTTAGGTCGAGGCAAAGTTTCGGTGCCTTATTTTTTTGGACGAACTTGCCGGTGCGATGTCATCGGTTTCGATGGGCGTGAGGTGGCCGTGCAGGTAGCGAAGGACTTGGGCCGGCGATCCAATAAACGCGAGGCCACGTGGTTAGTTCCTCGCTGGTACCGCCTGATCAATCCTGGGCAAACATCGGCTTGAGTTGGAGTTGGCAGCGGAGCCGGGCTGCCCGCTCCATGCAGGATCTCTTTACTGTATAGATTCTGTGCCTTTTGACGTTGCGGTGATTACTCCGTAATCGTCGAACGCTGCCCCTAAAATGCCGATGCAGGCAATAACGAAAGAACTGCTCCATGAATACCTCCGTCATGCGTTTCCTTCTGCCACTCGCCCTCTACCTGATTCTCGGGATAAGATCGCACGCTGTCCCGGTGATCTTCAACGCGACCGAAAGCGCCGGCCCCGGAGAGGTCGTCTATCTTCAGGGCGATAATTTCACGACGACGCCGACGGTTGTCTTCTACCTCGTGGGTTCCGGCACGTTCAACAGTTCCACTCCGCCCGCCGGAGCCATTACCCTTGCCTCCTCCTCGATTCTGACCTCTTCAGCGAAGGCAGTGACCGTGCAGCTTCCTCGCAATATCCCCATGGGTCTCTATGCACTCTGGATCTACGACGGCAGCAATTACAGCGCGGCACAATTCATCAACCAGGCGCGGGTCACCAGCCTCGAGTACGATCAAATCGCCCCCTACTCCGCGTCGAATCCGTATGGCGGCACATTCCGCGTCTTTGGCCGCAATCTTCTTCTCAATGGATTGCCTCCCGGTTCGGCGGCGCCGCAGGTGAACTTCGTCAATGGCACAAATACGATTCCCGCCACCATCGTTTCCAGTGCCTCCAACGATGGCAATGTTCTCACCGTCCAGGCTCCCAGCGGTATCCAGGCGAACGTCAGTTACGCGATTCAAGTGAGCAATGGAGCCGGAAGCGGATCAGGATATGACCTGACAACCTCGACGGACACCATGCTCGGACGTTTGCCCGGTGCCGATACATTTAATCTCCATGTTCCGTGGGCCTCGGATTTCGCCGCTATTGCCAGCGATACCATCACTCTCGAGGGTACGATCAACCCTCACTCTGCCACTGGAACAACAACCTACGGGGATGGGCTGACCCACGGCGCAAGCGGCAGCAACTGGGTCAACGCCTTGCAGCAAGCGCTCTATGATGCTGGAAACACCAAATACCACCCGAACGGTGCGACCGTTGTTCTCGGCCAGTATACATACAACATCAGCTATGTCGGGGAAAACGCCACTTTTGTCGGTCCCAGCGTATACAATCCCAACACGAATCCCCCGAGTTATCCAACCAATACCCTCACCATTAACCAGAACGCACCCAACATGACCGGGCACTGGGAGCTTAATGTGCCGCCTCGCGTCGTTCTGCAAGGCCAGGGGATTGGCCAGACAATCATTAATGACAACTCTCCTGCATTTAATGGCTACGTCTATTTTCTGACCTTCGCGGATGTCGCCCCATTTTGGGGTCATCTCTCAGGCGCTACAAGCTTCACCTACAATCCAACCCAGCCAGCGGTCGGCTCGGGTTACTTTCCTCCCGGCATACGGAATTTTGCGAACAATAGCTCGGAGATGTTCTTCGACCACATCGCGGCGAGTTGGGTGAACTCCTATGGAATATACACAACGTCTACCGGCACTACTGAAAGTTGCGGCGATTTCGGGCCACAAGCCACTAACGATAGCGACGTCTTGGTTCAGTATTGCAACCTGGCGTATCTCAACGTCGGCAATGCCAATTCCTACACAAGTTATTACACTTATGGCAGCCACTACGTTGTTCGCGACAATACATTTGCGTCGTGGGCGGGCCGGCTTGAGTTCGTATTAATGGATCATTTGCTTTTCGACAGCAATACAGCGTCGCGGGACGCGAATTTCCCGACGAAGGGAGCCGATGCCTTTCATGGCGGCGGAGGACTGGAGGCATCCGGAAGCAGCAACACCATCATCAACAATACATTTAATGCCATCAATGTCACTTCCACCAATCCCGTTCCTTCCAACAACGACGGTGAAACCATTCTTTGTCAATATACAACCCCGCTGGCTGGAGGTACCTCCAATCCCACGGAAAGCGGTGTCATCCCGCAGGCCAGCGTTACAACGGAAATCACATCCACTTCGCTGACTGACACAACGACGTCGCCGGCCAAGAATTGGGCGCCGAACGCTTATGCGGGACTCAACTTCACCGCCACTTGGGGGCCGGGCAATGGTCTTTCTCTTGCCACAACGACTATTGCCAGTAATACGGCCAGCACCCTCACCTTCGCCTCGCCGCTCTCCCGGGTGCCAACCGGCACTTATCCCGTCAACTATTACATCTGGCAGACCAATCCAAACCTGGTCGATACCGGAACAGTCACGTCCGCTACCGCCAATACGCTTACCGACACGGTAAAAAGCTGGTCGCTCTACAGCTCCGGCGGTGGCCCCTATGCCGGACTCATCGTCGCCATTACCGGGGGTACCGCTGCGGGTGAATGGAACACGATCAGCGGCAATACAGCAACCAGGCTTAATCTCGGCGGCAGTTGGATGGGCGGAAGCACCATTCCCGACTCGACCAGCACCTTCGCCATCGAGCAAGCCAATAGCTATATGATCAGCACTGTTACCGGCTCAACGGCCACCACCCTGAGCGACTCCAGTCGCGACCAACCCAACCAAGGCTGGCCGACGAATTTCCACCAGCACGACACTGTGGCCATCGTCAGTGGCCCGGGAATGGGACAGATCGCGAAGATTATTAGCAATACCGCAGACACGCTCACGATCAGCCCGGCTTGGAAGGAAGCTCCATCTGCCGGATCTCAATATTCCATCAACGGCAGCTTGAGCAACGCTGCCCAGCACTGGTTGGTCAAGAACAACAACCTGTCGCAAGTGCCACGTGGCATCATCATCGGCTACGGCGGTTACGACAATGCCATCATCGGCAACACGCTTGATTCCGCGGGTGGTGTTTTTGTCGGGTCGACCCAACGAGACATCCTCTCCCGGGGAGGCGTGAACGTTACTTACGACCGCATGGACGTCGGTTGGAAAAATCTGGCAACAGACAACTACATTCAGGACGGCTATGGGGAATTGTCGCCCTATTGCGATTTTCAAGGGAGCCCGAGCGGCGGCTTGGTGGCCGGTCCCCTGCTCCTGGGCAGCGAGGCGAGGCGCAATATCCTCGTCGCATCGGAGGCGTTGACCCCACCTTGGGACGGTGGTTTTGGCTGCGACCAATGCTTTGGCAATGTCATGTACCAGGGAAGCGCTTCCTCCGGCCTTTTGGCAGGAAGCAGCATTGGAAGTCTCGGTACCATCTTTAGCGACAATCTCGCGATCGATAACGACATCGCCTACGAAGTCACCTCGGGCGATTCGCAGACTGTGATTGCCGACAGCATGCAGCAGAATTGCGGCAACGCATCTGGGTTGACCACGAGCAACAACCTCCTGCTCCACGTGGGCGCCAGCCTGCCCTCCGGGGATACGGATGATGTCGTGGCCGATTTGCTTGAGCCGGGCGACAGTGTCTCCAATCAAACCGCCGTCGGTCCCACCGGCGATGGGGCTTTCCTGGTAGCCAACTTTAGCGGCTCGGGATCCAATACCGGCATGGGCGGAGCAGGCACGAACGTTGTCGACGTCGGTGGCACTGGAACTCTGGTGCAAGCCTTGGGCGAAACCGCCAGCATCGGAAGCGCCTCCACCCAGTTCACCAGTAATGGAAGCGGCTCCGGTTCTTACCTGCACGTCTCACTGCTGGCGAATGGCGGTGCGGCTGGAGGGGGAGCCAAGATCGCCTCCATCAATCCACGCTATTCCTGGGCGCGAATCTTCGATCACCGCACGGGCGAGTTTCTCGTCAACGGGGGCTTCGACTTTTTCCTGCGCCCTGGCGAAACCTATCCCACCACCGGGGGTGCCCAGTACATGCGCGCCATCGACATCGGAACTAGCGGCAGCAATTCGATGCGCATGGTGTTTTATTACGGCGGCCTAAATCAGATCTTGCTCCAGATCATTACTCCCACCAATGGCGGCGGTAACTCAAACATTGCTGGTGCGGTACCATCGGGCTTGGTGTTCACGCAAGGTTCGATCTATCATTTTGGCGTCACCTTCTCCACCGACGCCAGCAAGACGCCACCCCTGACGACGGCCAAAATCTACTTGGCCTCGGGTGACGTGCCGATAGACACCACCTCCACCGCCAACTTAATCGGCTCGGGCACCTTCGCCCTCGTTTCCTCGGTCGTGAGCGACAACAGCCCCACCTCCTGGTTCAACGGAGGTCCGTGGGTATTCGGAGGCGGTTATGGTCCCGGCGGCGTGCCGATCACTAATGACTTCGATGGGTTGCGGTTGTACTACATCGATCCGGGTCTCTTCGGCGGCAAGTTCCCTGCTCTCGAAAACTCACCTTGAGCGATGCTCTGCGCGGGATAATGAAAATCCCGCGTTCTAGGCTCAGCTATAAGCCTGTCGTGTTCGTGAGATCACTTCGCGTTTGCTGGCGGTGTGAGAACCTGCCCATCCGATTCCAGCTTCGCTTTCAGTTCCGGGTAGGGAACATCCTGGACGGCGAGATTCTCCTTCAGGGCAATGGCTGCGGCGCTTGCGCTCGATTGGCCGAGAATCATAAAAACCGATTCCATGCGAACCGAGCCGAAAGCGATATGCGATGCCGATACGCAAAACGGCACCAGTAGGTTCTCGCACTCGTCCCGCTTGGGTAGCAACACGCCGTAGTCGATGCCGTAGGCTAGTTTCACCGGCTTTTGAACGTCGCCTTCATTATGCACAAATCCGTCCGCCCCGACGATCCGCTGCACGTTGTGCGAGTCCATCGCATATGATCCGACAGCTACCGGCCTTGCAACGGGGGCGCCACTGGAAAGCGTTTTTTCCGTCAGCACGTAATTGCCCACCATGCGACGCGCCTCTCGAATATATAGTTCATGGGGCCAGTGGCCATTATCGGTGAACTCATCCTTCGGCAGGCCCCACTTCGCATACTCTTGACGGATCGCCTCCGGCACGCGCGGTGAGTTTTGCAGCGTCCAGATCAAGCCAAGTTGCCAGTGGGCGTGTGCGCGTGCGATGGCCTCACGTTGGTCGTAGCTGGCCTCGGGATACGCGTAGTTCAGTCCGATATAGTCCGTGGAAATCCCGCCCTCATTGTTCGAGTCCGTCTTGTGATTGGGGACGAGCGACAGCTTGAAGAAGCCGCTCTTAATCCCGGCGGCGATCACGCGAAAAAGCAGCTCGTAGTCTTCCTCGCGATAGCCCGCCGGTTTCGTCACGGCGATGCGGTTCCGCGGATCATCCGTCAGGCACATGCGGTAGCAGTAAGCCTGGATCTTCTTGTCACCCGAGCCATCGGGAACCGTGGAAGGAGGATAAACGCCCGGCAAAAGCCCGCTGGCCGGCTCGCCAATCTTCACGTAGGGATCGATACCCGGAGGCAATTGGTTTTGCCTGGCTAGGTCGAATCTCACCCCATTCAACTGCTCGCCGTACTGCGAGGCGGACTCGCGTCCCACCGTATAGCCCACGCCGGCCTGCGCCATGAGGTCACCTTCGTAAGTGGCATCGATGAACATCTTTCCCGGGACGTTCTTTCCATTCTCCAGCCGCAGGCTCTGGATTCGCGAGCCGATCTTGAGCACCCCGCCATTCGGCTGGAGCCGCCCCACGATCACGGTGATTTTTTTCTCCGCGATCATCTGGTCGAAAAGACCCTCGGCGACATGCGGCTCGAAGACATACATCAGTTGCCGGGAATCATCCTTGCCTACCTTTGTTTGCGCCCGAACTTGGGCCGGCACGATGCCGTCCACCCAAGCCGCTGGTTCGTTGTAGTGAAGCCACACACGATGAAAAAAATCCCGCGCCAATCCTCCGATCCCGGCGACGTCGCCCACATCCGCCCAGCCAAGTCCGTTACTGGTCAGGCCGCCGAGGTGCTTGTCCGGGCTGACCAGAACGACACTCAGATGTTCATTGGCGCCTTGGACCGCGGCGATCACGCCGCCGGAGGTTCCGCCATAAACGACCAGGTCAGCCGTCGGAGTCGCCGAGGTCATGGTATCGAAAAGCGGCGAGAGGAAGACCAGGCAGGGGACGAGGCGCGAAAGCCGCAGGCGAAAATTACGATGCGTCACGAGTCCAATCAAAGACGAGGGAGAAGTACTTGTTCTTGTCGTCGCGCAGGGCCGGGTAAACCTCCGGCGCCGACCGGAACGAAACGATCTGGTCAATGTAGCCGGCCGCAGAGATCGCGCCCCGATGAATAAAGTCGACCACGCGTTGCCGATCTTCCACGCCGCGATCCTTGGGGGCAAGAACGGTCATGCCTTCCCCGGCGACGAACTCGAAGGGATTGACGCTGACCGGTTCGAGATAGTTGGCCTGCATGACGAGGCGCGGCCAGTCGCAGTGATAAAAGGTGATCGGCTCCACTTTATAGTCGGTCCCGTAATTTTGCGGCTTCCTGCGCAGGAGCTTGTAGGCGAGAAGTGCGCCGCGGCTGGTGCCGGAACTCTCAACCACAATATCGGCGCCCCCGTTGAGCAGGTGACGAAGGCGATCTTCCGCATCGGCATCGCGTCCGTTTACGGCGGCGAAGGCGCCGCGCTTCAGCGCGCGATCGAGCCGCGTTTCTTCAATGTCCGTTACGATCACGCGGCAACCGCGGAGCTGCAACCACGCTGCTGAGAACGCGCCGATCAGTCCCTGTCCCAGAACGACAGATGTCTCGCCCAGGCGCGGTGCTGCGGCGTCGACGCCGCGCAGGCTGATGGCCGCGATTTCCGCGATCACATAGTCGCGGGCAGACGCTCCTGCAGGCAACAGGACGGGACGGTCCTCTCCGTGGACCGGGTAAACATGATGACTGGCCTGACCACCCCACTGCGAATGAATACCGGGGACAGGCCGCGGATTTCGCCCGGTAATGAAATCACCAACGCGGAAACCGCGAGCCTCCGCTCCTGCCGAGATAACCTCGCCAACCACGGAGTAGCCGGGGATAAGGGGAAATTTCCCGGCGGACCCGTAGTGACCGTCCCAGACGCGAAGTTCCGTTCCCGCGGAGACCATCGTGTAATGGGTCTGGACGACGACGTCGGTGGGACCGCAAGGACCGAGTTGAATCTCGCGCACGGCAACTTTGCCCGGCGCCGGGAATACGATGGCTTGCGCAGATTTCGGAGCAGTTTTCATGGGGGCCTTTAGCTCTTCAATGAGAAACCGCACCTCATTGGTCCAAATTTAAGCAGCTATGATGATAGGCGCCGTAGGGCTTGGCAATGATATACTATTAATGCATCGAGCCTTTTCGGAGATATAGCGGAGAACGGCAATCCGCTTTACAAGAGCGGCAAAGATGGTCAGGTTTGGTGCGGCGGCGCCCAAGGAGAACATCGGTTGCCCCGCTGGATGACTCCGCGGACAGACCTGAGAAATCCAAAGTAAGTGGACCAATTAGAAATCACTTCGCCCCCCAGTAACTCGGGTGCGAAATATCGCGAAATAACGGAGCATCTTCGCGCCTTGATTGCCCACGGAAAACTCAAACCCGGGACTCGTTTGCCCAGCATGAAGTTGCTGGCGAAGCAGTGGGATACCAATTACTTCACTGTCCAGTCGGCCCTGACGCCTCTCGCCAACGAGGGATTGATCGAGCGTACTCCCCGGCGCGGCACATTTGTGCGGTCCCGGTTGGCTCGTCTCTCCTCGGTGGGTTGTTACTTTGGCGGAAATCTCTGGAGTGACACGGAGGGCATCTTTTATCAGCGAGCCTACGGGGCGATTCAAGCGCTGGCCTATGAGCGCGAGATCCGGTGTGAACTCTTCATCGATAATCGCCCGGGCCACAACCAGTTTTCCGAGCTTCCGGCCCTCGCCAAGGCCGTGCAGGAACGCGAAATCCAAGGAGTTATTGGGATGATGCTGAACTCCGAGGATACGGAATGGCTGCGGAGGCTTTCCATTCCACTCGCGTTACTTCAAGGCTCGAAGGCCGGTATTTATGCTCCTACCGAGGAGAAATATGCCCTCGTGCTTGATCGGCTCTTGGCGGAAGGTTGCACGACGGTGGGCATTATCACGCGTGGCAGCGGCGACGCGCGCGAAATTTTTCAACAGTTGGCGGAAGAACGCGGCATAAGGACGGGGAGGGCATGGTGTCCCCAGGTTCCTCGGGACTGGAACCGCGGCGGAGAGCGCTTTGCCTACCAGGCTTTCAAGCAAATGTGGGCTTTGCAGCAGCGGCCCGAAGGACTTTATGTGGAGGCGGACTGGGACTGCCGCGGCGCGATCACCGCCATGTTGGAGCTGGGCGTCCGCGTGCCGGAGAATCTCAAGTTCGTGGCTTATCGAAATTCCAGCGTCAATTATCTCTGTCCTTGGGAAGTCCCGGCGATTGTCATGGATACCGAGGAAGTGGCTGCGGCCTTCATCGATTATATCGAGGAGCAGCACCGCACTCAGCGGCTCGATCTCCCTTCTCCGCGGATCAAGGTCCGCCTCGAGGGTTAAAGCCCCCACCCGGCCCCGAGCTTTGTCAGCGCGGGAGAGTCGTTGAGACTGCGTTGCCGTCCAGTTCCATTGTAATCGGACGTCCCAAGCCGTGAATTTCGAATTGGCCCCTCCCTTGCGCATGGAATGTCGCGCCCGCCGGTGCAACTGTCACGTGCACGGCCGGCCCGTTGCTGAAGATGCTTATCCCGTTCGCTTCCAGTTCCGATCCCGAAAGCAGGCTGATCCGTAAGCCATCGGTTCTGCGCACCACTGCGCCGTAGCGCCCTTCAAAATGAACATCGCCGGTTGCCACTGAGACCCCTTCGCGGCCAAGGAAAATATGATCGTTGATATTGGAACCGACCAGCGCCACGCCCGCATATTTTTCGCCTCCGTAGATAGCATGGGCCGCGAGCGGCGGGCGATTTTGGCCCAAGGGACGAAGTACGGCGAGATAGCGGTCCGGATGCTCGGCCCGCACCGACACATGGCTCATCGCAAAACATTCCTCCGGCGGCCGCACGACGTTGTAGGGGTGCCCATGGAATTGATAAATGGAATTCTCGAGAATCCCGGAGCGCTGCTGCCCCGGCTTGTAATCGTGAATGGGGAGATTCTCGACCGACTGCTCCGCGAAAAGCTGGTCAGGGAACAAAACCTGAAGATCGAGGCCGAACCTGCCTTGGAAACGGTATCCCTTGTGCGCATCACCGGTAAAGCCGTCCGCCACCACCTGCAGATGCCAGCGGCAGGGAATCGTGGGATCAAGATGAAGATCGTCGTGCAGGATCACGTACTCGTCATGGACGGTCAGGATGGAGCGGACGTCCAGCGGATTGGGCTCGGCGAACTTGACGGGCGCGGCCGCTGCCAGGAGATGGTGGGCGGAATCATTCGCGTAGATGGGTTCGCCGGGTTTGACCGCGGTGGGATGGACACCCTGCGCGAAGTTGAGTCCCGGAAAACTATGGAAACGCTCGACGTGGCCGACGGCCAGGGGCATTTGTGCGTCGTAAAAGGAGAGTGTACTGTGACGCCACGTATCGCCCGCCTCGCCGCCATCGAAGATCAAAGGCCGGCCATCAACGAAGAGGAGAATGCTGCCTTCGGTACGGTGATAGCGATAACCTCCGGGCCCTTGCTTGAGCAGGAGGTAGAACTCGCGCGGTTCTCCCATGTGTTCGCGGAAGATCGCGCCGAAGCCCTCCAACTTTCGGCTGGGCAGCGTAGGCAGACGCACGGGACGGAAGTCGACTTCATCCAGGCAGCAAAAGTTCAGCGCGGCGCTACCATAGTAGCCGCCGTCCGCGCCTCCCTCTTCATGCGCGGCGAGAAGCAGGTCGCTGAACTCGGGATCGGTTTTCCGGTACATGTGCGCGGCGGCCGCGTAGTGGTCGGGAACCCATGATCCGAGATGGGCGTGGTCGCCAATGGGGGGAATGCGCCGCACGCGGTTCGTCTTCTCGTACGCCTCCCTCGTGAGGCCGTCGCTCATCTCGGCGTAGGATGTGGGATAGCGTGGCGTCAGCAGGAGCACGCCCCAGCGCAGGAAATCTTTGAGTCTTGGGATCGACGTCGCGTCGAAAAGGCCGTGCTGATAAAGATGGAACAACAGATTCATCCGGCACTTTGACGCGTGCAGGTAGTAGCAGGCCGGATTTTCGTACCAGCGTCCGCTGCCGGGTGTACAATAAACGTTGAGCGACTTCTCCGTAAGGCCGACGCAGTGGTCGATGAATTTTCCGGCATCGGGATGGCCCAAAAAGCAGAGGCCCACGGTGCCGACGGCGTCGGTGCGGTCGGCCTCGAAGTTCGCGTTGCGCGAATTGTAGTGCCAGTTCATCAAGTCGGGCTCCATGTGCATGTGGCCCATGAGCATGAAAAAGCTGCGCATGAGGCGTTCCTCATCCGGAGTGAAGCAGCCTGACGCGGCGATGAGATCGTAGCTTTCCGCCCAAGGCGCGATTGGGCGAGCTCCCACCGGGGAGTAGGCATCGCCAAAGTCACGGCCGAGCAGGATCATTCGGGAACGTTTGTGGGCGGCGAAAAGCAGTTCAGTTTTCTTTCTCCAGGCGGCGAGGGGATTATTGTCGATGGCGAAGACGAGTGCTGCGGAGGTTGGTCCGGCATTGCCGCTGATGACGCGCTCCCATTGCTGTGAGTAGACGGGCGATGTCTTTCGTGCGCGCAACTTTCTCAATTCGTCACGGCGGGCGAGGACGAAGGGCCGCGCGATCTTGTCCTGCTCGTCGAGGTGCCAATCCTTGAATTCCTGCAGGCGTGGCGAGGAGTTCTTGTGCTGGACGGCGGAGAGTTGTTTGTAGGGCCCGTCGTTTTGCTGGAGATCGGAGACGAAGATGCCCCACTGGCGGGTAAGATGACTAGGATTTTGGGGTGTGACGCCCTTGGGCTTGGTGAGAGGCCAGCCCCCTTATCTTCTTCCTACGCCATCTACCCTTGCTGCTGCATCACCTGCATCCGACCTACAACTTGTGAAATTCTCCAACACATCTACAGTGTAAACTTGAGTCTGATATTTGGTGGAGACGTGCTTCATCGAGTCCCCTTTGTAACGAGCCCAGTCTTGCCCTCATCTGCCATCGGATCAGGCCAGGATGATTGTTCTTCCCCGACTGTGCAAATCTGCTTTCTCGGAGAGCCAGAGGATGTGATAACTAGTTGGTTTGCCCCCATTCCCAACTTTGTTCACCCTAAAATTTTGTCTGTGTCTTCCCCAACATTCCCCCTTCTTCTAGTTCAATTTTCACATCCAAAGTCCTCTAATGGATGCACTTCCGTTCATAGCATATTTACCATGCACAGACTACACCTGTGCAGATCTGCTGGGACAGAGTGTGACCACAGACCCCATCTCGTCCCCCAAACCTTGTCTGATCAACCTTGAAAATTCGTACACACCTTCTCCACACCATAACCCATCCACTATAAAAATTTCACGCCGTTCTGAGCCTATTTTCCCCACTTCATCCTGCCTTCCATCTCTATTACCCAGTCTATCTACATAGACCTACAGAATTGAGTCCCACTGTGCACTAGTCCCCAGGCCGAAAACCTCCACTACGTGCGACCCCACCACTCATCCTTTATCTTCCCACGTTCATCACCCATCGTCCAGAGAAAACCCTGCCCCAGAAATCACCCGAAAGCCCTATTGCCACGTCATTCTTTCTATATTTGTCCCACTGCCTGCAGACAGGCCAGATTGCATAGGTGTTCACTTTTTGAGTCCTCTCGGCTGCCATGGCATTCATTTGCAGCCCATCTTCCATGAGCATCTCAGGGACATCCCCGCCTATGTCCACGCCAAGTTTCATGTTCAAAGGATGACCCAAAGTCTGCATTCCAGGCCTCCCTCCCTACTGGTTGCCTGCACCTATGTAGGCCAGCCCGCGGTCTACCCATTCGTTCGTCACTACACCGGAGGTCCTAGACGGCGCCATCAGCATCCATGTTCTTCCAGGAGGATCGTCATACACTACAGCATGTCGTCAGGGACATTTGCTCCATCCTCAGCATCCATGACGTATCTTCCTCACTGCTGGACCCAGGCCGACTGGTGTTGTAGTCCAGTCCGTACCGGTTCGCAACATTTCGTGGTTGCCATGCTTCTTCCACTTGTGGCCCGTCACCCCACTTCTCACATCTCTGGATTCATTGTGTAGTCTTTTACCTCCCTGCGAGGAGTGGGCAGTGTTTTGATTATACTTATTTAGCTCTTGGCACCGGGGTTCATGTGATTTGGCCTAGAGTCTTCTCCACTCCCCGAGCGTGGAGGTGGGCGTCTACTCCCTTCTTGGTTTGGCTTGCTTGTCACATATACGCTCTTGAGCCGCTGCTTGTGTGCTATTTAGGCTCCTAGCCTAGTCATATATATATATATGTCACTGCCGTGGTGAGAGAGTGTGACCGTCCCGTGTCTCAATCCAAGCACGAGTGTGAATTGCCTACCCTAGACTCTGCTGGCTCATCAGTTGTGCGAATTGACATGCTTTCCTCGCTTGGGGACGTTTGCGAGCTTGTGTTGCTTGTTGTTGGCGCAGTTACTCTCTTGGGAGTCTTAGGTGTTGAGCTTACGCTACTTGATCTATTATGTCATTGCTGGTTTTAGCTGCCCATCTAGTCACGTTATCGCATAGAGTCCTAGTTCGCATAGCTTCCCACATCAAATTTGGTATCAGAGCTTTGGGTTTGTCTAGGGTGCATTCGAGTCTGCATTCCATCTTTTGCATTGCCATTTGAGTCGTGTCTAGTCCCATCCCTTAGTTTTCCTACATGTCCACTCCGTAGGTTCCCCCTCTGAGTCTTCCCTTGGATTTCTAGTCCCCCAAGCGATATGACTGTCTGCCTAATAGGGACGAGAGATACACCCATGGGCTTTAGAACCACCCCCTCTCATTCCTTAGGCCCGAAGCCCCTACCTTTGACAGTTCTAAGGTCCCGAGTGACTACCTAACTTGGGAAGCCGTCATGGATAGATATTTTGGGTGTTACCCCATGTTCGAGGCCATGCAATTCTCTTTTGCCAAGGAGAGACTTTTACACAAAGCCAAGGATAAGTGGAGATGCATTGAGAGCTTGAGAGACATTAGGTGGCAAAGGCCCATCGAGACCAGGTACGACATGAAAAATGACCTTAGAAGGACCTACCTACCCCACCCTATCACCTCCAACAGAGAAGATCAAAGTCAAAGGTGAAAGATTCCACCTGTGTATGAGTCTAGGTCCAAAACAAAGCCTCATGATTATGGGCAAGTGATGTGACACGACTTATGGATGCAAAGGTACCGACCGGGTGAGCCTCGGACTTAGACTTGCAAGCACACTTACAAATTGGCGGACTCGATGTTGGCGGACCGATATCACAACACAACCCTTTCCCGAGGTGACTAAGTGATGGTAGGGTGGGTTCGAGGGTCTAAACCATGCTGGTTGGGGGTGATGGCCTAGCCTAATGTGTTTCCCTCCCTAGGATCAGAGCACCCACATCAGCGGGGCGGACGTCGTGCCTTGAGGGCACAGGGGTCTCTCCTCACTCAATCCGCGGTGGTCACTCATGATCAGGAAGTCACGGGACCATGCACTCTCTTCCTCATTGGCTGAACTTAGAAATGATACTAATTGAACACAAGTATCTGGGGAGGGTTCAGCATATACATGATCGGCATGAAGACACTGATCCCGAGTCAGAGATGTGGGCGAGCGGGGTAGTGTGGGTTCCCCGCACACTGTGCCGGTGGAGCTTCTACCTGTTTAAATGATTACATTCACTACTCCTCATGCAGGAGGGTTGGACTAGGGGTGGGGAAGTATGGGGCTACAAACAAACACTACCTCCCATAGGGAGGGGCTTTAAGCTGGCCGGGCGGGGTGGGGAAATTAAGCTATGATAACCTTTGCCGATAATTCTAATTGTCGGGGCAGCAAGCTGAACTTGCAGCTGATGTGAGCGCCTCTGAATGCTGGAAGCAGTAGGGTTGGTAGTCAAACATCAAGGGACGTGGTAGCAGTAAAGAGGGAAGTCTGGGGCCATCGCTGAGCTGAGGAGGCACCACTGCAAGGTCAGCTATCCAAGTCGCCCTGGTTCTGCCTGCACTGGGATAGTAGGATAGTGGAGCGAAGATGTTGCTATTGCGAGCTCCTCTGATCGTTGTTGCAGGTGGGACGAGAGCCAAATTTCTCCCAACTGACTCAGGAGAGCTCAGTTAAAATTGTCGGCCAATCAGAGATCGTGAGTATCTAGGGCAGCTTCATGAGTCGGGGTGGACAGTTGCTACTCTGACTATTCCAGAATTGAATATGCTGGAATATATCCACGCTCCGAGCACCTCCGAGCTCCGTTGATGGCATAGCTGACATCGACACGACCGTGGGAGGGTCCTCTTTGAACAGCGACCAGAGATGCCACCAGGGGAGGTCAGAGCAGGGAGATCGAGCCGGTAGAGTGAGAGGGGGTCTGATCAGGCCCAGGTAGGACAGATCTGCACACCTCTGGGAGAATGGTTGGAACGTCGGGCTCCAGGGTCCGAACGAGGTCCTCCTTCTTGGGGTTGAAAGAGGGTTTGTAGAGGAAGACCTCAGCCAAGTGGCACTCTAGGAATCCTAGGGATCAGACCGTGGGAGCCTCTGAAGGCCTTTTCTGGTTGTCTGCCTGGGAGGAGATGCGCAGGTCACTGAGATTTGCTCCTCCGGGCAGCTCCGAGGTCGATAGTGGCGGGGCTGCCCTTGTTGCGAAGCTGACTGGATGACGATTCCAACAGAGTATAGCACACCTACTGAAGCTTCAAGATGGCATTATGGAGACCTCTGCAAATTCCTAGTTCTCCTGCTACCTGCGACCCGAACCAGAGGTGCTTGTAAAGGGAAGGTTATGGAAGGGGAAAATGGGGTGTTGGCAAGGGAAGGAGGGCTGATGGCAGGGGAGAGGGGGGGGACGTGGCTTATAACACACTTTTATGAGTTTTAATATACATCACTATTCATTTATCACACTTAATTTTAATTTTAGATCAAAATATTTAATTATTTAATTTAATTCAATTTTGATTCTATTTTACAGGCATAAAAAAGATCAAAATAAATTTACACAATTATGGGCCAAAATCCATTCCCACATCCAAAGGCCCATGGGATTGTTTAAAAAGAAATAATAATAATAATAATAATTTATTGATCATTCAATAGATATATATATATACATTATATATATGTGCGTATTAGATATATGTGTATTATATATATATATGCATTCTATATATAAATGCATCAAGTAATGCATCACGTAAATAACATGCAGGTGGCAGCCTTCAAGCCATCAACAAGGCTTCTCCCTCAACACAGCAAGCTTCCACGTTCAATCAACTACAAATGCAACATGGCTTTCAACAGCAAATGCATAAGGCTTCAACAAGTGGGCCATGCTTCAAGCACAAATGGCAGACAAGGCAAAGGTGGCAAGGGCTCCACGTGAAAGGGGCTTGGTGGCTTCTCAACGTGAATAAATGGCCATGGCAACTTCTTGCAAAGGCAAGTGTCTTCACGTGAAGACAAGGTGGCAGCCTTCAAATGAAATAGGTGGGCCAGGTGGGCATTCAAAGCATGCAAAATGTCAAGCAAATGGGCTCGGTTGGCAGCGGTTTCATGCGAAGGTGGTTGGGGTCTTCAGGCGCACAGGGTATTCGCAGCTGGCTTGGGCGGCTTCTTCAGTGTTTGTTGGGTCCGATCAAAGATGCCATGGCGGGCTCTTAGTCAAATGGGCTTCACATGCATGTCGGCAGGCTGCACACTGGGCTGCAGATTTTGTGGAGAAAAGAGAGAAGAAGAGATAAAGTTGGTGGCCAACTAATCTTCCACACAACTTATTCAAAGTGGGTAAAAGAAAAAGATGTATGGTGGGTTTTAATTTCAACAAAAATAGGCAATGGCATCTCAAAGTGTTCACATTGTAAATGGGTTAAGTTTGGGCCTATAAAAAGGCTCCTATTATGATGTGGGAGGGAGTACTTCTTTTGGCCTTTGGAGAGTCACGCAGGAGAGTTTTTGGAGAGCTTTGGTTGTGGGTTTTGAGATTGTTGTTAGTGTGTTGTATTAATGTTGTTGTAATCTCAGTCATTTTGGCCTTTCATAGTCTATTTATATGTATTTACATTCTTTATTTCGAATTGCTTTCTTCAGCAAAGTTGTCCATCATTAAGTGATATTCACTTTCTTCTTCTACCACTTCCTCCAGTTCTCTTTAGTTCTCAAGTTATTCTCTACTTTTCAAGGGACGGTTCTGCACATTTACTGTTCATCAGAGATGATAGTCTCTACCATTATTCCGTTTTGAAACCCTTCCAATCCTTTTTTCACTCTGCATTCTTCACGAAAGTTGTCTCTCTCCTATAGATATAACTTTTATTCTTCTACCACTTCTTCTAAATCCTTCTCATTTTTAAGTTATAATTAATTTTCAAAGGATCTATCTTTAGCGAGTTTACTGTTCACCCGCGCCCATAGATGTTGATTTTTCATAATTTTCACCTTCTTCCCCTCATTTTCTGTGTCTAAGTTCTTCACCAAACTTCTTCCTCTCTTCGCCCTCTATCGTTCCCCGGTGTTTCGCTTCAGGCGGGTGTGTTTTCCTCGCCGGCATGTCCGGTTTTGCGTGCGTTTTTGTAATGATGTCGAAGCATGAGTTATCTCTCACCTGAGTTTGCGGTCTGTTTTTTCGCATTCCTGGTTATTTATTGGGCCCTGGTGAAATGGGGCCAGGCGCAAAAGCTTTTGTTGCTGGCGGCCAGCTATGGCGTGTACGGCAGCCTGGACTTGAATTTCGCCTTGACCCTGGCGATCTATTCGCTGTGCATGCTGGTGCTGCTCGAAGCGGCACGTTCATGGCCGCAGGCGCGGCGCTGGATTGTCGGCTTCGGCATTGCCGCTTCCGTGGCCAATCTGGCCATGTTCAAGTATTTCGACTTTTTCCGCGAAGCCATTCAATCGGGCGCGGCAGCCGCGGGCTTGGACTGGGCCTTGCCGGCGGTCGATATCCTGATGCCGGTCGGAATTTCCTTCTACACCTTCCAGTCCATCGCCTATCTTGCCGCCGTCGGCGGGGAAGAGCGCGAGCCGGGCAACTGGCTAGACAGCCTGCTTTACCTGGCCTTTTTCCCGACCCTGCTGGCCGGCCCGATCTGCCGTCCAAAGGTCTTGCTGCATCAGATTGAAATCAATACGCCGCGCCGTATCGTCAATCCCAACCTGGCCACCTGGCTTTTGCTCTCGGCACTGGTGAAGAAGGTCTGGCTGGCGAGCTGGGTGGCCGAAGCCTGGGTCAAGCCCCTGTTCGCCAACCCGGACGCTTTCCAGGGCGCGGAACTGGTGATGGGCATGTATGCCTATGCGGTGCAGATTTATCTCGATTTTTCCGGCTATTCCGACCTCGTGATTGCGCTGGCCATGTTGCTCGGTTACCAGTTGCCGGACAATTTCAACTACCCCTATTTGGCGCGCAACCTGCGCGAATTCTGGCGCCGCTGGCATATTTCGCTCTCCACCTGGATCCGCGACTATGTGTATATCCCGCTCGGCGGCAACCGCCATGGCTGGGTCATTACCCAATTTACGCTGCTGGCTGCGATGCTGATCTCCGGTCTGTGGCATGGCGCAAGCTGGAAGTATTTGATCTGGGGCGCGATGCACGGTTTCGGCGTGATCGCGCTGAACATCTATCAAAAGCTCGGCGGCAAGGCCTTGCCCGGTTTCATTTCCGGCTTCATCACCTTCAACCTGGTGTGCCTGGCCTGGGTGTTTTTCCGCGCCGACGGCTGGCAAGAGGCGGTGAACTACATCGCTGGCTTCGCCCGCTTAGAGCTCAAGGAGACAACTCCCCCTAACTATATGACCTATATGTGACAATGACACATGGTACTTGGCTGAGGTGATCCTCACGCATGGTAAGCGTTTCTAGATAGGCAAAACCTGCATTTCCATACTGTAGCATTTGATATACCATGGCCATGCAAGAATGATATTACATTATATGCAATACATCATGTTCATGACTTCAACTTTATGATACAAATGAATGTAAAATGACATGGATATGTAGAAACAATGCATGATACCACACAACACATAGCACACAATCAAACTGAAAAAGATCATCAGTTCAATTTTTATTCTCCTGAGGTCGGCAAAGACCAAGCTCCCTTCTGAGTGTTGTAAACCTGTCATTACACAAAGGCTTGGTGAAAAGAGATTAAGAAGGGCTTCAAAATGGAAGAACGGTGAAGGTTATCCCTGCGAGTGAACAGTAAACACCCAAAATAGAACTAAGAAGATCATGCCATATCTTGAAAACGATGAGGAATCAGAAGAAATGGTAAAAAGACAAAGTGTGGAGAACAGACAGACGAACAACTTTGATGAAGATAATATTTTAAAATGAAGTACACAACAGGTCTAGAATGGGTAAATAACAGTCTAAAATGCTTAAGAACACCACGAACAGAACATAATAATAAAGGAAAACCACAAAGATTACAATAACAACTCTCAAATCACACAATACAAAGCTTATCACGTAGCTCTCTCCCAAAACTTTATGAAAACACACAACCTCTCAACTCTCAAAATATAAAACAATGGCCTTTCTTACAATAATAACAATACACCCTTCAACCTCTCTTCTTAACCTTGTCAATAGGGGCTCTATTTATAGGCCCAATCTTAAGCCCCTTTTACAATGTAAACACTTTGAGATGCCCTTACCTAATTTTGTTGAAATTAAAGCCCATCAACCATTTTTTTCTTTTGCCCACGTTGCTGTTGAACAAATCTCTGTTGAATTCTTTGCTCACCAACCATTTATTTCTTTTGACTTGTTTTGTATGTCGACAGCCACTGTTGTTGAGGGAGTCTCCCTCCTTTCTCTGCTTCCTTCGCGGCGCGCTAAAGGCAGGGGGCGGGATCGAAACCCGCCTCCCCCCTCCTTCTTTCTCTTTTCCGCGGCGCGCCCCCTCCTCTCGCTGGTAATTTCTGACCACTGACTAGAACCGGAGAATTTTCCAGGCACAGAAGAGTGGACATGTAATCGCCAGACAGCAACTCCACAAGCATATCACAGGAAACTTCATTCATCGGCTCTTCGAGATGAGAAATAAAATCCTCGGAGACAAAAGAATGGGTCACACCTGAATCGAAAAGAACATGCACTGAACGATCATAAATCGAAACCGTACCTTCGATCAGATTTGACGTCAATGCCTCCGCACGAGTGATGTGAGTAACCCTAGCTCTCGACGGATGGCTACTTACAGATGACTGCTGGGAAGGAGCGGGAACTGGTAGGTGGAACTGTTGAGGTTGAGGTGGCAGAGGAAGATGAAACTGCGGCTGCTGTGGCTGGGAAGTCTGCGAGAATTGCACAGTCTGTGGCCTCAACGGACAATTTCGGGAGATGTGCCCCTGTTGATGGCAGAGATAGCAGATAATCGGCAGAGAACACGGCACGCCCGGATGACTGCCACCACACTTGGAGCACAACCTCGATTGAGAAGCAAAAAAATCCTGACGCGGCCGAACAGAAGAAACAGACTGCTGACTTGGATCAGAAAGCGCCGACTGATCAAACCTCTTTTTCTTGGACTTCTTAAATCGGAATCCCTTGCTCTGAGATTGTGGGAAGGAAGTACCATCGGCAGCAGAGAAAGCGGGAGAAGCTCCTGGAACAGACGACTGGTGGAGCGACTGATGCTGTACAGCCGACTGAACCATCCCAGTCTGAGGAAGTCCTCGAGTCCTCGCCAACTCTAACTCTAGCACAACGGCGGCTTGGTGTGTAAAATCTAACTCGGCTACATGGGTAGCGAATAATGGTAGGCTAAACTCTGCTTCGGGCCACGGCGGGCAATTGTTCATCGAGGATCGACTTCCATACCGAGCCATTGGCGAAGGCTTCCTGATACCCGGCACCCCACATCAGGCAGGACGCGAGGTAGATGTCGGGATGGTTGGTCAGCAGCCAGTTGGTCGTCACGCTGTCGGAAAGGGCGAAGCGCTCACGGTAGTGAAAGCGGAAGGCGTACGCTTGGTCGCAGGGGCGATTGAGCTTGAGTTCGGCCAGCCCGGCCATTGCCCACTGCGATGGACGACCCGCCGTTTCCGCATAGGCCATTGTTGCTGGGGACTGCTGCTGCACCTCGGCTTCGTCGCCGCCAGATGCATCGGCAATCCACAGTTCCATCGGCTCCACGATCGACAGCGCGGAAATGTCCAGCGCACGGCTCGAGGGAACGCCCGTCAGGTTGGCGTCAATCTCGATTGGCCCCAACTCGCGGTTCAATCGCGCCTCGGCAAGCGTAATGCAATCGACGATGACAGCGGTCATGTCGGCGCGCTCGAGCCACGAGGCAACGGACGCTTGTAGTTCGGAGTAAGTCGAGAGAGCCATCTATGCCGCTTCCTTGCGCTCGATCTCGTCAATCCATGCCTGCACATCGCCGGTATAGGCCCGCAGCCCGTCGTGGTGCCGCAGCCTGATCGCAGGGTCGAGGAACACCTCTCCCCCGGTGTCGCGCCACTGGCGGCAGAAGCCGTAGTCTTCGCCCCAAATCGTCCCGTCGTGCATTCCGGTGGGGAAGTAGTCCCGCGCCTCGGCGCCGTTTTCGTCGTGGTAGGTTGCCGCCGGGATGCGCTCGAAAGCCGCCCGGCTGATCTTCATGAAGCCGCCTGGCAACCCCTCTACCGCATAGAGGTCACCGCGCCGCTCCGGCATTCCGCGCACGTGGTAGTAGTCGTCGTCTCGCTTCGCCCTGTATGTGGCGCCGATCACGTCCTGGGGGCGCTGCGCGAGTTTTGCCAGTTCCCCACCTGTCCACGAAATGTCAGAATCGACCATCACGAGGCAGCCAGCCTTTGTCTCGAGGAAGCGCTGCGCGATCTTGTTGCGCGCCACGCCGATCATCGAGCAGCCAATCTGCCAGAGGATGAGAAAGTGGACCCCCTGCCTGAAACCAAGCAGTTGCTCGGCAAGCAGGGAATCCACGGTTTGGGCGCATGGCTTCCCATCAATCGTGGGGATGCCTACGCAAACGAGCATCAGTTGATGAGCCCGTAAGCCACAAGCGCCGCGTGCAGCTCGTCTACCGCAGCGGCGATGTTGGCCGGCGTGGTCGTCGCTGCCGTCAGCGCAGCCGCAAGAGTGCAGGTGCGCTTGGCAATCGGCGTAGTCAGGCCATAAAAGCCGATCTTGTCGCTGGACGACTGGCCGAGGCGCGTGCCGTCCGGGCCACCATCCGAGAGTTCCTTGAGAGCCATGATGGTATCTCCTTTCTGGCTTTAGATGTCAGCCGCGAGCGAGGCGCGCACGGCGAGGCGGGGATCGATGGTCGTGGCCCCGTACAGCACGTCCAGACGCCAGTTGCTGTCGTCGTTGGTGCCGTCGTAGTACGGGATCACGCGGACGCTCACGCCCTTGTAGGTACGGCGGCCAACGTCGATCGCGCCGGGCGGCTTGACCATCGGGACCATCGTCAGGGCCCGCCTCCCCCGCCGACTAAAGGGACGGCGGCCCCCCACCTCCCTCGCCAGGACGCCCCAACCGCTCCTCCTGGCTTGTCACGGAAGGGCCGGGCGGACTTCGCCTACCTCGCCCCGTCAGCCGCTCCCGTTCGCCCCCAGGAAGGGTGTCTTCCCCTCCCACCCTCCGCTGCTGCTATGCTGGATGATGACCCTCCTGCACAGCCGGCTAGTGCCTGCCCTCCGGCTGGGCAACAGGGAGTCTCTGATGACCCTACTCCTCCCCCCGCGGCCTTGCCTCAAGGTGCTCTCCCCGTCGTTGGCACCATCGCACCGAGCCAACCTGTTCGCGTCGACGACCCTGCCGGCTTCATGGATGGGCGGCCCCGACCCGGACACGGGAGAGGCAGGGAGAGCACCCCCTTGCTTGCCGACGGATCCGCGTCACCCCCCCTGGTGCCCTGTCTGCATGCTCCGCGTGCTGAGCAGCCCCCCCCCTCGACTGCTGTACCGCGGAACGGCGTGCCTGGAGAGGCAGTTACTGCCTCCGCTGCCACTCGCACCCCCACCTGGCGTCCCGTGGGCGCTGCTGCTAACCCCACCTGCGATGCTGCCGCCCCCCCCTCTGCCGCCCCTGTTGCAGCCACCCCGTCGGGCCGGGGAGCCACCCCTCCGGACGGGCCCATCGTCTCGCCGCGGGTCCACGGCTACTGTCAGGCAGTCAACCACCCGGTTGCTGCCGTGGGTGACCCACGGTCCGCAGCAGCCTCCATCTACTCTGCGGAGCCCCCGTTGCTTGCGTCGCCGGCGGTCTGCGGCGATCCCATTCTAGCCGGACCATCCGCGGGCTCGCCTCCTCTTCCACCCACTGCGGAGCCAGACCCTCCAGGAAGGTCGTCTGCTTCAATGGCCGCGCCTCCCGCTTCCACCGCGTCTGCCCCCCGGCATGCTCTTCGTGATCATGGCGGCCTTTCTCCAGCCTTGGCGCCGCCTGTGGAGCCCCCGCCACCATCCCCACCCTCCCGTGTGGCCGCGGCGTCCGCTTTCGCATCCGCGGCGTCCGTCTCGGTGGTCACGTCCCCGGCGGGAGCCGGTGCGGCTGCTCCCCCTGCGTCTGTGGTCCTCGGTGACCGGCACCATGGGGTCGGGAGGCCACCGCTTGATGCAGCCCCTGATCTGGTCATTGTGGACGCTGCTCTGGTCGCCCCGCCTGCACCGCCAGCCCCGGCTTCGTTCCCCGCCTTGCCTGTGGCTGGGCCACCGCGCCTGGCCGGCCAACTGGTGGTGTTGGGCCTACGTGCTGCCACTGCCTCAGCTGCTTCCTCCTCCGTCAACCATGGGGCCCCTGCTCCGTCTATATCTGCTGCGGCCGCTCCTTGGGCGCCTGGTCTTCCTGCTGCCACGACGCCTGGAGTCCCTGCGGCAGTCCGTGCTACTACTTCCCCTGCTGCTCACTCCCCCTGGACCCCCTCGGGCATCACGGCCTCGCCTTCGTCGTCCTGTGATGCTGCGCCATCTCCGGCTCGTCTGTCTTTTGCGGCCACCCTCCGCAAGAAAGTTCGTGCCACCGATATTCGTCGCACGGAGGGCAGTCTTGAAGGGGTTGCCCCCCCACCACGCCGTTCACTTCGGGTCCAGCGGGCCCAGGCCGCGCCACCACCTCCTAAAGATTCCAAATCATCCTCATCAATAAAATGCATGTTAGAATAACATTGATCCATTGTAACTCAACCTAATTAGTTTTAACTTTTCAAGTGGAATGTTTAAGGTCAATTAGGATTGAATTAATGGTGTCTAACACAAGCATGTATTCAAACAAATGCGCCCCAAATTTTTAGCTTAGGTTAGTCTCGTGATTACTCCAATTTAACTTTGTTCCCTCTTAGATGAGAATGGAATTTTCTAGGGGAACCAAAGCCAAACTCCAAGATAATCCTAAGATAAATCTCACTCAAGCCCCTTGGGAGATCTAATAAGACTTCAAAGTTACAACCTACCTAGTGACCATGTCGGAATCCACAGTTCGCGGGGACTCACAAAGGTTCCTAATTGAGAAGGACTAGTTACACCCGAGTGAGAATCCCCAAGTGAAAAGTCCAAATCAAAGGGAAGGTGTTGCTAAAATGTGTGATGCCGGCTCTTCCTAAGCCCACCCTGGACTCAAACCTGCAAGGTTAGAACACACAAAAACAACAAAATATAGAACGAAAGCTAAAATATGAAAAAGAGAAGCTAAACTATGCATACAGGACTCAAACAGGAGCAGAAACATGAACCAAAGACGGTCAAGATGATGGCCACTCAAAGGACTTGGGCGGCCAGCTAGCTGGCCTCCTTGGGGCCTAGACGGCCAACACTTTGGCCTTCTAGGAATTGTGGGTGGCCAAGTCTCTGGTTGCCCTGGTTCTGGGTGGCCAGAAACCTACCTGCCACCTGTTTTGGTCCCTACTGGTCCGCCAAGCACTTTTAGCCACAGGAGCAACTAAAAATGAAAAGGAAAAAAGGAAAAGGCTATTTGCTGGAAATTAAATGCAGTGAACTTCAATCCAATGACTCACAGTGAGCAATCAAGGTCCCACCGTGATCACCAATTTTGGGTTGTAGGTGCAGGAAAGGTGGTGGGTGCGCCATGCGCGTGATGGCGAACGTGTGTACTCCCTCCGAACTATGTTGCTTTTACCTACAGTGCAAATGTTAGAGATAAAGAAACAGTGTGATCGTCAGAGACCTATACCTGGGCCTCACAGGAGTAGGATGATCATGAACGTCTTAGGAACGGGAGATATGGGTTCTTCTGTCCTCACTCTCGGCCGACCAAGAACAAGGAGCCCTGCAAGTCGACGATGAAGTTTCTGCAAATTAACCAGCAAATAAAAAGACCATTAAACTGAGAAAGTGTAGTAAATGCTCATAGATGTAAATAAAACATGCAAATGGGGTCTCTCGTACCAGGAAGGGGGGGGAAGGGGGATGGCCGAGACTTTCAACCATCTACCTTCCCTATATTTTGGATTGGAAAACCTCTTTAAACAGAGATTTGGGGAAGTCTATTGTGCATGCAATGCAACAAAATGGAGTAAAACATAGCAAGATAGAGAACAAGGAAGAGAGGACAGTGTTGTGTCTCATGGTTTTTGTAACGTCCTAGAGATCCGGGTATCGGTAAACCGATACCAAGACCTGGGGACGCCACCCAAGAGGCTGATGGGGCCCCATAAGGGTTGAGAAGTGTCGTTGAGGGGTTGTATAATGAATAGAAATTACATAAGTGCAGCACCATCTAAAGCATTCATTTGAACTTTAAACAGAAATACAGTCCTCCCCTCCTTTAAGAAATTTCATCCTCAAAATTTAAGGACTAACAAGGGTAAGGCAGGGAAGAACAACCTGATAATTACAGACACAAAACACGAGAAACAGAGTTCAGAGGAACAACGTCAGACTGTTGTCACGAATACACGCTCAGGAGTGAGCACGACCACCAGTGAACGCAAGTCTGACACCCCTGAAACAAGGTAACGTCACTTATGTCTCGCAAGGCAAGAGACACGACTGCCAGAGTACACAACACCGAGAAATGAATCGACAGAAGCGACAGGCACAACCAATATCAGCTTACACAAGGAAACATAGTCCTCTCAGCTGACAGCTTGATGACATCATCGGCTCCAGTGCCAAAGGAGACAGGGAACACCAGGCACACAGGACGCCAATGACGGTTACACGGAGGAATAATAGCAAAGCAACAACAATGGACCACACACAAGATCAAGTCAGCCCTCACTCAGATATTACATCTGATCGAGTTGCAAGCTACTTTACCAGAAAAAGGAGCACAATAAGCTACTGACGAGACAATGATCCGACACATAAATGCAGAATCATACAAAAACAACACTTGTTAAGAGCAACCGCTAATGACAATAACACCTGCAGGATCCCGGCTCCGTACGGCACACAGAACCACGAAACACGCTGTAAGCAAGGTCATATCAAGGCACGCGGCAGCTGAACACACGACTACAGGGAGTGATTCATGCATCAGGTTGTTTACCAAGGAAAGACCTACAACAATTGGAATCGATTGCAAAACAACGAGAGATACCACAGTTTTGGGGAACGCATCTCAAGGACTATGAATACGCCTCGAGAGCACAACACCCACGAGAAAGAATGCAGAGTAAAAGGGTACTTTATCAGTAGGGAAGCCGACGATTTCCCCAACACTCGCAAATGCCACACTAAAGCCAGAGGAATGAGAAATGACGGACAACAGTACGGTCACGACAATGTTTAGGCACATGCAACTAAGACGGAGTCACATCGAGAAGGAGCAATTCTCTCGACCAGCCAGAATTGCACGAAAAGGAATCCTTGGCCTGTGGGTCATTAGCCCACACACTTTCGCTGCGCACTCCATAATACACAAAGACATCAGAAGGAACCTCGGCCTTCGCGCCTCAGTACACACCAGGCGTCATCGCAATCCCAGAAAATCACAATGTAACACGCCTCGAGCACTGATCCCGCGAGCAACCAAGCAGAAAAGGTCTAAGTACAACGGAGGAGAGCAACAGCTTCAGCATAAAGCTCAAGGAAAAGTACTAACCTTGGCCTACCTTTACGTCCTACAAATGGCAAATGAGCCTTACATCACATCGACCGTTGGACACGGCACAACAAACCACGGTACGCAATGATTCTTGACACAGAAATTAGGTCAAAAGCCATGCAATCGTAAAATAAGGGAATGATCAGGCTCAAATTAAGTTGTCCACACTTGAGCAGACACAGGACAAGGTGACACTGAAATGGCAATTCCAAGGCCAACCTCGCAAGGAGATCCACCAAACAACATGGGAAGCATCGAGCTTACTAGCAGAAGCTCACCGAAAGGGGAAGAGCCTAGTTCGCTCGAACAGCTTCTCAGTCAAAGGGGTCCAATTGAGCACTTCACTGTGCTAGTTAGGCGAAGTCTGTGCTAGCTAGTCAAAGGTCTAAGCTAGTTGGGGCTGAGGTCTATGCTAGTTTGGAGTAGAGTCTATGCTAGCTGGACAAGGTCTGTGCTAGTGCCGGGCCAAGGTCTAAGTTAGTTTGGGGTAAAGTCTAGGCTAGTTTAGGGTAGGGTCTATGCTAGCTGGATAAGGTCTGTGCTAGTGCCAGGCCAAGGTCTGAGCTAGTTTGGGGTGAAGTCTGTGCTAGTTTGGGGTAGGGTCTATGCTAGCTAGACAAGGTCTGTGCTAGTGCCGGGCCAAGGTCTAAGCTAGTTTGGGGTGAAATCTGTGCTAGTTTGGGGTAGGGTCTGGGATGACTGGAGGGTGTGCCGAGTGGGATGGTTTAAGAGCGTACCGGCGAAGGTCCAGGGAGGAGGGGTGTACCGAGCTAGGGGCACTAGAGGTGTGTGCCATGTAGGGCCATGGCAAGGGTGTGTCGGCTTGGGCTATGGCAGGGTGTACCGAGTAAGGAATGGGGAGCATACTGGCAAAGGCTTGGCCGAGTGTGCCGGAGAAGCACTGAGAGGGTGGAAGACTGCACCAGTGAGGGGGCTGGGGAGTATGCCGACGAAGGGCTATGGAATGGTGTACCGCGAAAAATCGGGCAGGGTGTGTCAGCGAAGGGCAAGGGCAGGCTACACTGGTGAAGGCCCACTCCTCTTCGACCTCTTAAGGCCTTTCTTTTCTTCTTTTTCTTAATTTTATACAGTCCGTGAGGTATCCTCTTCATGTCTCTTAACTGTTTCCTCTTCTTTCTTCTTTGTAGGACGAGTGTTCAAGTTACTTAGTCGTTGTTCATCCCGGTTCTCTTCGTGTTATCCCCAGTTCTCTTGCCATGGTTGAAGCATTTTTGTCGTTAGTTGTTTCATTTGTTTGTTGCTTCCTTTTGTCTTTTAACATGTTATTATTCCATTTTTTTATTGCTCCCTCTTATCTTTTAACATGTTGTTATTTCTAATGAAAATTCGGCAGCATCTCCCCTTGACCCGAGCATGAGGGAGATACAGGGAACGCGCCCACATGGAGTGGCGGAATCTGATAATTGGAGGTGGGTGCCCGAGAGCAGCAACACCTTTGATGAAACCTCGGAAAGTCTGAAAGAAACGACGGACAGGGGACCTCTCTAAGGCTGGCTGGGGGTGCACCAGACAAGGAGGAAGGACTAGAGGCTGGTGTGCCGGCTAGGGAGCCTAAAGGGGCTGGAGAGGTGTGCCGGGCTAAGAGAAGCCAGGGTGTGCCGGGCTAGGGTGGCCAGGGGTGTGCCGGGCTGGGGTGGCTAGGGGTGTGCCGGGCAAAGGGGCACAGGGTGCACCGGGCTGGGGGTGCCAAGGGCGTACCGATTGAGGGGCACAGGGTGTGCCTGGCAAGGGTAGAAAAGGGCCATGCCGGTGAGCGGGTGAGCCAAGGGTGTGCCATTGAAGGCATGTGGAGGGAGCTATGCCGGTGAACGCGAAGCCAAAGCATGCTGCTAGAGAGGCAGGGAGCGCACTGGCCAGGGAGGTGTTGGCACCTAAAATATGACGACCGGCGACCAAGCCGCAGAATCAAACGACACGGCTTACGGAACCCGCAAGCTGAAGGAAAGAAGACCACTGAAGCTCCTCCAATTTCTAGATGAAACTCAATTGAGCGCCATAGCAAGCATTTGGGAGGGAGAGAGGATCGGGCCGGCGGTGTTGGCTTACCTATATAGCGGTATCACCTCGGCGGCGATGGGGAGACCTTTATACGGGTCAATGCTTGTATTCTCTTGTTGGGTGGACTTCCACCTAAAGTTTGACCCATGTGAGGACACTCAACAAGCTTCGAGGATCTTTTCAAAAAGTCCACTTCACTATATGACGGGCTCCCTTGGGCTGTACGAAAGAGTGATAAATCGGGTTCCCAAGGTCAAGAAGCGAGTGGAATGGAGAGAACACCTAGAGACTATGCCAAAGAACCTCTTCACAAGTGCTCCGGGATTCTTGAAGATTCACACTATTCAGACCAGATTATCAACCGGAGTGGGGCTCCATTTATCGGGTGCTACCGACTTCATCCTCTACAACCCGCACCAGTGCCTTCCTCAACTCAGACTCCCCCGGCATTATCTAGAAGAGGCATTACATCTCCCTCCCATCAAGAGAAGGGATATCGGGTCCAATGAAGATGAAGAAGAAATGAAGACTATTCAAGCACTATGGAGAGTAGGCAAGCTGCATCAGCCCATGAAAAATGTAGAAGAAGAAAAGGAGCAATGAAAATCATATGTCATTACCCTTAGATAATTGAGGCCCAAAGTGGCCCATTGATTGTAATCATGATTCTTTCTGAATGAAATAAAAAAAATTTCCTCAATTGAGCCCAAATGCATGCTTATAATGATCAAATTCCTCAAGTTCGGTGAGTTTCTATTCACATTTCCTGAGAATGCGCCTCCTCTTAAGGTGTTAATCATCTAAACATCACCTCTCAGAAGGTCATCAATCACAATTAATTCTTTTCCAAAAAATGATCAAAATTCCAATTTGACGTCTTTCAATAATGGCGTCATTCAAACGATGCCCCTCAAACGGGTGCTATAATGCTTTAAATTTCAAAAAATGATTTCCTGTATTTCCACATTTGACGCCTCTCTGAACGTCGTCAATTAAAATTCAAATCATGATTATCGACGTCGGATCAATCAATCCATCATTAATGCTGTCAGCGGTTCAAATTCCCAGATTATTATAGAAATAACGCCTATTAATGTGTCGTCAAATATTAAAATGACGCCCTTCCCAAGTGGCGTCAAACCATTAAATAATGCCGCTCTCAAGGGCGCCATTCATTTTCAAAATGCACAAAATAAAAGCCCTGACTTTCCCTTCCCTCTAGCCATTCATCCATTTCACCGTCTTTCTTCTCCCCTCTCTGTCTTCGTCCACCCAAACTCCTAAACCCTAATCGAGGCCAACCATTCCCTTCGTTGCCAAGCTCGACCCCATGACGGGACCCCATAAACGCCAAAGGGTCACCGGGCCGGAGGTCGTGGACCTTGCCGACGACGAGGAGGTTGTTGTGGAGGAATTACTCGCCGTAGCCGAGGAGGAAGCCCCCGCGGCGGCGCCCGGCGACGAAGGGACCACCGGAGGCGACGGCGAAGAGGGCATCGGCGACGGCACTGGAGAAGAAGTAGAAGAAGGAGAAGAAGAGGAAGAGGAAGACGACGGGAGGAATAAGGCGAGGAAGAGGAAGAAGGTGAAGAAGCTCCCCTTCCCCAGCAACCCACCACGAAGAGAGGGGCGCGCCGTCGTCGCCTCCCTCTTGCCCGGTCGCCGGTCGCCGCCGCGGAGAGAGGGGGAGGGCGCCGTCGCGGTGACCTCCTCCATCCACCGTCGCCGTCGCGGAGAGAGGGGGAGGGCGCCGTCGCGGTGACCTCCTCCATCCACCGTCGCCGTCGCGGAGAGAGGGGGGGGAGTTTCCTGTGGGTGGGGGAGGGGTTTGCGGTTTCGGGAGAGAGGGATGGGGGGCCGACCGTGTTTTCCCAATAGAAGAAGAAAAAAAAAAAGGTTTTAGTATATATTTTTTTTTCTTTTTAATCTCTAAATTGCTAAAAGGGCTCATATTAACCCAATTTATGTAAATATCCTTCTTAATTATCCTAAAGCTTTAATAATTTGATTTACCATTTAAAACGGGTCCATTAATTACCATAAAACCCCTTTAAACTTATGGAATAAATTGTCTTTTCAACATTAGAAAAGATCCGTTAAAGAACGGGCCTTACACCTGTCCCGAGTAGCTGAGAGATGCTTTCCCTTCTTCCGACTCATCAAGCAAGCCAACAAAGCGTCGGAGAAGAAAGGATTGAATGGGACTAGGGATGCGAGCAGGCATTCGAGGAATTGAAGCACTACCTGGTGACTTCTCCCATACTTTCCAACCCACAAAAGGGAGAGCAACTGCTCCTATATCTGTCGGTGACGCTGATCATGATGAGCACTGTGCTTGCCCGAGAGGAAGCTTGCATTATGAAGCCTATCTATTATGTAATCCAAGCATTACAGGGGCCAAAATTCTGGTATTCGTGGGCCGAGAAGTTCTCTTTAGCCCGAATCACGACGGCTCGCAAGCTATGATCGTGTTTTCTAGCTCACCCAATTGCCATCCTCATGGACCAGCCTCTATGACAAATCCTCAAGAACCCTGACACATTAGGAAGGTTGCTCAAGTGGGCCATCGAGCTAGGTGAGTTCGACATCAAGTTCCGCCTAAGGTCTTTGATAAAGGCTCAGGCCCTCGCCGACTTCGCGGCCGAATGCACCATCCCTGCGGAAGACTCGCCTGAGCAGTCTTCGGGACCAACATGGGAGCTATACATTGACGGATCGTCTTGTGCAACCAATAGCGGAACAGGACTAGTCCTACTATCACCAGAGGGGATAGAGCTTCAATACACCCTCTGCTTCAACTTCCCAACCATGAACAACATGGCCGAATATAAAGTGCTTCTCTCAGGGCTACGAATGGCAAAACACCTGGGAGCGACTAGTGTGCGAGTATACAGTGACTTCATGCTCGTCGCTAGCCAAGTTAAGGGAGAATTCAAAGCACGCGAATCATCCATGATCAAGTATCTGGAGAAGACCAAGGCCACGGCAAAGGAATTCTCCCACTTCGAGATGGTCCACATTCCCAGGGAGGAGAACGTCCGAGTAGACACTTTGTCTCACCTGGCATCAGCAACCACGGTCTCAAACTCTAGATCCATCTTGATCGAGGAGTTATCAGCACCGAGAATAGAAGATCCAGTGCCCCAGGAAAACGCCATTGACTATGAACAGTATAGAAGATCCAGTGCCCCAGGTAAACGCCATTGTAACACCTGTTAATTTTAAATGGAAATAAATAAATTTAATACTATTTATTAATCATCAAAGGCCTTTTGACATCTATCGTCCCATTGAAACTTAGCCTCTCCTTTTAGTAGGTCATAGAAGGGCTTGCATCGCTGAGAATGGTGATATATAAATCTCCTGATAAATTGCAAACGCCTGATAAGACCACAGATTTCTCTGATGCTCTTGGGAGGAGGCATCTCGGCAATGGCCTTAGCTTTATTAGGGTCGATCTCGATCCCTCTTTTGCTGACCATGAACCCTAAAAGCTTACCTGAGGAAATCCCGAACACACATTTCTTGGGATTCATTTTAAGCTGGTGCTCCCGAGACCGTTGGAGAACTGCCCGGAGGATCTCTGCGTGACCACTCCTGGTCTTGGATTTGACTAGAATGTCGTCCACGTAAACTTCCATGTGAACATGCATCATGTCGTGGAAGATGGCCATCATCGCCCTTTGATATGTTGCCCCTACATTTTTAAGACTGAAGGGCATGACAACGTAGCAGTAGGTTCCCCACAGAGTGGTGAAAGAAGTTTTCTCCTGGTCTTCCTCCGCTAGGCGGATCTGGTTATACCCCGAGAAGCCATCCATGAAGGAGAGCATCTCATAGCTGGCGGTGTTGTCCACCAAGACATCTATGTATGGGAGAGAAAATTCATCCTTTGGACAAGCGTGATTAAGGTCACAAAAATCAATGCAGATGCGGACCCTACCGTCCTTCTTCATAACAGGGATGATATTGGCTACCCATTGTGGATACAAAACAACCCTGATGAACTTGGCCTTATGGAGCTTGTCCACTTCTTCTTTGACTTTGAGTGCGAGCTTCGTGTGAAGTCGCCTTAATTTTTGTTTGACAGCTCGAGCGTTGGGTTTCAGGACCAAACGATGTTCAACCAAAGATGGGTCCAGACCCAGCATGTCCTCGTAGGATCAAGCGAAAGCATCAAAAAATTCTCTTAGAATGCCACAAGAGCAGCTTCCTCCTCACCAGTCAAATTGGCACTTATCAATATAATCTTTGGATCATCCTTGGTGCCGAGATTGATTTCCTTGGTGGATTCGTCAATGGAAACATTAGGCTGGTCAAATTACTTAGTTCTCATGACGAAGGAAGCTATAGGATCACTACCATCTTCTAATGGCTCTTCTTCCTCTTCATCAGTGTCATCATCCTCTTCTAAGACATACACCCTTAGGCCGTCATCTACTAAAGATCCTTCTAGTTCAACTACCCCTAGGGGAATGGAAGTGGATGTAAATTCAGAGACTTGACAGAGCTGTGCGCATTTATCGGCCAGCTGGCTGATGTAACGCGCGGGAACCTGATAGACACTAGATTTTCTGGAAGGAAAGGATGCTATGTAAAGACCTTGACTCGATCTAGACTCTACCCTACTATGTACAAGAGGAGCTTGTGGAAGGGAGTTCAAGGTGGAAAGTGTCAGCCCTTGGCTGAGGGATCCATCCTCCAAGGAGGCTGTAACGACCCGAGAATCTGATTACCAGGAATGATGTGATTTTGGGAATGGATTGGCTCGAGGCCCATGGAGCAGTGGTGGATTGTGGAATGAAGAGGGTCTACTTTTAGCATTCTTGTAGGTCGACCTTCTACTTCCAAGGTATCCATTCTACCTCTCCTCGTTTCCTCATTTCTGCTATTCGAGCCCGTCGTGGGCATCAGAGACAGAGGTAGGGTAGGGAGAGGGTGAGAGGAGCTTGAAGAGTCCATCCTAGTCTCGCTCACCAGGACATCCTCTCAGCCAAGAAGGACTCGGAGGAGTCTAGCAGTATCTTCTCTGGAAAAGGGGAGAGACTCTAGCTCCTGCCAGGGTCGCCACCGCCTGGCTGGAGTGGTAGAGGCTGGTTGACCGGCCTATAGTGTCAAGGAATCGGGAGAGACCAGAGGAGCAGAGGAGTGAATGACGTTGGCCGAGAAGGTACTCGGTCCCACCTCTTGGCTGGCATCTTGCTCCCTGCATCTCCGCAGTCGCTTGAGAGCTTCCCGATTGTCGGTTCAGAACTCGAGCCATTCTGGAGTGTGCTGGTAAGGCAGCCCTTGCCCATTTTCCTAGGGAGGATCAGGCTACTCTGGCGTATTTTTGGCAGTGCTCAAGGTTTCTTAGACAGCTTGCCACAGTCGAACAAGTGCCATGGAATTCTCTTCGACATCAATCTGCTCCCACTAGATCTATTCTTGGATGAGGTACTGGACTTCCTCACAAGACTCGATCGCATGGAAGATTCGTGCATGAAAGGGACAGTACTGGGGGTCGTTAAAGTCCCAATGAGTGTAGTCTGCCATCGGATCACGGGGCAAGATTTACGCCCACTCGACGAGGACATCGAAGAGCCGCCAGGTTCTTTCCCTGGGGAAGGAGAGGGGTTTGCGATCGTGTCACGGCCTCCATCTGGATACCAGATCGAACACTCTCTCTGATTGGTATTGGGCTCCTCTGATTCATCATCAGAGAGAGAGAATGTAGCCATCATGTGGATCACATTAGTCAGATGATGAACCACACGTGCTACTTTGGCTGGTCTGGACCATGTATGTGACTGCGGAGGATTGATGAGATCACTCTTCATTTGAATGAGGCCGTGACGCGGGACGAACCCGGTCGAGACACGGGACCCTAAGCCAGCAATCAATGAGTGCAAGTCGTCTAAGCGACAAGGCAAACACACGTGAGTTGTGGACTCCACAGGACTCGAAGTGATGGCTCGGTGAGCTGTGGCTCACGAGGAAGTCGGACACGGTCCGAGCAGCGAGGAGAGTGGTAGCTAACCACCCCGGGGAACACGTCACGGGTGCCGGATTCAACCGGGCGGACCGATACCGAGGGATCAGTTCTGATGTGCACTCACTCACCGACAGTAAGAACTCATGGGAAATAGTGGAAATATGGATCGGGCACTCCTCACCGGCGCTGTGATTGGAACTAATACTAGACCCTAGAGTGGAGAGGCAGTCGCACGTACCTAGCCCGTCTGAAGGACTGGCTCCGGTCAAAGATAAGGGTGCGTCGGGGAGCGTGCGCACCCGGCAGACACGCTGCATCGAGGAAGCTTGGTGACGATCCCTGCTAATACACTGACTACTCTCCACGCAGGGAGCGGTTCACGGGGAGGGGAAAACAACTGTCGACCATACGCCGAGCTCGGGCATCCACTCGAGATGCAGCCAATGCCTGGATGGAGCCCGAGGGATTCCAAAGGACGCTGAAGGTCTGGTGCCAAGCTGATGTCGCTGGATGGGGATGGTGGCCGCTACGGCAGGCCTGTGCAGTTCTGCCACGCAGGACTGATTGGCACAGTTGACAAATCCCGTGCGGCCCGGGACAGACCGCACAACCCCTTGAGATAAATGGCCTAACCTTGACCGTACGTGGTGATGTGTGGTCCTATGAGGACCACCCATCTCACAGGAAAGAAACTTTTGATATTTCTTTTTATTGTTTGAATTAATTTATCAACTGGGTGAATAATGCAGGGAAAGCACAGGACCCGCATCTCATGGCTGTAGGTCCGTGCAGTGTACTTGGCACTACCGGACTTCCAGCGGGAGCAGCTGACTGCCATGGGGTTCGCCCCATTCCTGAGTGTTGAGGTGTGTCGATTTGACACTCCTCTACTCTATGCCCTGCACGACCGTTGGGATCCAGCAAGTCGGACCTTCCTCTTCCTGTGGGGGCACATGGTCCCTACGTTGGAGGATGTGGCCAGGCTCACTGGCCTGTGAGTGCATGGGCTACTGGTTAGCGGGACTACCTTTCCCGACTACCGGGGGATGGCTCGGGAGCTGCTGGGCCTAGAGCTGTGGCGCCCCGAGAGGCAGTTGACCCTCCTCCTATGGGAGAGTCTACAGGACAGCCTAGGGCTGAGACGTGCGGGGATAGCAGTTGGCGAGCAGCCGGAGCAGCACCTGTAGCGCCTGGTGGACTTAGCCAGACCAAGAGTAGCCGCGCAGCCGGGAGCAGAGGCTGATCGAGTGCTGCGATGCTTTCTGATGCTGACGTTCGGAAGGCTCCTTTTCTCTACACAGGCGGACGTGATGAGCTGCCGATTCCTCCCCTTCCTCGAGGAGCTCGACCACGTGGGCGACTACGCCTGGGGAGCGATAGTCCTAGCTTTCCTATTCGACACGCTGAGTTCAACGGCGCGTCAGACCATGCTCGGGGGCTTCTCCCCCTTACTCCAGGTACAACTCTTACCCTAGTTTTGTCCTTATGACTTCTAAATATTTTCTAAATGCTGACGCGCTACTGTGATGCAGGTTTGGGCCTATGTGTACCTACGGGCACTAGGCAGAGGGTAGGAGGCCCATCTTGGGCTTCTCCTGATAGCACGGAGGTGGGTAGTACCTCGAGAGACCGGCTCCCTGAGGCGACAAGTCAGGGAGTTGTAGGATGACATAGATGCTCTGCCGTACGCCTCGGTATGATTCTAAACTCAAACTCTCTGATTAAATGCATTCCTATATGGTTATGATGCTGATGCAGTTTTCTCATTTTTGCAGGTGTGGTGGACGCCTTATAGAGAGGAGGGCCAGGCGGACCAGCAGTGGGTGGTCGGGGCCCTCGCCTTTGCTGGCCGAGACGTGTGGCTTCACTGCATGAATGTGGTGGAGCCACTATACTATAGATTGGTGATGAGGACCGTCAGGGTTCACCAGCCCGCGGTGGAGTTCCCGGTGCCAGAGAAGGCGAGGTAGCAGATTTCAAGGTCAGTGAGAGGCCTGACCGCGGTGTTTGATTGGACTTTGAGGAATGCCACACAGGTCACTGACTGGACAGCCCTTGGGTGAGCGGTGACTGCCCGGGCAGAGAGTGACGCAGCGTACTACACCGCGTATGCACGACACTACCGGGACCAGATGTTCCGGGGCGCCCACCGACCAGTACGACTTCTTTAACCTTGGACTCTTTCAATTATGATTATGATTTCTACTCAATGATGTGCTAAACTACACCTCCAGCAACCACTACCAGCAACCCCTTTCTTCCCTCGCCATCCCTCCACTTCTTACCAGTCCACACTCTTCAAGGGCCTCCAGTGCACTACTCAGTTCGCAGGCAGCAGTAGGAGCCCAACTTGTAGAACCTGCCCCGGAGTCGTTCGGTATCATCTGGAGGCGCACCATACATCGTCGGAAAGCTTGTCGAGAAAGCTTCTCAACTGTGTGGTTTCACCAGAATTCAACATCCCCGCTGTCCGGAAGGTTCTATCTCCCCCGACTGTGCAGATCAGGGCCGGCTGGTAACCTGAGGTGACTTCCTGAAGCTCCCACGGTCACATCCCATGGCTTCTGTAGGCGCCACCTGGCCGAAGACTTCTACAACCAGCCGGCATCCATCAACAAAAAGCGGCGTCCAGTTCCGCATCCGGAGGAGTGTCTTCCGATTTTCTTCCCCCAGGTGCGCAGAACAGGTCACCCTGGACCTGACCTGACCCCTCCCCACTCAACGGGCTCCTCCTCTCTGCCCTGACATCGTCTGGTGCTCCCCCTGGCTATCGATCGAAGAAGACTCATCCACGGTCGCACTTGTCTTGGTCCTGCCATGTTTGGACTTCGGGAGCGATCGTGGCGGCTACAACCAACGGCTACTACACCCTAGGATCAGCCTGAGCTAGAGCACAGAGAGCCTGTTCCAGGAGCCACCCTGGCCAGTGGTGATGACAGATCCATCCACAGAAATTCATCAGCGTACCAGGTTCTGTCAGTGACGATTCGGCACTAGTTTCGACAACTTCTGAGCTCAGGGGAGTGCACAACGGTGACTATAGCGACTCACTGTCTTGCAATCCCAGACCTGGACAGAACCGGAGAAGTGCTCACCAGGCACTAGCTTAGCTAATCACCCCTCCCCACATGGCCGGCTTAGCGCCCCTCCCTGTGTGGAGGTAGTGTTTGACTGTAATCTTGATTTCCCCTCCCTTAGTCCAACCCCCCCTATGTGGGGAGTAGTGCTTATATAATTTGAACAGGGGAAGCTACGCTGACGCAGTGTACGGGGTATCCACACTTCCCCACTCGTCCACGTCTCCGAACGGGGGTCGGTTTCTTCAAACCAGTCAGGTGAGCTCACTTCCCTTCCTCCTAATTATCCTTGTTTATTTAATATTCTTCAATTGCACCGTCGGATAAGGGAGAGAGTGCTCGGTCCCAAGGCTCCATCACCTCCGAGCGACCGCCATGGGTGTGAGTGAGTGGATCCGTGCCCTTGGCACCTATCGGCCTATTGAGGGTGGTGACCGTATTCTGAGGGGAGAATTACCATAGCACTACTGGCCCTCTACCAGCAAGGGACCCGCCCCACATCCCTAACTCGGCATCCCCAAGTCACCCCCAGGTTGAGTGTGCGTGCCGAAGAGTGTCCGCTTGCGTAGGCCTCTTGGCCTTGTGGTTGTGCTTACAAATCTAAGTCCAAGGTTCATTGGTCTTATGGTTACCACCCCCCATAGTGGTGTCACATCAGTCCGTGCTTGTGCATCTGTTTCATCCACCATCCGACTCCCCTTAATGGCCACCTGTAGTGGTGTCCCCTATCAGCCTCCAGGTCAGTCCACCATGACTAGTCCAGGCCAACCCATGCATGCTCCTAGTGAGAAATTGGTATCAGAGCATGATCGAGTCTAGGGTAGTCTTTACTTTAAAAAAAAAGTTTTGAGTCTAAAGTCATCTTGTCTTAGGTTTACATTTCATCCCAATACCCGGTATATCAAAAGACGTTACTGGAAAGATAGGTTAAGCCTATTTGGAAGGTAGCCTCCTTGCGTGAGATTGGTCTTCAGATTGATATCTTCGCCATATACTGGATATTGGTTAGAGTCTAGGTTGGTATTCGAGTCTGCATTCCAACTTTGCATTGTTGTTTTAAGATCGTGTCTAGTCCATTAGAGAGTCAGCATGTCTTGTCTCCTTGTGTCTGCATGACCAACTACCCACCAGCCCCGTGGCGGTTCCTCGAGACCACATGTCCGATGGGTCGTCCCTGGTGGCCCAATTTGAGGCTCTCATGGCCCGACTCCGGGGTCCCGCCCCTACCATTTAGCCACCAGTTGACCTGACCCCTATGCCAACGACCGAGTCGTTCCAGCGCCCTATAGTGACCACTGTCATTCTACCTAATGGGTTGCATACGGAGATCGACTTCATCAGTCGGGTGTCATCTAATTGTGTCTCTCAGGACATTGTCGAGTCACTCTCTAAGACCGGGGAGATTATTCTCAACGGTGGCTTAGCGTTCGTAGAGTTCCAATGGAGGTTCGGCCCCGTCCTATATGACGACGGAGCATGGTGCAAGGTCGACACACTTGCTGGTCCATGCATCATTTTAGGACAAACTTGGTTGGAAGAGAGGAGAGCAACCTTTGACTGGGACAGGAGGACCTGCACCTTACACTCACCTCACCTACCCGGTGAGTTCATCTTCCACAACGACGTTCAGCCGACCACCTCTGTGTCACTAGCCACCCTCCCCTAGCGGCCCTAGCGGCCCGCTCCGCCTTCGGGCTCACGCTCGCCACCTCACCCAGAGCCCGCCCCTCTGGCCATCCATCAGGGGAATAGTCATTTCTCCGATCAGTGTCCTTCCCATTCTCCTATCTTAGAGGGCCTACATTCGGAGGATGCCCATCCCAGGTTTATTCCAGTGAGCTATGAGGCTGACCAGCAGTTGGCCGAGGAGTACCTCGCTGAGGTTGAGGGGTAAGAGAGCAATCCAATAGATCACCTAGAGGGCCAGGGTCTGTCAGTTACCCCAACCTCACCGGACGACCTCGCGCTGTCACCCATCCTAGGTTCCCTTGACAGCCCTGACCAGTCTGTCACCTCTCTTTTGCTAGTCACTCCCGAGCAGCAGTCAGCCGTCCCACTTTTACCCGTCTCTCCTACGGTAGCACAGCCACTAGTGACTACCGTACCACTGTCGACATTCTATGTTGACACGGTATGGTTTGATTTTTGCCACACGTACGAGAGACAATGTTCGGACTTCTCATTTTTCATGCTCCACACCAAATGTCCGGATTACCTTCCCGTCATCCACCTCCTGGCCCTCTTACACTTCCGTACCCGAGGACGAGTCTTCTCAAATCGGAGACAGTTGACGAGGGTTGAGACTCATGACATCAAGTTGTGGGTCAGTCTATCTTTACACTTAGTGTATGTAGACAGTGTCTGACATTCTTACCGAGTCATCCTTAGTAAGTCTAGGGTCATGTGTGAGTTTTTTATTTTCTTTTTGATTGTCGTGGTTGGGGCCCTCGCCTTCGCAAGACGAGATGTGTGGCTCCATTGTGTGAATGTGGTGGAGCCACTACATGTCTAATTGGTGATGAGGACCATTGGGGTCCACCATCCTGCGGTGGAGTTCCCAGCGTCGAAGAGGGCGGGGGAGCGAGTTATGAGGATGATGAGGGGCCTGTCTGTGGCGTTTGATTGGACGTCGAGGAATGCCACGCAGGTCACCGATTGGACAGCACTCGGGTGGGTGGTGACCGTCCGGGCTGAGAGCGACGTGGCGTACTATACCGCATATGCGCGACACTACCGGGACCAGGTGTTCCGGGGTGCCCACCAACCGGTACGACTTCTAGACTTGAAACCCTTCCAATTATGCTTATGATTTCTACCCGATGACATGCTAACACTTGGACTTCTAAATGCAGACTGACCCTGAGGGATGTCTTGCGGAGCTGACGGGGCTCCTTACGGCGATGATCAGGGAGCGCGACGAGGCCCGAGAGGCCTTGGCCCTCTTGGTGAGTTTTCTTAACTGATGCATTGCTATTATGTTGAGACACGACTGACCTGGAGTTTTGATTGCAGCGGGGGGAGGAGGCCCAGAGATAGGGGGCCGATGCTCCGTCTTCTTCTTCAGCCCAGACTCCCGCCGACCGGGCAGAGTGGGAGGTGGAGTTCTAGCGGATGGTGGAGCGGGCCAAGGCGGTCGAGGCAGCGCTTTCTCAGCAGGTACGTCCTATACTTTCCCTGGTGAATTATGCTTTTATACTAAAATGCAGTTGACTGATGGTGAATGCATGTGTGTAGGTGACGGAGCTGACCGCCGCCATAGGCGAGGGTGGCCAATTGCGAGAGGAGCTCATACTGGCACAGGACAAGGCCGCTCGTTTGTGGGAGGAGTTGGCACAGAGTTACTACCTGAGAGAGGAGGCGACCCGCTTGTAGGGTGAGTTGGAGCAGAGCCTTCACTCGGGGGAGGAGGTGGAGTGCCTACGTGCCGAGCTAGAGCAGAGCATTCGCTCGAGGGAGTCGGCAGAGCAAGGCCAGGTTGAGGTGCAAGAGGAGGCAGCCCGCCTTCGGTAGCAGCTAGCACAGGCCGAACCGTCAGACTCAGTGGAGACAGCACTCCTTCGGGTAGAGGTAGAGTAACTCCGAGCTGCGGCCTCGGAGCTGGAGTGGTACCGACAGGAGGCGTTCGAGCTGCACAGAGAGTTACGAGCATACAAGGAGATGAGCCGTTCCCGCAGCAAGATGAGGGGTAGCCATGTAGCCCCGAGCGGGAGTCAGGATACTCACGGCTCTGTTGGGCGTTTCCTTGCGACTTCCTCTCAGTGGCAGAGGAATGAGGAGGAGGACCGACACCGACAATGAGAGGGAGGAGGGTGCGACCTCTACGATGGGCCCGCCATCGAAGAGGCAGGAGGGAGGAGGTGAGAGCGATAGGCTAGAGGGGGCAGCCTGATTTTGTTTTGTACTCCGACACTTGTACATGATGTGATATGATAGTTACCTTGTTCATTTTTCTTTTTTCTCTATTTTTCCCCTTTTTTCTTTGCTGATTTTCTTATGCTATGCATGAATGTATGAAACTGCAAACTCTCGGACCGTGGGAGATAGGTGAGAGAAGAGAGGCGACGACTTACAGGTGGGACGAAAAAGGGATGGAGTATCCCAAACAAGGCCGTACCTGGAGCCCCGAAGGGGGTCGATGGCAACAGTACCAGCTACTCTGTTTTCAGTGCCAGCACTCGGGCCGCGTTCGCCACGGCCTACCGGATGTCCCACAGAGTACGAGCGCACTCAATCTGGGACAAGAACTCCATGGGCCCGGTAGACCCAATCGTGTGAGCAATGTGCCGTCGCCAGTCGTCGATCGCTGAGTTGGCAAAACTCCCGTGCGGGAGCTCCCGACCCAGTGAACCCAGGCTCTGAAAGTCACAATCGGCCAAAAATTGGGCCCACCAGGCCTTAGGCGCCCTCTGCCGGGACCCCTTCCCACCTGTTACCACTGCTATCGCCGAAGTCTGCACCAGGGGCTTCAGTGTCCCACCACTACTCTGACTCCCAAAAGTCAAACCCCGGCCACCCTGGGGCCACCGCTCCATAACCCGCTTGATCTCTCAATGGATCCGAGTGACGCGGGTCCTCAGGTACCCGTCATCCAGCGTAATATGGGGCAAATCCTCCCTCAGCATGCGGCTCCCCTCTACTTTCCAGATCGCGGAGGCCTTCTGACGGTACAGGTGGCTGTGCTCGAACCACCACCTGGCGTAGTGAATGTCGAACCTCCCTTGACGTCCCTGACCCGACATCGGGAACTGCTTCTGCTCCCTGCGACTGTAGAAGTCCCACCATGCTACTGCAAGTAGGTGGGTGTCTCTACCCCGGTACTGCCTGCCTGTCAAAGAGGACTCCCGGTTCGGCAGGATCCCCTGGTTGTACCCAAAGTTCCTCGTGAATCGATGTGGGAAGTATGGCTCCAAGGAACTCGTCGCTGACTGGTGCAACGTCAGCATCGCCGACCAGGTACTCAGTATCCACTCCGTCCGTAGCCCGACATTTGCCACCTCCTGACCAGGATGGGCGCTGGTCGCCCCTCCACCTGAACCCCCAGTAAGAGGCTGGAGTCCCTCGTGGCATTGTCAAAAGGCAGCCCCTCCTCACCCCTAGTGGGCAAGTAACAAAGGGCTCGCCTAGCCCCCTCCAGCTGCGCCTCTGCATCCCCGTCAGGCTATCCGGGGAAGCTAAACAAGAGTGGTGCCATCGGATTCCTCACTATCCCCCACATCACCAAGCCTAGAAATAACAACCCGGCCCACACACTGAGGTAGTGGGTCGACAGGACTACGCTCCTCCCTCTCGGTGCCGGGTGCACCGCCAGAACTCCCAGCCCCTGGTAGATGTTGGCCAGTGCAGCAGGAGTTAAAGCCCACTGTCTCCCCTCAGCTAATTGAGAAGCTGGCCACAGTAGCTCGGCCCTCAGCAGACCATGCTCCCCATGTGGAACAATGAACGTCGCCAACCAGTAAGCCAAATAGGCGGCGAGGTGTGTTACGTCTGGCAGATCGTGAGGGTTCCCCTCCTCCCGTGGAGCATAAATGTATCGGTTGTAGGTCCTGAAGCGTAGCTCCACCTCTGTATGCTCCTCCCAGGGAGTCTGGTCCCTGGTGAACTCCTGGTAGAAGCCAAACGACCCGTTGTAGAAATGACAGACCCATACATTCAGTGGCACTCTCAGAGTCTGTACTGCTCTCTCTCTCCCTACCAAAGCCAAGTCCCTCTAGGTCTTCAGGAGGTGTTTTTTGCCCTTTTTTCATCCTTTTTTTTTTTTTTTGGGTTGTGTGTTTGGGGGGGGGGGGGGGGGCGGCGGCCGGCGTGGGGAGAGATGCGCTTCTCCAGCCTTTCTGATATTCCTCTCCCTCACTCCACCTTATCACGAGGGTGACTACTGGCAGCCCATGAGAGAATGACCCCTTGCCGTCACTCTTCTGCACATCTCTCTCTCTCTCTCTCTCTCTCTCTCTCTCTCTCTCTCTCTCTCTCTCTCAAGACATGGTCAGCGTGTCCTCTCGTAGAGGAAGCGCCCGCCCGGGGTCATGTGTATATATATACGAGTGGTAGCCACTGCCGTGGACGCTTGTCTTAATTTCCGGAGTGGAAAGCAAGAAGAAGAGAAGAGGGAAGAGCAATCCCTTTCCTTCGGGCAACACACACAGCCTCTGTGGCCTTTCCCTCGGTTAATTGGTGGTCTTTCCAAGCCCTTCTCCAGCAGCGGGAGGGGAAAGAAAGGCGATCGACATGGGCCGGCCACCGTGCTGCGACAAGATAGGGGTGAAGAAGGGGCCTTGGACCCCCGAGGAGGACATCATCCTCGTCACCTACATCCAGGAACACGGCCCCGGCAACTGGAGGGCTGTTCCTACCAACACTGGTGAGTAGCAATTTTTTGCCTCCCCGCGCGCAAATCCTTCCTTCCCCTCCGTCTCTGGGCCACCCTTGTGCTTCGGATTCGAAAAAGGTTCGCTGCTTGATCACAAAATAGTTAGATCTTTAATCGAATGGAGGGGTGACAAAATTTTAAATTGATCATGGAAATACCAAAGTGTGGGCTGTTCACTTGCCTCAAGGTGTAAATCATGTAAGATCTTAGCTAGGTGACGTCCTCGCCTCCTCTTTGCTTAGTTCTTCTTTGACACTGACTTCTCTCCTTAATTTGTGTATCCAGGCTTGCTCAGGTGCAGCAAGAGTTGCAGGCTCAGATGGACTAATTATCTCAGGCCAGGGATCAAAAGGGGTAGCTTCACTGACCAGGAGGAGAAACTCATCATCCACCTCCAAGCTCTTCTCGGCAACAGGTAATTACAAATTAACTAATCAATTAAGAGCACCGCCCATCATTCATGAATCCATGATCGTCCGTATTCACTTCGCCCACATACAATCAAGGCATGTTACAACGTACATAGAGATGCTTGTTGTGTGATGCTAACAGTGATGGGGAATGCACAGGTGGGCTGCCATAGCGTCGTACCTGCCGGAGAGGACGGACAACGACATCAAGAACTACTGGAACACCCACCTCAAGAAGAAGCTCCGGAAGCTGCAGCCCGATTGCGGCGTCGGGTCCGTCGCCAGCGGCCCGTCCTCAAACTACCAGCCCATCATGGCCAAGGGCCAGTGGGAGAGGCGGCTCCAGACTGACATACACATGGCCAAGCAGGCCCTCTGCGAGGCGCTCTCCATGGAGACGCCCTGCGTCATGACCGAGCTGAAGCAGCCCTCCTCCTGCTCCACATCCTCCTCGGATGGCTACAACTCGGTGCTGACTCAGTGCCTGAGGCAGACCGAGAGCCAGACCCTCAAACAGGCGTCAGCCCCGACAGCCACCTACGCCTCCAGCGCCGAGAACATCTCCCGGCTTCTCCAGGGATGGATGAAGAACATTTTAACCCACCGTGGCTCTCTCTCTCCCCATCTCATTTTCTCTCACTCTCTCACCCCCTCTCTCCCTCTCACGATTGCTCACTCTCCCTCTCTTGAGGTTTGACCAGCCGGGCCGCGGACGGTGGCGTGAAGGGCACTGTTGGAATGTTGGCGAGGAGAGGAACATGGTGATGCCACTATCGAGGTGAATAGTGGAGCGTGGAGGTGGGACCAGGCGAGAGGAGCGGCGAAACCCCTCGGCTTGCATGCGCTCGGAACGCCCGAGGCAGGGGGATGGATTCCTGAAGTCACTAGGATCATTCCACTATCTTGCTCATCGTCTTTATGTCTTCCACAAGCATGAACATCACCTTTTTGGTTTTTGTGCCATGAGCATCGTCCCTATGTTTTGATCCATCATGAACATCGTTGCTGGGTTTTTAGGCAACATAATGTTGTATGAGATGGTGGAATGGCAGGGAACATGTTTATAACGAGCTTCCCGTCGATTTGGATCGACCGGGAGGGGATTCGATTTCGAACCCCGTGGATTCGGCTCTCTAGTTGGGTGGCGGTCCAACCAGAGACCGTTTCTTGGTAACAGTAAGGCGGTGGACTTTGGTGGTCCACAGCCTATCCGTTACAGGCCTTGTGGTGGCCCATTAAGGGTGCGCCACACCCCTTTTGGCGGCTGGACCTTCGGCCACTAGAGACAGTTGACTGAGTCATTTGACCATTGTCCCGTTAAGGTGGTTAGCCTGGCGGTTTATCGTAAAATCGCCAGAGTCCCTTGGCGCACCAACCTTGGAGTGCTAGAGCATGTTTTTACTATGAAAAAATACAGTCTCGGGTGCGTCTAGCGGCCCACTGGTGGAGCGCCACATTCCTTGTAGCGCCCCTACCTTTGGCCGCCAGAGCTTGCAGTGGGTCAACACTCAACCACCATTTCCCACTGAATGTTAATTGTTACATAGTCATTCCTTTATGCATTCCACATTGCATACTCGCCATGTTTAACTTATCTTATAAACTGTGGCATATTTTTACATACCAATAGAGTTACTTTCTCTTTTCTTGTGATGGAACCACTAGTCGTAGCCCGGCGACCTCTAGTGTCGGCCCACCTAGGAGAGGTGGAGGGGTAGTCCCGTCACACGATTTTTAAGCTAGTTTTCGTCGGCCCTTGCCTAACGGTAGCATCCTACTGGGAGGAAAAACTAGCTAGAGACCTTGCTCTAGGCAAGAGCCGGTGTGTGCACACGTGGTCAGAGACTTGGACTGATACTGACGAGTGTTACTCTGACTAGTTACTTGGTTCTGGTACTATTACGCTTATCGCTTGTCGTGTTCTGAGACTTACATAGATACTTGAGACGTAGTGTAAGCCGTCAGTGGATGCATCTGGTTTCACTTTCTGGTGGTCTTCCTTCTTTCTCCTGTCACTTGGTTAGCTGTGGTTTATTCTATTAGTAGATTTAGCTCTTGACGCTTATATTTAAATCAAATTGGCATGTTAGATAGCTGTTGTTAAACTTCTTAGATAGTTTTATAGCTTTACTAGACTGTCATTTAATTTACAATGCATGCTTTACTGCTTTCGCATGTTTAGTTGCGAGGTAGGGATCCGCGTGACCCCTACCGAGTCTGACTGTGACTCACCCTTCCTCTTTCAGGTGAGCCGCAGCAGTCGTCCCCCGGAGCTCCTCGTGTTTTGACGGCAGGTCTTAGCAACCAGTAGTAGTCGATTTGTCAGTTAGTCTTTTTCTTGTACTTTTGGTCGGGGTATGCCCCGTGTAGTTGTACAGATGGACTTTTGATTAGTGTCAGACTTGTGGATGTTGTGGATCTGGACTATTATGTATATTTACCACTCTGATATATTTAAATTACTTCCGTATTAAAGTTCTAATTCTTGCTTTAATTAATATTATGCGTGTAATTCCCTTTCGTTAGACATCCCCTCGACAAACTCCTCCAACCCTTACGGGGCCTCATCAGTCTCTTGGGTGGCGTCCCCAGTTCCTAGTATCGATTTACTGATATCTAGATCTCCGAGTCATTATAGTTGGTATCAGAGTGGTGTTGAGGATTTGTGTAAGGAATCAGAATTGCACTAGTCCAGAACAAGTCCATGTGAGTCGTCTATTGCTGGCTTAGGTTATTTTTCGTAATTACTGATGGATTTTCTCTATTGTGCATCTTCCTTAGATAAAATGCCGCCTAGAAGAGGAGGTCACGTTCAAAGGGAGGAAAGTGGTACCTCACCTCCTCTAGTGAATGTTCCAGGTTGAGTCCAAGCTGATCCTGCTCCAGCTGGAGATGAATTGCCAGGTGGGCGTGGAAGAGCCTTAAAGGAGTTTTTGCTGTTCCACCCACTGGCTTATGAAGGTCAGGTAGTTCCCTATGCAGCCAGAGTGTGGCTTGATGTAACCGAGCATGTATTCCATTCGATGGAGTGCACGGAGGATGAAAAAGTCATGCTTGCTACATTCCAGCTTTAGGGGGCAGCACTCGCGTGGTGGACCATGGAGTGGGAGGTTTCTTTTCATTCTCGTCCACTTCGTCAGATCACCTGGACAGAGTTTATCGCGTCCTTCGAGTGCACGTACAATCTGGCTTATCTTAGAATGGACAAGATGCATCAATTCATAGAACTGGCTCAAGGTGATATGACTGTGCTGCAATATCCGAATAAGTTTATGGAATTGGGTCGGTATGCACCCCATGTTCTTGCTAATGAAGCCTTAAAGACTGTGCAATTTCAGCGTGGTTTGAAAGTCGAGTTGAGGCAGCCGTTGATTACGACTCAGGTGGCAGAGATGGATGCAGCATATCAGGCAGCTGCAGCGTTAGAGCTTGACATGGCTAGATCCCAAGGGCGTACTCAGGCTGGGTAAGTTCAGCCCAGTGTGCAATATCAACATGTTAGTCAGCCGACTGTGACAGGAGTCTCGTCTGTTGCGCCTACTGCTAGTGGCGCTTCTTTCTCTAAATCCAAGTCCAGGCGGACGTTCAAGAAATTTAAGAAGCAGTTTGATCAGAAGGCATCCTCAGGTACTGTTCAGTAGTCAGCGCCTTCTTTCCAACAGCGTCAAGGTTCAGGAGTGAGTCAGCCGAGGCAGTGTCCGAGGTGTGGTGGTAGTCACCCAGGCAAGCCTTGTTCGTTGCCAGTGGTCTATTTTCGCTGTGATCAGTTGGGGCACGTGGTTTGAGACTATCCACTGAGGCCAAAGTCGGTGTAGTTTTTTTAGTTCTCTCAACCACAACCATCATAGTTCAGACCTCCTCCACCACCTCAACCTCAGTAGTTTTATTCTCAAGCTTCAGCTTCTTCTCAGCAGTCTTTCGCAGCTAGCAAAAAGCAGAAAGGGAAGGTTTCTCATATTACCCATGCAGAAGCGGTGGCATCCCATCTCATGGAAGATACGATCATGATTTATGGTCATGCAGCTCATGTTCTATTTGATTCAGGTGCTTCTCACTCTTTTATTTTTGAAGATTTTATTCCTTATATTGAGGAGCCAACTTCTGAAATGACCTACGAGTTGCTTGTTGAGTTACCTTCTGGGGATTTCATGTTCAGTCCTTTGTGTCTGGAGGAGTCTCCTATCGTGATCAATAATCAGCGATTGCCAGTGAGATTGTATGTGTTGCAGCTGGCGGATTATGATATTATTCTAGGCATGGATTGGTTGAAACAATATGGAGCCGTGGTTGATTGCAGATCTAAGAAAGTCTATTTTCAGCCACATGGAAAACCAGCCTTCTATTTTCAAGATATTCAATCTCGTTCTTCTCACTTGATTATTTCTGCTATTCGAGCTTGTAGATTACTTAATGTAGGTTGTTAGGGATTCTTAGCTTCAGTGGTTGCTTTTGAGGCACCACGGTAGGATATCGATGTTGTTCCTACAGTTTGTGAATTTCTTGATGTGTTTCCTGATGAGTTACCAGGCTAACCTCCTCAGCGAGAAATAGAAATGGTGATTGAATTGATTCCAAGTACGGAACCTTTAGCAAAGGCACCATACCATATGGCTCCTGCTGAATTAAAGGAATTGCGAGCACAGTTATTAGAATTGTTAGAAAAAGGTTATATCTGTCCCTCAAACTGCCCTCAGGGTCCAGGAAACTTCCCGCCACTGTAAAAATGCCTATAGCTCTTGTAAAATTGCACTCATGCTCCTAAATTGTAGGGTTTTGCTCAAACTTCAAAGACTTTTGACAAAACCCTAGTCTAGTCAGTCTGTTGGTGGAAAATGAGTGGTCATGGTGAGTCGCCCAAGTGAAAAAGCCCTCAACATTAGGACCTATAAAGGGGATTTTAAGGTTTTCCTCGATAGTCAAACAAAAGTGTTCGAACATTAAGCGGATGTAAATCAACACTGACCGCGGGCAGTGGAGAGAGGTCCAGCATCTGAACCCAAATCGTCTGATACAGTGCGCACCCACAGAATGAACCTCCGTACATAGAGGAATGTTTCTTTTCAAAAAGAACATATTCATATTTATATATAAATTCCGTGGCCAACAGACTGGCACGCCTGGTGAGACTTTTCTTGCCTTTCTTCTTTCTGTCAAGGAAATCCCCAAACCTTCTCCAAGGTTCTGATTGCCCCTCTTCCTCTTACAGGATGGAAGAGGAGGGCACACCCTTTTGCTTACTTAAGGGCTTTGTGCGCATTCGCACGCCACTTCTTTCGTGCTACGCACCACCACCAACAACAACAAGAAGACGATGGTCATCGTCACATATGGACCTCAGGTCGTCGCCAACCATGCAGGTTCGATACCTGGCGACTCCGCTCGTGTTCGGCGACTTTCCACCTGTCGTCGGTTCGCCCTTCTTCCTGGGCGCCGTACCCATGGTTGAAGCCAGTTCAGCCACATTTACGGCAACCACTATCGGGGGTGTCAGGCCCTCGGTCCCAGTAATTGGCCGGGTCCGCCCGGTCAGCAAGACCACCGCTGGGGGTGTTAGGCCCTCGAGTTCAGCAATTGGCCAGGTTCGCCCGGTAAACAAGCCAACTGTTGGGGGCGTCAGAACCTCGGCTTCAACAATTGGCCGAGTTCGCTCGGTCGACCAATCAACCGTCGGTGGTGTCAGGCCCTCGGCTTCAGTAATTGGTCGGGCTTGCTCGGTCAACAAATCGACTACTAGGGGTGTCAAGCCCTCTACTTCAACAACTGGCCGAGTCTGCCCGACCATCGAGGGTGTCAGACCCTCCGCTTCAATGATCCGGCCAACTTTTCATTGGCCAAGGGTGTCAGGCCCTCTGTCTCAGCAATTGGCCGAGTCCGCTCGGCTACCATAACAACGGCCGAAGGTGTCGTCAGGCCTTCTGCTCCGACAAATGGCCGAGTCTTTTTGGTCAATCAAGTTGCTATCGGCGCCGCTCTTGCTCAACGGGGGCAGTGCCGTCGTCATAACGGCCCAAGCTCTACTGCGGTAAAAAAACTTAGAGGTGCTACTCCTGCTCAACGGGGGCAGCGCTGCCGCCACAATGACGCCTTGCCTATGGCAGGTGTCACCAGTGTTGCTCCTGCTCAACGGGGGCAGCGTCATAGCCACAAGGGTACAAAGCCTGCAGCGGCAACATCCTACCCCGGCAAGACAATAATTATCGGGGACCTCCGCATCCGGCTCGATGGAGGCAAGCCGATTTTACCTCGAGACCGACACGTCCCGACCATGGTTGGCAGTATCGGCCGAAACTGATACGTTTCGGCCGATACATATCGGTTTCGGTCTTAGTGGTTCGGATCTGGATTTTTGTTCTGTGAGTTCTGCCTAGTTTTATGGATTTTTAGGCTATTTTCTAGCAATTGTTTGAATTAGTTAAAATATTTTTATAATTAAAATGGGCATTTATATAATTTAGTGAGTTTGGGGGTTAAAAGATGAAAATATGGTTTTTAACAAAAAAAATAATACATTAAAGTCTATTTTTTTTACCCAAACCCACCCCTCTCTCTCACTCTCGTCGATCTCTCTCTCTCCCATCTCTCTCTCTCTCTCTCTCTCTCTCTCTCTCTCTCTCACGATCGCCACTCTCTCTCTCTCCTCTGGAGTTCGGGCGAGACAACGACAGATTGCGACGTGGAGGGCGTCGTTGGACTCGTGGCGACGAGTGGAGCACGTTGACGCCCACCTTGACGTCGATCGCGGCCCGTGGAGGTGAGACAGAGCGAGAAGGGCGCGACGTCTCCGGCTCTTGCATGAGGCCCGGACGGCCATTTCAGCTCGAACGAGGTAGGGGGATGGATTCCCGACCTCCGTAGGAACCTTTCCGATCTCATGCATGTCAATCTACGCACTTTAAGCATGCCCATCATCAAATTTTAGTTTTTACCCCATGAACGTTGTTCTTTATGTTTTAATTCACCATGGGCCTTGTTTTTATGTTTTATAACGATAGATGATTGTTGTGGATGCGTGTGATAGAAGGAAAACAGGTTTTGTAGCGATCCCCGTCGATTTCGATCAACATTGGGGTGTTTCGATTTCAAACCAAACCCGTTCGTAACCTAGACAGTGTGACGGTCATTCTAGTGACTGTCACACTTGTGACGCCCCTCACCGGGTGTGTTACAGTACCGTGGCAGACCTCTATAGGCGCATCACGTGTGGTGTAACGGACGACCCTTAGTCCGTTACAGCCCTTTTGACCCGGTTTGGCTTAGATAGGGTGGTTGGCACGACAGTCTATCATCCGACCGTCACAGCCTTGTAGCGCGCCACTATAGGTGCATTAAATTGCCATAAAACTATGGATTTTCATTAGTTCGGGTGAGTGTAACGGTCCTGAGGTGGCGCACCTACCTTAGACCGTCACAGCCTGTGACGGGGTAATGTTGGTGCGTTACATTCTCTGGCATTCTAAAAGTCATAATTTCATTCCCTAATGCATTCTATGTTGCATATCCACCATGTTTAAGTTATTTTATACTGCAATGACTTACTTTTAGATCCCAGTAGAGTGTTTTCTCTTTCCTTCTGATAAAATCACTAGTCGTAGCCCAACGACCCCTAGTGTTGGCCCGCCTAGAAGAGGTGGAGGGGCATTTCCCATACACGATTTTTAAGCTAGTTCCGTGGGCCCTCGACCAATAGTAGCGTCCTACTAAGAGGAAAACTAGCTAGAGAGCCTGGCTCAGACAGGAGTCAATGTGTGCACATGTGGTCAGAGGCTTGGACTGGCACCGACGGGTGTTACTCTGACTAGTTACTTGGTTTGGTGCTTTTACATCTCTCACTTGGAGGCTCTAGCCACGTGAGTTGCTTGAGACGCAGTATAAGCCGTCAGTGGACGCATCTAGTTTCTACCTTCTAGTGGGTCTTCTTTCCTTCTTCCTGTCACTCGGTTAGCTGAAGTGTATTCTATTGGTAGATTTACTCGAACCTCGAGGAAGAACCACCACACCTGAAAATCAGGGGTGAGCCTCCTATCACTGGCTCAGTAGGGATCCCGCAGAACCCCAACCGAGAAAATAACGGCATAAAGGAAAGCTACGCTAGCCACAGAAGAAACAATAGTAACGACAGGAACAGCTAACCGGTGGCTGGTCAAAACTCGGCACTACAGCTATTCCTACTGGTAACAGAAAACACGACTCGGTCTCCCGTCAGGGGACAACCAAGTCACGCACCCGACACATGGCCCAGTCTCCCGTCGGGGGACAACAAAGCCACGCACCCAATATCTCAATTCCATGATCGAGAGATTATCAAACGCGAACCATCCTAGCCACGCTACCAGGAAAACGACACGACGCCTCGGTCACGGAAACCTATCCTCACAGCAAAGCATGAGCCGAAACCACACGGTCACGACCTCGCTGTCGTGAACTCTACGTTGTCTAGGGAGAACTCTAGGTGACACTCACCAGAAACCCCAGACCTCCGCTCCAGAAACACTCCCAAAAATAACACATGAAATCCCATCTCACAGACGAGAAACAAAAACCCGGGACACGACAACTCACGTCACTTGATGGGAGCACCGCCCACTAGAAGAATGACTGGATGCATCCCCTAACGTCTTACGCCGCGTCACAAGTGTCTAGCTACAATATCCCGGGTGCGAGACTCAGACATGCACAGTAACCAGGAGTACCACAAAACAAGGACTGGCTGAGGTCGCGCTCGTCAGCGTGGGTCCGAAGCCTCAGTCTCGTGTGCACACTCAGAGCATACACCCTAGGTCTGTCCTCTAGTTGGTATTTCCCCCACTAGCCCGAACTCAGCGATATGCGGGGGCCCTACAGTAACCAGCCTACTCACTGTCTAACTTGGGTATGCCGCTCCACCACTCCCGGGTGGGTCAGCACGCGCGTGCCGTAAGAAGGCTGCAACTAGTGGAGGGTCACTGATGTGAACACAGAAAGCCACACACACACCCATCGCGAGTGACACAAAGTAACCGGTGGCTCGGGGCCACCGAACTCTGGATGGTCTACTAGACCTACTAAACTCAATGGTCCTTGAGTCACAAGACTCAAGGTCAAGACCGTTGAACGTGACGAGACAACACCGTTAATCTGGCCTAATCCCTTGGTCCAAAACCACGATGACATGCTAAACGAGATAGCACGATCCTCCAACACTCCCAAAACACGGACACCAAAACCCTCGGGGTGACTGGGACACTCACGAGGCCGCAAGTCGACCACTGGGTCCCAACCGGGTCGACCAGGGATCCACACAACCTGAAACGAACGCGGCAAGCACGTTGGCCCACTTCGGTGCAACACAGCGCCTGATCGTCTATCTTTGGGCCATCACAGTCTGTAACGGTCCAAAGCTAGGCCATCACAGAACCCTAACGGTCCAACTCAGGAGCGTTAGATGAAGGAGCAAAACTGGCTATGGCGCACCCCCATTGGGGCGTCACAGCCTCTAACGGACCAAGCCTGGTGCGTTAGAAGATAGAACGAAACAGGTTGTGACGCCACGAGGGGTGTGCGTCACAACCCCTAACGGACCTACCCAGGTGCGTTAGAAGGAGGGACACGTCAACTCTGACGCGCCCAAGTAAGGGGTGCGAGATGGTTTTGCTCTCGTCAAGATGTGACGGGATGCTCCTTTGTCATCGTGGTGTCTGTCTCGATCATGTTGCACTTGGCAGAGTTCGCCGGAATGTTTGAATTTGCGGTACATTGTTCGAGATTTTTTCGTCATTTGTTCTGGTGGCTGGTGACTTTTAGCATTCGTGCGATGACCGCACACGTTCTTACATTGTTTTGGTCGTCCCAGCTTGAGTCTGTGTAGCTGCTGATGCATTTCACATCTATCGAAGTGCTCGATTAGATTCCTTGGTTGAGAAGATGCTCAGGCGACCTAGGAATTCCCTCCCTGGTGAGCTATTGTTGGTTGAGCTTGATGCTTCTCTTCCCATTTGGTGGAGTCTTTTTGAGGTAAGCCTTGAAATTGCTTTCTTAGTGATGCCTTTGTCCTGTGTCTGCTTAAGTGTGGACAGTGTTTATTTTGAGCCTGATCTGCTCCTTGTCTTACGGTTGCTTGGCTTTGGACTCCCTCATGGTGTTAAGAGTTATGGTGCACCGTGTTTGTCATGCCGTGTCCAGCGGATGATGTGTTGTGAAGGCTCATTAATTGTTTCAGGATGTGAAGGTGAGCTGAGATTAAAATTTCTCCTTGGGCTTTGTGCTGAAGCTGGTACTCTCCCTCCTTTGCACTTAGGCTAATTGTGATCGGTTGTTCACTAGATCAGCACTCGTGGCGTGCTATTTGCGATTTTCATGAATTGCGATGGCGCCGTATGTGTGCTGAGATGCGAATGCCGATATATTTCTGATGCCTGTGTGCGTTGTATGAGTGCGCAGCGGAAGCGTGTGGGCTGATAACCCACGGGCTGGGGATCGTTGTTGTAAGATTCTGGCCAGTCAAGAGGTTTGTCCTTCTCGATGTGACTTCATCTTGGCTTCCTGTGCCTTGATGTTGTCTGTTGCTGTGATGTTGCTGGAGTCATTCTGGTGTTGACATTGACATTTGTGAGTATTAGGGAATCTATGGGCATTCCTGCTGATTGAGTACCCTCTGCTCTACATTTCTTTTCTTGGGTGTTGTGCTCTCAGGGCGTGATTGTGGTCCTTGAGATGCATTCCCCGAGATTGTCATTTTCTCGTTGTCGTGGGTCTTTTCTTGGTGAGCTACTCGATGCATGACTAGTCCCTTGTAGTCGTGCGTTCAGCTGTCGTTGTACCTTGATGTGACCTAGCTTGCAGTTGTGTTTCGTGGTTCTGTGTCCCATACAGAGCCGGGATCCTACAAGTGCTGTCGTTGTTGTCATTTTATCGCTGTTTCTCTATGATTTTATGTATCTATCTTAGCACTGTGTGGACCGTGGTCTTGTCGGTTATCTTGCAGTACTCTTCTCTCCTGGTAGAGTTAGCATGCGACTCGATCAGATGTCATATCTGAGTGAGGACTGTCTTGATTGTGTTTGTGGTCTGGTGTTGTCGTTGGCATCCTGTGTGTCAGGTGTTCCTGCTGCCTTTGGCACTGGAGCCATTGATGTCAAACTGTCAGCTGAGATGATTGTGTTTCCTTATTTAAGCTAATGCTTGTTGTATCTATCGTTCTGTTTTCTCGAGATCTGTTGTCATGGCATATGTCGAGTCTCCTTTCCCATGAGACGTAAGCGATGTTGCCCTATTTCGGAGATGGCCCTGGCTGGTCGATCGAACTCCCCTGGCCATGGGTTTGGTTGTTTCAGCCCCAGATGCGTGGTTTCTCACCCCAAATACAAAAATGAGTATTTTACTTACCAAAATTGATGGGATTTGGGCCATTTCGGCCTTGTGAGGGCGACGGTCACTCGAGGATAACTTCTCGTGGTTTGAGGGTTCATGGGTTCCCCGTGATGGGTTTGGACTATGCAATTGTAGCATAGTCTCCACGTGGCTTGCGGGCCCGTGGTGAGTCTTTTACCGCATGAGTTCAGTGACCGTGGAGGGTCATGTCCGCGTGAGTTCTATGATCACGGTTGGGTGGTTTTTGTGTGTGAGTTAGTGGGACGGTGCCCACTAGTTTTAGCTATCTGGTTTGGGGTAGTTTCCTTAACACCCCTTAGTGTCACACCGTGGTTCATGGTGGGTTGTGTGTGTTTGTACCCCTTCTCGAGGTTTCCATAAGACTGTGATCGACTGTGTTTTATGGTAAATTCCCATAGGACTGTGGATGATAGAGTTCGGCGGGACTCCACGAGACCGCGGAGTATCCCAGTGGCCAATCGTGTTGGATTGGGCAGGACCGCCCAGTGTGTACGACGCTCCTTGTGCAGAGGCGGGGCCGCTTGAGCGTACGTACCTTGGTTGGGATAAGAGTACGCTGTTGATGGACCCAATGGCGCATACCCTGTGTCCAATAGCTAGACACGACCATGCTGACGAGGGCAGAGGTGTGGATCCCAACCAGTCTGAGGGTGTGGTGTGTGTGAGTGTCTCCTCTGCTCCTCCTAGGATTAGGTGTGAGTAGTGTGTGCGCATTTGAGGCTTTGGCACAGTATAAGACATCAATGGATGCATCTAGCCATATCGTGTATGCTAAGTAGCAGACCCGATGCCAGTTAAGGTTGAGTTACTGACAACGTTGTCGTGGCCCTTTCGGTAGACGGTAGTGTGTCGCCCTGTGCGTGGGGCAGGGTCCTTCCATTGGCCTTAGCTTAGGACCGAGGTTGCCAGTGTGTAGTTGTCCTCCCGAGGGTGAAGGTTGTATTTGTGGCCCCGTGGCCTTGTCAGTGTTTTTCTATCAGATTATTACTACCATGTCATTGCAAGGTTTCCTCTCGGTAGTAGGGCAATGGGTTCGCTGTGGCTCAACGATCCTGGCCCTGTCGGTGTTTTTCTACTGAATTATTACTTCCATGTCATTGCAAGGTTTCCTCTCGATAGTAGGGCTACGGGCTCGTTGTGGCTCAGCGATCTTGGCTAGTGGTTGAGGTACCCTTGTTAGGAATCAAGCTAGCATAGAAGTTCCATGTTTCTTTAGCTCACCGTTCTTGCCATCCCGACCGTTGTTATTTTCTGTTGTTATTGTTGTTGTTGTTACTATTGCTTACCACTTTCGTTGTGGTGGGGATCTGGGGGACCCCTATTGAGCCAATGAGATGAGGCTCACTCCCTATTTTTCAAGTGTAGCACTCTCCTAAAGGTGGAGCTCTTCCGGTCGAAAGTCTAGTAGTTCGCCAGCTTGCCAGTGCCGGGGTGTGCTCCACAGCAAAGTACATTTCTTTTCATTGACTGTACTTATGGACTGGACTTTGTAGGTTTATTTAATTGTTATAAAATATTAATTTTATTTCTATCAGTTGTACTAGTCAGAGTAACACTCGTCAGTGTCAGTCCAAGCCTCTGACCACGTGTGCACACACTGACTCCTGCCTAGAGTCAAGCCTCTAGCGAGTATTGTCCTCCCGTAGGACGCAACGGTAACAGCGGGAGCCCACGGAACTAGCTTGAAAATCGTGTAGCGGGAAACACCCCTCCACCTTTCCTAGGTGGGCCGACACTAGATGTTGCTGGGCTACGACTAGTGGCTCCATCACGAGGGACAAGGAGACCAATCTATCGGTGAACTAAAGCAGGGTAACATAAAATCGTGCTTCAAAAACACAAGTGCCGAAGTACATACAGGCGAGGATGCCCCGTAACACGTGCTCCAAAGCACCAAAGGCAGCGTAGGAGACTGCCAATAAACTCAGGACAACGCAACTAGACCTACAACTACAATGGTCCCTGAGTCCTACGACTCTGAGTCAGGATCATCGCACATAGCGGAACAAGCTGCCAATCAGTCTAATCCTAAGCCAAGGAAAATGACGCTCCGATAAAATGACACACGAAGACCTGAGGGAACACTGAGAACCCTCAGCACACCTGGATACGTAAACCGATGTAGAACGGTACCTCGAGACATCCAGAACCAATGTCTCAAACTGGGCAAGGCCGTCGAGACACGACAAGGCTTCCTGTCAACCACTAGGTAACCCCGGGTTGACCGGAACCAGACACGACACTGACACACTAACACATCTACCGCCACAACAACACAAGTAAGCAGAACCAACAGGAACATGAGCGGTGAAAGACGACAACACTCTGGGCAAAGCAACTTGTCAGTCAACTGCTAGGGGTAAACCCAATAGTCAAGAGATAGCCGCTATGCAACCAGAGACACAGACAATGGTAGTTTCTAGATTGAGTCATTAGGGTACCGTCGTAGTCTAGGAAAAGACCACAGCCAGTCACCTAAACTGACCAATCCAGACAACCACTGACAGATAGACACCGCCCTAAACAAGGACCTAAGATAGACAGACGCACAACACAGCACAGTAAACAGTCAATACGGCAAACAGGACTATAACGCACCAGCATAGGGGCGCTATATCCACATAACGCACCACAGGGGGGGTATTATGCCAACCAGACCGAAAATTACAACAGATGATATAACGCACCAGCATAGGGGCGTTACATCAACATAACACACCCAGGGAGGGGCGTTATGTCCAACAGACCCAAACATAAACCAAACAAAGTATAACGGACCACAACAGGCACGTCATACTAGTATAACGCACAAGGGCAGGTGTGTTATACCCAACAAACACAAAAGCACACTAACCACAGACCAAGGGCATATAACGGACCACACCCAATCTGTCATAGCCACAAGACGCGCAGGGTGAGGCGCGTTATATCAACCGCCATACCCAGTCAAAGCTTCGGTCAACGAAACATAATGGATCTGCACCTGTGCATTATCTTAACTATAACGCATGGGGAGAAGTCCGTTATGCCAACCGACTGACATGATCTTCGAGGCAAACATAATCATCGAGAGATCTGACATGGCAGTCAGCCTCGAAAACCACGCGACCATAACGCACCTGGACAGGGGCGTTATGCTCCACATAACGGACTAGGCCTGGTCCGTTATGCTCCAAGACCTCATCCCTAAAATGATTATGCAATTGCTATATGAATTCTATAAATGCTGTATGCTGACACTTGTTGTGATGCAATGCAGATTTGGGCCTATGTACACCTCCCCGGGCTCGGGAGAGGAGAGGAGACCAATCCAGACCGGCTGCCCATCGTGAGATGGTGGACAGCACCATGGGAGGTCGGATCCCTGCGACGCAAGGTCCGGGTGATCCAGGATGACCTCGACGCTCTGCCCTACTCCTCGGTAAGGTTCTGAACTTAAACTTTGTGTTAATGAAACTATATGCTTTGTATGCTGATACACTTTGCCTATTTGACAGGTCCAGTGGACGCCCTACCAGGGTGAGGGGCACGAGGGCCAGTCGTGGGTCGTGGTGGCCCTGGCTTATACAGGGTGGGATATTTGGCTCCACTGCATGAACGTAGTGGAGCCCCTCTGCCACCGGTTTGTGATGAGGACCATTGGGGTCCACCAGGCAGTGGTTGAGTTTTCGGCGCCCGAGAAGTCGGAGGAGCCTGTCAGTCGGCACGCTCGAGGGCTGGCGACAGAGACTGACTGGACTACTTGAGCAACCAAGTAGATCCAGGATTGGACGTCACTCGGGCGAGTGGTATCCGCCCGAACTGAGAGCGAGGAGGCCTATCTGACGGCCTACGCCCGTCGTTACGAAGACCAGGTCTTCTGTGGCCCTCTACGATCGGTATGACTCTAAACTCTATGCTTTCTAATATGCTTTTATGGTTATGATGCACTGACATTTAGCTTTCTATATGTAGCTCGATCCCAGGGGTGGATTGCCGAGCTCCAGGGCCTCCTCCACTCTATCGTCCTGGAGCGAGATGAGATCCGACAGGTGTTGGACCTCCTGGTGAGTTTCACTGAACTCAAAGCTCTATTGTGCATATGCTGATGATGTTGACTAACCTGGACTTCTAAATGTAGCGAGCCAAGGGGACCCGGCGTTAGGGAGCTGACGCTCCTTCTTCCTCTCAGACACCCGTGGATTGTGCTGAGCGAGATGCGGAGTTTGCGAGGATGGTGGCGCGGGCTGAGGCAGCTGAGGTGGCACTTGCCGAGAGGGTAAGTAAATACTGCACTTTGCTTTATTGATTATGATTATAAAATGTGATTAACTGACCATGATGCATGCACATGCAGACGACTAAGCTAACGACGGCCCTGGGTGATGTCACTCACCTAAGGGAGGAGGTAGAGCGCAGCTGCACAGCAGTCTCGACAGAGCTGGTGCTTCTCTGTGCGGAGTTGGAGCGCAGTCGGGTCGAGGAAGCGTCGACAGACCTCTACCGAGTAGAGGCGGAGTGCTCTCGCGCAGAGGCAGAGTAGGCTCGGATAGAGGCAGTCGAGCTGAGAGGAGAGGTACGGGTGTACTAGAGGATGAGCCACAGGCCGGAGCATAGCGGGGCTCTGAGTGGCAGTATGCATGGCACACACAGCTCCTTCCGCGGGTACTTCACAATTTCCTCCGGCCGCCAGAGGAACGAGGAGGAGGAGCGGCACCGACAGCACCGGGAGGAGTCGAGCTCAGTGATGGCCCTGCCATCGAAGAGACATGAGGGGACGGGAGACAGCGGAGGCCCAGAGGGACAGGCCTGATGTACTATGTGACTTATGTACATATGGATGCTATGGCAATTTTACTTCTTTGGGGGTTAAAATGTGATTTGAGGTTAAAAATAAAAGAAATAATATAGTCAAATTTTTTTAACCCAACCCATTGGCCGACCCCTCTCTCTCCCATTTCCTCTTTCACTCTCTCACCCTCTCTCTCTCCATCGACGCTCTCTCCCCCTCTTGGTGGCGTGGTCGCGTCGGGCCACCGTAGGACGCGTGAGTGGCGTCAACGGAAAGCTCGCGATGCGAGGAGCGCGGTGACGTCAACCTCGAGATGAACCGCGGAGCGTGGAGACGGGATAGGGCGAGGAGAGCCACGGCGACCCTCAGCTTACATGGCAGCGTAGCGCGATTTTCATCGTGATCGAGGTAGGGGGATGGCTTGCTGACCTTGCTAGGATCATTTTCCCTACCATGCCCATCGTCTTTATATTTTCCACTAGCCTGAACATCGTCATTTGGGTTTTTGTGCCATGAACATTGTATTTATGTTTTAATCCTCCATGGCCATCATTGCTGGGTTCGTAGATGATAAACTGTCATTATGTGATGGTGGAAGGGCAAGAACAAGTTAGATTTTGTATTCCCATCGATTTGGGTCGATTGGGAGGGGATTCCATGGAGTTTCCCCCGTTCTCGGTTCTCTGGTAGTTGAACGATCCTACCAGGGACCATTTTAGATTCACGGTCTTACGCTAGACCATTTTAACACGTTGAACAGCCCATCATGGGACCGTGTAGAAATTGGAGAGGCTGACCCTCGACCGCGTATGACTCTTAAACGGTAAGGCGATGTAAATGGCACGGCCCAATATGGATCGTGCATTACATTGGACGGCCTATCGAGGGACCGCCCATGTAACCGCTCATCCCCTTGGGTGGCCAATCGTGGGACCGCCTAGGTCCTTGGACGGCTTGGACCACGACCGTGCTATTCTTGGCGGTAAGAGCCATACGGCTTAATAGTGACCGCTTAGATCTATTGAGCGGCCAGTTGTTAGACCGCTTAAGCACCGAAGTAGCCCTTTCTTGACCATTTAATTCCTACAGAATTCAAATGTTAGCCTATTCATTTAGTTATGTTTTAATATTGCATATTCACCATGTTTAAACTATTTTACAAACTATGGCTCACTCTTATATACCAATAGAATTCCTTTATCTTTTCTTGTGATGGAACCACTAATCGTAACCCGACGACCTCTAGTGTCGGCCCACCTGGGAGTGGTGGCGGGGCAGTTCCCGAGAGACGATTTTTAGGCTAGTTCCCGTGGGCCCCGTTGCTTGGCAATAGCGGCCTACTGGGGGGGAAAACTAGCTAGAGGCCTAGCTCAAGGCATTGAGTCTGTGTGTGCACACGTGGTCAGGGGCTAGGACTGGCACTGACGAGTGCTACCCTGACTAGTTCTTATTTTCTAGTACTGTTACGTGTCTCACTTACCGCGTTCCAGGTTTATGTAGATACTTGAGACGCAGTGTAAGCCGTCAGTGGACGCAACTGGTTTCTCTTTCTGGTGGTCCTTCTCTCTCCTGTCACTTGGAAATGCTGAAGTTTATTCTATTGGTAGATTTAGTTACTCTCATGTTTAAATTAATTGGCATCATAGTTAGCTGTTCTTAAACTATTTAGATAGTTTTATAGCTTTATTAAATTGTTATTTAGCTTCACCCCTTTGGCCAATCCGCATAAACCCCCACTATTCACTAGGTTTACGTGAACCAGCTTCACCCTTTAGGCCTATCTACGTAAATCCCTTGTGACCCTTCAACTTCCCTATAAATTCCCCCCTTTTGGAGCCCAAAACCAACAACGATCAACGAACATCCAGCCAGCATCAAGCATCAAGGAACAAAGGCACGCTAAGGAGATTTGTATGTGTTTGCTAGGCTTACGCCGAGGGCATGCTGCATGGTTATCCCTCACACGGCGTCTAGCCCAAACACCCATCTCCGGGAGATTCCTGTATGTGTTTGCTAGGCTCACGCCGAGGGCATGCCACATGGGCATCCCTGCCAAACACTGACCTCCGAAAAGGCGGCCCCCAGTGGTGATGAATGTATGTCATCTCGATAATCATGCGCGACCCTAGATCTTGCTTGGCGAAAGCACTCTGCCCGAGCCCTGCCTCGAGAGTCATGTGCCCCCAGATGCCGCTCTACGGGAACACCCAGCTCGGCCTTGCCTTGGCATTCGTGCATGACCCAGATGTCACTTCATGAGAGCACCCTGCCCAGTCCCTGCCTCAACGAGCGCGCACTATCCAACGTTGCTCGATCGAGGCACCCTGCTAGATCTCTATCTCAACGTTCGTGCACGACATAAACATTATTCGATGAGAGCACCCTATCCAGTCTCTGTCCCAAGGGTCGTACACCATCAGACACAGCTTAATCGAGGCACCCAGCCTGGGTCCCCGCCTCGATGATCATGTGTCACTTCAGTGTCAACTCGATAAGCGTGCCCTCAGTGCTATTACAGGGACAATGAGCATACTTCACAAGTCCCAGCGCAAGATGAAGCGCCAGGCCCCTGCCTCTATCAATGGGCCCCAAGCTCGTGGATCAAGGTCTAGTGCCGCCCATCAACTACAGCCACAACAGTGCCCCTAGCACTTGACTGCCAGCCACTTCGGTCACAACAGTGCCCTCGGCACCTGACTGTCAAGCACTTCAGTCACAACGGTGCCCCCGGCACCCGACTGCCAGCCACTTCAGCCACAACGGTGCCCCCGGCACCCAATTGCCAGCCACTTTAGTCACAACGGTGCCCCCAGCACCTGACTGTCAAGCACTTTAGTTACAATGGTGCCCCCAGCACCCGACTGCCAGCCACTTCAGGCACAACGGTGCCCCCGGCACCCGATCGCTGAACAACTCAGTCACAACGGTGCCCCCGGCACCTGACTGTCAAGCACTCCAGTCACGACTGTGCCCCCCCGGCACCCGACTGCCAGCCACTCCTATCACAACGGTACCCCTGGCACCCGACTGTCAAGCATTCCAATCACAATGATGCCCCCGGCTCCCGACTGTCAAGCATTCCAGTCACAACGGTGCCCCTGGCACCCGACTGCCAGCCACTCCAGTCATAACGGTGCCCCCGACACCCGACTGCCAACTACACCAATCACATCGGGATCCACAACGCCCAATCGCTCAACAACTGCAGTCCCACCGGGGCCCACGGCACCCGGCGATCCTGAGCTCAACGGCTTTTGGTCGCTCCAGTTATGGCGATGCTCACGCCGTTCGACCACTCAAGTCTCAACAGCGCCCGGCCGCTCCAGCGACAAGTGGTGCCTACGTCGGGTGTGTGTGTGCACCTATGACCGACCTAGTGTGAAAATGCCCAAGACTAGACTTGTGAGGACAAGTCTATGACCGTTCTGATACCACTTGATGTGGCACAGCCCTATGATATTATTGGATGCAATGACGACCCTAGGACCTAGACCAGCAAGCATATAAAGACGATCACGGACTCACGTGAACGGCTCACTCTCACGGCGCAGACGATCCCCCGAAGGTGACCGGGTGATGATGGCGAGGGTCCAAGGCTCGTTCAAAGGGTCTTGGCTCACTTAGGCTGACCCCTAAGGGTGTAGGATTCCCAAATTGAGTGGGGGATGGCACGTCGGGGGCGTGGGTTTGGGGTGGTGCTCTCTCACTTGCCGCGGTGGGCACACTAGAAGTTGTGTGCAAGCTCGGGCTCTTAACTCACCGTCCAACGGGCATTCAAGGCAATACGAGATTAGCAAAATGGTAACCAGCCAAGGGGTAGCAAGTGCTTACCTAACCGGTGTGAAAACACTGATCCCGTTTGGAGACGTGGGCGAGCGGGGAGGCGTGGGTACGCACCCGCACGCCACGGCGGTGACGCTTGACCTGAAAATGAATGAGAATTACAGCACTACTCCTCACGTAGGAGGGGGATCATGGGGTGGGAGTTAAATGATTACATCTAAAACTACCTCCACGCAGGGAGGGGCCTTCAGCCGGTCAAGCGAGGGGAGGGGATGGGCTAGAATCTTGAAGCGCCAGACTCCTTGTCGGTGCTGCCAGGTTCTGGAATTGCAAGACCGCCGGTTGAAGTGTATGCTGCCACGGATGCTCCCGAACTCCAAATGGACCGAGACCAGAGCCAAAGCACTCCTATCTGGCCCAGAAAGATGCCTAAATTTTTTGGGACAACCTTGATCCCGCTGCTAGCTGGTGTAGGTCTTGGAACAGGGTCAGATAGCACTGGTACTGACTGCTCTCAGAATGTTGCTACTGGAAGATGGAGGCGCCACGGGCTGTCCCGAACTCGGATGGAGGCGGGGCTGGTACCGAAACAACTGTGGACGAGTCTTATTTCAGATGAGACTGACGGCAACATCATAAGATGTCGGGGACGATCGTGCTGGCCAGAAAGGTGGAGGTGGGTCCGTTCAAGAATAGAGGAACCAACCTGGCGCAACTTCGGGAGAAAATTCACAACTTCTGATGCCAATTTCCGAATCTCATTCCGCTTCTTGGGGATGATGGAGGACTGGTATAAGTTTCTCTCAGCCAAGTTACACTTCCAGATCTGCCAAGGAGTGGTCGTGGTGGATGATTTTCTAGGGCTCAAGTTCTCTTCCTGGGAGCTCTTGCGCAGTCGGGAAGAATCGCCCTCGCGGACAGCTCTGAGCTCGGATGAAGACGAAACCACCACCCTTGAAAAGCCCTCTGGAAGACCTTTCCATTGATATATGATTTGCCACCATAAACGTTGGGGAGCTGTCGGAGATGCTACAATCTTCAGGGTCCCTACTGCCTGCCTGCGACCAGCTACCAGATCTGCTACCTTGAGTGACCAATAAGGCAAGAAAGGGGGGGCTGTATTGCAAGGGGTGTTGGGTCTCCTAGGTTTCCATCACAATCATTCTGTTATGATTGTGATGATGTGCTGATTGTTTTGATGGTAGCAATTCCAATTCATGGAGCGGCTCATTATAAACCGTTCTATCCTTCAGGTTCCCGCGCAGGGAATTACGGGCAGTTCGATAGCCGCCTCGCATCTCGTGGATGCGGCGAGACCGAGATCTCGGCGAGATCTCGCAAGACGGCAAACCATGATCTGGCTCGATGGAGGCAAGCCGATTTTGCCTTGGGACCGACACATCCCAACCATTTCTACCTCCAATCGCTTCGAGCTTCTTCGACAATTCCGGGAGGAATGAGTGAAATTGAAGAAGCCTGCCGTACCGACGACAAACCAGGGTCCAGTGCAACGACCCAAACCACTTGCTCCCCGATCAAAGTCAGGGGACAACGTAATTGAGGAGCACCAACTCCACCTGAAGAAAATATGGGTCACCAAAGAGGAGGCTCGAATCATAATGCGAGCAATGGCGGAAGGGCCCTTCCGCATGTCGGATCTGCACTAGATGCGGAGCTCGGCAAGCATCGACAGCTCAACATCCCCAAGGTCCACAATCTAGCCCCCACATGGGCAAAAGCGCGGAGGAGCTGGCAAAAAGGTGCGGCCGATCTCTCCGTGGGCCAGTTCAACGCACACAGACGAGGATTGCTCAACCCAGGCCTCCACGTCCCGAGTATCTATTTTTGACAGACTATGGATGGCACCCAAGCCTGACAGACAACCGCTCAGGAAGAAGCGGGTGGTTTAGGTGACCAATGACGCTGTCAAAGTGTTCACCTGTTACACAACTTCCGCCGATAAGCAACCAGAGGATACGTCAGGAGAATTATACCTGCCTCTCCAGTCTTTGAGGAGGTCAAGGCCCGTCTCCCGGGTTCTCGCACAGATGCAACAAACACCGACTGTCGGAATATCTCAGCCTGAGGCCGCTCGGCAAGAAGAGTCCCAAGAAGACATCCATAGTGTTGACGAGGATAGCAATCCAGGGCATGAGGAAGATCTTGGAAGAGAGGCGCAGAACCTTGCGTTGGAAGAGCTCCGACGTGAACATCAAGAGCTTAAGAACCTCTTGCAAGCATTACTGTGTGAAAAGGAGGGTCATGCTCAACCGCAAGTGGTGCCCATTGGGATGGAACAGTAGTCTCCTCCCATTCCAGTCACGGCCAACGCCTCTGTTACTACTCTGAAATTACCAGTGGCGGTGGAATTTGTAATGTCGCAGCATGAAGCCAATGCGTGGTCCTCTGCCACTCTTGCTGCGGAAAGCCTCATGGCGCAAAGGCAGATGATTGAGCGGCTTGTGGAGGCAAAATTTGCTCAATATGGTGAGGGTGTGACTACCGTTGATTTATACAGCGTGCCCTATCTTCTCCACTATCAATTTAAGAAACTTCCGCCTAAGTGCCCGAAGGCGTCGAAATTCCAGAAGTTCAATGGGCAGGGCTCACCACATGAACTCTTGGCCTTTTACATGACGGCTATGGGAAAATTGGCGCTGGAAGAGTCATATCTACTGCGGTACTTCGCCACGTCCTTGACAGGCACCGCCTTCTAGTGGTATTCAAAGTTAAAGCCCAATTCAGTAGCCGATTGGGTTGATATGCAGAAAAAGTTTGTCGTCCGTTTCCAGACGGCCGAACGTAAAATCTCCCTGGCGGAACTCTGCGCCCTCCAACAGAGAAAAGGTGAGACCGCATTAGACTTTATCAAGCGGTAGAGGGACGTCAGCATCTGCTGCGATAATCCTCCAATTCCCGAAGACCGCAATCACCATATATCGCAGGGGTCTATCGACAGAAGTTAATGAAAAGTTTCGGGGTTCAAATATCAGAAGTTTTGACCGGCTAAACACGATGGTGGCAGAGATCGAGATGTTCTTTGCTGATCACCCGGCACATGCTTCTGCCAAAGGTAAATCCTCTAAGGACCGCTTGGCCAGTGGTAAGGAGGTAAATGTCGTGGACTTCTCCCCGACGAATGGAAACAAAGGGGAAGGGAAATCAAAAAGCAATGGCAAGAAGCTCGATGCCAAGGCGAATGTGTCTCTGTTAGCAGAACGTATGAACGCGCCTTATTCCTTCATAAAGGAGCATCCCAAAATGTTCTTTGATTTGTGCATGAAAGAAAAGCTCATCACCTTACCGGATCCGCAGAAGCCCTCAGAGGTGGACACGATAGATGACCCTACTTATTGTGTTTATCACCGAAGGTTGGGCCACATTGTCGGGGACTGTTGTGTCTTCAAGAACATAGCAGAGGAGCTTATCCAAAAAGGCTTGATAAATACCACCACAGCCTCATACTTGGAGTCGACCAAACCGATTGGCTAATGTGGCCTACATGGTGGCAACCGCTTCGCGCTCCGATGCCTCTGAAGTCGGGCCACCAAATCAACAACCCAATGCCGGCCGCGGAGCCGCTCCTTCCTCACTCCCCGAATGTCTGACGCTGCGGAGGGCTATTCGGAAGATCCGAGGGGACATTCGACAACTACAGCTGGAACAAAGGTGTCTGCTGCAATTCTTGGAAAGCATTGATAAGCAGTTGGCCACTTTCCCCTTTAGTCCATTTGCCAGGGGGCTAGCTCCAACCCATATGCGGGAGGCAACTGTATCACCCACTTTCCGAACTCCGCTCAGGGGTTGGCTCTTTGAGGAATCCTCTGATTCATCTGAAGGCGAGGAGCCAGAGAGGCTATATTCTTTCTCTCGTGAGAAAACCCTGCACATCTTCTTCGCGTGCCGGTGAGAAGGCCTATTATTAAACCTCCCGGCATCACCAAGCCAGCAGGCACCAGACGCCGCATTACACTAGGGCTATTGCCCATACCATGAGGTGATAGGCCATATTATCCATGATTATCAACCGTTCAAGGATCTCGCTGAAGACTTGATTAGACGAGGAGTGATTAATATGGGCGGCCTCTTGGTCAACCCGCTGCTGCCGCATGGACGAGAGAGCTTAAATTGCTCCATTAATGTTATACATGCCTCGGCTGCTTTCCAATTCCTGGAGCCGAGGGAAGGAGTTAGTTCCCAACTGCCCCAGTCTACATTGTGGTATCCAGGGTGGCAACCCTCTCATCAGTGCTCTTTCCCCAAGGAGGACATTGAGAAGATTTTCGACAAGCTCCTAGAAGAAGGTCGGGTAATGGCGCGTGATCTATCGTCCTACTACAATGAGACGGCCGAGAGCCATCCCCGCTATTACAAATATCATGCCAGGGTGTCCCACCTCACTGGGGAATGCTCGGAAGTTTGGGATTGCATTGAAGTCCTTATCCAAAAAGGGGAGATTGATGCGCAAGGGAATTCAACGGTGAGGCGGCGTCCTAAAGAGGTCGTTGAGAAGATTCTCCGGCACGCTCGACAGGAGCAGACCAAGCCCACCTCTCAGTAGGTCCAACCAGGCAAGTCTACAGGTGGCGGTAATCCTCAGCCAAACTCTAAAGGCAAGGCTACGTGCGAGGGGTCTAAGGCCCAAAGCCCAAAAAGCCAAGCCGCAGGAGGAGGTTCCAAGTCCCTTGCCAGGCTGAATCAACAGTCAGATAATAAAGGCAAAGCCAAGGTGAGGGACTCTCAAGTCAAATTTCATGTCGAGCCAACAAGGTTGTCAATTGTGGAAAGACCTCAATAGCTTGAACAGGCGAAGTTGCCGATCAAAGCAAAGTCGGTAGAATTACAATGCCCCCAAGGGCCCCACTATGGACTAGCAGAGTTCTAGGAGCTATCGCCCGAGATAATTGCTCAGGCGATCAATGCCACCTTCTAGGTGCAACTGGAGGTGGCCGATTGGACTAGGGTTACTCCCCGAAGGAGCTGTGGGACCAAGGTTCCTAAGGAGCCGGCCCGGAGCAGAAAGCAAAATTTCGGGGGCAAACCAGTCCCACCTCCGGCATGCCAAAAGAATTACAGGAAGAATTTGAAGAGGTGGTTGAAGAAGCAAGCTGAGCAAGCAGCAGCTATGGAAGTCCCCAAGGAGCCAACCCCCTTGCAGCGATTACAAAAGCTTATAGATGGGCTGGAGGAGTATACTCCCCCTCGCCCCACTAGGGTCGTCACTCTGGACAAATACATTCCCTGGGACAAGTTGGGGCTTAAAGCCCGGCTTCGTCAATGGCTCCGGGAGATGGCGGGAGGCTTCCCCAGTTCCTGGTATCGGTATATCGGTATTATCGGTATATCGGTATCTCGAGCTCTGGGTCGTCACATATAAGGTTAATGTGAGTTTTCCATAAACTCATACTGAGGTCGAAGCTAGTTTGCATACTGCATTTCTTCATGAATTGAGGCCGACATCAGTAGTCACTAAGGTCGAAGCTAGTATGCATTCTTATACACATAAGGTTGGTGCATGTTTTGTTTATGGCAGAATAACGTCTATGCATTACACTGTAGCAAGTCAGCGCAAATTTGCCTTGTGCTAAACAAGGTCTGTGCACGTTTCTGTCTCATGCACACAAGGTCGGTGAAAATTTGCCTCATGCATACACATGGTCAGTGCATGTTTTTGTCTAAGGCATATGCACGGTCTGTGCATGTCTTGGCATATAACCCATATAGGTCCGTGCATGATTTCTATTTAGCACATATTGGTATATGCACTTTCTTGTCTGTGGTTATATAAGGTCGGTGCATGTTTCTTATACTACATTCCATGATCAGTGCACACTTTGATCTAGGATGCTTAAGTCTGTACAAATGTGCTAGCTATAGCACATGAGGTCTATCACAAGATTCAAAGGTGCTTGATGAAATTCCCTCTACTTTACTGACATTGACTTAAGCGTATCTCATCTCCTGCTCGTGATAGTTAAGTGAGGCACGTGGTCCAAGGTTCTACTAAGCTCAAGTGGGATATCAGAACTAATTATTGGGGCATGTGATCCAAGGTAGACCGTCCCAGAAAGAAGGTGACACGTGGTCACCCTTCACCCACAAGATCTAACATGTGGATCACCACTCCATCTGCACCTGACGCGTGGCTTCTCTGGAAAAGGCGGGAACGAGCCCTCTACATGGAGGAGGCATGAGCTCATGGGACCCTAGCATGAACCATTATAAAAAGGCCTCTCCCACGATCAAAAAGAATAGGAGAACAACGAAGAGGAGCAGAGGGATCTTTGAGAGCTAGAGAAGTTGAGAGAAGAGTCTGAGTTAGAGTGCAGAGTGAGAGAGGCTTGCAGAACAAGTAAAGAAGAGGAGAGGAGAGTGAAGCAGCAAAAGAAAGGTCAGAAAAGAGGAGAGCATTTCATGAGAGCCCGTGAAATCATACAGGAGGGTGTTCTGAGAGAAAAGTAGAGTGTCGTAGTTGGGAGAGTGAGGCTTCTGCTTGTGTTTCTGGCTTCTGGTTCAAAACCAAGCCAGTCTGCTCCAATTGGAGCTACATTATTTTGCTTCTATTTTTCAGTCCCGTTTTCATTTTTCGTTACGAAACCTTGTTTCTCAAGCTATTAGTTAGCGGCTGCTGCAAGCTGTAGTGCCCAGTGTCAGAGGAGGATTCCTTTGGGAAGCTTAAGCTATAAGGCTCAGCGGATGTTGGGAAGTTTTCCCCGAAGCTGTGGATCAGCAAGTTAGAAGCTGTGAATCAGCAGTGAAGCCACACTTGGGTTAAGTGTGGGGTGGACGTAGATCTCTGCAAGAGATAGAACCACCTAAAAATCGCTTGTCTCGTGTGCAATTGTTTCTTGGCCATGTGCATTTCACATTTCACTCTACTTCACGCTAGATGAATGTCTAGGACCGATTGAGAACTGATTAATTTCAATTGTTCTATTCTGGAATATTTTGATTATCAATAAAATAGAAGTTAAATTTGAGTAAATACTTGTGCAATTGCATCTTATGTGTGATTGTCTTGCACTCTGATTATTTCTTACTTGCGAGAGGCTTACCATGCCGGCTGTTCACATTCTCCCCAAGTGAGTCTTCCGCTGTAAATAAAGGCTCGGGACGTGACAGTGGCCGTCCATGGGGGGTGCGAGCGACGATGGCGAATTGCAGGTGCTTGCAGGAGAGCTGGATCTCCTTCATGCTGAAGAAGGCAGTCGGCTCACCCGCAGCAGTGGAGGCCAGACCATGGGCGACGATGGGACAAGCCAGGGGCAAGAGGGAGCGCAGCAGGACATTGGCAAAGGAGGATGGGGTGGTGGGTGGCTACAGACCGGCGGTGGGGGATGCCTGAGTAGGAGGAAGGGGAGGAGGGTCAACGAGGGTGGTAGGTGAAGCAAGGGGAGGGACATCGCCGGCAGGAGGATGAGGGGGCGGAGTTGCTGGGGAGGCCACGGGAGCACACAACCCACCGGCATTCGCAGGTTCAGGAGGGGGAGCAAGAGCTGTGGGTAAGGCAGTGAGAGAGGAGGAGCAAGAGACAGGCGCCTCAGCCAGAGGAGGGCCCATAGGTGAGCCGCCGTAAGGCAAAGTAGAGGCGGACGCTAGTAACAGGGGATCTACGCCAGGAGGAGTGAAGTCCTGAGCACCACAATGGACACTAGCAAGTAGGGGCAGGGAGGCAGGTGGGAGCGAGAGGGGGCCTTGGATGACTACCGGATAAGGAGGCAGAGCCGAGGACTCTGGAGCAGTAGGGATTGCCCCCGACGTAGCTGGTGACGGACTGGAGCAGCACGCGGCAGGCGACGAACCTCCCGAAGCTGAAGCAAGGGAAGGAGAGCCGCAACCAGAGGCAGTGACGGTCGACGGTGAGTGGGCAGAAATTAGCGACAGGAGGCCCGAGGCATAGGTGGCGGACAAATAAGAAGCACCGCAAGGTAGGGGAGGGAGGCCAACAAAGGAGGTCAAAGGAGGGGAGCCCAAATGCAAAAATAGAGCATCATTTTTACTCATCGTCCCATCAAGGGAAGGAGGCGTGGAGGCCAAATATGGTTCCACACAAGGTGCTGCGTGAGTAGGCGAAGTGACAGGACCTATCAACGGACGGGAGGGGTCAACTATGGGAGTAGTAGACGATGCAACTCCCGCCAACGGTTGCATGCTAGGGAAGACATGAACGTGTCGACCATGGGATGGCACCGCTGGGAGAGGAAACTCATCGCTGACGGAGGGCAGGGAGGGGGATGACCTGGCAAGCAGAGGCCCACGGCCAAGGAGCTGGGCCTTAGCACCGAGCGTAAGCACCTGAGAGGGAGGCGGGGGCACAACTGGGCTGATAGGGTGACGAGAGACAAGATGGTGGGCATCCTCGATGGTGGACGAGGAGAAGCCCCTGGGAGGATGAGTAGCGGTCGAAGGAGGGACTGGAGGGAGGAGAGCCCCAGACATAGAGCTGGAGGCGCCATCTTCCATGGAAGAAGCAGCAGGGGACGAGTTGGAGGTAGCTTCCGTACAATCTATCCCAGCAGCGGAGAAGAAGTCCACGACGGCAGGGATGCGGCAGTCGCCAGCAGTAGGACCCTGGGCCGAGGGGGATAAGGACGGTGAGGACGGGTCGAGGATCGTGGGCCGGTGGCACGTGGAAGCTCGGGGGCGTGCTCGTGAACTGGCGAGGGTTTCTATGCATTTACTTCATGGATCGGCGTCCACGGCGCGTCGTTTCTTCGGTGAAGGTAGGGGGACAGATCCTTAACCTGCGTACTTCATTTTTCGCGAGTTTCGTAGGCCGTGGTGAGCCGAGCGGGAGTATTAGGGGATTTTGGGAAAAATCTATTTTTTTGGGGTTGTGAGCCAATCTACCGTTTCTCCGCATTTTTGGCCGATCCGAGGTCGTAGAATCATGTCTAGGGCTATTGGGGAGCTTCCCCCTTGATTTTCCCCTCTCCTGTAGAGGTATGGGGGCGTGGTTGGCATTTTTGGGTCTTGTTCATCGTTTCGCCATCGGGACGACATAACGGTCATTCCAGAGGCCGTTATAGTCATAACACGCCCAGGTAGGCACGTTATGCTTCGCGTGATTTGAGTCCGATCTTTGTGGGTTTAACGGTCCCTCGACTGACCGCCATGTTAGACATGACGCGTCGATTCTGGTGCGTTATGGTTTTCTGACTGTTGGTTTTTGACCGTTGGGGGCCCTGGTTACATAACACGCCTGTAGAGGTCCGTTATGTAATATGGCGCCCCAGGGGAGGTGCGTTATGCTTAACGCCCCTGCCCTCCACTTAACGCACCTGAGCTGGTCCGTTAAGGCCTATAACGCCCCTAGAGGAGTGCGTTATAGTCTGTTTCACTCCGTGACATAACGCACTATGTCTGGTCCGTTATGTACATAACGCCCCTAGAGGAGTGCGTTATGTTCACTTTTGTGGCTTGGGGCTTAGCACACTTTTGTCGGTCCGTTAAGCACTATAACGTCCCTGGGCAGGCGTGTTATAGTCTATTTTTCGTTGGGAGTGACAGACGGTTAAGTTAGACCGTCCATTCTCCCCCGCACGATTGTGAGTCGGTCGTGCATCCGTTAGTGGCCAATGATGGACCGTTCATCGTCTGAGGCCTAGCCGGTGATTTTTCGTGCCGATTCGAGTCTCGGGTGAGCAGACCTCGATTCACATGCTGACCCATGATCCGACTGATGCTGGACATCATGTGGGGACCAGACGTGGGGCACCGTGAGGGGTCCTGAGATGTGGCGTTTTCGACTTACGTCACCATGAGTCGGTGTTGTACGAGAAGCGATCTTTGTAGTCGTTTACTTTCAGAGTCGGTTTCCGTGACTTGAGAGTGTATTCCGTGACTTGAGAGTGTACCTTCCAGTGACATGTCTACTAGTCGTAGCTTACTACGCACCCGTGTGCGGACCCACCCGGGAGTGGTGGAGAGCTTGACCTGAGTTAGACGATTTTTAGGTTGGTCTCCGTGGGCCCGTTGCCTTTGTCACCAGAGTCCGGTGGGGGGGAAAACTAGCTAGAGGACCCGACCTAGAGCAGATGGTTTGTGTGTGCACATGTAGTTAAGGGCTTAGGAGACGCGCTGACGAGCGTGACCCCAACTAGTCCTTATTGTGGTACTTGTGCATGCCTGAGTCTCGCGCCCGGGAGGCTGCAGCTAGACACTTGTGACGCGGTGTAAGACGTCAGGGGACGCATCCGGTCATTCTTCTAGTGGGTAGTGCTCCTGTCTACCCCGGCGACGCCCCGTCTTCACTACGCCCTCCAGTGGACCGAGGAGGCCTCGCTGCTGTCCCTGTAACCAGCCTGCAGCAGAAGTCGAGCTTGCAGAGGCTAGCCCGGCATCCACGGTGCAAACCAGCCGAAGCTTCCTTCTGTGGAGTTGTACTTCGTCGAGTCATTTTCGTTCCAGAAGTGGTCCAGTGGTGATCCGACATCAGCACCATTCGTGCCACCTATTCTCGTACGACTACGCCCAACTCAGGTGTGAACCTGAGCTCCACTTGGCAGCAGCTCCACAGCCCGCCCCTACATGATTCAGCCAGAGCTCTCTTCACGAGAGTTCTGATTCTCCGGAGTGCCGACGCGCCCGAGGTGGTCCCACCTACTTTCAACATCGTCTCTGTCCGTGGCATCCGATCACCCCCAGGCACGCCAGACCCGGATCCCCTATTCGCCCAAGATGAGCTGTAGTCAAGTCAGCCCGACACCCCTTCTTCCTGTCCATTTCAGGTCTTAGCGCCTTCATGAAAGTTGCAGTCCTCGACGAAAGGAAACCAACGCAAGTGGTTTCGTCACATTCCAACATCAGCACTTGGAGTTCTACCCCATTCTTCGATGTCCTATCCTACTGCTCACCCAGAAATCAGACGCTGGCCGTCCCTGTGACCACGCCCGGTGTGTTGATCAGACAGCCGCCCCCTTCTGAGGCCTCGTAGATCTCCCAGTCAGCAACGCCCCTAGACTATTCCCACCACGTTTGAAGTTCGGCAGTGCCCGTACCAGCCGTCACACCACTTCTGTGCCGACCAGTCCAGCCGATCAGAACCACGCCGGCCTACTACTATGACCGCCGCTCCCACCCAGCGCCGTCAGCTCGACACCAGACTTTCAGGCATCCGTCAGCATCCTTCGGTCTTCATCCAGGAGGTGGCTGCGTCTTGAGTGGCCACTACAACTCGGTGCACGGTCATTAGCTTGCTTCCCCTCCCCGTGATCCCCCCCTCCTGCGCGAGGGTAGTAGTGTGTAATCGGTCTCCCCCACCCCGTGAACCCCCCTCCCTACGTGGAGCGTAGTGCATGTATTAGCAGGGACGTCACCAAGCTTCCTCGACGCAGTGTGTCCACCGGGTGCGCACACTCCCCGGCTCACCATCGTCTCCGATCGGAGCCGATCCTTCGGACGGCTAGGTTCGTGCGTTCGCCACTCCACCTGCTTGATTAGTATTAGCTCCGACTGCCGTGTCGCGTGAGGAGTGCCCGGCCCAAATTCCACGATACGAGAGTTCTTACTGCCGGTGAGTGAGTGCACACCAGAACCAATCCCCTAGGTATCTGTCCGCCTGGTTGAAACCGGCGCCTATCACTTGCCCTCGGGTGGGTCACCACCACCCTCTGCGCTACTCGGCCCGTGTCTGACCCCGTCACGAGCCACAGCTCACCGAATCGTCACTACGTGCCCTGAGTGGAGTTCGTCACGTGCATGATTGTTAGCTTCATCATTGGATGACTTGCACTCAGTTGATTGCTGGCTTAGGGTCCCGCGTCTCGACTGGGTTCGTCCCACGTCATTCCCCCTCTCCTCTCCTCCTCCCAACCCAAATTCACAGCTCTCCCACCCTCCACCTGCTAGACCCCCTTCCAGCCCCCATACTCCCGTATCGGGTTATCGGTATCATGAGCTCTCAGTTGATAGTGGCGGTAATTCGATATCTAGTATCAGGTTATCGGTATTATGGACTCTGGGTCGTTACAGTTGGTATCAGAGCGGAGTTGGAGGATTGTATCAAAAATTGAAATCTGTGTTGGTCCATAGCAAGTCCCTTTTTGAGTCGTTCGTTGCTGGCTTAGGATGTTTCTTACGATGCTAATATGTTTTCCGTTGTCGTATTTTCCTAGATTCAAGATGCCGCCTCGAAGGCGTAGAACCCGAGTTCCTCGGAATGAGACTAGTGGTTCAGCTGCTCCTGCTGTACCGGTTCCTGCCCAGGCTGTACCTGCACCTGATCCGCCTGCGGAGTTACCCGGTGGTCGTGGACGGGCACTGAAAGAATTCTTGCTATTCCATCCACCGACTTTCGAGGGTCAATCTGATCCCGAGGCAGCGAGGGAATGGTTGGATGCTACCGATCACGTTTTCCAATGTATGGAGTGCGTCGAGGATGAACAGGTTATGCTGGCTTCTTTTCAACTTCACGGTACTGCACGCACATGGTGGACCTCAGAATGGGAAGTCGCCTTCCGTTCTCGTCCGCTTCGACAAATCACTTGGGCTGAGTTTGTTACTGTATTTGAGCGTGTTTATACTCCAGTTTGTCTGAAGTTAGCCAAGATGTATCAGTTTCTAGAGCTGACACAGGGTGACATGTCGGTGCTGTAATATCGCGATAAATTCATTGAGTTGGGCTGATATGCACCACATATTTTTGCCGATGAGACTGTGAGGACTCAGCAGTTTTTGCGCGGACTGAGAGCAGAGTTGAGTTTGCCGTTGTTCACTACATGTGTTTCTGATCTAGATGCCGCTTATCAAGCTGCTGTCGCACTGGAGTTGGAGTTGGCGAGGACTCGAGGTTTTGCTCAGACTGGGATGGTGTCGTCGGTCGTGCCACATCAGCCGCCGCACCAGTCATCTGCTTCAGGAGTTTCTCCCGCCTTTTCTCCTGTCGATAGTGCTCCTTCCCAGCAATCTCAGGGCAGAGGTTTTCATCATAAGAAGAAGAGGAAGAGGTTTGATCATTCGATGTTTTCTGAGCCGAGTCAGCAATCGAGTTCGTTTGTTCGGCCGCGTTCAGACTCCGTTGCGTTTCAGTCGAGGATGTGTTCTAGATGTGGAGGCAGTCATCCGGGTGTGCCGTGTTCCCTGCCAGTTGTATGCTATCGTTGTGATCAATCGGGGCACATTTCCTGTAACTGTCCGTTGAGGCAGCAGACGGTGCAGTTCATTCAGGCTTCGCAGTCGTAGCAGCCGCAGTTCCGTCTTTCGCCGCCGCCTCAGCCTTCTCAACCGACTCAACCAGTCCTACCGTTTCGACCGCCAGTTCCTACACCTTCTCAGCAGTCGTCTGCCACTACTCATCTGTCGAGAGCCAGAGTTACACATATCACTCGTGCGGAAGCATTGGCGTCTAATCTAATTGAAGGTATGGTTTTGATTTATCATCGCACAACGCACGTTCTTTTCGATTCAGGTGCGACGCATTCTTTTATTTCTAAAGATTTTATTGCTCGTATCGAGAGACCGGTGAATAAAATTTCCTGTGATATGCTCGTGGAGTTGCCATCTGGTGATTTTATGTCTACCCAAATGAAACAAAATGAGGAGATCGAGGTTCTCGACCTTGAAGATGATATTCCAGACTTTGTCGACCTTCAGCCAGTGCCCCCGGAGATAGAAGACAGAGGCCAAGCTACGGTCGATGAGCTGATAGAAGTCAACCTAGGAGATGAGGATGACCCTAGGCCGACCTTCCTCAGTGCCCAGTTGTCTTCTAAAGAACAAAAGCTGTATGTCCAGCTACTACAAGAATACCAGGATTGCTTCACCTAGACTAACAAGGAAATGCCAGGACTCAGCCCTGCAGTCTCATAACATGAAATAGCCATAAGCCCTGAAGCTGAGCCAGTGAAGTAGCCGTCACGGTGCATGAGGCCAGAGCTCATCAAGCAAATATGCAAAGAAGTGGACAAGCTCATTGATTTTGGTTTTGTCGAAGAAAATCAATACACCACATGGCTAGCTAATATTGTGCCCATGGAGAAGAAGAATGGGCAGATCTGGATATGTGTTGACTTTTGAGATCTGCATAAAGCCTAACCTAAAGATGACTTTTCGGTTCCAATAACGGAGGTCATGATTGATGCCACAACCGGCCACGAAGCCTTATCATTTATGGATGGGTCATCTGGCTACAACCAAATATGGATCACGGAACATGATCGGGTCCACACTCCCTTTCGGACTCCCAAGGGCATTGATCACTACAAGAGGATGTCGTTCGGATTGAAGAACGCCGGTGTAACTTATCAGCGGGTGATGACCAGAATATTTGATGAGCTACTCTACCACAAGGTCGAGTGCTATATAGATGACCTGGTAGTTAAGACCAGAAAGAAAGAAGACCATCTGCAGGACCTCTGAGTTGTATTTCAGAGGCTAAGACAGTATGAACTAAAGATGAACCGTATAAAGTGCACATTCGGAGAGTCGAGTGGAAAGTTCTTGGGATTCATTGTCAGATATCGGGGAATCGAAATAGACCCTGAAAAGAACAAGGCAATCTAGGAGTTACCCCCACCGAGGAACCTCTCCGAGTTGAGATCTCTATAAGGCTGCCTGGCATACATCCGACGGTTTATATCCAACTTGTCGGGACGTTGTCATCCCTTTCACAAGTTGATGATGAAAGACGTTCCCTTTTATTGGGACGAAGAATGCTAGATAGCCTTTGACAAGCTGAAAGACTATTTGAAGACTCCTCCAGTGCTCGGTGGACTGGTAAAAGGACGATCGCTGGTCCTGTACATAGCAGCCACATACAACTCCCTGGGGGTAATGCTAGCCCAAAACAATGAAGAAGGGAAGGAACAAGCCCTCTACTACCTCAATCGAAGATTGGTTAGAACTAAGGAGAAGTACACCTATATTGAGAAAATCTGCTTGGCGCTAGTCTTCATAGTCAAGAAACTCCGACACTACATGTTGTCGCATGAAATCAGGCTGATCTCCAAGGCGTATCTGCTTAAATATATCATGTCCCAATCGGTGCTCAAGGGCTGCTTAGGCAAATGGGCGGTGATCCTTATGGAGTTTGATATCTCCTATGTGCCGTAAAAGGATGTTAAAGGTCAAGCCATCGTAGACTTCTTTGCTGAGCACCCAGTACTAGAGGATTGTCTGTTGGAACTAGAGCTCCCTGAAGATGAAACCTTGGAAGTCAGTCAAGTGCTCTCTTTCTCACTCTCTCACCTCTCTTTCTCCCCTCTCTTCTCTGGCGGCCGACGGAGCGAGGCGGGGGCGAGGCGAAGGCGGCGCGGGGGTGAGGAAGGCGAGGATGGGTCGAGGATCGAGGGCCGGTGGCACATGGAAGCTCGGGGGGCGCTCGTGAACCGGTGAGGGTTTCTACGTGTTTTCTTCGTGGATCGACGTCCACGGCGTGTCGTTTCTTCGGTGGAGGTAGGGGGACGGATCTTTAACCTCTGTACTTCATTTTCCGCGAGTTTCGTAGGCCGTGGTGAGCCGAGCGGGCGTCTTTGAGGATTTGGGGAAAAATTCATATTTTTGGGGTTGTGAGCTGATCTAGTGATTCGTTGCATTTTTGGCCGATCCGAGGCCATAGAATCATGCCTAGGGCCATTGGGGAGCTTCTCCCTTGATTTCCCCCTCTCTAGTGGAGATACGGGGGCGTGGTTGGCATTTTTAGAATGTGTTCACCGTTTCACCGTCGGACCGTCATAGCGATCGTACCAGAGACCGCTATGTGCATAACACGCCTAGGCAGGTGCGTTATACTTCGCAGGTTTTATGTCTGGGTTTTGAGGGCATAACGGTCACTCGACTGACAGCTATGTCAGGCATAACCCCCCAGGGCCGGTGCATTATGGTTTTCGACCGTTGGTTTTTGACCGTTAGTTTTGACCGTTGGGGTCCTAGTCACATAACGCACCTGGAGAGGCCCGTTATGTACCATAGCGCCCCAGGGAAGGTGTGTTATGCTTAACACCCTTGCCTTCCGCTTAACGTGTCAGAGCTGATCCGTTAAGGCCCATAACGCCCCTTGAGGAGTGCGTTATGGTTTACTTTGCTCCGAGACATAATGCACCATGTCTGGTCCGTTATGTACATAACGCCCATGGAGGAGTGCGTTATGTTCGCTTTCATGACTTAGGGCTTAACGCACCTCTGTTGGTCCGTTAAGCACTATAACGCGCCATAACGCCCCTGGGCAGGCGCGTTATGGTCTATTTTTCGTTGGGAGTGACGGACGGCTAGGTGGGACTGTCCATTCTCCCTCGCACGTCTATAAGTAAGCCGTGCATCTGTGAGTGGTCAATGATGGACCGTTCATCGTCTGAGGCCTAGCCGGTAGGTTTTCATGCCGATTCGAGTCCCGGGTGAGTAGACCTCGATCCACGTGCTGACCTGTGGTCTGACTGATGCTCGGCATCATGTGGGGACCAGGTGTGGGACGCCGTGAGGGGTCCCGAGATGTGACGACTTTGGCATGTGTCACCGTGAGTCGGTGTTGGTACGAGGGGCGGTCCCCTAGACTCTGTCTGGTTCAGACGTTATTTTTCGTTGATTGGAGAGTCTACCTCTCAGTGACCGTTTGAGTGTTGTATTGGACTCCAGTAGACCCGGTTGTGAACCAGTGGTCGACTTTCGGTCTCGTGAGTGTCTCAGACACCCCGGAGGTTCCGTGGTCGTGTTTTGAGGTGTCCATGGATTCCATGTTACCGTGATTTGGACCTAGGGATTAGGCCCGATTGACGGCTCAGTGCTGTCGTGTGCAACAATCTTGACCCCGAGTCTCGTGACTCAAGGACGGTTGAGTTTTGTAGGTCTAGTGGGCTGTCCAGAGTCAGGTGGCCTCTATCTCCAACTTTTATTTTATTATCTTAGCCTGAAAATGCCTAATTATCCCCAAATTCGAGCTAAGACCCTGGGTGCTCTATAAATAGACCCTAGAGGCTCAGCTTGAAAGGGGGGAGATCAAGGATCGACGGCGAAGCTCTGTCGAATTGTCAAGTGATCCTAGCACAGGGGGGAGACCTTCTACGTCCCTACAGGCCTCCGGTTCAAGGGAGTAGTCCATTTGTCGCATCGTCTGTCGTCAGTCCCCTCAGTCTTTTCGTCGTTGCATGCATGCTGTCTCCTCACCGCCATTCTCTTCTTTCATCCTTATTGTCATTTTCACACACCCACCCACGTTTTTGGCACCCCTAAGAGTTTAAAAACCTCCAGGTGAACCCCCATTCATGTCAGTAACCATCCAACACGAGGCCCACTCTTTCTGGCCGATCGGAGAGAGTGGAGGTTGAAGTCCCACGACTTTCGAGGAAGGTGGAGTGGAGCGGTTGATTGTCATCCATCCAAGGCGTTGAGCGGCTACTTGTTGACCATCCATCCTCATCCTGCGGCTAATCCAGAACCGTCCCACTACTAGCGTGCTTCATCCCGCGTTTTATTCTAGAACTGGTATGCGGCCTACAAAGAGCCGCACAACTCATAGGTGATTTATCATCGGCTGCTCATCCTCTCAGCGCTAAGCAAAGGTGAGTGTCTCTCCTCCTTTCTTAAGACACGGCGTGTCCATCGCGTCTGGGGTCTTGAGTGGCGATCACACAGGTCCTGTCTTCACCTTACTCTTTTGGTTTTGTCGATTCTTTCATGCTTCCCTAGTTGGGAGGAGTAAAAGGTGATCTCCTTTCATTGCCCGCATTTTGAAAAGGAAGAGCCATTTTTCTGATCAACAGACTTTCTGGTGATCACGGTGGGACACCTAGTGCCTATCGTGTTGGTATTTGCTGACCCCCCCTCTCCATTCTTTTGCGTTGTTAGTCTCCGTTCTTGTCAGGGGGTCATAGGTTGTTGGCTGGCATTTGACGGTTCTGTTCCCTGGCAGTTGTGTGGTCCTCTGAGGGCCGCCTGATTATTAGTATGGATCGAGGTCGACCTCCCTTCAGCATCCTCGGTCGCGATCGCTCTGTGACCTTGTTGTCTCCTGCGGCCGACAAGCACCCGTGCTTCACTTCTGTGGCCAACAGTCGACCGCCTGTCTTCCTGGCACAGGTACGTACCCCCATTTGCATTGTTCGATCTACGATTGTGTCAGGGTCGCTCTTGGACATGCCCGGCTTGTGACAGGCTGCCCACCCAGGTACGCTCACTAGTGGCTCAGTTATTTGTTTAGTATTGCCTGCTCGTTTCATCTTTGTTTTGCACTTATCGTCACCCCTTGCTATTGGATGGTTCACCACGAACCACCTAACCCCCTTGGCGGTCTTCATTAGACCACATATCTGTGCTACAGTGCACCCGAGCCTTGATTATGTTGCCATGTTACATTTGTTCCATGCTATTGGGTGTTGATCTCTCCTGAGTTTATTTACTATTGCGTGATTGCCATATTCATTTATTCATACATGTTTTGATCATTGATTGCTAGATCTAGGCTAGACTCTTGCATGCACTCCGGTGCGCATAGGATCATATTATTCCATCAGTAGTTGCATTCCGTGTTGGATATATGCTGTTTTGATGATGTTTGACTATGACTCATTAATGAGTCCTATTTGCATTTGATGATGTCAACAGTATTGCATTTCATGACATTGTAAGCAAAGATTAAGAAATCAAGAATGGCACAGAAAATGAGGTAATTGGCTGTACAAAAACTGATGCAAGAGGCTACACAGAAATCAAGGCTGAATTAAAACTATAGCAAGAACCCTCCAAGTTGAAAGAGAAACTCAAGATACATGGTAGCACAGAAAATGAGGCAACAGAATGCACAAAAATCAAGGCAGATGATATTGCAAGAGGCTGCATAGAAATCAAGGCTGCTGGCAACACAGAATTCAAGGCAATAGGTTTCAAAGAATCCCATACAGTCAGGACAGTGCAGCAGAGGAAAGTCGATGCTACCTCAGTCTCAGAAAGACTAAGGTCGGTTCACATGCAAGCCAAGTCGGTGCACATTACTGCTCACACAAGGCTAAGGTCGGTGCACATTACTGTTCACACAAGGCTATGGTCGGTGCACATTATTGTTCACACAAGGCTAAGGTTGGTGCACATTACTGTTCACACAAGACCAAGGTCGGTGCACAATACTATTCACACAAGGCTAAGGTCGGTGCACATTACTATTCACACAAGACTAAGGTTGGTGCACATGCAAGCCAAGTCGGTGCACATTACTATTTACACAAGGCTAAGGTCGGTGCACATTACTGTTCACACAAGACTAAGGTCGGTGTACATGCAAGCCAAGTCGATGCACATTACTGTTCACACAAGACTAAGGTCGGTGCACATGCAAGCTAAGGTCGGTGCACATCACTGTTCACACAAACAAAGTCGGTGCACGTTCAAGACCAGCGCAAGACAAGGTCAGTGCAACTTTTCTTATGTGACAGATAAGGTCCGTGCATGCTTCCCCAGCACAAGACTAAGGTCGGTGCATGCTTTGCCTTCAACACTGCCAAGGTCGGTGCACGTTTTGCCTTATGCCATATAAGGTCGGTGCACATTTACTGTGTAGCCTACAAGGTCTGTGCACATACACAAACGAAGGTCAGTGCATGTTTGCCTTCAACGTGTCAAGGTCGGTGCATGGTTTTGCCCTTACTCTACAAGGTCTGTGCATACCTTCAGCCTAAGAAGAATGAAGTGTTTGAGGAAATGCCTCAGTGAGTGGCCTCTAAGCCTATTTGTAGCAAACCTGTGGTCTTCTCAGAAAAGTATCCAGAGAGCAAAAATAGGAACTGCTAGTGCCCTAAATCACATCTTTTGAGGTCTAAAAAGGTGTCCCTGGTCAGTCAACCTTCCTGCCATCATTAACCTACTATATCAGTCCTTTTGGTCAGTGGAAAAGTAAACTACCATTTTTGGGAAAAGTCATCTTTCCTGGTACATAACTTTTTGCTTCCACCCAATCAGCTGCTCTATCTCTGAACTTGCATAGGACAAAGGGATGTCCTTTACTGCCCAGCCTGTAGAAAGGAAGATATTGCAGATCTTACTTGGGAGCTTCTTCTCACATATCTCTTTGGCCAATCAGAGACTGCTAAGGACCACTTGGGGCTATAAATAGAACCCCATTCTTGAAAGAAGCTACTGCTGCCACCTAGAGGAAGTGCCATAGACTTGAGCATCCACCCCATATGAAAACATAAAGATACACATGAGGCTGTAATAAAATATCATTTTCATTATGAGGAGAAGAAGTTACAAAATCGACCCTCAAGGGAGGCGTGTACAAGAGGATGACATCTATGGACGCTGAAATATATCTTCAAAATCCAGGAGGCCTACATATGGAGCGGAGCCTAGTTCATGCAGGTGAGCCTCCTCCTCCTGGAGCCGGATGGATTCGTCCCGAAGAGATGCCATTTGCCCCTCCAACAGAGCTATTTCTTCAGCAAATTATGGCCGGGTGGTCCTCACCCGCGGCAGCTCAGCCCGGAGGTCATTCAACTCCGCTTCAAGTATGCCTATCCGGTCATGTATGAGTCACTCCCGCTCAGTCAGAGCCTCCAGCTGGCCTTGGCGCTCCTGAAGGGCAGAATTTATCTTCCCTAGCTTGGACTTGCACTCTGCTTTCTACAACTTCAAAGCCACCAGCCTGTCAGTTGAAACACGCGCCAAGAAATCCCAGCGGTGCATAAATTTTAGCAGCAACAAGACGCGCTGGGCCCATGTTTTCAAGGGACAGCCCATCGCCTGCAGGCCAGCAGTGAAACGGTTGGCTATCTCTTTCAGCTGTAGATAAGTCAACCCAGGCTGAGATTCCACCAATTGGCGCAGCATATCTAAGTTCTGCCAAACAAAGCTCTCGGAGGAAGTAAAGCCGAGGGAAACAGATGGGGCTACTTCAAAAGTCACCTCGCCGTCAATGTCTGCCCACAATGCGACGTCCGGCTGAGAGGAAGAAGATGGGAGATCTGTCGGAAGGTCTGATTGAATTTTCTCTGTAACTTCTTGCAGAGCCGAAGACTCTTCCACCGCCTCTTCCTCAGGGGCTACTACTTGAACACTCATAGGAGGAGATCTGGTGAGTGCTGGAGCTATCTCTTCATGGGTCTCCGACATGGCAGTTGCTTCGGGGCTGATTGTCGGTGATAAATCGATTCCTGCGATGTTTGCCTCCTGCTCGGCCACTTCTTCTGCAACAGCTACATCTTTCAATAATAAAGCCCCAGGGGCCATGGCTGGAGGCGACAGAGGTTTAGTTTCAATGGACGCTACTGTAGGGACCGTAGACTCAGCTGCAACGGTCATCACCGCAGCTGGTACAAATGCAGAACCTCTAGCCAGGTCTACCTCGGCCCTCAAATCTGAAACCCTGATGGGAATGGAGCTGTCTCCTGAAGTGCTCAAGTCCAATGATGCCAGGTCTGTAGAAAACTGTATCCTTACTGGCACGAGATGAATTATCTCCGAAGTTCTCACACAAACTACTGGCAAGGCAGCACTGGTGGCCAAGGCTTCAGATGAAACAGCCTCAAAAGTGGCGGTCGTCACTAGGTCGGTCATGATAGGCTCCTGAGAATAAACCAAGGCAGCAGTAAGCAATGAAAGAAAAAAAAAGGGTGAAACAGTGAGATAAAATGGACTTACGGTCAATGAAAGGTCCACACCCTCAAAGGAATGCAGGGGGGATGAGAACTCTACAGCCGAGGCAATGAAGGGAGGAGTTATGTTCGTTTCTGTGTCAAGCCCGGCGAACTCTCCTTGCAACTCCTCCTCAGAAGATATCACCAGTAGTTTCGGAGGTGAGAACGGTGGAAGAGTTTTAATCGGCGGCTAAAGAGATGCTGACCGGTCTTGTTGATGATGACAATGGTCAGAATTAGTTTGTTCATCGACATTGGTTAAATGTCGAAGCAAAGGGGGCTTTTCATTAACGAGGACAAAAGGTCCATGTTAAGGGAAGCTGACCAGTCTTGCCGATGATGACGAGGGTCAGGACTGATTTATTCATCGACATTGGCTAAACGTCGAAGCAAAGATATGTTCGTTCATTAACAGGGATGAAAGGTCCAAATCAAGGGAAAGGATGACTGATCTCGTCGATGATGACAAGGATCCAACATGATTTGATCATCGATATTGGTTAAATGTTGAAGCAAATGTATGTTTGTTCATTAACAAGGATGAAAGGTCCAAGTTAAGGGAAGAGTTGACCGATCTTGTCGATGACGACAAGAGTCAGGACTGGTTTGTTCATTGACATTGGCTAAATGTCAAAGCAAAGATAATTTTGTTCATTAACAAGAATGAAAGGTCCAAGTTAAGGAAAAGTCAACCGGTCTTGCTGATGAAGACAAGGGTCGAACGGTTTGTTCATCGACATTGGTTAAATGTCGAAGCAAAGATAGATTTGTTCATTAACAAGGACGAAAGGTCCACGTTAAGGGAAAGTCAACCAGTCTTACCGATGATGACAAGGGTCGAATGGTTTGTTCATTGACATTGGTTAAATGTTGAAGCAAAGATACGTTTGTTCATTAACAAGGATGAAAGGTCCAAGTTAAGGGAAAGTCAACTGATCTTGTCAATGATGACAAGGGTAGAACGGTTTGTTCATCGACATTGGTTAAATGTCGAAGCAAAGATACGTTTGTTCATTAACAAGGATTAAAGGTCCAAGTTAAGGGAAAGTCGACCGGTCTTACCGATGATGACAAGGGTCGAATGGTTGGTTCATCGGTGGGAGTTCCGGGAGTTTCCCATCCACAGTTTTGTGTGGGTGAAAGTGGGGAGGAAATTTTAATTGTCACCTTACAGACTCACGTGTCCATTCAGGTTTTCACTGAAGCCAGCCTCCTCTTGCTTTTGTCACGCTCTCTTTCAGATTTTCACGTGGCGGGATACCCGATTTTACCTGCAACGCCCTTGCGGGTTTTCGTCGCAGCTGTGTTATTGCCATTTTTGCCCTTGCCCTAGTGTAGGAACAAGTCTTGCGGGACACCTCTATTTTAAGCCCCATTTTTATCAATATATCTTTTTTTGAAACCTAGACTGAGAGAATGATGATGGGTGAATCGTGCGATGTTTGGCCCTAGATGGTAGCATATGACGGTTTGGCTAAGGCACAGGGCCTTGCGCCTATGAAAGGGTTTATTCATTAGGAAGGATGTAACGCTAAGGAAAAGGAAGGATTTTCTGTGCCAATTTGAGCGTAAGTCTCATAATGGCGATATTATATGAAAGTCGGCTAGGACATGAAGTCTTGTGCCAGAGAAATGATTTATTCGTTAGCAAGAGGATAATGCTAACTCAAAGAAAAGATTTTCTGTGTCGATTCGAGCGTAAGTCTCGTAGTGGCGATATTATATGAAAGTCAGCTAGGACACGAAGTCTTGTGTCGAGGAAATGGTTTATTCGTTAACAAGAAGGTAATGCTAACACAAAGAAAAGATTTTTACGCTGATTCGAGCGTAAGGCTCGTAGTGGCGATATTGTATGAAAGTCGGTTAGGACACGAAGTCTTGTGCCCAGGAAATGATTTATTCATTTGGAAGAATGTAATGCTAACGAAAAAAAAGATTTTTGCACCGATTCGAGCGTAAGACTCGTAGTGGCAATATTGTATGAAAGTCGGCTAGGACACGAAGTCTTGTGCTGAGAAAATGATTTATTCATTAGCAAGAACGTAATGCTAACACAAAGAAAAGATTTTTATGTCAATTCGACCGTTAGGCTCATAGTGGCGATATTGTATGAAAGTCACCACCCAGCGGGGCCACACGGGGCTCTCGAAGGGGTCCTGAAATTGGTGTACACTAGGGATGCTTCTGGAATTGCAGACCGATGACCTCGAGGTTAGTCTGAGCTGGTTGGCTATTTTAGAGAGCTCGACCAGGACAGAGTGCCACTAGGCCAAGGTGAGTTTCGGTCATTCTGTGAAGGCTGGTAGGGCTATATGGTACAGCTTTAAGTGTTTTCCATTAAGAGGGGAGAACTGGACTACCCCCTTGTGATCTACAAGGACCTAAGCACCCCCTTCATAGACTTGGCAGATGATATATGGTCTGACCCAGTTTTCAACCAACTTCTCATTGGGTTTGGAGGCCATCACTTCTTTTCTTTTGACCATCACTAGGTCACCCTTCTTGAATTCTCACCCTCTGACCAGCCTGTCAAAAGCACGGGCCATGCGAGCTTGGTAGAGTTGTATATTTTGTTGTGCCCAGACATACTTTCTTTTGAGCTTGGCAAGCTCTTCTAGTCTTCTCTCTATATTGGTTTGCTTGCTGTTGACCAGCTCGTGTTGAATGGCGACCCGCAATGATGGAACCTCCAACTCGATTGGCACTACGGCTTCTGACCCATATGCCAGGGAGAAGGGAGAATAGCCAGTTGGGATTTTATAGATTGTATGGTAAGCCCAAAGTGCTTCGTGCATCCTTTCTTCTCAATCTTTTTTATTGCATTTGACAGTCTTCACCAGCAAGTTGCTTGGCTTGAGGGTTGTAGGGGGAGGACGTCCTCCAGTCAATCTTGTATTTATCATCCAATTGGTAGACCTTCTAGTTTCTGAAATGACTACTGTTGTCAGAGATAATTTGGCTGGGAACTCCAAACCAGAATAGTATATTCTGCCCAAAGAATTTGGCGACCAACTCCCCTGTTACTTCTCTTAGTGCTATCGCTACTGCCCATTTGGAGAAGTAATCTGTGGATACTAAGATATATCTGCACTCTGATGACGATGTCGGTAAGGGCCCTACCACATCCGTGCCCCATTGAGTGAACGACCAACTCGATATAGTGGGATGCAATAGCACTGGTGGTCTTTGAAGAGGGGTTATCTCGCGCGGTGCCTGAGCTGAGGATGATGACCACGTATGCAAGAACTGCAAAGAGGGAAACGAGTCAAGGGTGCCCAGGGATGAATCCCCAGGGTAAACCCTCCGATGCTTAAGTCAGCTATTGTAGTAGAGCTCTGGTGCAAGGGAGAAAGGGCAGGAGATGAGGGCGAAAGATTCCTCTCCACCAAGTGGTGAAGTGGCTCTAGCTCAGGGTTGATATCACTTAATAGTGCTTACCTTTAGCAGGAGGGCTTCCCAAGTTTATATAGCGACCCATGAACGTAGGAGCCCTGCGAGGCAAGGAGTTTTAGGGGAGGTTACGTCTCCTTCGTAGGCTCGTTAAGTCGCGAGGGCTCTTAATCATCATTATCCCCACGATCTCCCAGCTCTTAAAGGGCACGCAATGGTCGCATGGATAAGCTTCCATCAGTCGGTCTGAGCATGTGGTGCTGGCTTCAAGGGGTTTTCCTTGAGCGATAGGCGCAAGGCTCGGGCAGGACGCATAGGGCCTCAAAGGGGGCCTCCCAATTGAACTGACACTCAGACTTTCGAACCTGAAGGTCGCCTAGGAAGTGCTTAATCCGAGTGAGTTATTGGGCTTAGTGGGCCCTTGGAGGGATGTCACTTGTGGGATCTGGGCCTCGTTTGGTCCGTTGGGACCTTGTTTGGCCGCTCTATTTGGGCAATAGAAATCTCCCTCTCCACGGCTGTTCATCAAGGATTTCTCAAAGATCGTCATTCCTTTGACCCAACTCACAAGAAAGGAGAATCCTTTTATATGGTCGAAGGATTGTGAAGAAAGTTTCCTAACTCCTAAAGAACATCTCACCATTGCCCCTATATTGGCACTACCTGTTGAAGGTGGTGGTTTTGAAGTATACACTGATGCATCATGCATTGGCCTTTGGTGTGTCCTTATGCAAAATAGCAGGATAATTTACTATGCTTCAAGACAATTGAAGTATCATGAGTAAAACTATCCAGTGCATGATCTGGAGCTGACTACTGTCATTTTTGCCTTGAAGATATGGTGCCATTACCTCTATTAGGGAGAAGTTCACTATATTTTCAGACATTCTTATTTTTTTATTTGTTTTAATCGCTATTGTCGTCGTATATGTCTTATTTATATTTGCGGTATATCCAAGGAAATGGGTCATCGAGGGGGGCTGGAAAGAGGTCAGCGCAAAACTCAGGCAAGGTCAGTGCAAGTACTGGACAAAGTCTGTGCAAGTTCTGGACAAAGTCTATGCAACTGGGATAAGGTCGGTGCAAAGCCTGAGTAGGGTCTGTGCGGGGCCCGGGACAGAGTCCGTGCAAAGGGGACTTAGTCAGTGCAATTCGAGGCTGAGGCTGTGCAAAGTAGCCCAGGGCAAAGGGGATATTAATGCAGGCCTGGGGGTGTGCCGGACAAGGCACCAGATGGGTGAGGGGGCGCACCGGGTGGAGTTGGGACTAGTATGCCGGCCAGGGCGCCAAAGGAGGGTACCGGGGAAGGGCAAGGTGAGTGTACCGGGTAGCAGCAGGCGGGGTAGTGTGCCGGGTAGGAGCTGGGAGAAGTGTGCTGGCTAGGGTGTACTGGCGAGAGATGCCGAGGATGTGCCGGAGAAGGCCAAGGCAGAGTGTACCGGGCTAGGAGCTGGGGAGTGTACCGGACAGGCCGTGGCAGGGTGCGCCGGAGAAGGGATGTGGAGGGTGCACCGGGCAAGGCTAGGCTGGGAGTGTGCCAGCAAAGGGGATAGCCAAAGTGTGCCGGGCTGGGCCTGACAGAGTGCATTGGATGAGGTGGGGCCAGAATATGCTGGGGAAAGGGTCAGAGAGGGGCCACTCCTTCCTCGCTTTCTTGTGCCTTCTCTTCTCTTCTCTTCCTTGATTTTATGTGGTGCATGTGGGTTTTCTCTTCCTTTCGCTTAATCATTTTCCCTTTCCTCTTCATTGCATGACGAGTGTTCAAGCCACGTAGTTATCATTCAGTCCAGCCCTCTTCATGTTATTCATAGTTCTCTTGTCTTGGTTGAAGTACTTTACCATTGTTCATTTCATTTGTTTGTTGTTTCCTTTTGTCTCTTAACGTGCTTATTATTTCTGACAAAAATTCGGCAACATCTCCCCTTGACCCGGATAGTAAGGGAGATAAAGGGAACGCGCCCACAGGGAGTGGCGCAACCCGACAATCTGAGGTGCGTGCCCAGGGGCGACAACACCCTTAATAAAACATCAAAAAACCTAGAACAAATGACGAGTGGGAGACACCTCTAGGGCTGGCTAGGGGTGCATCGGATAGGAGAAGAATGACTGGTGCACCAGATAGGAGGGATGAAGGAGGTGTGCCGGGCTGGAGGGGTCAAGAGACTGCGCCGAGCCGAGGGGTGTGCCAGATAAGAGCTAGCCAAGGTGTACCGACCTGGAAGGGCCTAGGGTGTGTCGGGCTGGCTGATCCCAGGGTGTACCAGGCAAGGCGGGAATGGAAGTGCACCGGGCTGAAGAGGCCAAGGTGTGCCGACCAAGGAGTGGTTGGTGTGTATCAGCCAAGCCAGCCTAAGGGCGTGCTGGGCAAGAAGGAGGACTGAACATGCTAGATTGGAAAGGGAAAGAGTCTGGCCAATCCCAGAGAAGACTCGGCAGGAAGGGGGAGGTGGCCTAGGGAGGCATTAGGATGGAGGCACCGGGACTGGGTGTGTGAAGAGACCAAAGAGGGACATCTCCCTTTAAGCGAATGTATTCCCACTCGCCGGGATATGATCGAGCTACCTATACCTTGGTCTAGTGGCACTCCGCCCTGATCAAGCTACCCTTTTCCTTGATCTAAGGGTACTCTGCCCTGGCCGAGCTACCCTTTTCCTTGGTCTAGTGGCACTCCACTCTAGCCGAGCTACTCTTTTCCTTGGTCTAGTGGCACTCCGCCCTGGCTGAGCTACCCCTTTCCATGGTCTAGTGACACTCCGCCCTGGCCGAGCTACCCTTTTCCTTGGTCTAGTGGCACTCCGCCCTGATCAAGCTACCCTTTATCTTGGTCTAGTGGCACTCCATCCTGATCGAGCTACCTTTACCTTGGTCCAGTGACACTCCATCCTAACCAAGCCCTACAAAATAGACAATATCGCCATTACGGGCCTTACTCCCGAATCGGTAGAAACTTTTTTCTTTACGCTAGCATTACTTTCTTGCTAACGAATGAACCTATCTCTCGGTGTAAGACTTCGCATCCTAGCTGACTTCTGCATAATGTCGCCACTATAGATCTTACGTCTGAGTCAGCAGAGAATCTCTCTTTGCACTGGCATTACCTCCTTGCCAACGAATAAACCCCTTTACATCGGTACAAGGCCCTGTGCCCTAGCCAACAGCCGTCTGTTACCATCAAGGGTCGGATACCGCATATCGACCTGCCGACTGTTTCCTCCCATATGTTTTAAATATAAAAAAAGAAGAAAAAATAGGCGTTAAAAATAGAGATACCTTGCCGGCCTTGTTCCTACGTCAGGACAAGGGCAAAAATGGCTATGACCAGGCTACAGTGAAAACCCGAAAGGGCGCTGTAAGTAAAATCGGGTACCCCACCACGTGAAAACCCGAAAGGGCGCGTGGGAAAAAGCAAGAGGGGGCTGACTTCGGCAAAAATTTGAAAGGGCACTTAAGTCAGTAAGGTGGTACTTTAAAAGTTCCTCTTTATTCTCTTCCCAATGAGACTCCAAAGGGACGATCATCAAAAGTCCCGCGGGAGATCCCCTAACAAACCTGTGCTCGACCCTCGTCATCATCGGCGAGACCAGTCGGCCTCCGCCCTCAACTTGGACCTTTTGTCCTCGTTGATGAATCTACCTTTGCTTCGACATGTAGTCCATGCCGATGAACAAACCTGTGCCTGACCCTCGTCATCATCGGTGAGACCGGTCGACCTCTGCCCTCAACTTGGACCTTCCATCCTCGTTGATGAATCTACCTTTGCTTCGACATGTAGCCCATGTCGATGAACAAACCTGGGTTCGACCCTCGTCATCATCGGTGAGACCGGTTGACCTCCACCCTTAACTTGGACCTTTCGTCCTCGTTGATGAATATACCTTTGCTTCAGCATGTAGCCCATGTCGATGAACAAACCTATGCTCGACCCTCGTCATCATCGGCGAGACCGGTCGACCTTTGCCCTCAACTTGGACTTTTCATCCTCGTTGATGAATCTACCTTTGCTTCGGCATGTATCCCATGTCGACGAACAAACCTGTGGTCGACCCTCGTCATCATTAGTGAGATCGGTCGACCTCTGTCCCTTAGCTTGGACCTTCCGTCCTTGTTAATGAACCACCCTTTCTTCGACATTTAACCAATGTCGACGAACAAGCCTAGGTCCGACCCTTGTCAACCTCGGCTCTACAACTACTCCTACTGTACCAAAAAATATGACTCGGTCTCCCGTCGGGGGACAACCAAGTCACACACCTGACATCTCGAATCCACGATCGAGAGACCACCAGACACGAACTGTCCTAGTCACGCTACCAGTGAAACGACACAACGCCTCAGCGAAAACCTGCCCTCACAGTAGGGCCCAAGCCGAAACAGCACAGTCTGAAAACACAAGCACGACCTCATTGTCGTGAATTTCATGCCGTCTAGGAAAAATCCTCGGTAACACTCACCGAAAACTCCAGACCTCGGCTACGAAAACGCTCTCAAAAATAATACCCGAAATCCCGTCTCGCAGACAAGAAATAGAAACCCGGGACATGACAACTCATGTTACGTGACGGGAGCACCACCCACTAGAAGAACGACCGGATACGTCCCCTAACGTCTTGTACCGCGTCACAGGTGTCTGGCTACAACACCCCAGGCGTGAGACTCAGACACGCAACAAGTACCACAATAAGGACTAGCTAGGGTGACGCTCGTCAGCGCGTGTCCTAAGCCCCCAACTATGTGTGCACACACAGACCATCTACTCTAGGTCGGGTCCTCTAGCTGGTTTTCCCCCCCACCGGACTCTGGTGACAAAGGCAAGGGTCCCAGGAAGACCAACGTAAAAACCGTCTAACTCAGGTCAAGCTCTCCACCACTCTCGGGTGGGTCCGCACATGCGTGCGTAGGAAGCTACGACTAGTGGACAGGTCACTGGAAGGTAGACTCTCAAGTCAACGAAAAACAACGTCTGAACCAGCCGGAGTACAAGGGACTGCCCCTTGTACCAACACTGACTCACGGTGACACAACCCGAGAATGACACCTTCCAGGACTACGTAGTACCGCGGAAGAAGTGTTGGCTCGGCCAGCCCCTTGGGCGGTCCACTCTGGGCTGCTCAGGGACGTGCGGTTGAACAGGGACCGCACCAGGGGATATACGACCATTAATAGGCCGCTCTTCTCCTGGACCAGACAGAACATATGAGGTCAGCCCTGGGCCGCACAAGGAAGGACGACTAGCCTTCAGCCACGCCAGGGGAATATACGGCCAACCTTAGGCCGTTCGTCCCCCAATCCGTCAAAACACATGAACGGTTGGTTCCTAGCCGCACAGGGGATGGGTGGCTAGAGCGTCGCCGTTCAAGGCATGGACGGCCCAAACTCTACAGTTCAATGCCCGACGGTAATAAAGCATGAACGGTCCCAACCTGGCCGCACATGGGGATATACGGCTAGCCCCTAGCCGCACACCCCAAGCACTGCATAACGGTCACAAGCAATGGTCAAAACCCCAGGAGATGGGCGGTCACCTTGGGGCCGCACATAGGGACATGCGGTCCCACGATAAACTGCTCAACCCCGCTGCGCGTCGAGCCTGACTCGCAGTGCGCCGAGCCGATGGGCGGCCAGGACAGGACCACACAAGGGATGTGTGGTCCCTTGTTCGACCGCGCATCGCTCACCGGCGCGAAAACGGTGAACCTCGCCGGAATCGCCCATTTCGACCCCAAATCGAGCCCCACGAAGGGGGAAACGATGGGAAAAGAACCCCCAAGCCCCCTAGCATGCTTCTATACCCTCGAAACGTGGAATCACGGCGTGAAACGGGTTAATTCAAAAATGTCATGTATAAGAAGTCAAACATGTAACGAGTCAAGCATATAATAAGTGAATTGTCTAGTTCAATCTTACATGTCAGTTGGTGCAATGCCACACTTGATCATTCAACTCTCTCAGGTACAAGTACTTTCAGGCTTCACTAGCTTACGACCATATCAGGGCCCCAAAATTGCTAGACATTGAGTGTTCATGTGGACCCAAAGTCCCATGTAAATTCTATAACAATTCATTTATAAATGGCTATTCACGCGCGGCGGGGCGTGAGGGCTACGGGCGCACGTGTGTGCGGTGACCAGACTGAGGGGTGGGATAAGGCAACGGAGGGAGATGCCGGAACCTAGCCTCCTTCGGGCTCCTCCTCTCATGGCCGTATCTTTCTCAAGACGGCACCGTGCAATCGCCTTTTACGAAAAGCCGAGGGGAGACTGAGTGGCGCAGGGGGTTTCCTAATTTTTGGGGAAACATGACTGGGGTGCGAGCGTGCCAGTCGATTTCTCAACAATCACCTATGGAATCGAAAGCTGACCGGGGAAGCACCGCCAGGGTGCGGCACGTGGGCTCGAGAGGTGAGAGACACGTGGAGGGAAGGGCGTTTTCATAAGTGCGAGTGCATAGATGACTGTGGGGGGTCATGTACTGGACGTCTTTCCCCACCGATCGCAAGCAGTCAGTGTTTATTTACATCGGATTGAATCTGAAGACCTTCATTCCATGTAGAAGAGAGAGCTGTATATGTTTGAAGTCGTGGATGGAGAGCAAGGAGCACTTCACAGCTATGGGTTTGCACTAGGCCAGAACACGTTGGTTGAGGTCGGAGGTGCTGAAGGCTCACGTTGGGTGACACGAGGGGAAACCGAGGGCCGAATGTGGATGCGAGTGCATTCGTTCAAGTGGCAATATAATTTAAGAGAGCCGCATGGGCTTTACAGGTGGGCCATGGTGGCCGAGGTACAACTGGCGCATGCCGCGGGACAATTTCGAAACGACGATCGGTCCCCGGGTCAAGGCGTGATAGAGCGGATGCCCGCGTATTTTACAGAGGGCCCTCCTCACGACATGGACCATGTCTTACTCACCAAACGAGGGGCTATAACTGGGTGACTGGAGGAAGCAGGGGTGGCGTCCAGGCGAGGGTCAGTCATGACTCGAGTGGATCAGTTGAACATGGCCTCGCGACTGTGGGAGGTATGGAGTCATGACACGTGCATGGTTGCAGTTGGCGAGTACGTGAGGGGGAACCCTGGCATGAGGGGACATTCGCCCTTGTCATAACGCTCCACAAGCGGTGGGTATAGACTTACGTGTCATGGCTAGACACTGCGTGAGGGAAGTACAAATGACATACCCTCGACGTAGGTAGTCGACGAACAAGTCACCCACACATAATTCTCCTTGCTGGTTGCCGTGCTGAAGCCTTGGTGCTTGGAGACTTCTGATGCTTGATTGCTCGATGCTTGATGCCCCACCCTTTGAGCTTCTAAGGGATTTTTATAGGGGAAGATGAAGAGGCAGGGAAGGGTTTAGGCGGACTAGGGTGAAGGGTTCAACCTAGTCTGGGTAAACCCCTTAAAAATATTTTCTTAATGCGTTGCTGAGTGGGGGAGGAAGGGTTTATGATGGGGGCATCACTTACGTACTGAAATTCAACCGGGTCCCTAATGAATGTTGTAGACCCTTCCAAAATTGAGATGTAGATCAAGGATCTCGGTCACATATAATGGTAATGGGGACTCCATGTAATTTTACAATTTCCTTTACATATTAGGCAGTCAAGAAATCCACGGACCATCGACTCTTAATTGCTAGAACATGAGCCAATTTGGTCTAGCGGTCGATGATCACCCAAATACCGTCATATCCTCCTCTGGACTTAGGTAGACCTATGATAAAATTCATCCCTATACTCTCCCATTTTCACTCAGAAATAGATAAGGGATTGTTCGCGCGCGGTGGGGTGTGGGGGCCGCGGGCACACGTGTGTGCGGTGATCGGACTGGGGGATGGGATAAGACGATGAGGGGAGATGCCGGAATCTAACATAATTTGGAATCCTCCTCTCATGGCCGTATCTTTCTCAAGGCAACACCGTGCACTCACCTTTCACGAAAAGTCGAGGGGAGACCGAGGGGCATGAGAGGTTTCCTAATTTTTGGGGAAACATGGCTGGGATGCAGGTGTGCCAGTCGATTTCTCGACAATCACCCATGGAACTGAGAGCTAACAGGGGAAGCGCCGCCAGGGCACAGCACGGGGACTCAGATGGTGGGAGACACATGGAGGGAAGGGTGATTCCATTGGTGCGAGTGCGCAGGTGACTGTGGGGAGTCGTGTACTGGATGTCTTTCCCCATTGATCACAAGTAGTCAGAGTTTATTTACATCGGATTAAATCCGAACACCTTTGTTTCATGCTGAAGAGAGAGCTGTATGTGTCTGAAGTCCTGGGTGGAGAGCAGGGAGTACTTCACAGCTATGGGTTTGCACTAGGCCAGATGGTGTTGGTTGAAGTCGAGGGTGCTGGAGGTTCTCGTCGGGTAACGTGAGGGAAACTAGGGCCCGAACGTGGATGCAAGCGCATTCGTTCAAGTGGCAATATAATTTATGAGAGCCTCATGGGCTTTATAGGTGGGCCATGGTGGCTGAGGTACAACTGGCACATGCCGCGGGACAATTCCTACATGACGGTTGGTCCCCGGGTCAAGGCGTGACAGAGCGGATGCCCGCGTGTTTTATAGAGGGCCCTCCTCACGGTGCGGACCATGCCCAACTCCCCAAACGAGGGGCTATAACTGGGTGACTGGAGAAAGTAGGAGCTGGCATCCAGGCGAGGGTCGGTCACGGCTCGAGAGGATCAGTCAAACACGGCCTCACAACTGTGGGAGGCATGGTGTCATGACGTGTGCATAGTTGCGGTTGGCAGGCGCGCGAGAGGGAATCCCGGCATGAGGGGATGTTCGCCCTTGTCATAGTGCTCCACAAGCAGTGGGTATAGACTTGCGTGTCACGGCTAGACACCGTGTGAGGAAAGTATCGATGACATACCCTCGGCATAGGTAGCCGACGGATAAGTCACCCACACACAATTCTCCTTGCTGGTTACCTTGCTGAAGCCTTGGTGCTTGTAGCTTGGAGACTTCTGATGCTTGATTGCTCGATGCCCCACCCCTTGAGCTGCAAAGGGATTTTTATAGGGGAAGATGAAGAGGCAGGGGAGGGTTTAGGCGGACTAGGGTGAAGGGTTTAACCTAGTCCGCATAAACCCATTAAAAGTATTTTTTTTTAAATATCATTGTCCGGCGTCATGGCCTTCCACCTAAGCTAGTAAATACTCTACCTTGGTGTCATGACCTTCCGTCTAAGCTAAGTTGTATGGTGTCATGACTTCATGTCTAAGCCGTTAAATATCTTTGTCCGGCGTCATGGCCTTCCGCCTAAGCCGGTAAATACTCTACCTTGGCGTCATGGCCTTCCGCCTAAGCCAAGTTGTACGGCGTCATGACTTCATGTCTAAGCCATTAAATATCTTTGTCCGGCGTCATGGCCTTCTGCCTAAGCTGGTAAATACTCTACCTTGGCGACATGGCCTTCCGCCTAAGCCAAGTTGTATGACGTCATGACTTTATGTCTAAGCCGTTAAATACTCTTGTTCAGCGTCACGACTTCTCGTCTAAGTCAGTAAATATTCTGCCTTGGCGTCATGGCCTTCCACCTAAGCCAAGTTACATGGCGTCATGACTTTACGTCTAAGCCGTTAAATATCTTTGTTTAGCATCATGACTCCTTCTGCCTAAGTTGATAAATATTTTACCTTGGCATCATGACCTTCTGCTTAAGCCAAGCTGTACGACATCATGACTTTACGTCTAAGTTGTTAAATATCGTTGTCCGGCATCATGGCCTTCTACCAAAGTCGGTAAATATTCTACCTTGACGTCATGGCCTTGCGCCTAAGCCAAGCTATACGGCGTTATGAGTTTATGTCTAAACCGTTAAACATCTTTACCTGGCATCATGGCTCCTTCCGCCTAAGCCAGTAAACATTTTATCTTAGCTTCATGGCCTTCCGCTTAAGCTAAACTATACGACGTCATGACTTTATGTCTAAGCCGTTAAATATCTTTATCCGACGTCATGGCCTTCCACCTAAACTGGTAAATATTTTATCTTAGTGTCATGGCCTTCTACCTAAGTCACGCTATACGGTATCATGCTTTATGTCTAAGTCATTAAATATCTTTGTCTAGTGTCATGGCCTTCCGCCTAAGTCGGTAAATATTTTATCTTGGCATCAGGGCCTTCCGCCTAAGTCAACTTGTACGGTGTCATTACTTTACATCTAAGCCCAATAAATATCTTTGTCCAGCGTCATGGCTTCTTCCACCTTAGCCGGTAAATATTTTATCTTAGTATCATGGCCTTCCGCCTAAGTCAAGTTGTACGACGTCATGACTTTACGTCTAAGCCATTAAATATCTTTATTTGGCGTCATGGCCTTTCGCCTAAACCGGTAAATATTTTTCCTTGGCATCATGGCCTTCCGCCTAAGCCAAGCTGTACAACGTCATGACTTTACGTCTAAGTCGTAAAATATCCTTGTCTGGCATCATGGCCATCCACCTAAGCCGGTAAATATTCTACCTTGGTGTCATAACCTTCCACCTAAGCCAAGTTATACAATGTTATGACTTTATGTCTAAGCTGTTAAACATCTTTGTCCGGCGTCATGTCTCCTTCCGCCTAAGTCAGTAAATATTTTATCTTGACATCATGGCCCTCCACCTAAGCGAAGCTGTACAACATCATGACTTTATGTCGAAGCCATTAAATATCTTTATCCCACGTCATGGCCTTTCGACTAAGTCGGTAAATATTTTATCTTGACGTCATGGCCTTCCACCTAAGCCAAGCTGTACGGAGTCATGACTGTGACGGACCAGTACTGGACCGTCACATGACTGTAAGCACCCGTGTTGGTGCGTTGCGTTCTGGGTGTGACGGACCATAGTGGGACCATCACATGGTTGTAGCGCGCCTGGCTTGGTGCGTTACGTGCTGTGATTTTCGAGGCCCGCAACTGTGTCAAACCCTCAATGATCGTGCTTCCTCGAAGACCGAGTCAGCCGATTCATTTAATGGGTTTATCCCTGTGCGTTATAGTTTAGGTAACGCACCAGTGTGAGACCGTTATGTCGTGCTTGATTGGCATTCGTCTGGCTATGGAGGTTGGTGTAACTCACCCACCCCCATGCGCCATGTGGCTGTGGCGGACTCAGCCTGGGCCGTTATGTGCCTCTTGTCCGTGTTAGTGCTTTGGGTCCGTTGGCCATAATGCCCCTGTCCTGGTGCGTTATGCTGATGTGGCGCGCCTGTCTTAGTGCGTTACATGGTCTGCATTGGATTTTAGGTCTGCTTGCCTTAACGCCCCTGTGCTGGTGCGTTATAGTAGTGTAATGCCCCTATAGAGGTGCATTACAGTCCTGTTGTTGGCCGTGATGGCTGTTGGTCTGTTCTATGTCTGTTCGTGTGTTGGTCTGTCTTAGGTTTGTATTTTAGGGCGGTGTCTGTGTGTCGGTGGTTTCTGGATCGGTCGGTCCAAGTGACTGGGTGTGGTCTTTTCCTTGACTGCGACAGTTCCCTAACGACTTGATCTAGACTTTCCAGTGTCTTTGTCTCTGGTCTTGCAGTGCCTTTCCTTGATTGCTGGGTTCACCTAGCGGTTGAGTGATGGTTCGCTCTGCCTAGAGTGTCATCATTGTCCACCGCTTCAGTTTCTGCCTGTCTTGGATTGATCTCATGGTTTGCCCATGACCATGGGTGTCTGTTGACATCCTATGAGGGCAGTGACCATGATGGGATGGCCAGGAGTGCTTGTAAATGCTGTGTGTGTCTCTGTGTGTTTGTGTCATGTTGGGTTTCGGTCAACCCGGTGAGACCAGGGGTTGACATGTGACCTTGTCTGTGTCTTGGCGGCTTTGTCCAATTTGAGACCGTATTTCTGGATGCCTCAAGGTATCATCTTACCTCGATTTATGTGTCCAGGGGTGCTGAGGGTCCTCAGTGTTCCCTCAGGTCTCCGTGAGTCATTTCCTGTAGAGCATTGTTTCCTCTGGCTTAGGTTTAGACCGATTGGCGACTTGTTCTGTTGTCTGTGACGATCTTGCCTCTGAGTCGTCTGACTCAAGGATCGTTACGTGAGTAGGTCTAGTTACCTTGTCCTGAGTTGTCGGCAGTGGCTGTGCTGCCATTGGTGCTTCAGAGTACGTGCGATAGTGCTCTCTTGCCTGTCTGTACTTCCGCACTCGTGCTTTGAGTCTTTGTGTCTTGTGAGCCTCCACTAGTCGTAGCGTTACGGCACGCTTCGACGTGACAGCTCTTGTAGCGGGGCACTTTCCCGGTTTACGGTTCTTAGGCTAGTTGATGGGAATTGACTCTGGACATTACTATTTTTACTTACCTTTATGTCCTTTAGGTTTGCATTTATGTCCTTGCATAAATATATGTGTAATTATAAGGCTTTGTAAGCCAAGTTGTCAATCCATAGAAGTCCTTGGGTTTTTATGGAAAAATTTAGATTTTGCGAAGGAAAGAAAGTCTTTCTATTTCGAAGTCGAAGCATTACAAAAAAAGGGGAAACTGCCCTCGGGCGGAAACAGAGGAAAGTGAAAGGTAAGAATAAACAAGTGTAGGCGTCCTTCTAAGGATCCGCCCCGGATACATCATCACGTGCCCCAGCCTCTCTGGGCTCACGTGCATCAACAACACTGGCAGGAGCTGAGTCGTCATCCAGCCCCACTACCTGGGCCCCCGCCGCCAAGGTGTCCGCAGGTGCACGCTCCTCCGTGTCTGGCACCGGCACTGGCACCTCAGCTTCAGCAGGCTCCTCCTCGCCCTCGCCGGCCTCCGGGTCATATGGTGGCAAGGGGGGAGGAAGTGACGGGGCCTCGCACCCAAGACTTACCGCAGTAGCCTTCATGGCGGCACTCCAACCCTCCCGGAAGCCTCGATCGTGAGCTGGCCTATAGAACTCCAAGGCCACCTCCGTCAGCTCCTCCCGGTAGGCCAAAGAAGAACGGAAGCTTTCCACCACTTCCTCACCCGCGGTCGACAGCGAGGAGTGTAGCTTGGTCAACTCGGCCTCAGTCTCCCGAACCTGAGTCTCTGTGGCCTGGGCCTGCTCCCCCAGCTTAGCTGCTCGATCCTCAGCAGCGCCTGCTTGCCCCTCGGCCGCGTCCGCCTGGTCGCGGAAGGCATCTCGATCGCTTTCCATGCCTGTGAGGGCCAGACCTTGCTGGAGAAACTGCTCGCGGAGCTCATTTCGAGCTGACTCTTACTCCTTCAGGCCTTTCTCCAGTTCCGCCTGAAAAGTCCGGCTAGACTCCAACTTTCGAGCGAGACCCCGAAAATAGTGCCTCCACTGTCCGAAGGTACTCACGTACAGACAGATACCCTTGGCAGCTGTCGCTATCAATTCATCCTCGACCTCGGGGCAAGACTCACCCAAGGACTTATGCCAGTCGGCGCACCTTCCCATAAGGTCGACGGCGACACAAGTCTCAGCCAACTCGGATGGTTGATCCCGAGGTGGCGATGGCGAGCTGCGTTGCGGAGATGCCTCCGCACCGATGACAGGAGCCTTACCCTTGTCGCGCCCTCGCACTAAAAGGACCGATGCAGGGGGGGACCACTGATCCGCCAGTCGCTGGTGGCGGCGAAGCCTCGAAAGGGGGCCACCCAGACACTGGCTGAGGCAGAGCATGATGCCGAGCAGGGGGGGAAGTCCTCGCTCACTTCCTCGACCGGCGGTGAGCGTCCATGGCCGCCAGCTCATCATCAGTCAAGGCTACACGACCACCGCCAGCCATGTCGGAGCCCTCCCCAACGGCACCAATGACTTCTTCAGCGAGGTCCCTCGGAGGACTGGGACCTCCACTCGTCATAGAACCGCCCCCGCCGGTAGCAGACACGGCTGGCGAATGCACCAGGGGAATGCCGGTAGGGACTGAATGCTGCAACCTTCCCGGAGTGAACACCACCTCGACTGGGGGGGCGATGACCGACACTTGGCCGGTTCCCAGAGCCACGTGGTCCACGAGGAGAGGAGCGTTTCGCAGCAATCTGACGATCTCGGAGGTCCAACCCAACTTGAGGAGAATAGGCCCGTTCCAAGAATGGGTGATAGGAGGGAACCACTCCCACATATGGAGCCAGCCATAGCCCCCAACCCTTCAGGGGCCTCATCAGCCTCTTGGGTGACTTCCCCAGTTCCTGGTAGCGGTAATTCAATGCTACATTAGGTTATCGGTATCCGGAGCTCTGGGTCGTTACGTCGAGGCTCACTCGGAGTAGGCATCTCCTCCAAATCCGCGATCTCTTGCTCCAGCGGTTGCTCCTTCCCATCATCCGTCCGCTACGAATTTGAGCAACAAAAGCTAAATCCTTAGAAGGAGGCCCGCTCGCCCGACCCAGAAGTATAATATGGGGCACTAAGGATCTTACCATGCTATGACAATGTCTATGAAGGATATTCCTTGATGTTAGCCACCGCCATTAGTTCAGCGGTCGACTGGCGATTCTCCTGGAGGATCCTGATCTCCTCCTCTCGCTCTGGGGAAATCACCACCTGCTTCGAACGGAGAGACAGATGGAAGTTGGGCTCCGTTGGGAAACCCCAGGAGATGCCACCATTCGATGAGCCCACCCAGATTAATTGGGTCTTCCACCCCTTGTGAGAATAATCTTTGGCAGAAAGCATCACGCAACTCCTTCCCCTCTTCGCCTGGAGACGGAGGAAGCCCTTGCCCACATGGGTTTGCTCCTTCAACTCAAAAAAGGAATAGAAGAGGTCCAACGAAATGCGAAGCCCACACGAGCGACAGAGAAAGATGAAGGAGAAGATGAAGGTATACGAGTTGGAAACCAACTGGACAGGAGGCAGTCGGTAAGATTGAAGCAACTGGATGATGAAATGGTGGAGAGGCAGACGGAACCCGCACTTCCAAGCCAAGAGAAAAGTGCATAGGTGGCCTGAATGAGTATCTAGACTGGACTCGTGAGGTTGGGGTAGAGAGAAATAATACTGCCATGGCAGCCCATATCGCTTCTCCATCGCTTTCACTTCATCCTCACTCAACTCGCTGCGTATCGGATGTTTGGGCTACGGCACCAAACTCCCCGTGCCCTAACCTACTTCCTGCTCCTCAGCAGGGGGATATTGCTCCGCCATGGCCAAACAAGAGGAAGAAGGAGAAGTGGAGGAGAGCATCGACTCGGGCGACTTGGGAAGAGGCAAAAGCTGACGAATTGCCACCGCCGTGATCTCTACGACCTTCGTGAAGCCTTCTGTGCTTTTTTTCTCCTCCTGACACCCCTCGCGGCGCATGACCTTTTTAGAACACAAGGGCGATGGAGAGATAACACCCTAAATGAAGGAGGCATAGAATGTGAACCCGCGTGATGTTTATACTCCCAGCGATTCTACGGGAGGAGACGTGATGTTTCGCACTCCGAAAGGGACTCCTCGCATTGACTCAAGAGACTCATCATCACGGGTGTATTCCCAGGACAGCCGCATTAAATGGCCCCTGTCGGAGAGTCACCCAATTCGAGCCACCAACGTCACCCACACAAATGTTACTTATCCGAGCCCAATTTTGGCTCGGGAGTAGGGGGGACAAGCAGAGAGGGAGAAAATCCACCACCTGAAAAGCACGACCCAACTAGGTCCAATTCGACCAAACTAGGCCCAGCTCCCCAAAGTGACAGCCCCATTCTGGGCCCACTTATTCTAAGCCCAAAACCCACTCAGATCAGCACTTCCTACGCACCCCCCGGGTCTAGAAGTCCGAGCGACTGGTCGGTCAGAGAAAAGCATTGATATTTATAGAACATACAAAAATTTAAAAAAAATACCTAAAAAATAAGAAATTACGTTTCCGCGATCCTCGGAATGCACCGATCGCAACGGTACCACTCTCGCCTGGGTGAACGACCGTGTCCGCCCGCAGCGGGGTTCCGCAGGATTTGTCGAAAACTGGGTCAAAAATTGGAAAAACACGCGAGAAAAGTCGCAGAAAGTCTCTGGGCCTCCGAAACGACCACGGATCGCGCCGATCCGAACACGAAAGACGTCTGAAATGAAATTTCAGACACGACAGAGCCGGACGCTCCGAGAAAACAGATCCGGAACCTGAAAGCAAGGATCCGAAAGGTCCAGGGTATTACACTAGTGGTCGACCCTAGGCCTTGTGGATGTCTCAGACACCTGTGGGTTCTGTGTTCGTATTTTGGGATGTCCAGAGGTACCGTGTTATCTCGATTAATATGTCCGTGGGTTTGAGGGGTTTGGGTGACCCCGTGCATTCCGAGCTTTCGTGCTTTCTCTAGATCGAGTCACCGTGAGTCGACATGTGTGTGGAGGGTCTCCCCCGCACGATGTGGGTTTCTCCAGAATGTGGTTTCTGAGTGGGCCATGTGGATGGCCTTGGACTGTGAGTCCAGTTAACCATCCTGGGGCTGGAGGTTTCCCGTGCGTCCCTTAGATAGGGAATTAACTCGGCGACTTGTGAGTTGCCTTGGGAATCGTGTTACCGTGGTTTCACACCTAGGGATTTGACCAGATTGACGGTGTTGTGCCGTCACTTGCAATGGTCCTGACCCGAGTCCATTAACCCAAGGATCGTTGGGTTCATTAGGTCAAGTGGGCTGTCCAGAGTCTGGTGGCCGCGAGCCACCTGTTACTTCGCATTACTCGCGATGGGTGCATGCATGATTTTCGATGCTCACGTTTAATGACCCTCCCACTAGTTGTGGCTTTCCTGTCCACGCGAGTGCGGACCCACCCGGGAGTGGTGGAGAGCTTTCCTGGTGTGACGATTTTTAGGCTGGTTGCCTTAGGGCCCCTCGCCTTTGCAGCCTGAGTCTAGGCTGGAGGGAAAACCAGTGAGAGGACCCGATTTAGAGCGCATAGTCTGTGTGTGCACACGTGGTTGGGGGCTACAGACCCACGCTGATGAGCGCAACCTCAGCTAGTCCTTGTTCTATGGTTACTAGTACGGTGTCTCAGTTCCCGTTGGGCCGAAGGGAGACACCTGAGGCACGGACTAAGACGTCAGTGGACGCATCCGGCCTTGCTCTAGTGGGCAGGTACTCTCGTCACATGACGTGAGATTCTCGTGACTCGAGTTTCAGCTTCTCGTCTGCGAGAAGTAATTTTACGTGTAATTTTTGGATGTTTCTCCGAAGCCGAGGTCTAGGGTTTCCGGTGAGAGTCACTGAGGATTTTTCCCTAGACGATGTGGAGTACACGACGGTGAGGTCGTGATTGTGTTCCCGGATCGCGTGGCTCCGAAGTGGGCCTTGGTGTGTGAGCACAATCCTCCACGACAGAAGTGTCGTGACGTTTTCCTAGCAGCGTGGCTAGGGCGGTTTGTAGTTTGGTGGTCCCCCGACTGTGGGATCGGGGTGTTGGTTTCCTTTCCGGTAGGAGTAGTTATAGAGCCGTGATTGTAGTTTTTCGAGGTTCGTAGGCTTCACCGAAAAATGGCAACGATTTTGCGATCGGTTGGAGTCAATGGACTCCTGGGAACGTCAGCGTTCCATTGATACCAGTTTCGTGTCGATTGTCGGTCCCACTTGACCGTGGGGAGCCCGGGAAGTCTGGTGACCCCTTCGGGTGATTTCGTTAGAATCGCCCATTTCTTGCGATTCATGCGTCATTTTGACTCCTATCGGAGCCTAGATGCTTGCTAGGGTGTTTGCCGTTGTATCCCCTTCGTTTTGGTACGAACGGGGAGTGGGAAGGCCTTCGTTGGGCCAACCCCATGGGTTGCTCACCATGACAGTTGGGCGGTCGAACCAGGGCCCGTCCATCCCCATGGGCGGCCCTGTCCTGACCGCTCATCGGCTTGGCGCGTAGTGCTCTGCTTGGCGCGCAGTGGAGGTTATGCAGTCTATCGTGCGACCGCATAACCCAGGTGTGGCCAAGGTCCAGCTGCCCATCCCCTCCGATCAGTGCGCCGGGGTGTACGGCTAGGGGCTAGCCGCATGTCCCATTGTGCGGCCAGGGGCTGGCCACACATCTCTTGGTGCCGTTGGGGGACGTGCGGCCCCAATGGGTCCGCACATGCCTTGTGCGGCAAAGCTCTAGCCGCCCTTCCCAATGTGTAGCTAGGGACCAGCCGTTCTTGTGTTTCACCGTTGGGGTGATGAACGGTCGAGCTGGACCATTCACCTCACCGTGCGGCTAAGTGTTAGTCGTTCGATGTTTATGCGGCCTGGTTATAGCTGCATGTCTCTCTGTTGGATTCGGGGGTTGTGCGGTCCGTGCATGGCCACCCATCTCTTCCCTGAGTGGCCCAGTGTGGACCGTTCAAGGGGCTGGTTGAGCCGACATTTCTATTTTGGCCGATTCGAGTCCCCGGTGTTGGTGTTCTCGACTTGTGCCACTCTGTGTTGGCACGCGTGCGGTGAGGGTTCCCCGTGCGTTATTAGTTTGCTTTAGTGGGTTGTTCCATGACCGTTTGAGTGTCGTGTTGGACTTCGGTTGACCCGGTTGTGACCCAGTGGTCAACTTTCAGTCCCGTGAGTGTCCCGGACACCCCGGAGGTTTCGTGCCCGTGTTTTAAGGTGTCCGTAGGTTCCGTGATACCGTGGTTTCAGACCTAGGGACTAGATTAGATTGACGGTGTTGTGCCATCATATTCAACGTTCTTGACCCCGAGTCTCGTGACTCAAGGACCGTTGGGTTAATAGGTCTAGTGGGCTGTCTAGAGTTTGGTGGCCTCAGGCCACCCGTTACTTTGTGTCACTCACGATGGGTGCGTGCGTGGTTTTCTGTGTTCACGTCAGTGACCCATCCACTAGTCGTAACTTCCACGACACGCGTGTGTCAGCCCACCGGGAGCACTGGTGTGGCATACCCGAGTTAGACGGTGAGTAGGCTGGTTACCGTAAGGCCCCCGCGTACCGCCGAGTCTGGGCCGGTGGGGAAAATACCAGCTAGAGGACATGCCTAGGGCGTATGGTCTGAGTGTGCACATGAGGCTGAGGGTTTAGACCCGTGCTGACAAGTGCGACCTCAGCTAGTCCTTGTTTCGGTACTTCTGGTTACTTGGTGTGTCTGAGTCTTGCGCCCGGGATGTTGTAGCTAGACTTTTTTCTCCCTATTTAAAAAGGCTTACCCCCTTGACCAAAAATCAAGAGTTGGTCATTTCCTAACTTGTCACAGGCAAGGGGTTAAGCCTAAAATAGATTTAGTCTATTTTTGTGTTTCATGTGTGTGTAGGGGCAGGTTGGGAATGAAGCCCGAAGTTCTCATCATTACACGGCCTAGATTCATCCGTTCAATGGGTTTTACGGTTATGGTAAAATCGTTCTAATTCACTCTCAACCTTTCAACGGTTTGATATTGACTGTTTATCAACCCTAGCGGTGAAGTCTTAGCCATTTTACCCTATCAACAGTCTACTATTAGACCGCTCAACCTCTCCAGAATTCCTACCCTCAACCCTGCTGCTGAACACATGAACAACCCAAATATGGCCATCTTAATTAGAGAGCGGTTGAGTCTTAACCGCTGATTCTTCTGAGCGGTCCTTCCTCTGTCGCTCATATCCCGAGAACCTCAATTCGCAAACCACAAACTCAAGGCCAAAAACTCAAACTTTATTCACTCAAGCCAACTCATTTATTCATATCTCAAGTTCTAACATAAGCAAACATCATGGAAAGAAAAAAAAACAATTCACTCTGTCCTCTGCTGGGCATCCCTGCGGGGACGTATCTCTCTCGGCTCTCTAATGTAAGCCTGGCGCGTCTCTGCAACCTCTACAACCTACGCTGGAAGGGTACGCACCCTGCTGATCTCCCACATGATCAGGGCACTCCTGATTGTCTGCTCATCCTCCTCTGTGCCAATCCTCCTCGCCTGTAGTGTAGGAAGGTGAGTTAGTGGTGGTAGTATGGTCCTGGGTAGTCCAACCTGTAGGTAGCACCGGTGCGGGCTGTACATCGCTAGTGCAGTATCACTCATGAGCCTCAGATCGAAGTCTCGCCCTCTAGGTAGCCTGACTACGGTGTCGTGAAGGAAGTCGGGGTGCATCACGAACCTATCCAGGGGCAAGCTACTGAGGTACCGGTGCCACTCGTTCTTGGTCTTCATATCTGATGTCCTGCACTCAACCTCTGGAGAGAACCCAAAGTTGCCACTTATGAAGAAGAGGGGATGGCTCTCGAAGACCCGACTAGCTGAAGTGATATCCTCCTTATGAATGAACTTCATCCTGACACCCGTCCCGCACTCTAAGAGTATCATGTAACCAAAGAGAGGACCCCCTAGAGCTGCTGAGGCAAGGCCCTCATACAAGTAGGCAAGGACAGCCTAGGAGATGGAAAGACCTTGCCATAGGCCACTAATGGTGCTAAGGAGAGGAGTGTCTAACACGTGGTCGGTAGAAGGAAACAAGATGCCCCCACACAGGCAAATAGACGCGGCCTTGGATATGCCCTCATCCCATCCACATCTATTCCTGTAATGTGCAACTACCCACTGGATAAGAGGAAGAAGATGGATCTGGTGTGGGCCTATGAAGGTGCGGACATCCTTGCTATCTAGTATAATCTGTCCTAAGATGAGATCTAGATTTATAGGGGCAACAATGTGACACACTAGGTCCTCCTCACCCGCCTTAGACCTAGGAAAGGAAAAATAGGTCTCTACATCCTCCAGTAGGATAGTGGCCTCAAATGATGGGAATATAAAGGTATGGGTCTGAGGGTGCTAGATCTCTACCAGAGCCAAAACTCACTATTACCCGGCGCGGTCTAAACCGGCGCGGTCTAAACCGACACGGTACCCACCCGCTCCGGATTAAAATCACACTTAAAATCTTAGAAGAATTAATTACACTTATCCAGCGCGACCCATGCCACCCCATGCCGTTTCAAACCTCTTTCTGCACCCCATTTCACCCACAAGCCAGCGCCGTTTTACCACCCAAGCGTCCCGCGCCGTATTAGCATCCCCGCCGTGCAAGCTTCCACCTCATGCCGTGTTAATGCCCATGTCCTTTCCCGTTAAAACCAATTGGAGGGCGCCGGTTGACGTCAAACAGTAAACAACATTCTCCATCCATGAAAGTGCGGCTCGTTTGTCATTTAAAACAAAGAAAACCAAAGATAATAACACAAATGCATGTTCCCGCATCACACACCCTTTAAATATTAAAACATCTCCTAGTCAATGCTTACACCAACTACCTTTAACCCCACGTTATGCATCCACTGACACATCCCCCCCATCTAACATTCCATCTACCTCTCATTCTTTTTTTTTTAAAGGAAAGGATAACAAAACTAATGAATGCAACTAAAGTCAAAAAAAAAGAAAACATAATAATGAAATAAACAAAACAAACTCATTCGAAATGAAGGAAATAAAAATGGTTAAAATAAATAAATGAATAAAAATAATAATAGTAATAATAAAATGCCAACCAAATAATGACCAAATAAATGATGATAACAAAAATAAATAAATAAACAAACAATAATAAAGAAAGAATAAAACATAATAAATGAATAAAAAGGTGCCAAATGAATGATAACTAAACAAAGGTCAAATAAAGAAAATAATATATGTATATGTAATAAAAAATAACAAATAAATAATGGGATGGGAGATGACCTGAACAAAAAATGTGCGCAAAGAATAATAATAAAAATGTATTCATGCACCTAAAATAATAACAAGAATAAATAACAAACAATAAACATAATGGTGTCCACTCCTGAGCTCTACCTCCTCTAGATCCCGGGCATGGGAATATTAATGACCCCCTGACAGGTCGTGTCTGCACCTCGGGATTAATCCCATTATGGTCATGGCATGACTTTGTCCTGGGCCGATAAGCCGTTGGATTCAACCCGTCTCGACCGGGTTTCAACTGCATCTCCTTAATTTTTCAAATATCAAATTTGCCATACCCTGGCATACATTGTCCCGATGATACACGAGTCTGCCCGAGTACGGTCATACTCGGCCCACCTCATGGGCCCATATGTATGCATCGTAACGCCACGAGCAGTCTCAATATAAAAAGGCAATGACTGATTGACAGCCCTGCGAGTGACAGGGATTGCCAAAGTCTTTTCCAAATTTGCTAATAAATGACCAAATAAGTAATAAACAATAATACTAAATGCTACCACTTTGCATGCCTGCATGATCGGTTTCTTCGGTATATCAAATGGCGATCAGCGGAAAGTCGGGCTATGCCCGACCGGAGGCTTTCGCTATGCGTGATGCGGGTCCTCGGACCTAAGCTCTCCATCCTGTACCTGGAATCGGTTGAATAAAATAAATGCTTCCATGTTGTATGCTCGCATGCAATCACGTCTTTTATATATTCGACCGGCCCCATGGTCATTCTATTTTGACGATTAGTTCATCGGAAGCCAGCTCCTGAGCCATTATGACTACCCGCCTATAGCCTTGGGTAAAACCCTTTCTCAGCCCCCGACGATAGCTTGGCTCGTAGCACGTGAAGGCAACCTGCTTCAGAGCTTCCTAGTACTCCTCCGAGCTCCGGTATCACTCGATCACCTCTGCCCTGACTCTCGAAGCGCCCTCCTTCAGTTCAGTCACTCTTACCTCAGCCACGACCAGCTTCGTCTCAGCCTCAGCCAACTTTGCTTCGGCCTTGCCCAGCCTTGCCTCGGCTTGGGCCCGCACAGCCTTAGCCTCCTCCCTTGCTCGCTTAGTCTCTTGGACCCCGCCTTTGAGCCCCTCGTGCTCGACTACCCACTGATTCAAGCGCTCTATGTGAGCGTAGCTCTCCTCCTCCAAGAGTTTGCTCTTAAGCTTGGCCATGTAATGAGCTAGGGGCAATTGCTCGTCCTGTGCCTGAGCATCTTCCTAGCTTGCCCGATCCAGCACCCGGAGTGAGGCCACCTCCTGTCGAAGCACCTCAAGCTTGGACGTCAACTGACCAATCCTACGGTTAGACTTGGTGTGAACTTAAGACTGGTTCTTCTCCTCGCTCACCAGCCGTGCCACGAAGTCAGTAATCTTGGCTCCCAGTAGAGCCACGAAGATACCCCCCTCCATTACCCTTTCGAAGAGCATAGGAGGGGTGCATTGTCAGAACTCTTCTCGAATTGACGGAGGTGCCAAGTCCTGGCACCGATTGTACAAAGTAGCTCCGATAGCGAACCGCCCTTTCCAAGGGGGAGGGGCCCCTCCCGGAAGGGTCAGAGTCTCAGCGCTCCCCCCGATCATCTCCACGCTTGGGGTGACGATGCTCAGCCCGGCTCTAACCCGCACCTCAACACCCTCCTTCTCATCGTGCATCTCGACAACCCCGACCAGGACCTCCGAGCCGAGCTGCTTCCCCGGCCCTTTCACCAATTCAAAGGAAGTCCCCTTGACTGTTGTGGGCACCTTTGGCTCGACAGGAAGAAGGCTCGGGTGATGGATACCATCGGCTGCAGGCTCCTTAGTTGGACGGGAAGTCCTTGCCTTCTTCAACCCCATCTTCTCAATAGTCAACACCTTCATCGAAGCCAAAAGTAGCCGCTCCTCGGCATCCTTCTATTTGGATCCTCTGTGCCCGAAGGCATAGTCCACAATGACCTTTTTGCCCTTATCTCAGGTAGAGGAAGGACCCACTAGAGCTTGAAGCAAACTCTAGGCAGTCATCTCCTCCAACTCAATGACCTCTCGATCGGCTAGTCGCCCCTTGCCTCCACCGCCCCTTGGCTCTGCTTATCAAAGGGCAAGTCGTTAACAGGAGGGTCGACCGGTCGAGACAAGAAAACATGAAGTTCAAAGTTTGAGATCCTCACCACCGGGTGGCAGGGCCAAGCGAGGGTACTCCTCTATGTTGGCTAGAGTCATCAACTCGATGGTGGTCTTGCGATTCTCCTAAATAATTTTAATCTCCTCCCCTAGCTCCGGAGGAATCACCGCCGGCTTCGAAGGGATCACCGGATGAAGGTTGGGTGCCTCGGAGAACCCCCAAGGATTCCCCTTAGAAGATCTGACCCAGAAAAACTGAGTCTTCCATCCCTTGTGTGAAGAATCTCGAGGACGCAGGGCGCGTGACCGTGTCGAGGTGACTGAAGGAAAGATGAAGTGGAACTGATATAGGAGCGTGGTGTTGTGGAAAATGGAGCGTGGTGTTGGCATGATCCCTCGGTGGATTCTAAGCCAACATATCTGGTTCGCCGTAATGCGGTGACGATTTTCTGCTAGCTTAGTTTCAGTAGAATCTCCTACCATTTTTCTTTCTTTATGAGTCATTTTGCCTAGACGTTCCTTCTGATCTGATGGCTGCGGTGTGTGCCAGTCTTCTTATGACTTCAACCATTTCTCAGCAGATCAAGGTGGTTCAACAGGTAGATTCTGAGTTGTCCCTCATTGTGTTAAGGTAGGTCATTGTACCTGTTATGAGGTGGTTGTATGCCTCCGTGGCAGCTTGTATGTTCTAGCTGTTGTCTAACTGTTGCTGAGTAATTCCGAGTGGAGCCCATGGATTTCATTTTGCCATTTCATTTCTGTCTTCCCAGGGCTCAGGTGGAGTCTGGCTGTTGGTTGCTCGTCCGACCGAGACAGCTAGATTATTCCCTCTTAATATTACTTGGAATGTGCAGTTATTGGCCGTGCTTTATTGTGCCATTACGCAGAATTCTAATTTCACTGGTGTCAGAGCGTGACCCACAATTTACCTCTAGCTTCTGGCGCTGTTTTCAGAAAGCGTTGGGCACAGAGTTAGCCTTCAGTTCAGTGTATCATCCGCAGTCAGATGGTCAGTCAGAAAGGACTATTCAGACTTTAGAAGATATGTCGAGATCGTGTTGCCTTGATTGGAAGGGTTCATGGAGTCAACACTTGCCACCTGTGAAATTTGCTTATAATAATAGTTATCACTCTAGTATCAGTATGGCACTGTATGAGGCTTTATATGAGCGTCCTTGTCGTACTCCTCTGAACTGGTTTGAAGCCGGTGATCGTATATTGACAAGACCTGACATGGTTCAGTAATGTGCTGATGTGGTTTGCTTGATCAAGCAGAAGATGTTGATAGCTCAGAGTCGACAGAAAAGTTATGCAGATCAGCGCAGGTGACCATTGTAGTTTGAACCTGGAGATATGGTGTTTCTAAAACTATCTCCGGTGAAAGGTGTTATGAGATTTTGAAAGCGTGGAAAGCTTAGTCCGCGATATATTAGTCTGTTTCCTATTTTGAAGCGTGTGGGCCAAGTGGCATATCGTCTTCAGTTGCTAGCGGCTATGCAAGCTATTCATGATGTGTTCCACGTGTCTCAGTTGAGGTAATATGTCTCTGATGCATCTTACGTGCTTGATGACTCAGTTTGGCTTGAAATGACAGCAGATTTATCCACACCAGAGTGTCCGATTAGAATTGAAGATCGCCGAGAGCAGCGATTAAGAAATAAGGTGATCCCTCTGGTAAAAGTTGTTTGGCAGTGTCACTTTGGTAGAGAGGCTACATGAGAACGTGTGGACAAAATGCGTCAACAATTTCCTTTCTTGTTCGAATAAGGTATAATTCTTTCAGTTCTCTCCTTGTTCTTCCTTTTAAATTTTGAGGATGAAATTTTTATTAGGAGGGAGGGACTGTGAGACCCATTCTTTAACAGATCTTTACTAGAATTAAAGTAAAATTTATCCCATGAATTTTGGTCATTTTTATGGATTTATTGGGCCTAGTATAAATAACCCCCCTCTCTTTCTCTCATTCTCTCTTTCTCACACTCTCTCTTCTCACGCTCTCCCTTTCTCTCCCTCTCTTCTCCGACGGCCGACGGAGGTGGACAAGGGCGAGGCGGCGAGGTTCGTGCGGCGAGGGACGAGGCGGTGGCACATGGGGAGCCGATTCGCGAGCGTCGGGCACCGGTGGGGTTTCTCACAGCGTTTCGCGATGGATCGGCGTCCTCGGTGCGTGAAATCTTTGGTGGAGGTAGGGAGACAAATCTTTAGCCCGTGTACTTCCTTTCCCGTGAGTTTTGTAGGCCGTGGTGAGCTGAGCGGGTTTATTTTCATGTTTTGGGGAAATTACATGATTTTAAGGTGTGAGCTGGATCTAGTGATTTGATCACGTTTTTGAGGTTTAAATGGGTCTTCTTTGTGCTAGAGAGGTTGGGGACTAGTTTCCCCTTGTCCTTCCCTTCACATAGGTGTGAACAAGGCATGGAATAGATTTTCTCGTCGTTTTCGCCGTTTTCGGGTTTGGGATGGATTAGCGGTCCTTCCAGCAATCGCTAGGGTGCCAAGCGGTTGTGTGGAGACCGCTAGGGTCCCCCGTATGTCAGTTCGAGCCTTGCGGTCACGTGATGGACCGCCAGGTGGGCTTAGCGGTCTGGTGAAGACCGCTAGGCGGCGCCATGCGGTCCGGGAGTGACTGTTTTTCCAGTTTGGAGTCGTTTGAGGTCAGTGGGGTAGCGACCTTGCAACTGACTACTAGGCTACGCCTATCGGTCAGGCGGAGGACCGCCACCCTCTCTGGCGGTCCGGGAGTGACCGCTAGGGGTTTGTGAGTTCTAGGGCGTAGCGGTCCTGGCTGGATCACTAGGCTGGCCTTAGCGGTCCAGGGGTAGATTGCTAGGCTCCCTAACGGTCCAGAGAGGACCGCTAGGTGATTCTTCGTGCTCCCCGTGTCTGTTTTGCATTGTATCAGTCTCTGGTCGACCCGGTTGTGACCCAGTGGTTGACTTTTGGCATTGTGGATGCCCCAGATGCTATGGGTTCTGCGTTCGTGTTGTGGGGTGTCCGGAGGTACCGTGTCACCATGGTTTTAGACCTAGAGATTAGGTTAGATTGACGGCATTGTGCCGTCATGTGCAACGATCTTGACCCCGAGTCTCGTGACTCAAGGACCATTGGGTTATTAGGTCTAGTGGGCTATCTAGAGTCTGATGGTCGTGAGCCACCTGTCACTTCGCATTACTCGTAAGTTGTACGTGCGTGGTTTTTAGTGTTCACATTTAGTGAGCCCCCACTAGTCGTAGCTTTCCTACGCATACGGGTGCGGACCAACTTGGGAGTGGTGGAGAGCGTGACCCGAGTGAGACGATTTTATGCAGGTTTTCGTAGGGCCCCTTGCCTTTCCAGCCTGAGTTCGACTGGGGGGAAAACCAGCTAGAGGACCCGACCTAGAGCAGATAGTCTATGTGTGCACGCATAGCTGGGGGTAGAGGACACGCACTGATGAGCATGACCCCAGCTAGTCCTTGTTCTGTGTTACTAGTACGGTGTCTTAGCCTCTGCCTGGGGCGTTGTAGGCAGGCACCTGAGGTACGAACTAAGTTGTCAGTGGACGCATCTAGCCTTACTTTTGGTGGGCAGTACTCCTATCCCATTTAGTGCTAGAGGGGTAGGGGAAGGATTCCCCACTTTGTTTCCCCTTCACCTGGGGGTGAAAGGGCCGTGGGATTGAGTTTTACGCGCGTAACTCGTGAGCCGGGCTCGGCCTAGTATCGCGGCGGTTACAGTGGTTGCGTTCGCGTTGATTGGTCGCATTCATCAAGGAAGATGAACAGTTAGTCGGTTGGGATCGCGCATGCCCGACTCACCGCGATGATGGAGATTGCACTCGCAGAGAACACCGTGCTAATGACACGGTGGAAATGGATAGCGTGTTCGTCTGAGCGTCTCTGGGGATGTGGCCCAGATCGCGCCCCTTGTGGGCGTCTCATTTTCTAGATCGAGCCCGTGGTGTTGGGCGCGTTATGTTAAGAACGCGCCTATCACTCAGCGCGCGTTCTCTCGCGATTGCGACCGGACCCTTGGGCGTGTTAATGTCGCGCCGCTAGTGAAGGTCGCGTTAGTGTCCCCTTTCGATCAGTGTTTCCCTCCGACAGTTTAGCCTCCGGTTAAGCTAGTTTCGGGTCCTTTGTGGCACATGGCCCGAGGGTCGCCTAGAGCACCTAGTGAGAGCCACGGGTGTGCTGAGGGGTCCCGGAAGTGTGGTTACCTTGTTTTATGTGCCTGTGTGATCTAAAGGTTGTGGGAGCCTGTGCGTATGTCCTGGGCTTTACCGTCTCGCTAGCTTTGTCACCGAGAGTCAATGTCGTAGGTGTCGGTGTGGAGGGCTATCCCCATACCTCATCGGTGTGTGGCCGGTGGTTTCCGTGAGTTGATTCTTACCTCCAGTGACACGTCCACTGGTCGTAGCCTTCTTACGGCACACATGTGCTGACCCACCCGGGAGTGGTGGAGCGGCTTACCCGAGAGAGACGGTTGTTAGGCTAGTTACAGCAGGGCCCCCACGCGCAGCCGAGTCCAGGCTTCGGGGGAAGAACTAGCCAGAGGATCTGACCTAGGGCACATGGTCTATGTGTGCACACGTGGTTGGGGGCATCAGACCCGCTCTGACGAGCGGGACCCCAGCGAGTCCTTGTTCGTGGTACTGGTTACCGTTGTGTCTCTATCTCCACCTGGGACGTCGCAGTGAGACACTGAGGCACGATGTAAGACGTTAGGGGATGCATCCAGCTTTACTTCTAGTGGGTGGTGCTCTTGTCTCCTAGCAGGTACAGCCTCGTGTTTTTGTAAGACTTAGGTCGTTTGTACGACACAGTTAGTTGTAGAGAGCTTTTTCGTTTATTTATTAATGTTTGTTGATCAAGCCGTACATTCGTTAGGTAGCGTTACCTTCCATGTTTGTTCATGTCTTTTTGCCTTACTTCTTTCGTGCGAGATGGGGGTCCACAAGATCCCTACTGAGCCTATGAAATGAGGCTCACCCCTATGTTTTCAAGTGAGGCGTGGTCGTCGGGAGGCGTGTCCGAGGTTCCTTGTGGCTCTTACGGTCAGAGTTAGTTGCCAGAGCCAGGGTATGCCGTGTGTACTTGTACTTTTTATTTCTGTTGACTGTACTTATTTTGGACATGAGATACACTAGACCTTGTAGCAGTTTAGTTATTTATTTAATTTTTTACATTATTATTCAGTTGATTATTATGCTATCTCTATAGTTATTTTAGCTTCTTACGTACCCTAGAGGGATGTGTTGGGGAGAGGGATTCCCTCTTGGGAGTGGGAAGATTGTGTGGGGAAGGGAGAAGATTGGGTTGGGTAAAAGGATCCAAAAACTCAATAAAGATCTAGCAGGACCCAATAAAGATCCGCCAAGGATCCGGGGTGTTATAGTCCTCCCCCCCTTTAAGAAATTTCATCCTCAAAATTTAAGGACCAACAAGGATAAGGCAGGGAAGAACAACCCGATAATTACAGACAGAACATAAGAAACAGAGTCTAGAGGAACAGCGTCCGACTGTTGTCACGGATACGCGCTCGGGAGTGAGCACGACCACCAGTGAGCACAAGTCTGACACCTCTGAAACAAGGCAATGTCACTTACGTCTCGCAAGATAAGAGACACGGCTGCCAGAATACACAACGCCGAGAAACGAATCGACAGAAGTGACAGGCACTATCAACATCAGCTTACACAAGGAAACATAGTCCTCTTAGTTGACAGCCTGACGACATCATCGGTTCTAGTGCCAAAGGCGACAGGGAACACCAGGCACACAAGACGCCAATGACAATTACATGGGCGAATGACAGCAAAATCAACAGCATTGGACCATACAACATTACGTCAGTCCTCACTCAGATATTACATCTGATCAAGTTGCGGGCTACTCTACCAGGAAAAGGAGCACAGCCAGCTACTGACAAGACAATGGTCCAACACATAAATACAGAATCATCCCGAAAGCAACACTTACGGAAACACTGCTAACGACAATAGCACATGTAGGATTCTAGCTCCGTACAGCACACAGAACTACGGAACATACTGCAAGCAGGGTCGTATCAAGGCATGCGGCAGCTGAACACACGACTACAGGGAGCGAGTCATGCATCAGGCCATTTATCAAAGAAAGACCCACAATAATTGAAATCATTTGCAAAACGACAAGAGATGCCACAGTCTCAGGGAACGTATCTCAAGGACTACGAACATGCCTCGAGAGCACAATACCCACTAGAGTGAATGCAGAGCAGAGGGTACTTTATTAGCAGAGAAGTTGATAATTTCCCCAACACTTGCAAATGCTAACACTAAAACCAGAGAAATGACCGACAATAGCATGGTCACGACAATGTCTAGGCACATACAGCTAAGATGGAGTCACAACGAGAAGGAGCAATTCTCTCGACTAAGCAGAATTGTACGAAAAGAATCCTCGGCCCGTGGGTCATCAGACCACACACTTCCACTGCGCACTCTACAATGCACGAAGGCATCAGAAAGATTCTCAGCCTTCGCATCTCAGCACACACTAGGTGTCATCGTAATCCTATAAAATCGCAACGTAACATACCTCGAGCACTGATCTAGCGAGCAATCGAACAGAAGAAGTCTAAGTGCAACAGAGGAGAGCAATAGCTTCAGCACAAAGCCCAAGGAAAAACACTAATCCCAGCCTACCTTTATGTCCTGTAAATGACAAATAAGCTTCACATCGCATCGACCGTTGGATATGGCACGACGAAAATACAGTACGCAACAGCTCTCGACACCGAAATTAGGTCAAAAGTCATGCAACCATACAATAAGGAGATGATCAGGCTCAAATTAAGTTGTCCACACTTGAGTAGACTCAGGACAAGGCGATACTGAAATGGTAATTCGCTTGGGTTACAGAAGAAGGGAAAATCGTCGAGGAAGGAGTGAAGGATGCCATCAAATGCTTCGGGGAACCCAAACAATCGGAGATGGTGAAGAAAACCACAGGAAAGGAAATTTTGTTCATGAAAAGATAAGGGCCATGACTGGCCATGTATATTTCAAAACACCGGAGGGGAGGATACAGGCGATGGAAAGGAGAAGAAGAAAGAAAGAAAGAAACGAATGGGGGAAGGTGGAGGTCGAATAGGGGCGACTAATTCCTTCCTTCCTCCAACACCCAGCTACATGATCTCTCTCTCTCCCTCTCTTACTCTCTTCTCCCGAAGATTGTCGGAAGGAGGAAGTTCCTTCTACTTCTTCTCTTCTTCTCTGTATATCTCTATATGCCTGCCCATCCATCGTCATCGTCGTCATCGTCATCTTCGTATTGGTGTTCGCCGGTGGAGAGGCCCCTTTATACTCCCAGCGGTGGGAGTCTTCGAACACACCCGAGGGAGGCGGGAACGTGGGCCATTAATGCAGATTTGACCTTGGTTGTCCCCGGTGATAGGGGGGTAGGCAGCGTGGCTGGCTCTCCGCTTGACACCTCGGACGGGCCACTGCGCGCCAAAGATCTCTAGGACGTGGCCATAAGATTTGGTCCGCACCATTGGAGGTGTGTCGTTGAAGAAGCAGACCGTGCCGCGGAAGGGGTAGGTGAAGTGTGCCGTTGAGAGGGGATAGAAGGGCGTGCCATTGGAAGAGGCACAGGGCATGCCGTTGGAAGGAGGCACAGGGTGTGCCGTTGAAGAGGTCACAGGGCGTGCCGTTGGGGAAGGCACAGGGTGTGCCGTTGAAGAAGGGCACAGGTGTGCCGTCGAAAGGGGCACAAGGGTGTGCCGGCGAACGGGCCCTGAAGGGTGTATCGGCGAAGGCTCACTGGGTGCGCCGGCGAAGACCCGCATGGGCGTGCCGGGGAAGGTTCGTGCGAGCGTGCCGACGAAGGGCTATTCGGGCGTGCGCCGCTGAAGGGGGCACTTGGTGTGCCGTTGAAGGCTATGCAAAGCGTGCCCTTGAAGGGGCATATAGTGCGACTAGAGGTAGATTTTGGGCCCATTTTGGGCCAGATTGACGATCCACCTGGTTCTCTTCGGGGGCCCACGAGTAGTGAGTTTCCCAGGGGTTGGTTTCTCTTCATTGTCGTGACTCTGAGAATGACTTCACGACAGTGTGTTGTCTATTCGGAGAGTCCGAACGGGATGTGTTCTCCACGGTCTCTTCGGTTGAAAATGTTGTTGATGTTGGACTGGTCGGGACATGGGGGACGTGCAATTTCACACGTCCACAGGGGTATATAACGGATCAGGTGAGGTGCATTATGTAATATTATGACGGATGAACAAAGATCTGTTAAAAAGCAGAGACGCTAGGTGAGACGGTGGGAAAGACGGTGAATGAGAAGGAAGCCTCCAATTCTGAGAGAAGGTAATGGACCATTCTGAGGGCGTTATATAATGTGAATAATGGATGGATACAGGTCCGTTAAAGAACAAAGACGCAACATGAGACACTAGATGAGACGGTGAGAAGGATGGTGGAAGGACTATAATGGACCTTATGAGGGACGTTATATGACTATAACTTGCCAAACATGACGCGTTATATATATGCCGCGTCACCGGGTATCTCCCGCGCTCGGGACGTGATAGCTTTCGTGGTGTCAGAGCCTAGGATTTCAATTTCCTAGGGAACCCAAGTGCAAGGATAGATTTATACCATACCCGGTGAGATGGGTAGAGCCATAGGTTAAGTTCTATAATGACGTTTGACCTTATAGTCAAACATGATACTTAGTATACTTAAATTTTCTTGTAGGATCGTGGCTGCTGAAAGAGCACAATGGCGCGAGATGCAGTGCACCGTGCAAGGACTTATGCAGGTGCTACAGCAAGTGGCACAAGGCGGTGCTCACCGCAGAGCTGGTGACCTTTATAGGGATTTCCGCCACATGAATCCACCAAGGTTCACGGGTTCGACTGACCCCGAGGATGCCGAGAACTGGCTAAAAGAAATTGAAAGAATTTTTCGTGTAATGCAATGCACGGATGAAGAAAAGGTCTTACTGGCCACATTCCAACTGGAGCGAGATGCTCGATGTTGGTGGGAGTCGGTAGAAGCAACATTGCCCGATGACCACGTCACATGGGCAAAATTTGTTGAACATTTCAACGATAAATACTTTTCTGACCGCATTCAAGAAAAGAAGGCTGCAGAATTTGTCGCATTGAAACAACGACCCTGGAAAGTGGCCGAGTATGAGGCCCAATTCTCAAGATTATCCTGGTATGCACCCCACTTGGTGTGTATGGAAAAGATGAAGGTGAGAAGGTTTCTTAACGGGCTTCGGCCCCAATACATCACACAAATTGCGCCGATGGATATCCAAGTCTATTCGAAAGTGGTTCAGCAAGCCCAGTTGCTAGAAGACGCCTCTGAATTCTCTGAAAGGATTCGAGGCAAGGACAAGAAGGAACATGTCACAATCCCGGGAAATTTCAAAACATCATTCAACAAGAAGCGGTCATACAATGGAGGGGAGTTCTACAAAGGAAAGAGATTCCCGAAGGATGACAAGCTATTCTCCACCGTCACTACGCCTTCTATGGAAGTGTGTAAATATTATGGCAAGCCCAGCCACAAGACCGAGGAATGCTGGAGGAAGCTCGGAGCCTGTCTCTGATGTGGGAGTCCAGAACATCGAATTCCTGATTGCTTATTGATGAAGGAGCAAGCCACTAAGGACGAGAAGCGTCTGGCGAAGAAACAAGGCCATCTATAAGCTCTCCACGAGATGGAACCAACTGAAGGTTGAATTGTGGAAGGTACACTAACCGTTTGCTCTAAGACTGCTAAAGCTTTATTTAATACCGGAGCAACTCATTCATTTATTTCCAAGAAATTTGCTGCTACATTTTCTAAGGAGCCCGAATGGTTAGACTTAGTCATATCTACGCCTCTCGGGAACAAGTCTGATATCATGCATCACTACCCAAATTGTGAGATTATGGTTAAAGGAAACAATCTACCTGCTGACCTAATATGCCTTGATATGAAGGGATATGATGTCATACTAGGTGCTGACTGGTTATTCATGTTGACCCTAGATGCACGAATGGACAAGAAGGGGGGGTTGAATTGTCCCCTCTAAACGCGCCCTAAGCACTTGGAATGACTAACGGTCATGCTTCATCATGAACAGAGGTAAGCATTGACACCTCATGACATACCTCAACTCATTTCTTTGATCAGTAATATTCGGATGCCATTCCTGCCAGTTTGACTAGATTTGGCCTTGATTTGGGGTCGGTAGGAGTCCAATTACCCTCGTGAGACGTTTTGGGTGAATTCACAGGAATCACCCATTTCTGAGTCGTTTTGTGGTATGTTGGCCCCTTCCGGCTTGTGGAAGGTTGGCAATGTGATTAGGGATGTTTCTCCATTGTTCTGGAGACGATTGGGGTGTGGACTGGTGATTTCCATGGAATTTAGCATTTTTCAGGTTCGATGTTTTAACGTGGCACTCTCAGGGGGCGCGTTCTCAAAAGAGACGTGCTGTGTCATGTGGTCGCGTTCATTGAGGGAGATGAACAGTTGGGCGATTGGGAATGTGACCCATGTGATGGGCGTGATCCTGTGTTAACGCGACCTAGCTAAGTGCCGCGTTAGTGTTATTGCGACCCAGGTGATGGCCGCAACTATTGTGTTATTACGCTTGAGGTTCCGACCGCGACTATCATCGCGACCTAAGTGTGCGCCATGTTAATGCATTGACGCGCTGTTGCTATTGGACGCATTCTGATGACATCGCGACCCTATGTATGGGCATGTTAATCATCACGATGCAGGCTATAGGCATGCTAATGCCTTCTATTTTATGTGTATTATTTGTATTGTCTCAGGCTCAGGTGAACCCAGTATTCAGTGCCTTGTTGGCGTTTGACTCGGCGAATGCCTTGGGTGTTCCATGAGAGTCACATAGGTGTGTCAACGGATCCAAGAAGAGTGGCTTCATCCCGAGCTATGTTTGGTGTTTCTTCCATGTTTGTTGGCTTGGCTTTGACCCCTTAGTTAGCCCATTGTCCGTAGATGTCTTAGATTTCCTATGAGGGATGTGACCGTGTTATAGGGAGGTCGAAAGTGCCATTGTACCGAGTGGTGTTTTGTGTATTTCGAGGGTCATTATGGTTTCTGGTCAACCAGTTGTGACCTTAGTGGTTGACACGTGACCTCGTTAGTGTCTCGGTTATCCTGTATGGATCGAGACTCTTGTTTTGGATGCTTGGAGGTATCGTCTTATCTCGATTTATGTGCCTATGTGGTTTGAGAGCTTTGATGTTCCCTCATGTTCTATGGTTTATATTTATGTGCCTATGTGGTTTGTATTGGGGCTGAGGACTTGTATTTCTTCGTGATTTTCAGCTGAGGGACTAGGCTGATTAATGGTATGTTACCGTGATATGTGACGATCTTGACCCGAGTCATGTGACTAAAGGATCGTTGTGTGTAGGTCTAGTTGTCTATCCTGAGTCTGGCGGTAGTTCTGTGTATGGCCTTGTGGGTCGTAGTATGTGTGAGAGGTGAGTGCTTACCCTATCCGTACTTCACTGTTTTGAGTCTCTATGTCTAGTGAGCCTCCACTAGTTGTAGCCTGACGACACTTTAGCGTGTCGGCCCACCTGGGAGTGGTGGCAGGGTGAGTTCCTGAGAGATAGTGTTTAGGTTAGTTTCCATGGGCCCCCTTGCTTTGCATTAGTGTCCTACTAGGAGGAAAACTAGCTAGAGGCCTGACTCAAGGCATTGGACTTGTGTGTATACACGTGGTCAGGGGCGTTTGGACGAGCACCGATGGGCGTGACCCTGACTAGTCACTCGTTACTATTGTTCCTTGTACTTGGTACATCTGAGATTTCCATGTACCACACACAACAAATGCTCTGATACCATCTGTGACAACCCGGATCCCAAATACCAGATATACCTGATAGGACTATCGAATATACCTGATACAACTTTGAACCCGCGAGGCCTCCCAAGGGCGGTAAAGCCCCTAAAGGGAAAAAGGATTGTCATAGGGTACATTGAACTGGCAGATATAGCAGTGAGCAATAATATTCCATTAGATCGATTTGCTAAAGTTACAGAAATAAAATTACTTTTTACTTAACATTTTAAATTTAATTATTATAGCCCAGAGTCAAGTCCAAAGAAAAGACAACAAGTGTCAAGTACAGTCAACAGAAAAGAAAAGACGTACCAGAGAGTCGGGGGAAGCCCGACGAGGGTACCAGCTGGCCACTACTAGACGCTACGAGCACGCGCCCCAGGTACACACAGAAGTCGAACGAACGACCACCACCTGTAAAGCAAGGGTGAGCCTCGTGTCACTGGCTCAGTAGGGGTCACGCGGATCCCCACCGAGGAAAACACGCAGTAATATGCTAAAAATAGTAGACAATAGCAGGTAAGCAACAAGTAGTAGTAAAGCGGGAAAGCTAAACTACAAAGCTGTAAAAGAAGTGGAAGCAGGAGTAGGGAGCAAGCCAAGAGCTAGGGGAGCTAACAGAAAAAGGGAAGAAGTCGTACCGGAGGAGCACGACTGCCGAACTAACCTCGGCTCCTGATGCTACACCAAACAGGCACTATAGTAAGTAAAGACAGGAGGGTGAACTCTGAACTAAAGAAGTCATAAGTTTACCAAACTGTCCACACGACGCCAGGCTCCAGACGAAGACTTGCAAGGACAACAAGAAAGCCTAGAAAAACCTAGACAGACGACCAACACAGACGATGGACGACATGACTAGGACGTCGTGCACACTGCCACATAAACAACCTGAACGTCGTGCAAGTGACAGACCTTGACCCCGAGTACAGCCACAAAGGGCTAACCCAGAAGGTCATGACGCACGAGGAACGCAAAGCAAACCGCGAAGGGTATCGCGAAGAGTATCGCAAAGAGTCACGCGTCATGTGACTGGAGTGCCCTGACTAGAAGAACAACCAGCTGCGTCCACTGACGTCTTATACTGCGCCTACTAGTGTCTCATCTATGATACCTACAGATGGGTAGAGACTAAGACACTGTCAGAACCAGAACAGTAACCAAGTCGCAAGTGACTAGATAGGGGAATGCCCATCGGCATTAGTCCAAAGCCCCTGATCACGTGTGCACACATTGACTTTTGCCTAAGTCAGGCCTCTAGCAGTTTTCTCCCCCCGTAGGACGCAATGGTAACTGCAGGAGCCAACGGAGACTAGCTTAAGAACCGTAAACTGAAAGTGTCCCGCTGTAAAAGCCGACATGCCGAAGTGTGTCGTAAGGCTACGACTAGTGAAGGCTCACAAGACACGGACTCCAAAATACAAGTGCCGAGGTACATATAGGCAAGAGTGCCCTGAAACACGTACTTCAAAGCACCAGAGGCAGCACAGGAGACTGCCAACAGACTGAGGACAAGGCAACTAGCCCTACAGCTATGATGGTCCCTGAGTCCTATGACTCCAAGTCAGGATCATCGCACATAGCGGAACAAGCCGCCAATCTTTGTAATGGTCCCATGATAGACCGTTACCTTTGTAGGTTGTTTCGGGCTCTTCGAGGCTTGGTCGGTGTGACGGACTAGTATAGAGCCATCATACGGCGGTAACACGCCAGTACAGGAGCGTTACGTCCTGGTCATTTTTCAAGGACTGTGTCTGTCAACTCCTCGGAGGCCGTGTCTTCTTGGAAGACCGTGTTGGTCGGTTCGCTCTGACGGACTTCTCCCTATGCGTTATCGTTAGTTAGCATACGTATGCTGATCTGTTACATTGTGTTTGACCGATGGTTGACTGGCTATGGCGGTTGGTGTAACTCACCTACCCCCATGCGCTAGGTTTCTATAACAGTTCAGGCTGGTCCGTTACATGTTGTTGTATGTGTTAGAAGTTTTGGGTCTGTTGGCTCTGACACCCCTGCCTCAGTGCCTCAAGCTGGTGTAACGTGCCTTTAGAGGTCCGTTACAGTCCTGTTGGCTATGATAGTCATTGGCATGTTCTGTTCTGTGTCAGTTTGTCGTAGATTGTGTTTTAGGGAGGTGTCTATCTGTCGGTAGTTTTCTAGATAAGTCAGTTTAGGTGACTGGGTGTGATCTCTTCCCTAACTGTGATAGTACCCTAACGACTCAATCTATAACTACCCGTGTCCTTGTCTCTGGTCACGTAGCGGCTATTCCTTGACTACCGGGTTCACCTAGTGGTCGAGTGATGGTTCGCTTTGCCCAGAGGGTTGTCTTCATCCACCGCTCCTGTTTCTGTTGTTTTGGCTTGAGCTGGTGATTTACCTGTGACCCGTGGATATCTGTTGATATCCTATGAGGGCTGTGACCTTGATGAGATGGCCAAGAGTGCTTGTGCATGTTCTAGTGTTTGTGTGTGTGTCTATGTATGTCGTGTTTGGTTCCGGTCATCCTGGTGAGACTAGGGGTTGACAGGCAGCCTTGCTGTGTGTCTCGATGATTTTACCCGACTAGAGACGTTGGTTCTAGATACCTCGGGGTATCGTTTCACCTCAGTCTGCATGTCCAGTTGTGTTGAGAAGGCTTTTCCCGCTATTTGTGAGTTCAATAGTGTATCGCCTGTGTACGTTGCATAAGTGCACAGTGGAAGCGTATGGGCTAATCACCCACTAGTCGAGGATCTTTTCATAGGGTTCTGGCCAATCGAGAGAATTACTTTTCTCGATGTAACTTTATCTTCGCTTCCTGTGCCTTGATTTCGTCTATTGTCGTGTGATTGTTGGTAATTTTTTGGTGTCGGCATTGGCATTGCAAGTATGGGGGATTTGTCAGCTTTCCTGTAGATTGAATATCCTCTACTCAACATTTCTTCTCTTGAGTGTTGTGCTCTTGAGACATATTCGCGATCCTTGAGATGCATTCCTCGAGATTACTACCTTTCTTGATGATTCTTGTCGCCGTGGGTCTTTCTCGGTGAGCTGTCTGATGCATGACCAGTTCCCTATGGTCGTGCGTTCAATTTCTATTGTGTCTTGATGTGACCCCACTCACAGTTGTATTTTGTGACTCTGTGTCCTGTACGGAGCTGGAATCCTGCGAATGCTGCCATTGTGTTATTTTTCTGAGTGCTATTTTTGCATGAGTTGGTGTCTCTGTCTTGCACCATCGTCTTGTCAGTAGCTTGCCATACTGCCCTTGTAATTGTGCACCGAGGCCTCTCCCCGGTTGATAGCTTAGCTTCAAAATAATGGACTAGCCCTTGGAATCTCGGATCTTTGGCTTCTCTTTAATGTTAACAGGTGCAGTGATGGGCTTGCGCGGCGCATAAGCCCAAGGAAAGTCAAGATCCAACATAGAGATAATGGGCTGACTACTGGGCCACAGAGTTGGCAAAATCTTTTCTGATATAGCTTTCATTAACTAGACAATGGACAAATTTTTCACCTTAACCACCCTCCCTTGAAAAGGGAATTTGAGACATTGATGCGTGGTGGATGGTACGGCACTGAGAGTATCAATCCACGGACGACCCAAGATAGCCTTGAATATAGGGTCGATGTCTAGCACATAAAATTCAATGGGCATCGTAAGAGGCCCAAGCTCAGCTTGAATGGTCACAACACTGTGACAGGCTCTCCAAGAGTTATCATAAGCTACTATGGTAGTCGGGGTAGGGCATAGGAGTTCTTCTGACAAGTTGAGGGCCCAGAGTGTGCTGAGCGGGCAAACATTGATAGATGCCCCTGTGTCAACTAAAGCTACATCCACACTGACTTTGTTCAAGATAATAGTAATGCAAAGCGGCATCTGCCAGGCTTCTGGTGGTGTTAGCTCGATTTCAGAGAAGGTAATTGCTGGCCCTTTGGAGATTGTTGCCAATGTTGTGGGTAAACTGTCAGCTGCCACATCTTCACTGACCATCACCTTTTGAAGAAAATTCCTCAATTGTGTCTTGGTGAAGGGTAGATCTTTTGATAAGGTCCAGCACAGATATTTTGGCGGGCATCCTATCTAGATGATGCAACAGGTCATATTGGGTACCCGGGAGTGGCTCAGTTTCTTCTTGCTCGACAGCCGGCTGAGAAGACTGGGGATTAGAGGTAGAAGCATAATTGTGATGAAACAAACGCCCGCTCCACAGGGTAAGATTTTGCACTGATAGGGCATCTGATGATGATATAATAGGCTCGATGGGGTGGATGAGTGGTGTGGGAGAAGGCGTAGTGGAGATGATGGGAGTGGGGGTAATGATGGGTTGCAGAGAAAGGATGGCATGTGAAGGGTTAGCGGTAGGCATGGTGATGATAGGTGTTGGAGGAGGTGGAGGTGTAAAGGCTAGCAGAGGTGCGGGTGGAAGGCTATGTGTAGTAATGGTAGTGGGAGTGACAAGCAGTGGGTAAGATGGGAGGATGGGTGAGGGTATTGATGGTGGAGTGAAAACGAAGGAGGTAAAAGGAGTAGTGGATAGGAGGACGAGTGGTCTAGCAGGCGGAGGAGGGGTTTGGCGTGTTGGCATAAGGATGGTGGGAGTGGAGGAGGGAGAAGGGTAGCGATGGTGGAGGGCCATTATTTATGGGGTGGAACCGTCATCGTCAATAGACCACCCGGCATCAGGAGCCGGGGGTTGAACTAGGTCGACCTGAGCTAGTGCCGGTGGCTGAGGCTGCGGTGCGGGAGGATGACTTGGCATGGGGTTCTGATGGATCCCCAAGTCTTGGACCGGCTGCTGCTATTGTAGTGGCTACTGTTGTGGCGGCGATGCTTGTTGCTACTGCACTTGCTGCCTCGGCGCTTGCCTTCTCTTCTCTTTAATTTCAACAATGGCCTTATGCATCTCACATCAATAAAAAGGGGGAGGATGCTCAATCTATTCCTCGAAATTTCTCCTCCAGAGGAAGAATCCCGACGCAAGGAAATTCTGCCTTGTCACGCAGTCGGTTCCTCTGTTCCTCGAGGCACGTCAACTCAGACGTCACAGACGCCTTCTCGACTCTGGCAACAGCAAGCTCCTCGGTCTCTCTGACCACAACCACCTTGGCTTCAGCCAAATCGGCCTCGGCTGCAGTAAGATAGCCCCTCAGCTTTTCTATTTTGCTTGTGAAGGCACCTACACGACGGTGGCTTTCATCCAGGGCCTTTTCGTGCTGCTCTTTATTGCCTTTCCGCACTTCAAGGGCACGCAGGTACTCGTCTTCCTGAGCACTGATGGTGGTGAATTCACTAGGAGCCCAGGCCTCAAGGAACTCGCGGCGGTTGACGTATTTCAGTAGCAGCGGGACTCACCGCGACCACTCCTCTAGAGGGTAGCCCAACATCTGTAGTGCCCCGGTCAGCTGCGCCACCATGGTGTGTACCCCCCGATATGTAAGGGAAGGATCGACGAAGATCATCGACCGCAATGCCAGCAGCATCTATCGGACCAGCGCGTCCGAGGTGGCGTGGCCAATGGAGGGCACGGCCGGAGGGTCAAACTCGACCAAGCTGTCCACAGCCGCCCATAGATCTGTGTCCACCATGCCCGAGGAGGATGGAAGAGTGGAGGCTAGGTCGCTCGAGCGCCTGACCTCGACAAATGACTCCCGCCCGGCCATCTCCAGAGGAGTCGGTAGAGCTGTGACCGAACCACCCGACTCCATCATCGCGAGGGGCTGCTCCACCCTAGTCTTGGTTGGAGGAAGGGCGTGGAGAGGAGTTAAATCAGATGTTACTATTGAAAGACCTGCGGCCCTTTCCGCTTGTGCTCCCTCGTCCCGGGAAACCATGAGGCTTGTCAGCGTCTTCCCCAAAAGTTGGTCCTCCTCAGGTGTCATGAGCAGTCAGGGAGGCGGAAGAGGAACCATGAGTTTCAGCCCGTTTCCCGACTGCAGGAAGGACACCAGGCACTCCACCTCCAATTCCGAGAGCAGTTGTAGTTCACATACCCCCGTGGGGCTGACTAGTTCCCTCTGCTTCGCAACAGCCTTACGGGCTCTAGCAGTGCGCGCCTCGGGGAGCCTTGCCTCCTCCTGAAACATAGAAAATGGGGTTAGCCTTCCATAGATCTAGGTGAGCTGCCTCAAATCTTGAAGAGATGCAAGAGAGGTCCTGGAGGCCCCACGTTTACCTCAATCACTGGAACTATGCTGCCTTCTGGTGCTATTTCTCCCTCCTCCAGAGCCTCACCCATTGGTATCGTGGTCTCCACGGCTGCTTCTTATCGCAAGACCTCGAATAAGGCCGCCAGTTTCTCCAAGCTGGCATCGCCTCCCCCGAGTTGCTCTACTGATGTCTTCAGGGTAGGCGCCTCCACAGTCTCCAGCTTATTTTGCTCCTGCAAGTTAACCGAGTAACAGAAGACAAGATCAGAGGCTGGCTGCAAAGGGGGTCCCATGTGAGCAGACTCACACTTACAAAATCCTCACCCGAAGCCACCTCGTCGGAAGAGTAGTCATAGTCTACCTTCTCACCCGAGGAAGACTTGGTCGGGGTAGGCTCCTCCCTTAGGTATTTTTTTTAAAAATAAGAGAAATAAATTTTTTTAACAAATATCTCTCCCCACTCTCTCTCTCCTCACTCTCTCGACACACTCTCTCTCCATCTCGAATCTCTCTCTCTCACCTCACACGTTCTCTCTCCTCCATCACCATTCTCTCGGTTCACGGTCCAACGGACCCCGGTCGACGCGTGAGAGGTACCGATGGGACGGGCTCGACGTGAGGATCGCGCCAGTACCCTTCTTCCCTCTGATCGTGGAGCGTGGAGATGCGTGTGAGCTGAAGGATGACGTGGCCCCCGTCACCCGATCTGCATCGATTCGCGATCTTCGCAGCGCAAGAGATAGGGGAACGGACTCCTCATCTCGCCAGGAATCTGTTGACGCCCTCTGCGTCGCCATTCGTCGCCATCTTCCTCATTTTCTGTGTAATTCTTATTTTGGGTGATTTTAAGGTTAATTTCTCGATTTGTGTGTGTCTCTCAATTTCTGATCCAGACGGCTGTTGACCGAAGCCGGAGAGGTACCATTGGATTGGTCGCGTCGCGAGGATCGCATTGACGCCCACCTTTCCTCGATTCGCAGAGCGTGGAGTCGAGCCAGGCTGGGAGGCGCCGTGTCGCCCTCTCGTCGGATCGGCATCGATTCGTCATTTTCGTCGTCATTCAGGTTGGGGGATGGATTCCTTACCTCGTTAGGACACCGCCGGTACCACTTGCGTTGTGGTCTGACGCCCTTTGCCTCGTATTTCGTTCATATTCCTAATTAGTGTATTTTTAAGCTTTTAATGCCCTAAATAATCTTTTAATTGTTGAAATTATATCCATGGGCATCGTATTTCAATTCTAGCGGCATGCTTAGGCTTGGAATGTCAGTATGGCTTGACAGGTTGTTTTAGTTTTATGTTTTGCCGCGTCCCCCATCGATTTTGATCGATCGGGTGGGGTTTCGATTCCGAACTCCGGAGTCAGGAAACCCAGGTGACATAACGCGCCACCTCTGGTGCGTTATGGTCATTTGACGCACCCCTATAGGTGCGTTATATGTTTGTGTACTGAGTTTTCTGTAGATTTTCATGTTTGGGTGGCTTTAACGTGCCTCGCCTAGTGCGTTATAGTCCCTGTGTATTGAATTAAAGGTCCGTTGCCTTTAACGCCCCTACCCCTATGCGTTAAATTCATATAACACCCCTCTCTAGGCACATTATATCTCGTGCTTCCTGTGGATTCGGATCGTTTTGGAGGGCATAACGGCCCATAGGAGGTGCGTCATGTTCATATAACGCCCCACCCCTGGTGCGTTATAGCCCTTATTAGTGTGTCGTGTGCTGGTCGACTTTAACGCCCCTGATCTCATGCATTATAGTCCTATAGCGCGCCTACCCTAGTGCGTTATAGTCTCATTTTCTTGTGGATTTATCTGAGTTCTGTGAAGCATAGCGGTCCTTCCCTGGTCCGTTATGGTATGCAACGGGGGTAGTCCTAGTCCGTTATATACCTGAAGATTTCAAAAGCATGCATGTGTAATTTCTAATGCATTTCATGTTCTATATGCGTCATGTTTAAAATATTTTGTACACTGTGGCATTATTTTACATCCCATAAGAGCAGCTTTCTCTTTCCTTGTGATGGAACCACTAGTCGTAGCCCGACGAGTGGCTTCCCTGAGTTCTTGGTATCGATAAATCAATGATATCGATTTATCAGTATCCGGATCTCCCAGGTCGTTATAGTTGGTATCAGAGTGGTGTTGAGGGTTTGTATAAGGAATTGAAATGGCACCAGTCTAGAACAAGTCCATGTGAGTTATCTATTGTTGGCTTAGGATGTTTCCTGTGATTACTGATGGATTTCCTATCATTGTGTGTTTTCATCTAGATCAAGATGTCGCCTAGAAGAAGAGGTTGAGGTCGTGTTCCTAGGGAAGAAAGTGGCACTTCTCCTCCTCCGGTTGTGCTGGCTCAAGTTCAAGCTGATCCTACTCCTCAAGCAAATTTGCCTCCAGGTGGCCGTGGCAGAGCACAAAAAGAGTTTTTGATGTTCCACCTACATGCTTATGAAGGTCAAGTAGATCCGAATGCAGCCAGAGTGTGGCTAGATGCAACCGTGCATGTATTCTGTTCAATGGAGTGCACGGAGGATGAAAAAGTCATGCTTGCTACGTTCCTGCTTTAGGGAGCAGCACTCGCGTGGTGGACCATAGAGTGGGAAGTTACTTTTTGTTCTCGCCCACTTCGTCAGGTCACCTGGACAGAATTTGTCGATTCCTTCGAGCGCACTTATAGTCCTGCTTACCTCAGGATGGATAAGATGCATCAATTTATGGAACTGGCTCAAGGTGACATGACTGCGCTGCAATACCGTAACAAGTTTATGCAATTGGGTCAGTATGCGCCCCATGTTCTTGCTGACGAAGCCTTGAAGACTGAGCAATTTCTACGTGGTTTGAGAGCAGAGCTAAGGCAGCCATTGATTGAGACTCGTGTGGCTGAGATGGATGCAGCGTATGAGGCAGCTGCAGCGTTAGCCATGGTTTACTTTTGGCTTCTAATGCAGTTTTCAGAAAATGTTTGGTACAGAGTTAGCTTTTAGTTTAGCGTATCATCCGCAGTCTGATGGTCAGTCCAAGAGGACGATTCAGACTTTAGAAGATATGTTGTGATCATGTTGCCTTGATTGGCAAGGTTCGTGGAGTCAGCATTTGCCATTCGTGGAATTTGCCTATAATAATAGTTATCACTCCAGCATCGGTATGGCACCGTATGAGGCATTGTATGGGTGTCCTTGTCGTACTCCTTTGAACTGGTTTGAGGCCGGTGACAGATTATTGACAGGACCTGATATGGTTCAGTAGTGTACTGATGTGGTTTGTCTGATTTAGCAGAAAATATTGACAGCTCAGAGTCGACAAAAAAGTTATGCAGATTAGCGTAGGCGACCACTGTAGTTCGAGCTTGGAGAAATGGTGTTTGTGAAAATATCTCCAATGAAAGACGTTTCGAGAATTGGGAAGCGTGGAAAGCTCAGTCCACATTATATTGGTCCTTTTCCTATTTTGGAACATGTGGGCCAAGTGGCTTATCATCTTCAGTTGTCAGCAGCGATGCAAGCGATCCACGATGTGTTTCATGTGTCCCAGCTGAGGAAATATGTTCATGATGCATCTCACGTTCTAGATGATTCAGTTTGGCCCAAGGTGACTGCAAATTTATCCACACCAGAGTACCTTGTTAGAATTGAAGATCACTGTGAGCAGCGATTGAGAAATAAGGTAATCCCTCTGGTTAAAGTTGTATGGCACAAAATCATAGAGAAACAGCACTTACAAAAACAACAACAACAATAGTACTTGTAGGATTCTGACTCCGTACAGCACACAGAACCACGGAACACAATTGCAAGCTGGGTCACATCAAGGCACAACAGTAGCTGATCGCACGACTACAAGGAACGAGTCATGCATCGAGCAGCCTACCAAGAACGACCCACGATAATGAGAAATGACAATCTCGGGAAATGTATCTTAAGGACTACGTGCACGCCTCGAGAACACAATACCCTAGAGACAATACAGAGGAGCATAGGGTACTCAATCAACAGGAATGCCAACCAATTCCCCAACACTCACAAGCGCCGATGCCAACACTAGAAAAATTACCAGCAACAGCACAGTAATATATGACATCAAGGCATGGGAAGCCAAGATGAAGTCACATCGAGAAGAAGCAATCCTCTCAACCAGTGGGTTATTAGCCCACATGCTTTCGCTGCACACTCACACACGCACACAGGCATCAGAAAATAGCTCAGCATCCGCATCTCAACACACACACAGCGCCTATCGTAATTCATGAAAAATCGTAAACAAAACGCCATGAGTACTGATCCAGTGAACAACCGATCACAAATAGCCTAAGTGCAATGAAGAAGAGCACCAGCTTTAGCACAAAGCCCAAGAAAAATGTAAATCTTAGCTTACCTTTACATCCTGAAATTATTAATGAGCCCTCACAACACATCAGCCGTTGGACACGGCACGACGGACACGATATGCAATAGCTCTTAACACCATAATGGAGTCCAAAGCTAAGCAACCGTAAAGCAAGGAGAAGATCAGGCTCAGAATAAAGTTGTCCACACTTAAGCAGACACAGGATAAAGACATCACTAAGATAGTAATTCCAAGGCTAACCTCGAAAAGACTCCACCAGACGGGATGAGAAATGTCAAGCTCGACCAACAGAAGCTTAGCAGGAAGGGAAAATCCTAGATTCGCCTGAGCATCTTCTCAATCACGGAATCTAATCGAGCACTTCAACAGAAGTGAGACACAACAGGAGCTGAGCAGACTTAAGCTTGGACGACCAAAATAACGTAAGAACATGAATGGCCATCAAACCAACACTAAAAGTCAATAGCAACCTAAACAACTCATGAGAAAACCTCGAACAAAGTATCACAGATTCGAGCCTTTCGACGAATACTGCTAAGTACAACATGATCCAAATAGACACCATGACGAAAAAGAAGCACTTCGTCACATCCTGACGAGAGTAGAACCATCTCACACAGTGCTAATCCAGCACGCACAAGATGACACACGGAAAATGAAGCAATAAGGAATCGCGAAACCTAAGCCAGCAGAAGACTGTACTAGACTTAAGGACTTTGGAGACTGTTTATCTCGGATTCCCATGTACTTCACACAACAACGCTCTGATACCACCTACGACAACCCAGATCCCGGATACCAAATATACCCGATAGGGATATCGAATATACCTGATACCACTTGGAACCCACGAGGCCTCCCAAGAGCGGTAAAGCTCTAAAGGGATAAAAGGATTGTTGTGTAGTATATTGAAGCAACAGAGATATAACAGTAAGTAATTGAATTTCATTAGATCGGTTTGCTAAAGTAGCATAAATAAAATTATTTTTTAATAAGGCAAATGCAGTTTCATATTTTCACAAGGTCAGACAATTCATGTAAATGAATGCTCAAAATTCTGCAAAAGCATCAATACATAAACAAGATATATCAGCTTGTATAGCTAACATATGCAGAAAGTTGGAGTAGAACCATCGACCTTAGAGTCATATAGGTAGACCTTATTTTCTAGACAGGCTGACTCTGTAATGAAGGTGCATTGACCTATCTCTATGGTGAATGCACATGGTGCATCGACCTAGAGAATGAAGACTTCTATTGCACCAACCTTTTGCAGCACATGATGGCTCACTAACATTGACCCCTCGATAATGTGCATCGACCTTATGCTACAACATCTAACATATAGTGCCTAGTAACATCGACCTGTGTACTAGGTGCACTGACCTGAAAGACCATGGTGTGATCAAAGTGCCCAAGGTTCATTGACCTTGAAAGTATGTACTCTGTTCAAGGTGCACTGACCTGACTATGCATACAGTTTACACATGCATTGACCTGCTAGACCAGAGATGCATATGTATGTTGACCTTATAGTCGCATGGCTTCTATAGCTGCATCGACCTTCTAGACAAAGTGCATATGTGCATCGACCTTATAGTCACATGACTTCTACAGCTACATCGACCTTCTAGACAAAATGCATATGTGCATCAACCTTATAGTCATATGAATTCTACAGGTGCATCTACCTTCTAGACAAAGTGCATATGTGCATCGACTAGATAGTGCATAGTGTGTACAACAGCATCGACCTTATAATGCAACACTCATGAACATGTATTGACCTAATAATGAAACACACATGCATCGACCTTATAATGCAACACTTATGCATATGCACCGACCTTACTTACTCAATGCATGAATATTGGTGAGGACACCCGAGCTCGAGAAAGGAGCGACGCGACAGAGCGACATTACAAGACGTGCAGCACTGTTCGAGACGCGCAGACTTCAATTTGGCTTGGAGAGGACTTGGAGAGCAACCCATGAGCTGGAGTCTTATTTTCTTTATCACTTTGGATTTTTGTAGGCCGAGCTGTGGCTAGTTGGACCTTATTAGTAGCATGTTGCATTTAGTAGGATGATTCAGGGCTATTGGGCCATGGAGAGGCGAATTTCTGCTACCCAAATAGAGCGGCCAAACAAGGTCCCAACGAACCAAACAGGGCCCAGCTACCACCAGTGACAGTCCTTCGAGGGCACACTAAGCCCAATAACTCACTCGGATTAAGCGCTTCCTAGGCGACTGTTGCATCCCTATGGTTTTGATGATGTCATACACTATAAGATAATCACAGTGATTTATGCTGTCTATAAGTTTCAGTTTTTTTTTATCACAATGACTTCTCATGGTTTCTATGTTTTAATGATTGGTGTTGCACGCCTTGCCTTATGTGTTTCATTGCTCGTGCATATTTCCACTAGTGCACACTAAGTGCATGCATGTTGTGTCTAACTGAAGTCCGTGCAGGTTTCTTACCTTGGCACACACCAAGTCCGTGCACATTTTTCTCACAAAGTCCATGCACATTTTGTTCAAACCAAGTCCATGCACACACTTCCAACAAAGTCTGTGCACGTTTCTTCTAAATCAATTCCATGCATACACAGTCCATGCACATTCTTTGTCTCAACCTATGTCACCATATGGGAGGCCATTACTTGGAGCAAAGAGCTCAGGGAAGTCTTGGTAAAAGTGCTTAAAGAGCCTGAAGTTTATGAAGCTCACGTAGCTAAACTCTAGGCTCAAGCATATGAAGCCCTTGCAACGACTACCACTTTTACAGATAAAGACATGCTCCTGTCTTCTCCTTGCCACAATCGCTCTCTATACATGCAAGGGAAGATAAATGGCCACGAATTGAACTGGATTTTGGTAGATTCTGGGGGCGTCTGTCAACATAATGCCGCTTAAGACCTTCAAGTCTTTATTTCTCGTGCTCTACTTGCAAAGGGTCAATGACGTCAAAATCTCAGGTTTCAACCAGGATTCAGAAGACGCATTGGGTAAGGTAGAAGTGGAAGTAACCATGGACAATTTTGTCACTAAAGCCACGTTCTACATTATCAATGCGAATACGTCATACAAAGCCCTACTTGGGAGGCCTTGGTTGCATGAAAATTGGGTCATCCCTTCAACTCTTCACTAATGCATTAAGTACGTAAAGGGTGGAGAGCAACATAGTCTTTGCTGATCGGGCTCCGTTCCGTCCAAATGAATGCAATTTAACAGATGCTCAATTGTATTTTGGGGAACCTACTATTAACCCTCCTGCGAAAGTTAAAGGCAAAGGGAAACAAAAGGCGGTTGCAGAAGAAGAAGACGAAGAAGAGCTCTTCACAGTAAATGAGGATCTCGCCAAGTTACAGACAGCATATACAAGCTAACGCCGCCAATGCCAAGCCAACTTGGCTAGAGAGGCGAGAGGTTAATTTTGAAGCCAATCTCATCAGTCGGGCAATCAACGAGAGTATCTCCTTGCCTCCAACATGCATGCAACTCCCCTTTTTGAGGGAAGAACATAAAGTTGAACAATTGAAGACGTTCATCGTCACATATCAAAGGAAAGGGAAAAAGAAGAGTAGTAAGGCCGCCAAGCCCATCATTTTTTATAAGGGAGACCTAGTACCCCAAGGCCCTCTCGATGATGACTTCGGTTGGGGTGAGGTGCCAAGAACGCCCCCAAATTCGTCTAGAAAATGGATGGCATACCCGAACACATTAAAGAAATGTGTCGGAAATAAAATATCCCGCAAATTCAAGAAGCTTCTCGGCATGACTATTTTCGGCAGCTGTGGTATCTCTCACATGTTAGAGGACAACCTCCCTTCTCCAAGGAAGATAGAAGAGGACTTGGCTATGACCCTGAGGCTGACTTCAAGGTTTGCTGCGCTGTCAACACTATAAGGCTGTCACCCTCTACCAGTGACTCCAGCCCAAACAAGAAGGCTGGCGCCTGCACGACTAAGCATCAAGAGGAATTGGTATCTGAAAATCATAATGACCAGCTTCAGTTGCCTGATATCAACACCATGGACATCCGCACTACCGGTCCTAACGATGAAGAGGAGTTTATCATACTACGGCCCGTCCCACGAAAACTTGAATATGTTGGGCAAGCGGCTTTACGCCAATTGGCTGGTCTTGACCTTGGAGAATTCAAGGACCCCGCACCAATCCTTGCCCTTGGGGGGGGCGCGGCCGCGCGGGGGGGGGGGGGGGGGGCGCGGCCGGGGGGGGGGGGGGGGGGGGGGGGGGGGGGGGGGGGGGGGGGGGGATCGTTCTATTTAATATTTTATGCGTGTAATTGCAATTCATTATGCATCCCCTCGACAAACTCCTCCAACCCTTACGGGGCCTCATTAGCCTCTTGAGTGGCTTCCCCAATTTTTGGTATCGGTATATCGATGTTATCGGTATATCGATATCCAGATCTCCTGGTAGTTACAGTTGGTATCAGAGCTATGTTGAGGATTTGTATAAGGAATTAAAATTACATAAGCGAGTCCAGAACAAGTCCATGGAGTCATCGAGTGCTGGCTTAGGATGTTTTCCACATTATTGATAAATTTCTTATTATTGTGTGTGTTTTCTAGCTTCAATATGCCGCCTCATAGGAGAGGCCATGGTCGAGGTCGAGGTCCTACTCCTCGGGAAGAAAGTAGTGCCTCATCTCCACTAGTGATTGTCTCGGATCAAACTCAAGCCGTACCTATTCCTACTCCTCAGGAGGATGCGCCTAGTGGTCATGGTAAAGCCTTGAAGAAATTTCTGTTGTTTCATCCACCCACCTATGAAGGCCAGGTAGATCCAGATGTAGCCAGAGTCTGGCTCGATGCTACTGAACACATATTCCGATCAATGGAGTGCGCCAAGGATGAGAAAGTGATGCTTGCTACTTTTCAGCTTTAGGGTGCAGCACTTAACGTGGTGGACCACGGAGTGGGAGGTCGCCTTCCATTCCCGTCTGCTTCGACAGATCTCCTGGGCAGAATTTATGGTTACTTTTTAGCGTACTTTCAGCTCTGCCTATCTCCGAATGAACATGATGCATCAGTTTTTAGAGTTGGTACAAGGTCGAATGTCTGTGCTAGAATATCAAAACAGGTTCATGGAATTGGGCCAGTATGTGCCCCATGTCTTAGCAGATGAAGCCCTGAAGACCAAGCACTTTCTTCGTGGCCTGAGACCAGATTTGAGGTAGCATTTAATTGCAACTCGGGTGACTAAGATGAATGCAACTTATCAAGCAGCTGCAGCCTTAGAGCTGGACATGGCGAGACCTCAAGGTTTTTCTTAGGTAGCGTCACTTCAGCCGATCGTTCAACTTCAGTCAAGTTATTAGCCTTCTGTGTTGGGAGTTCCTCCTGCTGTCCCTACTGCTAGCGGTGTTTCTTCTTCTGCTAAATCTCACTTTAGAAGATTCAAGAACAAGAAAAGGAAGAGGTTCGATCAGCAGGTGTCTTCTGGTGCTGTTCAGCAGTCAGCTCCCTCTCAGCAGCAACAGAGAATAGTGATGGGACCTCTGAGGCAGTGTTCAAGGTGTGGTGGTAGCCACCCAGGCAAGCCTTGTTCCTTGTCAGTGGTCTGCTATCGTTGTGACCAACTGGGTCACGTTGTCTGGGACTGTCCGCTGAGGCCGAAGTCGGTGCAGTTCTCACAGCCTACTCAGCTACAGCAGCCTTAGTTCTGACCTCCACCACCACCGTCTCAGCAGTTCTTTCCTCAAGCTTCAGTAGTGTCTTCCTTCCAGCCTTCTGTAGCAGCTAGTAAAAAGTAGAAAGGCAAAGTTACTCACATCACGCAGGCAGAAGCCATGGCATCCAACCTCGTAGAGGTACGATTATGATTTTCGATCATGCAGCTCGTGTTTTATTTGACTCTGGTGTTTCTCACTCTTTTATTTCTGAGGATTTTCTTTCGGATGGTCGAGTGGAGGAGCCTCTGCAACTCCATAATCCTCCCCTGGGGGTCAATCTGCATGTAGGAAGTCCAAGGGTCAGTGCATAATCATATAGAAAGCATAATAAGAAAGCATTAGGGTTAGAAGTCAAACCAGTTGGCAGGCACCACGGAACACCTGGTCCCTATAGTGCCGGGCGTAGGCAGTGTAGTAAGCCTCCTCGCTCTCCGCCCGAGTGGACACCACCCAACCGAGTGCTGTCCAGTCGGTGATCTGCTCCGCTGCTCATGTCATCCAATCCATCACCATGGCCAGCTTTCGGGGGTGTCATCCAACGCACTCCTCTGGCTTCTCTGGTGCTGGAAACTCAATAGCTGGCTGATGGATGCCGATCATCCTCATCACTAGGCGAAAGTGCAGGGGCTCCACCACGTTCATGCAGTGCAGCCAGATATCGCAACAGGAGTAGGCAAGGGCCGCCACCATCCAGGGTTGACCCTCATGCCCCTCACTCTCGTACGGTGTCCATCGGACCTGTCAAATAGGAAAATTGCATTAGCATCATAAGCATATAAGTTGCATTTAAATGAAAGGGTTTCGAGTCTAGATTCTTGCCGAGGTGAAGGGCAGTGTGTCCAGGTCATCCTAGATCCCTCAAACCTGTCTCCATAGGGACCCAGTCTCCCGTGGAGCCATCCACCGCCTGGCGATGGGCAGTCAATCTGGTAGGTCTCCACACCTCTCCCTAGCCCACGTAGTCACACTTAGGCCCACACCTGCATTGCATTTCATCAAATGTCAGCATATAGCACATATAGGAATCACATAGCAAATTGCATGATCAGTTTAAGGGTCAAGTCATACCTGGGGTAGGGGTGAGAATCCACCGAGCATGATCCGTCGGCTGGTAGAGTTGAGGGTGTCGAACAGAAACACGAGGACCGCCGCTCCCGAGGCATAGTCTCCTACTTGCTCCACATCCTTGACAAGGGGGAGGAACTGACAGCTAATGACGTCTACCCTTGTCTCGAATAGGAGGCACCCGAAGAAGAGCATCAGGAACCTCCGCAGCACTACGTCCGCCTCTGGCCCTGCTGTAGCTGCAACTCGGGGTCGGGCTCGGTCCACAAGCCTCTGTAAGTGCTGCTCAAGCAGCTCCCCGGTCGCTATCCCTACTCCCCATAGTCTAAGGGTCTCCTGCACCCTCGCCCATGTCAAAGTCGTGGACTGCCTTTCCAGTCGCAGCAGCTCTAGCCCGAGTAGCTCCTGGGCTAGCTCCCGATAGTCGGGGTACGTCCTCCCGCTGACCGGAGTCCCATGTACACGTAGCCCAGTGATGCGCGCGACATCCTCTAGCATGGGGACCATGTAGCCCCATGGGAAGAGGAACCTCCTCACCGGATCCCAGCGACCATGCAGAGCATAGAGGAGCGGCATGTCCAGTTGAGTCACCTCTACGCTTAGGAACTCGGCAAAGGCCATCACTGTGAGCCGCTCCTGTTGAAAGTCTGACAATGCGAGGTATACTGCTTGGACCTGTAGCCAGGAGATCTGAGTCCTACGCTTTCCCTACATACATTTAGCATAATTGCATTTCACAATAGAATCATGCATTTCATTAAATAAATAAATGAAGGGAAAATATAAGGAAAAAGCAGTTCAATGGGTTGTTATGTGCTCGGACATCAAAAGGGCATACACTGACTCTGCTACAGTGTATGCTCCAACTTAGATGAACAGCGAACAAAGAGTGCATGGACTTTATTGCAGATAAAACGTGCGAGGCTAAAGATGTGCACGGGGTTTAGGTGCATATATGAAAAGATGCACGGACTTGTGTTCAGCCATAGGAAAATGTGCACGGGCTTTATTGTAGACAGAATGTGTGAGGATAGAGACGTGCATGGAGTTCAGGTGCATGTATAAAAAGATGCACGGACTTGTGTTCTGCCAAAGGAAAATGTACACGGGGTTTAAACCATAGGTAAAGCATGCACGGACTTGATATCCTGTTGCCAAGGAAAAGATGCACGGACTTGTGTTCAACAGAAAAGTCTGCACGGGGTTTTACAAGCACGGACTCTGTGAAGGAGTGCAAGGACTTTATGAACAATAAGAAACATGCACGGGGTTTAATGTGCATAGACATGAGATGCTCGGGGTTAGGCTCAACACAAAGTGCACAGACTTTGACTCTTCTACAATATATGAATGGATGAGATATGCACGGACTTAGTAAATCATGTGACCCAATCAGCAAACAGTCTAAGTCCAAAATGTGCATGGGGTTTGATGTGCACAGACATCAACACAAAGTGCAAGGACTTAGTGTTAATAGCAAAATATGCACGGGGTTAGGCTTCCACGGACCGTGTGAAGCCATGCACTGACTTCATGTTAAAAACCAAACACGCAAGGGGTTTGGCTTCCATGGACTATGTGAAAGCGTGCACAAACTAGCTGAAGGCATGACTGTTTATGCACGGACTCAGCATAAAACATGCAAGGGCTTACATTGCAGAGACTGTTCATGCACGGGGTTTGGATGAAACTCAGTCAGCCAAATGACTAAGTCGAAAATATGCACGGACCTTATACATGCATGGACTTATGTGGAGACACTCTACATGCACGAACTTTATGAAACTATGCACGGACTCATGTTCTTGGCCAAGGCCAGAACATGCATGGACTTTGTAATGCACGGACTTAGATAGAGTAACTGTACATGCACAGACTTTAGTTCGTGCCTTAGACAGATGCGCATGGACTATATGATTTTATCCCTTGACCTAATATGAAGCACCTTGAGGACTCTGCACAGACTTAAGACATGCATGAAATATGCACGGACTTTAGTTCGTGCCTTAGACAGGTGTGCACGGACTCTAAGTCACAAGGTCATGCAAGACGTGCACTGACCATGCGCAGACTTTCTGAAGGGAAGCTCTGACTCTACAAAGCTAAGGCACAAGAGCACTGAACATGGCAGGCCATCATCAAACCAAGATAGTTGGCCATCATCAAAACATCAAAATAAGGTTTACGGCTATTACAATAGAAGAATGGAATTGGCAAACCACCAATCAGAGACAGAAGATTTTTAAGGTGGTTCGATTGCAATCCGCAATCTACATCCACCCCTTACTCCACGGAGTAAGGCTTCCTTGCACTAAGCAATGTTGAAAACCGCAGACTCAGTCTGCTAACAACCGCTGCCGAACAGCTTGCCCGAGGAACACCTTCCTCGAACTTCTGACAATCAGAGGCACCAACTGGAGGACCAACCTCCCTTCCTTTGCAACCTGCGTGCAACTAGAAATGCCTTAGCAGTAAGACCAGATTAAACACATCATGTTTCACTACACAAATAATCTGCCCTATGATGGAGGTAGAAGATATGCAATTTGAGATGCTAGCAAACCACGGTGCATATGGAGTTTTTACATGGTTCGGTCTACTACCACAGACCTACGTCCATCCCCCACTCAAACAAGAGTGAGGCTTCTCGCTGACTAACAGTTTGAACTACTGAGCATCATAGCTTGCTTACACTGCTAAGCACCACAACTTATTTCTGCTGAGTATCACAGCTTACTTCCGCTGAGCACCATAGCTTGCTGTCCAGAGGAACCGATCATCTGCAACGCTGACACACAGCTTGATGTTCAAACAAGGAAAAATGGAAAATGAAAACAAACAAACTCAACAATAAAGATAGAAAATGATGTAGCTCACACAGGAGCAATGTGGCTTTGATCTGATCTCGAGGCCACAGATGATCTTCATAAATCTTCTGGCTACTTCTCAGTCACGATCTCTTGATCTCTTTTCTGCTCGCTCTCAGGCTCTCTGTCTCTCTCTCTTTCTTCTTTTATGCTCTTACAATTTCTTTCACTGTCTCTCTTTCCATTTTCTAATGATCTCTTTCTAGCTCTTTCTTTCGATGGCTACTCTTCCTCACAGCTTTCTCTGAAATCACTCACAACAACTCACTTTTCTCGCAGTAGCTCTCTCCTCTCTGTTTCTTTTTACTTTTCTTTTTCTTTATATTGATTTCGAGCATCGGAGAGCCTTTTATAGATCTCAAGTGCTAGGGTCCATGAGCTCACGAGTTGGGCGTGTGGAGAGCACGTTCCCGTGCATATCGAGAGTCCACATGCCACGATCTGATGGTATGATGATCCACGTGGCAAGTTTCCAGAATAGTCTCCCACCTTTGGATGCGGTGCCACTCATCAGCTTCTTTAAGTCTGATGTGAGATTAACGTGGTCTGATTTTATGCAACCTAGGTGTTCAATCCTATTGCTTTAATGAATTAAAACCTCTCATGCTTAAAGCTTAAACGACTGTCAGCAATGTAAAAAGTATTCTATCAAACACCTTATCATCATAAGTGGTTCAAAGAGATGTTTAAGTATTAGAAGCTTATGCATGGTTTATAAAGTTGAGCATGATATAACCAAAACCATGAAGATTAGGTAATCATATGATAGACAACATGAGATCATACACAAGCATCGATGCGTACTCCATATGCTCTGACCTGACAATGCATGCTATGCAGTAGGACAACTACACCTGCATCGACCTAAGCAAATCACAGGTAGTCCTATTATGCACAGAGATATGGATGAAGACTACGAACATGCACCGACCTGCGTGATACACAGGTAAGCCTGTAGAGCTATCATGAAAAGATGCACAGACTAGATTCTACATATGCATTGACCGGAATGAACAAGATGCAACATGTGGTTCGACTTTAGAATGCAAGATGCAACATGTGCATCGACCTTAGTGTGCAAGATGCAACATGTGGTTCGACCTTAGTGCACAAGATGCAACATGTCCTTCGACCCTGGACTCTACAAGCGCACAGACCTATGTATGCACAGACTCTAGACACTGCATGTGCACAGACCTAGTACAACATGTTGAAGAATGTGCATTTTGTTTGAGATTTTTTCATCATTTGTTCAGGTGGCTGGTGACTTTTAGCCTTGTTACGATGGCCATGCACGTTCTTACGTTGTTTTGGTCATCCCAGCTTGAGTCTGTTCAGCTCGTGATGTGCTTCGCTTCTATTGAAGTGGTCGATTCGATTCCCTGGTTGAGAAGATGCTCGAGCGAACCTAGGATTTCCCTTCCTGGTGAGCTTCTGTTAGTCGAGCTTGATGCTTCTCATCCCGTTTGGTGGAGTCTTTTCGAGGTAAGCCTTAGAATTGCTGTCTCAGTGATTCCCTTGTCCTGTGTCTAATTAAGTGTGGACTGTGTTTATCTGAGCCTAATCTACTCCTTGTGTTATGGTTGCTTGGCTTTAGACCTAATCCTTGTGTTGAGAGTCATTGTGCATCGTATTTGTCATGCCGTGTCTAACGGCTGATGTGTTGTAAAGGCTCGATAATTGTCTCAGGACATAATGGTAAGCTAAGATTAGCATTCTTCTTTGTGCTTTGTGCTGAAGCTGGTACTCTCCTTCGTCTGCACTTAGGCCATTTGTGATCGGTTGCTCGCAGGATCAGTACTCGTGGCGCGTTATGTTGCGATTTTCATGAATTGCAATGGCGTTGAGTGTGTGCTGAGAGGTGGATACCGAGGTTTTTCTGATGCCTGTGTACGTTGTATGAGTGCGCAGCTGAAGCGTGTGGGCTAAAACCCACGGGCCGAGGATCGTTGTTGTAAGATTCTGGCCGATCGAGAGAATCGTTCTTCTCGATGTGACTTCGTCTTGGCTTCCTATGCCTTGATGTTGTCTTGCCATGTCGTTGCTAGAGACATCCTGGTGTTGGCATTGGCATTGGTGAGTATTGGGGAAGCTATTGACATTTTTGCTGGTTGAGTAGCCTCTACTCTGCAATTCTTTCTTGGGTGTTATGTTCTCAGGACGTGATCATGGTCCTTGAGATGCGTTCCCCGAGATTATCGTTTCCTTACTGTCATGGGTCCTTTTCTTGGTAAGCTATTCAATGCATGACTAGTCCCTTGTAGTCGTGTGTTCAGCTGTCGTTGTGCCTTGATGTGGCCCAGCTTGCAGTTGTGTTCTGTGGTTCTGTGTTTAGTATGGAGCTGGGATCCTGCAGGTGCTGTCGTTGTTGTCATCTTTGTCGTTGTTTCCCTGTAAATCGGTTCTTGGCACTATGTGGACCGTGGTCTTGTCAGTTAGCTTTTCTATACTCTTCTCTCCTGGTAGAGTCAGCATGCGACTCGATCAGACGTAATGTCTAAGTGAGGACTGACTTGATTGTGCTTGTGGTCCAGTGCTGTCGTTGGCATCCTATGTGCCAGGTGATCCTTATTGCCTTTGGCACTGGAGCCGATGATGTCGAGCTGTCAGCTGGGAGGACCGTGTTTCCTTGTTTAAGCTGATGCTTGCCGTGTTTGTCATTTTGTTTTCCCGATATCTACTGTTGTGGCATGGATCGTGTCTCCTTTCCTGTGAGACGTAAGCGACGTTGTCTTGTTTCGGAGGTGTCAGGCTTGTGTTCACTTGTGCCGTGCTCGATCCAGAGCGTGCACCTGTGATTATGGTCTGACAGTGTTCCTCTGAACTATGTTCTCTCGAGATTCGTGTCGTTTCATGTTAATGTGTTGGGGTAAATTGGGGGGGGGGAGAAAAGGGATTATGGCTAAGGGGTTGTGAGGCTCATGGAGCAGATCATGATTGAAAATCTGGCGCGGGTTGAGAAACCCGCGCATGTATGTAAGTAGAGAAAGGGACCTGGGAAGATCGTCAGACAATCGTCTGGCCCAGGAAGAAGACAGCAACAAAGGCTGAGATGAGTGAATAAAGAAGACGGCAGCTAATGAGCCGTCGATGGTAATGTTGATGATGGGTGACGACCCGTCAATAACAACATCCTTTTGGCGAGGACGGTTCAGATTTCTGGCAATAGTGGTGGTATCCCCTGGCACTTCGGAGATCAAGGGCGACCCTTCTAGATGTGGAGGTGAGAACATTCTTTCTAGCGCAATGAAAATATTTGGTATATCAAACCATTTGTACCATTCACAGTCTGGATTGATAATCTTTCCTCTTTTTGGGGTCTTTGAGCATCCTTCAGCTAGATACACATTCCGTAACCCCCCCTTGTGATTCTTGTGAACAATCCCCCATCTGAACGACGGGCCCCTTCTTGAAGTGGGAGGATAGGGTCCATGTGAGGGGTTTCCCGTTTGCTTCAATCGGCCCCTCAAAACCTAGGCCAGCTCTACGGATCGACTTTATTTTCTTCAACGGTCTTAGCCTTCCTTGCAGTTGTGCCCCCAAGCCTTTGCCCTATTGGTAGCCAATATTTTTCATGCTCTCCCATCCCTTAGAACGGGAAGGGGGACAGGACTTTGATGCTGGAAGTGGCTTTTGTGTCAAAGGGGTGCAACGAGGGTCACAGACATCTAACATCGACAGTATGGGCCGGTGAGTCAGCCAGACAGAGGGCAGAGAAGTGGTGATAGCATCCACTGTGGAACAGAGGGGCATGCTCATTACCTTGATAATCCACCCTTTGTATGGAAACTTTAAACATTGATGATTGGTAGATGGTATAGCATTCAGGGCTTCAATGTAGGTACAGCCTAGTATACCCTTGAATGTGGAATCCATATCAAGGATATGGAATTCTGTAAAGACCGATATAGGGCCCATTTCTACATTCAAAGTGATCATCCCCTTTGGTGGCTTTTTGCTATTGTTGTAGGCCGTGACTGTGATTGATGAAGGTGTTATTTCTTCTTCTTCAACCCTACATACTTGGAGGGTGCTCATAGAGATCACATTTATAGATGCACCCGTATCCACCAAACATGGGTCCACCGAGACACCATTGATTTTTACCGCAATACACAATGCATATTTTCGGGCTTCCTTGGGTGCAAGATCATGATTGTGGAACATAATGGCTGGCTGTGTGTCTGTCGATGTCAGGACTGTCGAGATCTTCTCTACAAGGAGATCCTCATTCACCATAACCTTTTGAAGATATTCCATTAAAACATCTTGATGGGACGTGGATCTCTTAATTAGCTCAAGGACGGAGATCCGGGCAGGCATCTTGTCCAGTTGTTTTAACAAATCATACTGCGTCCCAGGGATGAATTCTTCTGGCTGCTCTTCATTATCTTTCTCTGGCTGAGACTGTTCAGGGACCTGACTCTTCTGGGAGAATATGCGGTGAAAAATTCTCCCACTTCGGAGCACCATGGCCTGCGGTTCTTGGTGCACCTTTATGGTATCAGGTATAGATGTTAGCAGAGGTTTGAGGGGTAGTGGTTGAGGAATAGTCGGTAAAGCAGGGATGACTATAGGGGTAGTGGTTCTGATGAGGGGTTTGTTGGGTGGAGGTATAGTGAAGGTAGATGGGGCCTCATACGGGTGGTGGGTGAGATGGAGGTTGGCAGGCACGGATGGAGGTGCGGTGGAGGTAGGTAGCGAAGTGAAGGGATGAGAAGTGACGAGAGGCTTTGGGGGTAAAGGGAACATGGTGGATGGCATTTGCTGGTGAGTTAACGGGGAATTAGGAGTAGGGGTGCGGATAAGAGGACGTGATGGTTGTGGAAATGGAGGATGGTTAACTAGGGGTTATGACATGGCTCGGTGAGAACGAGGTGTTGTTCGGATGAGGCAAGGGGGTTGACTGGTGACATGGTTAGCGGCAAGAACAGAGGTGCTCTCTAAGTGCTAGCCTTGCTTTCTCCCAACTTCTGGGAAGGAGGAGATAGGGTTGACCTGGTGGTTGGGCTGTTGGTGCTCCGGAAGTGGGTTGTGGATAATGCCCATGTTAGGCTGCTGTTGTGGGGCTTGCTGAGGCTACTGCTATTGTTGTGGTTATTGTTGTTGGAACTGTGGTCTAGGTAGAGGTCTCCTGGCTTTCAACACAGTGATGTATCGCTTCATTTCATCCCAATCAATCTCACCTTGATCATTCATGTCATGAATGTAATCTTTGAAATGAAATCAACTCTCCACTGTATGACCTGGCTGCCTGTGGTAAACACAGTAGCTGGAGGTGTCAACATTCGGGGGCCAGGCGAGCCTTTCCTTGGGCAGAGTGAGTACATTGGCAGCCATAAGGGCATTAAAGATGTTCGCCAATGATTCTGGCAACGGTGGGCTATGGACTCTTTTGGGGCCAATGGGCCTTCTTTGTTGTTGTAGTGGACCGTAATTTTCGGGGGGTGGAACTTGGTGGTACTGAGGTGGTGGTTGCTATTGTTGTTGCTGAGGATGGAAGGATTGAGGCATGTTATTCTAGGGAAGGTTATTTTGGGGTGGTGGACGATAGGGTTGTGGACCCTACTGAAAGGGGGGTCGTGGCATTTGGGGAGGTCTTGGGTTGGCTGGCTGGTTGGGGCTGCCAACTGCACTCACTTGCTCATTTATTACAACCCCTTTTGTCGTTCCACCTTGGACACCAGTGCCTGTCTTCCTAACCAGCTTTGGCGGTTCAAACATGTGCATGATGGGGGAATCTTTTAGTTGGGTCTGGATATATCGGGCCCTCTCATAGAGCTCCTCCATTGTGGTAAGCTTATTCATGGACAAGACGTGTCTAAACTGCGGTGTGGCATTAAACATGATCATTTTTACTTGTTCTGGTTCTGAGAGGGCATCCCTTATTCTATCGGCCAGGGACCTCCACCTGTCAGCATAGTGGATGAAATCTTCGTCCGGCCTTATTTTCTCGGCCACAAGGTCGGTAATGGAGAGAGAGGGACCGACCCTATCCCGTTACTTTTGTAAGAATTTCTTTTGTACTGCATCAAAATTCTCAGCCTCATTCAGCTTCAGAGAATAGAACCATTCTAGGGTGGGACCATCCAATGATCTCCGAAAAAGGTAGGCCAGGGATTTCTGATCATTCTGCCAATAGGAGGATTCATACATGAAATCCTTGATGTGAATGAAAGGGTTGCATGTGCCATTGTACCTGCGGTACGTAGGCATCTCGGATGGAGGGAGATGGATTACCGGGAGGATTAGGAGGGAGATCTCAGGGGTGGACTTTACGTCCACCATTTTCTTTAGATTCTAAAACTACTCATCCATTTTGTTAAGCTTGTTGAAGAGTGACTGAGCAAGCTCCTCGGCGGGTGAAGGTGGCACCTGCCACTGAGGAAGAGGCCTGCCGGAGGCCTGAGGAGGGAACCCTAAACTAGAGGGGTATGGGGGCCTGCCAGTAGATGGACCTGGCTGAAATGGTGCCTGAGGAATGACAGGGGTTTGAGACTGTGGAGGGGGGAATTGGAAAGAGGGAGGCTGTTGACTTGCCTACCCTTGAAGCGAAGGAGAAGAAGTGACATGTACTGGTGATAGAGAGGGGATAGCCTGTACTGGCTCCTGGAGGGGTGTGGTGGTTGGAGTTGACTCATGTAGAGCGGGAGAAACGGATTTGCCCTTTAAAATGGCCTGAAAAGCTCGGAGTTGCATAGGACTGAGCTGGGTGTTGGTGAGGAAACCCAACAAGGAAGAGATGTCCAAGGGTTGGGATGTGTCCCCCACAATAGTTGGCACCTTATGCGAGGGCTCACGAGAAGGCCCCGAGTCCATAGCATGGACATGTGGGTCAACTGACTGACCACAACCCAGGTGGTTCTCCTCAAAAGACTCATGGGCCATTTTCAGAGTTCTCCCAAAATGCAAAAACATACACCAACAAACAAATATTAGAGATTATCAAACAAGTGGATCAACCTAACTGGGTGGGTTAGGAAATAGTGTTTAAACTTCTAAGCTACCCACACTAAGGCGGCACAAGTCTTTTCCATGGCGGTGCATTTGGACTCTATCGGGTTGAACATCCTGGAGAGGTAATAAGCTACCCGCTCTTTTCCTTCATCGTCTACTTATGCTAAGACCACCACTAAGGAGTCCTTAATGACTGAGATGTATAGGATTAGGGGTTTCCCAAGGATAGGAGGTTACATAATCAGGGGATTGGACAGATAGACCTTTAAGTCCTCATAGGCCTTTTGACAATCTTTATTCCACTCAAATTTGACTCCTGCCTTTAGCAATTCATAGAATGGGCGACACCTTTAAGAATGTTGGGATATGAATCTTCTGATGATTTGCAATCGTCCAATCAACCCCCGAAGTTCCATGATATTCTTAGGCAGACGCATGTCCATGATGGCCTTTGCTTTATTAGGATCAATCTAGATCCCCCGTTTGCTAACTATAAAACCTAGCAAATTCCCTGAAGAAACTCTGAAAACATACTTCTTCGGATTCATTTTAAGCTTGTACTCCATAGCTCTCTGCAGCACCTTAGCCAGAATAGCGGGGTGTTCTTTCTTAGTTCTCGACTTCACTAGGATGTCATCCACGTAGGCTTCCATATAGATGTGCATCATGTTGTGGAATATGGCCATCATCGCCCCTTGATAGGTGGCACCCGCGTTCTTTAGGCCAAACGGTATAACCACATAACAATATGTGCCCCAGGGCATAGTGAAGGAGATTTTCTCTTGATCTTCGTGAGCCAGACGGATCTGGTTATAACCTGAATAACCATCCATGAACGATAAAGCTTCGTACCCGACGGTATTATCCACCAAGACATCTATGTGAGGCAGCAGAAAGTCATCCTTGGGACATGCTTTGTTTAGATCCCTGAAATCGATACAAATACGGACCTTTCCATCCTTCTTGATAACAGGGATGATGTTCGCCACTCACTGAGGATATAATACCACTCTAATGAACCTAGCCTTATATAGCTTGTCGACCTCTTCCTTTATTCTTAAGGTCATGTGGGGGTGAAATCTTCTTGATCTTTGTTTAACAGGTGTTGCCCTTGGTTTAAGCAATAGTCGGTGTTCTACCATGGAGGGGTCAAGACCCGGCATGTCCTCGTAAGACCAGGTGGAAGAATCGCTATACTCCCTTAAGACCTTTATTAAATCTGCTTTGACTTCTAGAGGGAGATTAATGGCAATGATAATGGGCTTGGGGTCTTCTTTAGTTTCTAGATTTATTTCCTTCGTAGGTTCATCCACTGCTGAGGATGGCTCGTCGAATCTCTTCAAGGCTTGAGCGTATAAGTCAGCGGTGTCATCTATGTTGCTATCCTCAGAATCGGCCGGGTCCTTCTCATCCATGACTTCATAGACACCTAATCCGTCGTCGCTCCACACCCCGTCTTGGTCCTCATCATCTTCAATCACAATCACCGTGGCTATGAATTCTGGGCATTTCAAGAGAGCACGGCATCGCTGAGCTAGATCCTGTAAGAATCTATCAGGAACGGATTTGGAATGACACGCAAGCGAGCGCAGTTCAGGTGAGGGTGGGTTGTGAGACCTAGAATAAGACCCTACTTCTCTAGACTCCGGTGCACCACCGCACTAGATGACCCCCCTCCTTGGCACACTCCATACTCGCACTGGGCCCCACCAACCTCCACGACTTCCCCCGTCTGACAGCCGCATAGCCCAACTGGCATTATTGCCTGACAATAGCCACTTTGTCTAGTAGAACTAGCCCCATCCAGTGATGCTCTGTTGGGCCGACAATAGCAATCCCATGCGACAGCTTCCTCATGCGATAGCGGCAGCGTTCTGCCCAATCTGGCAGTGACACCGCAATCCGGCATCAAGCCATCTGGTAACATCGATCAACCATCGTGGGGGCGAGTCTCTGCTCATCCGATGGGCCTGAGCTCCCTCCGGCGAGGAGTCTGCACCAACGTGGGGCTTCATCCTGCAGTCTCCCTTCTTAACTGGCAAGACCCCACCCCCCATCAACTCAGTAACTGTGCAAGCCAACTGGGAGGCTTTCCCATATGGCAACATCCATTTTTTTAATCCGACAGCAACTTGCCTCATCCGGTGCACCCGTGACCACACTCACACAGTGCAGCCCCGCCATGGTCACACCCGGTACATCCCGCTCTTTGCTCATCCGGCGCACCCTACACCCGGTGCACCCCGCTGCACCCAGTGTGCCCGTTTAGCCCTTGACCCGGTGCGGGTGTCCTACTTTCTACAGAAGCATCCTTAGTATGATGCTCTGTTTCGCTCAAACACAGAGCATTTAATGCTCGTGTCTCTGGCTCACGCTCCAGTCGACAACTCAATGGTGGCAAGCCTTTGGTATCAACCTCAGCCACTCTCACAAAGACACGATGCTATCTCTTGCCAGCCTACCTGTAGGCCCTGAGGCACGAAAAGCAAAAGAAAGGAATTAAAAAGAAAAGGGAAGGGGTGAGGGTTCGAACACCCCATCTCCACTCCTATAAAGAGGAAGGATGCTCCGTTGAAAAAAAACGGAAGAGAGGCCAACTCGAGGAAAAAGGAGGGAGGACTGGTTTTCAACTTCAACCAGTTTCGCCACCGCTTCCATCTGTGTGAGGCAAAGAAGAGAAGAAGAGAGCTTAGCAGAGAGAAAAGAGTGAGGAAGGAGCGAATGCTCCATTACCCCCTTCCCCCACTGTATTTTTTTCTTTCTTTTTTTCTTTCTGTTTTCTCTTCCCTGCGATGTATTAGCCATGTATTCCCCTTGTCATGGAAATAAATGAAAAAAGTTTGTGAGCGGTTCTTATTCCCACATATGTTTCTTCTATGTTTGCTTCCTCTATGGTCCTGCACTTCTACCATGATTTCCACCATATGCTTCTAAGTACCGCAGCCCTCCTCAAGTGCTCTACCCCACTGGCCATTCCTTCCTCATAGGATGGCCCGGTGGCTTCTCTCCCTCCGTCTATTTGAACTCCACAGGATTCACACTTCGACCCCCTTTGTACCGGTTGGTTTGCATCGTGTTTCGGTGTGACCATCTCAGGTGTTGCCGCTTCTGTGTGCACCTTCACTCTTTTGGGGCCGTCACTCCTTGTGGACGCCCACCCGCGTTATCCCCCCCGATCATCCCGGGTGCAGGGGAGATGCTGCCAAAATTCTGTCAGAATTACAACTAATAAAAGAAATAAAGGATCACATAATTTTAACTCCTAAAACATGGGTAAATAAATAAAAATACTGGCAAAGCTGGCGCTAAGAACTATGCACCACACCTCTAGACCATGAGGAAGAAGAGCAATCACACCTAAAAAGTCAGGGGTGAGCCTCATGTCACTGACTCAGTAAGGGTACTACAGATCCCCACCACCAACCAAAGCAGTAACAACAGTAATAACAACAGGAGTAATAGCAGGAGTAGGAGTAATAGTAAAAGTAAAGTGGAAAGCTGTACTGAATAGAAACACGACAACCGATTGAACCTCGGCCCTCTAAACTACTCCTAATATGCAAGAACACAGATCTCCAGACACATAGTCAGGAATCACCAACCGATACATAGACACACATGCTTGTCCTCAAAGACCAAAGCCTGACACAAGACCACCCCGTCTAAAGCACTAACACATACACGATCTCACAGTCGTGTACGCTAGACTGACCACGGGTGAAGCCAAACACAGACTACTTGAAGTACCATGTGAAGGACCTCACATTGTACGAGAAACCATACGAATCATGAGAATTACAAGAGTTAATGTCCTGTGATAGAAGTACCTCCTCAGTAGAAGAAAAGCCAAATGCGTCCACTGACGTCTTACACTACGCCTCAAGCGTCACCCACTCGCCTCGAATGCGGTAACTGAGGCACTGTACCAAGCACCAACAAACAATAATAACAAGTGACAAGTCAGGGTCAGGTCCGTCGGTGCTCGTCCAACGCTCTGGACCACGTATGCACACACAAGCCCAATGTCTTTAGCTAGGCCTGTAGCTAGTTTTCCCCTCCTGTCGGACTCTAACAGCTAGATAAAGGGGCCCACGGTAACCAGCCTACGAACCATCTCTATAGGGAAATCACCCCGCCACCACTTCCAGGTGGGTCGACACCCGAAGTATCATCAGGCTATGACTAGTGGAGGCTCACTAAACATAGATACTCAAAACAGAAACATCAAAGTATAGACAGGCTAAGCACGCACCTGTCGCACGTACCGCAAAGCATAAAGTAGCACATAGAGCTGTCGCCAGACTCAAGACAGTCAACTAGACCTGCTCACAACAATCCTTGAGTCAAAAGGCATAGGTCAAGATCGTCGCACATCATGACAATACACCTTTAATCGGTCTAGCCCCTAAGCCAAAACCACGGGGAAAAACACAAGTCCTCAACCCCAAGGCCACACATAAGACTCTCGATTCCGCATAACAAGGAAACACAGAACATGAGGGATCATCAAAGCCCTCGAACCACATAGGCCCGTAAACTGAGGTAAAATGATACCTCCAAGCATCCAAAACCAGAGTCTCGATCCTCATGGGATACTTGAGACAGTCACGAGGTCGCGTGTCAACCACTGGGTCACAACCGGATTGACCAGAAACCATAATGACTCGTGAAATACACAAAACACTACTCGATACAATGGAACTTTCAGACACCCTATAGCACAGTCATAGTCGTCATAGGACTTCCAAGATATCCACAAACAATGGGCTAACCAAGGGGTCAAAGCCAAACCAACTGAAAACCAAACTGACACTGAAATAGAATTTTGGGTAGGTGGTGGAATTACCCCTAGCCGCTAAACCAAAATAGCGGTCATCCGAAGGGCCGCTACCATCTAATGGCGGTCAGTTGCATGGCCGCTCCTAGCAAATTGACCAAGATTGGAACACATTTCATTTCAACATCCAAATCAAGAAATTGATTTTTGAAATGAAAGTCTCATAGGATATTGATGGACCAGTGAGGAGAGAGAAGCTCTAGTGATTCTTCAGCCAGAGCTCTGCATGGGGAGGTTTCTCTGCATCTTTCCTATGATCCTGCACCATCCCACCTCCTCCCAGCGAACCTGCCGAGGCCACCTTCAGCTTTGGAAGGGAGGAGACACCATGGAGCCCATGGTCGTTTGAGGTCCCATTCCAGGCCCCCTGCTCGAGTTTCTTCACAGTCGCAGACCTGGACAGCCTCTTCAAAGCACCAGCACCATCCCATGATCTCAAGTTGGAAATCTCGAGCCTGCCTCCATTGATTCTCGAAGCATTGTAGATTGTGAAGCAGAGGATTCTGCAGAGCTGGAGGAGGTATGGTTGACTGCCTTAGTAGGTTATGTTGTGGGCCTTTCCACTTCCTTCCTACCTCTTCAATCATTCATTAAGAGCAAGCGGAATCCAAATGGCTTCCAACTCTTCATGCTCGATAATGGCTAAAGGTCAGGTCAGTTACTACCTACAACAGGTGAAATTTAATATAGCTCCTACTGGAGATGAAAGGCAGATATTGGAATATTACAATCTCACCTATAGCTGTAGAGAGAGGCCTCCTAAAATCATCAAATGGTCTTGTCCCGGATCAGGTTATGCATTAAATGTTGATGGGGCAGCCAAAGGCAACCCCGGTCATTCTGGTGGTGGTGGTTGCATCAGGGGTAGCAGGGGTGAATTTATTGTTGGCTTCTCCTATTACTATGGCATGGGAACCAATATGGTAGCAGAGGCTAGAGCTCTGCTTGATGGGATGAGAATTCTGGTCCGAAGTGGGTTACCAATTGCAGTGATTTATTCTGATTCTAAGGCACTTATAACTATGATCCAGTCAACCAATCCTCCACCTTGGAGAATATACAAATGGTGGGAGGAAACTAAAGACCTAGTCACAAAGAATAAGTGGAATCTACAACATATATACAGGGAGGGGAATTCAGTTGCTGATGCATTAGCTTCTTTAGCCTGCTCTAATAGATCCAACAAGGATTTCAAGTGCTGGCAAGATCTTCCAAGCAATATTCATGGCCTTGCTACAGTGGATGCAGCCGGCCTCCCCAATTGGAGGAGATAGAGACGTGTGGCTGAATTTATTCTTTATTACCTTTGTTACATACTCAGGGGTATGCCCCATGGATTTTGTAAATATTCTTTCCATATCAATAAAATTTGGACCAGGCACTATTGTTGGTAATAGCACACATTGTGCAACCCTTCAATAGTTGACTCTTGGTCTCATTTATATAAAAAAAAGACCTTGGTTCATTGAAAGCAACACATGACCTGACCTTCTCTTGTGTTGGCACGATGTGCGTCGACCTTAGTCCTTCAACTTTGGCATGTGCATCGACCTTACTGCTTCAAAGCCTGAATTTGCGTCAACCTTAGTCCTTCAACTTTGGCATGTCCATCGACCAAAGCTTTGACTTGTGCTAGTAGTAAGTGCTCCGACCTTGGCTTGTGCTAGCTGGAACTTTGACTGGCCGAACTAGACTTTTGACTTTTCTCATTGACTGACATTGACTTTATTGACCATGTTGACTCATTGAAGATTGCCAAATATTCAAGGACATTGTCCAAGGCTTAATCAAAAGGGGGGAGCTACAAATGGGGGAGCACAGTATCGATCCCCCATGCCCCCATGAAATGCCTACTCCGAGGGCATTAATTAACATGATATCCATATATCAACAACTTCCCAAGGAACTGCCAGAGGCTTGCAGCCGGCACACCAATGAAGACTGTGTCCTAGTTCCTGAAAAAAATAAATAAATTTACAAGCATTGTCAATAAAGAAAAGGACAAGACCAGCATCCCTTCCGACTCTGAAAGTCCAGATTATTGGAGCTATTGCCTGGCCCTCTCCGCCCCCTATAGTTCCTACTTGACATCGAATAGCCCCTCCTGTGACTATCAGAAGGCTAGTGGGCAACACAAAAAAGCAAGCACCAATACGGGTGCGCGAAGAAATCAGCTCAGCCGTGGAACGGCTACAAACTGCTACAGATAGGCTATACGAGCATGAGCAGCTCAATAGCCAGCCTGTGCAGCAAGCCGCTCCAAGACTCAATGAGTCCCACTAGCTAATAAAAAGAACTAAAGAAAAGGCAAGGGTATTCAATGCACTGAGTAACCAACTGTGGGGGCAAATGCTAGCCACAGGGGGGAAGGAAAAGAAGAATACAAAGGCTAAAATAAAATATGTTGTCCTCTCTTGCAACATGCTGTCAGCACCGTCCAGTGTGGCTCAAGCTGCTGATGAGGAAGATGAAAGAATTTACTTTATACCAAAGGGAGCAAATCAAGTTAAAGCTTCTGCCTCTAATCATGCTACTGGAACCAAAAGAATATCAAGACACCCACCGGCAAACAAGGTGGCACAATACCACGTTCCTCCTCGGCTCGGAGGCATAAAACTTAGGGAGTTCATCTCAAAGAAACTAGACGTGTCCAGCAACAATGACGGGATGCCACTCACCCCAGTTAAACCGAGGGTAGAAGACAGCACTCCCGGCCCCTCCTGGCAAGACCAGGCCGTGGTTGCACTACTATAACAGAAGCAGCAGGAGATCAAAATGCTACAAAGGTGACTAAATGAAATGAATCTAAGTCCACTTATGCCGCAATCGGCAGGACATCTACGTGAGGCGACACAAGGTAGTGCTAGCTCACCTAAAGCTTCAGCACGGCCAGTCATACCCCGGATAGCACATGATCTTACGAGGGGCATCCTCCCTCAACGACTCCAACACACAGTCTCCCGGGCATGTCAGGGGGCAACTAAAGCATCTCCGAAGATGGTGCCAATGAGACTGCGCGTGCAGTCAAACAAGCCAAGGGCAGAACAAATAATGACTACGAAGATGGCTAAAGCAGAAGTCACAGAGGTCAAATTACAAGCAGTCAAACAAAAGGATGATGAGTCCATCATGAACTACATAAGAAGGTGGAGGAATCTCCGTGAAAAGTTTCAACATCGGCCAAGCTACGGGGACTCTATTCAAAATTGTAAAGAAAATTTGAGAATAGAAATTCTACGATGGGTCATTGACATTGAAGTCATGACCTTTGAACAACTAAGTGATATCGCAGCCTATGCCAAAGTAGTTCTTGCAAGGATTTGCCCGACTTCTATAGCCTCGAGCCAAAAGAATAAGCCAACTGGCAAACACCTAGCCCAAGAAGAAATGGGTCACTCTCCTTGGTTGGGCCTCGTTCCTTGCCTTTTCTGTCACTCGGAGCTTAGTGGGCTTTTCATTTTTTTTGCCAAGACCTCGCCCCTAGCGGTCTATAGAACGACTGTTATCCATGGTTGGCGGTCTATCACTAGACCATTTTGTAGTGGCAGAGACCCGTTTCAATGTCTTTCTTATCTTTTACTAGACGGATAGCCCATGCGGTCTATCGCATGACCGTTAAGGGTGCTCTAGCAGTCCATTGCTAGACCGTTTGGCATGCAGAGAGTCATGTTCGTGACTTCTTCTCCCATTGGTCTTATCTTTTGCTGGACGACCAAGCCATGTGGTCTATTGGTCAACCGTTTCTTGATCCTTGCGGTCTATCGCAAGACCATTACTGCAGATAGAGAGTCCTACTATGACTATTGTTTCTCTGCTTCACCGTGGACGAACTAGAGTCCTTGTTTTATTGATTTGTCTCCAGATAGAGATCCTCAGAAGCTTCTATTTGTTTCTTTGGACTCTTGGGAGTATTATCTTCAAGTGTTTGCTAAGTTCAGGCCTATTTTTGTGCAAGTTCCTCTCCAACTTGACCAGAGAGTTTGGGGGTCTATAAATAGAACCCTTGGCTTCATGGCTTGAGGAGGAGATTTCTGGAGCTTACGTCGAGGTGCTGCTACATCTTGGAGTGAGTACCAACCAGGGAGAAGTCCTTTCTACGTTCATAAGGCTTCGAGTCCAGTGAGTATTCAGTTTCAATTGCTTTAGTTTGAGTCTTTCTTCTTTTAGTTCTTCCCATCTTCCTACTTGCATCCATAGCATATTCCCACTTCCTTCTCCACGTTCTGCTGCACTTTTATCATTTTCAAACATCCTCCTATCTTTTCCACGCCTCACAGGGGTTAAAACCCCCCCCCCAAGTATTTACCCTTCCTTTTATGCACTTTAGCTTAATTTCATTATAGATTCTACACTAGTCCAAGGGCTTATTTGGGTTATTTTTTTTATGTCTACATTCTCCTGCAAGTCTACAGGGTTCATTGCACAAGGCCCAGCTCTTCTAGCCGGCCAGGAGGGGTGGACATTCAAGTTCCACGTTGCTATTCTGTGTGCTCTTGCGGCCATTTAGAATACCATTTTCACATCTCAAGTGGTCTATCGTAGGACTATTTGGCTTCATCTAGCGGTCATCTGGAAGACCATTTTTCGTCTGTAGTGCCTGGTTTTCTCTCTCTCGCGGGCGGATGGTTTCATCTGACTCTTTCCAAGGTATTTACTATAGTTTTACTGTGTTACTTACCTTGGTGGTGATCACACTTCCTTAATTTGGGCATCAGACCTCTTCTTTCATCATCTCTTCTCCTTATTTCTTTACTTTTGATTGCTCCACATCCACAGTGTGTGCTTTTATTTTATTCCTTTGCTCCACGCCCCGGTGTGTGTTTTTCTTTATTCCTTACTATATTTCTGCCATGATGACATGCCCATGTGTTTCATGCTGTTGATTGTTTGAGTTGGTGCACCATCTGCTCATTCCATATTCATTTACCTATCATCCATATTCACTTCACATCCATCACACACACATCATTCACATAAAAATATCTACAACCTCTATTTTTTGGCGATCACGGTGGGACATCTAGTGCCAATCGAAGGACACAAATACAAAAATAAAAGTTAGTGCTCGGTGTCGATTCCCATCAGCAACCAGTTCACCGCTTCTGGCCTCCGGCGCTCTGACACACCTTGATTGCGACGGGAAATTCGAGTAGTAAAGTAAACTGTTGGTGGTGAAAATGGCCTGGAACATGTCTCATATGTCTTCTCTTTGGGCCTCATATGCCAGGAAATGATTTCAACTACGTAATGGTGAGCTCTCTTTCTCCTCCGTTCCGCATGGCCTCCCCAAGAGGCTGTTTCAGGCTGCTAGTGAAGTGGTCACCAACATTACTCGTTGGGTTCTTGGTGATGGATGCAGGGCTAACTTTCTAGATGATACCTGGGCTGGGAGTGCACCTTTGCGGCATCTTCTACGTCAGCCTTACCATGGCCCATCTACTTCTGTCCGTGAAGTAATGCTGAATGCAGACCACCCGTTGTGAACGCTGCTGTCGAATGATTTTATCATTAATGACATTGAACTGTCTGATCATGAGGATAAGTGTCTGTGGTCCTTGACTTCCTTAGGAGCCTTCTCGACTAAGAGTGCTTATGATCTCTTAAGGCTGAAAGGAATTAATAGGCCTCCGATGCTCTATAATTGGAATGACTATTTTAACAGATGGGCATCCATGTTCGCCTGGAGAGCTCTCCATCGGGCAGTTCCTGTTGACTCACGAATTGTTGAGTGCGGGGTTACTTTGGCTTCTCAGTGTAGTTGCTGTCGGGATCCTCATGCGGAAGAGTTAAACCACCTATTCATTCATGCTGATCTGGCCAAGACTCTATGGAATTAGTTTTCGCCTGTGTTGGACCCTAGTATTGGCTATCAGCATAATATCACTCTTCATCTTTGGGATATTTGTGCTCATTGTAACCCCCAATCTCCCATGGGTTTTCTTGCTATTTATTCCTCCATTCTCATTGTCTGGGAGCTTTGGAAGGCTAGATGCAAGATTCACTTTGAGGGACTACATCTTTCAGTCTCTACTATTATCCGTAGCGTTAGCTTCTCTTTAAGTGCTACTCTAGAGAAGAAGCATTTCTATCATTCCCCAATGAAATAGTAGTTACAGGACATTACCAGTCTTGGCCTCACAATTCGTCTATCCACCGAGAACGCCAAGTTAGTCCGCTGGATCCTGCCCCTCATGGGCCTCGTGCTAAACGTTGATGGCGCAAGTAATGGCAACCCAGGTTTTTGTGGGGGCAGTGGTTGTATTAGGGATGGTAGAGGAAATTTACTGCTTCCTTTCGCACATTTCTATGGCTCCGGTAATAGCATGGTTGCTGAAACTAGAGCCCATTGTGATGGTATCAGATTGGTTATGGAACATGGGCTATCAATCAGTGACATCTACACGGACTCTACTGTTTTGGCCAGCTCTTTCACGAATGGGGTTGCCTCCTCTTGGAGGTGTTTGCGATGGTGGCGAGAAATCAAAGATTTTCTTCAATCCATGGGTATTGGCGTCTCCCATGTGTACCGCGAAGCCAATCACCTGGCTGACGCTCTTGCGTCCCACGCATGCCACACTCGAGAAAATACTGCGTACTTATCGCCTATTGATTTTCCAAGGAGCTACTTTTGGGCCTTCGTGTGTGACCACATTGGTCTCTTTTCTTCTAGATTGTAATATCACACACAAATAAATAAAAATCAACAGCAGTTTGATAGTGGAGTCAACATAGCCTTAAGACTTTCACTTAATTTGATCTTCCATGTGATCAAATGAGTCAACGCACTCATTGCTCAATCAAGGTGCTTGCATAAATGCAGCTTTGTTCATTTTGATGTGCAGTGATAGGCGGATCAAGATGGGAGGGGTGAATAGATCAGCCCCTTTTATGGAATTAAACTGTAGATAAAAGATAAAGAGCAATAAGGTAGAAACACTGGCAAGCTAGTGAGCTAAAAGCATGGAAAATGATCAAAGTGATCCTAAGTAAGCATCTAGCAACAAGACAAGATAGAAGGCAAACCACACAGATGCAAGATTTTTAAGGTGGTTCGGTCCCTATCTAGAGACCTGCGTCCACCCCTCACTTCAACCAAGTGAGGATTCACTAGTACAAAGGCACTACAGCTGATTCATAGCTTCTAACAGAGAGAAGACTCTCTCCAACCGCTGCCACATAGCTTGATGGTATGCAACCAAACGCCCACGGACCAATGAACACACTATCCATCTTCCTACACGCAGGTAGGGAGCAAATGTAAGAGTATGCATTTTGAGAAAAACAAAACCAAAATAGATAAACCTGATAGGGTATAACAATGAAACTCTTGTGGGTGAAGAGAACTCCAGTCTGGGCAGAAATTGATGAATATTGGTTTCCCTTTGTCTTCTTCCTCGGTCTTCACCACGATCGCAAGAGAAGTGATAGATGAGCTCCTCAGCTTTCACTGCCACCTGATGAAGCTATGGACAGATGAGATCTCCCTTGCTGTGAGAGCTCCTGAAGGTGAAGAAGATGATCAACTGCATTGCAATAGCTCTAGTAGCAATAGGAGGGCAGGATCTATATGCTTCTTGCTGCTCTGCTCCGTGCTCTTCTTCCCTGGTTTCTTCCTCTCTTCTCTACTAGGCTTGCATGGAGAGGGGTCGAGCCTTGCTCTTTCTTTCTTCAACTTCTTCTCTGCTTGCCCTCCAGAGAACCTGGAGCCTTCACCCACTTTTTCTATCTTTTCTTCTGCTAACTTGTGCTCTCCCTAGGTTCGCCATTCCTCATGCGCCTTTTATGCTCTCTTATCCTCATTCCTTCGTGTGCTCGATACCCTTCACTCTTGAGCATTTCTTTCCATCTTTGAACAAATCCACCTTTTCTCTTGAACTCACTGTGCAATATGCTTTTGCAGAGTATGTCTTCTAGCTGGTATTCTTTTGGGTCAGACATTCTTTTCTTCTGCCTGCAACTTACAAGATTTGTAGCCCCTGATTTGGTAAGAGATAATTCGGACCATCCATCTTCATCGAGAGGCCTGAATGCCATAGTAGGGTGACTTCTGATTTGTCCGTAACTGATAAGGTGCAGTGAGTTCTCATTGGCTGGCCAGTCTGCTTCATGCAGTACACTACAATTTTCATTAGCTAGTCAAACATATCTTCGTCAAGTACAAGATTTTCTCCTCAAGGTATGAACCGTTTTTGGATGGAGACCCTTCCCATTGGTCTAGCTGGAAAGTAGGAATTTTTTCTGACAACTGGTCTTCCAGAACTTTGTACAATCGAAGGATGTCCCTTTCAATGATTTGGAGTGGGACTATTAGACCCAAATCCCTGGCTTCTGGGTGTACAGGTGCCTCTGATTTGCCCACGGTCGGGGGTTCATCAGAGACCTCATCTGGTTCTTCAGGTAGTGGCAATGCAATGATGGAGACTGACGAGAGCTCGAGCTTGAGCTCTTCTTCCTCCGAGGCCTCTTCTGTCAGGGACGTTGAGATGGAGGGGGCATTAGAAGGTATATACAACTCCTTCTCTCCTCATCATTGGCTTTGATTTAGAGTTTATGGTAGAGTGTTGACATCTTGTGTTATGTCCAGGGATGGAATCTGAGGAGGAGCACGTGCCGACTCTTGTCGAGGAGGATTAGGGAGAGCCCTCTATCTCCCCGATGGTCACTAGGGACGAACGAATCACAGAGAAGCCTCTGCCCTCTCCGACTCCAGTAGAAGATGCTACTGAGGTGGGGAGAGGTTACCCTCATTGACCCCGAGCGAGGATGTTGCAGGCACGGCGGGAGCCACACCAGGTGAGAGTTAGGACCTTTCTCAGGTTTTTTACCTTGTCTTGTCATAGGAAAGTCCCGAACATTACTGACCCATTTTGTGTTTGGTGGGGTCGTACAGGTCCTTCCGGTGCGCTGGCTAAGATGGGCCAATCCTCCCTGGAGCTGGGGATCGAGTGGCCTATGTCTGTTTCGCCATTGGAGCCACTACTAGACGCCAGCGTGGGTACGACCTTCCTCCAGCGAGCTCGAGGCTACGTAGGAGGTGACCCCCTGCCTTCTCTGGAGGAGCTTTGGCAGTGACTGAGGGATTGCACCCAGGGCTACCAAGGCCTTGGATTCCCTCACGAACTCTGGATGTCTGTCTTGGCCAACATCTGGGTGAAGTACCTGCGGCTCCTGAAGGCTCAGGAGCAGAGGGCTCGACGGCTAGCGGCCGTCCGAGAGGCATGGGAGTAGAGGGCTCGGCTTGCGTTGGTGGCTGTCGAGGAGAGGAGGTGTGCAGATGCGGCCATGTCACTTGCTCGGGACCGTGCCGTGTGGCTGAGCAAGGCAGAGAGTAGGGCAGAGGCCTTGGAAAAGGCCCTGGAGGAGCAGCGGTGAGACGTGGAGCTCGCTAGGGCCGAGTGGCAGACTGTCGAGATAGGGGCCGAGGCGAGCGTGCAGCTTGCATCAACCTTGGAGGCGGAGCTGGCTGCTACAGAGTCTCACCTGGCGACGCTTGAGGGGAGCGAGCCTAGGCTGTGATTGTATCACTTCTTCCCCTCTTTTTTTGTTATCTGGACTGTACATCTTTTGTTACCCCAAGGGCATGTCTTGGGCTCCCTTTTACAAAGTACCAATGACAAATTCTGGAATTTGACGATGTTATGTGCTGAGTTATTCCACTTCTTGTTCCATGGAACAGTGTTGGATGCAGGGACTAGCGACCACTTACTGTTAGTCTGCTTGATTCTTCCCTACCATGTACTAGTACATGGAGCAATAGGCCGGGTTCACCCGATTTTTGGGCATTGAAACAGAGGACTGGGTTTCGATTTTGAATACAGGGAGTTGAGTGCTAGGTACTGGGGAGTAGGGGAAGAAACCAGATGTTGGGGGCCAGTTCCTTGAAGAGGAGGGCCCGTGTTGCAAGAGGTTAGTGTAGGTTTGTCAAGATATGGTGGCCTACGGGGTTAGCGTTGGAGATTGATTCTGGAATGCGTCGGTTATAGGTCGACGCCTGAATGCTAGTTATCTTTATGTCGTTGACTAGCGGTGTAGTCTGCAATGGCTTGAGAGACTAGGGCTGGGCTGACCAGATGGTCTTGGAAGGCATCACAGCCAAAAGGTAAGACTGGGGACTGGGGTTGGTCGACTGACCTGTGAAAGATTTGTAGCCGAGATGCTGGAACTGGCGACTGGCACCGAAAGTGAGTGGCTGGCCTGTGGAGGCGTTGTGGCCACAATGTTGGAACTGATGACTGGTACAGGGATTGGGTGGCTGGCCTGTAGAGGCATTGAAGCCACGACGCTGGGACTGAGAGTAGGTACTAGAACTGGCATGGCTGGCCTGTAGAGTCGTTGAAGCCACATTGCTAGGACTGAGAGCTGGTACTGGAACTGGGTGGCCGACCTGTAGAGGCGTTGAAGCCATGATGCTGGGACTGAGAGCTGGTACTGGAACTAGCGTGGCTGGCCTGTAGAGGCCTTGAAGCGATGATGTTGGGACTAGGAGCTGGTACTGGAACTGGTGTGGCTGGCCTGTAGAGGCATTGAAGCCATGGTGCTGGGACTGAGAGTTGGTACTGGAACTGGCATGGCTGGCTTGTAAAGGCATTGAAGCCATGGTGTTGGGACTGAGAGCTGGTACTAGAACTGGTGTGGCTGGCCTATAGAGGCGTTGAAGCGACGATGCTGGGACTGGGAGCTGGTACTGGAACTGGCGTGGCTGGCCTGTAGAGGCATTGAAGCCATGGTGCTGGGACTGAGAGCTGGTACTGGAACTGGCATGGCTGGCCTGCAAAGGCGTTAAAGTCACGGTGTTGGGACTGGGACCTGGTATTGGAACTGGCGTGGCTGGCCTGTAAAGGCGTTAAAGCCACGGTGCTGGGATTGGGGGCGATACTGGCATTGGTGTGATCCGGCTCTCGAGGGTGTAGTGGTCACCATTGTCGTGGGGTGATACTGAGGTCGCCGTTGATGGAATGTCGGGGTTGATGACCCTCGTCGGTGAGGAGCAGAGAAGGAGAGGATTTTTTTTATTTTTCTCTTTACCAGCTCGATCGCCCTTGCGGGTTTTCACCAGAGCTGGCTCCCTTTAGCTTTTTTCGGTACGCCCTTGCGGGTTTTCATACCGAGGGGTCACCCGATTTTTCCTGGGGCGCCCTTTCGAATTTTCACCTTAGCTGGGTTGATGGCAATTTTTGCCCCAGTCGCCTCCTCGTGGAGGAGGGAAACGACTGGGTCCACCAGGGTATCTCTATTTTCAACCCCATTTTGATTGACTATTTTTTTTTATTCTGCGGATCGTTGTCTAGAGCATGGTACTATTAAGGGACGTGTCCGAGAACCGGGGAAGGTAAGTGATGAGGTATGGGTTTACCCCGATCTGGAGTTTTTGGGAGTTGTGGAACTGTGAGACCGAGGGGTACATTACCCTGGCCAAATGTGACAGGGGATACTAGGCTATGGAATATGGGAGTGTGCAAAGGCAGAGATCTGAGGTAAGCTGGGACTGGGTTTTACTGGACTATTGACTGGAATGTCGTGTGGAGACTAAAATTGACTTGAAACTGGAGAAGGTGATATGAGGGATGACTGGGAAGTGTTCGGCTAGTGGTTTGGAGATGTGGATTGATCGGTGATCGGCGCGAGAGTGTCCCGCGGCCTATTGGAAAGTAGGTGAAGACCACTTTGACTGGTGGGGAAAGAGAAGTTTTCTTGTTATCGGCTCTAGCGCCATTTCGGGTTTTCACTGGAGCCGACCCCCTTTAGCTTTTTCTGATGTGCCCTTGCAGGTTTTCACGTCGAGAGATTTACCAATTTTGCCTGAGATGTCTCTTCCGAGGTTTCACCTCAGCTGGGTTGTTGGCCTTTTTGCCCCCAGCCGCCTCCTTACGGAGGGGGACAACTGGGTCCGCCGGGGCACCTCTATTTTTAGTCCCATTTTATTGTTGTTGTTTTTATTTTTTGTTGCTTACCTGGGAGCCTGACGGCTAGGCTGTGATTGGTGTAGTGGTGCCCCCGCTCTTGTCATTGCGAGGACGAAGGCAGGAGACTGGCTTCCGAGAATGTCTGACGATGTCTCTAGGAGGGGCTCAGCTGGCCCCAGGGCTTGACTGGAGAGAAAGACTGGAAGGGGTGACTGGGTCGGTCTCCTGGGAAAGTTCCGCTGGCTGGGACTGGGAGCATAAGCCTTAGTCGATATGGCGTGTGAACTCATGTTCTGGCGCATGGTACAGCTTTATGTGCTTGCCATTGAGAGGCGGGAAAGGTTTGTGGCCCTTATGGTCCATGACCATGTAGGCCCCACCCTCATAGGCATCACAAATGATGTATGGGCCTCGCCAATTTGGCTGAAGCTTGCCACTGGAATGCCCTGCCATGACTTCTCTTTCCTTGATCATGACAAGGTCGCCTTGCTTGAAGGCTCGTTGCTAAAATAACTATTTTAATTTAATCTGTGGATAGTGTAATTCTAATTCGTTATACATTCCCTCAACAAACTCCCCCAACCCTTCAGGGGCCTTATCAGCCTCTTGGGTGACTTCCCCAGTTCCTGGTAGCAGTAATTCGATGTTACATCAGGTTATCGGCATCCGGAGCTCTGGGTCGTTACAGTTGGTATCAGAGCGGTGTTGAGGAAGTGTGTAATAAATCGAAATTACACAGTGATTGTTTAGAATTAGTCCAATTGCACTGTCCATTGCTGGCTTAGGATGTTTTCTGTGTGATTAACAAATTTTTCTATCTATTATCTGTTTGTTAGTTATTTCATATGCCGCCTCGGCGTCAGAGAGTCCCGGTTCCTCTGGAAGTGAGTAGTGTCCCTGCACTAGAGGATGCGTCTGGCAGTCACGGACGGGCATTAAAGGAATTCCTGCTATTTCATCCGCCGACATTTGAAGGCCAAACCGATCCGGATGCCGCTAGAACTTGGTTGGATGCCATCGAGCGCGTGTTTCATTCTATGGAATGCGCAGAAGATGAAAAGGTGATGCTCGGTACCTTTCAACTCCAGGGCACGCCATTGACCTGGTGGAATACCGAGTGGGAAGTTTCTTTCTAATCTCGCCCACTCTGCCAGATCTTGTGGTCTGAGTTCGTCGCCACCTTCGAACTCACTTTCAGCCCGGCATATCTCTGCATGGATAAAATGTATTAGTTTTTATAGCTTATCTAGGGAGGGATGTCGGTGCTCGAATATCAGAACAGATTCATGGAATTGGGCCATTATGCGCCCCATATTCTTGCTAATGTGGCATTGAAGACAGAGCAATTTCTGCATGGCCTCCGTGCTGAATTGAGGCACCCGCTGATTGTTGCCCGTGTCACTAGCATGACTGAAGTATACCAGGCAGCGACAACTTTAGAACTAGATTTGACAAGATCTCTTGTCCCTTCTCCGGCATGTCGGTCCAGTCGACAGCCCAACTTCCTCCTGGTTATCTGCCTCCTGTTCCAGGATTCCCTTCTGCCACTCCTGTAGTAAGTGGTGTGGCTTCTTCTGGCAAGTCTCAGTTTAAAGCATTCAAGAATAAAAGGAGACCCAAGAGATGATTTGATCGGCAGACTTCGTCTGGTGCTACCCAGTAGTCAGCCCCATCTTTCCAACAGCGACAGAGTTATGCAAGAAGTCAATCAAAAGGTTGTGCGCGATGTGGTGGCAGTCACCCAGGCCAACCATGTTCATTGCCAGTGGTGTGTTTTCGGTGTGATCAGCCAGGGCATGTAGTGAGAGACTATCCGATGCGAGTGATTCCAGTGCAGTTTACTTCAGCAACTCCATCTCAGCCATCTCAGTCTCAATTCAGGCCTCCACTTCTGCCACCATAGTCGTCTCAGTAATTTCCTTAGATGCTCCCTCAGGCTTCGGCAACATCTTCTTATCAATCTTCTGCAGTCGCCGGTAGAAAGATGAAAGGCAAGGTGACTCATATTTCCCGAGTAGAGGCTATAGCTTCCAATCTCGTCGAAGGTACGATTACTATTTTTGGTTGTGCACCCTGTGCTTTATTTGACTCTGGTGCTTATCACTCTTTTATTTCTGAGGCATTTATTACAAGCATCGAGGAGCCCATGATGTGATTTCATGGAGGATTTTGTTGCTTTATCCACCCATGCTGAGCTTTAATTGGTGTCCATTGCATGTACCTCTTCCCCTCTGGAGGAGGGAGCACTTCCCCATGACACGACCGGGGTAGCAGGGGATGAGCCCACTGCTGCGGCTTCCACTGGAGGCAATGAGGAGCTTGTCGACATTGAGGGGGTTTCCGAATAGAACGCCCTTGCTGGTGAGCTTATTATCCAACATCCTCAATTAGGGAGTTGTCTTTATTTAAAACTAGAGTTTGTAGCAGCCTGACCTGGCTTCTTGATGTGTAGGTGCCCCTGATTTGCCCACGCTTGGGGTTCTTCAGAGACTTCATCTGGCTCTTCGAGCAGTGGCAGTGAGGTGATGGAGATCGATGAGAGCTTGAGCTCGGGCTCTTCTTCCTCTGAGGCCTCTTCCGCTGGGGATGCCGAGATGGAGGCGGCACTAGAAGGTATATAGAAATCCTTCCCTGACCCTATTGGCTCTCGTTTAGAGTTTATAGCCGGGTATTAACACCATTGTATTATGACCAGGGCTGGAGTCTGAGGGGGATCACGTGTCAGCTCCTATTGAGGATGACCAGGAAGAGCCTCCCCTGCCCCCGGTGGTTGCCGGGGATGACCAGAAGGTGGAGGAGCCTCTGCCCTCCCCGACTCCAGTGGGGGATGCCACCGATATGGAGGAGGGGTTACCCTCATCGACCCCTAGCAGAGATGCCGCTGGTGCGGCGGGAGCCATGCTGGGTGAGGATCAAAACCTTTCTCAGGTTTTTAACATTGTCTCGTCACAGGGAAGCGCCCCAGTTGTTGTTGACTCCCCTTTGTGTTTGGTGGAATTGTGCAGGTCCTCCTGGTGTACTGGCTGAGATGGGCCACTCCCCTCTAGAGCTTGGGGTCGAGTGGCATACGTGCCCTTGTCCGCCAGAGCCACTGTTGGACGCTAGCATTGGCACAGACCTGCTTCAGCGAGCCTGAGGCTACCTGGGAGGTGACCCCCTGCCTTCTCCAAAGGAGCTTAGGCAGCGATTGAGGGACTGCACTCAGGGCTACCACGGCCTCCACTTTTCACGCGAGCTTTGGATGTCTGGTTTGGTCAACATTTGGGCAGAGTACCTACGACTTCTGGTGCCTCAGGAGCAGTGGGCACAGTGGCTGGCAGCCATCCGGGAGGCGCAGGAGCAGTGCGCTCAGCTTGCGTCAACGGCTGCCAGGAAGAGGAGACTTGCCGACGTAGCCGTGTCTCTTGCTCAGGACCGTGCCAAGCAACTGAGCGAGGCGACGAGCAAAGCTGAGGCCTTGCAGAAGGTATTGGAGGAGCAGCGGTGAGCCATGGAGCTCGCTGAGGTCGAGTGGTGGGTTGCTGACACCAGAGTCGAGGCCAGTGCTCAGCTTGCGTCGACCTTGGAGGCGGAGCTGGCGGCTGCAGAGTCTCGCTGGACGGCACTGGAGGGGAGTGAGCCTGGGCTCTGACTGCATCACCCCTTTGTATTATTTTATATTTTTTTAGTATCTGGACCATATTTTTTTTTGTCACCCCAAGGGCATGTCTTGGGCTCCCTTTTATAGAGTATGAATGACAAAATCTGGATTTTGAGGTTGTTATTTGCTGGGTTGTTTCTCTTCCCGTTCCATGGACTAGCGGCCAAGAGATAGACCGCTTGTGCCCTAGAGTGTTATTTTCTGAGGTTTGACTTCTAATTGTCTTGGCTTGACCTTTTAGTTTGCCCATTGTCCCGTGGATGTCTCTTGACGTCCTATGAGGGCTGTGACCATGTTATAAGGTTGCCAGGAGTGCCTTTCTATCGAGCGATCTTTCGTACTGCTTCAGAGTCATTATGGTTTCTGGTCAACCCGGTGTGACCCAGTGGTTGACACGTGACCTCGTGAATGTCTCGGTGATTCTGTGAGAATCGAGACATGATTTTGGACGTCTTGAGGTGTGGTTTTCTCTTGGTTTACGTGTCCATGTGGTTTGAGGGTCTTTATGATCCCTTAAGTCTCCGTGATTTATTTTATGCCGATGTTTGGATCCGACTGCCTTGTGCCGTTTCCTTTCTTAGTGTTTGGGTTGATTGGCGACATGTTACCGCCTTTGTGTGATGATCTTGACCAGAGTCCTGTGACTCAAGGATCGTTGTGTCACTAGGTCTAGTCGTTGTCCTGAGTCTGGTAGCAGTTTAGTATGTGGCCTTATGTCTTGTGCTTGGTGCTTAGTAGTACGTACGATAATGCGTGTTTGTTTGTACTTCGACACTCGTGTTTCGAAGTCTCTGTGTCTAGTGAGCCTCCACTAGTCATAGCTTGACGACACTTTCCTGTGTGTCGGCCCACCTGGGAGTGGTGGAGGAGCAGGTTCCTGACTCAGATAATTTTTAAGCTAGTTTCCATGGGCTCCCTTCCCTTGCAGTAGCGTCCCACTGGGGGAGAAAACTAGCTAGAGGTCTAGCTCAAGACATTGAGCTTGTGTGTGCACATGTGGTCAGGGACATTTGGACGAGCACCGATAGGCGTGACCCTGACTAGTCACTTGTTACTGTTGTTCTTTGTACTTCATTGAGTATCTCAGTTACCGCCGTTCTAGGTGTGTGGGAGATACTGGTGGTGCAGTGTAAAACGTCAGTGGACGCATCTGGCTGTTCTTCTAGTGAGGATGTGCTTCTGTCACTTGACACGATGACTTGTGTTTCCGTGACTTTTCGTGTAGTCTGTTCTAGGCATTGCCCAGGATGAGCTTAGTGTGGCGCGCATGACGATCTAGTCGTGTATGCATCAGTGTTCTCCTGATTGTGTAGGTCTTTTCTAGGGCTCTTGCCTATTTTAGTAGGCCTTAGCTTTGGAGCTCGTGCTTTGTCGATGGATCGGCAACGCCCAACTTTGGGAGATCGGGATTCGCCCTTCTGTTGTTGCTTGGAGTAGTTTGTCGAGCCGTGGTTTGTGTGACAGCTATGTTTCTGCTCGGTATGGCCTTCCTCTTTCTTTTAGTTGTCTTTGCTCCTGCTTCTACAGCTTTCTTTTACAACTTTACTATTGAAGTTTAGCACTACTGTTACTCCTGTTGTTACACCTGCTTTTACTGCTTTGTTGCTTAGGTGTTTCTTATGTGTTACTGCGTTATTTCCAGTGGGGATCCGCGTGACCCCTACTGAGCCAGTGACACGAGACTTACCCCTACTTTTCAGGTGTGATCGTCCTGCTTCCTCGTGGTTCGTGGGTGGTGTGTCCGTTCGTAGTTGCCAGTGTTTCCTGCGCCGGGCTTCCCCCTACTTCAGCGTACGTTTTCGATCTTAAAGTCTCCTAAGTTTCCTAAAAACGTGGATCTAGTTTCTGGCTTATCCCTTGACCATTCTAAATCTTATAAAAATAACTGTTGTGCCAAGAAACCCTAGGGTTACAGGGATTAAAAGGGAAGGCTGCCCAAGGGAGAAAGAGAGCTGCTGCAAGCACTGCATGAATAGTGATTCATGCAAGGATTCTTTATCCATCTCCAAACTTTTCAATTACCATTTGAAGCCAATCAATCTCCAATCAAGTGAAGAAGTAAACTTTGTTCAAGATCTACATCATATACTCAGGGGAGCCTAAATCAAGAGCTTTTCTTTTGTGTTTTATCTGCTTTGGTATTTTGAGCTTCAAGCCTGTGTTCCTTGTAATCTGCAAAGATCCGTGTGTGTGTGTGGATTGACTCAGATCTGTGGTTGTATATGTTGTTTCGTTCAGATCTGTGTGTGTGTGGATCTCTTTAGATCTGTGTGTGCGTGTGTGTGGATCTATCTAGATACATGTGTTCTTGTGTGTAGAGTGTTGTATCTATTGCAGCATGTGTGTGTGTTGTTGATCCAGTCATCGGATCATGTTGGAGACTCCATCTCCGTGTATGTGTGTGTCTGAGAGTTTCATCTCGTGTGTGTGTGCAGGCGTCGCCCTGCGTGTATGTGTTGGAGCTTGTCTCAGTGTTAAGGATTTATCCTCGTGCTGGTTTCCAGCAGTGAAGCCTCACCGGGATTTGGTGAGGGGTGGATGTAGGTTGCCGTTGGTGCATCCGAAGCACCTTAAAAATCCTTGTGTCTTGTGGTTTGAGTTGTGTGATTGGTCCATCTCTTCTACCACCATTCTGTGTGATTGTCCATATATATTGTCTACTCCATAGTGTATCTTTCGTATCTAGCATAATTAGTTATCATGTGTGATAGATCTTGATAGATCAAATTGAAAATTTAACAGATCTGAATTCTTGCATTGCTAGTTCATCACATTTGTTTTGAATCGGGCGAAGCTTTCTTAAAATTTATAGTCATCCAATTCACCCCCCCTCTTGGGTGTCATTGATCGCGGGACTTCAATTGGTATCAGAGCTAAGGCTTTATCGTTCAGATCTAACGATCTAGAGTTCGATCCATATCAATGACTACCAAAATGTTCACCTTGGATTCTCCACCGGTGTTTGATGGTTCTAACTTTGATTTGTGGTTAGGAAGAATGTGCAGTCTAGTCAACTCATATGACCCTAAGCTATGAAAGCTTATTTCACATGGTCCTTATGAGTTGTCTGAAGATAAATCAGTCTAGACTACAGATTATGAGCTTAAACATGATCAAAATTACTTGGTTCTAAGTTTGTTCACTGCCGCAGTTAATGCTAATAGTTTTCCCTTTGTCTCCCGTTGCAGCTCCACAAAGGATATACTGGATGGCTTAGCCAGCTTCCATGAAGAGCATGAGGACAAATGTCTTATGGCAGGTATGAGTGATCACGACAGTGATCAGCAGAATGGATCACCCTCAGAGGTAAATTCAGATTCTGAAAATATATCTCTTGATGAGCTATTGGTTGGATACAATGAGCTTGCAAATAAATACAAGAAATTTAAATCTGAGAATAAAAAATTAAAAAAGAATTTTGAACAAAATAACTGTGATTCCTCCTGTCAGTCCATTTGCACTGTTTATTGTTGGCTTAGGATGTTTTCCATATGATTAATGGATTTTCCTGATTATTATCTATTTTTCTAGTCATTTCAAGATGCTACCTCGACATCAGAGAGTTCTGGTTCCCCAGGAAGCGAGTAGTGTCCCTCACGATGTTCCTGCTCCGGCTCCTATTATTCCGACTCAAGAGGATGCGCCTGGCAGTTGTGGACATGCTTTGAAGGAATTTTTATTGTTTCATTCGCCAACTTTTGAAGGCCAGACTGATCCTGATGCCGCCAGGGTATGGTTGGATGCGACCGAGCACGTGTTTCACTCTATGGATTGCGCAGAAGATGAGAAAGTGATGCTCAACACTTTTCAGCTCAAGGGCACGGCGCTGACGTGGTGGAATACGGAATGGGAGATTTCTTTCCAGTCTCGTCCACTCCGATAGATTTCATGGGCTGAGTTCGTCGCCACTTTTGAACTTACTTTCAGTCTAGCTTACCCCAGAATGGATAAAATGCACTAGTTTTTACAGCTCATCCAGGGAGGAATGTCGGTGCTTGAATATCGGAACAGGTTCATGGAATTGGGCTGTTATGCACCCCACGTGCTAGCAAATGAAGCATTGAAGACGGAGTAATTTCTTCGTGGTCTCCATGCTGAATTAAGGTAGCCATTGATCGTTGCTTGTGTGACTAACATGAATGAGGTGTATCAAGCTGCGACAGCATTGGAGTTGGACTGGGCGAGATCCCAGACTCCTTCTCAAGCAGTGTCAGTTCAGCTGATGGTTCAACTTCCATCTGGTTATCCGCCTCTTGTTCAAGGTTTTTCTTCAGCCACTCCAGCTGCTAGTGGTGTTGCTTCTTCGGGCAAGTCCTTGTTCAAGAAATTCAAGAATAAGAAGAGGTTCAAGAAGCGATTTGACCAGCAGGCATTGTCCGGTGCAGACAGCAATCAGCTTCTTTCTTCCAGTAGCGTCAGAGTTCTACTAAAAGCCAATTCAAGGGTTGCCACCCAGGCAAACCGTGCTCCTTGCCAGTGGTATGTTTACGATGTGACCAGTCAGGTCACGTGGTGAGAGACTATCCTTTGCGAGCAATCCCTGTGCAATTTGCTCTGGCAGCTCAATCACAGCCATCTCAATCGCAATTCAGGCCTCGACTTCCACCACCGCCGCCATCTCAACAGTTCCAGCAGATTCACCCTCAGGCTTTAGCAGCATCTTCCTTCCAGTCCTCTGCAGCTGCCAATAGAAAGCTAAAGGGCAAGGTGACTCATATTTCGTGGGTTGAGGCTGTGGCTTTAAATCTTGTTGAAGGTACTATTACTGTTTTTGGTTATGCAACCCGTGTTTTATCTGATTCAGGTGCTTCTCACTCCTTCATTTCTAAGGATTTCATTGCATGTATCGAGGAGCCCATGATCGAGATAGCTTGTGATTTAATTGTTGAATTGCCATCTAGGGATTTTATGGCTACCCCATTATGTCTTGAAGACTCACCTGTTGTGGTTAGTGATCGGCAATTACCGGTGAGACTTTATGCTTTACAGTTGGTAGACTATGACGTCATTTTAAGTATGGATTGGCTAGAGCAGTACGGGGCTATGGTTGATTGCAGATCTAAGAAGGTCTATTTTCAGCCACCTGGGAAGCTATCCAAATACTTTAACAAATCATATTGAGTCCTAGGTATGGACTCCGGCTTCTGCAACTGCTCTTCTTGCTCCTGCACGGGTTCTTGCTGTCACTGCTGCGGAAAGACATGATGGAACATCCGCCCACTGCGGAGCACCATAGTCTGAGATCTCTACGCCTCTGTCTGGCTAGTGGTGGTTGGAGGGTTAGTGGAGGATGACGGGATGTCAGGATTGACACCTGGTTGGGGAACCCTGATGATGGGCCTTTCTGATTGAAGGTGGGTAGGAACTGGAGCAGTTAATGTAGAGGGAGATGGGTTAGAAGGGATGGGAGCAGGTGAAGGGTGGATAGAAGGGGGCACTTGAGGTGCGAGGTTGGTGGCAGGAGGTGGGTGAGAATTTGTTGGAGATCGGAGCAACAAAGGCCTAGGAAGGGTGGAGCTCTGCGTGGATGGCGACAATTGTGAAGGGCGGAGAAGGAGTGGCCTGGAAGGTAAAGGGGTAGTGGAAGTGGGTGGAGCTTGTGGCATGGATGAAGAAGGAGAAGGACGGATAAGTAAAGGCCTTTGTGGCGGGGAACTGGTGTTGGCGGGGGTTTGATTAACTATGCGTATCAATGGCGAGGAAAGGTGTAGAACTGGAGAAGGTTGGTTGGTTCTCAAAAGATGAGGACACTGGTTGGAGTTTTGATGAATTGAAGCGACAGAGGCACTCTCTATGTGCCAGCCCTAACCTCTCTCCACCTCATGAAAAGTGGTGATGGGGTCAACTCGTTGATTTTGGTGCTCTGGCAGTGGGTTCTAGACAATTCCCATCTCCTGCTGCGGTGCCTATACTTGCTGTTGCTGAACTAGCTGGACCGGTTGCTGACCCTGCTGCGGCACCTGTTGACGTAGTGGCCTTCTTGCTTTCATAGCAGTGACAAACTTCCTCATCTCATCCCAGTCAATACCTCCCTGATCATTCAAATCATATATGTAATCTTTGAAATGGAAACAATGATTTATGTTGTGCCCTGAATATCGATGGATAACACAGTACCGAGAGGTATCGACATTCGGGGGCCAGGCCGTTCTTTCTTTTGGCAGGACAAGTAGGTTGGTGGCCATAAGTGCATTGAATATGTTGGGAAGGCTCTCGAGTAATGAAGAATAATGGGCCCTTTTTGGGCCTACTGGTCTTCTGGGCTGTTGAGGGTCATAATTGGCAGGTGGGGGCACCTTGTGGTATTGCTGAGGAACTGGAGGATTTTGTGGCATAACTTGGTTCTGTGGAGGATGAGGGGGGCGGAAGGGCTGTAGGGGGTTGTTTTGTTGGTACGGTGCTTGGTTCAAAAAGGAGGGTTGCTGGAACTACTGTGGCGGCCCTTGGCTAGGTGGATTGCAGGATTGCATAGGATTGCCAACCGCGCCTTCCTACTCATTCACGACCACACCCTCGGTAGTGGCACCATTATTATTCGCCATGTTACTTTTCCTTGGCACTCTTGGTTTCTGGTCAAACATAGATATGATGGGGGAGTCCTTCATCTGGGTTTGAATGTATCTTGCCCTTTCATAAAGTTCCTCTATGGTGCTCAACTTGTTCATAGCCAGAATATGACGGAACTGTGGGGTAGCATTGGATACTATCATCTTGACCTGTTCCGTCTCCGAAAGTGCGGTTCACCTGATACAGGGTTCCGAAGGTCCGACAGGAAAAAACACGCGTGAATCACAAAACGCGCTCCGGGATCTAAGGTTAGCCGGCCAGCTCCAGCTCTAGTTCTAGTTCCAGTTCCAATTCTAACACCGATCCCAGTATCTCTGGCTACAACACCTTTACGGTTAGCCGGCCAGCCCCAGCTCCAGTTCCAGTTCCAGTTCTAGCACCAGTCCCAGTATCTCCGGCTACAACACCTCTACGGTTAGCCGGCCAGTCCCAGCTAAAGTTCCAGCACTAGTCCCAGTATCTCCGGCTACAACACCTCTACGGTTAGCCGGCAAGCCCCAGCTCCAGTTCCAGTCCCAACACCAGTCCCAGTGTCTCTGGCTACAACACCTCTACGCTTAGCTGGCCAGCTCCAGTTACAGTTCTAGTTTCGATCCTAATTCCAGTTCCAGACCCAGTTTTGAACCCCCAGTCCTTGCCCCAGCCCCAGTTCCTAGCCGCAATGCCTTCCATGGTCACCTGGCCAACCCAACTCCAGTTCCCAGACCAACGCGAACTATATTTCCGACTATCAACATGTCAGCAGCCGGTGTGCCTCTACTCGGCCTATAACCAACACGCTCCAGAATCATCCAACAACCCAAAAAGTAACCCTAACAGCAACCATGACAGCACAGGCCACCACGGCCTCACGGGTCGATCCTGACCCCGAGTAACATAGGCCTACACACCTCGAGGGGTTATCCCCAGCCACCAATCCATAACTCGCAGCCCCCAGTACTCAGCCTCCAGCATCCAGTACCCAGCATCCAGTCTACACCATTCGACGCTCAGTCCCCTACTCCTACAACTGAATCCGAGTACACCCAGTTCCTTGTCATCTATACCAGTACCTGATAGAAGAATCAAGCATGACTAATAGTAAGTGGTCGCCAGTCCATACACACAACATTGTTCCATAAGAGAAGAGGTGGGATGACTCAGCAAGTGGCAATGAAACCTAGAAATTTGTCATTTATACTCTGCAAAAGGAGTACAAGACATGCCCTTGGGGTGACAAATACGTCCAACCTAGCTAACACGACAAACCAAAAGAGAGGAAAGGGAAATAATCAAATCCCAGGCTCGCTCCCCTCCAACGCCGCCAGATGAGAGTCAACAGTCGCGAGCTCTGCCTCAAGAGTGGACAAGAGCTTAGCACTGGCCTCAATTGTGCTCTCGGTCGCCTGCCACTCTGCCCTGGCACGCTCCACGGCCACCAACTGCTCCTCCAAGGCCTCCCTCAAGGCCTCGGCTCAGCTCTCGACCTCCCCCAACTAGACAGCTCGATCTCAAGAAAATGACATGGCCCCCTCGATGTGGCCCCTCTGCTCAGCTACGGCTGATGAGAGCCGAGCTTGCTGCTCCCGCACCTCCCGGATGGCTGCCAGCCTCCGAGCCCTTTGCTCCTGAGCATGGCAAAGTCCCAAGTACTCTGCCCATATCCCGGCCAGCCCCAACATCCAAGGCTCACGTGGGAAGCCAAGGGTGTGGTAGCCCCGGGTGCCACTCTGTCAGCCGCTGCCTCAGGTCCTCCGGAGAAGGAAGGGGGTTGCCCTGCAGGTAGCCTCATACTCGCTGAAGCAAGGAGGCACCCATGCTTGTGTCCAACAATGGTATGGCCTATGGACTATGAGTTCAGTCACCCAGCCTGGCGCTGGAGGGTTTCTTAGCATCACTTTGGAAAGGGATTAGGGTTAGCGATCGTGAGCCACCCTAATAATTATTTACCGTGATTTTTGACCTAGGGATAGGCCAGATTGACGGAATGGAGTTGTCCTGTGTAACGACCTTGACCCCGAGTCTTGTGACTCAAGGGACATTGGATTTATTAGGTCTAGATGACTGTCTCGAGTCTGGTGGCCCTGATCCACCTGTTACTCCATGATTCTCGCAATGGGTGCCTGCGTGACTTTCAGTGTTCACATTTAGAGACCCCCCACTAGTCGTAGCTTGCCTGGGTAGTTGTGTGCTTTACCCACCTGGGAGTAGGTGGAGAGCTAGATCTGGAAGTGACGATTTTTAATCTGGTTACCATAGGGCCCCTCATCTTGCAGTCTGAGTCTGGACCGGGGGAAAAACTAGCCAGAGGACCCGAGTTAGGATGCATTGTCTGTGTGTACACACGTGACTAGGGGCGACAAACCTACGCTGACGAGTGTGACCCTAGCTAGTCCTTACTAAGTGGTTATTGTGTACGGTGTCTCAATGTTGCCTGGGGCGAGGGAGACACCTGAGGCATGGACTAAGATGTCAGTGGACGCATCCGACCTTGCTTCTAGTGGGCAGGTACTCCCGTCATGCGATACGTGACTCGAGTTTCCATTTCCCATCTACCAGATGTGCTTTTGCGTATAGCTTTTAGGTGTTTTCTTGAAGAAGAGGTCTAGGATTTTCGATAAGTGTTACCGAGGGTTTTCCCTAGACCGTATAGGTTTCACGACGGCGAGGTCGTAACCATGCTCCCAAACTGAGTGGTCTTGGGTTGGGCCTTCATCTGTGAGGACAAGTCTCCACGACAGAGGTGTCGTGGTGTGTCTTCTGGCATCGTAGCCAGTGTTTTTTCGTTAGTCTGGTGTTCCCTCGACTGTGAGATCAGGGTTGGTTTGTGCGCTATTAGGAGTAGCTTAGAGCCATGGTTTCAGTGGCTACCGAGGGTTTTACAGTTGTTCCTTCCATCATCGTTGTTGTTGTCACTACTTCTGCTTCTGTTGCTATTCTTGCTTGCGCTGCTTTACCACCGTTGTTTTCTCTTGGGGTTCCGTGGGACCCCTATTGAGCCAGTGATAGGAAGCCAACCCCCTACTTTTCAGGTGTGACAGTTCTTCCTTGAGGTTCGGAAGTGCAGCGTGGAGGTTAGTAGTCGCCAGCTTGTCAGGCGGAGTGGTCACTCTACATTGGGTACATTTCCCATACTGTAGACTATACTTTATTTGGACTCGACTATGTAGTTTAATATAAAATATAATTTTATTTCTATCATTTAAATTGTTAATTATAGAATTGTCCTACTCTATTTCTTATTTCTATGTACTCCACACACACCTTTTAGCCCTTCCAAGCCCTCCGGCTTGTGGGCGGCGGTCCTGGATTCGAATGGTATCAAGTTATTCTCAGTATCTAGATCTTGGGTTGTTACAGAAGATGGCAAGAATATTTAAAGGACTTCGACTTTTCCATTCAATATCACCCTAGGAAGGGCAAATGTTGTAGCCGATGTGTAACACCTTGGAATTTTCTAAGAATCTTTTAAGAATTTTCCAGGCTGGTCCACCTAAACCCCACCCCCCGGGGGATTTAGGCGGACTGGCACTAAGGGTGAGGAGAGCAGTCCCCACCCTATAAAATTTGATTTTTTGATCTTTTTTCTTCCTAAATTGACTAAGAAGGAAAATGACAACTGGGTGGAAGGATACGTGGAGCTTGTGTGCACGTTGACTTATGGAATTTCCGTACTGTTGCGTTGTTGCTTTGTTGCGTCCACATGTCGACTTCCCGAACTGGTACGATACACGAACCGCGTCGTAGGACCATAGACTGGATGAACTGGGGCTGAGCGGGGTCGTGGGACCACCGGGCTGGAGGGAGGGTGCAACCCCCAGGGAGTTTGCCCTCCCAGGGGCGTGCGGCCTCCCCTGGGGCAAACTAGCCCCGGGGGTGGTCGTAACCCTGAGGGATGACCCTCGGGGGTCTTCTCCTATCTGCTGGGGGTGTCCTTTGAGGGACACTAAGCTTCGAGGGATCGGGATGGGCCCCTGGGGGCCGTTGCTCTTCGGGTTATTGTAGTCCCTTGCAAGGGGTTCGGGTAAATGCTGAACACACCCCGGATCATCGAATGACTTGGGTACATGGCCGAGGGCCCCCAAGATGGGCCTTGGATTGAAGAGGGGAGCTCGTGGGAGCTAAGGGGAGGAATTTTGTGGACGTGGGTCATGCCTCGGGCTGTGTGTCATGTTGCACGGCGGGTTTGCAGGGTAGTCTCGAGTTGACCCAAGTGCTAAAATTAAGTGGCTTGTTGTCACGTGTCTGAGTGTCGGGGTTGGCCCTGACTTACTGGGGGGTCGTTGTAGGACCCAATTGAGGGGTTGGAACCACGGGGTAGCCCATGGTTTAGTGTATACGGGATGGAATATCTACGCCCACAAGGTGTTCGACAGAATGCCAAACATACCCATGCGAGCCGTATATGCGTGCGGCAGGCCCCTAAAGCCTGTGATTGACTATGTTAGGTCTCCCTTTGACCTTGGAGGGTTGTCAGGAGTGTTTCAGGGTGGGCCCTCGACCCTTTTCACTGGGTGCCACGTGGCGTGGCTTAATGTCGAGACGCCCCCAGGTTGGCCCTGGTGGCGTTGTAGGATATGGGCAAGGCCCGTATGTGAGTGGCTGGAGTTGACTCTGGATAGTTGCTCGTGTCACCGTGTGTTACAGCAAGCTGGTCAGGGCCTTCGTTGGGACCCACGGAGTTGTAGAAAGGGCTAGGTAGCCCAGGCCTAGAAAGTGTTCGGGGAAATGCCCAGACGCTTGCTTCTTGTCATTTTGTCAGGAAATAGGCTGGGTACAATAGTGGCTTAGTCACGCCCTTAGTCAATTTTAGTCGAAATGAGTTCGCTTCTGCAGCACCTTAGGCTGGTGATAGCTCCACGATGGGAGTCTAAGTTTCTTTCCCCAATCATTGAGGATGAAGCTGTAGCTTTGGTTTTCACACACTACACGATGAGCCATAGCCGATCTCCTCTGAGCAACACCGTTGCTACCTGGGCCATACTCTAGGTATGCACAAACGCCTTTTTCTCTTCTCTGCTCGGCCAAGTGTAGGGGCAAGAGATGGATGGATAAGATGACCAACCTAGGTGCTCCCAATATGGGAGAAGTCTCAAATAGGGGCAGTCTTGACCCTCAAGAAGTGTCCTTGTCTTCTTCCACGTGCTCCACTGGCTTGAGTAACTTGTTCACCCTCCATAAAGCTTTGATAGTGTTGACTTCTACTTCATCTTCTTGACTAGGGAGGTTCCTCCTTTTGATAGGTGGAAGGTGAGAAGCATCATCCATGTGATGACGTGGTAGACCAAGTTGAGGGAGGCACCGGTGTGAATTATGCAAGAAGAAGTCTGTGGCACCAACAAGTCAGAGTTCCACACCTGGAGAAAGCCGGGCACGGAGATCGCTGGTCTTAAGGAAGCTCGATGCACAAGTGAACATGGTCTGAGGCATGGTCTTGAAGTGCTCCCTCCAGTCCTCCCTTTTCTACAGCTTGGGCACCATGTTAACCACCCTGTCACTCAGCCCTAGAACACCTGTCATGTAGTGGAGTGGACTCCTGGAGAAGATCTTGGATACCTGTTGAGACTCTCCACATGGGTCGAATTTGAGATGGAGATCCACCCAGCTAGTGGGAAGTAGCATAGACACGTGCAAAGGTCTACCCATAGCAGCTGAAGTGAGCCCACTATATAAGTAGGTCAGGACTGCAGGACCTATCCTCTTTCCTTCCCATATTTCATTGATGGCACTAAGTTGTTATTCTTCTAGGAAATCATCAGCTGTCGGGAACAACAGGGCTCCTGCCAAGCAAATCACGAATGCCTTCATGACGTTCTCCACTTCTTCCTCCTTGGCTTGATTCATCTGCTTATACACCCACGCTGCAAGCTTCATTAAGTTGATTCCTTTGTTCACTCTAATTTGACCCACAATATTGGAGCTCAGAATTAGGCCGGTGAGGATCTCTATTGGGATTATGGGTTGGGTCATGCTTGCCATCTTCTCCTCATCCCCTTGCTTCAATCTTTTAAGGCCAAGTAACATCTCTGTCTCTTCTAGCAGCACCATGGCTTCAAATGTAGAAAATAGGAATGTATGGGTGCTGGGGTGCCATCTCTCCACGAGGGCGCCAATCACAGTCCAGTCTAAGTGCACGTCCTGATAGTGCTTCGCATGGGTGACCAACCCTAGGAGATGCCATCTAGATAGATAAGACCGCATATCAAGTGTGATCTTGGAGATTAAGAGTGGGAGCCATTTGTTCTTGGTATACCTCCTCACACTTGGGATGTTAGGGTAGTCTTGAAACGAAGAAAGGAGAAAATGAAGGATGTAATAGAGAGGCCAGGACATGAAAAAGGGTAAAAGCATAAGGAAAAGTGAAAGTTATGTTTGGGTTTGAAAAGAGAAGGACGGGGGGTTGGCGGTAACAAGTTAGAAATTGACAAACCTGATTAAGCATAATCCTTTTGCTAACATGACCAGTGATCTCTGAAATCCTGGGAAGGGCCACCCTGGGCTTCTTCTCAGGACGTTGAACCAGGTGATCCATCTTGCTATGCGATTATTCTTGAGAGTTGCTGAAGCTCTTCTGAAAGTTACAGAGTGGTGGAGAGATGCAGAGGGTAGCCGATGATGGCGGCCGCGAACAACGCGATGCCGCCGGTGCCGAGAAGCTGTGGGTCCACGTGGTCCCCTTCTGTACTGATGGGGTCAGAAGACCTTGTAGACGTCGACGGCCTCGGTCCCGGAGACCTGCGCGCCGGTGGATCCCTTGGCGACGCCGGTATCGACCGACGCCTGGTCGGGGCAGACGTGCGCCCAGACGCGCTTGCCGAAGGAGAGGACGAAGTCCCAGTCCTCCTGCGGTGCGCTGCCCCCGAAGTTGAAGCCGAGGACGTCCCACTGTCCCTGCGACGCGGTGACCATGGAGCGGTCGTCGGTGGAGTAGTAGGCGCCCCACGACTTGTAGCCGCGGGCTCGGAGCGCTGTGGACCAGGCCGCGTTGGAGCCGACCCACTTCCCGATCCAGCGCGCGGGCCCGCCGGCGGCGTCCATGATGTCGAGCAGCTGCGGGTAGAACGACGCGTTGACGGACTTCGGGTCGACCATGATCACGTGCGTGGACCCGTACGCCGCGATCAGCTCTTCGATCCGCATGAACGGCTCGGCCGGTCGCTCGGGGTGGCCGGGCGGCGGCTTGATCATCTGCGCCTGGATCTGCGCCCAGGTCATGGCCGACACGTTCGGGAACGTCCCGCCGCCCGCGACGACGGCGTTGATGCTCGCGTCGTGGCAGCCGATGAACACGCCGTCGGAGGTCCGCGCCGTCGACCACTCCAGGCAGCCGAAGCCCACGACGACGGCCTGCGTGTACGCGCGCAGGGAGTGCTCGGGGTACTCCGCGCTGCCGCCGCGGTGTGCGCTGTAGACCATGGGCCGCGACAGCATGTCGGTGACGTCGCGGTAGCCGTGCGGGACGTATAGCAGCTCGGGCACGGGGGTCTCCGTGATGCCGTCCCACCAGGAGATCGGGGCGGCCTTCTCCTCCTCGCCATCCCAGTAGCCCAGGGTCGATACGGTGATGCGCGCCATGTCAGACCGCCACCGGGACGATGAACTGACCGCCACCGTGCACCGAGCTCGTCGCCGTCGCGTGCGTGACGGTCGCGGCGGGTACGGGGGTGGCTGCCAGATCCTTGATCATCACCGTCAGCGTGCGAGCCTCGGCGCCGCCAGCGGACCCCGTCGCGAATCCGAGGGTCGTGAAGCCGGACGCCGCAGCCTCCGACGCGTTGGCGTCGTGCAGGATGAACAGGACCACCTTGTGGAACGGCACGGTCGCCGTCGAGAAGGCCTGGATCGAGCAGCCCGTGGTCGTGTTGCTGTTGATGGTCGCGGCCGAGCGGTTCGAGCCGGAGCCGTACGCGGGCCACGCGGACGCCACCAGCGAGCCGGGGATCGTGAAGCACGCGGCCATGCGCCGACCGGTCTGGCTGTAGGTCGCGGTGACGGTGGCGCCGAGGGCTGCCAGTGCTGTCGAGTCGGTGATCCGGTAGACGTATGCGGCCGAGTCGCGCGTGTGGTTCGCGGAGTAGTCGATGATCTCGGTCCAGCCGGCGTCGCTGACAGAGATGTCGCCGCCGGTCGATGTCGGGTCGAAGCCCGCGACGAAGACGACGGCGTCGCCGATGGCGACGCCAGAGGGCACGGCACAGGTCGCCGTCGTCCCCTCGGAGTCGTAGGAGATCGACTCGAACGCGGTTGCGGGCGGGACCGAGTCATCGGGGATCCGTCCGACCCAGGAGCCGGCGGCGAGACCGAGCGGCAGGTCGTCGCCCACGGGGACCGGGAGGATTCCCGCACCAGCCGCGCCACCAGCCTCCAGTGCGCCCAGACGCGACTCGAGATTGATGACCGTGGAGATCGCCTGAAAGCCCGTGTGGTTGCCACGGTCGCGGTTCGCGGGCGCGGCGGCCGACACGGAGTTTGCGATGAGGGACCCGGTCTCCTCCTTGCTGTAGTGCCGGGCCAGTGACCGCGCAGCGGTGTCGTACTGGGGGTGGTCGTCGTCGCCGAGCCCGGACAGCGCGCCATGGTCCATGGTGCCGCCACCGTCACCCGGGGGGTTCGCGGCGATGTACGCCTGGAGGTCGGCCAGGGCCTGCTCCGCGGCTGCCTGCGCGGCGAGCGATGCCTCGCGCGACACCTCCTCGAACAGAATCTGTCCCTGCGCACCGGAGCCGGAGTCGTACCAGTCGATGTAGACGCTGCCGGGCGTCACGGTGTCGATGTAGAACGTCGGCGTGGAGAACGAGCTGGAGACCGTGACCAGCGACGACGGGATCAGGTCGCCGGCGCCGTTGTAGATCGGGTACGGCGTCGTCGTGCCACGCTCGACGACCTGGACCTGCTGACCCACCAGGGCCGGGTTCGGCTCGCCTGTGACAGCGTCGCGCACGTTGGCTGGGTAGATCGGGTACATGGGTCAGGGCCTCTCAGTCGGTGGTGAAGCCGCAGGAGTCGACGCGGATCGCCTCGCCGCCGCCGGGTAGGTTCGAGTAGGTGATCAGTCCGTCGGTTTCCAGCTCGACCCGCACCGACGTCCCGCCGACGAAGGTCATCGTGGAGTACCGCGCCTGCGCCGTCGGGCGGAAGCCGAACCCGGCGGGCGCTTGGACCGGCGTGTGGGTGCCCGTCGCGGGGGTGCCAGAGATGGTCCGGACGGCGCCGCGGTAGTCGACCTTGGTCCCTACTCGGCGGGCGCGCGCGTTACGGCCGGGCACGTGCTCCCAACCGGGCAGCGGGTTCAGCAGAACCCAGCCGGTGTCGAACACGGTGGCGCCGGTCGCGTTCGGGGCGACCCACCGAGGGGTCCAGTCCACCGTCCCGCCCGAGACGAACTCGCACACCCAGTCCACGCCGTCGCGCGTGGCCGTCGATCCGAGCGGGGCGTTCAGCGGCAGGTCCACACCGGGCCGCAGGAGGTGGTGATCACCCACCCACGCGCGCAGGTCGGTCGGGATCGCCTGGTTCAACGACTCGCCCTGCTTGCGCCGGACCGCCCACAGGCGCAGTTCCGTCTTCGGGTCGTACGACGGGACCGCCAGCGACCCCTCCGTGCCCTGGATGACCGCGAGCCGAACGGGGCCCGGCGCCGTCGTGTAGGTGGCCGAGTCGAACTGGGCGACGATCAGGTCCGTGCGCCCGTTGGTGCCGCCCGTGAGCGACGGCTCGATGGTCACCGACTGCGTGAGGCCCGCGAGGACCGAGACCGGGAAGCCACCGATCTTCGCGATCGACTTGACCGTGGCCGACCCGACCTCCGCGACGTTCCCCGACGGCGGGAGGGTCAGACCGAACGCGCTACCGTCCGTGTCGCCACGGATGCCCGCCTCCGTCCCGAAGTGGTCGTGCCACGTGCCGTACGTGAACTTCTCGACGAGGGCCAGGGGGCCAGACTTCTGCGAGTCGGTAGCCATCAGCGGCTCCTTTCGATCTGGGCGACGCGCTTGAGCGTCTTGGTGAGCAGTGCGGCGTCGGGCGGATCGATGGATGTCGCACCAGGGCTGCCGACCGTGATGGTGCGGCGGTCGTCCTGGCGCGGGGCGACGACGGTCGTCACCTCACGCACGCGGGGCGCGGACAACTCCAGCGGCAGGCCGGGCAACTCGATGCCGACCCGGGAGCCGAGGTGGTAGGTCACGCCGTAGATGGCATCCCCGGCGTCGGTCACGTCGAACGTCAGCGAGACGGGCGACGCGCCGTCGGCCAGCGCCTTGGCGCCGGCGTCCGTTATCACGCTGAGGTCGTCCGTGTAGCCCTGGTTCACCAGACGCTCACGACGTCGGCCCCACCGGGTCACGGCGCCCTCGTCGGTGAACCGCGAGCCCTCGCGCAGTTCCAGGTCGTCGCCCGCGAAGAGGATCGCGTCCGTCAGATCCGGGGCCTCCATGCTGTAAGACCAGGAGGAGATGATTCCCGTGGCGCGAGCAGCGTCCGCGCTGCCGAACACGACGTCGTCGGACACGTCGTCGACAGGCTCGACGACGACGGCCAGCCGGGGCGTTCCTGTCGACTCGTCGTGCTCAACCCGGACGTCCAGGCTGCCCGCCTCCGCGAGCTCGGCCACGACGTCACCGAGCACGTCCATGCGCGCCTGGTAGGTCGTCGAGCCGCCGCGCCCGAGGGTCGTCGGCAGGAGCAGCGCGGCCAGCCTCCGCGACGCGATGGACGCCGTCGGGCCGAGGCTCGCTGCGATGTACTCCAACAGCAGCGTCTCGCGCGCACCCGTGCGCTGGTCGTACACCGTCGCGAAGCTGGACGGGATCTCGGTGAGCGCGTGCGTCGGGTCGGGCCAGACCAGCCGCGACCACACGTCGTCCGCGTCACCGTGGAACCCGATGGTCGTAGTGTCGGCCATCCTCCCCGTGGCCTCGTCCACCTGGTAGGAGCGCTGGAACGACGTCGCTTGGCCTGACGCAACCTGCTGGCGGCCGACCACCCGTGTGTCGTCGTCCAGGATGCAGCCCATCCCCGGCGTGAAGACGGACAGGTATTCCGACGGCCCGGTCAGGAGCCACGTCGGCGGGCCGTTGCTGATGTGCTTCTCGACGACCGTGAGCTGGTCGTAGACGCTGATCGGGTTCAGGTTGCGGCTCAGGTCGGCGTCGCGTGGCCAGATGGTCCAGGTCACGTGAGGCTCCTGTACTGGCTGCGGTACGACAGGCGCAGGCGCGTGTTCTCGTCCGCGCCGGGCGCCGTCACCGAGAGCTTGTTCTGCCCGAACGCGAGCGGGCGCAGGACCGACCCGCGCGCGAGCATGCCCGCCGCCGGTGTCCCAGCGTCGTCCGGGTTCGAGTTGTCGAACAGGCGGATGCTCTTGCGCCGCGGGTCGGTCACGATCCGCAGCGTCGAGCCCGTCGGCACGCCCGCCGGGATGTCCAGGTAGAGGCCTGTGTCCGCCGAGACGATCACGCCGGCGCCGGTCGGGCCGACGACCTCGAGCGTCACGTACGGCGCTACCTCGGACACGATGTCCAGGGGCATGTCGTCGCCCAGGATCACGTCAGGGGACAGCGTCAGGTCCGCGAAGACAGGCACGTCGTCCGCCTGCGTGATCGCGAAGAACGGGTCACCGCCGCCGAGCGCGTACTCGCGCGTGGTGTCGGTGCGGTCCTCGGCGTACGGCTGCGGACCGAACGTGTCCAGCACGTACTTCACAGCCCACGGCAGTTCCGTGCCCGAACCCTCCAGCCCCGACTCGTACACGAGCCCGACCTGTCGCGTGCCCGACGGCGTCGCCACCACCAGACGGAACGAACCGTCCGGCGTCAGCTTCTCCGGCGAGGGGTTCGTCAGGTCCCGCAGCTCCTGCACGATGGCCAACTGCTCGGCCTGCGTGGCTGTGTTGATGAGCAGCGGCAGCAGGGGCTCACGCGGCAGGGTGTGGGCCAGCACGGCGACCGACCCGGGCGCGCCGGGGATCGAGCGCTGCTCCACGTCCGACGGCGCCGCCTCCAGCCCGGACGCCTCGACCTGCAACTGCACCGGGCCCTGGTGGGTCGCACCACCGATCGTGATGCGGTGCGACCCATCCCAGGACTCCAGCCAGATCGTCCGCAGATCCTGCGGGCCGGCCTGTGCCGGTGGTGGCGCCTGCCGGACCGTTGCGAGGACGAAGTAAGCCACTAGTTCCTCCTCCCCGCCAGCAGCGCCCGATGCTGGTCGAACCGCCGCAGAGTCCGATCGGACACGTGCTCGCGCGAGTGCACCGTCAGCCGGTTGTCGTTGTAGACAGCGCCCGCCGGCGCCGTGGACGTGCCGCCCATCGCCGCACGGTCAGCGATCCGCCGGGTCGCGTCCGCGCTCAGCACGTAGCCCGGACGCGTCTTGAACTCCAGCTCCGGGCCACGCTCACCGGTCAGGACGAGATCGCCGGCGCCGTACGAGCCGCCAGACGCACGGGCCTTGATCCCGAGCGCCTTGGCCATCTCCTGGCCGAGCACCTTGCCCCACTTCCCGATGCGCTTGTCGATCGCCGCAGCCTGAGCCTCGGCAGCGTTGACGTTCTGCTGCGCCTCGTACAGGCCCTGCCCGCCACCGACCGACCGCGCCACCGCCGCGCCCGCGTAACCGCCGAACCGCTCGATGTCCGCGTACGACGCCGCCAGGGACCGCAGCGACGGCAGGTCGGACAGGAGGGACTGCGCGAGCGCGGACCCCTCCTCGACGCCGTACCCCGCGACCTCCTGCACGATCGCCGCCGACTTCGCCTTGCCGCCCAGCTGCTTGAGGAGCTCCGCGAACTTCCTCGACTTGCCCGCGTACGTCTTCGCCGCGGCAGCCAGCGCCGAGCCGGACGTGGTCCGCTTGCCCGCCGCGTCGAAGCCGTCGCCCCGGACGTCGCCCAGGGAGAAGCCACCCACGATGCTCGACTGGACGCCGTTGCTGACCTGCCGCAGGTTCTCCAGCCGCGACTGCGCGGACTCCAGCCGCTTGTCGACCCGCTCCGCCTGCGCGTACAGGGACGTGAGCGCGTTCTCGGCCCGGCCCGCCGTGTTGCGCAGGCGGCCCGCGCGCCACGAGCTGACGTCGCCCGACCCCGCGAGGTCCCGCAGCTGGTCCGTGACACCGATCGCACCCGACAGGCCGCCCGTCACCAAGTCGCGGAACTCACCGCGACGGAACGAGGTGCCCAGCTCGGCGCGCTCATCCATCAGGCGAGCACGACGACTACGCGCGTCGTCGAGCCGCGACTCGGCACGGTCGACGCGCTTCTCGGCCGCGTTCAGCAGACGCTCGGCCGCCCGGTCGTCCCGCTCGGACTCCGTGCGCGACGCCTTCCGCTCCGCATCCTTCGCCCGACCGTGCTCAGCCCGTGCACGGTCCAGCTCGCGACGCCAGCGGGTGACGTCGCGGCCGGCCGCACCGACCTCGCCGCCGCCGGCCAGCGCCTGCACGCCGCCGCGGACCGCCGCGCGCATCGCGTACATGGCGGCCTGGCCACCAGCCGCACGGACCTCCGCCGCCGTCCAGACATGCTCCCCGTTGGAGAGCATCGCAGGGACAGAGTCCGAGGTGCCCGTGCCCGGACCGACGACCGACCCACCGGTGGCGAGCGCGGCCTGGCCGTAGCGCTTCACCGCCACGTTCGCAGTGACCGTCTTGCCGTCGATCGAGTTGAGCGTGCTGTTGATGTTGTTGATCGCCGAGAGCGCGCCCGAGGTGTTGACGTCGACCTTCGTCGTGACGTTGCTCGGGATCAGGCCAAGCTGGTCAGCGAGCTCCCTCGCTTCCTGCTTCGGCAGACCCATCGACGTCGCCGTCTTGATGAAGTTCGACCGCGACGTCGCCATCGCGCCCTGCAGATCGTCGAACGAAGCCCCGCTGGCGCGCATGGAGTCGACCAGGTCGAACCCAGAGGACGCGATGTTGTCCAGCGCCGCCTGGTTCGCACGACCCTTGGCCGTGGACTGGTCGAGGGTCTGCCCGTTCTCCTTGAGCGCATCACGCGCGTCGTCGTACGCCGCCTCCGCCTGCCGCTGAGCGTCCCGCATAGACAGGACGGCACCGGACGCGTCCATCGCGGCCTGCCACTGGTCCTCCAGCGCCTCCGTCATGTCGCCGAGCGCACCGGTCGCGACGTTCGTCGCGTCCGCCATGCCCTCCGTGGCGACCCCAGCAGCCTGGTCCGCGATCGCCTTCTGCCCCGCCGCCTTCTGCGCGTCCGTCAGGGACGACGCCTCGGCGTCGAGCGAGTCGGTCAGGAACCGGCCAGCCTGAGCTCGAATGTCCGCAGAGGTCAGCTCCTCGCCCTGGGCCGCGATGTAGTCCCTGGTCGCCTGCGTGACCTTCTCGGTCGCTTCGGCGTTGCCGAGGATGTAGCCCTGCAGATCCTCGATGGCGATGCCGGCCCGCTCGGCGCGGTCGATCAGCGACTCCGGGTCGTCGCCGAAGAGGTTGTCGAGCCAGCTGTTCTGGTCGTCCCCCAGGTTCGAGTTGATCGACCGCAGCGTTGCGTCGGTGGTCTGCCCGATCGCGTTGAGGGTGCCCTCGAACTCCTCGGTCCGCGCCTTCGCCTCGGCCGCGTTCTGCGCCCACGTCGACAGTGCGATCGCACCGATGCCGACGGCGGCACCGACTGCGCCCATGGCGATGCCGGCAGTCTTCGCCGAGATGCCGAGCGCCTGGACTGCGGTGCGCGCCTCCGACACCGCCACGGCCAGCTTGCCCATGCCTGCGACGCCGAGGAGCGCCAGGCCGCCAGACCCAGCGATCAGCCCGGTAGCGCTGAGCACGGGCTCAGGGAGGCTGCCGAACGCATCGACAGCAGCCTCGGTGCCCTGCACGATCTCGCGCAGCACGTTGTTCGCGCCCGACCCGGACTGGATCAGGGCCGTGTCGAACGCGCCGCCGAGCCGCTCAAGGTCACCCGTGAGGTTGTCGGTCTGGATGCGCGCGGTCTCCGCGGCGTACCCGGAGTCGTTGACCTTGTCGGTCCACGACGAGATGCCCTGCGCGCCCTGCTCGTACAGCACGTTCGCGGTACGGAGCGCGTCCGTGCCGAAGATCGTCGCCAGTGCAGCGTTGCGCTGCGCCGGCGTGAGGTCGTACAGCGCTCCCTTGAGGTTCCCCGCCAGCGCCTCCAGGCCGACGAACTGACCGTTCGCGTCGTACGCCGAGATGCCGAGCTTGCTCATCTCGGAGGCGGCGGTCGACGACGGCGCAGAGAGCGCGACGAGCGCGGTCTTGAGCGACGTGCCAGCGTCCGAACCCGTCAGGCCGGCCGACGCCATCGCGGCCAGGGCCGACGTCGTCTCCTCGACGGACAGGCCCGTCTGTGCAGCGATGAGGCCGGACTGCTGCAGCGCGGCACCCATGTCGGACACGGAGCCCTGCGCCTTGCCAGCACCGGCCGCGAGGAGGTCCGCGACGTGCCCGACCTGCGACCCGTCCAGGTTGAACTGGACCATCGCCGACGCAGCTGTCTCGGCCGCCTCCGCGACGGAGAGCTGTCCTGCCGCGGCGAGGTTCAGCGCGCCCGCGAGTCCGCCGCCGAGGATGGCCTGCGTCGACACGCCCGCCTTCGCGAGCTCGTCGATACCCTGCGCGGCCTCCTCCGCGGAGAACGCCGTGTCTGCGCCCGCCTTGATCGCGGCAGCCCGCAGCGACTCCAGCTCCGCACCGGTTGCACGCGTGGACGCCTTGACCGACGACATGGCCTTGTCGAAGTCGGCGAACCGCTTCACCGCGAGCCCGGCCAGGCCGGTCACCGCCGCGCCGGCCACGCCGAACGACGTCGAAAGCGTGCTGACCGACGCCGTGTTGTCCTGGAGTTTCTTGTCAGCCGTCTTGGCGAAGTTGTTTACCGACGAAGCCGCGGCCGCCATGCTCGACTGCAGGCCCTGGATGTTGGCGCTGAGGATGAGCTTCACTGTGCGGTCAGCCATGTGGTTCACCCCCTGGTTTGCTGTGCGCGCAGGCGCGCGGGTGGGACGATCGGGGCATGACTGAACCGGCGGGCGAGACCAGCGCGAAGAAGGCGAACCACGCGGCAGCACCGATCACGGTGGGGATCGGCGGCTTGATCTTGGGTGCCTTGCTCGTCGCGATCGGAGCGGCCGCGACCGTGCCGATCCTGCTGATCGTCGGAGCGGTGGCGGTCCTCGCCGGGCTGATCTACCTGCTCGACGGCGTGCACCGCCTCGTCGAGAACATCGACCTCGCTACTCAGGCCCTCCTGGACCGCTAGCCCTTCACGCGCGCGCCCCACAGGAGCGCGTCGTCGTACTTCCCGCCGCCGCGCTCGGCCTGTGCCTGCTTGATCTTCGTGGTGACGTGGCAGCGGACCGGCAGCGTCGCCTCGAGGTTCCACTCCGCCTGCGGGTCGTGGCAGACAGACTTCGGCCAGCCGCACAGGGTGCACAGTTCGGTGTCGCGCCACGTCTGCAGCGCGAGCATCCACGCCCGCTCCGTGTCGTCCCACTCGACCTCAGGACGGGACGAGACCATGCGGCCCGCGTCGTCGTACTCGTACGTCGTCGTGGGCTCCCAGCCCTGGAACCGCTTGTACGAGATGCCCAGCCGTTCAGCCGTCTCGACCTCCGCCCGCACCGCTGGGTCGCGCAGGCGGGCGACTAGAAAGGGTTGGCGCTGCTCCGGTTCAGGGACAGGAGCGCCATCGCGAGAGCCTGGTACTGGCCGAAAACCCTCCGTGAGAGGTTTAGGTGGACCATACTAGCCCCTTGGGCTAGTCCACCTAAACCCTCCCTCCCCCACTCCATAAATAAAAATATATATATATTCTCAAGGGTTTACTCGGATCAAGTCCAACCCTTAACTTGGTCCGGCTAAACCACTTCCATGACCCTTCAACTTCCCCTATAAAAATCCCTTAGAAGCTCAAGGGGTGGGGCAAACAACGGATGAACACAAGGCAAGCAAGCAAACAACGCAGTCAGCTACAGACACAGCAAGCAAGGAGATTTGTGTGTGTGGTTGACTTGTGAATCGGCTTACACACGCTGAGGGTATGTCACTCGTACTCCCCTCATACGACGTTTAGCCATGCCACACAAGTCTATTCCTGCTACACATAAGACATTATGACGATGGCAAATACACCCTCACCACTGGGATTGCCCGCATGTGCTAGTCTATGATGATCACACATACGCCATGACGTTATACCTCCCACTTCCATGAGGCCATGCCCTTCTGCTCAACCCGAGCCGTGCCCAGCCCTCGCCCAGTCACCGGCCAATATCTTCTTCGGTCACCCAGTCTAGTCCTCCCTCGGCAAATCGGGCCTGGTCCCTGGCCCGAGGAGAGCCTCTGTAAAACATGCGGATGTCTACCTTATCATGCATTGACCTGGGGACCAACCTCTTTGTCGAAACTATCTCACGACTTGTGCCAGTTGTACCTCGGCCGCTATGGCCCACCTGTAAAATCCATGTGGCTCTTTTAAATCACGTTATCACCTGAATAAATGTCTCTGAAACCATGTTCGGGTCCCAGTTTCTCTCACACCACCTGGTCTGTGTCCAGCACCTCTGACCCCAGTAAATGCCTCCTAGTCGAACGCGAGCCCATAGCTGCTGAATGCTCCCGGCCCTCCACCCACGGCTTCAGATATATACAGACTTCTCTTCAGCATAGAATGAAGGTGTTCGGATTCAATTCGATATAAATAAACACCGACTGCTTGCGGTCAGTGGAGAAAGATGTCCAATACACGATTCCCCACAATCACCTGTGCACTCGCACCTATGGAACCTCCCTTCTCTCTATGTGTCGCCCGTCTTCTGAGCGCACGTGCCGCGTCCTAGCGGCGCTTCCGAGGCACACCTTGGTTCCATAGGTGATTGTCGAGAAATCGATTGGCACGCCTGCACCCCAGCCATGTTTCCCCTAGAACCAGGAAACCTCTCATGCCACTCGAACCTCTCTTGACTTTCCGTAAAAGGCGAGTGCCCAGTACCGCCTTGAGGAGGATACAACCTTAGGAGGGGATGCCTGAAGTACGCTAGAATCTGACATCTCCCCTATCATCTTGTCCCACCCCTCAGTCCAGTCACCGAACACACCCCCGTGCCCGGGGTGGCTGGTCCCGAGGGCATTCCCCCCAAGGGTCCCGGACGTCGCGACCTGACACGTGCGAACAAAAAGGGTGGCACGCCCGGTGGGACGTCTCTCACCTTCCTTCTTTTTGCTGAGGAGAAGCCTGTGCCTGAAGCCTTGGTGCCCTTTTCCTTTCCTTGCAAGAGAGGCAAGGGAGGGCACTCGCCAGCAGCTTCCAGCTTGCGTTCCAACTGCCAGATTGCATTCGACGACCTCTGACGGTCGTCACCTCCGCAGCCTCTAGCACTCCAACAACCATGGTGGCAGTCACCTATGTTCCCATCGTCATCGCCACCCATGCGAGGGTGGGATACTTGGCAGTGCCAATCGCCTTCAACAGCTTCGCCCTAGTCGTTGGATCACCCTACTTCTTGGGTGTGGTCCCCATGGCTACTCCGTAGCCACCCCCAGTCCCCGTGCTCATCGGCGCAACCGATGCGCCACACCAGCTCCCAGCCTCAACAACCTGCTTGAGTGTCAGGCTCGAGTCTTCCACCATCAGTCCCTGTCGGGGCCTTGGACTGGCTCCCGCCCGGGCAAGTGTCAGCCCCCGGGCCCAGTTTCGATCGACTTCTAGTGTGGGCCTCGCGCCCCAGGCGTCGGTCTCCACTACAACAGTTTGCTCTGGCTTCCAACCCCGAGCTCTAGCTAAGCCAGCATCCGACACAGATTCCTACCCTAGGATGCCCGACTCCTCAGCATTCCGCTCGGGTGCCCAGTCCCGAGCTCCAGTTGAACCAGCTTCCTGCACGGGTTTCTCGACCCAGGGTCAAGGCTCCCTAGCACTCCGTTCGGGCCTCTCGACCCGAACCTCTAAAGAGCCATCACCTAGCTCGGGTCTCCAGCCCTGTGTTCAAGGCTCCCCAGCATCCAGGCCGGGCATACAACCCCGACATCTCTTAGGATCAGTCCCCGGTGTGGACTCTCCACATCGGGTCCCGGGCCTCTCATCTTCACTATGGGATTCTATCCCCTGCCACTCGGCAATGCCGACTCCCAGCACAGGTCTTCCTTTATGGGATGCGACAGCCCCAATGTTGGCTGTGGGTCCTCTACCCCACTCTCCAGTCTTGCCAGCACTCGGTATAGGCTCACATCCTTGGGTCGCCGGCATCTCAGCACCTCCAGCAATACCGGTCTCCAATGCAAGGGCATCGTCTCGAGCATCGGCAACACTTCTATCGGCTCGGGTGAAAGCTTACACCCGAATCACCCAACTACCAGCTTGCACCACAGACTTCATGTCTCGAGGGCCGATTCCAGTAGCTCCAGCCGACGATCCTGTGCTGCCAGTAGCCATGGTCTGGGTCTTCTCTATCTACCACCTTGGAGCCGGTTCTTCCTCGGCTCCCCAGAAGAAGCGTCGCCATGGCCGCCAGGGCAGCCGATTCACCGCTGTGACCAGTAACTCCGGCAAGACCATTCTTATCTGTGACCTGCGGATTCACCTCAATGGGGGTGAACCAATCATACCCAGGAGTGGATCATCCCTATGGTCCCCACCGCTAACCGCTTCAACCTCCTGCGGTAAATGCGAGAGGACAAAGTGGGACTCAGAAATGCAAGTGCTGCGGCAGTGTCCCGGAGGCACCTGCACCAGCCTGATGCATGAGCTCCTGAGTCCCGTCGAAAAAGTAGCGCCAAGGGAGACCAGCAACCCGACTTGGGAAGGATCTGGGTCACCCTGGAAGAAGATCAAGCTGTTCTGAGGGCGCGCCTTAGGAATCCCCTTTGGGCGCTCAGACGCGGGGCCAAGCAAGACGCGGCTGATCCCATAACCATGTAGTCTAGCGACGCCCAGTCATCCTACGTCTCTCACCCAGGTAGGTGGAGATAGAGACAGGCTCGTTCTGGGCCGTACCAGCATCTGGCTCCGAGTTCTCCTTAGGTCGACACCATGGTGGAGGCTCCTTCGCAGCGCACCTCGGTCTTTGACAGACTGGGGGCACCTATCCACCCAAAGAAGCATTTCCAGAAGAAGCGGATGGTCCAGTGCCTTAACGATGCGGTCAGGGTGTTCGCGTGTTATGCCACCAGACTCCAGCCTGAGACTCAGTCCAACGATCTGGACCAGCCCATAGCCCAGCTTAGGAGGCCTCATCACTAGACTCAATCGCCATCTCCAACCGGCCATGTCGGCACTTCTGTCGGGTCTCAGACTTCGGGACAGGCAGAAGAAGTCCCTGCTGAGGACCGTGCCGCCCTTGTCAATGTGGAGCCGATCAACAATGATCCTCCACCAAATGAAGTCCAAGAGGTGACTCTCGAGACCCTCATGAAGGAGAACTAGCATTTGAAGGCCCTCCTATAAGACCTTCTGCAGGAAAGCAACCTTTACCCTCAGCCACCTACCAGGCCTCAGGCCGAGGCACCAGCCCTACCGGGTGGGCCCAATGGCACCAACATCTCAGTTGCGGCCGTCAGAACTCCTACAGTGACCGCGTTCGGCACGCCCGTGGCCGAAGCCCAACCATGACCATCCAACACTCTAGTGCCAGAGAATCTTATGGCACAGCGCCAGATGATCGAGCGGATCGTCCAGACCAAGCTTGCCTAATTGGGGAAGGGGTTGCAACCATAGATCTCTACAGTGTCCCCTACCCGTTGCACCACTAGTTAAAGAAACTCCCTCCGGAGTATGCTAAGCTGCTGAAGCTGCAAAAGTTCCCACTTTCGGGCGTCATAGTCGTGCATCGTCAGTTGTCCCTCAATCAAGGCAGCATGCTCGATCTCTACCTCGACATTCGTGCATGACGCAGACATGGCTTGATGAGAGCACCATGTCTAGTCTCTGCTTCAATGATCATGCACCATCAGACGTTGCTCAATCGAAGCGCCCAGTTCAGTTCCCGGCCTCAATGATCGTGCGCCACTTCAGTGTCACCTCAATAAGTGTGCCCACAGTGTCATTGCCCGAATAACGGGCATACTTTGCGAGCCTCGACGTAAGATGAAGTGTTCAGCCACTGCCAGTCACAGCGGGCCCCGAGCACGACTATCGAGGTCTCTCGACACCCGCATGCTTTAGTCACAATGGTGCCCCCGACGCACGACTGCCAGCTCCTCCGGTCACATCGCGACCTGTGGCACCCGTTCGCTCAGCTCCTTCAGTCTCCTCCTGTCACATCGGGGCCAATGGTGCTGGACTGCTCAGCTCCTTCAGTCACAACCAGTTACATCGGGGCCCGCGGTGCTCGACTGCTTAGCTGCTTCAGTCATAACGGTGCCCGCGGCACCCGACTGCCAGCTCCTCCAGTCACATCGGGACTCGCGATGCCCGATTGCTCAGCTCCTTCAGTCATAACGGTGCCCTCGGCACCCGATTGCCAGCTACTCCAGTCACTTTGGGGACCGCGGTGCCCGATTGCTTAGCTCCTTCAGTCACAACAGTGTTCTCGGCACCCGACTGCCAGTCACTCCAGTCACATCGGGACCCGTGGCGCCCGACTGCTCAACTCCTTCAATTACAACGGTGCCCTCGACACCTGACTGTCAGCTACTCCAGTCACATCGGGGCCCGTGACGCCCGACTGCTGAGCTCCTTCAACCACAACGATGCTCTCGGCACCCGATTGCCAGCTACTCCAGTCATGTCGGGGACCACGATGCCCGACCACTCAACAACCTCAGTCACAACGGTGCCCTCGGCACTCGACTACCAGCTTCACGTCGGGGCCTGCAACACTCGACCACTCAACAACCTCCATCACAACGATGCCCAACGGCACCCGATCGCCCACCTACTCCAGTCACCGTTGTGCCAACGGCACCAGACTACTCCAGTCAAAGTGAGGCCTGCGGCCTCAACGGCTCTGGTCCCACCGGTGCCCACGGTGCCTGGCAACTTCAAGCTCAATGGCTCTTCCTCGCTCCAATCATGGCGATGCTGACGCCACTCGACCGCTTTAGTCTCAACAACACTCGACCGCCTTTGCCTCAACAGTGCCCGACCGCTCCAGTCTCAAGTGGTGGCTGCGCCATTCTGTCGCCTCGATCTTGGTGACGCCCAACTGCTCCAACACAATGGTGCCCACAGCACCCCTACTTCCCCGACCTCGACACTGTTTCATGTCGGGAATACACTGTGACCCCCTCGGGCGGCATTCTGCTAAGTCCCAGGTCCTTTGACGGACACTATGTACGAATGCAAAACTACCCCACACAATAATGCAATGACCTGGGAGTGGACGTCAAGACGGGGCAGCTATAGACGTGTCATTTTCGACATTGCTGTGAATAGATCTCGTATTACGTTATGATGTCCCAGGGTGGCTCGAACATTCAAGTTATTTGAGTGATTTCTGAAGTTTACGAAGCAGCCGGTCCCGGTCCACACCGGTCCGGTTCGACGCCCCTTCGTCCCCCCGCCGGCCGCGGGCGGTCACAACGCGCTTCTCTCTTAGAGGAGGCAGTTGCGTATGACCTCTCTAGTGTTATGGCTCAATTCTCTGTGTAGGGCTTTTGGCAGGAGATCCACCATGTCTGTTATTCTCTGTCGATGTCCGTTTTATATGGGGTTGTTCTGGAGGTGGAGACCCATCCCTTTGCAGGGAAGGTCGTAGATCATGGAGCAACGTCTCCTACGATCGAGATGGGAGTTTTCCATTGGAGGGCGAGTTTCCCGGCGTCGGCCATTCCTTGGGTGAGTCTTACGGCGCTCATGGGGCGTGCTCGCCTCTTATGGGCTAGGGGTCGACGTCATGGGGGCAACGGTCAGTCATCGGAGAGTCTTCAGGCAGTCATCGCGCCTGGGCTGCCGCCTTCTGGTGGCTGTCGAATTCGATGTCAAGTTGTATTCGGCCCGGCTAACTAGGCTGTAGCTGTCACGAGCTTTTATTTCTTGTACTCGGGCCTAGGCTGCCATGGGCCCACGATATCGGGCCCGTCATAGGCCAAACCAGCTTTACCCTCCTCACTAGCCCCCCTACTCTTAGTTGCCGAGCACTTTGTCGGGAGCTGGGAGTTGAATAGAAGAGTGTTCATGGCTCGGGCAGCCTCTTAGGGCTATCAGGACTGGTGGCCCTAGTCGGTTACTTGGCGCGCAAGGCGCCTCTGGTGGTGAGGAGGGCCTCTTTTGCAATTATGACGTGAACTCGTAGTGTCAGGATATCGAACGGGCGCCTGAGTCAGGCGGCCATATTGTGATAGTGATAGGTGCCTTTTCACATGCTCTACGGCTCCGAAGTGGTCGTTCTACCTTGGGGAGTTATAAGAACCACCATGGGGACTTCTTAGAACCCCATCTGCTTCTTATTTGTCAGATTCACTCGTCGTAGGCTTCCTCCTCCATCATCTGGTGAGGGTCCTCTTCCCTTCTTTGTGCCTTCTTCTTCCCGCAGTCATGCCGCCCCATAGGAGGAACCTTAGGGTCAGCCCATCCTCTTCCGTCGAGGAAGTGAACCCCAGTCGAGGTAACGCCCCGAGCACTTCGGGTGCCGATGCCAGTCGCCCCCCTTCTCCTCCGGTAGTCGCCTATAGGGTGGTGCACGGGCTGCGAGAGGCCTTCCAGATTCCACCTAACTTTGATACCATCTTCCCAACTATTGATGATGATCAACTGAGCCTTCCTTCAGGTGACATCATGGTTCCCGTGGCATCTTTCCAGGCGGGCTTCCGCCTGCCTGTTCATCCTTTTATCGCGTCTACCCTCTATCACTACGGGCGGCATCCAAGAGAGTTGTCCCCCAATTCTTACCACATTCTTTGTGGATTCATCCTTGCATGCCAGAAGGCTTCGGTGGAGTGGACCGTCTATCTCTTCTGGCACTTCTACAGCCTTTAGAGTTATCCGGCCGATACGGCCTATGCATACTTCAAGACGTGGTCAGGCCGCAACATCATCCATGTCTCTGTCACCGCGTCCAACCTCAAGGGTTGGATGCAATATTATGTGTATATCATCAAGTCGAAGGATTACGATTCCCCCGTTGACTGGAGGGTTAGGGGCTGTGATGACCACGACACCGGGAGCTGCTGAGATGCGTGGTGGAGCGAGAATCGGTGCGGTTTTGACGTGATCCCGAATGGTGGATTCAAAGCCGACGGTTCAGTTCGTGTGGTGATTTTCGACTCTGTTTAGTCGCCTCGGCGCTCGGTTTCGTCGATGGAGGTAGGGAGATGGATCACCACTTCATCCTCTACGTTTTCCCTGTAATTTTGCGTAGAATGGTGCTTGATCGGGCCAGTTTAGTGAAAATCGATGTTTTTGGGGTTTGTAGGGTTCGCTGAAAAATAGTAACCATTCTCGATGTAGTTAATGTCAAATTGACCGCTGGGATGTCAGGATCCCAACCCTACCAATTTCATGTCGATTGGTTGTCATTTGGGGCCGGCAGGAGTCCAGGAACCCTGGTGACTCGATTTGGGTCGATTCGTTGGAATCACCCCGATTTCGCGTTTTAGTGCATGCATGTGGTGTTTTTAGCCTCCAGGGGTTGTTTTTCATCACATGGCATTGTTTCCCCTACGCTTTGGTGTGAATGGGGCATGGAACGGGCCGATTCGACCGTTCCCCTATTTTGCTCGCTGGATTTGTGTAATGGTCACTCCAGTGACCGTCACACTGTGTGACAGTCCCCCAATAGACTGCCACAACAGTGGTTGTTTCACATTCTTCAAGGTTGGGGTCGTGTGATGGACTAGTACTGGACCGTCACATGACTATAACGTGCCTATGGTAGTGCGTTATGCCCTTGGTGTGACGGACCAGTATAGGACCGTCACATTCCTGTAACGCGCCTTGCTTGGTCCGTTACGTGCTGTGGTTTTTGAGGCCTGCTGTTGTGTTAGACCCTCGACGATCATGTCTGCCTCGAAGACTGTGTTAGTCAGTTCGCTATAACGGGTCACCCCCTGTGCGTTATGGTTAGGTAACGCACCTGTGTGGGTCCGTTACGTTGTGCTTGACTGACATTTGTCTAGCTATGGTGGTTGGGGTAACGCATCTACCCCCATGCGCCATGTGGCTATGGTGGACTCAGCTTGGTCCGTTATATGCCTCTTATCTGTGTTAGTATTTTGGGTCTGTTGGCTTTAACGCCCCTGTGGTGGTGCGTTAAGTTTGTATAACGCACTTATGGAGGTCTGTAATATTCCCCTTTGCTTGAGTTCTAGTCCATTGGCCATAACGCCCCTGTCCTGGTGCGTTATAATGATGTGGCGCACCAGTCTTGGTGCGTTACATGGTTCGCTTTGGATTTTAGGTCTGTTTGCCCTAACGCCCCTGTGTTGGTGGGTTATAGCAGTGTGACGCCCCTATAAAGGTGCGTTACAGTCCTGTTGTTTACCGTGATGGCCGTTGGTCTGTTCGTGTGTCTGCCTATCTTAAGTTTGTGTTTTAGGGCGGTGTCCGTGTGCTGGTAGTTTCTGGATCGGTCGGTTTAGGTGACTGGCTATGGTCTTTTCCTTGACTACGACGGTACCCTAACGACCCAATCTAGAACTGCTAGTGTTATTGCCTCTAGTTGCATAGTGGCTGCCTCTTGACTGTCGGGTTCACCTAGTGGTTGAGTGATGGTTCGCTTTGCCCAGAGTGCTGTTGTCGGCCACCACTCTGGTTTCTGCTTGTCTTGGCTTGATCTCGTGGTTTACCCATGACCCGTGAAAAATTCTCACCCCGTGTTTATGTGCAGGGGAATAAAGAAGAGGAGGAAAGAAAGGAAGAGAAGAAAAGGAAACTTTAGAAGCCCCCAGCGACACGCCCAGGTCGCCCGCTCCAATGGCACACCCTTTAGTCACCCAGCGGCATGCCCAGGCCGTGCCCCTCAGTGACACACTCGTGCGAGCTGCTCCAGCGGCACAGTTCCCGGCGTCGTTCAGCGGCACAGCCTTACGCCCCCTCAGCAGCACGCTCCCAAGTGCCCTCCAATGACACACCTATCGGTGCCTCCACAGACACACCCGTCCAGCCCTTCAATGGCACGCCTGGGCGGCTCTCCAGCTGCACGCCCGCTGTGTCTTCCAGCAGCACAGTCTCTCGGCTCCTCAGCGGCACGCTGTGACTTGCCTCACCTGGTGCAACTGGCAGAACAGATCTTAAGCCATGCCCTACGGATCCTTGGCGTGCAGCGAACTAGCTGAGGTGTCAGTCGGACACGAAGGCACGCAAGCTACTTCCTGCTACCAAGGACGGGGAAAGTCAAATCCCCATTTAATGCTTCCAGCCCCTGGACGTTCCCGCCATCATCGCCGTTGTCGGGTATAAAAACCCCACTCCGCTGCAAACAAAGAGGAGGAGGACGGAGACGGAGAGAGACGGACAGAGGAGAAGAGAAGGAGCCTGCTCCACCCTCCACCGTCTGTGCAAAGAGAAGAAGAAAAGAGAGAAGAGGAGAAGAGAAGAAGGGGGAGGAGCTCATGCTCTGTCCCTCTTCCCCCATTGTATCCCATTCCCCCTCCTCACTATGGCTTGTTCTTCTTCTTCCCCCCTTGTCTTTGTTTAGGCCTGATGGGATCTTGTGATGTATGTGGCCGACCACGGTCACTTTTCTCCATGAATAAAAGAACGTCCCTCGTTTGGGTTTTCTCCCGTGCTCCATTAGTTATTTCTTGTGCAGCATGTTTAGTTGCGCGTTTTCCTCTCGTTTCTTCGATGGTTTCATCTATCGCGACGATCCCCTCCCAAGGCCCCGGCCTGTCCGACCTAGTGGGCAACGTCTGGGTATGATGCCATTCCAAATGGCCTGCTACCAGGGCTTCCGTATACTGGGTCCTCCTCGTCTTCGTGGCCTCTTGATGGGGGTTTAGCCCCAAAACCTACTCTTTTAGTCTAAGGGGAGCTCCCCTTTTCCTTCTTTGAGCCCTGTAAACCCAATGTCCCCAACTCGAGCCCTCTCCGGCACACCCTAGATTTCGCCAGCCCGGTGAACTCCCGATCGACCCAACCCGGCACACTCCTAACGGCCTTTAGCTAGTGCACTCCCCCAGCCCAGGTAACCCGGTGCACCCTCTGGCTCGTGCCTTGACCGGCACGCCCATGGCCTACCCTTACCCGGCACACCCCCGGGGCGCTTCCAGTCGATGTATTTTCAGCCCATTTTAGCCCAGTGCTTCCCGCTCGCTGTCTTCCTGGGTTTTCCAAAGTTTCCTTAAAGGTGTTGTTGCTCCTGGCACGCACCTCGAGTTGTTGGGTCACGTCACTCCTTGTGGACATGTTCTCTTTTTACTCCCTCACCATCTGGGTCAAGGGGAGATGCTGTCGAATTTTCGTCAGAATTAACATAATAGCAATGATAATAAAAGAAAAGTACAAAGTCTAATTTGGGATTTGCAAGGTAATATGAGATTAACTCAATATAGCATCAATTTTGGCGTGTCTACAAAGGCCAATCAAATCAAAACACGTGATGAAAGATGGTGGAATTGAACCAAAACACAATTCTCTCCAACCAAGGAGACATCAATATCCCTCCTACGAGGTGGAAGACTTCTATGCTTGACCTAAACTTTAATCTCATGCATGCTGGGAGCCTCACCTTTCAGCACCAGGAAAAATCATCACTACCGTTAGGTCGGCTCCTCTAACAATACTTACCAAGTGTTCCGTTGGACTATGCTTATAGCATTCCTCACCACACCATCACAACTTACCAAATTGTGACTTATCACACCTTGAGCATTGACTCTGCTAATCACGAGCCACATTCTACCACAAAGGATGAGTTGGCCGCTATTGCACACTTCCTTCCTGTACTTGTCTCTTATCCCGAAATCAATAACTTGTCAAAAAGCTTACTAGGGAGTAAAGAAATCACTAAAGACACCAGGCTCGAAGGCTGCTACACCCGAAGTCTCATTACAGCTGGCCATGCCCTGAATAGCATCTGACCATGCATGGGGCATTCTCCTTTAGCAGCTGCAGTAGGCAATCTCGACATGTCCTTCAGCTTCCTAGGCATGTCAGTGGGCTGTCATGACACCTCAGGCAATGGTGTTGACAAGCCTACATATGTAACTAGCTTGCTTACACCTGAACCCGATAGGTCCGACGATGATGGACAGACTAAGGGTGGAACAAACAATTGAGATGAAGCCAACCGACGGGGAAGTCATCAAGGCAAAATTACATGTAACCAAGTAGAAGGATGATGAGTCCGCCCTGGACTATATTAGAAGATTGAGAAATCTCAGTGCGAGATGTAGGCGTCCACCAAACTATGAGGATGCTCTACAAATCTGTAAACGAAATTCGAAGAAGAAAATCTTACAAGGGGTGATTGACATCGAAGTCAAATCCTTTGATCAGTTAAATAATGTTGTAGCCGATATTGAAGCTTTCTTATCAAAGTATTGCCCGGCTACTGCTACCTCAAGTTAGGAGAATAAGCCAACTGGCAAGCACCCGGCGCAAGAAGAGATTCATGTCATTGATCTTAAATCTTTCGAGCAACAAAAAAAGAAAGCAAAAGAGGCAGTTAGTACCTCTTCCGCCAAACCTGTCAAGCAAAGATTCTCATTAAGGGATAAGATAAAGAAACCCTATTCCTTTCCAAAAGACAAGACTCAGATTCTTTGTGAATGGGCCCGTGAATATGGCAAGGTTGTGCTCCCAGAACCCAAGAGGCCGAACGATGTCGGAAGGAAAGATGATCCCCAATTCTGCTCATATCACCAAAGGATGGGGCATTCCATTGAGGATTGCTATGTGTTCAAAGATATCATCGAAATCTTGATTAAGAAGGGTGAATTATAAATGGGCGAGTACAAGTTGGACCCACCACGCCCTCTTCAAATACCTATCTTAAAGACAACAGCCAACATGGCCTCACTGTATCAGCTACTTTCTGAAGATATAGTAGTGACTAGCATTTAACATGCCTATGCGGTTTAAATCTTAATACCCACCAGAAAGTAGGAGAACTGGCAAGTAATGTAAAAAAAATAAAATAATACAACTCAGGTGAGGATTCGCAAACTGATGGGGACGGGCAAGAGTGTTGGCCATGGAGAGAACCAGTTAGTAGCCATGTGGAGCCATTCATAGTTGTTTATGTCTAGCTGTGTCACTAGAATACATGGTTTGAAGGAGTTGTAATTTTGTAGTCCGTGAATGTAATAAGTGTCAGGTGGATGTTATGTTAAAATTTTGTTAAGTTGGTTTATGTAATTGGAGTATGGGTTATTTAATTGTTATTTAATGAATGGAATTAGTTTGGCTATGATGCTGTGTTAATTTTTAGCTTAGTATGTGATTGCCTATTTCTACTTCCAGTCTCGATATTCCGCATCGGCGCGTGACAAAATTAGTGAGTTTCTGAACTTTGTAGCGGAAAATTGTCTGGAGCTGTGAGTTTAGGGCTTGATCCTACTTATTGAGGTTTGATTTAAGTACATGAGGGTTGGGACTTGGGTTAGGAAGCATTATCCTAAGTTTAGGTGGGCTCTAGCACGGTCTTAGCCTCTTTTACGTCGAGTTCGAAGCTCACGGCAGAGTCTCTTTTTGATTCCACTGAGTTCTTCTATAACGGTCTATCGTAGGACCGTTACACTATGCTAACGCATCATCATTGGACCGTCACATTTTGTTGCCCACCGCCTTCACTCTATTGGCTCCAACGATCTTATTTTGGTCTGTCACAATGTCCTGACGCTCCAGCATTGGACCGTCACAACTCTGCATCCACCATTTTTTCTCTGTTTTCTATGATGGTTGCGTTGTGGCCCGTTATAGATTCCTAACGGTCGTGCGTTAGACCATTACCGTGTCTGCTTGAAGATTCTACTAACTTTGTTTCCTCCCCTTTTGTCAAACCTGCCCATCTCTCAAACATGTTACATTCACACTCATCCATCCAATCACACCCATTCATCCTGTCATACTCATTCAGTTCATCACCCACATGATAGCAACTAAAGCCACAAAAAGAAGAATTTTCATTCCACTTCTATTTAACTCATACCATTTACACAGTCATGTATCACTTGGCCAGTTTGTCTCCCGGGCCGTCACTGTCACCTGTGCCCTCCTGCCACTTTGCTTGTGGCTCCATGACACTGTGCTCCTCCTCTCCTAGTCGCCTCCTCTCAGCCTCCTCGTTCCTCCGCTGGACGGAAGAACTGGTAGGGAAGCTCGCAACTGATCCGCTATGGGTAGCACTCCGAGCACCACTTTGTGCACCCCCCATTGCACTACTCGGTGCGACACTCTGGCTCCTGCTACCTCCCAACCCCTTTCCCATGAGTCGAAGGCATCCTTCAAAGCAGCAATGGCACCCTTCATCTCAAGTGTCTGGGCCTGGAGCTGGTCACACTCACCCCTTAGCCTCATCACATTGGCTCAGAGCTGTGCCATCTCCTCCTCATCTGCACTCGGTCGAGTCACCTCTCCTTGGAGTCGCTTGACCTCCTCTCGGAGACAAGGTATTTCCGCTGCCTCCACCTGCAAGCGCCCTGCCTTTGCACAGGATCGCTCTAGCTCTACCCAGGTCCGCTCTGATGCTGCTCGAGCCCGATCCACTTTAGCTAACACTGTGGTCAGCTCTCTCGCTTGCATTCTTTGCATTGCATCGTGATCCGACATTTACCATAATCATAATGCATGGTTATCACGGGCTTAAAGACACATTGAGATGCGTTGTAGGCCATTTGGGCCACTTTCAAGGGTTGGACAAACAAGAAAGATGATGTTCGTCAAGGGAGAATGTAACGGTCATTCCAGTGACCGTTACGTTCTCTGACGCGCCAACGCTAGTGCATCAGAGAAACCAGAACGAGAAAATGCATTTTTAGGTTTTTTGTTTATCTGATTCTTTTGTTGGTATTCTTTATGATAAATGTAATTTAATGTGACTTGATGACCCAAATGTGTGTAGGGGAAGAGGAGAACAAGGATCACCTGGCTTCAAGTGCAAGCGATTTACTTGGCGTTACCGGAGTACCAGCGAGAGAGATTAGCTACTATGGGCTTCGGGGAGGTCCTTAGCATCAAGGTTACTAAGGTGGACACAGCTCTCTTGTATGCGCTGCACGAAAGGTGGGATCCGATCAGCCAAGCCTTCATCTTCCCATGGGGGCACATGATCCTGACATTAGAAGACATGGCGAGGATCAGTGGCTTGAGGGTACACGAGAAGGCGGTGACAGGGTGGTCTTAGGGCGACTACAGAGAACTAGCCCAGGAGATGCTAGGGCTGGATTTAATGAGGCATGGGCATCCATCATCCCAGTTATCACGGTCGGTGCTACAGGAGAGCCTAGGGCTTTGAGGAGCGGCGATCGCAGTTGGGGAGCTATCAAAGCAGCACATCGACCGGGTGGTCGAGCAGGTGCGCTCGAGTGTGGCCGCAGAGGCCAGACCAGAGGGGGATAGAGTGCAGAGGACCTTCCTGATGCTGCTGTTCGGGAAGCTCCTATTTTTGACCCGCGCTGACGTGATCAGTTGCAGGCTCCTACCCTTATTGGAGGATCTAAGCAGAGTGGGTAGATATGCGTGGGGAGCGGCTGTCCTCACCTTCTTATTTGACTCGCTTAGCGCGACAAATTGAGTGACTATGCTGGGTGGCTTCTCGCCTTTTCTACAGGTAAATGCCCAAAAAGGTTTCTAAATGCTTCTAAATGCCTTATGACCGCTATATGCTGACACATGTTTTTAAAATGCAGATTTGGGTTTTCCTCTACCTGCCCATGATTGGGCGAGGGATCGAGCTATATCCGCAGAGGATTCCCATCACGAGGCGGTGGAACGTAGCTCGAGATATAGGGTTGATCAAGAGGTTGACCCGAGCGATCCAGGATGATATTGACTCATTCCCACATGCATCGGTAAACTCTTGGACTAAAACCCTTCTATATGCTTCTATATGTTGACAAATGCTGACTTAGAGATGGCCTTTTTCAGGTGCGTTGGACACCGTACCAGGATGAGAGACACGAGGGACAGCCATGGGTGGAGGCTTCCCTAGCCTATGGTGATTGGGATATCTGGCTACACTGCATCAATGTGATCAAGCCACTGCACTACCGCTTGATCATGAGGACACGAGGCATACGCCAACCTGAGGTTGTGTTTCCTCGCCAGGGTGACCAGCGCTTGGGGAAATCCTCAAAAGTGATCAGCGGTGACATAGATTGGAGCAGTCGAGCAAGGAAGTACATCCAGGACTGGAAGCAGAAGGGTAAAGCAGTGACCAAGTAGGCTGATAGTGACGAGGCGTACTTGAAGGCCTACGCCCAGCGGTATGGCGACGGTAGGGGACATATGGGATATTATTTTTCCTGCACTTCTATCTGTGTCTCAAGGTAGCATGACAACTAAAGATTTAGGAAGACTTGAAACCAGTTATAGATACTTTGGCTTGGTCCTTAATGCTACTGATAGACTGGCAACTGTATGCAAAAAGGTCTGCGACCATTTGGATGCTGCATGGCTGGAAACTTCTCCTATCCATTGAATAATGTGATGATTCCTTATGACCTTTGTAGCAAGGCACATGAAAATGTGGAATTCCTTTCTCTAATTTTCAGAAAAATAGTATCGGAATGAGACGTGTCTAATAAGTGATTGATTTTTCCACAATGAACAATTTCTTTTTCTTTTTTGAAAGTGGGTAGTTTCACTAAATGTATTAAATTGGAAAAAAAGGATGTACAAGTATAGTCAATGAGCTCCCCAAAAAATCCTGTACAAAAGATCACACTAAGATAGTGTGATAGACACTAACCCTCCAACAAAATAAAAGAGGGGAATTGAGGGGATTCACACTACAAAGCCACTCTGCTCATGCTCTCACTCTATCACAAATGAAAGATACAAGAGAATCCTTAACTTTTGACTCCCTCTTAAAAGTCTTAGGCCCGCTTTTGACAATCGAATTGTCGGCTGGGTTTCTTAATAGTTGAGAGAGAAAGAATGCGGGGCCCACCAGCTCCCCTCACACACAAACGTTTGCCCGGGGTCGAACACGGTAACCGTGTTTGAATAACAAACAAGGCCTTATTGTTTCGTTCACCCCACAAAGACTAAAGGGTGGCATGCAAGATCAGTCACCACACAACTCTATCTCCTCTTAGGGGCCACCTCCTACCCCACGAAGCAATGAAGTGTTGCACCTCTCTATGTCGGTTGATGATGCAATGGGCCCTTCTGGCAATCCCCTCCCCCCCAACCTCCTTTGAGTAGTTACAACCTACAAACAAGTGGTCCAAGGTCTCTACCTCTATACCACATAAGCAGCATGTCGACTGGATGTTCGGAAGGAACTAGAGCAGTTTATCCCGAGTGGGTAGCCTCCCATGAGAAATCCTCCAGATGAGGATCTTCACCTTCAAGGGAGACCTAGGCTGCCAAATCTGCGGTGCGAGACTGTGATAGGTTCCTCCATAAAAAATGAAGGGGTAGGTTGACTTGACTGTGAAGGTACTCTCCCTCCCCCACCTTCAAAAGCACTCGTCCGCTCTGTCCGACTAAGCGAAGTCGGTAAGGAAATGTAGGAGGTCCTGGACCTGCTCGATTTCCTCAGACTTGAGGTTCCTTTTGAACGTTGATGCCCAGGTGCCACCAGACAGTTGAGCATCAAAAGCCTGGCAGACAGGCCCCTGTGGGGCAGCCGAAACTGCAAAGAGACGTGGATAAGAGGCCTCCAAGGTGAAATCGTCACACCATCGGTCCTTCCAGAAAAGCCAATGATCGCCTTTCCCAATTTAGACCCGAACGCTGGAAGAGAGTTTATCCTTGCAAGTCAAGATACCTTGCAAGATGGGAGAAATATGTTGCTGAGTGGGTGGGGCTAGATCCCAGACCCGGCCCCTGTCAAAGTACCTCTGCCTGATTACCTGCACCAACATCCCTTGCTTCCCTGCCCTCAACCTCCATAGCCACTTACAAAAGAGGGAAAACCTAATGACAACCGATCGACCCCCAATAGCCCACGAAGACCTACTCCAGAACCCAGTTTTTTCTTGAGGATGCCTCGGTGGTTTTCCAGTTAATACTTCCCTACCTGCAGCTAGATGTCTTCCGCATAATACCCATCTTAATTAGCTTCCCCACCTTGCTTCGCCAGCCAATCTGCATGCCGCCTTGTTACCCAGTCTGTTGACATGTTCGAGTTTTACAATCCCACTAGTGGGGATAGCTGCAGCAACCCTTAATATTAGAGATCAAGCTGGCTCAAGTTACCTAGAGATGCCTCATTAGAGATCAGATCTTCACTAATGAAGGATTTCACATCTCATCTGCAAACAGAATCCTGAGTCCCTGCATGTTCTGCAATACTCGGCACTCGTTCAAACACCCACCCCCTCCCTCTGGTCTTGCCAAATTCTGATAAATGCAAAAGCTACAACTGGCAGAAGTTGTTCTTGTTTCCTTTGCTACGCCTCTTCCAAACATCTGCAAGTTTCTCTAGCGTGGATTCCCATTTAAGGTGCCTTTTTCATTTAGCCCACAGTTCCTTAGCCTTCTGGTAAGAGACCACCGCATGGTTCAAGTCTTACTCTGCATTCCACATCTAGTAGGGCACAGGTGTGAGGATAAGATATTCCAACTAGCCAGCAGTGTCCCTGTGGCCAGTCTTCCCCCTGCTATCTTCCAGAGGAAGGCCTTTGCCCTCTGTCGTGCCGGCCAGCTCCAGATAACCTTCCAAACAGAAGAATTAGTGACAGACAAGTCATTGTGGAGGATCCAGTTACATGCATTCTTGGTGGAGAAAATGCCCTTGTGGTCTGCCCTTGTGGTCTGGAAACCACACTCTGAAAATGCCTCTCTCTCACTGTGTGCATCTCCCCCCTCTCTTTCCTTCTCTTGTTTCTTCATCTCTCCGTCTGTCCCTCTTCTCACAGTCAGCATGGAGATCTGATCCTCTGGAAATAGTGGCGCTCTCCATAGCAGCACTATCTGGCAACATCATATACTTGGTGTGGTGGCATCCATCACAGTGCCGCTAGGATGGCACTCAGGATGATGACCGAGCTTCTACACAAAGCACTCTTCTCATTTTCTAAATTCCGAGTATGGCATTACAACTACAGTTTTCTCTTGTTTGAAAAGGTAACATCAATTATTAATTGCCGTCTATGCAGTCTTGAGATCAACAACAAGCATTAGGTTTTACTTCTGATCCCCCCTTTCAAAACCTCATTTCTCCACCACCGTGTAAGAATAATGAACAAAAGAAAATGCATCAAGCTTCTTGTTGTGGATGGGTCTCCATGCTTATGGACCAATAATTGAATAAAGGAAAAAGGAACAGAACTGGAGAATGATGCGAGCTTTTATACGACCCACATCCATCAATTCTCAAATTCACAAAATGTAAGTCCACAAAGCCATGTCTCAGACCAAGCAATGGCACCTCTCAAGTACGACTATAATGTGTAAGCAAGGATGAACAATTGAACACATATACAAACGTGAACCGAACAACTACATGGTGAATACAGGGCTTTGGTTTGCTTCTTTTAATGCTTAGCTCCCCGTATAAGCAAGCTGATTAGTTGTCAATACCGTCTTCTGCTGCTATTCAACCTCTCTGTTACTGTTATATTGATCAATAAATAGGCACACTTTCATGTTCATGCAATGATTTCCAGGGTCATTGGAAACGATCATCTGCCTCTGCCCCACAGAACCTTTCACCAGCAACAGCTTCTGCGTTGCCTCCAGAAGCAGGGAATCAGCTTGATCCACTCACAGCAGTGGACAAGATGATCGCAGGACATCTTTATCTACCGCCATGGAGATCATTTTAGCAGGGAAGCCAGGGAGGCAAAGGAAGTTGGCGTTGGTGCAACTCTTGGGGTGCAAGGGGAGAGTTTTCTCTGCAGCTCTCCTGATGGGCTCTCGTAGGAAGATAATTTATGCAAGGCCTTCCATGCACAGAGATGGATGCTCATGGCCCCCAAGGAGTTTTTACACTTCAGCCCGAATGTTCCTGTGCTGGCAACAGGAACCACCATCTGCGGTTGTACTAGAAGCTGAAGTTGTGCATGGATATGTCACCAGCTCGCACCTCAAATGTTTTCAAGAGAGGAGGAATCCAATTCTTTGTTTACTTCATGCAACATTGCATAAATCTCCTGCAACTGGGGATGCTTCCTGTCATTGACCAGAAAGCGGTGGACAACCCCACCCGTGCTGATGGAACTCCACCCAGAATCTATTGGCACACCCCTCTCCTTCATCATCCTCCTCACCTTCGCCACCCCTTCCCACCGGCCCACAGCAGCATACATGTTCGCCAGGCCAACATATCTCCCACTGTGCTGAGGATCCAACTCGATCACATGCCTTCCAACTTCTTCTCCAACCTCAGTATAGCCATGCATCGTACACCCGATGAGCAGGGAACCCCAGATAGCCCCATCAGGCTCCATGGGCATACTGCTGATCAGTGCCACTGCATCAATGACATCCCCTGCCTTGGCAAGTAAATCAACCATACAACCATAATGCTCGATGGTGGGAGGAATCTGATATATTTGGCTCATGGCTTTGAAAATTTTCCATCCTTCCTCCACCAAGCCTCCATGATTACATGCACTGAGGACGCCGATAAATGTGATGGCATTCGGTATGACCTTGCACTGTAACATCTTGGAGAAAACATCCAGCGCCGAGCGACTGCGCCCATTCACTGCTAGACCCATGATCATGGCACTCCATGCCATTACATCTTTCTTCTTCATCCTGTCAAACACTTCCACTGCACTATCCAGACAGCCACATTTCGCATAGAAATCAACCAGAGCTGTTCCTAGCTCAAGGCCATACTCCAAGCCTTCCCCATCTACATATGACTGCACCCATCTCCCCTCTTCTGAAGCACCCAAACCAGCACATGCATTCAGAACGCTCACAAGAAGAGAGCCATTAGCCTTCACACGTCCGCAGGCCCTCATGACACGGAACAGTTCTACCGCCTCTTCGTAATGCTCGTTCTGTGCGTAGCCTGAGATCATCGCACTCCAAGAAGCATCATTCTTCTCCGGCATATCGTCGAAAACTTCCCTTGCTCTGTTCACAAAACCATGAACGCAGTACCCGGTGATGAGGCTGGTCCAGGAGACGACATTCCTAGTCGGACTAACATGGAACACCTTGAACGCAAGATCTACGCTTCCACAGTCAGAGTAAGCTTTGATCAGAGAACTCACAACATAGACGTCCGCGTCAAACCCAAATTTCTGAAGTTGCCCGTGGACTTGAGTCAACCACGACAGACGGGTGCAGGCCTTAACTGTGAACGGGAAAGTGTGCATGTTAGGGTCGACACCCCGCTGTCTCATCAGTGCGTAGACGAGGACGCCCTCCTCGGGGCGGCGATTCCTCGAGTAGCCCCTGATCAAGGTGTTCCAGTTGAAGATGGAATGCTATGGGATTTGGTCGAACATCTGGCAGGCGTAGGATAGGCTGCCCTTGGCAGGCGCTGTGCTGAAGGTGAGAATGTGGCTGGTGATGAAGGCGTGGCGAGCGACGCCGAGCACGGTGGCGTGGGCATGGATGGCTGTCAGCTCCCTCATCCCCGAGCACCTCTCCAGTAGAGAGAGGTTTGGGAAAGAGGCGGCAGCGACTGGTCTGGGTGGAGGCGGCGTGTAAAAGGTGTGCTTAGCCCCCCCCACCATCAGGGGCCTCTATGCCCTGCGCCAGCGTGAGGTGGCATGGATGCTAGAGGAGGTCGACAGGAGGCCGGGGAGCCGGTGAAGGTGCGGGAGCTGGTTTCCACTATCGGGTGGAAGAGCATGAACCCTTCTATTATGCTGGTGTAGTCAGACAAGGTGGGGGAAGGAGGGAGGGAGAGGCTGGCGGGCGGACACAGGGGGGAGGGAGAGGCCGGCGGGAGGGAGAGGAAGAGAGAATACGTGTGAGATGTGAGCGATTTCAAAAAAAATTAGTCAACCCTTGTTTTTATTTTGAGAGAATTTTTCAAAGAGTGAAACTTCTTACTAGGTGTATGCTGAGTCGACGCTTGTGTACACTGGTATAGTTGGCAACTGGCTTAGGGTATTTTCTTTTTTATTAACTCCACTATTTATCTTTTTTTGTGCTAGAGGGGCATGGCTCCAAGGAGGTGGACCCACTTCTAGTAGGGGCAGTTGGCTGAGGATCAGGAAGTGCAGAGTAGAACGTCGACTGCTATAGAAGTAGCGGCAGAGGCAGCTAGAGTTCAGGGGCGTGAGCAATTCTTTGAGGGCATGTACCAATTTTATCTTCGGCATGGTGGAGAAGCCAATGAGGGCTCGTCATCTCAGGGTGGTCGTGGACGTGTGTTGAAGGAATTCTTGCAGTTCCACCCGCCTCAGTTTGATGGACAGCTCGATCCAAATGCAGTGAGGGCATGGGTGGATGCCATGGAGAGGGTGTTCCGTGCCATGGAGTGTGCGGAATATGAGAAGGTGATGTTGGCCATGTACCAGTTGTAGGGTTCGGCTCAGGCTTGGTGGACAACCGAGTGGGAGTTGACATTTCATTCTCACCCCCTTAGACAGATTCTGTGGCAGGAGTTCCTAGAGACCTTTGAGCGTGTCTTCAATCCAGAGCATGTCAAGGCAAAGAAGTTGTATCAGTTCATGGAGCTGACCCAGGGTGACATGTCAGTGATGCAGTACAAGTCTAGGTTCATAGAGTTGGGTTGCTATGGTCCTCATGTTATGGCAGATGAAAAGATGATGGCTCGATAATTTGTTAGGGAACTGAGGCTAGAGCTCAGGCATATTATGATCGGGAGCCGTGTCTTAGACCTGGAGGTAGCTTACCAGGAAACGGTAGACTTAGAGGAGGATTTACAGAGGACTCAAGAGCAGACTGACGTCGGGCAGTCTCAGTCAGGCCGTGGTCAGCAGTCGGGTGTGTAGCAGCAGAGTGCCTTCCAACACTCCCCAGGCAGCACAGGAGCATCCCCATCTGCAGCATCGGCCATCAATTCTACATCCTTTGGATCCAAGCTTAAAAAGATATTCAGGAGGGCTGGTTTCAGTAGGAGGTGCTAGGATCATAGAGAGCAGAGGTAGGTGTCAGTGGGTAGCGTACAACAACCTTCTCCACTCCAACGTCATGGTTCGGTTAGTGGTTAGCGTGGGGTGTGTCCCCGGTGTGGCAATTCTCACCCAAGCAAATAGTGCTAAGTTCCCTTGACGTGTTTCCGGTGCGACCAGGTGGGCACATGGTACGTGATCGTCCTTAGAGGTCGTGCCAGCCACACCAGTTCCAACAGTAGCAATTTCAGCCCCAACAGACACCACTGCAGTAGCAGCATCAGCTACAGGGTCAGTTTTTGCCATTGCCAGTATCAGCCAGCGTAGGGAGACAGAGGTCCCGAGACAGAGTGATGCATATGACCATGGCAGAGGCAGAGGCGTCTCAGTTAGTGGAAGGTATAGTTGTGATTTTGGGTTGTGCGGCTCGAGTTTTGTTTGATTCCGACGCTTCACATTCCTTTGTATCCGAGGATTTCATTCATTGTGTCGAGGAGTCTGCTACTGAGATGTCTTGTGATTTGGCAATAGAGTTACCCACTAGCGATTTCATGTTCACCTCGTATTGCCTTGAGAAGGTGCCAGTGTGGACTGGGGGGTAGAGTTTGCTGGCTAGGCTCTATGCGTTGCAGTTTAGAGATTTTGATGTGACCATGCTTTAAGAATATTACTTTTCTTGTCAAAGTATATATATGGGATAGAACCCATAACTAAATCCGAATGTATGAAACATGTTTAATGATGATCATGATTGGGTTTTCCTTGTCCTTTTTCAATCATATTTCTTTTTTTCTACAACATTAACAAAGCATAATTGCAATCATTGCTATATTGAAAATTGGAAAATTTCTACGATTGTTCGACAGTTAATCCACTCCGGTGGTGCTGACTGACTGCTATACATTCATTTCCCAATGTTTCATTAGCCCTTAATTCTTGTAATAGTTGGGACTCCCCATCGGATACTCCTTCCGTCGGACTAGGATTGCTATTATGAGACCTACATCAGTCCCCGCGAGCCTGGGATTCTCACTAGGACGTCGGGCAGGTTGTACCCCCAAATCCTGCACCTATAAACTCGATTGGATCACATGGTTTTTACAGCCCGAAAGTGGGACTATCCTGTTAAAATTGTGGCCCTTCTAGGACCGTTTCAGTAGGGTTGCAGCCAATGTAAGACCGCCTGACCCTTGGGGTGGCTCGGTTGTGACCGTTTCTAACTGGCTAAGTGTCAGGTCCTGTAGGTCAATCTTCCTTGATTTTCCTTCGACCTAGCCATGTTGAGTCGACCTTTAGCCCCTAGCTCGACTGGAGAGTTGTGGGCTGAACTCTGGTTCGGTTCCACCATGTCTCGGGCAGGCTGGGAGCCCTTTAAGTCAACTACTCTAGTCTTACTTGGCCCAAATTGGTTACTGTTAGAACTATACCGTTTCTACCTCCTAAATGGCCTTATGAGGATCGCCAGGTTGTGGAGCGGCCCAGTGAGAGATCGTTTAACTCTCGTTGTGGCCCAAGAACCTTTTGTGCTGAACGGCCCACTATGGACTGTCTTCCTTTGAGAAGCAGCCCATGCAGGACCGTTCTTGTTTCTCTACGGCCCCCTAAGGATCGTCTTATTCCTTGGCACTGAGCTTCGTTCCCCTGGCCCAGTATCGACTTCTGTGGTCTATAATAAGACCATTTTTGTTCGGTTGCGGCCCTTGTGTGACCGCAACACATCCAGAAGTTATTTTTCCCCTTATTTTTGTGTGCTTCGATAGCCGAGCTGTGAATGCCTTGTGCTATAATCAAATCCTGGAGTTTTCCTACCTAATAGCAGGCCATAGCTTTATGATCTCCCATTCCAATTATTTTAACTACATAGTTTGACCTTGAAATTTCTGGCCGAGTCTAGTGATTGTCTAGACATTACTTTGGATCTTGGATCCACCAAATCAATGCCAACGCATCATAAGGGGTCGGTCTAGTCCTGGGAGGAGCGCACGAAAAGTACTAGTGCCCCGAGGAGTTGTAATGACATAGTGAGGCATTACACCGAGTGTATGACTAGCGTGTTGTCTATGACATTCATTCATTCTTTCTTTTTTTTTTATACTACAAGTTTATGAATTCCTATATGGAATTATCTCTGCATGACTTGCTTGATGCATGCTTGATCGGCCAATTCCTGGATATGATACATCTCTGCTCTACTTATTCTGATTATTGTTATCCCTTTTTATTTCTTCGCATGACATTTAATGCAATAGGTTAATTACTTAAACCTTACCTGCTATTACCTACTGAGTGTTCGCTCAAGCAATCGATGTTTATTTTACATCGGGCGGAGCCCAAACACCTTTATTTCTACTACCGAAGAGAGAGTCAGGGACCTTTGGAGCCGCAACATCGGGAGGACTTAATCCGTGCAACAGCAACAGGGCAACAGCAACAACACAGGGATAACTGGGGACAGAGAGACTGGCTCCAGCGAGGTGGTAGATCTGCTCCCTGACTAGATTACATGACTTGTATGCCGTGAAAGGCATTTATGTGGGGGCATGAGAGCCCGATTACAAGTGATTGCAAGCCACGGGACAATTTCATCATTTGTGACGATCCCCAGGCCATTGCGTTATTATGTGGGTAATTCTGTATCCATACATAGTGCCCGTCAGAGGACCTATGACTTAGCAATGTCTTTCCGTCATGAGACAGTGTCGAGGTCGAGACAGTAGGGGCGCCATAGGCACCGTTGTGCTGGAGCAGTTGGGCGTCACCAAGGCCGAGGCGACCAGACGACATGGGCACCCCTTGTCATCGGAGCCGTCGGGCGCTGTTGAAACTGAAGCAATTGGACAGCATGAGTATCGCCATGACTGGAGCGACCAAAAGCTGTTGAGCTCGGAATTGCTAGGTGCCGTGGGCCCTGGTGGGACTAGGTTTGTTGAGTGATCAGTCGTCGCAGATCTTGATGTAATTGGAGTGGTTGGAGGTCAGGTGCTGGGGGCGCCGCTGTGACTAAGGCAGCTGAGTAGTCGAGTGCAACGGGCCCCGATCTGGCTGACAGTCGGGTGTCGGGGGCACCATTGTGACTAAGGTTACTGAGTGGTCGGGCGCTGCGGGCCCCGATATGACTGGAGTAGCTGGCAATCGGGTGCTGGGGGCACTGTTGTGACTTAAGTGGTTGGCAGTCGGGTGCCGAGGGCACCGTTGTGACTGAAGTGGCTGGCAGTCGGGTGTCGGGGGCACCGTTCAGACTGAGCTATTGAGTGATCGGGTGCCGGGGGCACCGTTGTGACTGGAGTGGCTGGCGGTCTGGTGTCGAGGGCACCATTGTGACTGAAGTGGTTGGCAGTCGGGTGCCGAGGGCACTGTTGTGACTGAGTAGATGGGTGCCGCTGGACCTTGATGGTCGTGCTCGGGGCCCGTTGATAGAGGAAGGGGCCTGGCGCTTCATCTTGCGTCGGGACTTGTAAAGTATGCCCATTGTCCGGATAACAGTACTGAGGGTACGCTTATCGAGGTGACCCTAAAGTGGCACACGATCATCGAGGCGGGGAACCAGGCTGGGTGCCTCGATTGAGCCGTGTCTGATGGTGCACGACCATTGGGATCGAGACTGGGTAGGGTGCTCTCATCAAGCAATGGCTGCGTCCTGCAGAGATAGGGCAGGGCGCCTCAATCGAGTAGCGTCTGAGGGCCATGCATGATTATCAAGGCAGGGACTGGACATGATGCCTCTATAAAGCAGCATTAAAGGTCATGCGTGAACGTCGAGGCAGGGTCGAGCAGGGTGTTCCCATCGAGCAACGTCTGGGGGCGCATGATTGTCGAGATAGGGCTCGGGCAGAGTGCTTTCACCAAGCAGCATCAGAGTCGTGTATGAATATCGTGATAGGACGTGGGCAGAGTGCTTTCACCAAGTAAGATCTGGGGTCGTGCATAATTGTCGAGATGACGTGCGAGGTTCGTACTCGAGCACAGAGGTTTGTTCTTTTAAAAACATATCTTATTAAGTCCAAATCATGAGAGTAATTCATTAATTAGAACCTAGTGAAAATTAGGTAGCATCTCCCCATCCCTGGGGGATTGCGAGGGGGAAGCGGAGACATACTCACGTGACAGAGTAAGCCCCTTAAAGTCGAGTGGCACAATGGAGGTCGGCAGACCCAAACAGATAGGAAACCCCGAGGGCTAGCCTACGAGGGGCACCATCATTCCGTGGGTTGAAACATGATTGGATGAGATGACCAATAAGGGAAGGAAAACCCTGAGGGCTAGCCTACGAGGGGCACACGACCCATGGTCAAATCATGATCCAAAGGGACGACCCGTAGGGAAGGAAACCTTGAGGGCTAGCCTTCGAGGGGCACACAACCCATGGTCACCACGATATCCTTAAGGATTGCGAATTTGATGTTGGGCTAAAGCTCTATTAGTGTTCACCTTCTGGCAGCCCACAGAGGCACATGTCATCGAAGGGCATGACCCCTCTGACCCTGAGGTGATTTAAAGATGTCAACGAGGAATGTTCCCCCTCCCCATCCATCAGACTACCATTCTCGAGAAAACAAAACATGGTAATGTGATTCATGTACAGAGTAGAAGGGATGCAATGGTTAATCGCTCAGCCAATATATATTGACTACAGTTAATGGAACATAACAGGGAGGGGTCAGTAGGTTAGCGGGGGTTAGCCGGTTAAAGGAGAAAAACCATTCCAAGATTAACCCATAGTGGATGATAGGGCGATGATGCCGTAGAATTTTTTATAGGGACGGCCCCATTCTCCTCCAGTTCATGGTTAGGAACAAGAGGATAGAGGGGAAGCCAGTTCAGGGAATCGCCCAGGAAAGCATATACGATGCCCCTAGTATCAAAATCGTAAAGAGTGTAACCAAACCTCACACAAATACTCCTTTGACAATAAGCCCCGGGGAGAGGGGGTATCACTGTGGCCCTTTGGAGATACCGAGGGCACAACCGGTGTCACCGAGAAAACCCAGAAAATCACGTACAAAGGACAATCAAATGTGAAAATTTGAAGAAGATATGAAGCAACACATATAAAAAGAACATTTCCAGAGTATATACATTTCATTCCATTGGAGAGAAGACAGAGTAGAGGGTTACACCTCGCTTACATTTAGTGCGGTCCGGCATTGTCGCATGGAAGCCACCTTACGACCACACAGGAGATGCACACCCATATAAGGGATTACAGAGGGAGAGGAGGCAAAGGGACATTGAGGGGGATATGGGCTCATATCATCGCCCTCCCCCCAATTACATTAGATTAAGGGGGAAACAGTAGGGGGAGCGACCATCGGAAACCCACCTAAGACTTCGGCGAAACAGAGTATCAGAAATGGGAGTCTTCCTCTCCGACGCCAGATCCTTTGACAGACGAAAGATGTGAACCGAGGATGAAGGGCACTCTCTGAGTCTCACACCCCTTCCCCCGGAGCCCTTTCTTCTTTCCCAAGCCTTTTTCCTCTCAGACGATTGGCCGCCTCTGGCTTCTCTCTTTTTCTCCCCATCTTTTTTGCACTCTCTCCCCTTTTTCTCCCTTTTTCTTTTATCACTTAGACACTTGTGTTGTGATTAGCTTTGAACCATGAAAATTGAATTAGGAACCTGTCATGAGGACTACATAATGGTGGATTCTAAACATGAATATTCTCTATCTTATGAGATTTATATCTACCTGTGAAGCTTCTACCTTTCTACTTCTGCAACCTCCACTCTGGCTCTGATCTTTTCTTCCTTCCTTTTTGATGTTGTCGAAGGGGGAGAATAGAGTCATTAATTCTGTCAGAGATTGTGTTGAATGCCGATTGTGTTTCATACTTCATGCCCACTGTGTAGCAAGCCCTGCTAGGTCAATTTGATCATCATAATGAATTATTACAATGACTCATAATATTACCATCATCAAAAAGAGGGAGATTGTTGTGCCTATGTGATTTTGATGATATCAATCATCTCTCATTATTTTTAACCTTGATGATACAACCTTGATGCATGAATTAATGGTCTCATCACATACATAGAAGCATGAAAAATAAAAGGACAACGCAGGTCAACGTCACTATTAAAGAACTCACAACAGGTCAACTGCTCAAAATTGTGAATAAGATCCTTGACAGGTAAGGCCAATGCACATATAAGTCTTAGAAGGTCTATGCACATTATTGTTCCTTCATACAAGGTCGATGCACACTTCTGTTTGATGCATATCAAGGTCGATGCATGTGCACTCTTATAGTCTAATAGGTCGACACATATCTCTGATCATTGCATATAAGGTCGATGCACATTTCAGTCTAATGCAAAAAGAAGGTCAGTGCACATTTTGCTAAGCACGCAGTCAAGGTCAGAGCACATTTTGCTAGTACAGAGCTAAGGTCGATGCATGTTTTGAAGGTCGATGCATATAGTGCCAAGGCAGAACAAAGGTCGATGCTAGAGACCCAACTAAGGTTGATACATGTTTTGAAGGTCGATGCATATCATGCCAAAGCAGAATAAAGGTCGATGCACATGAAGACTTTATACCCAACGCAGGTCGACGCACACGCCCAAGGTCGATGCACATTTTTATGAAAGGTCTGTGTAACTTTTTCTAATCTGCTAGGAAGGTCGATGCACCTTAGCCATTTCAGAAGAAAGGTCGGTGCAACTTTTTCTAATCTGTTATCAAGGTCGATGCACATGAAGACCTGAAGCTATCAGGTCGATGCACATGGCACTGCCATGCACATAAGGTCAATGCTATCTACTAAGGCCGGTGCACCTTTAGCCATCCAGCGAACAAAGGTCTATGCAATGTTTGCCTTCAACACTACCAGGTGTGAGCATATATGCATTTCTGTTCAAGACAGGTCGATGCACATGCAGAGGTCCTACACTATCAAGGTTGGTGCACATTTTCAGTCAAGTCTAAAAGGTCCACCTATCTGCTCTCCTAGAAGCATTTCAAGGCAATTTTATGTAAAATTACATGGGTAATCCAGAGAGAGAAAATAGGTATCGTAAATTATTAAATACATAGAATTCGAGGTCTAAAAGATGCTCTCATAGCTGACTTTTATTTCAGTCATCATTACCCTACCAGAACATAATTGTTTGGTGGCTGTTCTGTCAGAATCTTTACCTGGAACATGACTCCTGTCAGGACCACCTTCTGCTATCATTAAAAGAGATTTGAATGATACTGTGCATAGAAAAGTTGACCAGAGCCAATAGGTGGGCCGGGCTCGAGCCTCAAAATTGATAAGTCAGGCTCGGGAAGGGCCGACCTAAGTCTGGCCTGGGCCCAGCCCATTGATAGACCTACTCAAAACTCTACACCCGCACGAGGGATAATCGTGAGAAAAAATTTGTCTGCCCCCTTTTATTAAAAAAAGAAGACAAAAATGATGATAAAAAATGATAAGTGAAAGTGGATCCAAGAAGTCGGGAATCCCCACTGAAACAAATGAGGAAACTTGCATAAAATGGTGAAACAAATTCCATAATAAAATCACGGGAATGTAAATCCAAGAAAGTAGGAATCCCCACTGAAACAAATAAGGAGACTCACGTGACACGGTGAAGCAAACCCCGCAATAATATCATAATAAAGGATGAATCCTAGTAGCCGAGAATCTCCATTGCGACACATGAGGTGACTCGCTGCGAACGGTGAAGTCTAAAATTTAGAATAAACAGGGGAGTTGTGCGAAGCTACCAAACGTCGAGAGCCCCAAATGTGTGTGTACACAGTAAAGTAATCCTCTAGTATTACTTAAAACATCTGTGTGTCCCTATGTTTAGGATTGACTACTCACATACTTGCACAATCACACCACGGAAAAAGAGTCCTGGGTGTAGATTGTGATTTAAACTATGCACATATTCTATGTGGTGTCCTCTTTACAAACGCACATCTTCTTTAGTTATGCTTCATGAGCCGCACTATGTCCATGAATCATGGGACGTTGTTCCTATCCTATCCCCGATAGAGGAGAGCTATCTTATATATGTCTATTTTATGCCTGTTGTCGATAAATGCCTACATGCTTGCATGAATGTAAATACAGAATAAAAAAGACACATATGACACTTTTAAATGGGCTACACCCGTAGGTCCCGCTCATGCGTCCCTCATTCGCGACACTTGTAAGTGGGGGGCATTTGTTGACACGATAAAAATAAAACACTAATCTGTTTTACTTCTGCTATTTTTCTGATTTCTCAAGAATAAAAGAAAAAAGAGAGATAAAGAAGAATAAAATAAAAGAAAATAAAGGTGGGGCGCATCCGGTAGGACAGCTGGTCCGGCGGCCTCCTCACACCCAAGTGATCCGACAAGCTCCCCTCTTCCATCCGGCAGCCCTTCGCAGGCATGGAAACGGCAGTGGGCCAAGCTCCACCCGACAGCAGGCCCCCAATCCGGCAGGCATGAAGCCTCATACGGCAAGACCACCCCCATCCAGCGGATGTGGTGCTCCTCCTCACCAAGCAGTAGGCCCCCAATCCAGTAGGCACGAAGCCCAATCTGACAGGCATGAAGCCCCATCCAGCAGTTCAGTGCATTGATCCGGCGGGTAGCTCCCTATCCAGTAGTGTCGGGTTGTTACGACAGGACCGGATCAATCCAGCAGCAGCACAGTGAACCGGCCGCTTTGGGTTCGCCCAACAGGGTACCCTGATACGGCAACAGCCCTAGTGATACGATAACACCCTGATCTGGCAATGCTGGTGTGATCCGGCACCATCTTGGTGATCCAGCAGTGTCGGCTAGCCTATAAAAGGGCCCCGGGCCCATAACTAAACTCTCTCTCTCTCTCTCTCTCTCTCTCTCTCTCTCTCTCTCTCTCTCTCTCTCTCTCTCTCTCTCTCTCTCTCTCATATATATATCCAAGGCATCACGCAAGCAGGCGAGCGTGCTTCGCGGAGGAGTCGACATGTCAACATGGCAAGTCGGCGGGCTTGCGGTGGGCGAATGCCTCCTTCACACGCGGGCAGAGCGGCTAAGGCAGGTGGGCCAGCTTCTCGACGCACAGGGCACGGCCAGTGGCAGGTCAACAAGGGGCACACGGCTTGAGGTCAACAAAGGCAGCAGGAAGAGCGGCTTCAGGCGGGCCATGGCGGGCTTCAATCGCCCAAGGCGCGGGCGTGGCATGCGATGGAGGACGGCCAGGAGGCGGGGTCAGCACGAGGGTGGCTTCGCGGTGGCCTTCTCACGCGCGACGTGGAGATGCCATGCAGTCTTTACACGGCCAGGATGTGGCCACGGGTCACCATGGGGGGCTTCAATGCACGCATGCAGGCCTCAACGCGAACGTCGGCTGGTGGGGCTTAGTAGGTGGCCTTCGGGTGGTGGCGATTTCAACGCTTCGACGAACGCATGGAGGACACGGCGAAGGCAGAAAAGAGGCCGATGCAGGGCTGCCGACGCGCGAAGAGGTCAAAGCGCACGCGGGCTTCTCACGAACGTGGGCACACGAGGTCTTAAAAAGCGGCCTTCACGCGAGAGAGGAGAAAAAAAAAAGAAGGCGGGGCTCGGACTTCGCACGCGGGAGAGAGAGAAAAAGAGAGAGGCAGGAGCCGTGTATCACGCAGAGAGAAGAAGAGAGAGGGTCACATGCAGCCAACGGTGGAGAGAGGAAAGAAGGAAGAAAAAATACATGATGGGTTTTAAGTTTCAACAAAAACGGGAAGGGTGTTCACATGAGAATAGTATATTTTGGGCCCTATAAAAAAAGGGCATGGGAAACCTTCCTCCTCTCTCTCACGTAGACATCAAGCTCTCATTATGTTTTCCTTTCATTTTTAGTGTTAGACTCTCATTCTCTCTCTAGTTAATATTTTTAGTATTTTTGTAATTTTCATTCACTTGTAAGTTACTTTAATTCATGTATAATGGTGTTGTTATTTTCAGTTTTATTTAGCACAATCTCACATTCCTTCTTTTCTATCTATCTTTCTCCTTCTATTTTCATCTAAATATCTCCAAGGCGGATCTTCTTTCTCTCATTCCTCTCATGGCGGCATTTACTCCAAATCGGGATGACAATCAAAGGCTCGGCATGACGTGGCGGCGTCACTCTTCTGAATCCTAGACTCATTTCTTCCCTTGTTCTTTTAGCTAGATTTAATTCCATGAATTTTGATTTCTTTTAATTTAGGCTCACTCAAACTCAGATTTTCTTAAATACAAGACATTTTTCATCTCATGCTTAATTAAAAATATTTCTTCCCTGTGAGATTGACCCGTACTTACCACTCTACTTAGATTTTATATCATTTTAGTGAGTGAGTTCGGTTAATTTCAGAAATTATGGCACGGTATTTTTAACGACGAGTGTCAAGCACATCAATAACGTGAAGATGCAGATCGGGCACTGATTGTGTCCAAAGGCTCCATGCTAGCCCCCTCGACTGATTGTCAAAAATGTGCTATAAATCATGGGGTACAATGATACTGGCATCGCATTACGCTGAGAGTACTTTCTTTTATAAATGAGTGAAAATCACGAGATAATCTAGTGAGTCTTAGACTGTACTTCTGTTGGACTTGACTTTGTTGTAGTTAGTTGTTTATTTCTGTTAATTATTGTATTGTCCTGCTTTATTTCCTATTTCTTTGTACACCACACCTACTTTTAGCCTTTCCGAGCCCTCCGGCTCGTGGGCGGTGGACCAAGATTCAAATGGTATCGGGTCATTCCCGGTATTCGAATCTTGGGTCGTTACACCATCCATGACTTGATCCATGGTCTTGTGTTGTCCATGCATGTCTCAGATCACTAGAGCTAGTGGTTCAGCCCGAACTGTGCGGCTCTAACACTGCTGAAAGAAGCTCAGACTCTGCCGATCTGGGTACTGTCTCTGCCAAATGAAGCCATTTGGAAAGCTCGGATATGTCAGGGAACATAACCCCTGCATGCTGTCCCTCCTTCCTAGTATGGCCTGCTCAAGGCGGCTCCTCTCCTCGGGCAGTGAGGGATCATCATCCTCCATGCCGATCGGTGCAAAGCTATGGAGGATTCGATAGAGGTGACGATTCTGGGGGTAGTGACGCGGATATCCCCCCGAGCTATCACATGTATAAATGTCATCTCACCTCGTAATGCGGGACACATCCACAAGGCCTTCATTGTCACCAGCGTTCTCGGTCGGGCCCTCAACGACCCACAAATAGCCGAAGTCCATACGGCTGAAGTTGTCTTCATCAATGACACGAGGAGGGAAAGGTGGCATGCGCCGGTCAGTGTGCTCAACTCGGCACTCATCTGTCCCTCTAGCCCTCGGCCTCCTCGATCGACCTCTATCTCCGTTGTTGTGAGCCATGTCTGCAAACGTAGGGAAGCAAAAAAAAATGATGAACAACGTCAGGGCAAACACTTCAAGACAGCACTACAAACGTTAGATGCAGCCCTACAAAGCTTAGAACCCAAACAAAAGACACAGTCATCATTCCCTTTGAAGGGCATGGGCCGTCTGCCCTCGCCTCTGGCCGTGACGGATGTCCCGTAGGGGACATTTGTTGCACCCGTAATTCTTTCGAAATATTTCGAGAATTGTATTTCATAGCAACCGACGGAAAATATGGCGTAGCGTCGAGACCCTAAACAGCGGAGTATCTCCGCGATCTAGGGTCTATTGGCCCGACCTTATAATTGCAAGTGGCGTCGTTGGGAGGGAAATTAAGAGGAAAAATGTGCATACCCACTTGTCAAAGTGGCCGAACGACTATGTATCACATGGCACAGACGGATGCAAAAATTTCCCCTCGAGCGAGCGGCGCGCAGGCAAACAACGAACAGACAATCCTTCACTCCCGCACGGTTCTCCACCAACGTGTTGCTGACACGCTGCGAAGAGTGGGCCTCAGAGATCAATAAATGTTGAGCGGCGGCTTCTCCTCGGCCCAGGGCGACAGAAAAAAGTGAGAAAAGACGTACAGAGGGGCCAAAATGGCGTCCCGGGGGTCAAATGACCTCGCTGGCCCCCTAATGGGTCTGGCTAGCCCCCGCGGGGTCGCGGCCACCCTGCTGGACCCCAGCGGGGCTAGTCGACACCGCGGGGGGTCGTGGCACCCTGCTGGGTCTCTAACGGGGTCAACCGACCCTGCGCGGGGCCAGTTGATCTTGCTAGACCCCAGTAGGGTTACGGCCCCTCCGGGGTCCGTGTCCAGACTCCGAGAGTGCCACTGAATGTATGGGTCCGTCATTTCTACAACGGGCCGTTCTGCTTCTACCAGGAGTTCGCTAGGGACCAGACTCCCTAGGATGAGTACACAGAGGTGGAGCTGCGCTTCAGGACCTACAGTCGGTACATTTATGCTCAATGGGAGGGGTGGAACTGTCATGGTCTACCAGACGTGACACACCTCACCGCCTATTTGGCTTACTGGTTGGCGACGTTCGTGGTTCCGCACAGGGAGGATGGTCTGTTGAGGGCCGAGCTGCTGTGGCCGGCCTGTCTGTTAGCTGAGGGGAGACAGTTCACTTTAGCTCCTGCTGCACTGGCCAACATCTACCAGGGGCTGGGACTTCTGGCAGTGCACCTGACGTCAAGAGAGAGGAGCATAGTCCTACCGACCCACTACCTCAGTGTGTGGGCCGAGTTGTTATTTCCAGGCTTGGTGACACAGGGGACAGTGAGGAACCCGACGACACCGCTCTTGTTTAGCTTCCCCGGGCAGCCTGACGGGGATGCAGAGAGGTAGCTGGAGGGGGCCAGGCGAGCCCTTTGTTACTTGTCCGCCAGGGGTGAGGTGGGACTGCCTTTTGACAACGCCACGAGGGACTCTAGCCTCTTCCTAGGGGCTTTAGGTGGAGGGGCGACCAGCACCCACCCTGGTCAGGAGGTGGTAGATGTCGGGTTGCGGATGGAGTGGATACTGAGTACCCGGTCGATGGTGCTAACGTTGCACCGGTTAGCGACGAGTTCCTTGGAGCTGTACTACCCACATCGGTTCGCGAGGAACTTTGGGTACGACTAGGGGATCCCGCCGAACTGGGAGTTCTCTTTGACAGGCAGGCAGTACCGGAGTAGAGACACCCACCTACTCGTGATAGCATGGTGGGACTTCTACAGTCACCGAGAGCCGGAGTAGTTCCCGATGCTGGGGCAGGGACGTCGAGGGAGGTTCGACGTTCACTATGCCAGGTGGTGGTTCGAGCACAGCCACCTGTACCGTCAGAAGGCCTCCGCAATCCAGAAAGTAGAGGAGAGCCACTTGTCGAGGGAGGATTTGCCTCCTATTGCGCTGGACGATGGGTACCTGAGGACCCATGTTGCTCGGATCCACCCAGAGAATGAGCGGGTTATGGAGCGGTGGCCCCAGGGTGGCCGGGGTTCGATTTCTGGGAGTCGAAGTAGTGGTGGGGCACTGAAGCCCCTGGTGCAGACTTTGGTGAGAGCAGCGGTGACATGTGGGAAGGGGTCCCAGTCGAGGGCGCCTAAGGCTTGGTGGGCTCAGTTCTTGGCTGATTGTGGCTTTCAGAGCCAGGGTTCACTGGGTCTGGAGCTCTCGCACGGGAGCTTTGCCAACTCAGGATCGACGACTGGCGGTGACACATTGCTCACGCGATCGGGTCTGTCGGACCCATGGAGTTCTTGTCCCAGATTGAGTGCGCCTGCACTCTGCGGGACATCCGGGAGGTCGTGGAGAATGTGGCCCGAGTGCTGGCATTAAAGTCGGAGCAGCTGGTACTGTTGCCACCGACCCCCTTCGCGGCTCCAAGTATGGCCTTATTTGGGATACTCCATCCCTTTTTCATTTGTTGCTTTCTGGTTATAACACTGGGACATTGTATAATGCTGTGTCTCTTGTGAAAAGAAAGTGTACTAAAAGAAATTAAGAAAAGTGATGCAATAGGATCTGACAGTTAATGATTTCCTTCCAAAAGGATAAAACATATCATTGTTTGGATATGAAAAAGTAATTTATGTTACAAAATGGAAATGATAGGAGGCATGATATTATTACAATCTTGAACTAAATATCTTCTTCTCTTCTTTTTGATTTTCTTTCAATCAACCTTTGGCTTTTAGTGGGGTAGAGAGGGAAAGGACTGGGGGTCTGTGTTCAAAACTGGGAACATTCCCTATGCAAAGAACAGGGGTAAGGATGTATGGTCCTTTTTTCCCCATTTGTTTTAAATACCAAGAATAAACCCACCTGCCTAGGATGAAGCTAAATCTCTGGTAAGCCAAGTTCAGGCCAAATGTCTATTGGACAGTGCCCCCAACCCCCATCGTAACATATGCATCATAAGTCAGTGAGGTTATAACTCACGTGAACCTGGGTTGGTACACAGCTTGTAATTTTGCTCACTTGTGACAGACAGTTGATATTGCAACCTCGCAGTTGCCTGAGAAGTGCTTATCCAACTCTGACACCCCCGAGGGACGAGGCTGTATAGAGTTGCCTCCCCGGAACCTGCATTGGCATGAGCCCCATGACATGTACTGCACGTTTTTAGACAGATGCAGAGAGGATTTTCTTTTATTTCTGCTTGTTTTTCGACAACAAATGTATAAATAATTTAAGCTCCTCTTGTATAGGAGCAGAGGTAAAGTCAACCAATAATTGCTCCCTCAAGCTGACTTAAACCATTACAAGCGCTGCTTCAAAATTTTCATGCCTTGGGTGCCAGACAAGAGAGGCAAGCAAGGTACTTGCTCTGCCCACCCTGGTGAATAAAACTGATGACGTGATCACCTCAATTTATTTGCCATCCAAGGTGCCAAAGTTTTCTCCCTCTGCTTGATGATGTGACTATTTATGATAATGTCGATTTGAATGATTTAGAAATTCTGACCCATGAATCTGCCATCAATGGTTGATAAATGACGGTGGAGAACAAATGACATAGTTTACTGGTGTTCTTTTGGATTGGGGCATCACCGGTTTAATGGATAATCAAATCCAGTTGCTCTCGATGCCACCTAGAAGCATCAAACCAGTAACGGTTATATAGTGATTTGAATGTGTACATTCCATAGAAGATAGTGTGGCTGCATGCCTCTGTAGCAGTGGAATATTTTCCCTCTCTTCTAAAGAAGAAAGATTGGGGCTTACCTTTTGCATGCTACTTAAGCATCCAGTACAAATTGTACAAAACCAAATAGGTTTACATGATTCTCAAAATATGGACATTTCTCAAGCCTCCATGTCTCAATTTCAGTTCTAACTCATAGGAAATTTGGAAACAACACAATTAAATAACGAAATCCTGAATATTAGTAGTTGTCATGTATATCTACAGAGACACGGTGGACCTGAGGAGTGGGTTGAACGGTTCTGTGCTTCGTTGGTAACAATGAGGTCACAGGCTCAATTCTTCTCGATGACGAAGCTTGGTGTGCCTTCGCCATAGTGTCCACTCCCATGGGTGGTTCCCTGGTTTAGGTCGTAGCAGCACCACTTGGGGGTTTTACCAAACCCGGCCCTTGCCCCAGCCAGCGGACCCCACATGCAAATGTAAATTTTCACATAAATTTACTTTAACGGGAGTATATATGTAAAAAAAACCCTACCAATAGACAAGGAGAATGTTACCATAGTCCTTTTTTAATTTGATTCTAACATGACCCGACCTAGGGGAGCAGAGGGGATGACACGGGAACACTTGGACCTATCGTTGCAAGCACACTAGTAAGGGCACGAACTCAATTTTGGCAGACTAGTTCACTCGGCGCGTCTCGCTTCCCGGGGTGACTCAGGGATGGAACGTCGAGTTCGGAGACCAGACCCTTGCAGGTTGGGGATAATGGTAGGGTTGAGATGGAACCCACCCTTAGATTTTGAAGCTCACGTGTCAACGGGGCAAGCCATACGCCTTAGGGGCATGGATAACGCTATCACTCTCTCACGCGATGGCCACACAACGTAGCTGGATAGCCAGGGCCGGACAGCCTCTTCCCCACTAGTCGAGCTCAGAAATGATACTAAAGGAACAGAACAGTACCAGGGAGGGTTTCAGCGTATACCTGATCAGCGTGAAAACACGGATCTCGGGCGGGAGACGAGGGTGAGTGGGGAAGCGTGAGATTCCCCGCACGTTGCGCCGATGGAGCTTTTCCTGTAATAACTCTGAGTACAACACTACACCTCACACAGGAGGGGGAACGTGAGATAGGGAAATCAAGGTTACAACAAACTTTTACCCCCACGCAGGGAGGGACGATCAGTCGGCCAGGCGAGGAGGGGAATGAGGACAAAAAATGCAGTCTGCTTGCGTTATTTTCTGTAGGACAGCAAGTGGTTGCAGGAGACACCTATAGCTCCTCTAGATGCTGTTGAAGGCGGGGTTGGTTCCGAATCGTCTACTATTGACTCCTCTTCGTACTGTAGAAGGAACGAGTCCGTTTGGTGATGTATGGGCCTGGTTCTGGTCGTTGGGAGACTGAGCAGTCAGGACGACCCTGTAAGACCCAGCAAACGAGTGCAGTGATGCCGGGGGCACTACCAGCTCCTCCGATCATAGAAAAGGACGGGACCAAGGTAGAACTGATCGTGGACATGTCTAATACGCACGGTGGGAGGGACGGTCCAGTTCGGGGATGGAGGTTGTAGCAAAAGACCCAAAGGCAGAGAGTGGTCCAACCTGAGCAGGGGGCGAGCAGTCTGCACATGCCGTGGAGAATGATCGAACTGGGGTGCTCCGGTGGCCAAATGGACTCCTTCTTCCTAGTGCTAGAAGAGGACTTGTAGGAGAACACTTCAGTTGAAGGCCGCGTCCAAAAGCTTGGTGTGGAGGTCGTGGGAGTCTCTGCAACTCGTCTCTAGTAGCTCGTCGGAGTCAGTCTGCGCAGTCGGATGGGAACAGCTCTCCCGCACAGATCCAATGTCGGATGAGGGTGCTCGAACTCTCGTTGCGAAGCTAGTTCGGAGAGGAATCCACCGGTACTAGGATTGTCAGTAGAAGCTTCACAGGGGGAGTCAGGGCAGCACTGCAACTGGACGGATGATTCTACTGCTGCTACTGTCTAGACAGTTGGTGGGAGATGGGGAGAGAAGAAGGAAGAATAGGGGGAGGAAGGAGTGTGAGGGTGAATGGGGGTCTTCCCCGGTGAGAGGGGAGATGGTGTGGGAGAGGAGAGAGAGGGGGGGCACGATCCCCAGTGGACCTTCGTGTGAATTACACACAATTGTTGTACCTGGTTTATCAATGTTCCAAGCTTTAAAGCCCAGCCCATAGCAATAGAGCTATTGGACCTCATCCATTTAGGGGGCCCAAAGACCATGGTCTGGGTGGCCAGAGAGTTGGCCGCCCTTGATCCTAGGCGGCCAGGTCGATGGCCGCCCTCCTCTGCTGGGTGGCCATCAGTCTGGCCACCCTCCCCTTCAAGGAGGCCAAGTAGATGGCCGTCCCCCGATTTTTACTTGGTCAGAGAACGTGGCTCACTTCGTGAGCACGTTCTCCCCCCTTGTTTTGCATGATTTTCCCCACGATCTCAGGCACTCTGACCTCAATGACAAAACCACCAATCTCCAGAGGGAGAGTGGGGGGATTTTGGCATTTTGGGAACTCTTGGAGTCAAGAGGGGAGGGAGTTTGGCTTGCGGAGGTTCTCTCGGACGGTGAGAAGGGAGGTGCGCTGGTCTTCTTCTTCCTTCGTCCTCGATCCTGGTTTGAACTCTGGAACCCTTATACTCTACTTCTTGCATCATGGCTTTCCTGATAAGTACGTACATTTTGCATATCATAATCTTCCTAGCCCCTACATTTAGAGGTTTTCCCCCCAAAACAAATGGGAAGGTGGGTGGTCGAAAGTCTCGGCCATCCCTCCTTCCCACCACCCCCAGGTAATCACGCCACCACTATTCCCGTTACATTAATTTTCATTAGAGTAGATACTGCACTTCCTCGTTACTAATGGTCTTCTTCTTTCTTCTTCTTTGAACTACACTACTTACAGGACTTCAGCATCAATGAACTACGTAGGGCTCCTTGCTCTAGGCTGGCTGAGGATGAGGAAGAGGGACCCTACCTTCTCCCTGTTTTAACATCTCCCCACGATCATCATTCCTGTGAGGTTCAGGTAAACACCTCTGGCGATCACGATTACTTAATCTTTGATTTGTTCCTCTATAGGTACTCAAGGCCCAAGAAGGTTGAGGAGATAGCCACGCATGACACTTCTCTGAATCAACCCACTCCTAATCTCGGAGCCTACAAGCGAAGTGGCGATCATGGTGGGACCCTCCAATGCCTACTGTGAGTCCCTGATGCTTGAAGTCCAAGATAAGTGAAGCATGTGCTTACATTAGATTAATTTACGCAGCTCTATTTTCATGTTTTCTGAAGTTGGACAGAAGGAGGCCAAACCCTTGGCCACCTAGGCCTCTGGGCGACCCACCCAGTGGCCGCCTAGGCCATCTCCTGGGCGACCAGGAGTCTGGCCGCCCAGCACCTAGGACGGCCCACGACCTGGGAGTCCTCCCACTTTCCAGGAGGCCAGCAATTTGGCCGCCTTCTCCTCTGAGCGGCTGTCGACTTGGCCGCCCAAGCCTTTGAGCGGCTCGTGACTTAGCCACCCTGTGTTCTCTTCCTGTGTTCTCCACGTAATAGCTTGTTTTCCTTGTTATTTTGTTTGTGCATTGTATGATCACTCTCTACAAGATTGGATCGTTGTTGGGTTTAGGAAGAGTCGGCATCACCCCTTGTTAGGAATCCCTCCGGTTGGCATTGAACCCTTCACCTGAGGATTCCCACTCGGGTGTAATTGGTTCGGTCCAATCGGGAACCTCCGTGAGTCTACCAGAAGCATTACTTTGATGTACACCTGGTCGAAGTTAAGAAAGTCAAGATTGCTGGTTTCAACCAGAAGTGTGAGGTGCCCATGGGGGTGGCGAAATTTGACCTCTCCTTCGGCGACTTCACCACCAAGGTCCAGTTCCACATCATCAACTCTAATACCTCTTACAAGGCGTTGCTCGGTCGACCTTGGCTGCACCAGAACAGGGTAGTGCCATCCACCTTGCACCAATGCATCAAGTACCCCTGCGAGGGGAAAGAAGTCAGGATCTTTGCAGATCTCCACCCCTTTGAGGTGTTTGAGTGTCACCTGTCAGATGCTAATTTGTACCTAGAGAAGGCGAAGCAAGCTCCTCAGGCCGCCCAGGACAAAGGAAAGAAGAAAATAAAATCGGATGGTTGGTTTCCTCCACTGCCCCCAGGCTATGTGGCCCCTCCGCATGTGCCATTTATCGCAGAAGAGGAGGGAGTATTTAAGGTGTTTCCCCTCGCCATTTATCCTACACCGGGGACACCTTGCCTCGAAGACCTACTAGAGGATGTCAGAGTCCTGCCAGGGATCATCAAGCTAGTAACAGAGCTCGATGGCCAAGCAGCCGAGCAACTGAGAACCTTTGAAGTGCCAAATCCTGAAGGCCCGCCCACCATCTTCTATGTGGCCAGAGAAAAGTCAATCAGAGGAGATGATGATTGCCGACTCCTTGACGAACTGCATAACCCACACATCCCAATCTTGGGGTTCCCTCACATGACGGACCGGGCAGTCAGGGTGGTCAGAAAATAGAGGTTTCCTCTTTATCAGCCCTCCAGCAGGAAAGAGATGTTTGAAAGGATGTGGAACCCACCGAACTTGGATCGGAGATTACTACAAATTACCAAACACTAGGGTTTGGGCTTCTCAATAGAAGATTACTACGAGGCTGACATGATATCCATCTTGGCTCCACCCAGTGATGACCCCACCAAGGCCGCAGTCCCACAGGAAGCCCACCGCAACGAGCAACTTATGCCTCCAATAGAAGAGATGCAAGATGAAGAAGTGCTCCTTTGGAACCCTCTCCACTGCAGGCGCACGGGGAAAATCTCACCCCCTTTTGAGGGGTCCACCTCAAGGGACCACACCACCAAGGTCCCCTCGCCCCTATCCGTCGGCGAAGCAAGAAGTGGTGGCACGAGTTGTGCTCCAAGCCCTCCCCGATATGACCCTGTCCTGTTTGCTCTATACCATAGGCAGCAACGGGAGATCGAGATGCAGAAGGCACGACTGGCCGAATTAACTGCACTGGTGGCCGATTTGATCCAAGACTCTCTCCGCCCATGGGGTGAAGATGCATCTTGGTCTCGGGACACCAGTCCTGACACCTCCATCCAGTCAAGGAGGGAAGCGAGGAATATGGCGAGCCCTTCAGCCAGACAGCCAGCCAAGCGAGGCCTTGCACTACAAGAGAAGCTGCAGAAGCCATACTTCTTCCCCAGGGACAAGACTCGAGGGATCTTCGACTGGGCTTGTCACTACGGTAAAGTCTCCCTCCCGAAGTCCAAAAGGCCTCAAGATACCTGAAGAAGCGGCGACCCTCTGTTCTGCCCCTACCACCAGATATTGGGTCACCCAATTGAGGACTGTTATGTCTTCAAGGACATTGCCCGACGACTAAATCGTCGATATAGCATTTGACTTTGTCATAGAACAATTCATCAAATATTTTTGTCATTGCCCTATGATAAGTGGCACCGACGTTTTTGAGGCCGAAGGGCATCCGTTTATAATGGAATATCCCTTTAGGTGATAGGAAAGCTGTGTAAATTCTATCATGCTCCGCTATCCAGATTTGGTTGTAGCTAGATGATCCATCCATGAATGACAGGGTCTCATGGCCGGTACTAGGATCGATCATGACTTCGGTGGCGCCCCCTGGTTTTGTTGAAACCCCTGCAATCCAAAATTGCCTCTCCTCCCATTCCTATTGCTCCTCCTAAAGAATTAGCTTCCCTCTCATTCATATTCGGGTCCCCTCCCTTGCAACTTATCTGTCCAAAACCTCTGGAGCTAGAGGTATTGAAGGAAGCTTCTCCCAACGTCACTCTCTGAAATTGTATCATCCCCCCATCTCAAAGGCAACCCCAGCCTGAGGAAGGGGCAAACTGATCTCCCAAACTCTCCCGACAGAGTATGACATCCTTTAGCACTTGGATATAACCCCAGCCAAGTTCTCCATTCTGGAGGTTATCAAGAGGTCCCCTTCTCATCAATCCACACTGCTCTAGTTCTTACAAAGGATAACCATCAATGAAGATCTCCCAGCTAGCAGCGTGTCAGATGCAATCCTGGCCATGACTCGAGGCCCCTCCATCTCTTTCTCTGACAAGGACCTGGCTCCACCCGAGAGTAGGTCACTCCCATTATGCCTTACTGTCACCCTTAATGTGGTTAGGGTCAATTCCACCCTAATCAATACTGGAGCATCAATCAATGTGTGTCTAATGAAAACTATTAAAAAGATTGGGTTGCGAGAAGGGAACTTGGAGGAGGTGTGCACCACAATCTCTGTATATGACAACTCGAGAAGTTATTGTTGTGCCCTGTGATTTTGATGATGTCAAACACTATGAATCATATGATGTCATGGTTTTGATATCATGAATTTGTTGTGTGCTTGCTAATGTTTTGAATATCATGATTTGCATTGCTTTAGAATTGTCATGCCTAAATGATGTGTGTCTTCTTGAATGATAATGTCATATGTGCCTGAAGAAGGGCTATGTATGCCTGAAGATCAGGTTAGTCCAAGGCAGACCTCACATACTCAGGTCATCTTCACAAGCACCCAACTCGAGTTAATCAGCAAGCAGCAAGCAGCAACTCACAGCAGCACAGCAGTAGTATAATAGCAATTATCAAAGTAGCAACTGAAGAAAAGCCTAGGAAGAAGAAGCCTTGAACATAGCAAAGAAATCCAGAAGAAGAAGCCTCCAACTGCTGAAGAATTAAGGCTGAAAATCATCTCAAAGGTAGCTTTGTACCTGCTGAAGAATAAAGGTGAAAAATATCCCACAAGACTGACAAATACACAATATGGGTGACAAATACCTCCTTAGTGGTGACAAATAGGTTGGACGCTGACAATGAAGAAAAGTTTGTGAAGGAGAGTCGAAGCAGGCACTGTAGCAAGTCAACTCCATTCAAGTCCAGCCAGTCAATATCAAGAAGTCAAGGCCAACTCTTAAGTCAGTTAAATCTCAGCTGGTTAGCTAGTCAAGGTCTAATTTATTTAGTTAGTCAAGGTCAACATTCAGCACCTTGACCTTCTTGCCCCCTTCAGCCCAATTGCGTAGTGTTACGTGGTTTTGGTGTTCTGGGTTGTCCGTGGGAGGGGTGGCTAGGTGGAATGCGTGTCCGTGTGGTTATGTGTGTTCTGCTGGTTTTGGGTTGTAGTGTGGGCCACCCCTGTCTATAGTAAACTGTGGATAGTCTTCCTTGAGTTGGGCTTCTCATGTCGACTGTCCCCGCGAGAGTCCCGTGACTGCAAAAGGTGTTCCCGGGTGAGGGTCGTGATCGTGGCCAGGCATCTTTGTAGGAGTTGTGGACCGTGGTCTTGGCGTTCTGTCTTGTGCTTTGGTTAGTCTTCTGTGGACCGACAATCATGGCTTGGCTGTCTGGTTAGTGGTCCTTGGTTCTCGTGCTAGTGAGCCACCTCGTGGTGGTGTTGTGTAGATCGGTGGTACTCTGATGGTTTCCATGGTTGTGGCGAGACTTCACCTTTGGTGACTCTACCCACTTGACGTAGCTGACCTGGGCACGTTCACGTGCCGACCCACCTGGAGTGGTGGAGGCTTGTCCCGTGTAGTGATTTTTAGGCCGGTTACATGAGGGTCCCTTGTCTTTGCATCCAGAGTCCGACTGGGGGGAAAATCGGCTAGAGGGCCGACCTAGAGCAGATGGTCTGTGTGTGCACACGTGGTCGGGACAGTGGACGCGTGCTGACGAGCACGACCCCGACTAGTCCTTGCCTTGTGGTACTGTGTTGGTGTCTCAGTTTCTACCGGAGGGCATGTAGGGAGACACGTGAGGCTGTGGTATAAGTCATTGGAGGACGCATCCAGTCTCGTTATCAATGGGGTTAGTACTCCCATCACCTAAGAGATTTCCGCGTGAGTCTCTTCGCAGTGTGGTTTACCGTGCTAGCGGTTTGGTCCATTATATTTGGTGTTAGACGTGGTTCTCTCCCTATGTCGTGAAGGTGGAGGTACCGACTGGACTGTCGTGGCCCCTCCGACTGAGGGACTGGTGTCGCCTTGTGTGTGTGGGCATGGTTCTTCCACTAGTCTTAGCTCGGGGTCAAGAGGTTCTCCCCTTTTGTTCTAGCTCGGGATCGAGAGATTCTCCCGAGGGTGTCGGTTCCATGTGTGTCCGTGTGGCCTTGTCCATAGTTCCGTCAATTAGGACGGACTGTCCGACTGTGGTTGTCAGGGTCATTTTGAGGGTGTGTGTGCGTGTATTTCCCTGGTTGACTGCCTTCTGGTTCCGGTCACCGTGCTTGTGTTGTTCCGGTGTTAGTGTGCTGTGGCTACTACTGTAGTTCTTTACTGTTGCTCCTACGCCCTTACTCTGTTGCTTCCGTTGTTGCTGTTCTTACTGCTTCCTTTACTATAGTTACTTCTATTGCCGCACTCCTGTTACCGCTTTCTTTGTAGGGGGATTCCGCGGGACCCCTACTGAGCCTATGAGATGAGGCTTACCCCTTACTTTTCAGGTGCGATGTTCTGCTCAGAGTGGAGCATCCTTGTCGGAGGTTCGTTAGTTGTCAACTCACTAGGTTGCCAGGGGTGTGCCCCGAGACAGTGTATGTAATGTCCCAGATTTTTTCAGATATTTGTCGGATCAGGATCCGTGGGTTTCGGATCGCTTTTGCGGGTCCTAGATAGAGTTTAGCAGTTTCCCAAGGAGCCATAGGGAGGTGCCATGTTGAGAGGTTAGAGTGACCGAGAGTGGAGTGGGCAGCGTTATCGTAACGACGGTACGAGAATATCTAATTTTCACTTCAATTTTTAATTATTGGTAATAAATAATGTATCGTATTAACATATTAAAATGTTAAGATATTAATGTATTAGTATATTAAATACGTTGCCATGTTAATGTATTAATATGTGAATGTATTAATACTCGGGCACTTAATATGTTTAAGCCTTCCTATATTCATCTATAAGATAAGAGTAAGTTAAGACTAAAAGATAATGTGGCGCCTCTCAGACGGTAGTCGCCGGATTATGATTAATTTTCTCTGCAATTAACAAAGTTAACAACTTATTTAACATGGTCGGGAGCCAATCTTCACAAATCCGGCGTTGAGATTGCCCTTGGCCTTGGCATAAGCTGACTGTGCACGGTGCATTCCACTCACCTGCCATGTGACGTTCGATTGTTCCCGCACCCCGGATGGTCTCACTTGACGCGTTGGTTCTCTTCCAACAGATGGAATTTAGCAGTACGCATGAGACGATGCCCGCGAACCTGGATCTCGGTAGCAGGCTGTCCACCGACCATCCCCCTTATTTTAAAGCGGCGGGTAACCAACGCGCTCAGAAGCGAACACACTTCCTACTAATAAGTTGGGTTTCTTCCGCACCCGTCCCGCTCGGAGGATAAACTTACCGTCAGTGACCGGAATCCGAGTGCCGTTTTAAACGTACAAGCACCCACCATGCGCCCGCCACAAATTAAAACTCCCCGATTCCTCCTATCTTTGGTCAGGCGCCGCGGGGAAAGTGGGGAGGGCTGTCGAGATATATATATAGGTTAGTGCTGCAGCTTCTCCTCAGATGTCGGAGTCTGGAGATCCGGAGAAGGGGGGGTGAGAGGTCAGGAGGACGAAACCCTAGAGACCGAGGTCGCCGGGATGAGGTTCCCGACGGCTCGCCGGCCGGAGGACCACCCCGGATGGCCGCCGCACGCTGACCCCCACCAGCAGGCTCCGGCGCCAGCGCCGGCGCCGCACGCCGCGGCCACGAGGAGGAAGGGGACGGCGATCAGGGCGTGGGTTGTGGTTTCGGGGTCGGGGCGGTCGCACCTGGAGGAGCTGGGGAAGCACACCATCATGCGGCGGACGGGACTGCCGGCGCGGGATCTGAGGGTCCTCGACCCCGCGCTGTCGTACCCGTCCACGATATTGGGGCGAGAGCGGGCCATTGTGGTGAACCTGGAGCACGTCAAGGCCATCATCACCGCCACCGAGGTGCTCATCCCCAAGTCCAACCAGCCCCTGCTGGCGCCCTTCGTCCAGGATCTCCAGTGCCGCGTCTCCGTCCCTTCTGATGGGGCGCCTCAGCAGGTAGTTGTGGTCTCGCTGGTTGGTTTTTTCTCAATTGGTCGCCATGAAAGAGAAACTTCATTTCCGAGATGTGAATTTGTTTGCCTGATGAGATGTGCGACCAATTGAAGTATTTATAAGTAGATTTGTGAATTAAAAGTTTTTTAAACGGCTTTTGTCAGACGATCCAGACAGGAGACGATTTATGGGGGTAGAAAATCAACTTTTCCAACCTATGGAATGTTTTCGATGAACTGTTTTCCCTATTATTTGAAAAGGTTTAATTATAATTTGAGGTTATTTTCTAAAAAAATAAGAAAAATCAGATTTTTACAAATATCTCACCCCACTCTTTCTCTCTCCTCACACTCTCGACTCTCTCTCTCTCTCTCCATCAAAACCCTCTCCCTCTCTCTCCATCTCACATGTTCTCTCTCCTCCAGCCCCCATTCGCTCGGTTCGCTGTCCAAACGGACCCCGGTCGATGAGTGGGAGGTACCAATGGGACGGACTCGACACGAGGATCGCGCCAGGACCCTTCTTCCCTCGGATCGTGGAGCGTGGAGACACGTGTGAGTGAAAAGACGGCATGGCCCCCGTCTCCCGATCTGCACCGATTTGTGATCTTCATCGCGCAAAAGGTAGGGGATCAGACTCCTCATCTCGCCAGGAATCTGTTTACGCCCTTTGCATCGCCATCCGTCGCCATCTTCCTCGTTTTCTATGCAATTCTTATTTTGGGTGATTTTGGGGTTAACTTTCGATTTACGTGCCTCTCTCGATTTCTGATCAAGATGGCTGCTGATCGAAGCCAGAGAGGTACCATTGGATTGATCGCATCGCAAGAATCGCGTTGATGCCCACCTTTCCACGATTCACGGAGCGTGGAGTCGAGCCGGGCCGGGAGGCACCACGTCGCCCTCTCCCCGGATCGACTGCATATCGCCATTTTCATCATCATCCAGGTAGGGGGATGGATACCTTATCGCGTTAGGACACCGCCGGTACCACTTGCGCCGTGGTCCGACGCCCGTAGCCTCATATTTCATGCATGTTTCTGTTTAGTGCATTTTAATTCATTTTTAGCCTTTTTATGTTGAAATATACTCCATGGGCATCGTATTTCATTTCTAGTGGCATGCTTAGGCTTGTATGATCGGTGTTGGTTGGTAGGTTTAACAGGTTTTGTATTCTGCCGCATCCCCCGTCGATTTCGATCGATCGGGAGGGATTTTCGATTCCGAACTCCAGAGTCACGAAACCCAGGTGATATAACGCTCCTGCCCCAATGCGTTATGGTCATTTCACGTGCTTGCCCTAGTACGTTATATCGCCTGTGTCTGAGTTTCCTATGGTTTTTCATGTTCGGGTAGCTTTAACGTGCCTACCCCAGTGCGTTATGCTCCCCGTGTATTGAGTTAAAGGTCTGTTGCCTTTAACGCCCCTATACCCATGCGTTATGTCCAATATGACGCCCCTGTTGAGGTGCATTTTATGGCGTGGTTTCCTATGGAGTTTAGACGATCTGGAAGGCATAACGGCTCATTGGACATGCGTTATGTTCATTATAACGCCCCACCCTTGGTCTGTTATACTCCTCTTCTGTTGTGTTTTATGGCTGGTGATTTTAACGTGCCCATTCCCTTGCGTTATAGTCCTGTAGCGCACCTGCCATGGTGCATTATAGTCTGATTTTCTTGTGGATTTCCTGAGTACTGTGAAACATAGCGGTCCTGCCCTGGTCTGTTATGGTATATAACGTGGAGTTTATGGTCCGTTATATACCTGGAGTTTTCAAAAGCTTGCATGTGTAATTTCTATGCAATCCAAGTTTCATATGTGCCATGTTTAAAATATTTTATATACTGTGGCATTCTTTTACATCCCATAAGAGCAGCTTTCTCTTTCCTTGTGATGGCCGAATAGAGGGTACCACCTCGACCTACGCATCGAGCCTGTTCCAACGGTGCCTCCCACGACCCGGTCCGACGTCGTTTCGACCGAAACTGAGAGAGATTAGGAGAGGAAGAGAGGGGTTAAAAGGATAGTGTGAAGACTACACAAATATCACAAATAATTGTAAAAATTAAAGCAGTTATATAATTAAGTAGGAAATTAAATTAACATTTTACATGATACATGGTTCACAAGATATAAAAAAATAAACAACAGTAGTCCACAACTAGTATAGAGACAAGAAAGAAAAGTATAGCTACACGGGGTATACCCCAGCTCTAACCTCTGGCACTAACGCTAGCCACCTGAACCACGCTGAGCCTTAGAGGCGCTCCCCTGAAGCCGCACCATGCCTGAAACATGGTAAAAACACGAAGGGAATGAGTCTCGAAACAAGACTCAGTAGGGATCACCCGAACCCTACCTCACAAAACAGAAAATCACTACGCTAGCAGCTAAGCGAGTACCTCAGAAGTAGAAGCCATGCACTACAAGTACCGGTCTCACGGCGTGAAAACCCATACATGTACGCCACGACGAAACAATCGAAACCCACTGGTCAACACGACCAAAATCTGAAGGTCGAAGCAACTAAGACTGACAGTCTGTCACTCCATGTCCAGAACAGAAGTACCTCCCCCTAGAAGAATGATCGGATGCATCCACTGACGTCTTATACCGCGTCACAAGTGTCTAGCTACCACGCCCCAACCGCGAGACTTAGACACAAACAAGTAACCACAAAGCAAGTGACTAGCTGGGGTCGCGCTCATCGACGTGTGTCTAACTATCCCCAACCACGTGTGCACACACAGACCATGCGTCCTAGGTCTGGCCTCTAACTGGTTTTCCCCTCAGCTAGACTCTAGCCGACGACGTGGGGCCTGATGAAAACTAGTCTAAAAACCATCCTCAGGGTAGCTGTCCCACCACTCACAGGTGGATACCAGCACACACGTACTGGCGGACTACGACTAGTGGAGTGTCTCTGAAGGAGTAGACTCTCAAGCCACGAAAAATAACGTCCGAACCTAACGAAGTACGGGGACCATCCTGCGTACCAGCACCATCACATGATGACCACAGTCGGAGAAGAAATAGGACTGCAAACCACCCGGTGCAGTCCAGAGCCTGGCGGTCCTACCCAAGCGCACCACAAGATCTGACGGTCTACCACTAGACCATCATAGCAGTCTGACGGCCCAACACAGGGGCATCAGGCCAACGGTGTAAAACCCACTGTGACGTGCCCACTCTGGTGCGTCACAGTCCCTGACGCGGCTAACCCAGGGCATCAGGAGAGAAGTAGAAACAAGCTATGACGCACACCGCTCGGGGCGTCATATCCTCTGATGGTCCACCTTAGGCGCGTCAGACACTCGGTGTAAAATGAACTGTAGCGCACCTAGGCTGATGCGTCACAACACCTGACGGACCAACCCAGGTGCGTTACGGTCACGAGCAAACATAAAATGTAACACGCTCCTCTAGGGGCGTTACGTCACCTAATGGACCACACTAGTGCGTTAGGCCACGGGACCAAGTTGGCTGTAACGTGCTCCTCCAGGGGCGTTAGAGTCCCTAACAGACCATCTCAGGTGTGTTAGGTGGAAGGTTGGATGCATTAACTTTAACGCGCCTTCCTAGGGGCAACACACTACCCTGACGCCCCACCCCGGGCACGTCAAGCGACTATGACCCCCAACGGTCAGAAACCAATGGTCGAATCACTATGACGAACCAACCCAGGGGCGTCACAGTCATGTGGTAGTCTATCGTGGGACTATCAAGCCCACGAATGCTAAATCCCAAAACAAAGGGAGTGTAACGCACCTGCCCAGGCACATTACACACTATGGCAGTCACTGAAACGACCGCCACAACATCCTGGCGACAAAATGGTGAACTCAACATAAAAATTACAACCACGCCCCCATACCTCCACGGGAGAGGGGAAAATCAAAGGGGAAGCCCCCCGGGGACCCCTAGCATGATTCTAGGCCATCAAAACGTCGAATCACGGCTCCAATCCATAGATCGGGCGAACTCTCCCCAAAATATGATTTTGCCCTAACTCGTTCAAAAGCACCCCTCTCGGCTCCCATTCGGCCTACAAATCGCGGGGGATGACGAGATGAGCATAGGGATTCGCCCCCCTACCTCAATGGAGCGAAAGCTCCTTCGAATCGGTGCCAAAATCATGAAGAATGCTTTTAGAACCCTCGAACCTTCACGAAACCCCACGAGTTCTACGCCGCCTCGATCGTCACACCATCACCGTCGTCGCCACGCCACCGCCCCGCGTCGTCTGCAGCTAGAGGGGACGCGCCGAGGTCATCACTGGTCGAAGGGAGAGAGGAGGGGGCGCTCACGGTGGAGGAGAAGGAAGAAAGAGGAAGAAGAAGAGAAAGGTGAAAAAGGATTAAAGAAATGTCCCTATTTATAGAAATTCTAGATTTTTGAAAAAATACCGAAAAAATAGGAAAACACGTTTCCAGGATCCTCGGAACGCACCGATCGTAACGGTACCACTCACGCCCAGGTGAACGACTCGGTTCACCTGCAGCGGAGTTCCGCAGGATTTGCCAAAAATCGGGTCGGGAATCAAAAAAATGCGCGAAAAAGCCGCAGAATGCCTCCGGGCTTCCGAAATGACCCCGGATCGCACCGATCCGAACACGAAAGATGTCTGAAACGTAATTTCTGACACAACGGAGCCAGACACTCTGAGAAAATAGATCCGAGACCCGAAAATAAGGATTTGAAAGGTCTGGGATATTACACATATAGCCAAGACCAAGACACACCGAGGAAACAATCATCTCGGCTGGCTAGAATCTCCAAACCAACGATCCTCAACCAATGGGTTATAAGCCCACACACTTCTCCTACGCACTCTACACAACGCACAAAGGCAAAAGAGACAACTCGACATCCACATCTTAGCACACCTCTTGGCACCATCCAACTTACGAACTGCAATGTACTACACCTCGAGTACCAATCTTGCTACAAGCCGATCACAAGCCGCCATAGTGCCAACCTATCATGCTAAGAGCCACAACACAAGCCACCAAGAATACCAATCTCAGCTTATCCTCACATCCTGAAACGATTACTGAACATTCACAGCACAACAGTCGCCAAACACGACACGTCGAACACGGTGCACAATGGCCTCCAACACACAAACTAAGTCCAAAGCCAGGCCACCATCTAAACAAGAGCAGATCAGTTTCAAAATTTACACAGTCCACACATAAGTAGACATAGGACAAAGGCTTCACCGAGACAGCACTGTCAGATCTTACCTCGAAAAGATGCCACAAATAGACTGAGAAAGATCATGCTCATCTGACAGTAGCTCACCAGGAAGGAAATCCTAGGTTCACCCGAGCACTCTCTCAACGAGGCATCCAAACAACCACCTCAAAGAACAATGTTAACACCTCGGGGGCTGACCAAACCTCAAGTGGAATGGATAAAACAACATAATCTCCTCAGGAGAACATGCACAACCATCGCAAAGCCCATCAGCCACCTGAACACACCACGAAAAATGTAAACGCTGCTCCACAGATTCACATCTACTGGCAAATTTCACCCTGCGTAGCACAACCGAAACCAACCTCATGGCAAAAGAACACTCTCTGTCACATCCTGACGAGAGCAAAAACCACCTCGTATAGTGCCAACATAGCACAGGCAAGCACTCACACGAGAAGCAAAGTGGCATAGAGAACATAAAACCTATGCTAATTACCGACTGTACTGGACCTTACGGACTCTGAGCACTACAATATCTCGAATTCCCATGTACTACTACACATCCTTCGCAATACACAGCTCTGATACCAACTGTGACGACCCAGCATCCGAACTCGGGTAAACTCGAAACCACTTGGATCCTGAGAGGCCTCCCAAGAGCGGTAAAGTTCTGAAGGGATAAAAGGAGTGTGTGAAGGTGCATAGGAATACATTGAACTTCCAGATAAGGCAGTAAACAATTACTATGTTTGATCAAGATTGCTAAAATAGCAGAAATAAAGCTTCTTATTCCAAGTATTTGTTCCATTGAATCTTCACCATAGGAATAGTCTTGCTTCTTAGCACATGTACCTCACGATCAAGTATTCTTAATGACTTTTGTTCAAATGTCAGATCCTTTTGTATTACCAGATTGTCATGATGAATAATGTGATATGGATCATGGACATATCTTTTTAGCATGGAGACATGGAACACATTGTGGATTCAGGCAGTTGAGGTGGCAAGGTGATCCGATTGGTGACCCCGCCAACCCTTTCCAAGACCTCAAAGGGGCCAATATATCTTGGTGTAAGCTTACCATTGACACCGAATCTTCAAACTCCACGACCTAGGGAAACCTTAAGGAATACGTGGTCTCCAACTTGGAACTCTAGGTCTCTCCTTCTAGTATCGACGCATGTCTTTTGTCTTGACTGAGACATCTGAAGTCTTTCCCTGATAATTTATACTTTTTTTGTAGTGTCTCTTACTAACTCTAGGCCTAGAAGTTACTTTTCCCCATCTTCATCCCAACATATTGGGGAGCGGCAACTCCATCTATGCAATGCCTCGAATGGTGCCATTTGAATGCTAGATTGATAGCTATTGTTGTAGGCAAATTCAACTAGAGACAGATGATCATGTCAACTCCCACCAAAATCTATGACACAATCTCTGAGCATGTCTTCCACTACTTGATTTGTGGCAGTGTTTGCAGACCTCCTTGGATGGTGTGGTGGTAATGGCAAATGGCTTATCATTCTTCTTAAACCTTTTGTATTTTGAATGATCTCCTCCATCGTTAGGCCTCTTCTTTCTAGACGGGGCCTTGAACGATCCAGAACTTGTGACATGTTCCTTCTTGTGTCTCCCACGGATCCGGTCAGATAACTCTGTGGCATCCTCCAATAGTTGTACGTGCCTAACCATTTTGGAATAAGCTTGCACGTCTATTGGTGCCAATTGTGTAATATATCAAGGTTTTAGCATGTTGCGAAATTTCTGGGCCTTCATTTTCTCTGTACACACCAGGTGTGGTGCATACCAGGATACTCTCAAAAATTATGCCTCGTATTCTGCCACGGATAGGCTCCGTTGCTTAAGTGCGGGAAACTCCACAGCCTTTTTCTCTTAGACTCGATCAGAGAAGTATTTATTGTTGAAGTGATCTATGAGCTCGCCCCATGTTATGTGTTCATGCTGCAATGTAGCTTTAATGGACTTCCACCAGAATCGAGCATCGCGCTCCAGTTGAAAGGTTGCTAATAAAACCTTCTCCTCATCCGTGCATTGCATCACACAAAAAATTCATTCAATCTCCTTCATCTAGTTTTCGGCATCATTGAGATCGAATTAGCTGGTGAACTTTGGTCGGTTCATGTTCTTGAAACTCCTGTGGAGATCTCCTGCTCCACGATTCATACCTCTTTGTGCTACCTGTTGGAGTGCTTGCGTAAGACCTTGAATGGTCCTTTGCATATCACGCCACTGACCTCTCTCGACAGCCATGATCCTACGAGGAAATTTAGATTTAATTAATATGTGGCTAAACTATACGATTTTAATGTCCCATATTGACTTAACCCATAGCTCTACCTGCTGTGTGCGAATGGCTGATCTAGAAGGGAGGGGTGAATAGATCTGCCCCTCTTTTTCTAAAAATATCCACGACATACATCACTTGCTTGTTAAATGATATTCCACAGAAATTCTCTAAATACTTGCTCTTAAGCAAAAGATGTTTGGATGATGAGTATGTGACTTACTTGTACATTCTTGTTCATGAAAGGCCATATTACATTCTTGTTCATTCTTGTTACTTTCTTGCTCATTTCTATCTCATACGACTATCTTGTTACTTTAGTTATTTACCTTGAGTTATCGCATTCGCATGATTTTCGCCTTATTTCTCTAGAGCTAAAATGTTAATTACTTTAACAAGTGCCTTCATGTTTATGCGAAGATACCTACTGGGCAAGTGTGCTCATTACCTATTTTTCAATCTTTTTAGGAAATGGAAGTGAGTCGGGATCGGATTCAGAGTATTCGAGTAGCGGATCCGAGAGTGAATGAAGATTGAGTGAGGACTTAGGAGTTAATATTATCTAGATTGAGTCTATGTAATTTTCGTGTTTCTTGAGTCTAGTAAAGTTGAAAGAAAGTTGGATTAGTGATTGTATTGAATATTTGATTGTTAATGGAATAAAGATGGAGTTTTGAGTACATATTTGTGCAATTACATCTTAATGTGTGATTGTCTTGTGCTCTGATTATTTCTTGCTTGTAAGAGGCTTACCATGCCGGCTGTTCACGTCTCCTCGAGCTAGTCTTCCGCTGTAATTGAAGGCTCGGGACGTGACAGCAAGAGCTTGTTAGCGTCCATTTACTTGACCGCTAAGGACGCCTAGCGGCCCTGCCATTACCGTATGGTTCTAGTACGTTCATTGAGTCAACTCTGTCCACAAATGGTCCTATTCTGACCACTAATGACTGAAAAATGATCCAGTAAAAGACCGCTATTTCCCATAAACGGTCCAGTCATGACCGCAAGTGTTCTCAATCTTCTTAACCCGAGGTTGGACCCAAAGGTTGATTATCCTATGTTCCTAGATGGTCTATTGATTATCTAGAACTTAACATCTTATTCAAAAGTCATTTAATAAATTGTAGGAGTTAAAGAATATGCTGTTATGCTGTCGAATTTCTTCCATGATATGACCTTGTTTAAAATCATCTTTGAACTCCTATACTCGTAATTGAGCATTCTTATCTTGGTATTTGTTATTGTGAAACTATAGTTTGAACTGGTATATTATTGGCCTACTTTATTAATATTTCTCGTGGAAGTAGCTGGATCTATAACTTGAAGATGCTGATTGAGCACTGATTGTGTCCAAGGGCTCGACACTAGCCCCCTCGGCTGATTGCCGGAAACATGCTATAAACTATGGGGTATGATGAATACTAGCGTTGCATTGTGCTGGAAGTACTTTTTTTATAGACCGGTGAAAATCACGAGGCTCTACATGAATTTATACGTTCTTGAATTTTACATGACTTTCTAGAGCATGACCTTCATGGATGTGAAAAGTACATTCTTGATACATGTTAAGTACATTCTTGTTACATGAAAGACCACTATACATTCTTGATTGATTATTCTCGCAAACTCTATATCCCATATCTCCTTAGTCATGTCTTGTTACTGGCATGGTTACTTTGATTTATTCGCTTATTTTATTGTATTGTATTTATTCTTATTTTTTAGAGCTAAATGTTAATTATTTAAACATTGTCTTCATGTTGATATGAGTGTAAGTTCAATAGAGAAATTGACCTCCCTTTCAGGTGGTAGACCAAGGAAGTCTGAAGGAAAGACATCAGGAAATTCTCATACAATGGGGATTTCCTCTATAAGGATTTCCTTGGACTCGGTAATGATAATAGAAGCAAGAAAAGCTTCACACCCTTGTGAAATGAGTTTACAGGCGTGAAGAGAAGAAATAAGGACATGATGCTTCCTATCCTTAATGTCAATGAAAGAAAACTTTGAGAAATTGGGTCTATGAAAGGAAATTCACCTACTATGACAATTAATGTTGACATAATGGTCACAAAGTCAATCTACTCCTAATATGGCATTGTAGCCCTCCATATCGAGGCATACAAGATTTACAGGGAGATTGTGGCCTTCTATGATAACTTCACTATCGGGGAGATAGGTTTTTAGTTCTATTCCTGAACCTAAGGGCGTGCTTATAGTTAAATTTGAAGGTAACGAGATAGATGAAATTGGCAAGGCTTTTACAAAAGTGTTAAAAATAAAGGAATGAGAAACACTAGTATCAAATACCACAAATACAAGATGCGAGTATATTTGAATGGTACCTTCCAACTGTTCTCTTGCTTTAGTATCTTCCTCATCCAGGACAACATTGAGACGAGCCTGCCGCCTTCATCTGCCGTCATTCTTTGAGTGTTGTTCCTTCATCAAGGGGCAATGGGGCATGTGATGATCCCAGCTTCCACATCTTAAGCAAGTGCAAAGATGCTTCCAGCATTCCTCGACTACATGACCAAATTTCTCACAAAATGTGCAAGCCGTCATGACTTGCTTATCTTCCTCCTTCGCCTTTTTGTTCTTAGGGTAGCTACTACCACTCCCATTTCAGGATCTCTTCTTACTATCACTGGATTTTTAAGGTTTTGTGATGCTAAACTTCTTCTTCTTCCCATGCTGATCCATCTGTCAGCTAGATTCTTCTCGCTTGCCTTTAAGTTTCTTAACCTTTTCCAAGGTCCTTTCACACAAATGTGCACCCTGGACCATATCCACATAAGTCTAAATATCTTGAGAGCCAAGTTGTTGAATAAAGATGGGCCTTAACCCATCCAGAAATTAGTTGGCCTTCAAAATATCGATGCTCACCAGATGTTCGACATAAGGGGCCAAATGGGAGAATTGGAGTTCATACTTTGCCACTGACATCATGCCTTGGCGTAGAGAAGTAAATTCTATAGCCTTCCTCTCCTTTACGTGCTCGGAGAAATATTTTAGTCAGAAGAGTGTGAGAAACTCATTCCATGTAGGCTGAGCATTCTGGGGTTGTGCCGAGGTGGTCTTCCAGCATGTACATGCATCTTTGTTCAATTGGAAGGTAGCCAGACAGACCTTTTCTTGATCCGCACATTGCATGACATTGAAGATTCTTTCCATCTCGTCTATCCAATTCTATGCTTTATCAGGATTAGAAGAGCTGAAAAATTGTGGAGGATTTAAGCTTCAGAAATTACGATGCAAATCGTCGGCACCGACCCTTGCACCTGCCTGGGCCATATTCTGTAGTGCCTGGATAAGTCCCGCAATGGTTTGTTGCATTGCATCCCAGCCAACACGGTGAGCCAATTTAAAAAATAGGGTACCTGTGAAAATAACCAATAGTTAATTCCCTATTTCCCAAAGGTATTAGCCTAACACCTAGGTCCTTAAAATACCTGCCTCCAGAGCTACCGTTGTCTAAAATGCCACATCTAAATCTATAACTTGAGTTGTAATCAACACCTACCGAAGGTCTGCCGTCAAGCCCCGAATAAACTATTGAGTCCTCATCACCTCATCTGCCATCACATGCAGGGCATAACAGCCCAACTCCACAAATCGAGCCCAGTACTGAACCACTATTATCTCTCCCTAAGTCAAATCCTAGAACAGGTACACCCTTTCCATCCACAGAAATGCAAGGCTGGAAGCTCGATCAAACACCTCCATAAATTCCTTTGATGAAACTTGCCAAAGTGGTCGAGACTAGAAGCGTAGAACTAATGGCCTCTTTTCTTTTATTTTTGTGGGCTTTCATCATTGTTTGCAGTATATTTGGCACTTCGGGATGTAGCAGGGCTCTCCGCCCTTGGTTGGTCGAGGATGGAGAAGTCGGGACCCCACGTCCTCCCTACTTGAGGCATTCCTAAGCGATCATTCTGCTCCTGTGAGGTTCAGGTAAAAATCTCTGGTGATCGCGTTGGTATATGCATTCTAACCCCCCTTCGTTGTAGGAACGTGGACGTGTAGGTGGATGTTCATCTCCCATAGTCCTACGGGAGAGAACAAACCCATGGCAGCCACGCCGAGAGGAAGAGAAGCACAGGAGAGAGAACTTATTTCCCCTCTCTCACTTCGATCCAACCCGCCATTCCTTGGTGCCTACAACAGGTTTGTAAATAAGTCTTTCCTTGAACTCTTGTCTAGATCTGCATGATAGTTTCTCTTCTAGTTACTGCATTTAAGTATTCTTCTTGCCTTCAGTAAAACCATACTAGTCTGAAAACTTCTCTTCTGAACATCTAAAATTCCCCCATGACCAAAATTGAAAATCTTGCTGTTGAGAATGACTGAGTTTCTGGTATATCAAAAGGTGTATGTTAGAATGATGGGTTACGCCTATCAGGAAGACAACACTTTGCATGAGGTGATCTTCTAATCTAAGTTCTCCGCCTTGTACCAGAAATCAGAAACCTTTGATGCTTGATTCATGAAAAATCTATTATTCTGAATGAATCAATCTCATGATGAAATTGTTCATAGTGGAATTGATATGATCATGAGTTGTTATTAAAAACTTGCATGTTTGTGGTTTAGCTTGTTGCTACTCCCAACTTGGCAGACATGATTTTCTTGTCTCTCATTGTTAACCATTGGTTTTGATGATGTTTGTCATGGTTGCATTTAATCTAACTCATCATTCATGTGGACATATGTAACTTGTTGCTTGAGTGTCCTAACTTTCAGAAGCATGGAACTAAAGGGGAGTATAAGAATTTGCATTTTGGTTTAGAATGCATTGCAAACCTCTTGTATCTGCATGTGTTGTGGGCCTTAAGCATCATCTTGTGGTCTCATGCATTCCAATGTATATCACGTTAAGGGACCTAACAATTGGTCATAGATTGCATACCCTCTTGTTGTTCCTCGTAAAGGCATTCTATGACCCATGCACAAGTTTAGGGGGAGTCAACATAAAAGTCCAGCCTGTTCTCTTGCATATCTTGTTGACATATGAATTGATTGCACATTCTCAAGGTGAGCTCAATTCGTTGTTCAAGAGGAATGGGAAGATGCTTATGTTGTTTTGTTTGAAAAGTATGAAGTGCATAGAAAGGAAAACAAACAACTAAAAAAGAAGATTAATGCGTTAACTCATGATAACCCTCATAATAAGGAGTTGGAAATGCTGAGAGCTAAAAATGAAGAATTAAAGAAACATGTTGAAGATCTTGAAACCAGCCGCTCAGACCTAGTAAAGTCAAGGAAAGAAAATGACACTCTCAAAACTCAGCTGAATCATGTTTGTCTAAAATGTAAAAAATAAGGGAAAGAAAACCAACTCAATTTTGAAAAACATGAGGCTATAAATGTTGTCAACATTGCGTTGAAGAAAAGTCTTGAGAAGGCAGAGAATGAGTTGAAGGACAAGCAATCTATCTTGGAAAGAATGACCCAAGGGAAGTCCAGCCTTGATGCCATCTTAGGTACCCGGGTGAACTTTAGAAAGGAAGGGTTGGGACTTAATCCCACTGAGAAGTGGGTTTTGAATTAAGAACCATTTCTTTTTGTCTAGAAAAAGTGAAGGGAAAGGTAATTGTTGAAGAGCCAACAAGCCAGAGTTCTTCTAAGCCCAGAATCCTTAAAACTTAAAAAATCTCAAATCCAAGGTCAAAACACCAAAAGGCAGAAAGGGAATTGTTAAACACATCATAAGAAACTTGCTACACAAGCAGGTCAACGCACCGGCCCTCAAGATCGACGCACATTTGCTAGGCCTCAAGCTTAACCAAGACCTATCAGATAGAAGAGTCAACGCATCTCTCAAACAGGTCGACGCAACACCACATAGCCAGAAGTGGTTAGACCACAAGGTTGACTCTATGGGTAAACAGGTCAATGCTTCAATGCTCAACAAGGTACTTCAGGTCGACGTGAAGTCCCGCGATCAATGACACCCAAGAGGAGGGTGAATTGGGTAATTATAAATTTTGAGAAAACTTAACCCGATTCAAAATAGATGTGATGATGTAGCAATTTTTAAATTCATCTCTGTTAAATTTCAGATTAGACCTATCAAGATCTATCACTCATGATAACTGATTTTGCTAAATCTGAAAGATACAATATGGAGGAAACAATATATACGTACATTCGCAAAGAATGGAGGTAGAAGAGATGGAACAAACCACACAGCTCAACCACAAGACACAGGGATTTTTAAGGTGGTTCAGATGCACGGACGGCAACCTACATCCATCCCTCACCAAAACCCAGTGAGGCTTCACTGTTGGAAACTAGCACGGGGATAAATCCCCAACACAGAGACAAGCTCCAACACACACACGGAGACAAGCTCCAACACATATGGAGATGAGCTCTAATACACACACGGAGATGAGCTCCAACACACATGGATACGAGCTCCAATACACACATAGCCACGGATCTGAGTCGATCCACACACACACGGATGTTTGCATATTATAAGGAACATAGACTTGAAGCTCAAAACAAAAAAGCAGATGAAACACAGAAGAAAAGCTCCTGATTGAGGCTCCCCCTGAATATATGATGCAGATCTTCAACAATGCTTGCTTCTTCACTTGATTGGAGGTTGATTGGCTTCAGATGGAATTTGAAAAGCTTGAAGATGGATGAAGAATCCTTGGACAAATCACTGTTCATACAGTGCTTGTAGTAGCAAAGACTTTCATGCATACTGGTGGCATGGCCAAAGCAGCAATGATGTTTCATCAAAGGAGGTCAACTAAGGACATCGTGAAGTGTGTGGAATGTCCAGCTAAGGGTTGCCCTTAACAAGTAGGGAGGGAATGGTGAGGACACTAGAGCCAGTCACCGATATCAGACACGCAGCACGACTCGAGCGACTCCGGCCACTTTATGGTTGGGTGACAGCATGGAGTCCCCGCTCGAGTATTGAGTTTCTATGTGTAGGACACCAGTATTTTTATTTTACCTTTATGTCCTTTGGTTTGTATTTGTGTCCTTGTTTAATTGGGTGTGCAATTATAAGGCTTTATAAGCCAATGTGTTAGTCCATAGAAGTCCTTGGGTTTTCTTCAGGACCCCTACTCGACAGGGTCGAGCTTCTCCCACCCGAGGAGAATTGGTGAGGACACTAGAGTCAGTCGCCGATATCAGACACGCAGCACGACTCGAGCGACTCCGGCCACTTTATGGTTGGGCGACAACATAGAGTCCCCACCCGAGTATTGAGTTTTTATATGTGGGACACCGGTATTTTTATTTTGCCTTTATGTCCTTTGGTTTGTATTTGCGTCCTTGTTTAATTGGGTGTGCAATTATAAGGCTTTATAAGCCAATGTGTTAGTCTATAGAAGTCCTTGGGTTTTCTTGCGAAAAGTGCATAGGTCCAGCAGGGGCCCCCCACCCTCTTCCTCATTGGTCCATGATGCGGAATGAAACGTAGACTCGACGCCAATTTGAGATGCAACCTGAGACTCTAGCAAGCTCGTGTTCATCCCTAAACGAGGGAAGCGTCGGACTCGCACAATTGAGAAATCGGCAGTGAGCTAGGGTGGTCGGCTCTTCCATACTTATACTCAGATTGAGTCACGGGACGGGTCTCTCTCTCTCTCTCTCTTCGCAGCGGTGATTGAATGTAAAACGAGCTATTATCTTATCACATACAGTAGCATATAGAAAATATACGAGTAAAGTAAATGCTAAAGAGAGGAGCAGAGACGATACCTCCACGCTCTGGGCGTGGGGAAGATGACCCAGGCCAGTTACGGTAACTCCAAGTTAAAATAATTTTACAATAGTTACAAAAGTTAATTTCTTTGCCCACTCCACGCGGGGAGGTAAAGGGCTATAGTGGGACTTGGGAGGACCGACCCTGGGTTGACGGGCAGCAATCTGGAGGTGAGTACGAGATGAACTCGGCCTGCTGGTCTGACTCGGTCCTGCGCCAACTCGGTCCTGCGTCGACTCGATAGATAGCAAGTTGCGACTTCCAAAGGGACGTCACCTTCCTGAGCTCTTCTGGAGGCGCCGCTTGGCTGGATCGTCGGTTGGACGTCCTTGGTCGACTCCTGGGAGGGGCGATCGCTGAAGTTGACCTTTGGTATTTATAAGTGAATTTTCCCCAGACTGTAAAATCAGACCTGCATAGAGAACAGATCTGCACGCCTCGACGGCTAGAATTTCTGCGATCAGATCCGAAAGCGGATCGAGGCTAGACCAGCCGTTTGAAAGAAGACTCCAAGCGCTACAACATATATTTTTTTCAATTTAATTCAGTGAGCGGATTGGAAAAGACAAGCTCTGTGGTTTGCTATTTTATTTCTGGAACTGGTGATAGACGTACCTTTGCTTGATGAGCTGTGCCCAAAGACCTTCATCCCATGCTCCCAACCTTCATAATCACTTACTCAAGAGGGTCATATTGAAGTCACCCACATTCTTGATCCCAATACTCTCTTGTTCCTTAGGAGCAGCCACCCTCCCCCACCTGATATTGTGCCAACCCCTACACCTCCCTCCACTCCTACTAGAAGAACCATCCCTGAAGGGTCACACTCTTCTTCACCACCGTCTTCGGGATGCTGAACACAGAGAGATAGTAGATAGGTAAACTATCTAACATCGATCTGCACAAGAATAATCTGCCGCCATAGGATAGCATCCTCGCCTTCTAGCCAGCCAGTCTAGCCTCATACCTCTGGATGATAGGAAGCCAATCAACACATCGAAGAGTCCCTGTAGTGAGAGGGAGACCCAAGTAAGAAATGGGGAAAGTCCTTATCTGACAACCCAAGATGCGAGTGGTCCTATGTGGTGGTCTAGCCTCCATGTTAACCCCAACAATTAAACTCTTGTTGAAGTTAACCCTCAAGATGGTAGTCTCCTTGAACAGCTCTGGCAAGCTTCTTGTCACATACATTTGCCTCTCATCCTTTGCCAGGAACAAGATGGTATCATTGGCATATTGCAAGTGGGTGACTGAGAGACCATATCTCCCAACTTGGAATCCCCTGATGAAACATGCAGACTCTGCTCTCTGCCAAACCCTGCTTAAAACATTAGTCATAAGCACAAAAGGAGAGGAGATATAGGATCTCTCTGCCTGACCCCCTTGCCACTGAGAAAGAAAGAGGTCGGCTTCCCATTAACAAGAGCCGCAAATTATGAAGGGGGAGATGCAAGACCTGATCCAACCAGCCCATCTGTCTCCCCAAAACCCATCTTCTCCAGCACATCAAACCAACAAGACCAGTTGACCGATTATTGATCTTGTCAAAATTCAGCTTCAAGACTACCCCTCTCTTTCTTTGGGTCTTCATGATGTACATGCACTCATAGGTCACCAAAAAATTGTCCTGAATATGACGTCCCTTGATAAAGGTTCTCTGGAAGCAACTGACCACCCTATGCATAACTCTTTCCAATCTCCCTGCTAGGGTGATGATCTTGTAAGTACCATTCAATAAATTTATAGGTCTAAAGTGTGCCCGCCCCTTATGAAATTCCCTAACTTCTATCAAGATCAGATTTGTGACGTCCCAACACTACTGAAAGAAAGTCAAAGGGAATCCATCCCGACTTGGAACTCTATCCCCTTGTTGCACCCATTATTCGTCTAAAAAATTGGGATGTTCCCCTCGCATTGGTCGAGGTCCATATTCGGCGTATTGCCGCTTCATGGAATATTTCCACGCGCGGGTTCAATATTCGGCGTATCGTCATCCCGTGGAATATTTTTACACTTAGGGTCTCATAGCCCACATATTGCTGCAATTATAGACCCCTCGCAGCAAATGAGGCGGTCGAGAACCGGATTAAACCCACCACGATTGTTAGGATCGCGTGGTTTCGGAAAAATTTCCTAAGAGATAGAGCCGCCCTCCTTTGGACATGCAACTACGGGCAAAGGAAGCTTCTACAAGAAGAAAGGAGATACAAAGAAAGGTCTACGCACCGCAAATGAAGCCTTGCACACGTGTACCACGACGAAAGGAAAAATGGCGCCCGCCATCCCGACCGCCGCACCGAGAGACGCATCAGCTCACAAGCCGACAAATCTGAAACGAGTTTGGATTCTCAAGAGAGCCCGACCCGCGGCACCTGCACAGGTAGGACCTAGTTGCGCCCGCCGTACGAGGGGGCTAAAAGACGAGAGGGTCGAGGAGACGGCCACGACCCGCCAACCGACAGTCGCTATACCAGTGCTGCCCAAAAATGCCCACCGCCGACGTCATAGGTGCTGTCATCATGTTGACCGCCCGACGTACGCGAATTATACTCATCATGGTGTCGCCACCGACACCCAACCACCGGTCGCTCTCCCCGACCGGGAGTGGGAGGGGATCGAGCAGGCTATGAGAAATTACCTTCGGGGTCCAGGCAGTACTCCCTTGGGTCGCCAGAGATTACTGGGGGCAGTGGCTTCCGCCTTCCAAGAAGAAGAAGAGGATCGGCCCGTACCTAGCGTGGAGTCGAGAAACCAATCGGAGGAGCGATGCCAGTCCCCTGTGCGGGAGGAGGCACCACCCCGACGGTCGGTCTTCGACAGGCTAGTATTCCCGAGTAAGCCATCAGGGAAAACGGCGAGAAGAAGCAGAGGCTGGAGAGTCTTCACCTGTAATATGACAGGATTCTCTAGTCTGTACGGGGCTTTACCTACCGACCCTAAAGAGGTGTCTAGACTCGCTGCCAGGCCCGGCCCCCTCACCAGGAGAAGAAGAGTGGCAAGTGAAGTGACGCGGGTAGGTGTCAAGGCGACCTCCCCCGAAGATCCTCCCACAGCCTTGGTGGCCAATGTTATCACTACCGGGGGCACGAGTGGCAGACTCTCCACGTCATCCGAGGATACCCCGGCCAAAGAGACAGGCAACATGCCCACTCTCTCTACAACTGACCCCGCCATGCTATACATGATACAACAATATCAGCGGGAGATCGAGTTGCTAAAGAAACAACTCAACGAGAGGAATGCCTTGCCCTCGACGTCTGGACAGATCGAGGTTTTACCAGAAGCGCCCGGGGGCAATGGGCAGTCTTCTGAAGCAACCTTGCAAGCTGCAGCATTCCCACCAACCCCCAGCTTCCCTGCGGGCATGCCCCTACAACAAGCACAATACCCAGCCCCGCTGCAGAGCCCGCCTCCCCAGGGGTCTCCTATAGCCCCTCAGGCAACTGTGCTGACCACCCCAGCTGTGCAGCCCGCCCATTTCTATCCAAGCCCAGTCGACCCAGTAGCAGTCAGCCGGCTGATGCTGGAACAAATGATAGACATGAAGTTAGCAGAAAGGGGCGACAGGGATCAAACGCCATTTGACATCTACCGAGTCCCCTATCCGGCTCATTATGCAGCGAGGAAGCTACCGGCTGGCATCACCAAGCCACCGAAGTTCAAGAAGTTCAACGGGCAGGGGTCTCCTAGGGAGGACATTGCCTACTATGTGAATATAATGGGAGATCTAGCTGCTGATGAAGCTTACCTCCTGAAGTTCTTCGGATCAACACTCACCGATTTGGCCTTCGAATGGTATTCAAGCCTGCCACCTGGATCCATTACCGACTGGCCCGACATGCAGAAGAAGTTCAAAGAAAGATTCTACATCACCGAGCGGGAGGTCACTGTGGCGGAGCTCGCCGCTTAAGCGGCACCTAGGCAGGCGCCTTGACAACTATGTTTGCTACTAAAATTTAGTTCTTGTACACATACTTTGAAAGATCTTGAGGCAGTTGTGAGGCACAATGGGACGTAAGCCTCAATAATATAGAAAAATAATTTTAACTGATTTAAATATGTTGATGTTATCTCAACTCGATGATAGATCCATGCTATCTCAACAGCACTGAATCATGTTTTAAGGACAATAAAAGAAGCATAAGGCTTGAGTCCACCTTACAACATCCCACTACATCAACCTCTCAATTGATGCACAAGTTTCAAGTAAATGTCTTGAGACATTGACCACCTTGAGGCATGTACCATCTCAATCAAAAAAAGGCGCAAGCCTTAGGCAAAAGGCCCAAGGCGCATGCATCAAGGTGTTTTCCTAGTGCCTCACATTGAGGCTCAAGTTTTAGTGCCATGAGACACTGCCTTTTTAAACAATGCTTGTACCAAAGTAAATTAATGAGGAAGCAACTCCGAAGAAAGGAGGAAACAATAAAATTCTCTGCAAAATGGGGATCATTCTCTTCGATTCTCTTCGAAATTGTATGCTTGAATGTCTAGCTTCCTAAGGAGTTCTTGCAGTTGCCCTGATGAAAACTACAGAAAAGAAAAGACACAGCAGAAGGTGCTAACGAGGAGTTGGCTACACGCTTAAGAAAATAGGTAGACACCTGTACCTGCATACTATTTACTGCACAAGACTGTCGTCAGCTGGATACTTTCATATGATTGTTGACCCTTGGTCTAGGATCAAACATCTTGATAATGCAAGGACAAACATACAATCGAGGACAATAAATCTACAAAATTATGCAAAACAATCCATCTCATCTATCTTAGTCCACAAATAGACACACACCAGAACTTCCAGTGCACTGATAGACACCAGAATTTCCAGTGGTGGGCTCCAATGGCTTTGCCGGCACCTTGCCGCCAGGGAGCCACCTGCACCACCTAGCACTCTGGACAATCCGCACCCTGCTCAGAGGATCTCGTCTTGGCTACAGGTAGGTGACAGACACATCTATATGCAACTTTTTAAAGCAATTCTTCAAACAGCATGTGGGCACAACATCAAACCATGAACTGTTGTTAGGTGAAACAGTATGACATGCTTACAAAACCACTCATTCGCACAAACACAACTACGGCAAAAAAGAGCAACGACAGAAAATCCAACAGTAGACAATCAACAGGATGCAACTTGTAAGCAATTCTCCAAACAGGATGTGGACACGGCATTAATCCATGCATGCAAAAGCGGCCATTAGCACAAACAAAAAGCCACAACCGACAAGAACAACAATAGAAAATTAGAAATCCAACAGTGGACAACCAGCCAAAGAAGAAGGGAGGAGGAAGAAGACTCACCAGACATGATGTTGAATTGGGATCTCCGCTGGTCCTTGACCAGCCCGGTCGGCCCAACCGCCCCCGACCAGGCGGCCAGGATGTTCACCCCGGGCCCGATAACATCCGGCTTTAGTATCTCCGGCGTAACCCCGTTGGGCCCCCTCGAGCTGAACGCCGCCACCACGGGCGACGGGCGAACGCCGAGCACCGTCCCCCCGAATGCCAGCACCGCCTTCGGCGCCGGGTTCGACCGCGCGTACGCCCTGATCAGGTCCCCGCTCTTCCTCCCCACCGCCACCGCCGGCAGGAGGTGGCTGTCCGCCACCAGCTCCTCCCCGTTGGTGGCCATGTTCGCCAGGATCATCCCCACGCCCCCGGCCGCCTTCACCACCTGCCCCTTCTCCACCCGGGCGTTGATGCCCCGGTCGCAAAAGACCACCTTTCCCCGCACTTGCGCGGGATCCAGCGTCCCCGGCAGGCACAGGTTGCTGGAGGAGGAGGATGATCCGTTGGCCGCCTTGCCTTTGCCGGAAGTCGCGGGTGGCGCGTAGACAAGTGGCACCATGCGCGTTCCCATGCCCGGGCCGCTGTAGAGTGAAACGCCAGTGTACCGCTGGCCGTTCCCGAGGGTGGCGTACGCGGGGAAGTCTCGGTCGAGGGTCCCGGCGCCGACGGTGAGGATCCACGGGGCGGTGTTGGCCAGCGAGCCGCTTCTGGGCCCGCTGTTCCCGGCGGAGCAGGAGACGAAGATCCCGCGCTCGGCCGCAGCAAATGCGCCGATAGCGATGGTGTCGCGGAAGTAGGGCGCAGCCCCGCCGCCAAGGGAGAGGGAGAGCACGTCGACGCCGTCGGAGATGGCGGCGTCCATGCCGGCCAGGATGTCGGAGCCGAAGCAGCCGCTGGCCCAGCAGACCTTGTACACGGCGACGCGCGCGGCGGTGGCCATGCCGCGGGCGGTGCCGGGGGCATAGCCGAGGAGGCTGGCGTTGGCGACGGGGGAGCCCGCGGCGGTGGAGGCCGTGTGGGTGCCGTGGCCGTCGCGGTCGCGGGCGGAGGCGTACTCCCTGGGCTTGTCGCCGCCCTCGCGCTCGCCACCGGGCGCAGGAGCAGCATCGGCAGCGGCGGCGCGGTAGCCTCGGGAGAAGCTGCGGGCGCCGATGAGCTTGCGATTACAGAGGGAGGGGGCAAAGTCGACGCCGGCCTCGCAGGCGCCCCGCCACCTCGTGGGTATCTCTGGAAGACCGGCGTCGTCAAAGCTCTTGCTCTCCGGCCACACGCCCGTGTCCAGGACACCCACAATTACATCCTTAGTGGCGGCCTCGGCGGCCTGGAGGAGCGGGGTGGAGGGGGCACCGGCGGAGGAGGACGACGACGACGAGTCGTTAGCCGACGACGGGCCTGGGCTCAGGGGCTGGAACAGGCCGAGGAACTCGGGGGAGCGGGTGGTGTGGAGGTGGAGGAGCGGGTCCGGGTGGACGTGGAGGACGGCCGGGGAGGAGCGAAGGAGGGTGAGCTGGTGGGGTCGCAGGGAGGCGGCGAAGCCATGGAAGGCGGAGGAGTAGGAGTAGAGGAGGTGGCTGTCGGGGTCGATGGAGAGGGACTGGAGGTGGGCGGCGTACCAGTGGTCGCGAGTGGGGTGGACCACCGGCTTGCGCGCCGGGTTCATGTGCACGATGTAGGTCTGCAGCCCGGGCAAGGCATCGCCTTCCTGCTGCTGCTGCTGCCGCTGCCCGGGCACAACCGAGGTGGCGCCGGCAATGGAGGCCAGTAAAAGGAGCAGCAACAATGCGGGTCTTTCCACCTGAGAGGCCATTGTTGGCCGGCTTGCTGTCTGTCTGGGGAGTGGAGGGAAGGGGGCGGTGAGAGCTTGGGTCAGCTGGATCAGCTACGAAGACATTGGCAACGTGGGTATACTTGCAGCGAGAGAGAGAAAGAGAGAGGTAGCATCTGAGCAGGGGTTGGAAGGTGACAGAGAGAGATGAGCAGAGGTGGGAGATGGGGAGGGGAAGAGAAGCTGCTAGGATGGTGCCTGGGTCTGCTACGCACGTAGATATAGTGGCTGTGGGGGAGAGCACAGTAGAGAGAGAGAGAAAGAGAGACGGAGCCGATCGGCGCATGCAAGAAGACGACTCGTGAAGAGAGCGGGGGTAGGGGAGAGAGGGGACAATTGCTCATCTAACTTACTTTATTTACCTTTTTGCCACTGGGAAATGGGAACCCACTTGCAGAAGTCCATCTTGTGGTTGTGACGCGTAATTTTGGGCAAGACGACGGGGGCAAACATGTCCATTTGCGCCTGCCGCGCCCCACTCGCGTGTGCGTGTCGTTTTCTAGGCCGCCCTTTTAAGGACGAGAGAGAAAGCTAGAGAGAGAGAGAGAGAGAGACCCGTACATGGCGATGGGGAATCCCCGCTGGCTCCCTCGCGTGCGTTTTCCCGAGCCCCGCCAATCCCTGCGTCTTTCGTGGATTTTTTTATCTCACTTTTTTTTTACCCCCGAAAAACCAACCGCGTACGGATTCAGGCCGTGAAGAAGGAAAGATAAAAAGTGTGCACGCCATGCTTGTCCAAGTATTTTAAATAATATAATATAATTTATAAGCTTCTGATATTATTTGTATATGCTCTGGAGCAAAATAAAATAAAAATACGTGTAGATACCAAGCATGGGTCGGATACTAATGCCGCACCGATGAGAGTTTCTTCAGTGGGGGTGCCCAGAATGTTGTAGCTCTTGCAAAGATAGGCTTACAGGGCTTGCACCGTATGCTGGTCTCTTGACATGCTTGCCTCAATAGGGAGTGGAAAAAGAAAAAAAGAAGAGAGACCACAGAAGAAGAGAACAGAGAGACTAGAAGACAGCAAGGGACACAAAGAGGAGAATAAAAAAGGAGAGGGAGAGAGCCACCCATCTGTAGAAGGAAGTAGAGAAGGATGAGCCAGGATCTCCCTGTTGCAAAGCCCCATCGTGTAAGGCCCTCATGGGCTACAGCTACCCCTCTCCCCCTCCATTTCTCAGCCTGTGATCCCTTTTCTTTTTTTGGAATTATTTTCTTATTTTCCTATATGAAACTTTGGAATCGAAGGAATGAGATGATAATCTGATTTCTTTGTCAATCTGTTCCGATCTTCCCTCTCTTTCTAAGTGTGTGATGAGCCACCAGCTGAGGTCCCTTCGAGTTGGACAAGGCGTCCCGTGGGGTTGTATGTACATTGTGTCACCTCTACACTTGTTGTTCGCATGATTCAGCATCATAGGTTTCAACCTTATCATGAGGGTTTCTCGGTGTTCTTCCTTTAATAAATTCTTCTTAATTAGTTGATGCCTCAAATTTGGTTCTTCTCTGAGTAGATGAGACGTAGTGAAGCACCAGAACACATGATTTTACGGTACTCTGCGTCACCCTCCATTAGCTCTGTTATATCGTGGTACCGAGCTTCATTCGATTTAAGTTTCATCTATGTTGTTTTTTTATGCTCCATAGAGCACTCTATACCCTTGTATGAAAATTATTCTGATTGCCTCCCCGTTGTTTCTTTCAACCTCGTAATCACTGTGAGAGCCTGAGACAGCCCATCTCATGGCCCTCACTCGTGGTGCTGTGAGGAATATGATCAAAATGCCCCGGTGGTTAATTTGCTCCAGATGATGTTTCTGCCGGAAACTCCTTCAATCCCCCAAGCATTCAGGACCTCCAAAATACCTAGAATCAAAAAAATCCTTTTAGTTTGGAACCTGAGAAACACTTCTAAAACTCCCCTCGGAAAATCCCCTCTTAGAAGCTCTCGGCGCCATTTCCTCTCGGCGCACCTGTTTTTCCTCGGCGCAGAAGTTCCCACGCCGAGACCCCCGTCCGCACCAAACACCATCGCGCCAAGACCCTATTGTTCCCATGTCGAGATTCTTTTGCTCCCGTGTCGAACGTGTGCCCCAGCTTGTTGGCTTGCTTTCCCACCATTCCGCGTGTATGCACACAATGATTATTTGGTGTGGATTTGCCCATGTGATGCATTGTCCACGTGCTGTGCTGCCCTCACGAAGGGCATGTTTGAATAAATGGAAGTAATTAATGCATGGCCCCCACTCACAGTATGCATACATGCAAATAGTGATTAGCCATCATATTACCCCCTTGGTCTAGCTGCTAGCCACTAGCCACTAGCCACTTCACCATATATGTGAGTAAATTTGCATCAGCATGTAAAGTAAAATTGTGTGCACTAAGCCTGCCTAGTCACCATCTATATATATAAGGGGATATAATATATGCATGCATTGAATCACCCAACACCCAACTAGCTGGTAGACCCCACCGGATGCATGAATGAGTGCATAAATGGGTGAATCTTCTAAACTCAGGACTAGGTCCTTAATCCGTTTATGGGGTCATTCCCTCTTGGTGGATGACTTCCTATTTACATTCAGGCATACCCTAAATAAGGGGAGATACTGCCAAAATTTTCATAAAATATTTAACTTAGCTTTATTTGCCAACTTCTTTCTTGAAGGCTTATTTTTTTTGCAATTTCTCTGGATTGCAGCTGCTGCAATGGCTTCTAGTTCTGCTGCTGCTACCTCTAAGGTTGTTGGAGCGAGTTCTTTAGCTCAGCCGGATGTGACCCCGGCACTAGTGAACTGGATGAATGTTAATGAGCTAGACTTTGGCTGCCGCAAGATTGCCATTGTCGACGAATCTTCTGACTCTGAGACTGACATGGTATCAACGGTCTGTGTATATTCAGCTGCAGAAGGGACAGGCTTTAAAAGAGGTGGTGACTATCATCCATATTTTCCAAAAGACCGCCATTTGCTGCCATTTATCCAGACTTTCATAGTGGGTGGCATGAGGGACCCTTGCGTAGCCCACGGGGTGGAAGCAACCATGCTAGCCGAGAGGGATAGCCTGAAGGGTTCTATCTACCAAGGCAAACCCATTTATCTCCTGGGGGAGTAGCGGGACTAGGATGTTGTCCTCGGTGTAACTAAATTGGAGCCTGAGTAGAAAATGCTGACCAGAGCTCCTGAATTCACTCCTGCCAGGTGGGATAATGTAGTAGACTGAGTCAAAGGGGAGACACCTGGCTACGGTCTATTTCTAGAACCAATGAAGTGGGGCTACAGGGATGAGCCATTTGTCATGAACTGCCTGGCTATCCACATTAAATTTCAGCTGGCTACCGGATGGTTTGCAGACATGCATTTTTATGTTTATTTATGCAAATGTGAAAAAAACATGGAATACATATGGATGGATATGTGGATGTGCGAATGAATATGTGATTGAAAATGGAATGGAATAGAACCTCGTAATGTGAATGTGATTGATTGTGAATGAATGGAATTGAACGCATGATTGTATGGAATGTGTGGAGGATGAATGTGTGGAATAGAGGAATGACAGGACAAGCAGGTTCTTGACAGAAAGGATAAAAACTTGTATCAGGCTGATGTAACGGATCTCTGCAGACCACCAGGGATATATAATGGACGTGAACCAATCCGTTAAAGCCAACAGAGCGAGGTCAGTGGATGAACAGAATGTAACGAACTGGTCATGGAGCGTTATAAGACAATAACGGGCCCACGACTGACCGTTAAATAAAGCAGTAGCAGAAACCGATCGGGACTCTCCCATAGTCATCCGAAGTTGGATGGAAGGTGGCCTAATCCATGCTAGAACCCTTCTGGACCTAGGATAAGGCTTCCTAACCTTAGTCCTCAGATTCTAACACCAAAATCAAGCCTCTATAAATAGGAACAAGCCCTAAATTTGCAGCTCACCCTTATTTCTCTGCTACAAGTTCAGAAAACTCACCAAATAGCCTAGAACATCATGAAGAGAAGCTTCGGAGCCTTCACCATGGAGGAAAAGGTCTACACTGGGCCCAAAGCTGCTAGAAAGGAGCATGGGGAGCTATAGAAGCTGACCTCCATCCCCAAGCATCTGAGTTCAAACCCTCCAAGAGAGGTAAACTTGCAAGTTCAGTCAAAAAAGCTATAAAATTCCAGGATTTATTTACACTAAAATTAGAAATGGAATTTAAAATTGATGGCTGGGTCACAGGCACAATTTAAGAAATAGTGGCTATACCCCAAGCGCTATTTAATAAATAGTGACCATGACCTAGGCACCATCTTCTGTCATATGAGTTTTTCCGTTGATTTCATGTACACCCTTCCATTGGGTTACATACATGGCACTATATTCCATCCGTGAGTATAGTCCAAAGTTTCTTGGAGATTTATTGATTACCTTATACTTTCTCGATGACGTACAAGCCCTTTGTTGGACATTCCATTCTTTCAGACCGGTGAGTTAGTCATAGAGACCTCTGTAAGTCTCCTCGAAGTCTTGGATTCCCTCAAGGCCGATTGAGCAGGTTGTACCACTAAAACTCATGACACTTTTATTGCCATGTCACTCTAAGAAACATGGTATATCAGCCCTCATGGTATGCTATTTGGCCACCACGAGATTAATTCTTGAGCTAATGGAATGGGAAACCATGTCATTGCTAATCATCTTGGATTGCCTGCCTCCATCTAGCCACCAATTCTTTTACCTTATCATGTACAAAGAACGAGCGCTCATATGTTGATGAATGCTTATTCGAGTACTCATGGCACCCACTAGGGAGCCAATTCCACCTAGTTTTCTGATATACTCTGCAAGATCTACCTTAAAATTTCTACAAGTTTCATTCCTTGGAATTCTACATTGGCTATAACTATCGTGGATGTCAAAAATACATTATACAATGCCTGCGCATATAAGGGCCCGATTTGGTCCTAGGAGGAGCACCCAAAAGTACTAGTGCTCATGGGAGTTGTAATGATCGCAGTGTGGCATTGCACCAAAGTGCTTATCGTTCTAGAGACATTCCACTCATACTCTCTCTTTTGTGACATTATTTGATATTACTTACATGCGTGACTCATCGTGGTACTTGTTAGAGTTCTAAATAGCCAATTTCTCATGCCTTATACCGTCTTTAACTCTTGCTTGTCTCGTTTCACTAGAAATTCTATATCTTGATTTGTTCGATTTACTATCGTATTGTTTTGTGATCATTCATGTATATTAGCCTTGTATTCATGTAACATGTAATTACTTAAAGCTAGCTTGATCTTGAGATATAATTCCTACTAAGCATTCGCTCATCCAGTTTTATTCTAACATTTTTCAGGTAAACAGGTTGCTGGCGACCCAGAGACTCACACGGGTGAGGTCAATGTGCAAGCGAGCTCCGGAAACTATTAAACCCGAGTCCTTTTGTCTTTCTTGAGTCTAGCTTGGTGTCTCTTATTTCGTTAACTGGTCTAAGTCTGTTAGTGCGTCATCTCCATTTCTTTCCATTATGATGTAGTTGAGTCGATAAATTTCAAAATTTGAAATTGTAAGAGACTTATATTCGAAATAAAATTTTTATTATTGGTCTAATTTATTTGGTCTCATGCCATTGCTCTTGATCGTTCACGACTGTTTAACTGCCACGTTTCGAGCAAACGACACGTTCTACTGCTATCGGTTTGGGGCGTGACAGGAAAAGACTTAAGGAGAAGAAGAGAAAAGATCCCATCCAAGCCTTCCTGGCGCACCCTAGCTAGCCCTTGCCCGACACACCCCAACAGTGCTACATTTCTACATGTCCTATGGCCTATAGCTCTTTGGTACCCTACAGATTTTGTTTTGGCATCGAGCTTGGGTAATTGTCGGACCTGTTTAGCTGATTGCAGCTTTGGAACCCCAACCAGTCATTGCTGGTGAAGAATCACTCCCGGAAGGAAAAGACACTTCTTAGATAGAAGCAAGAGAAATTATGGAAGAAGCGGCTGGGGTTTCAAAGGCTTTAACCCTTGTCGCAGAGTCGGCGCTGGTGGAAGCCCGTCAGGCTGGGGATGAAGGTCAAACATCCTCCATCATCGAAGCTTAGAGCGCAGCTCCGTTGCCAGAAGTCAAGAGAGAGGTTGCTGTTGTCGAGACTTCCTCTACTGTGCTAGTCACCGAAACTGGTTCCAGTGTGGGCGCCCTACAGGACATGCCATTGTCGTCTTCCAAATCGAGCGACGACATCTGGGCTGCAGTCAATAGTCGAGTAGAGTTCCAACTTCCCGATACGCCATCGCTTGGCTTGCAGTTGTCAAACGATCTAGTGTGGCAGTTTCTGGAGACATTGCGACAGACTGTGGCAACCTGCCCGGATCTGACTTATATGCAACTAAGGGGTCTGGTAGAGCACCTTTCCCGCACGTTGTTGGCTTTTGGCTGCCCCATGGAAGATTGGATGCAACGAGTGATCCTGCTCTTGAAGCATGTGAATAGAAAGGAGTTCCTCGGCCAAGGTGTAACTGATCAGCTGACGGTGATAAAGTTCAAATGGGCGGAGTGCCGAGCCACTCTTGCATCTCTGAGAGGAACCGCCCAGCAGGTGCGGGATGCCGCTAATATCTCTACCCAGTGCCCGACTTCCTTGATGGCTAGAATAGCTGAACTTCGCGCTGAACTCTCCCCGGTCGAAATAGAGCTAGAACTGGCCAAGCAGCAGGAAGTCCAGAGTATAGAGGAGGCGGAGTTGGCAAAGGGACAGGCCGCCTCTCTTGAAGAGAAGTTAATGCAGTTGTAAACCGTAAAGGCTCACCTACAGGTGCTCGTTCGTCATCCTTCCTTGGGGATCTTAGAATTCGAGGACATTTTTCGATGCTCACTGCAGTAACTTTATTTTATTCTCTTCCTCCTTTTTTTTTGGTGGACTTCCATGTATCTCGGGGGATGCCCCGAGTATCATGTATTTTGCCCCTTTCATGCAAATGAAATGTCTTCATTATCTGTTCAGCACATTTACCACTGGATTACAGCTTCATTCTACTTTTCCTTTCAGCTAATTTGTTTATCCTAGATATACGAGTCCCTAAGATAGGAGAGCGCTCACGCCTTCAGTGAAGGTATGAGGAGTTCGCTCCACCGCAATGCAACTGTTCCCAAGGCCTAACTTTAGCTAGGATTAGCTAGATGCCTGAGGGTAATGGTGTAGCGGCCGCTATGGCTAGAAGGTAAAGTCAGAGAGTCTATTTGCAGACCTCGTTGATGGTGACAAAGTTTGTAAGTAACATTCTTTTCGGTGATCTTGAAAGCTGAAGAAAAGGAGCATGTTCATTCCTTGACAGGGGCGAAGGGCCCGAGTCAAGGGTGGTTTCATTGACTTATGTGAATAATGAAGAAAGTTGAGGGTAGGTTTATTCATCGACATGGGTTAAATGTTGAAGCAAGAGATTTGTTTATCAACTGCTTGCCATTTTTTATTCGAACCAGGATTCTTGGGAAAGATAAATTAAGAAAAGGATTAGGATGGAAAGACCCCAATCCCAATCAAACTCTAAAGGATTTTAAGCCTATAAATACCCTTGCCCTCCAACGTAGAGTCTCTGTTCGTCAATCTCGCCAAGCTATGGTAAGGGATATATTTTCCTTAGGTTATTCTCTATACTTCTTCTTTCTCTTCTCTTATTCTCTTCTTCTCTCATGTGGGATGCAGGAACCTCGGAGGAGAATATAAATCTCCTGTTGCAGTGACTTCATCCGCTTGCTGCAGCCAGAAGACTTTCTTGCCGCTGCTGCTGTTGTTCTTGTTCAAGCCTTCCTGCTGCTTATTTCTGTTGCTACCTTAATCTGTTCCTGTTGCTGCGTTACTATTGCTGCTGTTACTTATAGAAGCAACGTCCTTTCTCCTTCTTCTAAGTAACCAGATTATCACCCCGTTCAAACACCCAATCAGGTAGGATCCTAAATCTCAAATACTAGATCAAATCTTAAAAGACATGCATGCATACACGTAGTTATTTATTGCGTTCAGGATGTTTTTCATTTCCTGTTTCTTAATTAAATAGCGCCCTTATACAAGGCGTTATTTACATTATAAATGACTTTTTCTAAGGCGTCTATTACAAACCACGCCCTTGTCTAAGTCGTTGTTTATTTTTAGCAGCTATTATAAAGCGCCTACCCTTATGGCGTCAATTAATGAGCGCCCCTGTTCCAGGCGTTATTTATCACTAAATTTATTAAATACACGCATGTTTAAAAGTTTAACAACTGGAATTCCTGTTAGTTAAATTCTGCATAGATACAGTCCTGCTACCATGTGATTTATCCCTGCTTAATCATGTTGTCAGATTCTGAAATTACTCTCGATGGAAATTATTGATACCGGCCATGTCAATTGCTATTTTAATTGAATTCACGCCCTGGCTTAAGGCGTCACATTGGAATTTAACGCCCTGACAAGTGGCGTCATTTCCTGGAGAATAAAATGTTAATATAGTCTTCTGAAAAATGTGAATCTGCGACAGGTAAGACTATCATCATTTACTTAAACAGCGACCCGGACTAGGGCGTGATTTATAAAATTACTGGATTATTAAATTGGTTAGAACTGTTATAATATGGAACTGACGACAGAGTAAAAGACGTCATTTAATTGATTAGCGACCTTGTTAAAGGCGCTATTTCTGTGTTTCCTGATTTTCAGAGTTTTCATAGTAACCTGTCAATTACAATATGTAATGAAGGTTATATATGTTTGACACTATATTCCATTCTGTGAGTATAGTCCCGCATTTCTCGATGTTTTTATCGATTATACCCTCAACTCTCCATGACTTATGAGCTCTCTATTGGACATTCCATTCCTTTGTACTAGTGAGTTTGTCATAGGGACCTCCGTTAGTCTCCGCTAGCATTGGATTCCCTCAAGGTAGCCGAGCAGGTTGTACCATAAAAATTCATGACACTTGATTTGGCCATGTCATTTGATATGGTATACCGGCCCTCATGATACGCTATAGGGTGGTAATGAGATTTCCTTATATGAGTTATGTCCTTGACACTAATTCTTTCCAGCTTGATCATGTCAAAGAGCAAGTACCCATGGGGCAATGGATTGAGCGTGGCACAATGCGATCCCTCGGTGGATTCTGAGGCGGCGCGGTTCGTGGTTTTGGCATTTTCGGCACGGTTTAGTCGCTTCGGCGTACAGTTTCTTCTGTGGAGGTAGGGAGATGGATCACCTACTTCTCCTGCATGTTTCCCTCCAGTTTTACATTGTTCAGTGCTAGAACATGTGAGTTTGGGCTCGTTTAGGTAAAATTGTGGTTTTGGGGAGTTCATAGGGTTTGCCAAAAAATGATGATGATTTTATGATCAGTAGGTGTCAAATGACTCCCTGGAACGTCAGCGTTCTATAGTCACTGATCTTGTCGCAATTGGTGGTCATTCAGGACCGTTAGGAGCCCGGAAAGTCTGGTGGTTCCATTTGGGTCAATTTGGAGAAATCACCCATTTTCACTGTTTCTCAGCCAATTTGACTCTCGTCGGAGTCTATGTGCTGTCTATCGTCATCACGGTTGTATCCCCTTCGTTTTGGGATGACCGGGGTATGGGAAGGCCTCAATCCGACTGATCCCCTGGTTTTCCCACCGTGACGCTTGAATGGTCGTTCCAGAAACTATTTAGGTGATCACGCAGTCGTGATTGTGACCATTTAGAGTGAGTCAGTGGGCATTTGCATGGTCGCACGATAGACCGCCCAGTAGATGGCACGGCCAAGTGTGAGCTGTCTAGTCCACTTGAGCAGCTGGCACCCAGCCGTTCTGTTTTCCCCATTGTGTTGAGCGGCCAAGGCCTGACCACTTAGCATGTTGACCTTAGGTCAACAGTTTAAGGTGGTTCATAGGGCAGTTCCTCCCTAACCGTCCCGTCTTTTGAGCAGTCCCACCCTGACCATTCTGACGCGGTTTGACCGAGCTACTGTAGTAGGTCAGTTCGATGGAACGGCCTGCTCCAGACCGTTCAGACCCCTTTGAGCGGCCTTGTGTAGGCCGCTCAGCTCCCTAGGTGGCCCTTTGGTGACGGCGCAGTGAGCTGTGTCCGTTGTTGTGTCTGTTGGCTATGATAGCCTGTCCCTTGTCCATCTGTCCGTGTATGTGTCCCGTTTGTCTAGAGTTAAGCGTTTAAGTTGGTTAGGGTGGTGTCTCTAGTGATCCTCACCTGGACTGCTAGTGTCTGTGCTTGGTGGTTTAACTGGGTAGTCGGTTTGAGGGTTGACTTGTGTAACAGCCATATCCTTGACCGTCATAGTCACATCGTAACTCAGTATTTGACCACCAATGTCCTTGTCTCTATGTGCAGAGCGGCTTCCTCCTTGACTGCTTGGTTTGCCTAGTGGCCGAGTGATGGATCTCTTCTGCCCAGAGTGTCATTTCCCATCATTTCGGTTTCTGTTTGCCTTGGCTTGACCTCGTGGTTCACCCGTTGACCCGCAGATGTCTCCTGATGTTCTATGAGGGCTGTGACCATGTTATAGGGTAGCCAAGAGTGTTTGTGTATTGTGTCATGTTCTGTGAGCCGTTGTGAGGTTCTGGTCAACCCGGTGAGACCTAGTGGTTGATAGGTGACCTTGTATATGTCTCAACTATTCTGTCTAGTTCGAGATAGTGGTTCGAGATGCCTTTAGATATCATCCTACAATGGTTCACGTGTCCAGATATACTGAGGGTCTTGGTGTTCCCTAGAGTCATATTTCTTCTTTTTATTCCCCATGTCGGGGTATATGCATGCTCTCTTCGGAAGTCATGGCCGTGTTTGGCCTTGTTGCTATAAAGTATTCCCCACAGTGGGTAGGAATTTATCAAGCTACAACTGTGGCTTGCTGGATCTTCTAACAGCCACTCGAGGGGTGGCCTCATGCCGGATAGCGGCAGCAGGAAGGAGGAATGGGCCAGGGCATTTCACCGCGGGCTAGGACCCTCCTAGAGTCGGGTGGGATGCCGGCCTCCTTCTCACTCTCTTGTTCGGCAATGCTGGCCAACTTTTCTTCTTGTCCTTTCTTTTCTTATCTTCTTTTTTTCTTCTCCTTTTTTGTATGATAGACCAAGCTTGGTACGCAGGAGAGCGCTCACCCCCTCAGGGAGGGGATGAGTGGTTCGCTCCACCGCATCAATCCTATAGTCATAATCATTATCCAACGCGGGTCTCGACAGATATGGCCATACAACCCTCTCTCGCCAATTCTTCCTCTTCTTTTGCTTCTTTCTTTTCTTCTCTTCTTCTTTTCTTCCTTCTCTTTTTATGGTGGCCTCCATGATTCCTGAAAGCTGCAGGTGCCTCGGAGTAGCATCTTCGAGGCCACAAAGATGATTGCACCTAGTCCGGTTTTTCTCCCAGTAAGGCTGGTGAAGACAGAACCTACAATTCATCAAAGCAGGCAAACATCATTTATTAGGAGGCCATGAGGCCCTGAATCCCAGCGAAGAGATGAAGGGTGATTTTGGTCCCACCAGACGTGCCAGACTTGTGGATGTACTTTTTATCAAAATATTATTATTATTCGTTTATTGGTTTATTAAGTGCGTGGGCATGTAGTCACAAAGTGACGATTTATTCAGGCTTCATGGAGGCCCATGGTGCGCTCGATCTGACTCGGTCAGACGATTATGTGGTTCAGGTCAGGACCAAAACCCGCCACGCCGTAAAGGACGTGGCGTTAATTACATCCCCTCGGAGAGAGGAACACCCTTGATTAATCGCTAGGAATAAGGGCCTCATGGCCAGAAAATTAATTGCTAAAAAAAATCTATTAGGAAGCATTGAAGTCCCTGTAAGAGGGTGTGAAGGAAGGATTTGAGATCGTGTCGGTCACGTCGGTCACGTATTGACCATTTAATGTTCGGACGAGTGTCTGGCTTGAGAATAGCATAATCGTCATAGAAAAATCGGAGCATATGTATGTCAGGATACGACAAATTTATTGTTCAAAAAAGTGAAAAACATTCAGTTAAATCCCGGTTAGAGTGGTCGGAAACCAGTGAGTTTGTTGGCCCAGTGCAAGATCGAGTCGCGACCGTATTGGGGGAGGCTCTCACGGTGAAAGCAAGACTTGCGTGGGCATCATCAATATTTCTGGTGCCAAAGGGCAATGGTAAAATATCCCGGGATTAGATCACAAAACAAAGACATGTTCAAAGATAGCGGGCTGTAGGCCTAGGAGATGGGTCAGACAATGACCATGATTGGGACGAACCCGAGGTCCAAGCATAACCCACAAAGGCCTTATTGATATTCCCATGTGTAGGGTCTGGGTGTGATGAGAGCCGTATCGTTCTATTCATTATTGTCATCATTATTTATTTATTTATTTATTTATTTATGTTGCTCATTGATTCTCCATCTCGAACACCCTTCAACCTTGATATCCCTTCCACATCTACCAATCCTCCGCCTACCCAAAACCCAACAAGGGCGTGATCTTCACAAACCATGGTGCTCCGTAGTGGACGGATATTCCACTGTGTGTTTCCACAACGGGAGCAAGAGCCCACACATGGGCAAGAGGAGCAAGAATAAGAGCAGGAATCCATACCAGGCACTCATTATGATTTGTTAAAGTATTTGGACAAGACCCCAGCTAGGATTTCTATTTTGGAGTTAATTAAAAGATCCACAACTCACCAACAGGCCTTAAAACAGTATCTACAAAAGGTAATGGTCAATGAGGATATTCCAATTGAGTAGATCACTTTAGTCTTGACTCCGGTAGGGGACCAACTGGTGATCATCTTTTATGAACATGAACTGGATCCAAAGCCAGCCAGGATGTATGCTTTATGCATTACTGTTGACATTAATAAGGTGGTTGTCAGTCAATGTCAGGTAGATACTAGCATGTCTATAAATGTGTTGCGTCCTAGCACTATGAAATTGTATGGCATTCCAGAAAGTGAGATACGACCATCTACCATCATAGTTACTACTTATGACAACATGAAGAAGCCACCCATGGGCATGATCACTTTGAAAGTCGGGCTGGGTCCCGTATCAATTACAGCAAATTTTCACATCCCAAATATGGACCTAACTTTCAATGGTATTCTGGGCCGACCGTACATCCAAGTGCTTGACGTCGTACCTTCAAAAAATCATTAATGCATAAAATTTCCACACAAGGGGGGCGTCATCAAAGTCACTAGTATGTCCATTTTGCCATCAGTTGACATACACTCTGCCACATCAGTGCCCTCCATATGGCCGGCCAACGGGCCCTTGTTATCTGTGTTAGATCTTGCCGACCTGCAGTATGATTTGTTAAGGCCACAAGTTTCAGCTTCTACGTCAGCACTGACACCACACCTACCTCAAAAGGGAAAGAAAAAGAAGAATATGATGAACACCCTGGGTTGGAACATTATGATGAGAATGGAGTACAAGACCGGCAAGGGCTTGGGTGCCAACCTCTAAGGCAGAGTAAAGCTTGTCAAAAATCACAAGCTCATTCCCTGAGGTGGTTTGGGGCACAAAGGGCCAAATTTGAAAGAAATACTTGGAAATGAAGAAGAGCTGTGGGCCACTATGACATCCACTCTTAAAACGGATAGACGACCACTCACATGGTCTCTTTACACACATTTTATCAAGGGGCCCATTGAACAGATTCGGGAGAAAACTACTGTAGCTACTTCAGTTTTGGACAATCAAGATGTGCATGCACACCAATTTGCTCGCCATATAGCCCTATTAGTCACTTATAAAGCCTTGGAGTCTTTGAGGCCTGATAAAAGAAGAAAAATGAATGACCCAGAATGTGAATGGTACAGATGGTTGGATATGAATGACATTACTATTGCTCTGAGTCATCTGTTCATGCCGACTCATCCAGAATGGCCATCACTCATCCATGATATGTTAGAAAAGTCGGCAGTTATCACTGACAAGAGATAGCTATTGAGCAACTACACCGACACCGGGGAGCCGAATGTGCCATTCGAAGAAGGTTTTGTCGTAGACAGGCTATGGTCCAGCCTCTTTCTCCTCTTGACCAAGGGTATTTGATGTCACTTGTCCTAGGTCTAGGGTTTAGTATAAAATCTCTCTTGTAATAATTTTGGGGCAGAAATTTAATGAAAAATTGAAGAATCTCCTTGAGAGCCAAGGGTGCCCCTCTCTCTTCCCCTCTCCCTTCTTCTTCTTCCTTCTTGCTGCATCAGATCTGGAGCCAAAACCCTAATATTTCTGAGTGATCTTCCTCCCATTCTCTTCCTCTAGTTACTACCATCGATCGCCGCCGCCATCGTTCGTGCCACCGTCAAGCCACCACAACCCGAGCTCCATCCTGCTGTCCAGAATTTTGGGATTCCTGGACAGAAGCTCAGTAAAAAGGTTGGTACGGAAGATCCGACCGTCTGATCACCTTCCTCTTTTGAGGGATTCTTCCCTTTGTAGTCCTCCATCTCTAGTTTAATTTTTACCTCGATCAGATCCCATTTGCCCCTCCTCCCAGTGTTCTCTTTCCCCCTCTCACAGACTGCCTATGTGCAGATCTGCGAGATAGTAGTCTGTAGATCTATTTTTCTCACCCCCCAATACATATCATAAAATTACAAAAAAAAATCATGCATGATCCTCACTTCCCCCCTTGTTACCCATAAAATTCCCAAAGTCCAGATCTGCAAACTTTCCTCCGGTCAAAATTCATTCTCAGACAGATCATACACTGCCCTGCCTATTTTGTGATCCAAGACAAAAATAACTACCAACTTGTAGAGCTTTTCATTTCCAGTCCAACCGTTGGACTTATCTTAAACTCACATATGTTGAAGCTCTTCGAGTCCTCTTCGCAATGGCCCAAGTCTCGTCCCGATCTGATACCGGGTCTCGGCGTGGTGATCATTTTCGCCGGAGCACACAGGTCTGTCCCGAGACAGGCCAGCAGAAGGAGGATCCCAATTAAATCCTCAAGAAATACGCCGGTACAGATTCAGCGACCACCACTCCCGAGAGTCGACCAGGGACCCTCCTCCATCGTCCCGGTGAACCGCCACCCTCAGAAGGTCCCCGGAGATCGATGTCGCTTTGGACACCCTTGTTCGCTGTCCTGTCGGCCAGTAATTTCGGATCCAGAGCCGCAACCCTCAACCGCCCAGTACCCCGCCAACATGCTACCCGTCAACCTAGGATTGACGCTTCCGGACCACTGTTGTGGTCTTTTACCTCCCTGCGTGGAGTAGGCCGTAATTTTCATGCTGTAATTAACCATATTTATTGTATCGGGAGTTACGAATCTTAGCCAGGAAGGTCTTCCCCACGCCCGAAGCGTGGAGGTACGTTTCCGCTCCTCCATTTGTCACATTGCTTATTTCATATTTATTTTTATGTCACTGCTTGAGTGTTAGGATATCTAGCCCGTTTCAATTTTATCACCACTGCGAGAGTGAGTGAGTGCGTAACCTGTCTCGTGACTCGATCCGAGCATGCGGAAGAGCCGAATACCCTTGGCTCATTATCAGTTTCTCAACCGCGCAGATCCGCACGATTCCCTCACGTGGGACGATCATGAGCTTGCTGGCCGTGTCTTCAATTTGGTCGCGTCGTCTTCTAGAGTCCCAGGTTCACTTCCAAATTGGTGCCGAGTCCGCAACTCGTCCTGCATCAAATTGGTATCAGAGCGCAGGTTGAGTCTAGGGTAGTCCTTGTCTAAAAAAAAAATCTTGAGTTTAAGGTCATCTTGTCCTAGGTTTGCATTTCATCCCAGTACCTGGTATATCAAAAGGCGTTATTGGAAAGATAGGTTAAGCCTATTTGGAAGGTAGCCTCCTTGCGTGAGATTGGTCTTCGGATTGATATCTCCGCCATGTACTGGATATTGGTTAGAGTCTAGGTGGGTATTCGAGTCTACATTCCAACTTTACATTGTTGTTTTATGATCGCGTCGAGTCCATTAGAGAGTCAACTTGTCTTGTCTCCTTGTGTTTGCATGTCCAGCTACCAGCCAGCCCCATGGCGATTCCTCGAGACCACGTGTCCGATTGGTCATCCCTGGTGGCCCAATTCGAGGCTCTCATGGTCCGACCCCTGGGTCTCACCCCTATCATTCAACCACCAGTGGACCCAACCCTAAAGTTGACAATTGAGTCGTTCCAGTGCCCTATAGTGTCCACTACCATCCTACCTAATGGGTTGCATGCGGAGATCGACTTCATCAGTCGGGTGTCATCTAATTGTGCCTCTAAGGACATTGTCAAGTCACTCTCTAAGACCGGCGAGATTGTTCTCAATAGTGGCTTAGCCTTCGTAGAGTTCCAATGGAGGTTCGACCACGTTCTGTATCACGATGGAGCATGGTGCAAGACCGACACACTTGCTGGTCCATGCATCATTTTAGGGAAAACTTGGTCGGAAGAGAGGAGAGCGACCTTTGACCGGGACAGGAGGACCTGCACCTTACACCCACCTCACCTACCCGACGAGTTCATCTTCCATGTCAACATTCAGTCGACCACCTCCGTGTCGCCAGCCACCCACCCCTAGCAGCCCGCTCCGCCTCCGGACTCATACTTGCCACCACTCCCAGAGCCCACCCATGTGGCCCCCTGTAGTGGGAGTAACCATTTCTCCGACTAGTGTCCTTCACATTCCCCTATCTTAGAGGACACACATTCAGAGGATGCCCCACCCGGGCTTATTCTAGTGAGTTATGAGGCTGACCAAGAGTTGGCCGAGGAGTACCTCGCTGAGGATGAGGGGTTAGAGAGCGATTCTAAAGAGTGCCTAGTAGGCCAGGGTGAGACGCCAGCCAGCAACTACATCTTGTTAGTCACCCCTACATCTTGGGTCATCCCAGAGCTGTCTACCCCGCCCATCTTGTCCACGGTGGATGTGCCATCCGCCAACCCCATGTTGTCACCCATCCCAACTTTCCTTGACGAACCTGACCAGCTTGCCACCTCTCTCATGTTAGTCACTCCCGAGCAACAGTCAGCCATCACTCTTTTGCTCGTCTCTCTTACAGTGGCGCAGCCGCTAATGACTACTGTACCACTATAGATGCCCTATGTTGACGCGGTATGGTCTGATTTCTACCGCGCGTACGAGAGACAACATCTGGACTTCCCCTTTTTCATGCTCCACACAAGGCCTCCAGATTACCTTCCCGTCACCCGCCTCCTCATCCACCCACACTTCCATACCCGCAGGTGAGTCTTCTCGAACCAGAGACGGTTGACGAGAGTTGAGTCTCACAGCATCAAATTGTAGGTCAACCTATCTTTACACCTAGTGTGTGTAGAAGGTATCCATCAACCTTACCGAGTCTACCTAAGTGCATCCGTTGTGTTTTTGTCCAAGTGTCTAGGTTTGCCTAGGGTCATGTGTGAGTCTTTGTTTCGTACAGTCTGTTATGAGTCTGCATATGTCAAGTCGAATTGGTCTAATGCAAGCTCATGGTGCCCGTCCTTTACGAGTATTGAGGGGAGTAGGATCTAATGCGGATGTTGTGGACTTGCCTGAGGAATATGGGATCGGCTCTATCTTCAGTGTATCGGATCTAGTCACCTATGGGGACCCAACGGTGATTCCTAGTGAGTCTTTGAGCTATCTCCTCTCTTTGAGAGTGACCCCACCCCTGAGTGTCTACTAGCCTCATAGAACATATACAGGATGAGCAGGTGATGATTACTAGGAGTGGATCGTACCCATGCTAGCTGGTACAGTGGAGAGTACGACCACAGAGATACATATCCGCAGGAGCGACACATGAGCAGCCGCACCCCCTACTTGACGGGGTCGAGTTCTTCCCACCCGGGGAGAATTGATGGGAATCAACACCAGGTACTAACATGTTTTTATTTTTATTTACATTTGTATCCTTTAGTTTGCATTTATATCCTTGGGTTAATTGGGTTTGCAATTGTATGGCATTATAAGCCAAAGTGTTAGTCATTAGGAATTAGTGGGTTTCTTTACAAAAGATCATGTAGGCCCAGCGGGACCCCCACCCTCTCTCTCATTGGGCCACTTGGCTGCTAGGGCCCACAGGGGCTGGTCCATGGTCCACCTTGGACTTGGACTAAGGAGAGGAAGGAAGAAATTCAAACTTCTCTCCCATTTTTTCAAAGCCCCCCCTTATCGCTCTAATGACACGATCTATATAGACGCGTCACGCATCCGAGTAATCTTCCATGCTCGGGACGTGACATCTCCTGTACTTTTTGTAAAAAAGAAGGATGATTTGTTGAGACTATGTATCGATTATCACCAGCTAAACCAGCTCACTGTGAAGAACAAGTATCCATTGCCAAGGATCGACGAGCTGTTTGACCAGATATCTGGAGCCCAATATTTCTCGAAGATCGATCTCAGATCGGGGTATCACTAGTTGTGGATAAATGACAAAGATATTTTTAAGATGGAGTTCCATAGCAAGTATGGACATTTTGAATTTGTTGTAATGCCATTTGGACTAACAAATGCTCCTGTAGCCTTCATGCAGCTGATGAACAATGTGTCCTGACCCTATTTAGATGAATGGGTTATGGTGTTTATCGATGATATTCTTATATACTCAAAGAGCGAGGAGGAGCATGAGGAGCACTTGAAGATGGCGTTGCAGATGCTAGAGGATCATCAGTTATATGCCAAGTTCAGTAAATGTCAGTTCTGGTTGCAAGAAGTATCTTTTCTAGGACATATTATTTCCAAAGATGGAATTTCGGTAGACCCTTCTAAGGTAGAGACAGTACGAAATTGGGAGAGGCCTATAAATGCAACTGAGATCAGGAGTTTCTTAGGCCTAGTAGGTTCCTATCAAAGGTTCATTAAGAACTTCTCCAAAACTAAAGTACCCTTGACCAGATTAACTTGTATGGAGAATCAATTCGAGTGGTCAAAGGATTGCGAGAAAAGTTTTCAGACTTTGAAGGAGTGCCTTACCACTACCCTGATATTGGCATTGCCATTAGGAGACGGAGGCTTTTGAAGTCTATACTGATGCTTCAGGAATCGGCTTAGGCTGTGTGTTGATGTAGTGAGGGAAAGTGATAGCTTATTCCTCCAGACAATTGAGGAAGCACGAAGAGAATTACCCTGTTCATGACTTGGAGTTAGCGGCTGTGGTATTCGCTCTAAAGATTTGGAGGCACTACCTATATGAAGAAACTTTCACAGTGTACTCTGATCATAAGAGTCTAAAATATTTATTTTCTCAGAAAGAGTTGAATATGAGGCAGAGAAGGTGGCTAGAGTAATTAAAGGATTTTGACTTCTCTATTGAATATCATCCCGAAAAGGGGAATGTTGTGGCAGATGCTTTGAGCAGGAAGTCGATGGCTAGATTGGCAAGTTTAATGCTTCAAGAATGAAAGTTGTTAGAGCAGTTTGCAAGCTTAGATCTTAATGTCACAAAGAAGGAGGATCAGGTTATGATTGCTCATGTCCAACTTCATTCAGATTTGATGGTGGAGATTAAGCAACTACAGAATAATGACCCATTGTTAGTAGAAATTAAAGAGCAGTTGGATAGTCAACCAGATTTTGTGTTGGCCGATGATGGTAGATTGTTGTTCCGGGGTAGAACTTGTGTCCTCGATTCTACGGAAGTGAAGAAAAAGATTCTCGAGGAAGCTCATAAGTCTAAGTATACAATTCACCCAAGAGCTACAAAGATGTATCGAGACTTGAAAAGAACCTTTTGGTGGCTGAACATGAAAAGAGAAGTGGCCATATCTGTAAGCAAATGTTTAGTATGTCAGCAAGTCAAGGCCGAACATTGTGCAAAAATCAAATCAATCTGACTTGGCTGATCAGATGTCCAAATAAGACACACACTCGAACACTTGACCAGTTGTTCTTATGTGAATTTCACTGAACCCTTAACATGCATACTCAGCAAGCACTCAGCTATTTTACGCAATTGTTAGTCAGAACCTCATTAAACACACGGTGAGCTATAGAGTTATTGAGGAAAAAACTATGCATCAGTAACGGACCTAAGCATACATCTACCGTGAGATAGAATTTCAATCAAACCATGAAGACAAGGAGATTTAGATGGTTCAGTCTACTCCCCGTAGACTTACTTCCATCTCTCACTCAAACCAGAGTGAGGCTTCGCGCTAATAGCTTGCCCTATTTATACAAGTTACAGTGGTGTCAGTCGTTCCTCCACCGGGAAAGTGGTGAGGATCATGGAGGGGCATTTCCTTGATCGTGGGGAGTTGCCCATTGTACTTTTGCCTGTTAGTGAAAGGGAGGCTCTGCGGCGGGGATTCCGATGGCGTGGGTGTGACTTAGTCCACGCCAAGGGAAGTCCCGAAATGATAGAGGCACCATTCATTCAATGGCGAGTTCCTCAGCATCTGGGACGTGTGTAATAATTCTGCTTGGTGGCCGGCGAAGCTTCCTTAGGCCTCAGCTGGGCCGTCCTAGATAGGCTGAGGGTGGAGTGTCCCATTGCAAATTTGGTCGATCCAGCCCGCAATGGGCCTGGTGATGTTGAGCTGTATTGGGCCTGCCGAACCTTACCCTCCTCATGTATAATGAAGACAAAAAGTCTATCCATTAGTGATGACAATATAATCACAAGTGTCTAAAATACTCAAAATGGAATCAAGAAGAAGAAAAGAAAAACTGAGGAAAATATGACTAAGTATAAATAGATGCTAGTTGAAAAACTATCAGATCATTTAGGTGTTAAAAGAAACTTAGGCACATAAAAACTCTCTTAGGCACAATATAATTTGACTAAAATCTCATCAGCACTAAAATCCTTTGGCTAACTAACATAGGCATTGTGAAATTGAGCTAAGTTAACGTAGTTACTGCTTTGCCTATCTTAAGCACTTAGAATGCCATAGTGATAGTCGCTATGTAGAATATAGGCGTTATATTTTAGCTAGGCACTGCAAGAAGAGCTAAAATAACATAGGTAGAACTCAACGTCAATAGGTGCTCCTTTTCACTTAGGCGAAATCCCTATCACCTATCTCATTCACTTTAGGCATATCTTCACCTATGTCCTTATTGCTTCATCTATCTTATTCCTTTCACCTATCTTGCTATCATAGACGCCATTATCTCACATAGGCGATATTAAATTCACTTAGGCGCTACCAACATCGCTTATCTCATGTTATCTCCTATCTTATATATTCAATTTCGCCTATCCATATAAGACAAAGTTCTTAGGCAGAGTAGTTTTCGCCTATCTTATTTTCATTGCCTATCTTATCTAAACTTAGTTGCATTATTCTTTCAACTATCTGTGTATTATTTCTTCATTTCTTAGATAGCTACTTTACTGAAAATGGACTTAAATGATAAAGTTCTTCTTAGGCGTATTATTTATTCAGCTATCTTACTACTTGCATTTCTTGTATTATTTTGATAGCTGCTGAACAAATTATCTAAGAAAATCCACAACCCCTTTTTTCGTCTGAGTCTTCATGGCAAACAAGCACTCATGGGCCTTCAAGAAGTTGTTTTGAACATACCTTCCCCTAATGAAAGCTCCCTGAGACCTACTAATCAGCCTATCCATAACATTGACCAGTCTCTCTGCCACCATTTTAGTAATGATCTTGTAAGTCCCATTCAACAAACTAATAAGCTTGGAAGTCCCGAAATTCTTGGGCTCTCTGCTTCTTAGGGATGAGCACTAGGAAGGTTTTATTGATCCCCCCAAGTGATCCATCCCCTCCTGTAACTCTCTCACAACAGTCACAAGCTCCGCTTTAATGGCCTCCCAGTACTTCTGAAAGAAGGCCAATGAGAAGCCATCCACCCCCGGTGCCCTATCCTCCGCAAGTGAGAACACAGCTTGGTAGATCTTCTGCTCTGAGAAACTCTGAGAGATGACATCCCTCTCCTCAGAAGGGAGGCGAGGCAATAGATCATCTGCTATCCTCAGCCTCCAATGGTCATGCTCTGAAACTAATGTGGAATAGAAATCTCTCGCCTGACCTCTGATAACCACCTTTGAAGAGAAGGTGAGGCCCCCACCTTAATGCAAGTAATAGTATATAGTCTCCTCCTCCCAGAAGCAATATGCTGAAAATAAGCGGTGTTCCTGTCACTTTATTTGATCCATCCATCTTTAGATTTCTGTCTCTAGTATATTTCCTCCCTAGAGAGGATCTCATCAAACTACTTCCTTAGAGAGTTTTTTTTTAAAGGCAAAAAGGCCTGAGGTCAATCTTAGGAGAGCGCACTCCTACTTCAGAGAAGAGACATGTACTCGCTCCACCAAGATTAACATAGGCTATAATTTTATTAAAAAGTTGTGAAAGAATACAAAGTATCTCATGGGCATACTCTTGATGAAACAAGAAGAGGGGGAGAACTCCAAAAGAAAAGCAAACAAAGAAAATTAGAGCACATGCATTCTAGAACCGGCAGCTGGGAAGGCCAGTGGCATCAAGCACAGCTGAACCACGAGCTCGATGAGGAAGGTCCGACCAGCTGTAAAAATCATAGCTGCTTTGTGTATGACAGACGTGGGAAGTGAGAGCATCAGCGACACCATTGCCCGCCTGGTAGATATGCTCCAGATGCTAGTTGGTGAGAGCTAGCAAGTTGAGAAGCTCATCCCACCATTTCCTTATCGACCATGGTGGGTGAGCCTGAGATCTAACCAGCGAAAGGAAGGCCTGGGAATCAGAGTACACAACAGAAATGGGAAGGCCACTCTTTACCGCTATACACAGTCCATCAAGCAGTGCACGAGCCTCCACAACTAGATTGGTACCACTGCCATAGAAGTAAGCAAAAGCCAATATAATGGACCCCTTGTGGATCCTCAAACATCCTCCGCCTCCGGCTACACCTGGGTTACCTTGAGCAGCGCCATCCACGTTAAGGGCAAACCCATCTGAGCGGCAAGACCATCACACAAATTTGGGCACCTGAGTTTTTAGTCTGAAAGGCAGTTGAAAGGAAAGTAAAACACTCTGTTCTGTTGCAGGGGGTGGCTTCTTGAAAATGACCTGCTGGAGCGCAAAGTGAACGCGCTTCAAGATACCTTGCTGTAAGATGCCAATGGCCGGCCCTTTGTTGTCATGTTTACCAATTTCACTTTAATGGCCAAGAGTTCCAAGGATCAAGCATGTAAGAACATTAAGGTATATTTACGAAATTTGGATTTCAAGGATAGAAATTCATGCAGGGATGACTGATGTATAAATCCAAGAGATAAGAAAATCTGAGAAAATGGTGTCCATCATGGTCGCCGCCAATTCAAAATTCGCGCCCACCACTGTGGTCGCTCATTCTGGGGAAAAAAATATAAGCACGAAGAATTGGCATCCGTGCACTCGGTCACCCATTCAAATTGGCGTCTATTTTCTTGGATGCTAATTTCAGAAAGTGACTAATTTCTCAAAGGAGGGCAGAAATAGCACTCTATGAGGGCTATATCGTCATGTTTCTTCAGAGGGACATGACTGTGACTCGGTGTATAGGGTTTTTATCGTACAACCTGCTTGGCTGCCTTAAGAGAATCCAAAGTTAGTGTAGACTTACGGATGTCTCTGTGATGAAATCACCAGTCTGAAGGAAGGAATATCCCGCGGAGGGCTCAAACATCACTAAGAATTGAGGGGTAAACGATATAAACTAAAACTAGGACTCCATCTACAGATGTGAGATAAGAGTGCCAAGAAACCCACGATTAAGGGTTAAAAACACAGGAAAACATGTAATCAGGAAATTGGCGTCTCACGATGAACAACAGCAACTCCAATAGCCTGTTAATAGCAGAGGAAGAATATAGAGGAGGAAACCTTGCTTGCCCCCACACGTACGTCAACAGCAGCCACACGGAAGGGTATAGAGGAAGAAGATAACAGCTGCAGCCATAGCAGCCACACACGCACAGGTCAAAGAGGGAAGGAGAGGACTTCACGTATGTAGGAAGAAGAAGAAGTAGCAGGAAGAAGTGAGTAGTAGCAGCACAGCCGCACGTCCACGACAAAATTGTCACGGTAGCAGAGCCTTCATACGAGCCCACAACATCAATAGCTTCCCTATGCTCTTAGAGGGCTTACTTATAGGGATGGGATCCTAAAAGAGAGTGGAATTCTAATGAATGTAAGGTCGATGTATCCCCTCCTGATGTTACTTCCTTCATACTAAAACAACCGCCGCCTTCCTTTTCGAGTGAGAAAAACCCTAATACTCAATGGCATGCAGACTTCGAATCACGTCTTCAGGTTCTCTTGAAGGCCCCATCGAACGTAAGGGGATTTATTTGGGCCACAGGCCGGTAATCACGTGCATCTGCAGGTTCCTTAAGTTGCCCAACCATTGTATGCTTTTGTTTATGTTAAGGCCCATGCATAATGTATATATATATACATCTTAGCCCATTTATTATATGCCCTTGTTTCTCTGTTAAAGCCCATTATCTTAGGTTCGGGCCAATGGAACTTAACATGGATTTTATGGGTTTAGGGTTAAGCCTTAGGCCCACTAATTATACACATAAGCTTTAACTCAATTATTTAATAGAACTTTATATATGTACATATATATATGATTTTTATTTCTTATAATTTTATTTACCTACCCTATTACATTTTAGCATTCTCTCGGGTATCAGAGTCAGGTTCGATCTTATGACTCTTTACTATTGAGGCCCACCAAGTTTTAGCTTTTAGTTGGACTTGTAACCTTTTGGAGGATTTAATTAGAATCTTCTAATTAATATGTTCATGCATTTTCATTAATTGAATAAATTAGGAAAGAAGATGAGAAATGTGGTTCAATAAAATGAGCGGTCTCTCATGGGCCATTCATATTCTCCAACAGTTTTTCCCCAACCATTTTCTTATGACCCCTCTCGGTAAGGCCACGGTTTCCATTGGACCGCTCCACCTAGAGGACGGCCTGTTTTTGACCATCCAGGGTACCAGTTCCCCACATTTTAACGGCTCATTCTCAGCCATTCAGTAACCCACGGTTCCAAACGATCATCTCATGACCCTCAGAATTTACATCTTGAACGATTCTCCGTAAACCATGTACCTAGAGGTGGTCTGATGGGGACCATTCTGTTCTCAACGTTTGGCCTTTTGAATGGACCACAATGGCCCATCCTATTCCAGAACGATTTACCCTAAGCCATTCTATGTCCCTCACTGATGTCTATTCAGATGCCCTAGAACGGCTACCCCTGGGCCGTGTAGGTAATGAGCGGCTCTATGTGAGCTGTATGGTTCCTCAGGGCTGTTCCTGTGGAATCGCTCGTAGACCGTCTTCCCCCGATGGCGTCGAGCCCTTCCCCGCCGGTGGAGGCACCCCCATAGACTCCCAATCGGCCCCTAAGGGGTCGAATGCCCCATTTTTATCCCCTAGACTAGCATGCATAAAATAAGAATGGAGATGGGGAGGGGGGGTTTAGGCCTACCTCGTCGGTCTTCGGGGGTTTGGTCGCCACCGTCACCGCCGTCGCCGCTGCCTCTGCCGCATCGGGTTCTTCTCCGGCAACAACAGGTGGTCCGGCATCCTCCTCGGCCGTGCCTTCCTGGACAGCAGCCGGTGCTTCCTCCTCGAGGATGGATGGTAGGTCTCCCACGACCGCGGACGGTGGCAGTGGAGCTTCTTTGCCGGCCATCCTCGGATGCTTCGCCTAGCGCTTCGTTCGCATAGGAAGAGGGGGAGATGAGTCGGGGAGAGATTGAGAGAGAGGGAGAGTTGGTGGGAGAGAGTTTGAGAGCGTGGGGGCATTTCTCCCTTCCTCCCACCGTCGGTTATGGGGGAGAGGGAGGGAGACGAAGGGTTTTAGCATTTTAAAAGCCCCAGTAATTGCACGGTCTATCGAACAACTGTTCCTCCAAAGGACGGTTCATATATAGCCGTTTAAATCCAACGGTACACTGCAACTAAGTGGCTATTTTCTAGCCGTTCAATTTATTTGACGATTTTAAATGGGCCATTCACATTCTTATTTATGTTCAAATTCTCTGCTTATGCACGGCTTGGACAAGGCCGTTCTATAGTATGAGCGACTTTTTATTGACCATTTTGATATTGGAATGATGCTTTTGAGCCCTTCTTTACTGCATTATATGGTTAACTGAGGAATTCGATTATTTCATGATGAATATTACAAATCTTGTTGACAATCTTCCTTGTAGCATCAGCCCCTCACTTGCCTTGTGGCCCACCGTCAGGTAAGTAAGGTAATGTATTCCGATCCCTATATCCCTTATTGCATTACTATATGGTACTAAACTATATTATCTCGAGAACCAGTTGGTTGCTCGCGTGTTCCAAGATCTGATGTTCCCCTTTAACAAAATAGGTGATGATCTAGGTGCTCGCGTTTAACCTCCGGATTGGCCGTTAGGTTGGGATTATCTTCATCAACAAATTCGATTAAACATATAATTATTTGATATCATAATCTCATTAAGCAATGACATTAATAAACCATACCAGACTAATATTTTTCAGACATCAATTTAATATGGATTGTACTTCAGATTGAGATTTTGGCGATCTAATTCGAGCCCGACGTCTAACCTCCCATGTCACCTTATTCTCGTCCTTTCCTGGCCCCTCTCTCTCTCTCTCTCTCTCTCTCTCTCTCTCTCTCTCTCTCTCTCTCTCTCTCTCTCTCTCCTGGGTCCCATGTAGCTAGCTAGGTTAAGTTAGATGCCCATCTCTCCACCTGCTCCGGGCAACAACTGGACACACTACGTACGTCCGTCGTGGTGTTGGACGAAATTAGGATGCGACACCTACTACGATCAAATGAGCAGAACGGAACGGAACGGAATGGAACGGAGCGGAACGGAACTCAACTGGGGTCGACGATTAAGAAATTAATGGAAGTGGAGGATGATGCATGATAGTGTCATATACTCATGACGTACTTATGGGAACAAATGGATATTATTTCGAGTTTAAGAACTAACCAACTCTCTTGGACTTGTTCCATCCCCTGCCGGGGATCGAGACATACGAATGGAGGCTACTTGGAATCTTCTTAATTCGATCTGCTGGCTCCCTCTCTCTCTCTCGTTTACGTGGGAGGAGCAGCATGCATGTAAACATCAGATGCACAATTAACCGCCCCATGCATGCACCACGAGCATGCATGTATCTCCCAAATGCTGGAAACGATCCTTGTGATACTGTCTTATAAACATGTATGTTCAGCATGTTTTAGGGCGCGATGCATGCGTTAATTAACTAATACCCGTGCATGGGTCCATGCACCTTCAAATTAATATTATCCCCGGTGAGATGCACCAATGCGCATGCATGCGTGAATATATATTTGTTTAACTTAACCGCGAGGTGTCCCCCTCACGGCTGGGCATCATCGATCGAGACGTACGCTAATGATGCATGGTTAAAGAAACCCCCCGCCATGGATGCATGATTCCATGCATGCGACGTCTAAACATGACGCGTTAGGTGAGGTGAGGCGATGACATGTGGGAAACAAAGGATGCCGTGCCGTGCCACAGCTAGGCGAGGGAACAGTGAGAGAGAATGGCGTGGGGATGACACATGCATGTATGCCTCCCTTTTTAAAGTGGAGTTGTTAGGAAATTAAGTAATGCGAATATATATATGAAGCATCAATATCCATGTGGCTCCGCGGGGGTGACCATCTTCCATTTGTCTTGTGCCCATGGCGTGGAGGACACAGTGCTTGATGCAAGCACCCTCGGGAAAAGAAAAGTTTAAGTTACTAATTAATTAATTGCAACCATGCATCTTATTTACGAAGAACGTTACATTTAAATATGATATCTTCTAATTTAACAAGACTAAATCTAAGTTTAATTGCTTTTTTACTATTTAACCCTCGTTTTGACGATCTAATTAATCTCAAGAACAAATTAACGATCAAGATGAGGATGACTCCCTTAATTAATTAATGATCTAATCGGGGTGGAGCTGCGAATATCGATCTCAGTAGTTTGTCGCAGGCCTCCACTATATCCTTGTGGATTCACCATATCCTGGTATGTCCACAAGAATATGTTGATATGAAGGCATGGTCTATTTATCTGCACAAGGACATCTCTGTTGCTGATGCTCTGAATCTCCACACTAATTTTCTTCATGGGTTGGTTCGCATGATTCCCCAGGAGGTCTTATATGCTTATATTGCTACTCTTTCTCCTCTTAATGGAATTACCTGTAGTAGGTATCTTTGGACACCTGACACCCATGGCAATTTCACCATTGCATCTACATACAAGGTTCTGGAGCAGGCTGCGGGTCCTTTGCCAGATGAAGGCAACAATGATGTATCCTTTCTGAATCTGTTATGGCATAAAACTATACCTTCCAAGTTCTCATTTCTTGTCTTTTGTATCATTCACAGCAGACTTCCTGTGGATGCATCGATTCAGGCTCTAAGAATCCATATTGCCTCAGCATGTAGTTGTTGCACTCAGCTGCAGGTGGAGATGGTCAAGCACATTTTTCTTGATAGCCCTATGGCTATGGCAGTCTGGAACCACTTTGAGAGGATCTTCGATATATTTCCCCCCCAGTCATCCATGGTTTCCTACCTTTCTGGCTGGTTCCGAAATGACTTCGGGAAAAGATGTGTTCATCTCCTTCGGAAGGCACTCCCGGTCTACATTTGCTGGGAGCTCTGGTTAATGTGCAACGGGGCTCGTTTTTATAATGCACATCCCTGGCTGCAGATGGCCATCCAGAGAGTGACTCGACAGCTTCATTATGTCCTCTGTAATGGAAGATAATCACCAGACATTCACTCTAATGTTGGGCTCCTTTCTTAGGTCAACCTTACCCCTACCGTTTCCCGGACCCAGCTTTAGGTTGTAGTATGGCAGCCCCCACCTGCGTATTGCCTGAAACTTAACACGGATGGAGCTTCGTAAGGTAATCCGGGCATTGCTGGCGGAGGCGCTGTCCTGAGAGACAACAGGGGCAGGTTAATTTTAGCTGGATCCTTCCCTTATTGTTTGACTAGCAGCCTGGATGTAGAGATTCTTGCTGTTCTTGATGGGTTTCGGATGTGTCATACTCTCGGTTTCTGGGTTCATTACATTGAGGTCGACTCCAAGGTGCTTTGGTTGATGCTAAACAATAGAAAAAGAATCCCATAGAAATACCTGGAGCTCTGTGAGGAATTATGGCGTCTCCTAGACCTCTTCAGCCCCTCAATTCAACATATTTTCCGCAAGGGGAATCAAGTGGCGGATTTCTTCTCTAACCACGCTCGCAACTCTAGCATCCATCAATTTTTCAGAGCGGAGAAGGAAGTGCCGAAGTTTGCCAAGGGCCTACTTAGGTTGGATCGCATCTAGCTAGGCAGCATCAGGAAGATAGGCTAGGCTTTCCTTTCTTTTCAGTGCTGTTTCTATTGTGTGTTCCAAAGTTTGTTCAGGGGTATGCCCCTATGACTATGTTCATTCATTTAATTTAATATATTCTTCAACCTTGGCGGTGCCCGGTGGAGCAAGTAAGCTCCACTCTTCTGGAGCGAGGTGCGCTCTCCTGGTTCCCTCCTAGGTTACTTATCAAAAAAATGAAAAGATTAAACTAAAGCATGTAGATACTTAAATAACTAAAGGGGAAAGGGAGCATGAGATGCTATCTTGGAGTGTGATCGTCAGAGGAGTTATCTCAAAAAAAATAAGAAAAGATGATCCCTTATCCGGCGCGCCATTTGAAGGTTAGAGGGTTAATACAGCACTCTATTTAGCGTGCCAGATTAACCCAAGGGGGGATCCATATATAAACCCTTCTTCCTTTGATTTTCTTTGAAGCAATTTCATTTGCAAAAAATCTTTCTCTGTCTCCTCCTTCCCATCCTCTCCACGGCTCCGAGTGAGTTTGGGAGTGCGACTGAGTTCTTCGAGCAGGTGAGGGAGAATGTTGTTTATTCGAGATTTAAATCCCCTTTTTTGGACCCCGGGAGGCTTCTAGTAGGGCTTGCCATCGGAGCTATTCCCCCGGGTGTTCCGTTTTGGCCTCGGCATAATACCCATGGCTTGTTTTAGGGATCGTTCCCTTGGTGGACGTGTTCCTGCTTCTTTCTGGCAATCTCCCGAGCTGGGGGGCCTCTGTCAAAATTTTGTCAGAAGTTCTGTCTGGATTAATTGTTTTCTGACCTTTGTTTATTTTTCTTGATATGCCTTTTTACAGATAAAAATGGCATCTGGCTCTTCCTCTTCTGCATCCCGTGCCATGGTGACATGGGAAAATGTTCATTCCTTGGACCAGGGGCATGAGTAGATTGCTGTGGCTGTGGAATCCTCAGATTCGGAGACCGACATAGTGGACACTAGCCATCTCCTCATCATTGGGGGTGATTCCTTTAAGTACGACCGTGGAGATTTCGTCAGGAGGGATCATCCTAAAGACAAGCACCTAATGGCCTTCCTCAGGCGGTTCAACATTCAAGGGAAGAGAGACTTGTTCCTCATCCGCCAGGCTGAGCAGGCGTTACTTGTTGAAAGGGATAGTTTGAACGACTTTGTTGTGCGGGGTAGAACCATATACCTCCCCGGAGAAATCAGGAAGTGGAGCAACGTGCTTGGACTGCAAGGCCTAGCTCCAGAGGTCGGGCTGTTGACCAGAGCCCCTGAATTCATACCCACTCGATGAAACGAGGCAGGAGGCCGTGTTGACTGGGAAAAGCCAATCTCTGGCTTGTTTCTTGCCCCGTTGAAATGGGGATAGAGAGAAAAATCCTTCTTGCTGGACTGCCTAGCGGTCCGTTTCAAACATCGGATTTCTATAGGCTGGTTTGCCGAGTTGAGGGCCACCGATGCCCATGCATTCACACCTAGAGTTGTGGAGTTTATAGACTTTGTGCTACAACATTATGCTCCTATCCTGGTCAAAGCTGGCGCGTATCCTAGCGTGTACGCTTCAAGGTATCGCTACACTATTTCCAGGGGTCTGTGCTGCGGTATGATTGAAGCATTATGCCCCGAGTACAATACTTTCTATACTTCGGAGGGAGAAACTTCGTTGGATCTTTGGTGTCTTTCGCAGCTCAGTGGCTTCCCAATCGACGGAGAGCCGTACGAAGAAGTTTGATCGCCTGACTGGCTGAAAGATGATTGGGGCATCCCTTGCCCCTCTATATTTTTTCGAGGCTCGGATTGTTCGTCGGCATGTGCCATTGTCTTTGTCATGTATTTCTGAGTCTAGTCATGTAATTTTAATTTTATGTAATCTTTCTTTATTTGAGTCAGTTAATAGGGTAATGATGGGGACATCGCCTCCCTTGCCCACACCCATGGCGCGTCTCCTCACCTCGGACGCATCTAGCACGGTCTAGTTAAACAAGATAATTAAATTCTCTCAATCTCTCCGATCTCACACGATCACATAAACAAATGTATTAATCGAACCACACAATCCCACAAAGTAAATCACAAGATAATAGAATTTTTAAGGTGGTTCGGGACCACGATGGGCTCCCTACATCCACCACTCACCGAACCGGTGAGGCTTCACTTGGGGATAAATTTCCAAACAGAGATAACGCTCCAAATACACGTAGGATGATGCCTGCACATACACACGGGGACGCACCCCAACACACACACATGGAGACGACGTCTCCAACACGATCTGACGACCGGATCACAACACACACACACACACGCTGTAACAACCACAGCACAATGAACCACACAACCGCACGCAGGCGATCAAACATGACCGTATACACAAACGGTCACACACATGAATATCTCTAGTGTTCAAAAAATAAACACAAATATCCCGATATGCTCAAATCAAAATACAACCCATGGAAAACATCACAAATAGATAGAAATGAGATATAGAAGTTAGTCCCCCTTGTTTTCAAGATGAAAAAATAGAGTTGTTCGAAGCTCTTGGATCGGATGACGATGATTCTTGCGTCCTTTTGATCCTCTCATCGATCCGCTCTTTTTCTTCTTCTTCCACAAACCCCGGAGATGCCTTGATGGAGATCAAAACCCTTGCCCAAGCTCTCCTTTTCTCCTCCTTAGCGAGAGGTCGGAGCTGACGCCGGGACTGGAGTGCTAGTGGCGATCTCCTCTGAGCCAACAAGATCGAAGATGCTGGGTCCCCCCTGAATCTCAACCGATGAGATAGGGGCTGGTTGTTCTCCTCAAAAGAGGATGATTCGCTCTGGGTCGAAGGTAGGCAGGAGGAGAGCTGACTCAGGGAGCCTTCCGCGACACCTTCCGTATCCACGACCATGACCCCGACTACAGCCTACGTGTTCTAAAATCAGTTGTAGCCCCAATGGGGCAGTGGTCCTTTGTCCGGTTCAAGAAGCTACTAGCTCACCTCGCCGGGAGGTGTTGATGTTGTCTGGGGATGGGATGGCCACCATGTTGTAGGTGCAGCCGCGAAGCATTTGTTCCAGCTGCTCCATCCTGATCTCTTTATCCCTATAGAACAAGGAGAGCTCTTCTGGGATGAGAAGCGTTTCGCCACTCTTAACTTTCTGGATCATCTCCTGGACCCAGTTTCTATGGCGGGCTTGCTTCTACATCTCTTTCCACGGGATATAGCTATCGAGTGGGATAGGGACGGTAGGACAAGGAGGGAGGTATTCCTCCAGGTTGTCGATGAACTACTGTAGCCTCTAGAGAGGCGTTAGCTCTGCTGGGGATTGCAAGGCAGTCACTTGTTCTGCTTGCTTGTTGAGTCATTTCTTGAGATTCTTCCTTCTATTCCTCTCCTATTTCTTGGCGATGGCCGCCTCTAAGGGAGTAGGAGGAGGAGGTACTGGAGCTGGCACTGACAGATCCCTATGGGCATATTGCCAAGCTGATGCCTTTGCAAAGAGAGGTCAGTGGCTTCTCTTTGCCCGGATCTTAATCCAAGCACCTTCTGATTGTTGTATTTGGAAGGTAGCATTGATCGCCTGCTCGATGACCTCGGGTGGTAGCTCCTGGTAGGCTGGAATGCTGGGACTGGCATCCCTCCTTGATTCAGCAGGAGGAAGGTCTTTCTCCTACATGTTGGAAGAAATAAGAAGTAAGGAAGAGAAGAAAAGGAAAGAAGAAAGAAGAAAAAGCCCTTACCGTAGCTTGAATAGAGTGGATGATTAAAGGGTCTTAAGGGTTGAAAGAGGGGTATTTGGGAAGACACCTTTCACAGCCCAAGGATCAAGTTTATTTTGACCAGGCTGAAAATAAAGCAAAGGCATCCAAAAACCTGGGAGGAATAAGAAACAAGGGGCAGCCCGGACACAATAAGGAGAAGCCTTCCCTGTACCCAAGAACTCTGGATGACATCCAATCGATGACATACATTGCAGTAACAATGGCCTTCCCAAAAAAATTATGGGGAGGTCACGCTGAAAAGGGAATACACAGGCGGTCTCCAACCAGTGGTGGTTTTTCCTCTCAATAACCCCATTTTGTTGTGGGGTGTAGGCAAAAGAGGACTCATGAATGATTCCTTCATTTTCTGAAAACACATTCAAATGTTTTGCCAAAAAAAACTCTCGCACTGTCAGAGCAGAAAATCTTATGTTTTTTATCATACCGATTTTCCACCATTTTACAGAACACTTCCATCACCCGTGGAATCTCATCTTTCACCAAATAAATCTAGGTGCAGCGTGTAAAGTCAGCAATGAAACTGACGAAATAACAGCACCTATCCAAAGACAAGACCAATGAAGGACCCCAAACATCAGGATGGACAAGCTCAAAAAGAAATGAATTTTTATTTATTGAAACAGGGAATTGTGCACAACATTGTTTAACCGACTGGCAAACATGACATGTGAGTGACTCCTCACTTATTTGACTGAAAAGGGTAGAGCACAAGACTCTCAAGACAGATGACCAAGGTGGGAGTGCCACAGTAGAATCTCCTTGATCTGTTGACTGGAGCCCTCACCGACTTGTGTGTGCAGAGCAGCTCCTCCTCCAGCAGGTGCAAAGAAGTAGAGACCATCTGCCTCACGACTAAACCCAATCACCTGCCTTATCTTCAGATCCTGGAAAACAAACTGGCCAGGAAAAGGAAAGGTCATGTAGCAATGCAAATGACGGGTAAGACTATTGATAGATAAAAGGTTCATAGAAAGAGATGAAATGTGTAAAGCCGAGGACAAGACAAGATGATTATTCAGGTCAATGTCAATGCATCCGACAACAGTGGCCCATGTGCCATTTGCAATTGTCACTTTGTCCTGACCAGAGGTAAGAGTATAGGAAGAGAAAAAAGGCATACCAGTCATATGGCTGGCGGCACCTGAGCCTATCACCCAAGGAAGGAGACCCTGGGGAAGGGAGGCACTCAGAGCGGCATTGGCAATACCTGACATGGGGGAAGAAGAGGTAACAGGAGTGTTGGTGCTGAGCTGCAAAAGAAGTTTTTGAAGTTGGACGACATCCTGAGAAGACATGCCAAGGAGGGCCAAACCAAGAGAATTAGTAGAACCACTCTCACTAGAGAAAGCCCACTGCGATCAGCAGTGTTAGTGGCGACAAGGTTGCCCTTGGCTCGCTCCCTTTTCGGCCCATTCTGAAGTTTACAGGCTTCTTATCAAGGTGGAGATCCCAACAATTCTCCACACCATGATTTTCCCGGCCACAATGATTGCAAAACCGGCCTCGACAAACTCCACTAACCCTTCAGGGGCCTCATCAGCCTCTTGGGTGGCGTCCCCAGTTCTTGGTAGCGGTAATCCGATATTATCGGGTTATCGGTACCCTGAGCTCTGGGTCGTTACAATAGCCGTGTCAACTCCCTCGAAGAAGTTCTCAATTGTGTCTTAGGGCGGCTAGATGATATAACCGACCAACTAGGCCTACTTAGGAAAAATGGGCCCGCGCCAAGGGCAAATGATGGAAGGGCACCTCCCCCTCTATAGGAACCAGACATGGGAGATTTAAATCCCAACCATCCATCCCAATATGGAATGAATCCTCATCCTCGAAGAAATGATAGGTACCCCTGGGACAACCCAGATGACCACCTCTTGAGGCTCGTGAAAGTTGAAGCCCCCACCTTTGATGGATCCCACAACCCAAGTGCCTACCTTGAATGGGAAACTTCTATGGACCAATACTTTGATTGCTATCCCATGTCTGAGGAGAGGAGAATCCGACTAGCCAAAATACAACTCACTAAGCTAGCCAAGACCTATTGGTTGAATGTTGAGGGATTGAGGGTAGGAAGAAGACAAGCTCCCATCACCACATGGGATGAAATGAAGGAGCAACTTAGGATCAAGTATGTCCCCGGCCCCCTCCTACCATCAAACCCTCCTAGATGAGTGGAAAAGTCTAACCCAAGAGGGTAAGACAGCGACAGAGTACATCGAGAAGTTTGACTATTACATTCTCAAATGCGGAGTCCAAGAGGACTACGCCGTCACTCTATCCTAGTTTAGAAATGGGCTCCAATTCCACATAAAAAAGGAGATCTTCAGGCATGATGTGACCACTTTAGAGCATGCCGATCAAATAGCTTGGGATGTCAAGAAATTCTCTCGTTACTTTTGAATTACTCCCCCTCGGGTGATGGACCCCAAGTCCATGACTCCCCGGACCAACACACCACCCCCACAACGGGGCCTCCTTCCCAATCCCAATGGGACTCCCCCCATTCGAGCTACTCCTCCTAGTGGGACGCCCTGAACCCAATCTCTGAGTGGCCCTCCCAACATCACCCCCACTCGACCCAACCCGAGAATAAATCCCCCTCCCACTAGAGTTACTCCTAACTGCAATGGTGGGCAACAATGCTTTAGATGCCTTGGATATGTGCATTTCGCCAACCAATGCCTCACCAAAGGATTGTCTAGCTTGCTCATAGAGGAGACTAACACCCCACCCCAAGTTGAGGTTGAGGAAGAGGTAGAAGTGGATGAGGCTTCTCCCAATTGGGAGGAGGAATATGAGGCCCAATATCTTGAGCACAACCAAGAGCAGTCCCCCCACCTTCCGACCCACACCTTGGTGTGGTTAGGTGTACCCTCACCCAAGCCCAAGAACAAGACTGGCAGAGAACTACTATTTTCCACACCTTCATCTGGATTGGAGACCATGCCCAGAAAGTCATCTTAGACAATGGGAGTAGTGTGACTGTGGTGTTCCCCGACACCGTCAAGCTTCTAGGCCTAACCGCCTCCTCCCACCCTAACCCGTACTAGGTAGCTTGGATTGATGCTACATCCGTACCTGTTAGTACTCGTTATCTTGTTCCATCACATTCCAATCCTACCATGGCCATGTTTGGTGTGACATTCTACCCATGGAAGTAAGGAGCATACTTCTAGGATGACCATGGATATATGATGTAGATGCTACCTTCCTTGGGAGAGCAAACACTTGCATCTTCACCCATGAAGGGAAGAGAATCTAACTCAACTCTTCGCCTCCCCGTCCCCTCCCTAAGAGGGTACCGCCCTCCCTAGAGCGGCCCACCGCCCCTACCTCCACCCCAATCACACCCACTCCTTCCCCAAACCCCACCCCCTCGAGTCCTAGCCCAAGCCCAAACCTTGTAACTACAAGGAGCATACACCTCATCACCAATCAAGAGATCAAAGAGGAAATCAACCAAGGAGCCCAAGTATGTGCCATTGTCATTTGTCTCAAGGAATCCACCCCAACCGACCCACACTCGGTAGAAATCCAATAACTCCTTGAGGAATTCCATGATGTGTTTTCCACTGAGCTTCTGGATAGGCTGCCACCCATGCACGATGTGCAGCATGTCATCAACTTTGTCCCTGGAGCCACTCTACCAAACCTTCCTCACTATCGCCTCAACCCCACTGAGCATGCTGAACTTAGGAAGTAAATTGAGGAGCTCATCAAGAAAGATTTTCTCGCATTAGCAATAGCCCATGTGTTGTCCCGGCCCTCCTCACACCAAAAAAGATGGGACTTGGCACATGTGTGTGGATAGTCGGGCAATCAATAAAATCACAATTGAATATAGGATTCTCATCCCCCAGCTAGATGATATACTAGACATGCTTACTGAAGTCACAATCTTCTCCAAGATTGATCTCAAAAGTGGCTACCATCAAGTCTGGATTAGACCCGGGGATGAGTAGAAGGCCACTTTTAAGACCAAGGATGGTCTCTACGAGTGGTTAGTTATGCCCTTCGGGCTATCCAACGCACCCAGCACTTTCATGCTCCTCATGACCGAGGTGCTCCACCCCTTCATTGGCATCTTCCTTGTCATCTACTTTGACGATATCCTCATATATAGCCAATCCAAGGAGGCCCATCTTGATCACCTGAAACAGGTCTGCACCACTCTAAGGAAAGAGAGTCTTTTCGCCAATCCTGGGAAGTGTCACTTCATGACCAACCAACTAGCCTTCCTACGATTTATTGTCTCAGCCCAAGGAGTATCCATGGACCCTGAGAAGGTCCAAGCCATTCTTGAGTGGCCCGAGCCTAAGACCCTTCATGATGCCTGAAGCTTTCATGGGCTAGCCACCTTTTATAGAAGGTTCATCCGTGGGTTTAGCACCGAGACCGCCCCTATCACGAATTGCCTCAAGAAGGAGACCTTTGTATGGTCTAGAGTGTCCTCCAAAGCATTCCAAAAACTCAAGGAAAAGATGACCCAAGCCCCGGTCCTTTATCTACTCAACTTCTCTAAAATCTTCGAGGTCACTTGTGATGCTTTCAGGGTAGGGATGGGAGGCATTCTTAGCCAAGAGGGTCATCCCGTAGCCTATTTAAGTGAGAAACTTTGTGAGGCTAGAACTAGGTACTCCACCTACGATAAGGTACTTTACGCTGTGGTCCAATCCCTTCGACATTAGAGACACTATCTCTTCCCCAGGAGTTCGTGATCTTTTCGGACCATGAGGCATTGAAGTACCTTAACACCCAACAAAAGCTCAATGCCCGTCATGCCCGCTGGGTTGAATACATTCAGGCCTACACCTTTGTCTTAAAATACAAAGCGGAGAGTGAAAACCGTGCTGCTGATGCACTACGTAGATGAGTAGCCTTACTCTCCACTGTCCAAGTGGAGGTCATGGGGTTTAAGCAAATCAAAGAGGAGTATCCTAGTTGCCCTGACTTTAGGAGGCACTACACCACCCTCTCCACCTAGCCCAACAAGGAACATGAAGGATTTTTACTCCAGGATGGGTATCTCTTCAAAGGGACTCGGCTGTGCATACCCCAGACTTCCCTTCGGGACTTCTTGGTTTGCGAATTACATAGAGGTGACCTTACTAGCCACTTTGGGGTCCAAAAGAACATTGAGTTAGTCGAGAGGCAATTCTATTGGCCAAGTCTTAATAGAGATGTCACCAAAATTGTGGGTCAATGTCATACTTGCATCTTGGCCAAACAGGTGAAGTAAAACACTGGTCTCTACACACCCCTCCCCATCCCAGACTGACCTTGGCAAGACTTGAGCATGGACTTTGTCCTTGGCCTCCATAGGACCCTTTACAAACATGATTCTATTCTTGTGGTGGTTGATAGGTTCTCCAAAATGACTCACTTTATCCCATGTTCCAAGACCACCGATGATGGGGACATCCCCGACCCTTCTATATTTTTTCGAGGATCATGTGCTTACCAGCAATGCTACACCTTGTTCGTCACTTTTTTCTGAGTCATGGCATGTAATTTTTACATTTTATTTGAGTCATAAATGTGTAATTTTCCTTTTATTTGAGACAAGTACCTAGGTTAGAGAGTCATTTACGGAGTTCGAGGGAGATAATTTCTACATGCTTTCCATGTTCTTTGGGATGTGCTTCATGTTCTCTATTTTGGGTTTGGTATGATTTGATCATTTGTGTTTATCTTCCGAACATTAAAGATATTCGTGTGTGTGACCGTTTGTATATGATCGTGTGGTTTAGTGTGCCGCGGTTGTTGCGATTTGTGTGTGTGTGTGTGCGTGTGTGTTTGATCCGTGGTCGGATCATTCGGGAGACTCCGTCTCTGTGTGTGTGTGTGTTGGGGCATGTCCCTGTGTGTATTTAGAGCATCGTCTCTGTTTGGGGATTTATCCCCAAGTGAAGCCTCATTGGGTTTGGTGAGGGGTGGACGTAGGGAGCCCGTTGTGGTCCCGAACCACCTTAAAAATCCTGTGTCTTGTGGTTTGCTCTATAGGATTGTATGGTTTGCTTGATATATCTGTTTGCGTGATCGTGTGTGAACGGTGAGTTTGAGAGAATTTAGTTAACTTGTTTAGCTTAAATTCCTTAACTTTATCAATCTCGTAAATTCCATTGTGAGGTCGTTTGTGTTTTTAATTGGACATATTTTTAGTAGAAGGTTCTATTCACCCTCCCTCTAGAACCGTGTTCCTGCACTACGGGACCCAACAACGTGGCGCGGGGATGAGAGGCCAAATGGGCAAGGGCCATGGGGGCACGCTGTATTTGATGGCGTCGCATTTGGTGGACACCAAGGGGGTGCGCCGTATTTGATGGCACCGGGGAAGATGGTGAAGAGGGGGTTTTGGGTTTGGGTTTAAACTGGCGTAGGGGAATAGTGACCGCGCCAGATTAGGCCACGCCGGATTAACTTCTAAGAGTTTTATTTCATTCTGTTTCTTCTTTCTTTCACCCGTGGGTTCCTTTGTTGGGTTATTTGTTCATCCAATTGGTGGATTAAGCTCGTGAAGAGAAAGTTTGAGTGTTTTAATCATTTGTTAAGGTGGGTGAGCATAAAGCTTTAAGTGTTTTGTTCAGATGAGTTTGTTACGCAGAGGCTTTCTTGTTCATTGTTCTTGAGTGTTCTTGGCCCTGGTAAAAATTCGGCAGCACCTCCCCCGGACCAGGATCTACCAGAGAGAAGCGAAAGTCACCACACGGATTACTCTCGGGTAAACTCTCAAATTGCAGAGCGGCCTCACGGTGGTCCGTTAGCCCAAGTGTGAGCGTGGAATGCTCGAGAGCCAGCCTACAAGAGCGACCATGACTCACGGGTGATGATTCTTCGAAGTGGGACAAGTGTTTGCCACAAGGGCCATAGATGTTCATCTGTCGGTTGGGCTTCTTTGAGGGTCACGCCATGGAGAGGCGGCCCTCAGAGGTCCCGGATGATTGAGGGTGAAGAAGGGGAGCAGAGGACTAAAACAAGAGTCATTGCATTAGCAAAAGGGCTTTTCTCTTATTCATTTTCACAAACGGGGGAAGAAGTTTTTAACACAGGGAGTTCATCCGATTGATGGAAGAGGATTGCATTGCAAGGGGGGGAGGAAGAAGACACTGACGGGAAGGTAGAAGAAAGAACACCGAACCCCCACCCCCACTCACCACTCAGACTCACTGCCCTCTCGTTTTCTTCACCTCTTTGGTGCAGTGTATCTTGATGCACTCTTTAGGCGGGCTCTCCTTAATCTAAAAAAATCATCATCATGATTTTCCTTCGTAGCATGCATTGCATCCATTTTTTCCCTTTATGTCAATTTCACCTATTTAATAAAGCTTACCCCTTTGACCAAAAATCAAGAATTGGTCATTTCCTAACTTGCTGCGAGTAAGGGGTTAAGCCTAAAGCAGATTTAATCTTTTTTTTTCTTGTTTAAGTGTGTGCAGGGGTAGGTATGAAGGCAGTTCCAGCATTTTTTTTTTCAGATACATGGTTCCATGGAGTCCATTTCAATTACTTAAACAGGTCAAAAGTATGACCGTTTTCATTCCTGCACGACTTTAGTGAGACCGCTTTTCATTCCCAGGACCATCACTCATAAGCCCAATGGCTCTCATCTGTGCCCAGAGTAACACAGTCTGCGTCAAACTGTTTACATCATTTGGGCGGTTCATTTCTAACCACTCCATATTATTCACGGCCCATCGATGGACCATTTTATTCTCCGAAGGCCCTTATCCTGAATTCCTTCCTGTTGGTCTGGTACACGGTTTACATGTGGCCGTTTATCATTCCTGGGCGATTAGACTCTAACTGTTTATATCATTCAGCAGTCTGATGTTGGGTCGCGTTCATCCCGAGATCCTCCTCAATCCACACAAAATCATGCAAAGAGAAAAGGCCAAGTCTAAATTTCATTCAATCAAACCATTCCAGTTCATTCATTCACTCAATTCAAACATTTCAAACATTAGGTCTCTATACATCATTAAAATCAAGAAAGGAAATCACTCAATCCTCAGTCGGGCATCCCCGCGGGGTCTAATCTCTCGCAGCTCTCTCACATAGGCCTGATGCTCCTCTAGAACCTCTGCCACCTCTGCTGGTTACCCTGTTGACCTCCCACATGATTAGGACATTCCTGACCGCCTACTTATCCTCCTCTATCCCAAGTCTCCTCACCTGTAGTGCAGGAAGACGGAGTAGCACTGGAACTGTAGTCTGGGGGAGTCCAACCTGTAGGAAGCACCTCTGAGGGCTGTACATCGCCAGAGTGATATCACCCACAAGCCTCAAGTCCAGCCCAAGCCTCCTAGGAAGCCTTAGGGTGGTGCCATGGAGGAAGGAAGGGCGCATCATGAACTGGTCCAGGGGAAAAGTGTTGATGTAGAGACGTCATTCATCCCTGGTCTTCTTGTCTGCGGTCGTACACTCCACCTGCTGAGAAAACCTGAAAGCGCCACCAATAAAGAAAAGTGGATGGCTCCCAAAGATCCGACTGACAGAAGTGATATCCTCCTTAGGTGTGAATTTTAGCCTTACTCCCATCCAACACTCTAGGACAATCATAGAGCCAAAGAGTGGACCCCCTAAAGTAGCTGAGCTAAGACCCTTATATTGGTAAGAAAGGATGGCCTGGGAGGTGGAAAGACCCTGCCACAGTCCACTAATGGTGCTAATAATGGGGATATCCAGGACGTGGTCGACAGAGGGGAAAAGTATGGCCCCGCACAAGCAAATAGAAGCGGCCTTGGCTATGGCTTCATCCCACCCACACTTGTTCTTGCAATGGGCTATAACCCACTGACTAAGAGGTAGCAAATGGATGTGGTGTTGGCCAACTATGGTGCGGATGTCCTTCATACTAGGTATGAACTCTCCTAAGATGAGGCGAACCACTCATCCCCTTTCTGAGGGTGTGAGCGCTCTCCTATGCACCCACCTTGGGCTGTTAAAAAAAAATACATGGTAAATGTCCAAGGAATAATAAAATGACTGCATCATCTGTGGCTATAGGAAGACCCTGCAACTGCAGCTTCTAAGAACAAGCGTCAAAAGAATGACATTTGGTGTAAGCACCGGAGGCACGAGCCAAAGTTGTTCGAAGCGTCTCCTAAAGGAATCAATGATGGAAAAGATAGCTATTGATCTGATGCTTAGCTATCACCGAATATCCCCAGGGGGACCATGTAATCAACAGTCACACCGACGCTAAAGAGCCTTCATTGGCCACTAGCCCCCCATTTCAAATACGGATCCATGCCCATTGAGGGGAATGAAAAGAACAATCCTTACTGAGTCAGCTGCACCCTTGACTCCTCATCAAGCCAGCAAATAAACTCCTTTCGGCCTCTAATGACCTATCTCAGCACCCCTTGGTCCCACCGAAATTCATTGTGCCTTGCCATCTTCCCATCTTATGGGGTTACTTCCCATCTGTCCCACTAGGACTAACCCTCCACCATTGATCTGGGACCTATGTTTCTAGCCAATAAACTCTCATGGCCTTCGGGCATTTAGCCGCAACGACGCCATATTAAATTTGTCTCGCGGGACTCTTCCACCACTACTGGTTCAAACTCCTTTGCCCAATGTCGGCCCAATAAAATCTCCCCTTTCTTGGCATAAGGCACTCCGCCCTTACTGAGCTCAACACTTCCACCATAAGTCCCGTCGGGTTGTGTCCATAAAACCTTTTCATTGGTCAAAGGCGCTCCGCCCTAGCAAAAGTTAAAAATTACCTTATGTCCTATCGGGTTGGGTCCACAAAGTCTTTTCATTGGCCTGAGGTGCTCCACCCTCGTTGAGCTCGAAAATAACCTTTTTCCCACTGGGTAGGATTCATAAAACCCTTTTCCCTGGCCTGAGGCACTCCGCCCTCGTCGAGCCCCAAAACTATCCTTTGCCCCACTAGGCTGGGATTATAAAGTCTTTTCTTGGTTTGAGGTACTCCACCCTCGTCGAGCTCGAAAACTGCTCCTAGCCTCAGGGAACTGGGCCTATCAACACCCTTCTTTCCAGCTTGAGGCACCCCATTTTCGGCTAGGACTTCGGGATGTTATCCCCTAGCCCTACTGGCAAAATAAATAGTCAACTTCGTCAATGGTCCCACCGGATAAATATCCTGCACCGTAGACGAGTCTGCACTAGGGAGACCCAAAAAAAACAAACAAACAAAAAAGAAACAAGAAAAAATAAAATGATGAAGAAATGAAAAATTATAGTTTAAAATAACCTTAATAATTTAATAAACACAACAAATCCAATAAAACCAATAAATTCAATAAGCTCAATAAACCCAATAAACAGAACAAAATCAATCACCAAAATAAATCAATCGATCCAAAAAACTAAATAAATTCTGATAAGTTTAATCAACCCAATAAATCAAAAAAATCAACAAACTCAATAAAATCATCCAATAAATCTAATAAACTCAATAAATCAATAAACTCAACAAACCTAATAAACCCAATAAAACCAAACAAACCAATAAACTCAATGGAATCGACAAAATCCAACAGACCTAATAAACGTGATTATGAGATCAATCACACTCATGGTATGAGATGATATCATGTGCACTGCTCTTCTGGATTATTTGATGTCCCGTCTCAAAGATCCTATGACTAGAAACATTTAGAACACATGCACTTGGAAGGTTAGTCTCATTATCACAATCTCATTATGATCCAACTTTCATAGTATACATTCAAGGACTTCACCACTGAGGAGGGTAAATTTTGTCAGGTCCAGTGCGGCCCATTTGCGCCAGGCCCACGGCGGCTCGGCCCAGTCATGCCTAAAGAAGGCTGCCCGACTGTCTGCAACCTAAGTCGGGCGGCCCGGTTGAGGCCCATGAAGGATTCGCCAACCCACGGGCAAGATTGATGCGAGCATGTCTGACGTCAGAGAACTCGCCAACGGCCGAACATGGCCTCCGCCATTGTAGACCGTTCCTCGGCGGGGACAAGATCATGCCCACAACGTCAAGATTCTCGCCACGAGGCCTCTCTTTCCAAATAAGCAGGTGCACAATGGGCAACTATCCTCACGATCAAGGGCACAACTTACGCCCTTTCCCCATTGAGGAACGTGTCCTCACCGCCAAGACGACCTATATAAATAGGCCCCCGATCAAACGCACAGAGGACACATTCACACAGACACAGAAGGACAAAAACAGAGATACGCAGAGAGAGACGGCCTACAGCCACGCTTCGAGCACTCTCTAGGCTCTCCGAGCACACTCCGTGCACTCTCCAGGCTCTGCGACCACTCCAAGAGTTTCCGTTCCTACACACAGGCTTGCCCACTCTGTTTTTAAGCTCTCTCTCCCCTCTCTTCTCCTTATAGTCTTCTTGAAAGTGTGTTCCTAAGTTAAACATCAGAGGGTTATTCCCTAGGAAAACATCCAGAGCTCTTTCTAACACTGTCTCACTAGTGTGTGCAGGCTTTCACGGGTGACTGGTCAATTTTCTCCAACAAACAAATCTTAAAAGTATGGTACGTGATCTAAGAATTATTTTCCTATCTCTAAAATCACATTAAGTGAAAATACGTAATATAATAAATGAGACGTATTGAAGAAAATGACATAAATATATATTACGAATGAGAATGTATAAAAAATGATGACATCACTTCACATGATTTACTTGCAGGGCATACACTTCTTTCAACTTATAACTTATAGGCATCACATTACACATGCCAATATATTGCAATAATTATGTGGCATATAAAAAATGACTGCATATGTTGTGCAACTACAAAGGGCAGCTGATGTAAGGAGAAGAAACTCTTGTTTTCTTAATCCAACATTCGACATGGTTGGTCTTTACTAAACCATGAATACTTAACATCTAAGCTCAAGGCTTAATAGGTCATTATCATGTGGATTGTCCTTTTACAACTTAAGTGTTGACAAATTGGAATGTACGCCTAAGAATTGAGAACCGTATACTAGCTAATTAATTTTTCACCTCCCTTATTCCTAAATTCTAAACGCGATCTCTCAACCACGTGAGAGAACCTAGAACCATTAGCCATTTTTATTTATATTGTTTATAATAATAATGAAAGAAAATCATTAATCACCATTCCATGTTTTGCTGTTTTGTTCCTAATACTCCATGTAAAAAATAGACACAAAAATATTTATTTAGAAATTGAATAGATGTGTCCTTTCATGTTTTCACGTGGCAGGGTACCCGATTTTACCCATAGCGCCCTTTCTTGTTTTCACCGCACCTGGGTAATAGCCGTTTTTACCCTCATCCTAATGTAGGAACAAGGCCGACGGGACACCTCTGTTTTAATCCCCATCTCTCTTCTTTTTTTTTCTTTTTTTTAATATATGATGAAGGAATGTTGGCAAGTCAAGTCGTTGCGTCCAACCCCTGGTGACAGTAGATAGCTATTGCCTGAGGCCCAGGGCCTTGTGCCAATAAAATTAGTTTATTCGTTGGGAAAGGGAGACAATGCTAATGCAAAGGATGCATTTTACGCCGATTCGGACGTAAGGCCCGTAATGGCAATATCATGAGACAATCGGCTAGGACACGAGATCTTGCACAGAAAAGGGGTTTATTCGTTAGCAAGAAAATAATGCTAACACAAAGGATGGATTTCCTGTCGATTCTGACGTAAGGCCCATAATTGCGATATTGCATGACAGTCGGCTAGGACATGAAGCCTTGCGTCGAAAAGGGGTTTATTCGTTAGCAAGAAAATAATGCTAACACAAAGGATGGATTTTCGTCGATTTGGACGTAAGGCCCGTAATGACGATATTGCATGACAGTCGACTAGGACACAAAGTCTTGCGTCGAAAAGGGGTTTATTCATTAGCAAGAAAATAATGCTAACGCAAAGGATGGATTTTCGCCAATTCGGATGTAAGGCCCATAATGGCGATATTGCATGACAGTTGGCTAGGACACGAAGTCTTGCGCCGAAAAGGGATTTATTCGCTAGCAAGAAAATAATGCTAACGCAAAGGATGGATTTTCGTTGATTCGAACATAAGGTCCATAATGGCAAAATGGTATGACCGTTGGCTAAGACATGAAGTCTTACGCCGAAAAGGGGTTTATTCGTTACCAAGGAGGTAATGCTAACGCAAAGAATAATTTTTTGCCGATTCAGACGTAAGGTCCGTAATGGCAAAATGGTATGACCGTTGGCTAAGACATGAAGTCTTGCGCCGAAAAGGGGTTTATTCGTTAGCACGGAGGTAATGCTAACGTAAAGGATGAATTTTCACCGATTTGGACCTAAGGTCCATCGGGGATGTTACATTTTTGAGAGCTCGGCCACAGCGGAGTGCCACTAAACCAAGGTGCATTTCGGTCACTCTCAGAATGCCGGTTGAACTGTATGGTACAGCTTCATATGCTTTCCATTAAGGGGAGGGAACTGGACGACTCCTTTGTGATCTACAAGGATGTAGGCACCCCCTTCATATACTCAGCGGATGACATATGGTCTGACCCAATTTTCAACCAACTTTCCCTTGGGGTTGGAGGCCATCACTTCTTTTCTTTTGACCATTACTAGGTCTCCTTTCTTGAATTCTCGTCCCTTGACCAGCTTGTCGAAAGCATGGGCCATGCGAGCTTGGTTGAGTTGGATATTTTGCTGCGCGCGAAGATGCTTTCCTTCGAGTTTAGCGAGCTCTTTCAATCTTCTTTCTATGTTGGTTTGTTCATCGCTAGCCAACTCATGCTGGATGGCGACTCACAGTGAAGGGACTTCCAATTCAATTGGCACCACAGCCTCCGACCCATATACGAGGGAGAATGGTGAATAGTCGGTTGGGGTGTCAACTTCCACCAAAATCTATCATATAGGCTCTCAACATATCTTTGATAATTTGATTCATCCTCTCAGTTTGTCCATCTGTCTGAAGGTGAAAAGTCGTGCTAAAGTTTAGCTTAGTACCCAAAGACGATTGTAATCCCTTGTAGAAATTAGGGGTGAACCTCGAATCTCTATCCGAAACAATAGAAGTTAGAAATCCATGCAGCCTTACAACCTCCTTAATATATAGGGCAGCTAGAACATCCACGGCCCATTTGCTTTTAATGGGCAAGAAGTGAGCAGACTTAGTTAGTTGGTCCATAATCACAAATATAGCATCAAATCCACTTCGGGTCTTCGGCAATCCAACAATGTAAGTCCATGCCAATACTATCCTATTTTCACTCTGGTATTTCGAGAAGTTTCAGCTTCCCAACCTGTTTGATATGTTCAGCTTTAACTTGTTGGCTGACCAAACATCGACTCACGAATTCAGCTACCTCCCTTTTCATGTTAGGCCACCAAAAGGTTGTTTTGAGATCTTGGTACATTTTTGTGACACCAGGATGAATGGTGTATCTCGATCGATGTGCCTCCTCCATGATTTTGTCTTTGATGATAGAACAATCGAGTACACAGATTTTTCCTCATAAAGTAGCATTCCATCATCCACCAAAAGGAAATCTGATCGTTAATCTAATTTCTCTTCAATTTCAACAATCAACGAATCATCATCTTTAGCTCTTTAATTTCTGAGAGTAACTTGGGTTGGAGTCTAATATTTGTAATCAAGACTCCGTCTTCCTTCCCCTTCACATTGAGGTCTAAGCTTGCCATTTACTCTAATAAATGTCATTATTTAATCATTAGGCTTGATAATAATGCCATCGACTTTCGGCAAAGAGCATCTACTACGACATTACCTTTTCTTAGGTTGTATTATATAGAGAAATCGAAATCCATCAAGTTCTCCAGTCACTTTCTCTGTCTCATATTGAGTTCTTTTTGAGAGAATAAGTACTTGAGGCTCTTGTGGTCAAAATACACAATGAACACCTCACCATAGAGATAATGTCGTCAAATTTTCAAGGCAAAGACTATAGCTGTCAGCTTTAAGTCATGCACGGGATAATTCTCTTCGTGCTTTTTCAATTTCCTTGAGGAATAAGCATGAACCTTGCCATATTGCATCAATACATAGCTTAGGCCAATTCCAGATGCATCAGTATAAACTTCAAATCCTCCTCTTTCAGTAGGCAAGGTAAGTGCAGGGGCAGTAGTTAGATAATCTTTTAAGGTCTGGAAGCTCTTCTCACATTCCTCAGACCATATATAAGGAGTCTTCTTCCTAGTCAATCTTATCAAAGATACTGCGATCTTGGAGAAATTCTTAATAAATCTTCTATAACATCCTGCCAATCTTAAGAAGCGTTAAATTTTGGTCATGCTAGTAGGTCTCTCCAAGTTCTTTACAGCTTTGACCTTTGAAGGATCGATTATAATACCCTTCTGGGAAATTATGTGACTTAGAAAAGAAACTTCTTCTAGCTAGAAATAACACTTGCTAAGCTTAGCATATAGTTTGTGATCTCGTAATAACTGCAGGGCTTTCTTCAGATGTTCTTCATGCTCCATCTTAGACTTGGAGCAGATCAAAATTTCATCACAGGTTGTTATTCTGAGGAAGGACATGTGTCCCTGAATTAGCCGAAGTGAAGAGCAAGATCCTTGAGGAAGCTCACCGGTCCGGGTATACTATTCATCTTGGAACCACTAAGATGTACCAGGATTTAAAAAGGATCTTTTGGTGGCCAAATATGAAACAAGAAGTGGTAGAGTTCGTAAATAGATGTCTGGTATGCCAACAAGTGAAGGCTGAGCATTTCAGACCTGCCAGGAAATTGAAGCCTCTCGATATACCACAGTGCTAATGGGAGAGTATCAGCATGGATTTCATAATGGGATTACCAAGAACTCGCGGAGGCTTTGATGCAATATGGGTAATTGTGGATAGGGTGACTAAATCTGCACATTTCTTGTCCATCAAGTCAAAATGGACAGTCGATGTTTTGGCCGCTTTGTATATGAAGGAAGTTGTAAGACTACATGGGGTACCGGTGAACATTATGTAAGACAGACATCCTAGATTCACTTCACATTTTTGGAGAGGTTTACAAGAGTCCTTAGGATCCCATCTGAACTTCAGCACTGCTTTTCATCCACAAACGGACGGGCAGACCGAGAGAACAAATCAGATTATCGAAGATATGTTAAGAGCTTGCATAATTGACTTTGGTGGTAATTGGTACGAACATTTGGCTCTAATAGAATTTGCCTACAATAACAGTTATCAGTCCAGTATCCAGATGGCACCGTTCGAGGCTCTTTATGGCAGGAGTTGTCGGTCACCTCTGTGCTGGGATGAGGTAGGCGAGAAGCAATGGCTAGGACTGAATCTCATTTTAGAATCATCCAAGAATATCCAGATTATCAGGGATCGTCTACAAGTGGTGCAGTCGAGACAGAAAAGCTATGCAGATAATAGAAGAAGAGACTGGGAGTTTCAAGTGGGCGAGCATGTGTTCTTGAGGGTTTCGCCTATGAGTGGAGTCCAAAGATTCAACATCTGTGGCAAGCTGAGCCCTAGATACATTTGCTCATTTGAAATTCTGGAGTGAGTTGGAGAAGTTGCCTACTGGTTGGTTTTGCCAACCCAGTTATCTGGGGTACATAATATTTTTCATGTGTCCATGCCACGAAAGTATGTATACAACCCCACGCATATCATTCAGAATGCGGACCAAGTGTTAAAGGGAGATTTAACTTATGAAGAAAAACCCTTCAAGATTTTCGATCGGAAGCAACAACAGCTCGAGAATCGGTCCATACCGATGGTCAAGATTCAATGGAGTAGGCGTGGAACCGAAGAAGCCACATGGGAGTCTGGGGAAGTTATCCGAAAGTAGTATCCTGATTTATTCTAAGGTCAGTAACCTTAGTTTTCCTCAGTCTGATAAGTGCAGTGAATTTAGAGGACCAAATTCCTTAAAGTAGGGGAGGGTGTAACACCCCGAGAATTTATTTAAATAAGGTAAAGGGTAATAATTGAAAAAAAATCAATTAAGGTGAAGTTTTAACTAATTTATAAAAATTTAGAAATTTCATAAACATGTAGAGGACTAAAAATTTAGATAATTTGTCTTCTTGGTCAAACTCTAAATAAAATTTGTATCAAGCTGAAGTAAGAGAATTAGGGTTAAAATCGGTGTTTGATTAACTAGGCCTTGGATCACCAAATTTGAACCCAAATCATACTTATGCAAATGTAATTATGATTATAACTACTATATGCTGACACTTGACAAATGCAGGTGTGGTGCTACCTTTACCTCCAGAACCTAGGGAGAGGGAAGGAGGTGCATTCGAACATGGTACCCATCGCGAGGTGATGGATGGCAGTTCGGGACACGGGGTTGCTACGATGCCTAGCGCGAGCGATCCAGGATGATATTGATACACTCCCTTATGCATCGGTAAGACTTCCAAACTCTAAACTTCTAAATGCAATTAAATGCTCTTACATGCTGATGCTGACTCTAATGTCTGTCCTTTCAGGTGCGTTGGACACCGTACCATGACGAGGGTCATGGGGGACAGCCCTCGGTGGAGGTGGCCCAGGCATACGTGGGACGAGACGTGTGGCTTCATTGCATGAACATCATTGAGCCACTACACCACCGCTTGATTATGGGGACCAGAGGCATCCACCAGCTAGAGGTGGAATTCCCAGCGAGAGATGATGAGCGCGTAGGATGATCCTCGATGGAATTAAGTGGCGAGATCAACTAGGTCACTCGGGCACTAGACCAGGTGTGTGACTGGACGCGGAGAGGTCAGGTGGTACGAGTCTGAGCTACTAGTGATGAGGCCTACCTGAAGGGCTATGCCAAGTGCTATAGAGACTAGGTCTTTCGTGGCTCTCGATGATCGGTACAGTTATCTAAACTTATCTTCCTCTAATGATTACTGGTTCACTTACAACATGACTTTCTACATGCAGCTAGACTCTCAGGGACGGATAGCGGAGCTTCAGAGACTCCACTCCACCATTTAGTAGAGGGATGAGTTCCAGTGTGCGCTAGAGCTTCTGGTGAGCTTTACTAACCTTAGACTTAAATGCTTATGCTTTTGGATTTGACTGACTAACCTTGACTTCTAAATGCAGTGAGCCGAGGGAGCACAACGGCAGGGACCCGATGCATCATCCTCTTCCTCCCAGTCGATGGGTAGGGCTGAGCGGGATGCCGACTTCGCACGAGCGGTTACTCGGGCCGAGGAGGCCAAGGCCACTCTCGCAGAGAGGGTAAGCAAATCGACTGACTTTCCTGTTGACTTAATACATATGCCAATGTAATTGACTGACCATGATGAATGCACATGCAGATGGGGGAGTTAGTGGCCGCGCTGAGCGAGGCAGAGCGGCTTCGAGCAGAGGCGACAAAGGTGGCCCGTCTTTGCGCAGAGGTGGAGCGACTGAGCGCGGGAGCGATAAATTTGGAGCACTATCGTATGGAGGCGAGGGAGGCTCGACGCCAGGCCTATGATATGAAGATAGAGCTATGGACCATGGAGCGGACGGTCCGGATGATAGGCCGAGGACCTGATCGGAGCACTTTACAGAGAGGCAAACGGAGCAGTGGGTTCTCATACTTCCTTACTAGCTCCTCCCGCCAGTAGAGGAACTAGGAGGCAGAGAGACAATGATAGCGAGAGGAGGCCAGCACTGCTATGGGTCCGCCAGAGAAGCATCATGAGGGCACTGGGGATAGCGGGGGCCTTGGAGAGGGACCTACTTGAGAGCCATCTTGTATTTTACTTTTGTGGGCATATGCATGTACATGACTCTTTTACTTAATAAAAATATGATATTTTGCTTTCCCTAAATGCAAATGCGTGGAGTGAATGATCCACTATTGTCACTCAATTAGTTTTGTATAAATCCCACTATATTTTAAATCCGAGCTTCTAGGACTTATGAAAGCCCATGTGCCTGGGATCAAAACATAGCAATCATCATGCAAGATGTTCTTGATGACTCATGTCTAGAAATCAACTATGCTATTATATCCTAAGAATTTTCTGATAGGCAGTTAGATATAATTACCATCCAGAGATTCTTCATCTCATTCTCCAATGAGCATCTATATGTTGTTCTTGGTGTCTCCATACAAGAGACTATGAGATAAGTCACCCTCATCATATGAGCAGACACAACATGTATTAATCTATTTGAATACTTGATGTCCTTCTCAAGTAATCTACGACCAAGAACAGTCTAAACTTATGTTTAAAAAAGATTGATCTCATTATTACAATGTCATTGTAATTCAATCTTCATTGCATAAGTTTACAAACTTCATTATAATCTGCACAAACGTAAAACACAAATATAATGAATATTAATATCATATATAAATGCAAACAAGAATGTACACAAAATATTCCATCATCTCTCATATGATTGGCTCGCAAGACACACTTTAACCAACACATACAAAACGAGCACGAGTCAGGTGTATCGGATTGTATCTGGGGCCAACCAATTCCCAGGTACACCAATCCCCCATGATTTGATACCAGATTGTGTGGATCGAGCATGCCGACCCGGATCACGTGATCTAGTGGGGCATGCAACCGATACACATAATCCAGTATCGGATCGGGCATTGAAAAGAGCTCATTTCTCCATTCTCATTGTGCAACCAAGAAGCTAGGGCTCATTTAGTTTGCAGGCAGTGAGGGTTTCCATTTTCGATGATCTAAGGCAATCGACTCAACAAGTTCCCTATGACGGATTTGGGGAAAACCCTCATGTCTATTTTGTTTCCATGTTTTGAATCCAACAATTTCAGGCGACGGATTCAGTACCTTTCTTTTTGTTTGAGTCAGCAAAAAAGGTGACAGATTCGGCATTTAAATGCCCTAATTTGATCATTTCTCCATTCTTTCAGCATTTCAGGCAATTGATTTGGGCGATTTCAGGTGACCAAAGGGATCGGATTGTTCAATTTGAGGCCCCATTGACCGTTTTTAGGTTACTGATTCCAAGTGACTCTAAGGCGATTTCAAGGTATTTCCTGATCTTTAATTTCCTCAGGACTGAAAATCATCCCAAAATCCCCAAAACATTTCTTTGAGCATGGTCAAAGTTTACTTCAATCAGTTCAATGATGCGGGTAAATTCATGATCATGCATCCACGTATTTGCAAATATTGTGATTCATAAACTTCTCTGCTTTCCTATGTACCATAGATAAAATGAAATAATAGCACTGAACTACAGTATTTGCTAACTTTATTTTGAGACAACAAATAATGATCGAAGTTGTAAGCAAACTGTGACCTTATGAACGAGTGTTTTAAGCAATTATCCTGATGAATCCATAAGCTTTGCTGTTACATATGTTAATTACCTTCTTAAACTTCAACCAGATTCTCTATGCAAGATAATGTATGTAGGATAATGTTAGACCGGCCATTGGAATAGGGGTGAATAATTTGGTTCAAACTAAGTACACTATTAAGATGGGTTTCCTTAGGTCTATCCTAGGAGTCATTTGGCTTGTAGACCACGACACCTATATAAATTATCGTAGTAGGATAATCTCTTTCCTGAAGCCTGATCTTCCACGATTTTATTTTCTTGGTATCAAATATCAGAAGCATCCTTCTCTTATTTCATCTCTTCGCGCTTGCAAACTCATTTCGCAAGGATGTGAAGCTTTCCTTGCCTCTATAGTAGTTACCGAGTCTAAGGAGATCCAGATAGATGAAATCCCTGTAGTCAGGGAGTTTCCTGATGTTTTCCCTTCCGAGTTACCAGGTCTACCACCCGAAAGGGAGGTTAACTTCACCATTGAGCTCACACCTAGAGTAGCACCAGTATCAATAGCTCCTCACAGGATGTCCCCCACGGAGTTGAAGGAGTTAAAGAAGCAACTTCAAAAGCTACTAGAAAAAGGCTACATTCGGCCTAGCACATCACCTTGAGGTGTGCCAGTCTTATTTGTCAAGAAGAAGGACGGATCCCTCAGACCATGCATCGATTACCGGCAGCTAAATCAACTTACCATCAAGAACAAGTACCCACTACCACTTATTGATGAACTGTTCGACCAACTTTCTGGCGCGGAGTACTTCTCCGAGATTGACCTCTAGTCGGGTTATCATCAATTGAGGATTAAGGAAGAAGACATTCGTAAGACTACTTTCCGAAGCAGAAATGGACATTATGAATTCGTGATTATGCCGTTCGATTTAACTAATGCACCTGCTGCATTCATGCAACTAATGAACAATGTGTTCCGACCATACCTTGACCAATTTTTGGTTGTGTTTATTGATGACATTCTCATCTATTCAAAGACAAAGGAGGAACACGAGGAACATCTAAAAGTTACTTTGCAAACCTTACGGGTGCACCAACTTTATGCGAAGTTAAACAAATGTGAGTTTTGATTTAAGGAAGTCTCTTTCCTTGGCCATGTTACTTCAAAAGAAGGCATTGCAATAGATCCTTCCAAGGTAGAAGCTGTGAAAAGCTAGAGCCGACCGAATACCGTATCTGAAGTTTGAAGTTTTATTAGTCTGGCTGGTTATTATTGACAATTCATCAAAGATTTCTCTAAAATCGCCGCTCCCTTAAGAAGACTCACTAGGAAGGAAAATCCTTTCGAGTGGATAAGGGAATGTGAAGAACACTTCTTAGCTCTTAAAGAACATCTCACCACGGCACCTGTACTGGCATTGCCCGTAGAAGGTGGCGGATTTGAAGTTTATACCGATGCATCTGGCATTGGCTCAGGCTGTGTACTTATGCAGAAAGGCAAGGTGATCTGTTATGCTTCTAGGCAATTGAAGTGACATGAGGTAAATTATCCTATTCATGATCTGGAATTGGTAGCTGTCATATTTGCCTTGAAGATTTGGTGTCACTACCTTTACGGAGAGAAATTCATGATCTATTCAGATCACAAAAATTTGAAGTATCTATTCTCTCAGAAGGAGCTAAATATGAGGCAAAGACGATGGCTGGAGTACCTTAAAGACTTTGATTTTGCTATCCAATATCATCCTGGCAAGGCGAATGCTGTAGCCGATGCGCTCAGTAGGAAACCAATGGGAAAGCTATCAAGTCTCATGAAAGGTATGACCAATCTCATTTCTAAATTTGCTCAGTTGAATTTATCTGCTGCCTGGCCACCGATGCCCAGGCCTCCTCGCGCATGGCCAACATGCGCCGGCCGTAGTCCCCAAGATCATCAGTCTCGAGTCTTTCACTTTTCTTGAGTCATTATTGTACCTTTTCTCTTTATTGAGTCTAGTCATCATTAGAATAGCACTAGGAGTCAAAGTGAAATATGCAATGATGGTTGTACTATGGGATTCTTAATGAATGAAGTGGATTTTGGTTATTATATCTCTATGCGCACTTGATCTCTATGTCGATTTCCTCTCACTCTGATTGGCATGATCGATATAAACTTGTCACACACTCCAGGTTCCTTCTGCGCTAGGGGGGTGACTATTTTTGTGGTATCGGAGCATAGGATTTCAAATTCCTAGGAACCCAAGTCCATGGATAGGTTTACACCCTTAACCGGTGAGATGGGTAGAACCATGGGTTAAGATAATTTAGGGAGATAAAACTCTCAAAATAAATCTACACTAATTTAGTTTCTCAAAATCTTGTAGGATCATGGCCGCTGAAAGTGCTCAATGGCACGAGATGCAGCATACCATGCAAGGCCTCACTCAAGTGTTACAACAGGTAGCGCAAGGAGGAGTGCAATGTGGAGCGGATGATCTACACCAGAGTTTTCACAATTTGAACACACCGAGATTTGCTAGCTATTCCGATCCTGATGAAGCTAAACAATGGATAAGGGAGATAGAAAGAATGTTCAGCGTCATGTAATGCACAGATTAGGAGAAAGTATTATTAGCCATATTCCAATTGGAACGTGACGCCCGATTCTGGTGGGAGTCGGTGGAAGTTACTCTACCCCATGAGCAAGTTTCGTGGGGAGAGTTTGTTGAATACTTCGACAACAAATATTTCACTGATCGCATCCAAGAGAAGAAAGCTATGGAATTTACTGCGCTCAAACAAAGAACTCTGTCCGGGGCCAAGTATGAGGCCCAATTCTCTAGGCTGTCCTGGTATGCACCACATCTAGTGGGCACGGAGAAGATGAAAGCAAGGAGATTTCTTAATGGGCTGCGACTATAGTACATCACGCAACTGGCACCGATGGATATACAAATCTATTCGCAGATGGTGAGGCAAGCCCAACTGCTAGAAGATGCCCCAGAATTGTCCGACAGGATCCGTGGGAAGGACAAGAAGGAACAAGTTACCAGTTCTGGGACATTCAAGGTCCTGTTTATCAAAAAGAGATCCAATAATGGAGGAGAATCCTCTAAGGACAAAAAGACCAAGAAGATCGACAAACCTTTCAGCATTACTGCTACACCAACCAAGATGGTTTGCACCCACTGTGATAGGTCTGGGCATAAGGCAGAAGAATACTGGAGGAAGCTGGGAGCATGCCTCCGATCTGGAAGTCTGGACCATCGGATCCCCGATTGTCCATTATTGTCTGAACAAACCAACAAGGAGGACAAGCGTCCGATCAAGAAGCAATGTCATCTCCAAGCACTGCAAGAGGTGGACGCAAATGAAGGAGCTATCGTAGAAGGTATATTAAGAGTTCATTCTAAGATTGCTCAAGTCTTGTTTGATACCAGAGCGACTCACTCCTTTATTTCTAAGAAATTTGCTACTACATTATCTGTGGAGCCTACTTGGATAACAAATTTAGTTATGTCGCGAGGAGCACTGTCTCTATCTGAGCGCTAAGTGCATGGCTCGGGTGGGGAATTTTAGGTCCTGAAGGAGCTTTTCCCGATTGGACTGATGCTCAGACTTTTGAGCCCAGAGGTGGCCTAGGAAGTGCTTGATTCTGAGTGAATTATTGGGCTTGTAGTAAGTGGGCCTAGAAGGGCTGTTACTTGAGGGAGCTGGGCCTCGTTTGGTCTGGTAGGACCTCATTTGGCCGCTCTTGTTTGGGCTGTGAAAATCCCCCTCTCCCGGTTGATTTGGTAGTATAGAAGCTAGATCAATTACTATCTATGAATAGGCAAGAACCTTCTTTCTCTTCTGCCCCTCAATCTCAACCCTTCTCAGATTCTTGTCATGAAGAACTGTGTGCTCTTTGTTCAAGCCCGAGTCATCCTGTTACTGATTTCCCTACGGTGGCCTAGCTTCCCCTGTTTATCCAAGAACAAATTTATGCTGCTCAGGGCATCTCTAAGCCTGCTTATGATCCTTATTCCAATACCTACAGTCCAGGCTGGAGAAATCACCCTAATTTTTCTTGAAAAAATCAACAGGGGCCATCCACGCAAACAAATCCCTCAACTCAACCAATCTAAAGGCAAGCTTTTCAACCTTCAATTCAATGTCAGCAACACTTTCCTTTTCATTAACAACATCAATATTCTCAACCACCATTTTAGAATTCCCAGGCCCTGTACCAACACTCTTAGTCATTTCAGGGCCAATATCATCAATATCCTCCTAACCTTGTTCAAGCTCAAGTTCCCTTCCAAACTCTCCCTCCTCAACTCCCTCAGCCCAATTTTGATGACAAATTTGACCAACTTCAGCAACTCATTCTTTCTCAGCAACAACTCATTTTATCTCAGCAACAATCCATGGCTAAGTTGGAGGGTCAAATAGGATAATTGGCTGCGAGTGATATGAGGAGAGAAGTAGGTCAACTTTCTAGCCAGCCTATGGCTAATCCTAGGAATCAACCTCCCAATTTTCCCCAACGAATTCTTATTCTTCCTCAACCTAATCAACCTCAGTCGGCCCGTCCTGTATGTCCCCAATTAGAGAATGCCAAGGCTATCTCTTCTCTTAGGAGCGGGAAAATTCTAGATGATCCTTATAAAGCTAGGGGAGTTGGTAGTAGTGGTTTGGCCCAAGAGGCCCAAGATGAGAGTGATGAGGAAGAGCAACCAATAATTGTCAAGAAGAAGCTGGAGGGTGAATGGCAAAAGAAGGAGATTGATAAAGGAAAAGGTAAAGTCAATGAAGAACCCCAAGAATATGTGCCAAAGGTCTCGTTCCCTGATGCATTGAAATCAAGGGCTCACAAGAAATCACTGGTTCAATAGGAAGAAATGTTGGAACTGTTTAAACAGGTGAATACTAACATTCCACTTTTGGATGCCATTAAGCATGTGCCGGCGTATGCAAAATTTTTAAAAGAGCTATGTACACCAAGGAGGGAGCCTAAGGCATTGACTCAAAAGATTCACTTATCTGAGGATGTAAGTGCAGTTGCGATGAATCACTTACCCAAGAAATTGAAGGACCCCGGTGCTCCATTGATCTCATGCTATATAGGTGGAGTTATGTTTGATAGGGCATTACTGGATCTAGGAGCCAGTGTGAATCTTTTACCATAGAATATCCTAGACTAATCATGCTTAATATCCTCCAGTCAGGCTCTTGTACTTCGAAAGCAGGGGTTCATCAGAAAATTGAAAGAGCATTTTGTCGGATTACATTGACTGAGCTTCTGATGTTTTGTGGCCATGAACTCTCAATAATGAAGTTTAACATTCTTAGTGAGATCTATGTAAAGGTTTTAGAATGGATTATCGTGCAGCAATGTATGAGGGATGTTGGTCCTACCCATCATCCATGGGAGGAGGTTTTATGGTGGTTGAGAGTCCACTGCATGTCTATCATAGGGCTTATAGCAAAGACCATGACAGCACAGCAATAGCAGGATTCTGCATTTTCAAATTTAGAAGCAGACCCAATGGACATAAGATAATGAATAGCCAGAAGTCTTTTGCTCTCATATAGGATGAAATACTCAATCATGAACCAGGATTCACAAACACCAGGCTTATTTCTGCTTCTAAGGGCTTACTTGGTACAGTAAGTCACATTGAGGACAGCAGACTTGTGATCCTCATTCTTGATCAAAAACCATTAAATGTAGATGAATTCTCGAACCCAATCATGACTGCAGGCATCTTAACTGTAATGGCAAAGAACCATTCGGAGGTAATACTTTGAAGTTGATATGACAGGAAGTAGGTGATGAGGGCAACAATTCAAGAAAAGGGACAACGCTTGGCAAGTTGATGGTGACAACATGCAGGCGGTTACTTACGGCAACTGCCTAACAATGACTATATGCAGCCAGGCTGCTGAAACAACCATTAGCAAGCGGGCAGTCTGACAGTGCCAATGGCCACCCAGTTGTGATAGTTAAATAGGTGAAGGCCAAAGATTGAGCCGTGATGGACGGTAGCATGTTGCTATATCATTACTTAATGGTGTTGGATGGGAACAAACAACAATGAAGTCACATATGAACCAATAAAGTAGATCTTGGATAGACACTATTCTGCAGTCATAGACTTGTGGAAGAGCATGGCATTGCCCAACAACACCGGTGAGCCACTTGCTGGTTCTCCAAATTAATGAGAGGAACCACCTTGAGAGAGGAGAGACACGTCTCCAAAGAAGCACATCTAATATAGTATATACGGTGGTGGTTGTATAACAATGAGCATCAGTAACTCCAATGCTTCAGAGCAAACAGAATCCCAACAATGGTGGTACTCCCACATATCACAGGCCATTGAGGATACAGATGGAGGTGGAGGTTCCTGGCATTTGTTTGGAGGCAAGTGGGAATGACAATGAAGGGGAAAGCATCTGGGTGGATATGACAGTTTCAATCACTAGAAAAGATGTTAAGCAGAGGGCTTAAAATCATAGAAAGCGCAGAGATGGACAGTGTAGTAATAAAATATGAGAAAGAAGTGGAGAAGGGGCAGAGGGTTAGGATAAAATGGAAATAGTTTCCTTTGGCAAGGGTACATCACCCTGATATTTGAAACCTGTGAGCTATATGATGAAGTGGCTTAAGAAAAGATTCCTATTACTTTCTAAGAGCAAAGCATGCACGCTACAGGGTGTTTGGGCCTTCTTGCAAAGGATGAACAAAAATGAATGAGGAAGATAATGAAGAAGCCTACAAGAGTGTTCAGGATAAAGAGGGGGGATATGGAGAGCACCTTCATAACACGATGAGGCAGGCGAACAAACCGAAGTATGACATGAAAGTATTAATTGAAGTCAAGTCATTTACTGAGCCTCAATTTTCACCTACCAAAAATATCCTTTAAATATTCTTCTTGCCCTCCATTGCGCATTTTTGCGCCGTGAAAGGTAATCAACCCTCACTATTACTTGTGTTGGTTCTCGGCCCCTTCTTCGGTTGCACTTCTTCTCTTTCGGCGGGAGTGATTAGTGGAGTGGAAGAAAGAGCGGAAAGAGAAGCCCATCGTTTGTGTCAGCCCATCGTCTGCGTCAGCTCATCATCGACGAGGGTTTAGAGTTCATAATACCTAACGCTATGGCACCTAAGACCGGCAAGGGGAAGAGGCCGATGCTATATGTGATGTCTCGAACCCTTTCAGATCCTTATTTTCGGATCCCGGACCTATTTTCTCAGAGTGTCTGACTCCGTTGTGTCCGTAATTATGTTTCGGATATCTTTCGTATTCGGAACGGCGTGATCCGGAGTTGTTTCGGAGGTTCGGAGGCGCTCCGCAACTTTTCCACGCATTTTTTCGATTTCTGCGTACGAATTTCGACAAATCTTTCGGCACGCTGTTGCGGGCGAACGTGGTCGTTCACCCGGGTATGAGTGGTACCGTTGTGATAGGTGTGTTCCGAGAATCACAGAAATATACTTTTTAATTTTTTAGTATTTTTGTGAAATATCAGATTTTCTATATAAATCCCATTTTCTTTTATTTTTTTTCTTCTTCTTCTCCTTCCTCTCGTGCGTCCCTCTCCCTCACTCTCGCCCATTCGATCGCGACGGCCTCCGTACCGGCTGCAGACGGCGGCGGAGCGACGGCGCGAGGACGTGAGTGACGGCGGGGCGGTCGTGCGGACGTGCGGCGAGCGTGAGAAGCGTGCTAAGGCCGGGTTTTCAACGGCGTTCTTCTTGGGATCGAGCTCGGATTGACGTCTCGTCGTGAACCGGAGGTAGGGGGACGATCCCTAACTCAGTGTCGTTCCATTCCTGTGATTTGTAGGCCAAGGCGAGGTCGAGTGGTGTCATTCTTACGCCGGGAAGTGAAAATCATGTCACGTGGTGAGTTCGCCCGATCCGCCGTTTCAAACCGCGATTCCGCGTTTCAAGGGTATAGAAGCATGCTAGGGGACTTGGGAGTTTTTTGCCCATTGTTTCCCCCTTCGTGGGGCTCCATTTTGGGCCAAAATGGGCGATTCCGGTGAGGTTCATCGTTTTCACGTCGGTGCCCCATGTGCGGTCGAACTAGGGCCCGCACATCCCTTGTGCGGTCCTGCCCTGGCCGCCCATCGGCTCGGTGCATTGCGAGTCAGGCTCGGCACACAGCGGAGTTGAGCGATCTATTATGGGACCGCATGTCCCTACGTGCGGCCCCAAGGTGACCGCCCATCTCCCGGGATTTTGACCGTTGTGCAGTGCTTGGGGTGTGCGGCTAGGGGTTAGCCGTATATCCCTCGTACGGTCAGGGTCTGGCCGTATGACCCTTCGTGCGGCCAGGGTCTGGTCGTACGTCACCTGGTACCGTTGGCAGGTTGTGCGGCCAGGGTTGGACCACACATGTCTTGTGCGGCGAGGTGCTAGCTGCCCTTCCCTTGTGTGGCTAGGTCCCAACCACACTTGTGTTCTTACCGTTGCAGGAGGTGCGGCCAGCCGTTGACTGTTCATCCCTTGAGCGGCCCGAGACCAATCGCGCATCCCGTAAGTTTTCGACTGTTGGTTGTTACCGTTACGTAGTGTTTGGGGTGAGCGGCTGGGGTCTGGCCGCATGTCCCCTAAGCGGCCATTGGTTGGCCGTTCATCCTCGTGCATGAGCGGCCCAGGTGGGACCGCCTATGCCTTAGAACGGCGGGGTCCTAGCCGCCCTTACCCTGAGCGGCTAGTGCCTGACCGTTCATGTTTCTTACCGTTGGGATTGATGGACGGCCAGGTTGGACCGTCTTTCTCCCATGCGCAGCTGAGACTTAGTCGTGCATCCTTGAGCGGTCAATGATGGACCGTTCATCGTCTGAGGCCTAGCCGGTGGTTTCTTCCATGCCGATTTGAGTCCTGGGTGAGCGGACCTCAATCCACGTGCTGACCCGTGGTCTGACTGATGCTAGGCATCATGTGGGGACCAGGTGTGGGGCACCGTGGGGGTCCCGGGATGTGGAATCTTCTGCTTACGTCACCATGATTCGGTGTTTTACAAGGAGCGATCCTTGTATTCGTCTACTTTTGGAGTCATTTTTTGTAACTTGAGAGTTTGTACTTCCGGTGGCCCATCCACTAGTCGTAGCTTCCATGGCACGCGTGTGTCGGCCCACTGGGAGCACTGGTGTGGTGCACTCGAGAGAGACAGTGAGTAGGCTGGTTACCATAGGGCCCCCGCGTACCGCCGAGTCCGGGCTGGTAGGGGAATTACCAGCTAGAGGACAGACCTAGGACGTATGGTTTGAGTGTGCACACGAGGCTGAGGGTTCGGACCCACGCTGACAAGCGCGATCTCAGCTAGTCCTTGTTCGTGGTACTTTAGTTACTGTGCGTGTCTGAGTCTCGCGCCTGGGGCATTGTAGCTAGACACTTGTGACGCCGTGTAAGACGTCAGGGGACGCATTCGGTCGTTCTTCTAGTGGGAGGTGCTCCTATCTGCCGGTAGGTGTAGACTTGAGTTTTGATGGATCGAGGTTCAGTAGTACGGTACTGTTAGAATAGATGATTTTTCTCTTTATTTATTCCTGCTTGTTGGTTCTACCGTACTCCTGTTAGGTAAGGTACCTTTCCTACTGCCTTGCTTCTTGCCTTATTTTTCGTGCGAGGTAGGGTTCGAGGGATCCCTATTGAGCCTGTGAAATGAGGCTCATCCCCTGCGTGTTTTCACCGTGTTTCAGGCGAGGCCAGCACTTCAGGTAGTGCGGCAAGTGCTCAGCATGGTTCCAGCAGTCGAGGTTAGTGCCAGTTGCTAGAGCCGGGGTATGCCTCGTGTACTTGTACTTTCTTTCAGTTGACTGTACTTTATTTTGGACATGAGATGCACTGGACCTAGTAGTAGTTTCATTATTTATTCAATTTTTATATTATGATTTTATTATATATTGTGCTATTTCTGCAGTTACTTTAGCTTCTTACACACCCTCATACCATCCCTTTTTCCTTCTGAGTCTTCGGGCTCATAGGAGGTGGGCCGAGGTTCGAGACGCGTCGATTCCTTTCCGGTACTCAGATCCCGGGTCGCCACAATCATAGGGTCAGAAACCTCGACATGATGACTCACAGGCAGTTCGCAACTGCCGAGCCCATTCCCTCAAAAGGGAACTAAGAAAGCCTCTAGCCCCAGGCCGGGCAACTAGACTCGCGGTCCAAGGCCTTATGCATGGCCCATTCGGAAACCTGTTTCCGGAGAAACTGACGACGTGCGGGGAAACCCCACTGCACTCACACCGACACACGATGACTCGATCAGTCGTAACATGAAAACCCAGAACATGTGGAGTCACCCAGACTCGCAAACTTACGGGCACGCTAAATGAGGTAACTCGATCCTCTAGACACCCAAAACAATGACACAGGAACCCCGGGGTGTCCGAGACGTTCACAAGGCCGATGGTCGACCATTGGGTCACAACTGAGTCAACCAGAGACCAACATGACCCTTAAACGGCCACGGTAAGCACGGAAACCAATAGGCAGTCCTCCCTGGGCCGTCCAAAAGCTAAGCTGTCTAGCTAGGACCGCATAGCCTAGCACGGCAGTTCAGCCAAGGCCGCAAATCAAAAGCTAAATGGCCCACTCTGGGCCGTAAGCCAACTCAAACGGTCACCGAAGGACCGCTACTATCCAGAAAGCACAGGCGAGAGACAGTCACCTCCAGACCGTCCTGGAGCTAAGCGGTCTGACTGTGACTGTGTAGCCAAGCTTAGCGGTCTAGCCAGGACTGTATAGCCCCAGACATAACGAGAACCTAGGCAGTCCCTCCTAGACCGCCCGGAAGAGTGACGGTCCACTATCTGACCATTGGGCGTGACCTAGCGGTCAGTCACATGGCCGTTACACCTCCCGAGCTCACGAGACTTGAAACAGGAAAACGGTAACCTTCTGATGCTTTTGTTCTTCTGAGGCATCAGTCAACAGTCCACAATTTGCGGAGTTGGTGTACATTATTTTGTTCCTGTAGCCCAACCTCTGTAGCCTTCTCTAAAATTTCTTTGTTGCTCCAGTCTGATAGAATTGAGCTTGTTGAATGTTTTTTATCCACATAGGTTCACTTTCTTATGGGCTCTGCCTAGACAGTCCAGTTGCAAAGGAGAAGAAGGGACAAACCCTTTTTTTTGCCTCCTATCTTTCTCTTGAGTTGCTTGGTGGAGACGTTTGAAGATGGAATTTTTTAGGAGGGCTGTGAAAAGAGACAGGATTAGGGAAATGCATGCTGAGGTCAGATGGTGAAGCATGTTGCGAAATGGAACTTTGGGTGTCTCATTTAGTGGAAGCAGGGCCCTTGTTAACCAGAGAGGAAGCAATTGTTCTTGCTCTTGGAGGTTGCAGCCATCTGACCGTCATGTGGAAGACACTCGCTATATATGGGAGGTGGAGAATGACAACCTTATGCTGGGAAGGGAGATTGCATGGGGGGGTTTGGATCTAGAACTGAATGTTGTAGTTTTCTTCTGTCTTCGGTCCGATAGAGGAGATTCATTGGGTACCTCCAAAGCAGCACTGACCAGACATCTTTTTTAAGGACTGAAGATTGTTGGAAGATTGGGGAAACCATGGTGCTTCAACAGACAGCACTTTTTGAACACTTTTAGCTCATTGGCCATGTCTATAGCAATGCTGGTATTCCTCAACCGATTCTTCTGTGGACATTGGATAGGAATAACCTAAGTGCCCTACCTTTCCATAGACACCAAAACCTTTGTTTCATGTCACTCTGCAGCATGATGTCCTCTGCAGAGGCAGCAAATACATTGCTTTTTAGTTTTTATTGACCTGAAGCTTTCAAGCCTCACAATAGGTTGCCTGTGAAGCTTTGCCTTTTTGGTCCCGATCCACTGTTTTTTTCTTCTTTCTGCTGATCATCTTGATCCATTCTATCTAATGTGTCTTCGTATCCCTGCCGCAAGCACCTTTTGATAACCCTATAGAGAGTTTTTTTAATCCCTATTGAAAGGGACCTATAGACTGTTCCCCTGTGCCTGTCCCAAGAGACTCTTCCTTTCGCGGGGGAACACCTTATCTTCTCCGCCTCTCCCTGATTGTCTGGGTTAACAGAGTAGTGGCAATGATTTGTGTTCTGCCCAGGGGGACAGCTGGAACCAACTCTTCTGCCTGCTTTCTTTTTTCCTCAATGCCTTCCTTTTCTTATTTTCTTTCAATTTTTTTGGAAAGTGGATGCTTCTTCTTCTCTTTTAGTACATTCCCCTTTCATGATCTTTGTCCATCTCCAATAATATTACTGGATATATATGGAGTAAAACAATTATATTAATTTTTGTTGGTCAAAAGGGGCAACATTGTGAAATCAAATTCTTTTTTTGGAGCTGAACCCCGGACTAATCTACCCTGATTGCAGTCAAACCAGTGGAGTCACTGGTTCAGGTCTACCCCAGCTGGTTTCTTATTCCATACACCTACATTGTGAGTAACCATAAGGAGATTCTTCAAAAGAGTAACAAGGTTGAAGGGACATCAGTGATTCAATAGTTGCAGATAGTCAGAGCGTTCATGTGGATAAACTCTAATGTGCGTCTGTTGTTACTGTCACCCATTTAATGGGCGACTGAATCCTTGACTCCATTTCTCTGATATTTTTGAAACCAAGAAAACCTCCTTCTTTCTCCGTTTTGGAGTTCTTTTCAACTGGGAAAAGGTTCCTTGCGACTTTCTAAGACTAGGAGGCCTCTTGCCAATGATTATCTCATTCCAAATCCGATCATAATCGGTCTTCAAAATCACAATTGAGTTTAACTACGAATTTCTCCCTATAAATAAGACCCTTTTCTCCCCTGTTCGAGAAGAGGATTCTGGGTACGAAGGAGAGGTGCTGTCGGATTGAAGGCTTGCGCAGGAGCCTCCCTGCATCTCATAGCTTCATCACGTCGGGGCTCCTTCCTTTGGAGCACAGTGAAGATCCTTTTGAAGCCACGTTCTTCCCGGGGAACTAATTTTTGAGCCTATTTCTCCTTTCATCTCTCTCTTATCTGTTTCATATTTTTAACGTAGTTTGCATGCATGCATTGCACTGTTATCTATTCTCCTCATCTCAACCACGTTGAGAGCCTCCCTCAGTGCAACACTTGCACCCTTCTCTGTCATTCATTCATCATACCTTTTCTTACCCTTTGCATAGGGGTTTAAGGGCCAACACCCAACAAGGTGTGTTCATCCACGTGCTTTCATGTTTACATTTATATTTGAGATTTGATACTACACACTTGATTTCTAATCCATATTTTCTTTGTTGGTTGTTGGTTGATTTTTGCAAGGGTAATCTTAAAGAAGAACTCTCTTTGTCGGCCGGCCAATTGGAAGAGAAGGTAGACACTCACATCTCTCCGCTTTTAAGGTACTTTATCGCGATCCCTCCTTTGCTTATTGTTTATATTCATTGAGGCCCGCGGTCTCTGGCGATCACGTTCCTTCCTAGCATCTGTCCATTCTCCCACTACTTTCGAGGCTTTAGCCCTCACTCCCCCTTTTGATTTTTTCTTTTCTTCTGTAGACTTTTCATGTGATCAGGGTCTCTGCACCTTAGTGAGGGAGTTCTAGCTCTCACCTCTTTTCCTTTTTTTTTTATTCGTCTGAGTCTGGTCTAGACGCCACTCCCTCTTGTTAAGTCTCTTCCAATCCTTACTTCTTATATTCTTTTCTGCCAAACGATGAGGACTGTACATCCGATGTTGATCAACATCGCCTCCAATAGCTACTTCTTCAACAAAGCTTGCAAGGTAATGTATGTGCATAAGCATGCATTTTTCATCTTCATTCTCTACGCATGATTTTCAAAATGAAGTGCTTCTTAACATGATTAAGCGTGATGGTTCTAGGCCCTTATCCTAGGTCTTTATTTTAATTCAATGTCAAAAAGAGTCTTTAGGCTTGCTATTGCAGCGTCTTTTGGTGATAAGAACCCCTCACTAGGAGTTTGACATTCCCTCCCCGCTCATTAAGGGCAACTCTCAACTGGGCACTCCACACACTTCACGGTGTCCTTAGTCATCTCCTTGGGTAAACATCGTTACTACTTGGGCCATGCTCAAGGGCACGAGATCTTTTTCTCTTCTCTACTCGGTCGAAATATGAGGGTAGAGGTATTCTGGGCAAGACAACTAACCTACGCACATCCCGACAAGAAGAAGTCTCAAATAGGGGCAGTCAATTATGAAGTTGAATGAAGAATGTTGAAAATTAAAAAAAATAAAAAAAGAGAGAGAATAATATTTCTTTAAAAAAGAAAGTAAAATAAAAGAATGAGAAAAGTGAGAAAAAATTAAAAAAAATAGAGAAAAAGAGATGAAATAAATAACAAGGTGAGAAAAGAAGTAAATCATAAGACCCCAGATCTTCGTTCCGCATCAAGTGGTATCAGAGCAAGTTGCCCACTTGTTCTCACAAGTTTGATCTTTGGCTAAGTCCGTTCCACCGTGAAGGGAGAATCTGAAACTTTAGGTGCATCGTCCTTGAGATGGGGACGGGTGTGAGACCCCATTCGAAGCTCCAGATCCATCCTTCTCTGTCTTCCATCTTCACCGCCTGTCTCCACTACCTCCGCCACCGACACTGCTACTCCTCTAAGCAATGGTCCTAAGTTCGAGGTTGAACCTCTTCTAAGCGGAGGGGTTTGACGAGGATTGTCAAACAGTATGGGTAAATATCTAATTATATTTATTTTAAGTGTTTTATGTTAATGGGCCGTATTAGTAGCCCTATATGTATGCTTTTTCTTTTTCTAGAAAATAAGATGTCACCATCATGTAATAGTCTTGTAGTGTCTCTAGTCTTCCACCGTAGTGACTTTAGTCTTCCACCGAAAGTTATGATTAGTCAGAGATGTTAGGTGAGGTTTTGTATGATTAGTCCTAGATGTTAGGTGTTAGGTGTTACATTTTGAATAATTTTTCTGTCATGTGAAGAGTCTATATAAAAGTATGTAACCCCATGATAGAGGGAAAAAAAGAAGTTGAATGAAGGTTTTGAAAGTTATCCCATGTATGGTGTGAGACCTTGCCTTGTTTGTTCTTCTCCGAGAAGGAGTCTGGGTGAGATGCCCCCGGGGTGAGATGCCTCTATTTATCCACCGCCCAACGCCATCCCCCCCTCGCTGCCACACCTGTCCTTATCTCCCTCCCTCTTCTCCACTGAGCATATCCCCAACTACACCAGCTACATGCAACCCCACGCCCTAAGCCAACCACCCCTCTTGATGCGGGACGAATGACACGACCGGGCTAAGACGTATGACGAACTCGATGTGCGGCTAGTTTGAGCACGCTAAAGACAAGTCGGGTGGCTGACCACCGTGATGTTCTCTAGGTCGAAATGCCTCTCAATAGAAACTCACTCAACCTGACGATCGTCCCTTGCAAGGGAAACATGGGATCGCAGCAGTTAAGGAACCAGTGTCGCCTAGGGTGTGCTATTCGAACTCGGTGCTCGACTGGAGCTAAGGAATGGGTGCTCACAACTCACAACCACAGTAATTTGTAGCTAGCTAACGGCCCTAATCTCACAAATGTAGCAGAATAGAAAATATACTAAATCAGCAAGGTGAGTGTGGAATGAAGCACATAGCTCCACGACTAGTGCGTGGGGAAGAAACTCCGGCTGGATCTGACAACCCCAATAAACGAATATGAAAGAATAGTGACAATCCTCAAATTTTGCCCACTCCTCATAGGGAGATAATAGGCTACAACATTGAGTTTCGGGGCTGCTGGGACTTAGGTTGATGGGCAGCACTCGGGGGAGCCGAGGGAGGCGGGTCGGGGCCATTCCCGATGACGATCGGGTACTGGTCTAGTTCTGCCCGTGGTCTACACTCTTTTGCAGGTTTACAAGCTCAAAACACGAGGCCAAGCTTCCTGGCCGACCGGGAGGCGTGGAGATTAAAGTTTCCATCCTTTCTCTGCAGTAGAAGTATAACGGATCCATCCAAGCGCGTTAAGGTCTTATAACGCATCATATCCAGTCCGTTAAATTCTCCTGAGTTGCAAATTTCAAGCTCTGATTTTCTCTCTCCTACGGGCGGGTACATCATCCTCCTATTCTAAGGTATTCCCCAAGTCTTTGGCTTGTTGTTTTACCTTAGTGGCGATCACGTTTTCTTGCTTGGGCAATAACTCTCTCTCTCTCTCTCCATTACTTTTTCTTTTACTTGTTCCACCCTAGCAGTGTGTTTACTTCCTTTGCTCCACGCTCTGGTGTGTGTTTTTATTTTCCTCTTTAGTTTAGTTATTTATTGAGAGCGTTTGCCCATGCCTGGAATCATGATGATTGCATAGGTAGATGTTGTGCTTGTTTAGTGGTGGATTGATCACTTGGCTTATTTCTGCACACTATTCATCATTATCTTACAATTAAGGAATTTTTCATCATTCATCACCCACATAAATAAAAATCAACACCGACGTAATGTGACGCCAGTGTTCATCATACCCCATAGTTTATAGTATGTTTTCAGCCATCCATCGAGGGGGCTAGCGTAGAGCCCTTGGACACTGTCTATGCTCGCTCTGCATCTTCACGTTATAAATTAAGCTACTTCCATGAGAAATAATAAAGATGGCCAATAATGTAAACAATTCAAACAATAAGCTTGTGATAACAACATCTTAGTAAGAACGTACCAAATATGATCATGAGAGTTCAAAGAACGACCATGCTACGGGAGGAATCCGGTAGCATAGCAGTACATACATTATCTTTCATAGTTTATTAATAACTTATTGAGTAAGGTTTGGGCTCCATATAATCAATAGACCATCTAAGAATAGAACATAATCAGCCCTTGGGTCAAACCTTAGGTTGAACAGCATGCAGGTAGAACGCGGTCATATCTGGACCGTTTCTTGAAGATAGCAGTCGGGTCCAGATCGCTACTTGATGGAGTTGACGCCAGAGAGGGAAAAGAGTCGACGCAATAGAATTCTGGAAGAACACGGTCACGGGAAGGCTGCTACTTGACAGTAGCGGTCGCCTGATGGTCGCGACTAGTCCAGAGTACAGAAAACTCTAGTAACACAAGTGCTTTCGAGACCAATGGGCTTTTAGGGTACAACCAGCTCGACGTCCTAGTGAGAATCCCAGGTCCGTGGAGACTTACGGAGGCCTTGAAACATGATCACCTAGTCCGATAGAAGGAATATCCGATGGAGTGGATTACAAGTCCAAGAGAGTGTTCCTATCACGTGCAAGTGTAACTAATAGCATCGTACATGGATACGTGCTATGTACTTAAGAAAGACTGAGATGAGAGTGAATCGTGTAAAAACAATGATCAAATCATCAATGTAATAAGTCCATCAAACATATGAAATATAACTTTAATACAAGAGTATATGATTTTGGCATGAAATTAACATAAGATTAAAATAAACTTTTAAAACATGTAGGACATGAAACCTAGCATGATTGAGGCATAATATAATTGAGAACATATCATGATGAATTGTGGTGGACGAATCATATCTCCTTCGCTATTTCACCACTTCACTGATAGGGACAGCCTTCTAATGGTATTCTCGCCTGAAGCCTAACTCAGTCATCGACTGGGTGGACCTCTAGAAGAAGTTTCTTGACCGTTTTCAAATGGCCGAGTGAAAAATCTCCCTAGTCGAGCTCTGCTCTCTACGACAGAAGAAGGGTGAGAGTGCTCTCGACTTCATCAAGAAATGGCGAGATCTCAGCATTTGGTGTGTCAACCTGCCAGCCCAGGAGGATGCCATCACCATATGTCGCCGAGGTTTGGCAACCGAGTTCAGTGAAAAATTTCTCGGCACCAACATCAAAGGCTTCGATCAGCTCAATTCGACAGTCGCCGAAATAGATATATTCTTTGCCGATAACAGGAGCTGCACCTCAGCAAAGGGCAAACACACGCGAGAACGCCAGCCCAGCAAGGAGGTGAACATCATTGAGTTCACCCCTACCGTCAAAGCCAGCAAGGAGGCCGGAACAAATGGCTCTGATAAAAAACCAGTAGACAAGCTGGCCCCTCCCTCCTTCTCAGAGAGTATGAAGACGCTGATGCGGGATGACAATGAGACTCGACTCGAACCTGGGACTCTAGGTGACGACCCGACCAAAAGATGATGCGACTAGCGACGACACTAGTGGTTCGACACCTAATGTGGTTCTTGAAGAGGCAAGCATGCCCTAAACAAGAAGTACTTGCTCATGATCGTCCCCAGTGAGGGAAACACGCCGATCTGCACAGTTAAGAAACCGGCATTGAGTCTCGGGTGCTCAGCTCACTCTCATGCTCGGAATGAATCACGGGACGAGTCTCGCACTCACAACTCACCGTGATGATTAAATTTAACTCTCTAGGAATTAAACTACTCACATGCAACGACATCTAGAACTTGTACTAGCTAAGCAAATAAGACAAAATAGAGACGTGAGTGTACCTCCACGCTTAGGGCGTGGGGAAGACATCCCGACCAAGTTTCGTAACTCCCGGTAAAATTGTAAAGTTAATTTACAGCAAAGATTTTACTGTCCACTCCATGCAGGGAGGTAAATGGCTACACACTGGCGCCAGGTGCACCGAACTTGGGTTGGCCGGCAGCAAGGCGGTGGGTGCTGGGCGTTGGCGGCAGCCCAGTTCTATGATTGTTGGCTGGCAAGGCAGTGTTCAAGGGCCTCTAAAGGGATGATGGCCTCCGTTAAGCTTCTAACAGTGGCAGTTCACTGGGATGAAGGAAGGTGGTCCTTGGACGGCCCTTGGGATTGGCCTTCACTGAATCTTCTCTGATGTATTTTTCGATGAATTTCTACGGTCACCCCTTCTTGCTGGTTTGAATCTGGGCAGAACTACATGCTCCCACAAAAATGACCACCACAATCTGGACTGATGTCGGAACGAAGTGGAATAGGCGTGGTTGTGAAGCTCTCTCAGAGATCTACGAAACCATGCTAAGACAGGAATTTTCCTATCATTTTACTTTCATTAGGGGATTCTTGAACAGGCTAGTTTCCCAGACCTAGAACCGGCTGGGCAGACTGGGATCTGCCTAAGAACTAGGTTTGACCAGAGGGGAGATGGTGTATCTGGGTGATGGGGATTTTATGGCTGAGAGAGGGGTCTGTGAGGGACGGTATCGAAGCAAAAAATGACTACTGATACTAACCATAGAATAATTTGGGATACTGCTTATTGATCGTCTCTTCGGATTCCCACATGGCTTTTTTAACTCCATGTCTACTCCATTGGACCTTGACCCTCGGTATGGACCGATTCCTAAGTTGTTGCTACTTCTGGTCCAAAATCTTGACAGGCTTCTCTTCGTAGGATAAGTACTCCTTTAACTCTAAATCCTTATGCTGGATGACGTGCGAGGGATCATACATGTACTTCCTCAACATCGACGCATGGAAAACATTATGAATGCCAGACAACTGGGGTGGCAACGGCAGCTAATAAGCAACTTCGCCCACCCTCTCCAAGATTTCAAATGGGCCAACGAATATCGGGCTTAATTTACCTCAGATCCCAAATCTTCGGACTCCTCTCATTGGCGATACCTTCAAGAACACATGCTTGCCAACTTGAAACTCCAGATCTCTCCTTCTGTTGTCGGCATAACTTTTATGTCTAGACTGAGCAACTTGTCGACGGTCTCTAATGATCTGAATATTCTTGGATGACTCAGAGATGAGCTTTGGCCTGAGCCATTGCTTCTCACCCACTTCTTCCCAGCACAGAGGTGATATGTAACTCCTTCCATACAAGGCTTCGAATGGTGCCATTTGAATGCTAGACTGATAACTATTATTATAGGTAAACTCAATTAAAGGTATGTGTTCATGCCAACTACCTTCGAAGTCAATCATGTACGCCCTTAACATGCCTTTGATAATCTAGTTGGTCCTCTTTGTTTGTCCATCAATTTGAAGGTGAAAAGCTGTACTGAAGTTTAGATGAGTTCCTAGGGATGCCTGCAATCCTTTCAAAAAATGGGAATTAAATTTTGGGTCTCTGTCAGATACAATAGATATAGGTACATCGTACAACCTTACCACTTCTTTCATGTACAGGGCAGCTTACACATCCATAGTCCATTTTGACTTAACGGACAAGAAGTGCGTAGACTTTATCAGTCAATCCACAATCACCCAAATCGTGTCAAAGCCGCCACGAGTCCTTGGTAAGCCCATAATAGAATCCATGCCGATGCTCTCCCACTTCCATTGTGGTATTTCGAGAGACTTCAACTTTCCAGCCAGCCTCTAATGCTCGGCCTGGACTTGCTGACACACTAAGCATTTGCTCAGAAATTCGGCCACTTCCTTCTTCATATTCGGCCACCAAAAGGTCCTTTTCAAATCTCGGTACATCTTTGTATCTCTATGGTGAATAGTATACTTGGACTGGTGGGCTTCTTCAAGAATCTTATTCTCTACTTCAGCAGAATTAGGAACACAGGTTCTCCATCGAAAAAGTAATCTACCATCTTCTGCCATCAAGAAATCTGGTGGACTACTCAGACTTTCCTTAATCTCGACAAGCAACAGATCATCCTATTGTAGCTCCTTGATTTCAGCAAGCAATTCTGAACGAAGCTTAACATGGGCAGTCATAACCCGATCTTCCTTCTCCTTGACATTAAGAACCAAACTTTCCAGTTACTCCAACATCCTCCATTCTTGAAGCATCAAACTTGACAGTCTGGCCCTTGGCTTATGACTTAAAGCATCAGCTACCACATTCTCCTTTCCAGGATGGAACTCAATAGAGAAATCGATCTTTCCCAATAAATAAATATTAAAAGTGTGATATGGGGTTCAAGAGATCATCTTCTTGCCTCTACACTTTTTGGCGTCGTCTGTGAGAAATCGATTAAAAAGTCATGGCACCCTGTGGGAGCTACCGCAACACCAGCAACTGTAGCCGAGGATCCCACCAAGGCCCTAGTTCCAGCCGGGGATCACAAGAGACATCTTCCTCCACACAACCACATCAGGATATTACCGTCGATGAATTGGCAGAGATGCGCCGTCAGCTCCACGCCTTGACGGATCTCTACCAGGGCCTCCTAGCGAGGCAAGAGCGCACCTCGACGGAGCAACCTCTGAACAGGGGGGGCTCCTGCGGTAGCAGAATCCCGCCAAGTGCGGGAGACCTCCCGCACCTCTGCTGCGCAGGCCAGGTGCCCGCGCAGCTCGCTCACACCAAGGTTGCACAGCTTGCTCCACTCCAATCCGGAGATGGCCCAGCGACTATGTCGCTATGAAGAAGTGGAGTGTGAGATAGAGGGCAAAGTCTGGTATTTGGACGATGTCCTACACGCCGCGAAGACCTGCGGCCTCATCGACGACGACACCGACTTCCATGCTCCCTTTTCCAGAGAGATCATGGAGGCCCCTATCCCTTCAAAATTCTAATTGCCGTCCTTCACCCCCTATGACGGCACCACCGATCTGGCTGATCACATGGACAACTTCCAGTCGAACCCGGTGTTCCATCGGATCTCAGACATTGTAAAGTGCTTGGCCTTCGTCACTACTCTCTGGGAGAACGTCCGGACATGGTTTGAGTCCCTACCGGCTGGGACCATCACCTCCTTCCAACAACTGAAGAAGCTATTTAAAGAAAACTTCATGGGCTATCGGAAGGAGGCCAAATCTGCGATGAGCCTGCTCGCCATTAGGCAGGGATGAGAGGAGACCCTTTGGGACTACGTGTTCCAATTCCAGGCAGAAGTGTCTCGTATTCCCCGCCTGGACTTCAACATCACCACCACGGCCCTGACGCAGGGAACCCGGGACTCCATCCTCCGACGATCGCTCGGAGTTGAAGCCCCGAACCTTGATGGACCTCCTCACCATGGCCCAGAAGTAGGCCAACTACGAGGAGAACGCTACAGCCCTAGGTCGCACGGCCGGGACTGATCAACCCTACTGAAAAAGATCCGCCGACTCTCCCTAGGAGGGGTTGAGTAAACGGGAACGATGAGATCGGGAGCGCCATGACAGCTCCGAGACCAGAGAAAGGGGCCAGCATTTACGATACACACCTCTAATGGCCCCGCTCGAGCAGATCCTCATGAAAATCCGTGAGGAGCCCTTCATCCAATGGCCTCCAAAGATGAAGTCCGACCCTAAGACTAGGAACAAAAGGAGGGACTTCTGCTTCCACTGCGACCACGAACACGACACAGCTGACTGCATCCAACTTAAGGATACCATCGAGGACCTCATCCGGTGAGGACTCCTCGAAGGAACGAACCTCACAAGAGATGTCATCCTAGAGGCCACTCAAAAAAGTTCCTTCCTCTGCAAGAAAACAAATATCACGATAGGGTTCTTCTCTCTCTTGCAGTCAGAATCATAACATACAAATGTATATATATATGCACAAATAAAAGTGTCCAAAAGACACTTAAAAAAGATGTATATATGGCTCAAAATAATCAGACCAAAGTTTGCCATTTTCCATGCACCGACCTCTTTCATAAGTGAGTTATGTTGTTTTGAAGATTGGTTGTTTTAACTGGATAGGGATCAGTTGATGCCTGTTTAATCCAGTTCTAAGTAGATTGTAACTGCTTTGTTTGAACCTTGGACTGATTTCCATGTTATACTGTTATACTCACATGTTCTTGATATCTTCTGCTGATGTTCTACTTAATAGAAAGTTAACAGGCAAAGGCAAGTGTTGAGTAAAAGGAAGCCGTGCTCTTTCATCAAATATACGTTACATCAATGGCATGCCATTTACTTCATCCCTGCGACTATACAAATATTTTACTGTATGAAATTACAGAATAACTGCTAAAAGGGGAGCCTCTGCCTTGTTTCTTCCTAGCGGGCTGGAATCTCTCTCCAGTTGCAGTCGAGGAAGGGGAGAGAGGAGAGGAGGCGGCATCTTGTGGCAGGAGAAAGAGAGGGGGGCGGGAGGTGAGGCAAGTATGTGGGAGGGGAGAGGAGTGAGCACGTAAAGGGAACACCTGGTTTGCAGATGTTGGCAAGGAAGAGCAGCTCCTCTTCCTCCAACCCCTCTCCTTTCTCTTTTCTGCTTGGGGATTTGGCACACCTGGGGAGGGGCTGTTCCCCTTCTTGTGAAACATTTTTCCTCTCATGAGTCTGACAGCAATCGATGCTGACCACAGGGATGAGGGCTCCTTTCCCCAACCTTTCCGCTCTTCTACTCCCCACTGCTGTCTGACCTGCTGTGATCTACCCAAACCTCCTCTGCCTCCACCCCCTCCCTTTCTTTTTTTTCCTAGGGGCTTTGGCACACTTGGGGAGCGGATGTACTACCCCTCCTTATATCTTTTCCCTCATGAGTGTGACAGCAGTCGATGCTGACCACAGGGATGAGGGTTCCATTCCCCAACCTCTCCTCTCTTCTATTCCCTGTTGACCCCCTCCCCACTGCTCGCTGATGTGCTGCGATCTACCCAACCCTTCTACTTTCCATACATACCAACAGGGTGTCCTTTGAGGACATGATCAAGTGAAGGCGAGCAGGTGTTGAATTGGCTGCAATGGTCAGCAGATCAGCCCCTGGCAGGCCTGTTCTATGTAGTAAATGGGGAGGCATGGTGGATTGGCTTGGACGGTAGGCTTACAATGGGTGGCAGATTGGGCAGCCAGAGAGACTGTGCATGATCTTCCAGTCCCCTCCAGGAAAATGACTGTGTTCACTTGTGATGAGAGTTTAAGGGAGAGGATGAGGAAGAAGGGCAATTACATATTTGAGCTTTGCTCCAATGCTACAGTTTTTACTACCCTTCTTGCCACATTCATTGGGAACTTTCTGATCACTCTTGGGAGAGTCACTTACAATGCTTCTGAACTTATCTTCCAGTAGTAAAAGCACTTTGTCTGATCTTGAGATATGTGACGTTGTAGTGTGGTAATATAGCATTGCTTTTTGAATCTTAAGGTTTTTTTTAATCTTATTTATCAGAAACAAAATGTTTGTTGGAACCTCATGGGTATATGTAGGATGCAATGTTCAGTTGCTTTTATGCATGCATTATTTCTGTACAGTGGGGGGGGGCGCCGGGGCGGGGGGCGGAGGGGGGCTTTTTCAAGATACACAACGTGCACATAGTCTTCTTTCACATTCTTTGGCGTTATCTCTCCTTGGTAGCGATCACAGTATTCTTCTACATCTTTTATTGCCTTTGTCTTGCTATATGATAATACTACCATGTTTACAGAGTCACATGTTCAAGATGTTCACTTGATTGGCACATTATGTTATCACTTATACACATGGTTGTTCATGTGGCTTGGGACACCACGTTCCATATTTCTACACCCACATTTTTTTGGTGACCACGGTGGGACCTCTAGTGCCCATCACTTTGTCCATGCTTTTCTGCGATTTTGGTATGTATATCCATGTTTTGATAGCATTTCATGTTCATATTGTTCATATTGTTTGCATCCATCTTGTTATGTTAGCATATTTTTGTTATTACCTTGATTTGTTAGATTTAGGCTAGAATTTGCATGCACTTCGGTGCGCATAGGGTCATGCATTACATATTATAGTTGTATTCCTACCTTGGTAAGTGATCATCTTACCTCCATATTCCTTGGGGTCGACTAGGTGATCTTATCTAGGAGTTCCGTAAGTCTTTGTGAGTCATGGATTCCTACACAGACGTCGAGCCGGTTGTACCATTTCCACCCTTAGGTTTGCATTTGCATACGTGTGGGAGAGTTAACCTTAGTCAACCCAAAGTTTGGCCTCTTCCCATAGGGCACCAATGTCTTGAGGGAATTATGCTTAATTTAAATCATTGAAATGCCCACTAAAACTTTGCAAAATAAAAATTAACAATCATTTCAACTTGTTTGATCTTGGGTGAATCCTCTCACAATCATATTGTTTGTTAGGCTTACCCCCAAGCCCATTTGTGGTGTTGTGTGTTGCATTTTTTCCTTCATATTGTCATTGGTGGTCCATTGTTCAAGGTCGCATTTGCATTTGCATAAGTCTGTCTGTCTCTTGCCATATCCCCCTAGGTTGCCCCTTAATCTCCGAGCCCTTTCTTTCCTCATTGTATTTTCCTTGATATTCTTTGTATTAAGTCTCCATTTGCCCTCATGGAGCACCACCCTAATCCCTTGTACCCCCCTTCTTCATCTTCCTATTCCCGTGTGGATTTCTCTTTCCACGCAGGCCCATCTCCTCGTGGCCCCTCCGATCCGTCAGATGAACGAGCCAAGCTTATGGCCCACCTTTCATCTCTTGTTCGCCGAATGGACCTGGCCCAGGCCCAAAAACTTATTGTAAATCACCTTAATGGGCCTCCTTTTCACAGTAGGTCTCATCCTCTTAATGGGCCTCCATCCTCTAGTGGGCTTTCTTCTTTTGGGTCTCCTCCTTCTCTTAATGGGCCCTTTTACTTTGATGATGGGGCTCATCCTCTTAATGAGCCTTCTTCTCCTAATGGGCCTTATTCCCTTCAAGGTATTTCTTTTCTTTATGGGTCTTCCTACTTTAATGGGCCTCCATCTTCTACCCATGTTGCTACTAGCCCGATTGGTCCTCATGCTCATGATCTTTCGAGGACCGCATATCCTTCCACTCCTAGAATGGGCTTTTCTTCTCCTTCTCAGCCCGGATCCTCCCATCCTGCCCATTATCATGTTCCTGATCCGAATTCACAACCTCTTGCTCAAGTTGGCCTATGTCATTCTCGATCTCTCCCTACCAGTCGTTGTCCAGCCCAGCTCTCTTCGTGTCGCCCACGGTTCTCTTGCCTTGGTTGAAACATTTTTGTCGTCAATTGTTTCATTTATTTGTTACTCCCTTTTGTCCCTTAGCATGTTATTGTCCCATTTATTTGTTGCTCCCTCTTGCTTTTATCATATTATTAGTTTCCAACGAAATTTCGGCAACATCTCCCCTTAACCCGAGCGTAAGGGAGATAAAGGGGACGCGCCCACACGGAGTGGCGGAACCCGACGATCTGAGGTGAGCGCCCGAGAGCGACAACACCTTTGATAAAGCATCGAAAAACCCGAGAAAATCGACGGAGAGAAGGTCTCTCTAAGGCTGGTTAGGGTGCACCGGGCAAGAAAGGGGACTGGCGACTAGTGTGCCGGCCGGGGAGTTCAAAGACTGTACCGGGCTGGGAGAGGCTAGGATGTGCCGTCGAGGGGCTGTGGGCGCACCGGCCAGGGATTGTACTGGCGAGGGGGTGCACAAGGTGCACCGGGGCGGTCGGCCAAGGAGTGTACCAGCCAACGGTCTGTGCCGGGCTGGGGGTACAGGGTGTGACGGGCAAGAGGCACGAGGCGTGTCGGAGAGGCAGACTGGAGGCGTGCCGGGCTGGCGCCTCAAGGGCGTGCCGTGCCGGGCCGGGCTCGAGCGAGGACCGCAGCGGGGAAGGTTGGAAGGGCTTTGCCGGCGAGGCAGGGAGCCAAGGTGTGTCGCAAAAGGGGTGTGTCGGTGAGGAATCGCCCAGGGGATGCACCGACGAGGGTACCGTGTCGGGCTGGAAGCACGCCGGGGAAGGCTAGGGCATCATCCTGGTTACAGAGGGGATGAGGGGGATCTTCTCTCTTCTCTCTTCTCTCTTCTCTCTTTTCTTCTTCTCTTCGCATGGACGGCGGTGGCAGAGGAGCAGCGGGGGGAGGGCAGCATGCCCTCTTCTCTTCCTTTCTTCTTCTTCTTCTCTCTTCTCTCTGGCAGGGTCGTTGTGGCTCCCTCTACTAGTCCCCCTTTTGTTCGCAAGGAAAGGTGAGGTTTTATACCCCGGCAGTGGTGGGCTCGGTCGAATGGCGGGAAGAAGGACGCATTGATGGGGGTTTGATTTGTTCGTACTTGGTGGCAGGGGGGATAGCCTGAGTGGCTCCCTCCCTGGGTGACACCTCGGCGGCTTCGCTGCGCGCCGAGGATCCTTAGGGCATGGGCGTCACGTTTCATCTGCCGGATGCACCGGGTGGCAGAGTGTGCCGCTGGAGAGGCGTAAGGCCGTGCCGCTGGGAGCTTCGGACGGGTGTACCGCTGGAGGCGCCAAACAGGCGTGCCGCTGAAGGGGGCAGACAGGTGTGCCGCTGGAAGGCTGCCAAAGCGTGACGGTGAAGGGGGCACAGGGTGTGCTGCTGGAGCTTCAAGAGGCGTGCCAGCGAGGGCCACCAGGGTGTGCCATGGAAGGCACAACGGGTGTGCCGCTGAAGGGAGCTGGTGGGTGTGCCGCCGAGGGGGCACCCCAGGTGTGCCGCTGAGAGGGCTTGCAGGAGCGTGCCGGCGAAGGACCCAGGGTGTGTGCCGGCGAAAGACCCAGGGGGGTGTGCCGGCGAGCGTCGCCCGAGGGCATGCTGCTGAACGGTGTGGGCTGCTGAAGGGCGCCGTGTTGTGCTATCACATGTAGCCGTCTTGACCCAAGTCTTGTGACTCAAGGACCGTTGGGTTTAGTAGGTCTAGTGGGCAGTCCAGAGTCGAGTGACTCTGAGCCACCTATTACTTCGTGTTACTAGCGATGGGTGGGTGAGTGGTTTTCAATGTTCACATTTAGTGACCCCCCACTGGTTGTGTCTTTCCTGCGCATGCGAGTGCTGACCCACTCGCGAGTAGTGGAGAGCTTCCTGGGTGTGATATAGACTGGTTACCGTAGGGCCCCTCGCCTTTGCAGCCTAAGTCTGGGCTGGGGGGAAAATCAGCTAGTGGACCTGACTTAGAGTGCATAGTCTATGTGTGCACACGTGGTTGAGGGCAATAGACTCGCACTGACGATCACGACCACAGCTAGTCCTTATTCTGTGGTTACTAGTACTATGTCTCAATTCCCGCTGGGCCGGAGGGAGACACCTGAGACGCGGACTAAGACGTCAGTGGACACAGCCGGCCTTGCTCTAGTGGGTAGGTACTCCCGTCACGTGACACAAGTTTGTCGTGACTCGAGGTCTCGTTTCTCATCTACGAGACGTGATTTTGCGTGTAGTTTTCAGGTGTTTTCCCGAAGCCAAGTTCTAGGGTTTCTGGTATGCGTCACCAAGAGTTTCCTCTTAAACAGCGTAGAGTTCACAATGGTGAGGTCGTGACTGTGTTTTCAGACCGCGTGGTCTCAGAGTGGGCCTTCGTGTATGAACACAGGCCTCCACGACAGAGATGTCATGACATTTTCCTAATAGCGTGGCTAGGGCGGTTCGTAGTTTGGTGGTCCCCCGACTGTCGGATCGGGGTGTTGGTTTCCTTTCCGGTAGGAGTAGTTGAAGAGTCGTGATTTTATCGGCTGCCGTGACTTGAGGATTCGTGTACGGCCGCACTTTCTGCCCTTGTTATTATAGCCACTCCTATTGTACGTTGCTGTTGTTCTTACCATTGCTGCTTTCTGTTTCGCCGTTGTTTTCGGTTGGGATTCTGCGGGACCCTTACTGAGCCAGTGATAGGAGGTCACCCCTAGTTTTCAGGTGTTGCGGATCTTCCTCGAGATTCGAGGGTGCTGCGTGGAGGTCCTTAGCTGCCAGCTCGCTGGGCCGAGTGTTCAATCAGTATTGGGTACACTTTCATGTCTTAGACTGTACTTCTGTTGGACTGGACTCTATTGTAGTTAATTATTATTTCTGTTAATTGTTGAATTGTCCTACTTTATTTCATATTTATGTGTACACCACACCTATTCTTTAAGTCCTTTTGAGCCCTCCGGCTCGTGGGCGGCGGTCCAGGGTTCGGATTGTATCGGGTTATTCTCAGTATCCGGATCTTGGGTCGTTACACACGTTCTCTCCTCTCCCCCTCTCACTCCGGCCGACCGACGGAGGCGGCGAGGGCAAGGTGGCGATGCTCGTGGGGCGAGAAGCGACGTGGACGGGATGAGGATCGCGATGGTGGAGGCTGTTTATGGGTTCGCAAGCCGATGGCGGGTTAAAATGACATTTTCTTGGCGGATCGGCATTCTCGGCGCGCGAAATCTTCGATGGAGGTAGGAGGATGGTTCCCTAGCTCGTGTACTTCCTTTCCTGCGATTTTGGTTACCCGAGGTGAGCCGAGAGGGTTTTATTACCTCCCTGCGTGGAGTGGGCAATAAATTTAGGTCTGTAATTATTTATTATTTACTGTACCAGGAGTTACGTGTCTTGGCTGGGAAGTCTTCCGCACGTCCCGAGCGTGGAGGTACATTTTTACTCCTCCTTTATCACATTTACTGATTCTGTATGCGTTCTTGATGCCGCTGCATGTGAGATTGATAGGATACTATCTCGCTCAACTTCAATCGTCGCTGTGAGTGACAGTGTGTGACCCGTCCCGTGACTTGATCCGAGCACATGTGTGAGGTGACCACTTTTGACTCATTGTCAGTTTCCCAACCGTGCAAATCCACACGTTTCTCTCGCTTGGGATGAATTGTGAGCTTGCATTTCTTATTGAGGACACATACTCCTCTTCTAGAGCTCTTTGGTGTCGAGTTATTCACGTTGTCATTGGTCACGTCATCAATTTTGTCGCATCGTCATCTAGAGTCTTAGGTTTGCATCAAATTGGTATCGAGTCTCATTTCGTCCTGGATCAGGGAGAATAGAAAGCCCCTAGCACCCCTAGGTGGGTCACGAGTCTCACAATCATTGGCCATACGCATGACCCACATGGAAAGCACTTTCCAAAGAAACTAACACTGTATGGGGATAGCCTTCCGCATGTACATGAGTACATGGTGACTCGAACTAGCATAATGGAGAAGTTTGAAACATACGGGGTCACTCGGACCCTCAAAACGACATGGGCGTGCTAATCGAGGTAACATGACTTCTATGGACACCCAAAAATATGAACTCAGTTCACACAGGGTGTCCGTGACATCCATGGGCAAAAGGTCGACCAATGGATCTCAACCAGGTTGACTGGGCGCCCAAACGGGTGAGAAGACTACATTTTGGTTGACCAGCCCATTGGGTCGGTCGACCTACATAGTGGGTCGGTCGACTAGCCCAGTGGATCGGTTGATCGGCCCACAGCTAGTCACTCCCCTGGCCTAGGTCGGTCGACCGAACCAGCTGGGTCGGTCGACCGAACTAGGGTAGGTTGCCCCACCGTGGCTAACTCCCACTGGTCGACCGAACCACCCATTCGATCTATCGATTCCGGTGACGCATCTATGAAACCCCATCTGAGGGGCCCTAATCCACTTCCCAATCACCCTAGGAGATAGGAAAAATATGGGAAACTCTTACCCAACCTCCTACTACTAGGAGGTCCCAATCAAACCATAAAAATCTCATCGAATCAGTGAATCCGTTGCTCACCTCAAAAATATGCATTTTGAGCCCCAACATGAAAGAACCTACTCTCAGCTTCACCTCGGCCTATAAACCATGGGAAAATGAAATGCATGAGCTAGGGATCCATCCACCTACCTCTCAGGATGAAATCCCATACCGAGGATGCCGATTCCATGCGGAAATGACACTCGAACCACTGCCGACTTCACGAACTCAAATGAGCTTCACCGCTCCACCGCCTCCATTACTCGCTCCCATCCTCGCCACTCGCCATCTCATGTCACATTCGCCTCGCTCGCCTCAAGCTCCATCAGTTGTTAGAGAAGAGAGGGAGAGAAGGAGAGAAACAAGAGGAGAGAGAGGGTGGAGGTTGATTTAAATAGAAAATATTTTAAAAATTTAAAATTTTAAAAAATATAAAAATAGCCCAAAACCCCAGCCCTAGGCCGATTCCTATAAATAGGACCCAGGTCTGTTCTGCGCAAATCCTAGCTTTTGGGTCACGTGAAGCAGAGGTAAGATGATGTTGTTTCGAGTTCTTCCTTCAGGGTTTATTGTTCCCCTTAGTATCTTCTTCTAACTTCTTCCGTGCTAAGAGATCAAGCCGTCGAGGAGTTAGAAGATCTGGAAGTCGTTGTTTCTATGCAGAACACGTAGGAACGATAGCTCTCTTCCGACAAGAAATTCGAAGAGTAGGGACCAAACCAAAGGTAGGTTATCTCATGAACGGCTAAAACTTCAAGTTAGGAACAAAAGCTCTTTGATTTCTCATGATTCCATGCATTGTACACAGAGAATTTTTCGTTCCTCCATGACTGTGCAGTTAGATTTCTCATGACATGCTATCCCTGCACCCTTAATTAAAAAGAGAACAACTTTGGTTTAATTCATGCTTTTCCCATACCTTTATTCGTTCTAAACATGCTATCAGGTCTTATCTTTCTGTTCGCTATAGTTTTTATCCATTAATTGCCCTAGAATAGGCTCTGCATGTCAGATTTTGCTTCTGTCTGATGCAGGCAGAAGGTGGTCCTACAGAGACCGCTAGTTTCAAGTGGCGGCCCTAGACTGACTGCTATCTGATTTCTGCAACCAGATTAAACCTTGTTCAATCCCTATTATATTGGATAGCAATCATGCCTTATTTCGGTTATTTTTGATTTCTAATCATGTCATGTGTTCATCTGTAGCGTTAGTATGTTTTAAAACTTTAGTTTCACTATACGTTAATTTCATGCCAAACCTTATATACTTTGTACTTAAAAGAATTTTTCACATTGGTTACATGAAGATTTATGTTTTGGCGCGTTCCCTTCTCACCTTATTTTTGTTTCATTACTTCACATATAGCCCGTACTCCGGTACGACGCTATTAGATCAGTTGCACTTGATAGGAACATCTCTTGGACTTAAGAACTTCTCCGTCTCATATTCCTTCTGTCAGACTAGGTGATCATGTTTCAAGGTCTCTGTAAGTCTCCGCGAGCTTGGGATTCCGACTAGGACGTCGAGTTGGTTGTACCCTAAAACCCATTGGTTTAGAAAGCACTTGAGTTTTTCGGCATTTTCTGAACTATGGACAGATAGTGGCCCTCAGGCGATCGCCACATCCAAGTAGCGCTCCTGTCGCGACTGCCTTCTGCAAGATTGGTCCTGGCATCGACCTGTTCTTCTTTTTGCGTCGACTCCAACCTGATAGCAGTCTTAACTCGATCGCTACCTTTAAGAAATGGTCAGGCCGTGACTGCTTTCTGTCTACAGTTCTGCTGTGCCGACCCCTTCTCTTTTTGGCGTCGACTCTATCAGATTATGGTCGGTACTTGAGCACCTTCTCATGAAAATGGTCTTGACTTGACCACTTTTTATCAAGCTTGTTTTCAACCTATGTTTTAACCCTAAGGTTGATTATATCTTGTCCAGATAGCCCAATGCTTATCTGACATTCAACAAACTTCTACATAAAGATATTAATAATTTATGGAAACCTATGAATGTACCATTATGCTATCAGAATTCCTCCATGGCATAATATTCAATTAAATTTGTCCTTGATCTCATCTCGTTTTGGTGCGTTTTTAAGGTGGTTCGGTCTCTATCTAGAGACCTATGTCCACCCCTCACTCAACTAAGTGAGGCTTCACTAGTGCCCAAGCACTAATCGCTGATTCATAGCTTCTCACAGAGAGAAAGACTCTCCAAATGGCTATCCTACAGCTTGCAAGCGTACAAAGCCCAAACCCATAGAACTGAGCTTCTCTCAGTCTATCTTCCTACACGCAAGTAGGGACCAATGCGAAGGTATGAGTTTAACAAAGAACACTAAACAAAAATAGATCAAACAGATAGGATAGAACAATGAAAGTTGATAAAGAAAAATCTTGTCTATAAGCTGGAAGAAGCTTTTGAGCGGCTTCTACTCTCTTGGCCTTTTCACCATGGACTCAAGAAAGATGTAGGAGTAGCTTCCCAGCAACTGGAGACGGGCTGTTCTTGGCTGACTAGGCTCCAAAAAATAGAAGGAAAATCCCCCACGATGCCTTCTCGCCTGAAGGAAGGAATGACGGGATCTCGGATCAACACTTCTGCTCAACTCTCTTCTCTCCACCAGTTCTTCACCATCTTGAGAGGAAGGGAAGCTATGAAAACTTCTTCTCCAAGCTTTCTTCCACATGAACTACTCTCCAGGACGTCGCTTTACCATGTTCTTTATTTGCTATCTTCTTGCTTGTCTCTTCTGTCATGCACATGAGGAGTGTGAACAGATAAGGGAACAAATCTATAGTGGGCCCCACCTCTGGAAGATGTCACTGCATACCAATCATTTCCTCTAAAAAAGTAACCTTCCAGAAGAATATTTCATGTACGAACAGATCCCAACGAGTGATTACGGATCATGGAAACTGATTGTTATTGAACTCGGATCTGTTCTGGGTGAAGTTGATAGTGTCGACACTTTTCAGCTGACGTGTCGGCACTTCCTGTTGTTTTCATGAAGAAAGGTAGAAACCATTGTCATAGTGTCGACACTCCTCTTGGTCTTGCCGCCACTCTCTCTCTAGCTCTGTCTGTCAATCATCCCAAGTGCTCCTTGGGTAGCTCCCCCATGGCAATCACTACCCCTCGGAGTCCTAGGCTCTCCTGCAAGCTCGCCCGTGATAGCACGGAGGAGTGTCGCCCCAGCCTCAATAGCTCAAGCCCTAGCAGCTCCTGCGCCATCTCCCTATAATCTGCATGTGTCGTCCTGCTGACTGGAACTCTGTGGACGTGCAACCCTGTGAACCGCGCCACGTCCTCTAGCGTGGGGATCATATGTCCACACCGGAACAAAAATGCCCTACTCACTAGATCCCACCGATCATGAAGAGCGTAGAGTAGTACCGTATCCAGCTTCATCACCTCTATACCTAGGAGTTCAGCAAATTGATGTGGGACGGACACGCAACCTGGGGCTCTAACTCATGGGCGTCCCTAGTGAGGGATGCGTGGGACTGTGCACGATTGAGGAACCGACAATGAGTCGGATAGTCAGTTCTTCCGTGCTTATACTCGGATTGAGTCACGGGATGGGTCTCTCTCTCTCTCTCTCTCTCCGCAGTGGTAATTGAATGTAAAACGAGCTATTACCTTATCACATGCAATGGCATATAGAAAATATACGAGTAAAGCAAATGCTAAAGAGAGGAGCGGAGACGATACCTCCACGCTCCGGGCGTGGGACTCTTCAAAGGTTCACATGTCACATCAAATTTTTAAATGTGAAGAGTTTGAAATTTATAAGAGACAGATAAGAAGAAAAATGGGGCACTTCTCTTTTTCAAAATTTAGACTGTGTTTGGAAACAATTGGAGGGAAGGGATTATTTTCAAAATCTCTAGAGAGATGATAAACTACCCTAAGTCAAATTTTGAGGATTTTGAAAGTGGGATCTTTTTCTACTGATTTTTCTCTAACTTTCAAAATTCTCTCGCGGGAGAATTTGATGGGACCTGCACATTTGATAATGATTGTGCACATTTGAAAAGAATTATAAGGGGATGAGAATTTCAATGATTGAAATTCCCGTACTCCATAATTCATGCCATTCTAAACGCGGCCTTGTACTTTTAATTTGTGACTAGTCTAATATGTTCAATACAGTGAGATCTCGATGGACTTTGACATTTTAAGGTGTCAGTGTGAATGATCTTTATATGCTAGCCCCGTTTATACAACAATCAAAGTTTTGATGATGGGACCAATGATCATATCAGATCACACGTCAGATCTTTGTACAATGTTGTGGTTCCATGAATACGCATGGAGGGGGCTTTAAGGCTGATGAGATCGTCTCCGTCTTGACATTGTATGCCGAATGATCTATAGGCGCTATGGATGTTGCCCCATAACCCGGGGCTATGATAAACCCTTCATCAGCCGAGCACGACGTACCATGGCACAAGGGGCCTCATCGTATGACAAATATTGCGATTCATCTCCTCTGCATGCCCTTGTTTAATCTCTCTATGACGTGCAATACCTTGAGGGTGTGGAGCTTATAAACGCTAAATATTAAAGTAACAAGTCAAAGGAATCATAACCAAGAGCTATTATTTAGGGTTTTTCATACATATACCCATGTAAATATCTACATTGTCAAATAAACCTCTCATTTAGATCTATTATTAAAAATATTCTCAAAATAAGATGAACGGTTGCAGTTTTGCCCCTACCATATGGGGGCCAGATGACGAGTTGAACAAGAAATAATTATCACCTAGGGTAGGGTAAAGAAAAACCGTGGAGGACCAAGAACCAAGTCTGCTACCAAAAGGGGAGATCGACGGGAGGAGGCCGAGGCTTGGCCTCCCCCAAACCCGTTTAGGCCTTCTCGCGACGGTCAATGTGGGAAAGGTGAAGCCGGTGGTCTTCCTACAAGAGAGGCCTTGCATCCCAGGGGAGTCATGTTGTCGCCTCCTTGACCCTCCATAGTGAAGATCAGGGGTGCTGGCATGTGTAGATCTATGGAAAAATTCACAAAGATTAAAAATTCAAAAAGAATTATTATGGGAAAAGAGGAAAAGGGAATTAACGTCAAAGATATGGACGTCAATTAAAGAATTAACGACTTTGTGGAGAAGCGTTAATTCAAAAATTGGGGGCTCAAAATAAAGAAACATAATTAACGTCAAAGCCACGGATGCCAATTATAGATTTGATGCCTTCCTGCAGAGGCATTAATTCTTCATTGAAGCGAATTTTGGCACAATACAGGGAAAGGAAGAATTCACGTTGCCTATGGCGGACGTGAATTAAAAATTTACGCCTTTTTGAAGAGGTGTTAATTAAGTAATTAATATGAATTTTGGCCAAAAGATAAAGAAGTCTCATAATAAATGCTATTTCTCTCTCTCATTATTACTGGATTAACTTACTATTTACCAAATCATACTAAATTAAAATCAGGTTAGCTCACATCCTTACTCCCATATTAACTACCCTCCTACCAAATCAAAAATAGGTTAATTCTGAGTTACTTTAATCGGGTTGACTTAGTTCACTTTTAGGCTAACTCCATATCAAAAAGAGGCTTAAGAGATAACTTATCCCGATTGAGTTAACCCACCTTCAGTCTATTCCTCTACCAAGTTGGTGTTAGTTACTTTAATGTACATGAAAAGTCTTGACCAACTGATATGGCCGATTTGATGTGTCCAATGTTATCCAGTAACTCAGCGAGCAGGATTTTTGAGGAAGAGGGGTAAAAGTAGCAGGTCATCGCAAGCAAGGTTGGCAATGAAAAAATTGGTCAAGGTCTGGCCGGCGCTTGAGCGACGACCCGGTGGGCTGAGAGAGAGGGGCTCAGTCCTCGGGCCTCGACGTAGCGCATCGGGTCAGCGACGGGATAGGATTGGCTTTAGGATGTGTGGTGAGTTCTCCAGGTTGCAAGACTGCAAGGTATAGAAGTGAGGCTACGAATCACGTGATGTGTAAAATGTTGAACTCAAAGGTTATTCAAGGGAACTAAAAAAACCTGTAGCTTATCAGAATCGTCATTCTCTTTCTTACGGGGGAGGTTGTGTGTTCAATACTCACTTTGAGACGAGAGATTTTTTTAATTAAAAGTCATATCTAGTGATTAGTTGAAAAGTGTTCCCTAATCTGGGATACATTTTCCCACCTAACACTAAGGGAGTGTATTATTGATAACTGAAAAAAAAAATATTTACAACAATCAGATGCTAGACATACCTAGTTTATCTAACCTGTCAGCACTCTTGACCGAATTGGGAAAAAGAGATCGTCGACTACAGCCTGACATTGTAGAACTCGAGATGATTAAGCCTACGTTGATTCTTTCTTTTGCTCCTGCGGACGGGCTGGAAAGAAGTATCAAACTTCAGGCTCTGCTCATCAACCGAGTCATCAAACTCGTCGAGAGTGACATCATGAACCAGAGGGAGAAAATCATGTTGCAGTGATAACGCGGGGGAGCCCCGGAGAGCATCAAATAAAACAATCGAGGAAGATTACTGGTTGAATATGTCACTGACGTAACCACCGACAGCCTGAACGGGCTATATATATATATATATAGATAGTGACCAAGACCGGTTGCCCCTTAGATCCACCGGAGGGGCAACATATATAATTAATCCGAACCTGGCTAGATACTTACAAAATCCGATATATGGACTCATTAAAATAATCATATATATGAAATAAATAAAGTCCATATATAGGCGACAGTTTAGCTACCTGGCTAGGGAGGGCTGGGGTCTAGTAAATGCTTCCTAATTTGAGTTATGCTCAGCTTCCGCGTGAGGGGAAGTACCGTGTGTACATGGAATGTTCAGTTTATAGCCAGGTGGTCCTGCTGAGCTTGATTATCGAGGTTGAGTCGTGTTTATACATATATATAGAGGGGCTAATCGATCAAGGTGCATGATCCATTATTCTAATTCTCTGCGATATATAAAACCTTCAAATAAAGAACAGAGTTAGAGACATAAAATTTGGATTTCATCCGCTATAATTTTAAATTACAGACTTTCATGCATTATGATTTTTTGGCTATAAATATTTATCCCTGCTACTTAGTTTATCTTATTTTTTAGTACTTACATATTTTCCGGGAAGATTTACATCTATTGGTCGGTCACTATTTCCAAGAGTGGGGTTTTCTTCTCTCCCACCACCAGTTGGACTCAGATAGGTACTACCTTATTTTAAAGATCTTTTATCTTGCACATTCTAGATTGATGAGATAAGGCTCATAAATGGTTCGTTGATTGCATGGCACATACCTAAACATGATTGTCTGATCCAGTGAAAATAATATGACATGGTGATAAAAGATGGCTTGAGTAAGTGAAATAATAAGCACTTCTATAAAGTGCAGAAACAATAAGAAGAATTTTTGTTTAGAAATTCAACGGAACAGGAATCAAGAATGTGATATTTAGCATTCACAGGACAGATATGTAACGGTTAATATTTGGAAAGATATAAAGAAATGATTCCAAGAAACCAAAAAGGATGAGCTTTTGTAGATTGTACTAAGCATTCAAGCTGACAATCTAAAACCCTCAGATGAGAAATGGGCAAATTACCTATATCTTTGCATGGCAAAACTTTCAAGACTACAACTACACGGTGTCTGCATAATTGTAGATTGACCCACTGGCACCTGCAGCCATGCAAGATCCTCTCTGCTACTTTTGTCACAATACATGGTACATCCGGGAATTGTTCCTTAATCATAGATAGCAAGCCTGTCCTTGGGTGTTTTCTTGTAAGATTATTGAATACATCAGCATATTTCAACTCCCAAGTGGAAATATGATAATGGTTGTGTCATCTAACAATTAGGCTCGGTAACTCTCATATGAAGTTTCTCAATGTCCAGAAAAATGAAAGATTACACTAGTGCCGCCTTCATCCATTTTCTTTTTTATGTGAAAGAGAACAGTACCATGTATTCATTAAATTCTAAGGAACAATAGAACATACAAGTAGAGTGCTGTCTTCAAGTTTAACAGAGCAGAAAATGAACTTCCAAATATACACAATTTTGATTTTTTTTCCAGATTTGGGATCGGCATATGTCACATTTACATTTGAGTTGGACTACCTGGTTCCCATTTAACAAAGTTATAAACAAAAGGATAAGATGATATTGAACGAGCTAGAGGTTGATCTACTTCAATAAAGTGTGAAAGACAGCATATAGACCGCATTTATTAACTTGAGCCCTCCCTTCATCATATATGAACAAATCACTAGTAGGTTAGACATGGATACAGAGTGTCAAAAAGGTGGCTTCACAAAGCTGCTTGGAACATATAAACCAAGCCGATCCATAAAGAACAAAGAGATAGGGGTAAAAGGAAAGAATGAGACAAAATACTTGACCTATCATGGAAGAAATTTTGAGCTTTTTCTTGAATATCAGTCATGGTAATGATGACACATCTTGAGGGGGGGAAGAGAAGAGGAAGAAGAAGAAGAAGCAGGCACTCAAATATGCTCCAGATTTTTTAATGAGTTCATCTGAAGCCCACCCAAATCTGATCGACGAGAGAGAGAGAGAGAGAGATCACAAAGAGAGAGAGATAAACAGATCAGAGAGAGTGAGTGGGTGCCGGAGGGGGGTTTCCCTCCCCGACGCTGAAACGGGCACCGTTCTTGATACCATATCTGATAATGATGTCTTGAAGGTTTTTTTAAACGAGTTTAACCTTGAATTGGATAGACATTGAATGAGCAAGTTAAATGACCGTGCTACAAAGAGACGACAGCATGAATAATATACAATAACTAATTCATATTTAGCATACAATATCCTAAGAATGATGCGAATGACTCCTCAAGGAAAGAAAGCATCCCTTATATGATATATCCCTTCTATCATAATTAGATCAATATGCATAGTAATATCTGAAAACGGATTTTCTAGAACTGCATATATGAGATTATGGCTTTTGTGAACAGCCTGATTCTCATCCGCATTTAAATGAATACAAAATGCATATCCGTATATGGCAAAAGACGAATACAAATCCAAGTATAAATCGAATGAAATTGACTTCATCCACATCCCTTGTCAGTTAGCAAATAAGATACACTAGAACACCAGATACAATTCGACCTCTGTCAAATATGCCATACATAGAACATTTTTCTAAATATGAGGTACACAACCGCAAAATTGGAGTATATTGCTGTGAACTACAATACGCTCAACCAGAATGACAGACAAGAGATGGCACCATACATTCAAGACAAATAAAAGAGCAAATGGCTCAGATTATTTTCTAGAGTTTTTTCAGTTCCATAAGTACACACAAAACACAAAACCAGTATACTGCAGGGAGTCTAACCCCACATCTGGTATTATCAGGTACACCCAAAAAAAAAAGCAAACCCCAGCCTTGCAATCACCTGTTAGAGACTGTCAACTTTGTTTGTGCCGTCGAATTCGTCAGCTAGGTATAGTACAGACCACCAGACATGAATTGTTGAGTGTTAGCCTGTCAATGCGGCTGTGGTTTCTGTTTCTCTTAACTCATCAGCTCCATATTGTACATGGAAGTTAGACTGCACATATCTAAAGGTTATTATCTCCTTTTATGTTAAACAATGGGTGGTAATGTCAAGCAACCAGCCATTTCCCTCTTTGAAAACCCTGACCAGAGATCAACAAAGTTGCAGGAACAACAAGTGCCCACAGGAGACGATGCCATCTAAGAGTCCAATTTCACCCACTCATACCGGCCAGGAAGTGGGCAATCGGTCACAGGATCAAAGTTGTACCTGCAGTAAATGCCAACGAAGATATGGACAAGTGAATAGTGCAGGCATAGAACCCTGCGTCGTCTACTGTTCTTCAGGGGGGACATAATATAGACATAAGTACACAGACATACTGAAGCATAGGCCCACTTAATTGAATGCAGAGTACACAAACAGGATTAGCATGAAAGAATATGGGAGGTAAAGATGGGCAAAGGCATACTTCTCTATAAATGTCCTCTGTTGCAGCTTTTCTGGACCTACAAAAAACCCTTCCATCTCATCAGTAGTCGGGATGTTCCTGCATGAAATGCTGCGTGTCCTACTTGACGTGGGCCTAGACTTGGTAGTAGATCCAGGAGTACCTATAGATTCTGAATCCCTTATCAAATTGCAAGGAGTAGTTTCCCTGACATTCCTGCCACAAGACGATTAAAAATGTCAATTTTCAGTAGCCCAAATCAAATTCATGTTTCAACATGCAGATATTGGGAGAGCTAAAAAACAATCTGAATATTTAAAAACCAAGGGGTTTAGGCAGACCAGCCTAAGAACCCCCTCCCAGGGGGTTTAGGCGGATTGGCGCGAGGGTAAGGCCCCACCCAATAAAATCTAATTTTTTGGCCTATTTCTCCCTAAATTATCTAAGAAGAAAAGGACGCTTTCACTGGGAGGATACGTGGAAGCTTGCGAGCAAGCAGGACTTGAGGAATTGCCTCGTGCTGTCGCTTTGTGCTCTCGCACCCACGTGTTGACTTCTCGCACTTGTACGATACACAAACCGCGTCGTAGGACCGTGAATCAGATGATCCGGGGCTGAGTGGGGTCGTGGGACCACCAGGCTGGAGGGAGGGTGTGGCCCCCAAGGAGGTTCACCCTCCCTGGGGTGCGCGGCCACCCCTGGGGTGAACTGGCCCAGGGGGAGGTTGTAACCCAGGGGAATGGCCCCCGGGGGTCTTCTTGCATCATTTGGGGTTGTCCTTTGACAGACTTTGGACCCCGAAAAGTTGGAATGGGCCTGTGGGGGCTATCATTCTTTGAGTTGTCGTAGCCGCCCGCAAGGTGTCTGGGTAAATGCTCGACACACCCCGGATTGTCTAACGACTTGAGTAGACAACTGAGGGGCCGCACGCCGGGCCTTGGGTTGGCGACGGGAGCTCGTGGGAGCTAAGGGAGGCATTTTATGGCTGTGAGCCACGCCTCAGGCTGTGTGCCGTGTTGTTCGGTGGGTTGGCCCGAATGCTAGGATTAGATGGCTCATCGCCACGTGTCTGAGTGTAAAGGTCGACCTTGACTTGTCAGGGGGTCGTAGTAGGACTCAATTGAGGTGCTGGAACCACGGGTCGGCCCATGGTTGGGTGTAGAAGGGCTGGAACATACGCGCCTACAAGGTGTTCGATAAAATGCTGAGCATGCCCGTGTGAGCTGTACATGCGCGCGACAGGCCTCTAAAGCCTGTGGTTGACCTAGTTAGGCCTCCCTTTGACCTTGGAGGGTTGAAAGATATGTTTCCGGATGGGCCCTTGGCCCCTTTGGCTGAGTGCCATGTGGTGTGGCCTGACATCGGGGTGCCCCCGGGTGGCTCCAGGTGACGGTGCGGGATACGGGCAAAGTCCGTACGTGAGTGGCCGGAGTTGATCCCGAGGGATTGCTTGTGTCACCGTAAGTTACGGTAGGCTGGCCAGGGCCCTTGTAGGGACCCATGGGTTCGTAGAAAGTGTTGGATAGCCCATGCCTAGAAGGTGCTTGGTGAAATGCATGAACCCTTATTTCTTGTGATTTTATCGGGAAATAGTTTGGGTACAACATGGGGGGACGTGGTCTCCTAGAAGATCGTGACTTGATGGTCATGGTCTCTAGGGAGATCACGACTAGGCTGCTACGCGGGTTTGTTCCGAGCGTCCGATGATGCTCCGAATTGGCCCAAAATGGTCCCGAAAGTTAGAGAATTGAAGATAACAGCTTACAAAGCTCAATGGGCTTGAAAAATGGTCAAGAAATGGGCTCGAAAGAGGCTCAAAGAAGCCTCCAAAATAATGGTTAATTCGAGCATCACAGCATGTGAATAAGAGAAATAACTCGACTTATAGGCTGAAAACAGGTGTCAACACTACTGACAAAAAATATCCTCAAACTCTAAAAGCCCAACAGAAGGGGCTGCTTCCTGTTCCCTAGGACGGACTTCCTCCTTCTGATGATGAGCTAGCTCGCTACGTAGTGAAGCTACTTGACCCTCCAACAGGGCAATCTCTTCAGCACTCTCGGCCTCCATGTCTTCTGCAAGATGTAGCTCCGCCTTAGTAGAAACTAGCTCTACCTGCAACTCCTCCAGCCTGCCCTACAATGATTGAATGCGTGGGGATAAAGTTACGATAAGAGCGTGGCGCTCTTGAAGGGCCAATTCCAGCGGTTCCAGAGCCGCTCGGCAATCAGCTTTCTGCATTCACAGTACAACAACTTTGTCACTTTTCATGCGCCCTAAGAAGTCTCGGCGATTTACAAATTTTAGTAAAATGAGCACCCTCTGAGTCCATAGCTCTGTAGGGCATCCTAATGCTTGAACGCCGACCAACAGTTGCTCAGTAATTCCCCACAGTCTAGGGTAAGTCAGGGCCGGTTGAGACAAGACCAATTACCGTAATATCTCCAGATGCTGCCAAACTAAGGCGTCTGAAGAAGTAACGTCGAAAGATGTTGCTGGAGGCAGATTGAACTCGACCTCACTATCAACATTGGCCCATAAGTCATCATCTGTGGCATAAGGAGAAGACGGCAAAGCTGGCATAATGGCAGTGCTCGGCACCTCAACAACTTGCTCTTGCCCCAACAATTTCTCTCCTATCAAGGTGAGCTCTTCTAACGCTATTGTGCTTGGAAGTGCTGGAATGATCTCAGACCTAGATTCAACATCCCGCTCCTCAATAGTCGAGAGCACCGGAACAAATGCTTGTGTCGCCATGGAGGTATAAGTTGATGCGTGGGTTTCAATCCTCAACTCGGGAGCATGAGCTGGCACTGGAATCTCGCCTGATGTATCCAGCTCAATTGGTAGTATATCAGACCTGAGCTGGGCTCTAACAGGCACAGGCCGCAATATGGGTACGAGTTCTTCGGAGGTCGAAGGCATGGTAAATGGAGGACATAGTGCTTTGGCTGGGGGAACACTACTGATAATAGGAGCAATAGCCTGGCTCAGGGCGATTAGCATCTAAAGAAAAGAAGAGGAAATGGGTAAAAGAACGTTAGATGACCCGACAGACTGAAGAATGAAAAGAAAAGAGCATCAAAGGCAGAAGACTCACTTTAGTTACTACAGATTCAGGGGTCAACAGCTCAGGGGCTATCCGAGCAAGTGGTGCTTCTATCAATGACTCGGCTACAGAGGAAGCCAGATATTCCTCTACACCAGCCTCTGCAGCCACTTCTAGTAAAGTTTCTTCAGGGGTTCTGATGATAAGCCGTGGGGGGCTGAACACAGACGATCCTTCTATCAAGGGACAAGAAGTTGAGGTCCCACCTCCATCGGCATCAGTATCTCCCTCATCATCAGAGCCATCATAATCCACCTATTCTTCAGACAGGGATGGAGAACTTTCAGAGGAGCTCTGCACTTCAATACAAGGCTCAGTCACTGCTTCCGCCTCTCGACGGATAGTTGACCGAGTGGCTATGTGTCACAGTGGAATCACCACCTTTTTAGATGATGAGCGACGTCATCTTGATGATGAAGAAGGTCCTGGGGACGAGACCCTCATCTCAGGCAAAATTGTAGGAAGCCCTAAGGAAGATCATGAAATGCACAATAAGATAAAGGGGTCATGAAACCCTGAAATATGAAACATTTGAGGCAATTTTCCTCAATTTACCTACCGCCTCACTAGCTGGTGTGGGAGAAGGGAGATTTTCTCTCTCGGGACTACCGACAGATACTCTTGCTACTGTCTCCATGACTGCACTGACATCCACCTTAATGGTCGGAGTTGGCACATCTTTTGGTGTTGCTACAAAATGGAAGAATAACAAAATAAGCACAAAGAAGCCCCTTCAGAAGAGAAATGCCACCATGATAATATCGGTGCAAGGTTACCCTCAGCCCTGACAGATGGAGCTTGAGAAGTAGCAAATTGCTCGAATGATGGAATTCGAGGTAGGGCCTCCTCAACAGCCAGAGCTGCAGACGCTACTTGTTCAGTTGCAACCTTATGAGCCTTTTTAGCCTGGGCCACAGCAACCTTTACTGGGGATGCTGCTCTCCTATTCTGACTTCCCTGAGGTAGAGGAGTAGTAGTGGGAGCTGGAGCGACAATATCAAAATAGGAAGGCTTCTGAGCCTGCATAATCAGCTTACGGTAGTCCCCTTACTGCCGTACGTCATGTCTATCTGAAAGAAGAAGAACAAAGAAGATATAACTTCAGGAATGAGAATAGCCCAAAAGCACGTCAAAGTATGAAGACACACCTGCTGGCCCCTTGTACAGAGGAGAGAGAGGCCAGTAATATAAAGCCACTTCTTTGTCCCGGGAAGCAGCTTCGTGGACTAACCAACATACATCCACAATCTTCTGACACCGGTCAGCTAACTGAGCTAGATCTGGATGCCCTCGGGAAGCAGTATCTCTGGATACACCCTTGGCGTTGCTGCTGGTCGGGGAAGTGCCCGCCCCACGCGCGCGTGGGCGTGAAGCACCAGCCAGAGGCTGGCGGTTGCCTGGGAGCCGCAACCATTGGGCAGAGACCAACGGTTGCCGTCCGCCCCGTCCGTCAGCGTTTCGGCGGGAGCGTCGCGGTCACGAAGCTGCCGAGGCCGCGCACCGTCACGACCAGCCCGCGTTCCCGCAGCACCGCGATGGCCTTGCGGCAGGTCTGCCGGGCGAGCCCGTACCGCTGCTGCAAGGTCGCCTCCGACGGGACCGCCCGCCCGGTGGGCAGCGCACCGGACCGGATCTCAGCTTCGAGGATGTCCGCGAGCTGCAGATACCGGGGCACCGCACCGTACGGGTCGATCATGGGCCGCACACTAGCCAGCATCGCTCGGGACCAGCCGGGAGACGACAGGTATGGACAGGGATAGACAAGTCATCTACGGTCCGTAGTTGGGTGCGGCGTTTGCTGGACGGATCCGCTGCGAGCCGCGGGCGCCGCGCCCTTCCACGACACCTGGCCGCTGGGAGCACGTCATGAGCGACGTCAGGCACAAGCCGGTCCAGCCGACATGGAACTGCTCTGCCGGCTGCGGGCCATGGCCCTGCCCGTCTCGCCGGGAGGTGTTCCTCGCCGACTTCCAGGGCCGCGGCATGCAGCTGCGCGCCGTGCTGGCGCTCTTCCTGATCGACGCCGCCGCCGACCTGAACGTGCGGGCCGAGACGCTGCACGAGCGCTTCGTCGCCTGGGCGTACCACCGGTGACCCGCTGGACGGTCGACCCGAGGGTCACGTCGGCCGTGTGGCCTGCGGCGCGGCCGCTCGGTCGATGCGCGCCGCCGACCAGCCCTAGCGGCCGGCCGTCGGCGCGTTCGGCACCAGCAGCACCAGCACCGCGATGACCGAGGCCGTCAGAATGCCGACGCCCTCGGTGCCGGTGATGTCGTTGTCGCTGATCGCGGCCTGGGTCGCGTACGCGGCAGCGCCGAGCGCGGCGACGATGAACTTCATGTACTTCTTGTACTTCACGGTGCCCTCCTAGGGCTTGCTGTTGATAGCGGCGACGACCAGCTGCACGACGAAGCCGGCGCCGGCCGTGGTCAGGGCGGCGTACACGAGCCGCCGGATCGAGTTGCGGTCTTCCTGTATGGCGGCGATGTCGGCCTCGACGGCCCGCATGCGCACCTCGTCACGGCCCTGGTTCGCGATGTAGACGTCGTGACGGACCACCTCGCCGCGCAGGAGCCGGACGTCGGCCTGCAGATCGGTCAGCCGCCGGCCGATCTCGCCGAGGGTCACGTTGTCCTCAGCCGGTGCCATGCGCCCGGCTCACGCGCAGCTCGGCGAGCGCGGCGTTGAGCACGGCACGCACAGCGTTCTGGACGTCCTCGACGGTGAGGACCTGGGAGTCGAGCCGCCCGGCGACACTGTCGGCCAGGGCCTCGAGCTGCTCGGCGCTGAGCGCCGACGCCGGCTTGATGCCGGCCAGCCCGGCCAGCACCGCGTGCTGGAAGGTCTCGCCGTTGAACCGGTCGTCGGTGCGGGCATTCCCGTCCGGGCCGCCGAGACCGCGGGCGGTCGCAGTCCACCGCCAGGTGTCCGCCATCCACTGACCAGATTAAGAGAACTAAAAATTTATATGGGTTCTAAATATAAAATATTTAATTATCTTTAAGTTTCGGACGGATTTGGGTGTTACATAAACTTTCCCTCGTAAATCCCCCTTTTCGGGGGCAAGCCATCATCCCACCTAAACCCGTGGGCCCCACTCAAATCCAACCCCCGTAAACCCCCCTTTGTGGGGGGCGCACTGCTCTTTATCTCTCCTCTACCTTCCCCGTAAACCCCCCTTTGTGGGGGGCGCACCGCTCTTTATCTCTCCTCTACCTTCCCCGTAAACCCCCCTTTATGGGCGCCAACCAAGATGGGGTCTATGGACGCACTTTTTAAATCTCGTGTATTATCATTTTATCTTTTTATCAAGTGTGAGGATGTGCCAGTCACCTAGGTGACAATATGTTCAAGTCTCCAGACTGGAGTGATCCGAAGCCTGCGGTGGACGCCGTCTGACTAATCAGACAATTGTGGATATCAGATCGGGACTGGAGACACGCCGTGTAATAGAGGTCACTACGTTAATTACATCCCCTCGTAGAGGATAAAATCTTTGATTAATCGCCAAGATAAGGGGCCTCATGGACTAAAAATCAGATTTCGTAAAGTGAGTGAAAGAATGTATTGAAAAAGCATTAAAATCCCCGTATAAAGGGACAGAACATTCAAATTATGTTGGTCACGTATTGACTATTTCGTGTTCAGACATGTGTCCGTGTTGAAAGTATCACAAATATACGTAAGGAGCATCAGGACATATGTGTGTCAGGATACGACAAGTTTAATATCTGAAGGAATGGAGGAATTCGGTTAAATCCCAGTTAGAACCGTTTTAGAGTCAGTGGGTTATTGGCCTAGGTCGAAGTCATGCCATGGCCATAAGGGGTGAATCCCTGGGGCCCGGACGTGAACCGTAAAGGCCTCATTGATATCCCCTATAAAAAGAGTCGAGAGGGAGGAATCCGAAATCGAATGCCATTAATCTCTTGAGAATGACTTTTAGGTTTATCATCATTTTTTTTGTTGGTATCCATGGTTTATCATTCATTTCTTCATTGTTGCTTTGTTGATTTTTTTTATTCTTATTATTTATTATTAGTTTGTTGATGAATTATTTATTTTGCCATATTATTATCATTATTCTTCTTTTTGTTTACTCATCATGCTTTCATGACATTATTCTTGTTGTTGGATTATCACTTTCTCTTTTTGATGTTGTTGGAGCATGTTTGATAAAGGTGGAGTCAACGCAGGGGATGCCTGCACCGATGCAGGATGACAAGAAATCAGCCCTGAAAGCTAGGGAAGCGCTGTGTCGACATAAGAGGATGCCTGCGTCGACTCAGCACATGAAGGGGAGCAGCCTGGGGCTGGGGAATGGCTGCATCGACGTAGGGGGGCTGCCTGCGTCGATGCCGCACACAACAGGGGGAAGCTCAAGAGCCAGGGCGTGCCTGTGTCGATGCAGGGGGCACGCTGGAGTAAGGGATCGCAAGATCTTCCTTACTACCTCATAATCAGAATGGATCTTTCCCAGATTTCTCAGCCCAATCAAGATTACAGTCAGTCATGCATACATCTCCTTTACTGTCTCTCCATTTTCCATCTTGAAAGCTTCATATTCTGAGACCAGCATGTTTGCTCTGGGTGCAAATGCACGACATCCAAACACTCTCAAATGCCTGTAAGAGACATCTTTTCCTGACCACATATGCTCTGTAATATCACCATCTAGAGCTGCACATGGTGACAAGTTGATCACATCAACTGCAGTCCTCAATGCCTCATCCCAGAATCTTTTGGGTAGCTTGGCCTGTGAAAGCATACATCTGATCTTTTTCATGATGGTGCGATTCATCCTCTCTACAATTACATTATGCTGAGGTGTACCAGGAACTGTCATCTCATGTTGAATGCCATGTGACCTGCAATAATCATTAAATGACCCTGTATACTCACCGCCATTATCTGACCTTATGTATTTCAATTTTCTTCCTGTCTCCCTTTCAACCTTGGCATGGAATTCTTTGAAGACATTAATAACCTGATCTTTAGTCTTCAAAACATAAACCCAAACTTTTCTTGAAAAATCATCTATAAAAGTGACAAAGTAAAATGCACCACTGATACCTGGAACATTAATAGATCCATTAGGAGTCTTTGTCCTCAAAGGACCACAAACATCTGTATAGACACGATCCAAAGCATGCATTTTTCTAGATGGAGTAGAACCAAAAAAAGAAACTCTATGTTACTTATCAACCAAATAATCAACACATGGGTTCAGATGTCTACCTCTAAATTCTGGTAAGACCTCTCTCTTGGAAATAACTTGCAGCCCATTCTCACTCATGTGCCCCAGTCGCCTATGCCACAACTCCATGCTGAAGTCTTTCTTTGTAGCATTCAACTGTTTACCACAAGCTTTGGCCTGCAACCTGTACAAAGTATGACATTTCTTCCCACTAGCTACAACAAGTGAACCCTTACTGAGTTTCCATTTTCCTTTATGAAATCTACTATCAAAGTCTTCATCATCCAGCTTTCCAACTGAAATCAAATTCAGTCTTAAATCAGTCACATGCCTCACATCCTTGAGCACCAACTTGCAGCCATGGTTGATCTTTATGCGAATGTCACCCATGCCAATAACGTTTGCTGTACCATGGTTGCCCATCTTGACAACACCAAAATTTCCAGCCTTGTAGGTAGCAAAGAACTCCCTCCGTGGTGTAGCATGATAAGAAGCACTTGTATCAATCACCCACTCGAGGTCCTAGCACACACAAGAAAAAATATCATTAGAAGTAGACAAAATCAAATAATCATCACCTTGCACTGTGACTGTGATTTTCTCCTTTGACTCTGTATTCTCCACTTAGATTCACTTTTTCTTGTTCTTCTTAGGTTGCTTACACTGATTCTTGAAATATCCTTTCTCACCACAATTGTAGCAAGTAATGTCTTTTCTTGGCCTTGACTTACTTCTACTCTTGTGTGAATAGCCTCTGCTTCTAGACTTTGACCTTCCTCTATTCTCTGAGATAAGTGCCTGTGAGTCACTCTGAGAAGTTGCTGAATTCTTCCTCCTTAGCTCCTCGTTCAACAAACTACTTGTTACTTGGCTCATTGAGACAACACCATCTGGCACAGAATTACTGAGAGAAACCACCAGTGTCTCCCAACTTTCTGGCAACTAATTGAGAAGTAATAATGCTTGCAACTCATCATCAAGAGACATTTGCATAGCAGATAACTAGTTAGTAATACTCTGCATTTCATTTAAGTGCTCGTTTTCAGACCTTGAAGGAATGTTTAACCACCGGTTTTGTGCTTGCCTTACCTTCGGGAGGAGGAGGATTTGAGGTATATATGAAGGCATCTAGAATTGGTTTAGCTTGTGTGCTGATACAATGAGGTAAAGTGATTACTTATTCCTCCAGATAGTTAAGGAAGCATGAAGAGAATTATCCTGTCCATGACTTAGAACTTGCTGCAATTGTCTTTACCTTGAAATTTAGAGTCATTATCTGTATGGAGAATCTTTTGTCATGTATTCTGATCACAAGAGTCTGAAGTATTTATTTTCTCATAATGAGCTCAATATGAGGCAGAGAAGGTTGCTCGAGTACTTGAAAGATTTTGATTTTTCCATCGAGTACCATCTCCGGAGAGGAAATGTCATGGCCGATGCCTTGAGTTGGAAGCCAATGGCCATGTTATCAAGTCTAATACTCTAAGAATGGCGGATGTTAGAGCAACTAGCAAGTTTGGATCTTAACATCAAGGAGAAGGGAAAACATGTTATGATTGCCCATGTTCAACTTCGTTTGGAATTGCTTTCTGAAATGAAGGAGCTTTAATATAATGATCCTTTGCTTATCGAGATTAAGGAGAGCTTGAATAGTCAACTAGATTTCATGCTAGCAGAGGCTGGTAGAATGCTATTTTGTGGGAGTACTTGTATTCCCAATTCTGCTGAGGTAAAGAACAAGATTCTAGAAGAAGCTCTTCGATCCAAGTATACCATTCATCTAGGAGATACAAAGATGTACAGAGATCTTAAGAGGACCTTCTGGTGGCCAAATATGAAGAAAGAAGTGACCGAGTTTGTAAGCAGGTGCTTGGTATGTCAACAAGTCAAGACCGAACATTTTAGGCCTACTGAAAAATTGAAACCCCTCGAGATACCGCAATGGAAGTGGGAGAGCATAGGCATGGATTTCATCATGGGCTTACCAAAGACTTGTGGCAGCTTTAATGCTATTTGGGTAATCGTAGATAGGCTGACTAAGTCTGCACACTTCTTTCCCATTAAGTCAAAGTGGATTGTGGATATATTAGCTACTCTATATATGAAGGAAGTTGTGAGGCTGCACGGTATTCCTACATCAATTATATATGATAGAGACCCAAGATTCACTTCCCATTTTTGGAGAGCATTGCATGCAACTTTGGGAACCCATTTGAATTTCAGTACAACTTTTCATCCTCAAACTAATGGGCAGACAGAGAGGACTAATCAAATCATTGAAGACATGTTGAGAGCCTATATGATTGACTTCGGAGGTAGCTAGCATGAGCATTTGCCTCTAATTGAGTTTGCTTATAACAATAGTTACCAATCAAGCATTCAGATGCCACCTTTTGAGACATTATATGGAAGGAGTTGCAGATCACCTTTGTGCTGGGATGAAGTAGGCGAGAAACAATGGTTAGGACCATATCTTATCTCTGAGATGTCCAAGAATATTTAGATCATTACTATAGGTAACTTAATCCAGACAAAAGAGTTATGCCGATAATAGAAGAAGAGACTTGGAGTTTCAAGTCAGTGAGCATGTGTTCCTGAAGGTTTTGCCGCCGCCGCCTGCGCCCGCCCGCAAGCTCCCGCTGATATCCCGCCCCTCACACTCGCCACCCGCGCTGAACTCGATGAAGACATCGTAGGCGTCTTCTTGTTTTATTTCTTCTATTGGAATAATCTAGAATTCTTGTTCTTCTGAGTTGTTTAGCTTTTGAATTTGTCTAGGAGGCCGCTTTGATGCTAGAGATGTAAATTTCGAGCAATTTAAATATTCACCCATGAGTGGAGCACCTTTGAGGGTGAGAGGAAGTTCTTTAGCCCCTTGTTCTTGCGAATCGCCACTGAAACTTGTGGCAGCTTCTATAGAAATAGATTCCCAGCACTTGCATAGGGTAACGACTTTTTGATTTTCATATGTCTGTAGTTGAGGCAAGTAGAGATTCTTTGACCCATCAGATGGCTCCTTCACTTCATAGTCTCCCTGATACTCATTATAAACTACCCCCAAGGAATCTTTTCTTGTAGAAGTAGGAATAGAGATCATATTTGCTTCATAGAAATCTTCTATAGAGAAGCCCAGGCCTAGGTGTCGGGTGATTTGCAGTAGCTCCCTGTCCATGTTGGGCAGGTACCATAACTCCTTGAACATTTTCTTTTGGCTTGTAGGTTGACAAAAAGGGATTTGTTGCTTCCTCGCCATCTTAACCACACTACCAGTTATATTAGGGACTCCCATAATCGGGATGAGTGGATCACATGTCTCTTTGGGGAATCTACAATCATCATCCCCTTTTACCAGCTATGCCTTGTATGTGTAAAATATAGTAGACGTGCCTTCAGGGTTAGGAACCTCAAGAGTCTTCAACAATTTGACTATTTGACAGTTTGCATCTGCGATGGGCTTGGTGATCCCTGGCGTGATTTTCACAAACCTGAGCAAATGTCCAAGCCTTGATGCCCCCGGCTGAGGGTAAATATCAGACGGTACTGCTATGAGCACCCCCTCTGCTTCAGAGATATGTGACACTTCTTGTCAAGCTGCATAACCAGGCGGGGGTGGAGGGAACTAGTCACTAGACTCTTCTATCTTCTTACCCTAGTCTTGGGCTGCATGGGGAGTTTGCTTCAACTTTTCCAAATATAATTATGCATCCAGCAGATGGCATTCAAACACCTCTAAAGGATCTAAATCAGTAAATATTCATTCTTCTTTTCCATTCTGAGGGTATTCGATACACTAGTGGACCGTAGAGGCACCTAGTTTTGGTGCAACTATGGTCGTCCCAGCAACGCCTTATATGAGGTGTTAGAATTTATTACATGGAAATGCACCTTGGTAGTGCAAACCCCAAGTGAGAGGTCAAACTCTACGACATCTAGGGGGACTTTGAAATTTTGGTTGAAGCCTGCTATTCTCATGTCCCTAACATCTATCAGATGCACATCAAAATAATGCTTCTGATAAACTCGGTAGGGAAGTATGTTGACTGCTACCCTGTTGAAGCTCAAAATATGATGACTGGCGATGAAGCCGCAAAGGCAAATGACATGGCTTATGGGAGCACGGAAGCTGAAGAAAAGTAGACCGCTGAAGCCTCTAAAGTTGCCAGAGCTTCGAGCCACCAGGAATGAATGTCGAGAACTTCACCTCAGGAGAACTGATATGACTCCACTACCAACCGACAGTGCAACCAAGCCTGCCCAATGATCCGGTGTCGACTCTATCGCGCCGCTACCCTACGCCGCCGCCCGACCTAGGACGGTGATCCACCCGGGGAGCTAACTCATGTTCATGAAAAATAATAGCGGGCTGGTCCCCTCCCAGTGTCAAAATTGACGTGATCTGCTCGGTCGAAATGTCCTCATTGACCATCACCTTTTGCAAGTATTACTTAAGAGCTTATTGGTGAGTGGTCGATCTCCTTATCAACTCCAAAATGGAGATCCTGGTCGAAGTTCCGTCTAAATATTTTAACAGATTATATTGAGTCCCCGGTATGGACTCCGGCTCCTGCAACTGCTCTTCTTGCCCGTGCACGGGCTCTTGCTACTGCTGCTGTGGGAAGACATGATAGAATATCCGTCCACTGTGGAGCACCATAGTCTGAGATCCCTACGCCTCCGTCGAGTTGGTGGTGGTTGGGGGGTTAGTAGAGGACGATGGTGTGTCGGGATTGACAAACTGAGCAGGAACAGTCAGTTGGGGAACCCGGATAAGGGGCCTTTTCGGTTGGGGATTGGCAGGAATTGGAACTGTTAGTGGAGTGGGAGATGGGTTAAAAGGAATGGTGACAAAAGGAGCGGGTGAAGGGTGAACAGAATGGGGCACTGGAGGTGCAAGGTAAGTGGTAGGAGGTGTGTGAAGATTTGGTGAGGATTGGAGCAACAAAGGCCTGGGAGGTGTAGCAGTTTGAGTGGATGGCGATGTTGGTGAGGGACAGAGAAGAAGTGGCTTAGACGAAAAGGGGGTAGTGGGAGTAGGTGAAGCCTGTGGTGCGGTTGAAGAAGGGGAAGGACAAATAAGAAAAGGCCTTTGTGGTGAAGAATTGGTGTTGGAGTGGGTTTGGTTAACTATGCGTCTCAGTGGTCGGGAAGGTTGAGGAACTGGAGGAGGTTGGGTGGTTCTTAGAAGATGGGGAAATTGATTAGGATTTTGGTTGATTGAGGCAACGAAGGCACTTTCTATGTGCCACCCCTATCCTCTCTCCACCTCGTGGAAAGTGGTGATGGGGTTTACTTGTTGGTTCTGGTGCTCCGGCAGAGGGTTTCAGACAATTCCCATCTCCGGCTGTGGTGCTTGGACTTATTGCGGCTGAACTGGCTGGACCGGCTACTGACCCTGCTGCGGTGCTTGCTGACGTGGTGGACTTCTTGCCTTCATGGTAGTGACAAACTTCCTCATCTCGCCCCAGTCAATGCCTCCCTGATCATCCAAATCATATATGTAATGCCCTGGCTGTCGATGGAAGACAGAGTACCGAGAGGTATCCACATTCGGGGGCCAGGCCGTTCTTTCTTTTGGCAGGACAAGCAGATTGGCGGCCATAAGTGCATTGAATATGTCGGGAAGGCTCTAAGGTAATGGAGGATAATGGGCTCTTTTAGGGCCTATTGGTCTTTTAGGTTGCTGAGGATCATAGTTAGCTGGTGGTGGCACATTGTGGTATTGCTGGGGAGCTGGAGAATTGGGTTGCATATTTTGGTTCTGTGGAGGGGGATGAGGCCGAAAGGATTGTAGAGGGTTGTTTTGTTGGTGCGTTGCTTGGTTTGAAAAGGAGGGCTGCTAGAATTGCTGTGGTGGTCTTTGGCTAGGGGGGTTACGAGGTTGCATGGGATGGCCAATCGCACTCACCTGCTCATTTACGACCACACCCTCGGTAGTGGCACCATTGTTGTTTACCATGTTACTCTTCCTCGGCAGGACCGCTAGGGCATGAAGCGGTCATGTGGAGACCGCTAGGGTCCCCTGTATGTCGGATCGAGCCTTGTGGTTGCGCGATGGACCGCCAGGGGAGCTTAGCGGTCGGGTGGAGACCGCTAGGCGGTGTCTTACAGTCTGGGGGTGATCGTTTTCCGGTTGGAGCCGTTGTGAAGTCAGTGGGGTAGCGGCCTTGCGACTGACCGCTAGGCTACGCATAGCGGTCAGGCGGAGGACCGCCGCTTTGCTTGGCGGTCCGGGAGTGACCGCTAGGGGTTTGGTTCGTCTTCGACCCTCGCGGTCCTGACTGGACCGCTAGGCCGGGCCTTGCGGTCCGGAAGAGACTGCCAGGTTCCCTAACGGTCCAGAGAGGACCGCTAGGTGGGTTTTCGTGTCGCCATGTCCGTTTTGCGTCGAGTTGGTCTCCGATCGGTTTGGTCTCCGGTCGGTCCGGTTGAGACTCAATGACCGACCTATGACCACGTGAGTGTCCCGGACACCCCGTGGAGACTGTGACTGTGTTTTTGGATGTCCGAAGGTACCGTGTTACCTCGATTAGCATGCTCGTGAGTCTCGGGGTCCGAGTGACCCCATGTGTGTTCCGAGTTTCCGAGAGGGTCGCGTGTATGGCCTTGGACTGTGAGTCCAGTTAACCAGTCTGGGGCTAGAGATTTTCCGTGTGTCCCGTGGACGAGAGATCCACTCGGCGGCTTGTGAGCTACCTTGAGAATCTTGTCACCGTGGTTTCAGACCTAGGGATTAGGCCGGATTGACGGCGCTGTGCCGTCACGTGCAGCGGTCTTGACCCGAGTCTCGTGATTCAAGGACCGTTGGGTTTAGTAGGTCTAGTGGGCTGTCCAGAGTCGGGTGACTCCGAGCCACCTGTTACTTCGTGTTACTCGCGATGGGTGCGTGCATGATTTTCAATGTCCACGTTCAGTGAACCCCCACTAGTCGTAGCTTTTCTACGCACGTGACTACAGACTCACTTCGGAGTGGTGGAGAGCATGACCCGAGTGAGACAGTTGTTAGGCTAGTTACCGTAGGGCCCCCACTCGCAGCCTGAGTCTGGGCTTTGGGGGAAGAACCAGTTGGAGGACTTGACCTAGGGCGCATGGTCTTTGTGTGCACACGTGGCTGGGAGCGTTGGACCCGCGCTAACAAGCGTGACCCCAGTTAGTCCTTATTTTGTGTTTCTGGTTACTGTACAGTGTCTCAGCCTCCGCCTGGGATGTCGTAGATAGACACCTGAGGCTACAGACTAAGTTATCGGTGGACGCATCCGGTCTTACTTCTGGTGGGCGATACTCCCGTCACGTGATGTGAGTTGTCGTGTCATAGATTTTTGTTTCCCGTCTGTAAGATGGGGTTTGGTGTGTAGTTTTAGGCGTTCTCCTGGAGTTGAGGTCTAGGGTTTTCGGTGAGCGTCACCGATGACTTCTCCCTAGACGGCGTAGAGTTCACGACGGCGAGGTCGTAACTGTGTTTCCTGACTGCGTGATTTCGGTGGGCCCTTGTCTGTGAGGACAGGCCTCCACGACAGTGGCATCGTGGTGTTTTTCAAGTAGCGTGACTAGGGTGGTCCGTGTTCTGGTAGTCCCCCGACTGTGGGATCGGGACGTTGAGTTCTGGTACAGTAGGAGTAGCAAGAAAAAGAATGTGAATTTAAAAAAGATAAAATTTGTTTCTGCTGGTTCTATAAATTCTGTTCATGCTGAGAATTCTGATATTTCTGCTAAATCCAGTAGTTCAGTGCATGCTGGTAGAAAATCTCCAAAAAGTGTCTCATGTCATTATTGTGAAAAGGCAGGTCATGTTATGGATGACTGCCAGGTGATGATGGCTGATGACATGAGGGCTTTGAAGAAAGTGAATGTTTCTTAGAGTGAAAATAAGAATAAACAGAAAACTTTTAGAAACATTCTTGGTAGATACATCTATGAGCATGCTAGGTCAAATGGTTCTTCTTACAAGCTTGTGAATAGAAATAAGATTTTCACATCATGTTTCTACTATGGAAGAAAAGGTCACTCGATGCATGATTGTAATATAATGATACAAGATGATCAGAAATTCAACAAATCTCATGCAAAATACAATCATGTATATGATAATCATGCTAAGGAAAATACTGTGCAAAATGTTAAGTGTTTTAATTATAAAAAATTTGGGCATGTTGCATCACAGCGTTGGTTTGCTAAGAAAAATTTTTATGCTGAACATGCTGTGGACGCACTTTAGGGATGCTTCTGTTGTTTATTCGTTTGTTCATCTATTCGTTCGTTTATTCGGTTTATTAGTGCAAGGGCGTGCCAGTCACCGGGGTGATGATTTATTCGGGCTTCGAGGAAGCCTATGGTGGGCTTGATCTGACTAATCAGATGATTGTGTGTGTCATGTCGGGACTAAAGACCCTCCATGCCGTAAAGATCGTGACGTTAATTACATCCCCCGGGAGAGGAGAAAAACCCATGATTAATTACCAAAAAAAGGGGCCCCACGGTCGAAAATTCATATAACAAAGTGGGAGCAAAAATCATAGATTGCATTCGTACAAACCCTGCACTGGGGCGTAAACGTTCATAGGTGCACGTATGTCGGTCACTCGTGGACCATTTCTTATTCGGACAGGAGTCCGCATTCGTAGCGAAAGAGACGGTGATAAAATCATACAACTATCAACCATTTACACGGAAAGTTTAATGAGGACGTGGGATTGGGTCCCGACAGAAGCGGTTCAGGTTAACGAATTATTGGTATGAGATAAGTTCAGATCATGGACATTTCCAGGAAAGGGCTCTCGAGGTCCAAGTCTGATCTAGTAGGGCATCATTGCTCTTCTCTTCCCACTCAGTCCAGAGGAGCAAAGACCCCGGGGTATGCATGGTTATAGCATTTTTATTATCATTGTTTCGATTATTAGAATCCAACATTTATTTACACACGAACGGCTCATCATTTATTCACTGATCTCGTATCCTTTCTTTTCCTTAATTAACTATTTTTTTTATATGGAGGGCACGCCGGCTAAGAGGAGACACAGGGGGGGCGCCGATTCAGGAGGGCCAAAGGGGCGTGCCAATTTGCGAAAGTCCAAGGGAGGGGGTGCGCTGATTTAGGAAGTACAAGGGGCGCATCGGTTTAGGAAGTACAAGGGGCGTGCTAGCCAACAAGGCAAATGAGGAGGGGCGCACCGGCTAATGGCCAAATAGGAAGGGGGGCACGCTGATTTCAGGCCAGGAAAAAGAAAAGGGTTTTGAGTGTGGGGCTAAACCGGCGTGGTATCCCCCACCAAAAGGGTCTGGGTTCAGGATAAAAAAACTTTTATTATCCGCTGCATTGCCCGAACCGGGCTGACCGAATCCTTACACAACCAGCTCGACATCCTTGTGTGAATCTCAAGCTCGCGGAGACTTACGAAGGCCTTGAAACATGATCTGCTAGTCTGACAGAAGGAATATCCGACGGAGAGGTTCACAAGTCCAAGAAAGTACGCCTATCATGTGCAAAGTGTAACTAATAACATCGTAACGAAATACGTGCTAAGTACTAAAGAAAGACTTGAAGATGAGAGTGAGATCGTAATAAAACAACGATCAAACATGCATGAAAGTAAGTTTCATAACCCATATGGAAATAGTTTTAATACAATATGATTTTGGCATGAAATTTATGTAAGTTAGTAGGTTTCTAAAAACATGTAAGCCATGAAATCTATCATAATGGATGCACAATATAACCAATAACATGAATGTAAGGATGCAGTTAAGATTAGATCCTAAATAATTAGGCTTAACATATAAATATCAAGGCTAATCTACATTCTGTTTAGGGTTAATAGAAGGTAGAGAATAGAAAGCATAAGGCAGTCAGATGAGAACTACCTCCTTGTGGTAGCGGTCAGTCACAGGGCCGCTATCTGACGATAGCGATCTCAGGGAGACCGTTTCTTGTCTGTGGTAAGCAGAAATAGAAATTGAGGTACAGGCCTAATCTAGGGCAATAAATACATGAAAATGCAATAACATGTAGGAACATGTTTACAATGAAGAGGGTACTTGGAAAGACATGAATCGTGCATAATTTCTTATCTTTAATTAGAGGTGTAGGGTTATGCATGCAATAGTAACCTAGGTGCGTAGTGATAGTAAAACACGAAATACGTCGTATATAAAGCATGAAATGGCATGAGATCAAAGGGCTTATACTCCTAACTATATGTTTAAGTCATTCATGAGATAACCTATCTCTGTAATAAGCTCTAGACTTCAAATTTTAGACTGAGAGAATGACCTAGTTTCTGCACGTCCTGTGACAAACCAACAACTTCTTGTCCCTCATTCTCCTTAACCTCTTGACCTATGTTCACGAAATTTGGAGGGCAATAAGAAGACATAAAGAGGATCAAAAACTTCTAAAGACTCAACTTGAAATTACCTCTGCTAAAATCCCTAAAACTTGAATCTTTACTAGCCAAACGTGTTGGTTCCTGTGCAGTCTGCAGAGAACCCGCTTCTTCCCGGTGCTTTAACTCTCCAATGGCTGGGTCACCTAGCATGAGATTTTGAGGGGAGTTAGTCAATACTAAAGGCAACAAAATCTTCTAAAGAACTAACCCGAGATAGCATCTTCTTATCTTCGATCCACGTTCTCCAAAACTAGGGTTTGTGTAGGTCGAACCTAAACCCTATTTATAGGGTTTGCCTACAGTTTATGGGATTAGATCAAATTAAAAGTCCTAAAGAGAGTCAATCCGATCTCTAAGAGTCCTAGACTAGGTTGCCATGCCAGATAGCATCGATCTAAGGTGATTGGAGTGCTAAAAATCCAAGCTTTTCACACCTCTCTTTGTCCCGTGTTTGGAAGCATATTGTGGTCTCCTGAGGACCTCCTCCTGATAGTCGCAGTCGCACGACTGACCGCCTTCTAGCAGGGCAGTCTTCGTTGTATTTATTTAGCCATTATAACATACAAATTGATTCATTTGATATTCAATTCCCAAAAGTAGACAAATATATGCAATATAGATAGGTGACCATATAGTAGTCATGCAGTGTTTTGTTGGACGTAGCTTGTTTATTAAATGTGATGAGAGATGATCTAATTAGATCGATTGTTTGTCACGTATTCATTGAAGATGGCTTAACCAATTCCATGTTCTGATATGCAGCTTCAAACTAGTGGAGTTCTTCTGCCATGTAGATTGCTTGTTTAGATTATGCATCCTGGACGCTGTCGTTGAAAGTTAGCAAAGTGATCGCGTCGAGAAATCATGCCACTTCTTTCTTTGCTACTTCAGCCATTTTTTTGTGTGCAAGTAGGATCTGAAGAGAGGTGATCTCGCACTGGATCCTGAGCCACACGATCTTGGATTAGCCCTTGTCGTCATCACCACGATTGAGGATCTACAAGATAGGAAATGGATCAAAGGAGTCCAGGGTTGGCGGGAGAAAATTCTCCAATGTTTAAGTCAGCAAGCTGATAGAGTGTAGGTGGAACGAATGCAGCAGGAGGAAAAGTGAGGGACACGAGATCTCTCTCCACCAGTGGGTGAGGTGTTGAGTACTCAGGATCACCTTACCTTTCTAGAGGGTCTTCTAAAGTTTATATAGCTGCTTACTCTCCTGGCCGGACGTAGGGTAGCTGGAGGGACCTGGGGGCATTATGTCCTAGAGGAGGGCTCTCCATCGTTAAAGAACCCTTACTCTTCCCTATCCCTTTGAGCTTCCTGCCTTCGAGCGGCAGTGAGACTTTTGCCAGGATAAATGCCCCGTTAACAGAAACTGTGCCCATTGGAGGTCTGAGCATGGGATATCGACTGATGGGGCACTTGGGGGTTCTCTTGAGCGAAGCGGGTAGCATTAGCCAGTTACACTCGGGCGCCGCTTGCGCTCTTCCGAGAGACCGTTACTCAGTCTTCCGGGCCAGGAGGCCACCTAGAAGGTCTGGTCCGAGCATTTTTGGTCTTCAAGATAAGTGGGCCCGTTCATGGGGGCTATCACTTCGAGAGATTGGTCTGGTTGGGTCAGATTGGGCCTGGTTGGGTCGGATTGGACCTGGTTGGGCCATCCCGTGCCACATATCTTTTTGGGCTACGGATTTACCCCTCTCCACTTGCCCCCTACTCCCGAGCCAAAGTATGGGCTCGGAGAGTAGAGTACAATGGGGTAGCGTTGGTGGCTCGAATGGGGGATATTTTTTTGCTAGCAAAGGCCTTTTAATGCGGCTGTCCTGGGGGCATGCCTATGACAATGGCTCCCTCGAGTTGACGCAGGGAGGCCTTTCTTGGAGTTTGAAATGTCGCGATGCTTCCCGCCAGGATCACTGGGATATATAAATATCTCACATGCTTGCGGCCCATGTCTCCTCTGTTTAGGGCTTTTCCCTTTATCGCATTAGCATTCTGAGAGAGTCCATACGCCAAGAGAGAGACCAGAGGGAGCGGAGAATCGCAGAGGCTTTTGTGGATGTCACACCCTAAGATTTATGTACAACAGAAGATATTTGAGAACCGTAACAGCCAGCTGGAACGCCACAAGCGAGCAATATAGTCAAAGCGCAACAATATTCACACCAAGATGAAACAATCTTTAAAAGAAATCTAGATATGTCGATCTAATTAATTTTTCCTATGTATAGGAGTCTGTTACGATGGCAGTTGAACATGCGTAGTGGAGGGACATGCAGCGTACAGTGTAATGTTTGACTCGAGCCCTCCAGCAGGTGGCCTAAGGAGAAGCGCACCATGGAGCCAGTATTCTCCACCGAAATTTCTGAGGATTGAATTGTACTACCCTAGATCCTTAATGGGTCTTCTTGGCTCTTTATTAGAACTTTCATATCCTTTTTGGAGAGTTTCGGATCACTTTTGTGACTCCCGAGTTGAGTTTTACGATCCGTGCGGGTTTTTCTCTTGTACAAGTTACGGAACCCTGCAGTGAGTTTATTTCTCAATTCATCGACTCGTGGACATGACAACTGCGATGTACTCTTGGCGAGTATCGTTTCAAATATTTTTACATATTTTTCTGAATTAGTGAATTTTTGGGCTAAAAATTAGATTTTTAGAAATTAAGAAAATTTCCTAATTTCTTTTCTTTTTCTTCTTTTCCTCTCTCCTCCCTTTCATTCGCACGTGTCCCCTCTCTCTCCCATTTTCTCTCCTCTCTCGCCCTTCCGGCTTTGGCTGCAGACGGAGGAGGCTCGTGGGCGAGGTGGCGACGGTGTGGGGATGATCGGATGCGCAATGGGATGAGGATCGGACTGGTTTTGATGCAATCCCGAACGGTGGATTCAAAGCAGACGGTCGAGCTCGCGTTGTGATTTTCGGCATGGATTAGTCGCTTCGACGTGCGATTTCTTTGGTGGAGGTAGGGAGATGGATCACCTACTCGTCCTACACATTTTTCTTGTAGTTTCACATCGTTTGGTGCTAAAATAGGCGAGTTTGGGCTGGTTTAGGAAAAATCATAGTTTTAGGCATTTGTAGGGTTCGTTGAAAAACGGCAATGGTTTTTGATGTAGTTACCGTCAAAAGAACCATTGGGATGTCTTGATCCCATTCCCGCAAGTTTTATCGTGATTAGTTGTCATTCGGGGCTAATAGGAGTTTGGGAACCCCGGTGACCCAATTTGGGTCGATTCATCAAAATCGCCCCGATCTCTCATTTTAATGGATGCATGTGACCCTTCCTCTTGTGGAAGGTTATGTTTCATCATCCTGTACTGATTCCCCTATGTTTTGACGCGAATGGGGCGTGGAACAGGACGATTCAGCCTTTCCACTATTTTTCCCGCCGTGACGATTTAGTGGCCATTCCAGAGACCACCACAGTCTCTGGCGGCCCTACCATAGACCACAACATTTCCTTGGCGTGTTGTTCAGCTCGAGGTCTGGTGAACGTGATGACCCAATCTTGGACCGCCACCTTCGTCTGGCCCCCCTCTATTGGTGTGTCACAGACTCATGGTTCCTCAATTTTTGAGTCTGTCGGTTTGTTCTGGAGGTTCTAGCTCTGACCCCTACAGCTCTGTAGCACGCCTACATTAAGCCGCTACATGTCATTTGACCAAGTCAATAGTTTAAGTTGGTTGGCTCTAATGGCCCAACCTTCATGCGTCAGAGTCATGTAGAATTGTCTAGGGCGGTTAGTGTGGCGGTTCATTCTTAGACCACCAGGCCCGTATAGTGTGTCTATGTTAGACCACTGTGGTGGTTTGATAGGGTAAGTGTGTTCGGGGTCAACTGTGTCTAGCATCCTAGTCCTTGATCGCCACAGTGCCCTAGCGGCCCAACGCTTGACCGCCAGAGCCCTTAACTCGGTGGGGGTAGTGATTCCTTCCTTGACTTCTTATGTCGTTAGATAGTTGAGTGATAGATTGCTTATCCTTTAGAGGGTGGTTTGCCAGTGGTTTGGTTTTCCAAAATCTTGGCTTTACCTTATGGTTTGCCCATTGTCCCGTGGATACCTTCTGATGTCCTATGAGGGATAGACTATGTTATGAGGTAGCCAGGAGTTTTCATGCTTGTGGTAGGATCCTCTTTCCTACTGAAGAGTCGTCATTGTATGGTTCCAGTCAACCCGGTGTGACCCAATGGTTGATAGGTGACCTTGTGTGTATCTCGACAGTTCTGTCCTATTCGAGACATGGTTCTGGATGCCTAGAGGTATTATCTTGCCTCGGTTTGTGTATCCAGGTGTGCTGAGAGTTCTCAGCATTCCCTTGGGTCTCTGTGAGTCATTTCTTACGGTGAGTCATTTTCTCTGGCTTAGGATTAGACCGATTGGCAGCATGTTCTGCTTTGTATGATGATCTTGACTCCGAGTCGTGAGACTCAAGGATCGTTGTAGTTTCAGGTCTAGTTGTCTTGTCATGAGTCTGTCAGTAGTTTCCTATACTACCTTTGGTGCTTCGTAATACGTGCGATAGTGCTTCTTGCCTATCTGTACTCTGGCACTCACGTTTTAGAGTGTGTCTCGTGAACCTCCACTAGTTGTAGCCTGACGACTCGTGTTGATGTGTCAGCCCACCTGGGAGTGGTGGCGAGGTAGTTCCTGATACACGGTTTATAAGCTAGTTTTCGTGGGTCCCTTACTTTGCAGTAGTGTCTGCTGGGGGAGAAAACTAGCTACAGGCCTAGCTCAGGGGAATGAGCTAGTGTGTACACACGTGGTTAGCAACTTGGACTGACGCCGACAGGCGTTACCCTGTCAAGTTACTTGCGACTGTAGTACTGTTCTGGTTCTGACAGTGTCTTGGTCTCGATCGTCCGTTTGGACGATAGGCAGAGGAGCCACTTGTAGGCGCAATGTAAGACGTCAGGGGATGCGACTGGATGTTCTTCTAGTAAGGGGTACTCTAGTCACGTGACATGTGGCTTCTACGTAACTCTCGTGTTTCTCGAGCACCGTGACCTTTCCAAGTCAGCCTTCTCGTGGTTTTGTCCGAGGTCAGTGTTATTTTATGTGCACGACATTTTAGCCATGTTGGGTGTGTCTAGATCTCTTGTAGGCTTTTTGTTAATCTTGCTGATTTCTTTCAGTGTTCTGACATTGTCAGTTTAGAATTCGCCCTTCTGTTGCCGTTAGGAGTAGCTTAGGAGCCGAGGTTAGTTCGGTAGTCGCCCTCGTTTGGTACAACTTTTTCCATTTTCTTTTAGCTTCCCTCTTCCTTGTCTATTCCCTACTCCTGCTTCCTCTTCTTTGCAACTTTGTAGTTTAGTTTTTCTGCTTTACTACTTGTTATTTTCTATTTTGTGTTACTGCGTATTTTTTCGTAGGGATTTGCGTGACCCCTACTGAGCCAGTGACACGTGGCTTACCCCTACTTTTCAGGTGGGTGGCGTCGTTCTGCTTCCGCGGCTCCTGGTGTGACATGTCTGTAGCTGCCAGCGGTACCTGCGTCGAGCTTCCCCTGACCTCAGTGTACGTCTTTCTTTTCTGTCGATTGTACTTGGACTGCTCTGCTGATCTTTCCTTTGGACTGGACTCTGGTATAATTGTTAAATTGAAACTATTAATTAAAAAGTAATTTTCTTTCTGCTACTTTAGCAAACCTAATTAATGAAATATTATTACTTACTGTTATATCTTCGTGTCTTCAATGTACTACACGACAATCCTTTTTCCCTTCGGAACTTTACAGCTCTTGGGAGGCTTCATGGGTTTCAAGCGATATCGGGTGTATTCGATAGTACTATCGGGTATATTCGGTATCCAGGATCCGGGTCGTCACACCCTAAGTCTCATGATTCCAAACTCTCCCCCTAAGTCTCAGACATCTTCTCTGCTCAGACACCAACTTCTCCCCCTTTGACATCATCAAAAGAAATATAGGGAGAACCAAGGTACTGCAAGGCATGAGAGACCAGAGACAGTGAATTCACGTAGTAGAAGGACATCTCATATGCAACCCTTAAAGGTCCAAAGAGGGTAATTGAATGGAACTAAAATGCTGCATAGCCAATAAGCAGAAAAGACTCAGCATAAGAGTGAAGATTATCATCGTACAGAGGTAAGAATGAGGACCAAAGTGATATAGTTATGTGAAGAAAAACTGTCTAAATGCTGTACTAATCAGGTTGCTGGAGGCGCATCTTTTGTTGGATTGTCCAAAGGTATTGAAGACAAATAGTCTGCAATTACAATTTCAGGGGAGAACAATTTTCCCGTGCCCCAGCCAACTTTTATACAATGTCACCATTACGGGCCTTACGTCTGAATCGGCGTAGAAATTCTTCCTTTGCGTTAGCATTACCTTCTTGCTAATGAATGAGCCCCTTTCTCGGTGCATGGCCTCGTGCCCCAGTGAACTTTTATACAATATCACCATTACGGACCTTACGTCTGAATCGGCGCATAAATGTTTTCTTTCTTTGGGATTACTTTCTTGCCAATGAATACACTCTTCTTCGGTGCAAGGCCTTGTGCCCCAGCCAACTTTTACACAATATCGCCATTACGAGCCTTACGTCCGAATCAACAAAAGACTCTTTCTTTGTATTAGTATTACCTTCTTGCTAACGAATAGACCTTTTTCTCGGCATGAGGCTTCGTGCCCTAGCCGGAATCACACAGCATTGCCTTTACGGGACTTACGTCTAAATCGGCGGAAGTTCTTCCTTTACGATGGCATTAACCCCTTGCCAACTAATAAAACCTTTCCATCGGCGCAAGGCCCCGTACCCTAGCCAACAATCATACGCTATCATCTAGGGTCGAGCATCGCGTATCAACCCATCGTCATTCTCTTACCATTTGATTAAAAAAAATGGTGCTTAAAATAGAGGTGCCCTACCAAACTTGTCCCTACGCTAGGGCAAGGGCAAAAATAGCAATAGCCCGACTACGGCGAAAACCCGAAAGGATGCTGTAGGTAAAATCAGGTGCCCCGCCACGTGAAAACCCTAAAGGGCACGCGGGAAAAAATGAGAGGGGGCCAATTCTAACAAAAACCCGAAAGGGCACTTGTACAATAATATGGTCAAAAAAATGATGATGATACATCTTCTATCCAGAGGACCATTCTCAAGGTCAAAATAGAATATTCCAACATGTCCCACCGGAGAATAAACAACCAATAGACAAAACCTGATCGGAATAGACCTTCTGCATGTTCTGGTGAAGAATAGAACCTTTCTTTGCTTCAACATTTTACCTAATGCCAATGAATACATCTGCCCTAACCTCCATCATCATCGACGAGATCAATGGATGAAACATTAACTTAGACCTTTCATCCTCGTTGATGAAGGAAAACACATCTTTGCCTCGGCATTTAACCAATGTCGATGAACAAGCCACCATTGACCCTTGTCATCATCGGCAAGATCGGTTAACATTCTCTTAACGTAGACCTTTCATCCTCGTTAATGAATAAACCTATCTTTGCTTCGGCATTTAGCTAATGTCGATGAACAAACCACCATTGATCCTTGTCATCATGGGCAAGATCGGTCAACATTCCCTTAACCTGGATCTTTCATCCTCGTTAATGAATAAACCTATATTTACTTCAGCATTTAGCCAATGTCAATGACTAAACCATCATTGGCCCTTGTCATCATCGACAAGTTCAGTCGATATCCCCTTTGCTTGGACCTTGCATCCCTGTTAATGAATACAACCTATCATTTGCTTTGGCATGTTACCCAATGCTGACAAATACACTAGCCCTGGTCTTCATCATCATCGGCGAGATCAGTGAAAGAAACTTTAACCTGGACCTTTCATCCTCATTAATGAAAGAAAATCTACCCTTTGCTTCGGCATGTTACCTAATGCCGACGAATACACTAGCCCTAGTCTTCGTCCATTCTCTCTCTAGATACCGAGAGTGAATTTGTTGATCACTTAATTATCTTTACATGTATTTCATTGAATTTTAGTGTACACCTATAATAGACCTATGGGCACGAGTCTAAAGTCATGCGTCAAAGTACAATGATTCTCATACGAGACATCTTTAGTTTAAAGATCAATTGCGTTGTTGTGGCTTAGATTATTATGATCGACACTTGGGTATCATAACCATTCATGAATTCTACGACGGATCAGTTCAATGCGTTCATTTTCTAACGAGCACCTTCACACTTATCTTAACATACATACACACAAGTAACTACAACCTAAATCACCCTTATCAAACGAGTCTGTAGCATGTGTATTGGTCTATCCTACCTATTTGATGTATCTCTGAAATATTCTATGATCAAGAATATTTAAATCCTATATTTATAGAAGACTAATCTAACTATCATCATTTCATGGTAATCTAATTTTAGTTGTGAGGAGGGTAAGACTCATTAGGCCCATAGCGGCCCACTGACATCGGGCCCACTTTCGCTCGTTCTGGATTGGACCCACGCTAGACAATTGATGGTCCGAAACTTGACGGCCCAATAAGGGCATATCGAGGATTCGTCAGCCCACAAAGGGCATCAATGCGAGTGTCCCGGACGCTGGAGGAGTCTCCAGCAACCGAACGTTGCTCCCACTATTACAGGGCACTTCTCCGGTGGCAACGCAGCCGCACCCACTACGCCAAGATCCTCGTCTCGAGGTCACAATTCTCAGTTAAGCAGGAACACAACGAGAAACTCCACCCACGATCAAGGGAGTGTTATCCCATGACTTACGCCTTTCCCCTTTAAGGAATGGACTCCTATCGCCAGGAGGTCAATTGACGGTCCAAAACCTGATGGCCCAATAAGGGCATATCGAGGATTCGTCATCCTATAGGGGGCATCGATGCGGGCCTCCCGGATGCCGGATGACTCTCCAGTAATCGAACGTTGCTCCCACAATTATAGGTCACTTATTTGGCGGTGACGCTGTCACACCCACAATATCAGGATCCTCGCCTCGAGGCCACACTTCTCAGTTAAGCAGGAGCACAATGGGAAACTCCACCCATGATCAAGGGGGAGTTATCCCATGACTTACGTCTTTTCCCGTTAGGGAACGGACCCCCATGGCCAGGACAACCTATAAATAGGCCTTCGGACACACAAAAGGGGGAGAGACTCTCACACAGAGATATACGTCTACACACAGAGAGACACACACACAGAGGAAATGAGAGATAGGAGAAGAAGCAGGCCTCCAAGCACATCTCGCGTCTAGTAAACACTCTCCGAGCACTCGCCTGACGCAGCGAGCATCTCCAAGAGTTCAACCTTCGCCCTTAGGCTTGTTGCTCTACTCTTACGCCCTCTCTCTCTCTCTCTCACTGTCTCCTGCTGTTCTTCCCCTCCATCTGATTCGGACTTAAACATTGGAGGATTCTCTCATGGGGTACACCCATGGCTCCTTCTAACGTCATTTTTCTAATACTTGCAGGCTTCCACGGATGGTTGGACGTCCTTTCCCAACTAAACAAATCTTAAAGGTGTGAAACAATGACTAGAAACCATTTTTCTGCCTCTACAAGTTGCATAAGATATTAGATTTCTCTATAAAAAAAGGTGAACACAACTAGACCAAGAGCACATGTGATCTTCTTTCAAAGCATGTTCCTAGTCATCACAAGTTTCATGCGCACTCAAGCCTAAAGGAGGACTTCAACCTGAAAGTATCATCCTTAAAGTCTTTTATCTCAGGAAGCACTCAAGAGGAAGAACATGATCATCATCAACATCCCTTTTGTCTTCCTCCTCTGTCTATCAATTGCTCTTATTTTTTTGAGCTTTGTGTTTTCCACCATCAGCTATCCCCTGGACCTATTACATATGAATTTATTCAGACCAATTATAACTCCAAGTTTGAGTGGAAAGATATATAGATATGCTATCGTTGATGACTATTCTAGATTCACTTGGACATTCTTCTTGGTCCATAAAAATGAACCATTTGATGAGTTTGTCAAGTTTAGTAAATAGGTTTAAAGGAATGGAAAGTTTAAGATTTTGAACCTGAGAAGCAATCATATCACTGAGTTCGAGAATGACAGCTTCAAGGAGTTCTGTGAAGAAAATGGAATTGGTCATAACTTATCAAGTGCTTGGACTCCACAACAGAATAGTGTAGTTGAAAGGAAGAACTAGACCTTGGTGCAAATGGCAATAATGTTACTGAGTGAGATGAAACTTCCCAAATACTTATGGGCAGAAGTAGTCAGCATTGCCTGTCACATTACCAATCGTGCCATGGTTAACCAATTAGGAAAAAGACACCCTAGAAACTATACAAAGGAAGAAAGTCCAGGGTCAGTCACCTCAGGCCCTTTGGATGCCCCCACATGATCCATAATAATGGTAAGGAGCACCTTAGTAAGTTTGATAAAGGTATATTCTTGGGATATGCATCAGATCAGTAGACATATAGGGTGTTTAATAAGAAGAATCTAGTAATAGAAAATTCAGCACATGTAACCTTTTTAGAGACAGATGCTACTGACGCTGAGTTAGGAGAGTCTTTATTTATTGACTATGCAGGTGACAAGTCAAGGAATGCAAATGAAGGAGAAGGTGGTCAACAGTCAGAAAAGAAGGACGAGATAGATCCAACAACTAGAGCAGAAGGAATGGTTGAACCTTCAATTGAAAGCCTCAGACAAAATGATCAGCCAAATGCAGCTCTATTCAAGTATTGAGATATGCTAAAAGGCATCCATATGAAAATATAATCAGTGATCCATTTGCCTGGGTGAGTAAACACAAACAACTCCAACATTTTAATCATGCTGCATTCCTATCTTAGGTGGAACCCAAGAGAGTTGAGGATGCTATCTATGATGACTCTTGGGTTATAGCCATGTAGGAGGAACTAAACCAGTTACATTGTATTGAAGTGTGGTCCTTAGTTCCTAGACCATGAGACTACCCTGTTGTAGGAATCAAATAGATTTTTAGAAATAAGTTAGATGAAACAAGAGCTGTAGTGCAGACCAAGGCTAGATTTTTTGCTCAAGGCTATTCCTAAGAAGAGGGAATAAATTATGAAGATACTTTTTGTAGTGTTTGTGGATCTTGGATTGCGTATCCACGGGTTTTGGATCGTGTTTCCATAGATATTTAGATTTTTAAATATTAGATCTTTAGATCCCTAAATGTGAAACATTAATTTATTTTATAGTCACCATGACGTAATGGGTGAGTAACACATTGAAACTTTATTTACACATCAAGAAGATAGATTCAAACATACTCTCATTTTTTTTCAAAAACTGAAACTTCTCCTTAAGTTGAATCATTTTATTCAAGAAGCATCCAAAGGAGGCATACAATTTCGAAGAGGGAACAATTTTGACAAACAAACCAAGCTCCCCTTAAAAAAAATGCAATCACTTCAGATGTGGAGATGATGACTCTGCAACTTCAGAAGGACAGTATGCAAACATGCAGTCTGAACTCTTGTGCCGACTCCCCCTTAATATGTGCATGATTGTTCAAAAAGTCTTAGAGGGGTTTGACCAGGGAGTGTGCACCCTATAACATATATGAACAAAAGACCTATGGTATCACGTAGAGGCACATTCTCACGCATGGTGAAAGCTTTCGGACAGGCTTAACCTGCCCTTCCACATGTCACTATTTAATATAGCATAACGTCATGATATGATAGTGCATTAAAGTATCAAGCACAAGTTCTTTGAACTTCCCTTCGCATGTCATGCATGAATGTGCATGAGAGGACAAAATGACATTCACTATGCACATGCACACTCAAAGTATGCATGTGAAGAATTATGATCTAAGCATCAAAATTTTCACACTCCCCCTCAATTAATGCACATGACAATGTCCACAGAATTGAATTTTAATGCAGTCAAGGCAGGCATCATCAAGTAATGATAAGCGAAGGATTCATATGGCTGCCAAAGGTGGGAGAGTAGCAATCTGAACCTTAAGCCATGTAGATGTTGACAGCTAACTCATCATCACATCAATCTCATCAGCACAACAGATTTTTCATGAGTTAAGCATGCATAATTCTAAATTCTGGTACTAGACAGAGAACTTAGATCTGAAGATCACCTCACGCAAAGTGTCATCTTCCTTATAGGCTTAGCCCATCATTTCAACAAACACCTTTTGATATACTAGAGAATTCAGATATTCTCAATATCTGATGAATCACATAGGCTGATCAGATTTTTCATCCTCAACTAAGGAGAGTTTTTCAGCAATCCAGAGAGGAGGTTTTAGACTTGTGCAGGATTTATTGTAAGCAAGAAAAAGATTAACTACAGTAACTCAGGATAACCTACCATGCAAAACTAACATGAACTGAAATCTTTATTTACACACCTATGCCTTGAGCTATCATTTTCTGAGCTTTTATTCATCTCCAAGGCAACCTGTAGAACCATTCTCATTTGGCATTTTTGGGTACCCAAGCCTTCTTGGGTCCTGGCAAATTGGATCCATGTCTAGCATACAAATTTCTAATCCATTTTGCATTCAAGTCATCACTTCTCATCCAAGGACAATCATTAAATACATGTCCATGTTTACCACAACAAAAGTAGCACACTAAGGATTTGGCATTCTTCCTATGTGCATGTGCATCAAACTTTTGGAGGTGAACAGGGAAGTTAACATTCTTGGCATGAGAATGAGTCATTCTTTTCAGATGCCAACAGTCCTTGACTGTGTGGCCAATTTTTTCACAATGAAAGCAGCAAAGAGAAAGGTTTCTTCTGACTGATAGTCTAGCCTTAGGGTGCATCGACCTGCCCTTAGGAGTGTGTTGACGTACTGGGCCATTCCTGGGCTGTTGAACAAGTGTGTGCTGAGCACACTTCTGCACCCTGTGATAGCTTTTCTCTATGAATGTTGCCAATTAAACTATATATCTGTCCCAATCTTGGATGGGGAGTGCCATACGGTTTCATTTATGACAATGTTGGTCATTTTATTTTTTACCCGTTATTCTGTAGTCTTGCCTGATCATTTGATTTTATTTTTTGCAGTTCAAGCATTGCATACCTCAATTCCTGCACCTCCTGTTGACTTTAAGCTGAGAGAGGATCATGTAATGGGAAGCTCCTTGAAAGGTAGGCATGTAACCTCATCATAATCATTGTCATTATCATGATCATCATCACCAATGTCTCATCAAACAGGGGTTGGGTATACCAAGTGAAGGGTTCATGGAATTGGACATGGTTTTTTGATGAGATGTTTGGCCAATGTCAACTCCTGGAAGTTAGTCCAGGCTCTCTTTCTTTCGGGCAAAAGGATCCAAGCACTTGGATAAACTTTGGAGACCTAGAAAAGAAAAACTACAGTAAGGTAAGTTTGGAGATTGAGGGGTCCTACCAAAAACTCATGCTGCCAATTGTCTGGTTGGCAAAACGTTGTTCTTTACCGTGCAGTTTGAGTTTAAGGTCATGCAACATCCTTGGAAGTTCACTGGTGTTCAGAAAGAGGTTAGATGAAAGAAAAAAAAACTGCGACAAGTTTGATATGGGAAAATGTGTATCTTAAATAGCTGCACACGTTGCATGCTGAAAATAATTTATATGGGTGGTAGAACACTGCGAATGCTAGGATGCAGGATTTTGCAACATCATCCATACATTTTAGTCTTTTGGTAATCATTCGCATCATTCTCCTCTCAGCCATCACTTTTTTCTGGTTGGGACGCGCATTCTGTCTGCTGATGTCTGTTTCTTTGGAACATTGCAGCACCACGCTCTTTCTTCTCTCTGTCATCTTTTCGGAGCAAAGGAAGCGAATCAAAACTCAGGTGATGCACAAAGGGCATCCATCCGTTGAAGATCACAGGCTTTTTTCTGAGAGCTTCTATTTCCAAGGGTTTCTTAAACCAAGTAGATGCTAATTACCCCAGCTTCATTGGATTATTACTGTTCCCTCCTGTGGGAAGTTGATGTGATTACGGTTTGTCGCCAATCCTTCATTTCCTATGTTGTCATCTTCCATAGTGTTCAGACCCTTAGGATGCATTAGGTGGAGTTGCCAATTGGCTTTTTTGAAGATTGTCATTTCGGAATTCCAGCAAAGTTCCCCCCCCCCCCCATTTCCCAATTATAGATTGTATATTTGTAAGGGGAGGTCTTTGGGGCCAAGAACATGCAGAGTGATATAGTAATTGGTGATTCTATGTGCAAACTTGAAAGAGTTCTTCCTCAGTTTTGGTGTCTATGAAGTTTTCCTGTGTTGCCAAATTCTACATTCTCTCAGGTAATAGCCATCTGATTTGAGCACACAAAGTGATGCTAATTGGTGGTTCCATGCACAAATCCGAACGAGTTGGGGGCGGATCAGTGGCCGAGCCAGCACATTTTGGAAGGTGGGGGGCGGATAGAAAAAATGGAATAGAAAATGATTTCCAAGATTTCTTTTCGACTCTCTCCTGTGCTTGTGCTTCATGCTTCTTCTTAGCTTCATCTTTGACAGCCGTTTGCAAGATCGCCTGTGGCACCAGACATGTTTCATGATGTATATCATTGCCGTTATTTATCATTTGTTTAATTTAATTTTAGATAAGATGAGGAAGATACTAATCTACTCTTATTTAATCTTCTTACATAAGTAAAATAATGATAGTTATACCTTTACAATATCTCACATTATCTTGTATATATCGCCTTAAAACCTTATCTTTACATGTCCAACTGAGTAATGATATACTATCGCCCCTGGAGGGTGCTGTTTTTCTAATTTCATCTTAGGTAGCGTTGGGGAACTCACCTCCCTTTGACTTTTGAGCCATAATCTTTGACAGTCTATAATTTTTAACGAACTTCCAATTTACATCTAGGTTTTTAAGGAGACAGAAAAAATCAAAGGAGGGAGACGATAGAAACAAAAGTATGCATTGTCCAAAAATCTTATAAACAGGTGTAGGAGAATTTTTGAAGATTTTTAATGATTACAAATCCTGGATGAATCAGAGATTTGTACGATGAGAAATTTTTTGTGAAAATAAACATTGAGGTGCGTTCTCAACCGTAGTCTTAATCGTGACCCTCTAGGAAACTTGGTGAGTAGAACTTCAAGAACCATATTTTAGTTTCCCAAAGTACGCTTCATCATTGTTTTGCTCGCACGAAACTTCTAAAGTGCATGTAGGCGTACCACATGACGTGATCCCTGAGATGCTGCCACCAGACGTAGAGCATGGTTCATCTACTTACTGATTCTCACCTGAAGGAGATCTCTCATATCTGATATGATACGTCCGAGTCTCATGCGACTCGATGCAACTCGATTTGAGTCTCACTCTCAACCCTTTCGAAACTCAAGATTCATACCCAACCATGTTGCAACCGGTAGCCCTACCCCCGCCGGATTGACTCTCCTCCCACCAGATTGGCCCTCCCCTATTGGATTGAGCAACTCTCCGGTGACCTTTTAAGGTTCTAGGGTTCAAGTTGAAAGGTTACCTTCTATTTGAAACCCAAATCAGTTGGAAAACGATTGGATCCGTCTCGAATCAGGTCAGATAAGTTTCCTCAAATTTTTACGGTGATGAATCTGTCTCTAATCTGTGAAAAGTCACTGAAAAATAATTAGATCGTCACCGGCCAAAGAAGACTCATCTTGACTCGACCAACTCAAGACATATCACATGTCAAGTTTCCTCGTATACAATGCGATATGTATGAGTTGACCTGAGTCAGACAAACCACGACATGGAGGCCCGGAGCCTTGTCTTCTTTAGAACAAACTCACACCTGGAAGGTGAGTCGGGTAGATCACCATGCACTTAAGTAAATAAATAAATATATAAATAAAAAGTAACGAGAAGGTTAGATCCTTAATAAACACCCTGCCTGTGCAAAAGTTGTCAGCGAACTTGTTGTGTCAGGGTGACTTGTTGTCTGAAGAACTATTAATCTAATCTGTAATGAGCAAAGCTGGGAACTCTGGAGGCATATTTCTGACTTTCCAGCTGCAGTTGGCCAAACATAGGGATATAAATTTTAATGTTGCATCGGCCAATCTTACGGTCTGTTACGGTAGGTTCTCTGCCACATCTTCCTCTTGTCGGGAGCTCATCTGTGAGATTGTGAGGATAGTTTTTTTTGGATAGCCCAATTTCGAACTCTTTTTTTCTTTGCTTGTTTGTGTCATCCCCCCATGACACCTTCATATTTATGCAAAAATTTAATATAAATAAAATTATTAACACGTCTGAGCGGGTTGACGTCTTCAAATATTGTCAAATAAATAAAAAATTCAAAAAATGATGAACGCATCACCGGTGGTGGACATGTTCATCATTTATCACTCGTGCTTGCCATAACCCTCTCCCCCTCTCACTAAAGCCACTAAATAACAAAAGTAATGCAGGCTAGGGAAGTCTAGGGGCCTACCACATCGTGCTCAACATCACGCTCGCCCCCGGGTCCCTCGGGGGCCAAAGGAAGCCCCTCCTCCTCTATAACAGCTTCTATCTCCTCCTCCACATCCATTCTTTGGCAAGGGAGCGGCTGCCTCCTCTTTCCACCACCCCTGCTAGGTCTGCCACACTCCATAGATCAAGAATGAGGGAGAAAATTTGAGAAGAAGGGGGAGAAATCACGGGAAGGCCGTCGGTGAGAATGAGGAAGAAGAAGGGCCGTGGGGGTGGCCTTGGCAATTATAACTTCGAATTCGAGAAAAGGATGCATCTTGGCACGAAGACGCATCTAATAGACGTGTTGAAGTGCCTTGACGCATCCACAAAAAAATAAAAAATAAATAAAAAATCAAGAAAAATGAAAGTATCTGCTCAAAGGGACGTGTTCATAATTTCATGAACAAAATCAAAAATGTGAAAATATACAGGTGTCTTCCCATAGTGACGCTTCCAAAAAAACACTTTGAAACGAGCTCTATTTATATATACAAATAACTTTATACACGTCTGCCATCTTAGACGTGTATAAAAAAAGAAAAAAAAAGAATGAGGTAAAGAACATATGCAATGGCATCAGAGTACCATGCTTATTTCATTGAAACAAAAGGGGCAACATTAAGGTCTGGGCACTCTAGGTCTCAACTTCCCTAATTCAATTACATAAACTCTCCACAGCTCCTGGTCTTCCTCTATATGCATCTTCGCCTTCTTTGGAATGCTTGTCTTCCATGATGCTTTGAAACCCTTCACGTCCTTTGCATCTCCCTTCGTACCCAGCTCCCTTCTCCTTAGAGGAGGAAGGTCGGATAACACGGGAAACGAATGGCAGGTGTAGACACGCCAAATTTGACACCATCTTGAGTGCATCTCATGTTACCTTGCAATGTCCCAATTTGACACTCAAATCGACCTATTTGAGTTATGTTTCTACAATTTTTAAGGATTCTTGACTTTTCCTGACTTTCTCACATATTTTTCTTTTTTTCTATATATTTTTAGATTTTTCTTTAATTTCTTAGGACCTTTTTAAATTGGTGGCTACCTAGGTGGGTGTCATTTAATTGGTGGCTGCCTAGGTGGGCACCATTTAAAGAATTGGTGGCTACCTAGGAGGGTGCCCATTCTTTATTTTATATTTTTAATACATTTTTAAACTGATTTTATGTGAGAATTGGTGACACTCCGAAAGGTCGCCAATTCTTTAATTGGCGACCTCACGGGAAGGCAGTAATTCTTTTATTCATATTTTGAGTCGAATTCAGATTATTTTTGATTCTGGGACTATACGGAAGGTCACTAATGAAAGAATGAGCATTCGACCCACTGATCGCCATTTCCATTGCTATTTTCTGAGATTTTAACTACACCCAGTGCTAGATGCACACGGTCGATTCTGGAGTCGGAGTTGGTTGATTGGGCGCTGTCAATAAGGTCGAGCGTCCTGGTATTCTGTAAGAGTGGAATTTTATGGCTGGAGCCTTACTACCTATTCCGATTCAGTTGGAATTTTAGTTATGACCAACATATTCCTCATTCTTCCACCCAGTTTGTGTTGCCGAATAGAGCTTGGGCCGGCCAAGTAGCAACCGACGAGGCCCGTGTATGGTGGGACTATTTTCACTGTCGAGAGGCAGCTTCATTCAGGGTCCCAACCCCTGCTCGCTTCCCCCATGTGACACCAAAGTACATCCGATGGTGGAATGCAAGGACGGGCTTCTATAGAAATTTTCACCAGGAGTGTTGGGCCGTTGCAGAACATAGATTTTTGGACTCCCAGTCGGCGCCAATTTTGGACATCGATCCATCTTACTTGAAGAAGTTGAGATCTCAGTCAAACACCGAGGTGATGGCCAATCTAGAGGCTCAAAAAGCTGCAAAGCGTCACTCGCCTAAAGCTAAACCGAAGTTGCCGGAGATCAACAAAGATGGTTTTATGAAAACACTTCAAGGGCTATGTCGCGTAAGCAGTGAGTGAGTAGTCCTTCAGCAACTTCCTTTGCCAGTAGAGGAGTCTGTGCCCACTATAGCTAAATGGCGTCCAGAGAGTGACAGTCTTTATCCTTTCAGGACTTTTATCAGAAAAGAGGACCGACGGGCTACACTCTACAGTGGTACCCCTTGGCTGTTCGCATTGCTCCACTCCCACGGGCTTTCAGTAGGTGGCCCTAGTGAAGTCACATTGGGCCAGCCTCTTCTCTTTTCTTTCAAATATGCCGATGGGTGGGGGCTGGACCACCTCGGCTTGTATTATCATTTATTTTCTCGCGGCCATTCGGACTTGGCGTCACTGGCCGAATAATGCGAGGTGATCGGAGACATTTGCTGGTTAATTTGCGAGGCTGCTTCGAGAGACAAAGAGCCCTTGCTGTTTTACTAGCCACTCTCCCCTTTGTACACGGGGCTGATAGGTATATTTCATTGTTGACTTCAACTTCTAATTTGCTTCTTCCTTTACTATAGTGCATGTCATTCTTTTTCACCCTTATACACGTGCAGTTTGGCTCACTTCAGAGGAGACCAAGCACTTTAGGGAGCTAATTATAAAGGCTCAGAAGCCAATATATTTTTAAATCCCAGAGGTGGCTCTAACTACAACACCTTTGCCACCTGGTGATTCGTGGAAGCGAGGGAGATCACAAGTAAGGGAGGCCGTTACTAAAGCAAAACGGGCCCGTCGAAGGAAGACTGTAGACCCAGAGACGGCAGTTGTTTCCCTGCCCATGGTATCATTTGAAGAGTTTGAGGCTTCCCATGCATAGGTACGCACGATCGAGGGTACCTTCTTCCCCTTGCATCCCTCTTCTGCTTCAGTTGCATAGGCTAACTCTTTTTTTGCAGCTACTGCTACTCCATCTATGACGGTTGCGCAAGAGGCTGCCACCCCTGCGGGAGCTGAAGAGAGAGGAGATGGAGTGCCCATAGCTCCCCTTGAGGAAAATTTGCCTTCTCCCACGCCCAACCACGAAATAGAAGGTAATTTGTGGTTTGTCCCCTAGGGCTCTTACGGTTTATTATGCCTTCAGCCTACATGAGCATTCTTCATTTCAGCTTCAGTTGAGGTCTGACCACCTTCCCCTCCCATTGTCGAGGCTGCTGAGGGATCTTCTGTTGAGCAGGAGATCATTCCAAGGAGTAAGCCTGCTCCCGAAGTTCACTCACCTGCCGTTCCTGCTACGGAACTGACCGATCAGGCCTCTATCATGGGAGATGTCCCTCCTAGAGATTATCCAGCCAAAGAGCCATTCACCTTGAAGGGAAAGAGTCTGACACCAGAACAAAGCTCATTTTCCACAAAACAGGTGGACTATACTAACGGCTCTAGTGATGAGGAGTTTCCCCCAGTGGAAATTAAGACTGAGGATGTTGAGGCATCTTTCGCATATGAAAGTGATTACACCACCTTTAGCCCGCCCCAGTTGACATGGAGCAGCTTCAGGCGGCCTAGACCCTTATAGGGAAATGGGCCGGCATGATGGAAACAATAGTCTCTGCTGCTGGAGATTTGAGATAGGTGCCTGCTGAGGTAAGAGATCCTCTTCTTTTAGCCCTTTTTGGTGTTGTGCTTCTTCTCATTGGTCACTATATTAACCTCTTAAATGTGTCATGTTTATCTCTCCTTTTTGAAGGCTCCCGCTATTCAGGCCGAAGTGGCCCTGCCGGCCATGACTGTGAAAATACCTCTTCCGCCCTTGGGTACAGACCCACCAGCATTCTTGCCTATCTTGAGGACTATATCCTTGTGGTACCCCAAAGGCTATATCACAACAGAGGGCTTGGAAGTGTCAGGTGTGATTGCTGGGTCTGACCAGTCGACCGTGGCTCTGGCATAGTAGCAATTCATCACTGGCGGAGAATCATTCCACGGTGCTGAGGGCATTCCTGAAATAGAAGTGGGAGAAATTATGGAAGAAGCAACCGAGGTCTCCCCGGCTTTAGCCCTTGCTAAGAAATCGGCACTAGTGGAAGTTGGACAAGCTAGAGATGGTGCCCAACCACTCCCCATTGTTGAAGCCCAAACTGCAGTGCCCTTGTCCGAAGTTGAGGGAGAGGTTACTGTTACCGAGACTTCCTCCACTACACTAATTACCAGGACTGGTTCCAGCGTGGGTGCTTTACAAGACATGTCATCATCGTCTTCAGTGCCGAAGGATGATATCAGGGCCACAGTCGATAGTCGTGTGGAATTTTAGCTCCCTGATACGCCATCGCTTGGTTTGCAGTCATCAAGTGTCCTAGTGTGACAATATCTAGAGACACTGCGGCAGACTGTGACAACCTGTCAAGACCTGACCTTTGTGTAGTTGAGGGGTCTCGTGGAACACCTCTCTCGCATGTTATTGGCCTTTGGCTTCCCCACTGAGGATTGGACACAGCGAGTGCTCCTACTTTCAAAATATGTGAAGAAAAGGGAGTTCATCAGCCATGGTGTAGCAGATCAGCTGACGGCCATAAAGCTTGAATGGGTAAGGTGTTGAACCACTCTTGCATCCTTGAGAGGAACTGCCCAGTAGATGGAGGATGCTGCCAACATCTCTACTCAGTGTCGGACTTCCTTGACAGCTCTGATAGCTGAACTGCCCGTCGAACTCTCCAGGGCCAAAGCAGAGCTGAAATTAATCGAGCAGCAGCAGGTCTAGACCATAGAGGAGGTGGAGTTGGCAGCAGGACAGGCCACCTCTCTTGAGGAGAAGCTGATGTAGTTGCGGACTGAAGAGTCTCATTTGCAGGAGCTAATCTATCATCCCTCCCTAGGGATTTTAGAATTTGAGGACATCTTCCATCGCTCACTACAATAGTTTTTTTTATTTCCTTCTCCCTTTTTGGTGGGCCTTCATGTATCCCTGGGGATGCCCCGAGTACCGTGTACTCTTCTTCTTTATACAAATGAAATATCATCATTATCTGCTTTCCACATTTGCCGCTGAATCATGGCTTTATTCTCCCTCTTTCTCTTTCTCTTAGGTATAGGCATGTAGCTAATCCATCTAACCCGGGATACACGAGCTGCCAAGGTGGGAGAGCACTCGCTCCTTAAGCGAAGGTATGAGGAGTTCACTCCACCGCGGTGCAATCGCTCCCAAGGCCTAACACTAGCTAGCATAGGCTGAATGCCGGGGCATAAGGGTGTACCGGCCGATAGGGCCAAAGGGGTGAAGCCAAAAGTCTGTTCATAGACATTGGCGATGGTGACGAGATTTGTAAATGACATTCTTGTCGGTGGGCTTGAATGTCAAAGACAAGGAGTAGGTTTATTCCTTGACAAGGACGTAGACTCTTAGTCAAGGGCGACTGCAAATGGTTTTGCAAATGGGAATAGGAGCCGAGGGTAGGTTTATCCATCAACGTTAGTTAGGTGTCGAAGCAAAGAGGTTTATTCAGTGGTCAAGGACGAGGACGTGTGCCTGCACTGCGGGCTCTGCGCCGAGCGCTGCCCCACCGGGGCATGGGATATGCAGGTTCGGAATATGGTTGGCAACAGCGATGAAATGCGAGCGGGGGAGCATGAAACATTTCCTAATTATATACTTCCTTTTTCTTCAGTGGTGGAGGGAGAGGATTGGGGGCAATAGCTGGGAGTGGAAGTGCTTTCAAGAGTGAGTTCCATAGAAAGGTGACCAAATCCTGCTTCTATGGTCTTCCTTATCCCCCCAATGGAGTGCACACTGCATACCACGGCCACTAGCCGGCAATGGGAGACTTGGGCTGGGCTTGACCAGGTCTATTAAACACAATTAATTGTAGTAGTGAGAGAGAAAAATTAAATCTAGTTTCCGTTCATCTCCTTAATCCAGCTGTTAGTGTTGTGACTAATTGGTGATCAATGCGGTGAAGTGGGGGAGGCATGTTTACCTGCTAGGCGGGTGACTACAGTAACCATGCATGATGAGTAGCATCCTGCAAGAGGTGTCATGTATGAAGTAGGGGGCGGGGGGTGGGGTTTTCCCTTCATAGACATTAATTTCTTGCAAATGATGCCATATGGAGCAGGGGTCCCTTTGTGTGTGAGTAGTTTCTTGCAAAATGCGTGACAATAGCATCTCTTTAGTTAGTGACCAGAGGATAAGCCTTCTGAGTGCTGCACCTCCGTTAGACAGTTTAAGTTTAATCCGGGTCGAGACAGGCAGGGGAAAACCCGTTCCTTTAAAACTATAGCATTTATAACCTTTGATTCCTTGTCTTTGTTGTTTGTTCTTCATTCCCCATACTTTGCCTTTTCTGATCTCTTCTCCACGATGGCCAGGGATATGCATGCCTTCAGAGTGGTCTGTGCGTCTCCAGCATGGGGAGACCTATTTCTTATGAAAGGGCTGTGGCCTGGAAGGTGTTGAATGAAGAGGACAATCCCCACTGCATTTGCTTCATGTTCGTCAACTGGTCGTTCATCTGAGCGGAGACTTTCTCGTCCGCATACTCCCATAAGAAGTAAATATGGAAACTTCAAAGCCTGCTCTATAGATCTACATGTTGTTTTGAAATTGAGGCCTCCAGTGCTTGTATCCATCTATCTTATGGGTTAATATACATATATATATATATATATAGTTTCGACTTTTGTAGCTTGGACTAATGCAACCCAGAATGTTTTTGGAGCTGAGCATATGTTGTTTTTTTTTTTACCCCTAATTTCTGTGCCGCAGTTCGATGGCCCATTTGTTCCCCTCAGATTTTGCCGTACATATGCTGTGTGGCTGGCCATCTAGGTAGATGGATATGCACCCATCCTTCCAAACGTTCCCTTCATCTACTGTTCTAGATGGAGGAATTAGAGACACCGATGGGAATCGCTACACTCCAGTAAGTGACTTTGTTAGTAACATTTTTCTATGATTCTTGCAACGGAAAGGTGCGATGCCCAGAAACAACAAGCATGCCAGGATTGCAGTTGAAAGTATGAAGCCGTGTGAATTATTATTATCGCTCGCTCTCTCTCTCTCTCTCTCAATTGAGAGAGTCCTTTTAGGCATAGAACCTGTGATTTGGTCATTCAAATTTGTACTTGGCATAAATCCTCCTCCCTCTCACCGACAAGTGAATTTTACGCACCGACAAGTGAATTTTACGAAGGCATGTTTCGGTGTTCTTGCTTCGCTGCAGCTATTGACAAATTATTGCATCTATATTGCGCGTGTCTATATTCCATAAAGAGTGTTTTAACTTAAAAATGAAAAAGTCTTTAAATTATACGATAACTGTTTTACTGATAATATCAGCAATTAATAAGGCTACAAGCCAAAATACCGTATATTTTTTGCCAGGTACAACTACATGGACAGTGCCGGCTTGTGTAAATACAGTTACTGTTAGTGCATGGGGCGGCGGTGGTGCAGGCGGCAGTGCTACAACAACCAGCGGAAGTTCGGCTAACAGTGCCGGCGGCGGCGGTGCCGGTGGCGCTTATGCACAAGCAGTGGTTACGGTTGTTCCGGGTACTACGTATAGTCTTAGCGTTGCAGCTTCACAAACAACAAGCGGTGCGGCAGGTGCCAGCACATGGTTTATGAGTACAACGACAGTTTTAGCTGCAGGCGGAGCAGGTGGAGCAAATGCCGGTAATAATGCAACAGGCGCAGGGGGAACAGGTACAACAACGGGTAGTGTGGGCAGTTTGGTATATGCCGGAGGCAACGGAGCAGCCGGCAGCGGTTCTACAAGCGGCGGCGGTGGGGCTGGTGCAGGCGCAACCGCAACCGGATTAAGCGCCAGCGGCGCAACAGGCGGGATAACCACCAATGCTGTTTCCGGCAGCGGAGCAAATGGCACTTCCGGATCTCCCGGATCAGCAGGGTCTAATTACGGCGGCGGCGGATCGGGAGGCAGTTGGAGCGCTAATACTAAAGGTGGTACCCAAGGCGGTGGTGCCGGAGGCAGCGGTTTGTTGCTTATTGCGTATGACAGTATTCCTGTTCATGTTAGCAGTGTCAGTATTTGTCAAGGGCAGTCAGTTGTATTAACAGCTACCGGAGCCACTTCTTATACATGGACTCCCGGCGGAGCAACCACAAGCACTATCAGTGTTTCGCCTACTACAACTACTACTTATACTGTTTATGGTATTAACGGAAGCTGCGGAGGACAACGTTTGGACACAGTTACCGTTTTCACCCCTGTTCAAGTAAGTTCCACCACTATTTGCAATGGTAGTGGGGCGCAGTTAACTGCTACCGGCGCTGTTTCATATTTATGGTCCACCGGCGCTACTACAGATTATATTAATATTTCACCAACTGCCAATACATCTTATACCGTTACGGGTACCAGTTGCGGAACCTATACATCAACTGCTGTTGGTGTGGTTGCTGTTACTACCTGCACGGCTCCTGCGCAAGCACCGGGCGGAATTTCTCCGGCGGAAGTATGGACAAGAGCGGAAATAGGTGTATATAGTAATGCCGGAACGACCACGGCAACGGATGGAGTAGCTGTGAAACAATGGAACGACCAGGCAACAACGATTGTACAAAATATGAGTACCTATGTTGGAGGTCCATTATACTACAATGCTGCCGGTAGATTTTTAAATTTTAACCCTAAGATTCATTATGTTAAAGGTAATGCTGGAAGTGGGGATGGAACCAGAACAACAGGAACTTCTCCTCTTAGTCAGCCGGGTGGTACAACCATGTATGTTGTTCATATACCTGATGCCGTTGGGTCTATAAATACTGTTTGCGGATGGGGTAGTGGTCTTGAGACTCCTTTTGGTTGGTATTTTAACGGTGGAACAATTCAAATGTCAAATCTTACCTTGTGAGTGACAATGGTCGACAATTTGATTCTCACTATTTCAAGAACAAATGTGCCGACCTACATATTCGCAACCACGTCACTTCGATAGCCCATCCCCAGGCCAATAGGCTAGTCAAAAATGACAACAAAATTATATTGAAAGGCATCAAGGCTAGGCTCGGCAAAGCCAAGGGTAATTGGCTGTAGGAATTGCCAAGCGTACTATGGTCGCACTGAACCACTCCAAGAACCACCACCGGTGATACCCCCTTCCAGCTAGTATACGGCACGGACGCCGTGATTCCTTTGGAGGTTAGCAGCCCATCTCTCCGAGTCATCAACTTCTCGCCCGAGATGAATGAGCAGAAATTGCTCAAAAACCTTGATATGGTGAGCGAGATCTGAGAGATCGCAAGCATCTGAGCCACGAAATATTAGCGGCGCCTCACTCGATACTATAATGCCAAAGTACGAGACAGACACTTCCAAGTGGGAGATTTTGTCCTAAGAAAAGCCGAAGCCTCTCGACCACTGGAGGCAGGTGGAAAGCTAGCCCCTAACTGAGAAGGCCCCTACCGAGTGGTCGACACGCTCGGGAAAGGGGTGTATCGACTGTCCACCATGGAAGGAGCGCTTATCCCTCAGACGTGGAACGTAACAACATTACGAAAGTTCTATTTCTGAGCTTTCCTAAAAAATGTAAGCGACATAGAGCAATAATAATTCCTTTTCTTCTTATTAATGTCTCTTTGTACATCAGATAGGCCGCAGCCAATACAACACATATCAAAAATAAATGATTACATCCACTGGTACTATGGCATGAGCTGATCACTCAACTGACTCAGCTAGCACCCCTAAGCCAAGCCACTGACTCTACCCAGCGTAGAAACTGGCTCGGATAAGGGGATGACTGACCCTATTGGCTCGGGAAGCTCGAAAGAAAGATATCAGAGGAAGAAAAGGAAGGAATGCCCAGATGCCGCTTAAACAAGAGAGGGCCTCCACTGCCAAGTCTTTGGAAGGCACAAAGCTGAAAGTCGGACAGAAAGCAAGCACCTGCCAGCAGTGGAACCAGGGCATCCTCCAAAGAGTGAAAGAAAAAGGAAGAAGTAGGTCAAAGAGCAAAAGAGGGAGAAAGATCACCACCCCCTCGACGAGATGAGAGAGGTGGCGGGGATGGAAAGACAAGGGGAGCAACGACATTGTGCCATCACCCCCCCCTGGGAAAGAGGAAGAAGGAGGAGTGGGTAGAGGTAAGGAAGGAGTAGGATGAGGCCGCCCTGTCAAATGCTCTCTCCCTCAAGCCTCCTTCCGCTTCTACCTTCCTCCTGAGATAGTGGCAACGGTCCAGAAGTCAAGAAAAGGCGCGTCGCCATGTGCCATTGCTTCTTCCACGCCGTTCGCCCATCGACATTCCTTCTTCCACGCCAAAGTAGCAGTAACGCCTCGACGGCCGCCAGGATCATCATCTTCCAAGTCGCCCTCCATGCTTCGCTGTACTCCCCCAGAATGAGAAACAGATGCTTCGCGAGAAAGGAGAAAAAGGAGAGACTGCAAGGGAAGCCTAAGCGCTGAAGAGAGGTGGAGAGGCCCTTCGGGACCTTTTTATTGGCTGAAGGGGGGAGCGCTGCCTTAATTGAATCTCCCCTCGAAAAAATGTACGAACTTTCGAACTCGAGAGTCGCTTAGGAAGTGCTGGTCCGAGTGAATTTTGGACTTGGAATAAATGAGTCCAGAATGGGACGATCATTTTAAGAAGCTGAGTCTGGTTCAGTCAAATTAGACCTAGTTAGACTGTGCTTTTCGGACGGTTAATTCTCTCTCTCTCCAAATACCATCGGGATAATTGATGATGTGCCATCATTTTAATTTGTTTTTTTATGGCAGAGAACGTAGGTACGATTGTTACCATTTTAAATTTTTGTGTTAATATCTCCAACATTAGCAAGAGAATCTTCCCCTTAACAATGAATAACCCAACCGTTTCTCAAGACAAAAAGAGTGATAAGCCACTTAATCCGGATCCCATCGTGGGATTCCTTCCACCCTCCACTCCGGATCCGAACAACGAAAGCTCACGGCGGCGAGGGGCGCGCGCGCGCACACACACACAGCCACCCCTCCCTCCCTCCCTCTCTCCCGATCAACACGTTGTCACAGGCGCGTGTTGCATTAAAAGCCATCGTGGGCCCCACCGATCCTTATCTTTCCCCACAAAAAGCTCCGACACCTTCCATCGGGTCCTTCGTTCCCCCCACTCCCCTGCCTTTGTTCACGCGCGTCATTTTCTACACCCCGTACGCGGCCTCGACCCGAACCCGCCCCACCCTCCGATCGGCGTACCAGTTCGTCCACCGTCCAACTCGATGTATACGTGTCGGACTTCCACCACAGCCGTCCGATCAAAACGACCCTCGTGGACGTGGATAAGCGGGGCCTCGACAACCCTTTCCAGATTCCGCAACGTCAATAAAGAAAACGCAATAAAATAAAAATAAATGAATAAAGCGGGCGCTTTGGACAAGACTAGGAAACGCGGGGGGAGGACCGTTTTGGACCTCTCTTGCCGGGGGTACTGAAGCCATTTTGGACGAAGGAGGGGGGTAATTTTGGATATTGGCCGGACAATCATTCCGAGAAGCGGAATAAATTCCGGTTTGGAGTCCGCGGATACAAGGAAGCGAAGCGCAACTGGGCAGGCGGAGAAAAAGGTGATGGCGAGCTGAGCCGGGGACTGAGGGAGGAGGAGAGGGAAAGAAAGAGGCGAATGCGAGGAAAGGAGCAGAGCGAAGAGGACGAGAAAAGGGGTCCGCGCAAAGCGGCATTGGATTCGGAATCTGCGATCCACGGGGCTCGATCCGCCGGAGGGCGCCCAAGAGGAGGTGTCTCTGCTCCGAACATTTGCCGGTGAGGGATTTAATCGGGGAGCCACAGATGGGGTTGCTCGGATTTTTGTTTATTTCCCCTTTTTTGTTTCTGATGCTCGTGCTTTTTCGCTGCTTGGGATTTGCTGCTTTGGATGTGTTCTGATATGTTGACGGGTGATGGAAAGCAACTATGTTATCTGTTGTCGTTATCTTTGGCGTACATTTTGTAGGTTTTTTTTCGATGGTTATCCTTGTTTTGTTCCTCTATGAATGAGTGTCACTCGTTTTGGAGGAGGAACTGTTACATTGTAGTTTGGATTCGCGGGTTTCCTGCTTGGGTTGGATGAATAATGGAGCTTTTTTCTTGAGAGTTTTTGAGATTTTTTTGTTGGTTTTCCTCTTGTGGGTTATTTTTTTGTTTTATTTGGTTTCTCGTTGTGACAGACAGTGTGTTTACTAGTCTGTGGGATTTGGGCTATGTACCCTCAAGCTATTTGGCAGCGGAGTTGAGAGAGTTTGTCTCTCAGTTGGAAGCTGTGAATCAGCAGCAGTGCATTTGCACTAGTGAAGCCTCACCAAGTTGTGTGAGGGATGGATGTAGGTCTTTGGATAGAGACCGAACCACCTTAAAATCCAACATCTCTGTGGTTTGTGCTTTCTCTTGCAGTGTCGCTAGATGCTTATGTAGGAACGATATTGATTAACATCCTTACGTTTATCTTATTAGCTTGCAAGTGTTCCTGCATTACTGAGCTTTAGTTTTTATCTAGTGATTATTTTTGTGAAGAAGGGGCTGATCTATTCACCCCTCCCCTCTAGATCCGCCTATCACTACACATCACGTGGTATTAGAGCTAGTCTCTCTAAATGTGGTCTAACGACCTTGAGAGAAGTGGTGATATGGTGGCTAAGGGCCATATACCCGAAGGGCACTCTATAAATAGACCTCCCTTCTTCTTTGGGACTAACTACCCATACAGGAAAAATCGTATGCAGATTTTTATTAGAGCCCAGGATCATGAGATATGGAGGGTCATAAGCAAAGGTCTATTTGAACTGCCTGAAGATGAAGACACATGAACCAAGAAGCAGATAAGAAGATCAACATTGAATTGGGGTGCCAACCACATAATGCAATTCTCCCTCATCCAATAGAATTCTCAAGAGTGTCTACATGTGCCATTGGAAAAGAAATGTGGGACCGTCTTGAGGTAATATATGAAGGGATATCACAAGTACGTAAGACTAAAGCAAATATGTTAATTTTTGAATATGAAAAATTCAGAATGAAACCTGACGAGTCTATTTTAGATATGTATGCTAGGCTAACCATGCTCACCAATGGCTTGACTAAGTTAGGTAAGACCTATTCCGAGTAGGAGCTTGTAAGAAAGATACTCAGATCTCCAACTCTTGCATGACATACAAAGGCAACTGTGGTTGAAGAATCAAAGGACTTGACAACCACCAAAGTGGAGGAAGTCATTGGGTCTCTAATGACCTATGAGATGAATTTGAAAAATAAAGAGGCTGAGGTAAGTAAGAAGAAGCCTCTAGCTCTTAAAGCAGGACCAAGTGCCAATGACACCTCTGATGATGAAGAACCTTCAAGTAGCAACTCTGAAGCGGACAAGGTTGCTATGTTAACAAGAAAATTCAGGAAGTTTTTAAGAAAGGAAGGTAAAGGCTTCACAAAGAGGAAGCCTCAGGTAAAGAGAGGTTTCAGGCCCAAACCTGAAAATGCTAAGAAGTTTGACAAACTCGTTTGCTATTCTTGCAGGAAACTTGGACACATCAAGTCTGAGTGTCTGGAAGCAGCTAAGAAGACTATGCCCAAGTGGAAGGGCAAGAAGAAGAAACATGCCATGATTTGCACATGGAGTGACGAAGAAGAAGATGATGATGAAAGTAGCTCCACAAAAGAAGAAAAGGAAGATCTTTGCTTAATGGCTAATGGAGATAAAGATGCTAAGGTAAGCTCACCATTTGAACATTTTTTTACTGATGATTAGGAAGAGGCTTATTTTGAGTTGATGAACAAATATGAACTGTATAAGAAAGAAAATAAAGCCCTAAAGAAGAAAATTGACTGCATTATGCATGATCAAAGCCCAAATGAAAAAATTACTTCCCTAGAAACTCAAAATGAAGATATTAAAAAAGTGATTGAAAACTTAGAAGAGGGAAGAAAAGAAATGAGTGATCTGAAAGATGAAAATGAAAAGCTTAGAAACGAAATTGATAAGTTGAAGTTAAAAATGCCATTAAAAAGGTTAACTCTCAACTTTTGAAAGATAATGAAAAGCTCCAAAAAGATCTAACAGATAAACCGACATCATTGGAGAAATTTGTTGATGGAAGTGAAAATTTAAATGCCCTGCTAGGAACCAAAATGAACTTTAACAGGGAAGGGCTTGGATATGATCCAGCTAAGAAAAAGACTTTTGGCATAAAAACTGTAACTTTTGTCTCATCTTCTGAAGCATCTTCATCCAAAGCTAATCCTAGCCAAAATCAAGGAAATGTTAAAAATAAAGGAAAAGAAAAAGTGGGAGAGCCAATCAAGATAAACTCTGAAAGCCCAACAAAGTTGATCAAAAATGCCAAACTGGCTGACACAAAACTCACTTCAGGTCTGCACATACCAAAGGGAGAAATAGTTCCAATGCTAGAACACGTTGGCACTACCTACAAGACATGTCGACACGATGCTAGTCATCTAGTAATTAGTTTGCTAGGTACACACTGACAGGTCAACACCGACGTCACAGGGAGTCGACACTCCTAGCATCTAGAGACCGTTATAAATTGGTTGAGCAGGAGACAGTCGACACACACTTTACAGAAGGTCGACACTTCCGATAAATAGAAACCGTTATGAGTGGTCGGGACATGGGACAGGTCGACACTTCACCTCCTACAAGTCGACACCTTCATGGGTCTGGGGTAGTTATGAACCTTATTGTCATAGGATTACCCAACCTCAACACCCCAGGAACTATGACACCTCCTACCCTCCAGATCAACCAACTAGAACAGATGGTCTAAATACCAATCCTCTTTCAACATTCCTAAAACCTCTAAAACTCAAGAAGTTAAAAGAGAGAAAAGGAATATCAACAAAGAAAAGAAGAACCAGAACTTCCAACCAAGCAATGAAAATAAGAATGTTAACAAAGTCTAGATTTCAAAACCCATGCTATCTTGTTTCACTGAGATGAGAATACTATTGGGACCCAATTGTCTTTGGGTTCTAAACATTGTCACTTAATTCCTTGTACAGGAGTGTCTTGCAGCCGTGCACAATCGTTGGTACCTTGATAGTGACTGCTCAAGACACATGACAAGGGACAGAATAAAACTCTATCTCTTGGTAGAAAAGGAAACTGGTCATGTCACGTTTGGAGGGAACAACAAAGGAAAAATCATCAGTACAGGTAAAGTTGGTAAGCATCCCTCCAACTCAATTGAAAATGTCTTGCTTGTAGATGGTTTGGAATATAATCTGTTGAGCATAAGTCAGTTGTATGATAGAGGTCACACTGCAGTGTTTGACTCTAATGAATGTAGGATCTTGCACCCTAATTCAAAAGAAACCAATTTTTTTGGCAAAAGAGTCAACAATGTGTACATGATTGACTTAGATGACCCCGCTCACATAAATCTTTATCTTGTTGAACCTAAGTCTGATTTAGCATGTTTGTGACATTGTAGACTAGGTCATGCTAGCTATAATACACTACACAAATTAGTGAAGCCTTCAATTGTTAAAGGACTGCTCGAACTCAAATTCAAATAAAATACTAAAATTTGTGATGCATGTGCACAAGGAAAACAAACTAAGAAGTCATTTAAGAGTAGAACTGAAAGCCTAGCATCCAAACCACTTGAACTAATCCATATGGACTTATTTGGTCCAACCAAAACTGCTAACTTAAGTGGTAAAAGATATGGCTATGTTCTAGTAGATGACTTTACTAGATTTACATGGGTATTTTACCTTGCACATAAGAATGATACGTTTGATGAGTTTCAGGCACTCTACATGCTAGTGAAGCAAGATGGTAAGTTCAAAATTTTTAATATTCTTTCAGATCATGGTGGTGAATTCGACAATACTGACTTCAGCAATTTGTGCAGGATTGAGGGAATAATCCATAGATTCTCATCACCATGGACCCCAGAGTAAAATGGGGTAGTTGAGAGAAGAAATAGAACATTGATAGATATGGCACGTACAATGCTGGCTGAAAGGCAGCTCCCTAGGAGGTATTGGGCAGAAGTGGTCAACACTACCTGTTATATCATAAATCGCTCCATGGTAAGACCATTCACTAAGAAAATCCCTTATGAGCTGCTAAAAGGTAAAAAGGCATCCTTATCTCATTTGCAAGTTTTTGGTTCAAAATGTTATATTCATAATAACGACAAAAGAGATTTGGACAAGTTTCAATCAAAAAGTGATGAAGGAATCTTTTTAGGATACTCAAACAGGTCTAGAGCTTATAGAGTATATAATCTTAAGAATTGAATCATTCTTTCCTGAAATCGCTTCAGGTACCGAGGCTTTTCCATATACCCACCGGGACACATATAGATCTGGCTCATTAGCCGCTTGATGTGCTGACTTAACATTGCCCGTAGGTCATATAGATCATCGCCTTCTAACTCATCCATTCGTGCAAACAGCCCTTCAATAGACGCACGGATGGTTTGTGCATCGGTCTGAATGTTAGTCTGCTCGGTATAAGTAATTTGCGCCTTATTCAGATCAGACTTTAGTTGAATATGCTCTTGCTCTAGTTGTTGAGCACGCTTTTGAAATTGGGAAAAATTCGCCCCATCTTCAATGGCTTTAAGAATATTTCCATATTTCTCCTCATTCATATCAATCAGAACCTCTAGCTCGGCGATCTTGGCACTCAATGATGCCATTTCAGATTTGATTCCAATGCGTGGCTGGAGAAATTCTGTGAAATCCATCCCTTTGCAGTAAGTTAAAACGCTCTTCTCGAAGCAACCCACCTCCCAAGGAATATAATGGCAACCATTTCCAGCTTTAGCGGTGGTGCACACAATAAACTTTGATTTAAGACCACAACCACCTTTATTTACATATGTCATAGACCCTTTGCAATATCCACACCGCAAAGTCCTAGAGAATAAATTCGAAAAATACTTCCCTTTTCTACCCGCACCATGAATGCGCCGTGAGTTTCGTGCCTGTGTTGCTAACGCGTAATCGGAATCGGAAATAATGCGCGGATAGTAGTCAAGAATAGGAGGGCCTTCAGGGATATGCTTACCATCTCTACGAATGTGTGGCTGATATTCTCCCAAAACTGAACGCCCCCCTAGAATTTTCTTGACATAAGAGCCATACCACATCCTAGCTTTTCCTGTACTAAAAACAGGAATTGACTGTTGATTGAGTCGTTTCGCAATCGTATCTGCACCTATTCCGTCTTTAGACCACGCGAAGATTAGCTTAACTATCTCTACCTTTTCGGGTATGGGTAAATAGACCGTTCTATCCTCGCTAAGACTAAGCCATTTGGGAGCGTGCATGGTCATCTTTTGCTCATGCATTCGACTACGTTTAGCCCCCCAGGCGGCTCTAATTCTTTTGCTTTTCATTAGAGACTCTTCATGTGCTCTTGACATGATGACAATAGAGACGATGAGGTCAGTGAAATTATTGTTCACTTTCTCTTTGCTGTATTCCATTCCATCAGCAAGGGTGACAATAACAATTCCATTGCGCAAAATAGATAGAAATATTTCCAAAGCGTCACTGATCTGCGCTCTCGATATTCGATCCAAGGACTCGACAAGAAGATATGAGCCGGATGCCACGGCGCCAGACTCCACTGCATCCAAGAATTTACCCAATTGACCAACCCGGACATTAGATTTATTGAAGGCAGAGACGCCCAGATCTTTGTAGGTCAACTTTTCATCGAGAATCAGCCCATGGTTCTCTGCATAGGCTTTCGATAATTCGTACTGACGCCTGAAGGAATCACCATTCTGTTGTTCTGGTGTTGAGAATCGAATATAGGATATAGCAGTACGAGGTGTGGTCATAGTTGGAGGACGTCAATAGTACTGAATAATATATCCTTAGAAATTAGCCCCAGGCACATAGGGATAAAAAATCTGGCAGCCCTCCAACGCGGCGAGCCTGACGGCGGGCGACGGCGCGACCATCGGGGTGACCGGCAACACCAGCCTGACCAGCTCCAACCTGGTCGGCGTGGAGGCGGCGGCGAACGGCGCGGTCAACGTCGTCATCGGCAATACGACCGGCTCCGGCATTTCCGTCGTCGACAGCGGGACGACCCACGCCGCGTTCGGCCTGGTGACCATCTCCGGCGCCGACACCCACGTCAGTATCGGCAATACGGCGATCAGCAACACCGACGGCGTCGCCGTCTGGGCCGCCGCCCTTGGCAACTACACCTTCGCCACGGCCGGCAACATCACCAGCGCCAATGACTCCGCGATCAGCATCGCCACTGGCGGCTACGCCAACGTCAGCATCGGCGGCGACGCGGTGGTCCGCGGCCTGGGCAATGCCGTGATCTCGATCGGCGAGGGCACGGGGGCGATGTCGCTGGTCAGCATCGGCTCGGGCGCGACGGTGGAGTCCACGACCGTCGATCCGGGCGCCCTGGCGATCTCGGCGGCGAGCGGCAACGGCAGCATGGCGGTGGTCAACGAGGGGACCCTGGTCGGGCGCGTCGACTTCGGCGGCCTGGCCGGCAACGCCACCCTGCCCGCCACGCTGATCGTCGACAATACCGGGACCTGGCACACCAGCGGCGTCTCGGCTTTCAGCGGCGACGGCGTCATCGGTAACGCCACCCTGTTCAACGGCGGCAATCTGGCCACCAGCGGCGACACGACCTTCGCGTTCGGCAATGCGACGGTGAACGCCTTCAACAACGCCGGAACCCTGACGGTGGGCGAAGGCATCGGCGCCGAGGTCGCTCCATACCCAGCCAGCCTGACCCTGACCGGGCCGGTCACCCTGACCAACAGTGGTGTGATCGACCTGACCCAGGGCCACAGCCAGACGCCATCCACCGCCGGCGACGTCAGCCTGAATGGCGCGAACACCGCCTATGTCGGCCAGGCCGAGGACGTCTATGTGAACCGGCCGGAGCGCGTCGAGCTCTACCGCCAGCACCGCCTGCGCATGGCGACGGCGATCATGGAGGGCGACGAGGAGCTGGCCGTGCTGGCCACCCGCCGCTGCTCGGGGATCGTGGCGGACTGGATCCGGGAGGATCTGGGGGAAAATCCCGGCGAGGTGATCGGCATCCACGCCCGCCCGGCGGAGTGAAGGCGCCAGCGATCGGCGACGGCGCCCCCCGCCGCCCGATCGATGCGCTGGACGATCTCCGCCCGCTGATCGCGGCGACGCGTTCGCCGCTGTCCGAATACAGCCTGGCCAACCTGGCCCTGTTCGGGGACCGGCACGACTATTGGTTCCACGCGCGGCCGATCCCGCATGTGCGCGGCGTCACCTATGACGGCGTGCGGCACGCCCTTCCCCTCATTCCGCTCGACGCCCCGCTCGACGCCGCGGACTGCGCGCGGCTGCTCGCTGAGGTCGATTGCATCGCGCCGCTGGGCGAAGCCGCGCCCGAACTGGCGGAACGGCTTGGACTCGGCCTCGACTGGAACGAGGCCGACAGCGACTATGTCTACGATGCCGGGCGGCTCGCGGCGCTGACCGGCGCCAAGGCGAAGCGCGCCCAGGCGCGCGCCTTCGAACGGGAGTGCCGCCCTGCTTTGTCGCCGCTGGACTTGGTATGATCGTCCAGCTCGGCGTAGAGGGCCACGACCCCCCGGTTGGTCTCATCCAGCTCCCGGCTGTGCAACTGGGCGAGCTCGGCCTGTCGGTGGTCAAGGTGCTGTCGATCACCCCCGGCGTGACGCCCAACATGGAACAGATGCGCGAGCAGAACAGGTCATTGCCCTTCACCGACTGCGACAGCTTCCGATAGAAGGCGGAGCCGCAGGTTTTGCACTCTCGGGTCACGCCGGTCTTAATCTTCGCGGCGATCCGGGCCGCATGGTCCGACCCGGCAAACCGATGCCCTGACATGCCAGGGCCGCCGTCCGTCACGTTAAGCAGGCCGCTGAACTGGCTGACCCAGAACCGCTCCCGCTCATGGCGCAGGTCAGTAGTCGTGCGCGCCAGCACTGTGACACCGAAGCGGCTGTTCGCCCGCATCCATTGATGAAGCGGAAGGGCGCTGCCCTTTCTGGCGTCCAGAAGGTGCGCGCGGATGCGGTGGCGAAGGATCTGCGCCGTGCTGCCGACATAGACCGGAGCCGCGCCGACCTCCGGCAGTGAAACGGCGTAGATCGCAACAGCAGGCTCGTCGTTGAAGAACGACACGGTGCGGTCGCCGATGGTTTCGACGCGGCTCATGACCGTTCGATCCCGTTCCAAGGCGACCACGGCGCGATCTTCAACGGCTCATCCAGAGCGGCTTCCAGATCAGCGGCGAGGATCGTCATCTTCCGGTCCAGCTGCATGAGGCCTTGGCGGACGCGGACGGATTCAGCGAGCTGGCGAGTGAGCTTGTGGACGGCTGGGGTCATTGGGAACGCTCCCGCTCGGCCAGCGCGTCGAGCCGGGCAGCGTCTTCCTTCCGGGTGGACGGTTGGCCGGCCTGCAGCTTCATCAAGGCTTTGCACTGGTAACAGGCATCTGCGTGGGCGTGCGGCCCACGGATGGCCTTGGCCTTGCGATGCTCGTATTGGCCGCAGGCGCAGCGGCACAGCCATGTGGCTGGCTTCTTCGGGTTTTGCTTTTCGGCGAGGCCCATGACCACAAACCGACCAAATCGGTAGCCGACAAGCTGGGCGATCATTGCCCGGCCCTTATCGCTGTGTTGCGCCCCGCGCTGGAGTTCTGGCGCGTCAAAGTGGGCGCGGCCGTCGGGGTTGCGGGGCTTCCATTGATCGCCTGAGCCGTCGCGAACTGTCGAGGCTTGGCGGTTGAGGGGCACCGCAGTCGCTATGGCGTCGAAGTTCATCGTCCGCATCAGCCCATCCCCCGCTTCTTGAGGATGCGCGCCAGCGCCCGGACCATGATGGTGACGCCAAGGGCGCTGAACCCGAGGCCGATCTTGTTAAGCGCCCAGCCGATCCCCCATGTCGCCCAACCCAAAGGCTCGCGCCTCAAGTTGGCGAACATGGTCGCGGCGGCGCGCCAGGTTTTCCTGCGCACGACGGGTTTCCTCGATGAGTGATGCTAGGTGGTCTTCGTAGGTCTGGCCGGTCATGGCCTCGCCGAGTTCGGCAAGCAGGCCCCAACCCTCGGCGCGGATCGCCTTGGCCAATGTGCGTTCGGAGACGTTGCCGCCGTCCGCGACGTTGCGGGCGGTGCGGGCGTCTAGCCCCCACGCGCTCTCAAGCATCTTGGCGGCGTTCGTCTTCCACAATAGAGAGAGAGCGACGTGGAGGGGGAGGGTGCTGGAGGGGGTCTCCCCCTTTAGTGCCAGCATCTCGCTAGGGATTGAGAGAGAGAGAGAGAGATGAGAGAGAGAGAGAGAGAGGGAGCAACCGTGACATGTCCGGTCAAAGAGAGACGATGTTAGACATGATAGAGAAAGAGAGAGAGAGAGAGCAAGGGAGGGGGACATCGGAGGGGGTCTCCCCCTTCGGTGGCAATGCAGACATAAAAGAGGGGGGAGAGAGAGTGATGTAGAGAGAGAAAGAGAGGTGGGGAGGGTGTTGGAGGGGGTCCCCCCTTTGGCACAGACATTTCGCTAGGGATGCAGAGAGAGATAGAGACAAGAGAGAGAGAGGGAGTAATGAGGAGGGGGAGGACGCCGGACGAGATAGAGAGAGACGAGAGAGAGAGCAACGGGGGAGGGAGAGGGTGCCAGAGGGGTCTCCCCCTCTAGAGTCAACATCCCTCTAGGGATGTAGAGATAAAGAGAGACGAGAGACGAGAGAGGGAGGGAGCGGTGGGGACATGTCCGGCTAGAGAGAGACGATGTTAGATGCGAGAGAGAGAACGAGGGAGGGGCGACGTCGGAGAGGGTCTCCTCCTCCTGCGTCGATGTAGACAGAAAAGAGGGGGGAGAGAGAGAGAGAGGTACTGAGGGGTCTCCCCCTTTGGCACCATCATCTCGCTAGGGATGTAGAGAGAGAGAAGAGAGAGTGAGGGAGCGGCGAGGAGGGGAGGTCACCATACGAGATAGAGGGAGAGAGGGGGGAGGGGGAAGGTGCTAGAAGGGTTCTCCCCCTTCGATGCTGGCATCCTGCCGATGATGTGGAGAAAGAGAGACGAGAGAGATAAAGATGTAGCGAGAGAGACGATGCCGGATGAGAGAGACAGAAAGAGACGACGCCATGTACGGTGTGTGGGGAGGGAAATAAGGGAAGTCATTACATGTGGGAGCGACTTTAACCTGAGGTCGCTCTCACTCAGAGTGACTTTATAGTTAAAAAATAACTCAACTAGTTCTCACGCGGGGAGAGTTCCACTCTCTCTTACCTCTCTCCGGTCCCCTCTAATGTCACCCCCTACGACACCCTTTTCTCTCTCTCTCTCCCTCCCTTAGTCTCCCATCTCCTCTCCGGCCCCCTCTCCTATCACCCCTTCCACCGCCCCACCCCTCTCTCTCTATCTCTCTCTAAGAATGTTAGTGCCGGAGGGGGGCATCCCCTCTGACACTCTCCTCTCTCTCTCTCCCCCTCACCAGGCTGCCCACCCCCTCTCCGATCACCCCTCTCTCTCTCAACAGAGGACATTGGCGCCCTCTTCTCTCTAGCTCAGATTGCCTCTCTCCCACGTCCTCTCACTGCTTCTCCAATCTACCTTTCATGTCACCAACCCACCCCCTATTTCTCTCACACATTTGCCTCTCTCTTTACCTTTGTATCTATAGGGGTGTCAGTGCCGGAGGGGGTGGAGGGGCGCCCTCGTCCGTGAGTGCTCTCTCTCTCCCACACTTCACTCTCTTGCTCTCTCTCTCCCACACTTCTCTCTCTCTCTCTCTCTCTCAACTTGCAACAGTTTTAGAGATTTAACTAGTAGGCATGACAATTACTTGTTTTAAATTTGAATTTATATTGCGCGAAGGACGGAACGAAGCAGGCCGATCGGGAAGCGCTCGGCGCGAAGCTCGCGAACGTGACGCTGCCGATGAACCCGGTCGCGCCGAAGCTCGGCTTCGTCGGATCGAATCTCCTCGCGATGGCGGAATCCGATTCGGCGACCGCGGAGGCCACGGCCTTCGCGCCGACGTTCGGTCGCTACCCGATCCCGCAGATGGATAGCCGATACGACGCCGCGTACAAGTCGACCTACCAGCAGGTCTACGACGCCCAGTACCAGGCCGCGGCCGCCGCCGCGTACGACCGCGCGTACCTCAACGTGCCCTTCATCTGGTCGCCCGAGGGCTGGGGGCTGCTCGTGCACACGGGCGGCACCGTCACGATGGACATCGGCGACACCGCAGGCGATGTGCTGTCGGTCATGTGGCGCGGCCGCGAGCTCGACCTGTTCGTCTTCGAGGGCACCCCGCACGAGATCCTGAGTCGCTACCACCGCGTCACCGGCGAACCGGGAACGGTGCCCGGCTGGGCGCTGGGCACCTGGATGAGCCGCTGCAGCTACTTCTCCGAGGCCGAGATCCACCAGATGCTCGACGAGGCGGAGGCCGCTGGATGCCGGATCGACGTCGTCCACGTCGACGCCTGGCAGACCGGAGAGGTGCTCGTCGATCTCGCCTGCAACTGGGAGCCGGACACGCGCCGGTTCCCGAGGGGATGGGTGGGGCGCCTGCGTGAACGCGGCGTGCGGGTGAGTCTGTGGCATAACCCGTACATCCCCGCCGAGTCGGCGGCGGCGCGCGAAGCGGCCGAGCTGGGACTCTTCGCCTCGATGCCGGACGGCTCGGTCGCGGAGTCCGCCGACATCCCGGGCCGGCTGCTGCTCGACCTGACCAACCCGGCGACGCTCGCGTGGTGGCACGAGAAGATCACGACGCTCGTGGGCACCGAGGAGGTCGCCGCGATCAAGACCGACTTCGGTGAGGAGGTGCCCGACGAGGCGATCTTCGCCGACGGTCGCCGCGGATGGCAGATCCGCAACGAGTACGCGCACCTGTACCAGCGCGCCTCGTCTCGCGCCCTCGTCGCCGCCCTCCCCGAGGGGGAGGCCCCGGTGATGTTCGTGCGTTCGGGCACCACCGGCTCCCAGCAGTACCCCTGCCATTGGGTGGGCGACTCCGCCTCCACCTGGGGTGGCAGGGTGGCGGCGCTGCGGTCGGCGTTGTCGATGTCGCTCTCGGGCTTCGCCTGGGTCTCGCACGACGTGGGCGGTTTCTGGGTGGCCGGCTCTTACGCCCACATGCGGGCCTCGCGCGACGGGGACCCGTCGCACTACACGGCGGATGTCGACCCCGAGCTGTACCTGCGCTGGACCCAGTGGGGGGTCTTCTCCCCGGTGCTGCGCTTCCACGGCGCCGGCATCTTGGGCTGCGGGTGCGACAGCGGCGCCCCCGGTCGATGCGCTCAGGGTGGGCGTCTGTACCGGGCGCGGGGCGCTCGAGGCTTCGGCGGGCACCGCGGCCAGCTGCATGAGATTGAGCGAGCCATTCGGCTCGAGCCACGTCATGAGCTTCATCCCCGACAGCGACACGGAGTCGACCTGCACATGCCGTTGCGAAAGATCCACCTCCGTGCCGGCGACGAGGATGTTTGCGCCCGGATACAGTATTTTTATTCACAACTGTGCAATGTGTGGAGTCAAAAATCACGTTGCACCCTTTATCACAAAGTTGGCTAATACTAAGCAGGTTATGATTGAGGCCTTTAACAAACAAAACATTTTCTACACTATGAGGTGAACCCTTACCTATCTTACCTTCGCCAAGTATTTTTCCTTTGTCTTTTCCTCCGAAGGCGACAAAACCACCATCTTTCTCCTTGAGGTCTACAAAGATTCTTTTGTTTCCCGACATGTGTCGTGAGCATCCACTATCAAGGTACCATTTGTTTCCTTGCGCCTTCATGCAGACCTGCAAATCATTAAGACCAAAAGACTTCTATGATTTTGGTACCCAAGCTCGCTTGGGTCCATAATTGTTAGAAGCTCTCATTCTATTTGTTCTAAATGATTTTCTTGCAAAGTAATCATCATCAGCCATCATTATTCTGCACGTGTACATGGTATGTCCACGCATTCCACAGTAGTAGCATGAAACAGGTTTCCTATAGAGGTTTCTTTTCTTGTTATCATTCATGTAGGATTGTTGAGGAGTGTGATGATTTTCAAACTTTTTCTTAGTGGAGCATGATGAGGAAGCCATGTTTTCATTCACGAATGAAGTTTGAGTTTTCAGTTCAAAAGCTTTCTTGTTGCATGGCTCATACCCTAAACCTTCTTTTCTGAAGTTCACTCTTGTTCCTAACAGGTTGTCCAAATTTTGCTTTCCCTTGACAAATTTGGTTAGAGAATCTTTCAAGTCTTGAACTTCAGTTTTTAGGACTTCATTAGCATTTTGAAGCTCCATTTTTTCTTCTTCCAACATTTTCACTTTAGCATGGATTTGATCAAGAGCAATCATAGACTCTTCAGCCATTTGTTTTTCTTCTTTTAGATATGCAATCTCTTCTTCAAACAAAGTGACTTTAGAGCTAAGCATGTCATTTTCATAAGACAAGGATTCAAGCTTGGATTTCATTTCCATACAGTTAGAACATGATGATTCACATGGCATGCTTTGATCATTTCTTTTCTTCAACATTTTGTTTTCAGATTTTAACTTTTTACATTTTTGATACAAAGCTTCATAGGCTATTTCCCACTGTTCACATGAAAGACTCTCAGTTTCAGATTGTACCTCATTGGAGTCTTCCTCGTCAGCCATCAAACACAGGTTCTGTACCAGCTCGTCCAAGTCAGCTTCAGATTGCTCTTCACCATCGTCCTCGTCACTCCATGTAGCTACCATAGCTCTTGGTTTCTTGAACTTCCCTTTCTTGAATTTCTTTTGAAGTTCAGGGCATTCACCACGCATGTGCCCCGGTTTTTTACATTCATAACAGATTATTTCTTCCTTTTTGGAGTTCTCTCCTTTCTTTGGGATCATCTTCCTGGGAGCTCTTCTGAAGGGGGTTCCTTCCTTTCTTGATCTTCTGATGAACTTTCTGGCCCTTCTCGTGATCAAGCCGACCAGCTCTTCATCTTCACTGTTTGAAATAGAACCGTCATCACTTTCTTCCGGTCCTTGGAGGTTGATCTTCAAAGCCATGCTTGAAACGGGTTTCTTCTTCTTGACATCCTCCTCATTTCTTTTGATGTTCAGTTCGTATGTCATCAGCGATCCAATAAGCTCATCAAGCGTCAATGTGCTGCTGATGCTGGTGCGGCGATTGATGGCATCGTAGCCGTAGCTGGTCACGGTGCCGTCGTTGCGCGTCATGCTGGCGACACGCCCGTAGCTGTCATAGTTGAAGCGGGTGGTTCCGGTGTCGGGGCTGATTTGTTGCCAGCGTTGCCCCAAGCCGTCATGGGTTTAGGACGTGAGATCGATCACCGAGGCGATCGATCTCAGATTTCGTGTGTATGGCGATGCTGGAACTGCATTCCAGTCTTAGCTACGGCGATATTTTGCACGTGGCATTATTAAATTTCGACTTCAACTCATCGGTCGACATAGTCGTAACAATGCGCTCGATAGTTGTGTTGAACAGGACACCATAACAGTACGGCGTCATTGGACCATCTCCACCAGAAGATGTGGCACCCCCGACGCTCAAGACCAAGCTTTCATCTTTCCAGGATACAAAGCTCGGCAGGTAGAATTCGATATGTCTTCCGTCGCCAAGTTTGTGATGAAGGGTAGCTTGCACTTCACTATTCAGGTGGCTCGATTGAGCTGATCGATGTGTTGCAAAAAGAGACTTAACACTAAAGAGCATGAGCTTGTAGACATCGCTGGCGGGCTGGTTTACCACTAGCAAGTGTTTCCCGTCTGGTTCCCAGTAAATGTCGGCACTTCTATCCAGAATGAACAGGTTTGACGAGCGGCCATCACTACATCTACGTAATAGAACTGGAGTGTTATTTTCATCAGATGTTAAATTGGGGTGCACTTCCACCTGCCATAATCCATCAGGTGAAACGAGATTGGCAGACTCACTCCACTGTATATGGGCCCAGTTCTGAGCTTGATCGTGGCAGGCAGCTGCAGCGTTTTGTGAGAGTAAGAGCGACAAGATGGTCGCTACATATGTGAATAATTTAATCATTTTTACGGACACTTGGCTCCGATGCCATCTGGCACATCAATGGTAACAGACATCGTCCGTTTACCAAATTGCATGGCATCTGATTGGGTATCAAATCTATATACGTCAAATGCAACTCCCGCCGTTGCCTGGATATTTGCATCTCCGTAGTCAGAAACAGTCAAGGCACCAGCTGGCCCTCCAGATTTTCCAATCAAACCGCCGTCGTCTGGTGTGACAGAAATTTGCGTTCCATACATCCGGAGCTGGCGAGTAGAAAGTCCCAAAAAGCCTTTCTGAACTGCGACCGTTCCCATTGTCCCGCCTTGAATGGAGCCACCTGCCTGAGCCGGATACTTAGAATACAGCGCTCCGTCGGCTTTAGCCTGATCCGGACCTACAGCAGTCAATGTCGCTTTTACTTTGCAGGTACATAAGCCGAACGGGTCGGTGTCAGTAATTGGGTCATTATTTACATACGCATAGGTATTAATTCCTCCTTTTAAACCAATCGGATCGCTCTCCAAATACCTCCCCAGCACCGAGCTGTAATCACGAAGGCCGTTGTACCAGATGCCCGTCTCCGCATCGTAGTACTGGCCCGGAAAACCAATATTGAGCGCCACGCCCGCGTTGTTGACCACCACGGTCCGGGTAAATGCCAGGTTTTGGGCGCGCCACACCACGGTTCGCGAGGCGTCGGTCATCGCCTCCGGGCGGCCCACCTGGTCGTCATGGATAGCCAGGATCTGGGTGCCGTACAACCGCATTGAGGTGTGTCGCTTTGACACACCTCTACTTTATGCTCTGCACGACCGCTGGGACCTGGTGAGTCGGTGCTTCCTTTTCCCGTGGGGGCATATGGTCCCCATGTTGGAGGACGTGGCCCGGATCACGGGCCTGCGCGTGCATGGGTCTCCGGTGACAGGGAGTACTTATCCCGATTACCGCGACATGGCCCGGGAGTTGCTTGAGTTAGACCTGCTGCATCCTGAGCGACAGTCTACCACGGTGACGAGAGCAGCACTCCAGGACAGCCTGGGGCTCAGAGGTGCGGGGATAGCGACTGGCGAGCTGCCCGAGCAGCACCTTCAGCGACTCGTGGTCCGGGCCAGGTCGAGAGTTGTAGCGGCGACGGGTGCAGAGGCAGATAGAGTCCTCCGATAATTTTTGATGCTGCTTTTCGGGCGGCTCCTTTTTGCGACGCGGGCAGATGTGATCAGGTGCTGATTCCTTCCACTTCTCGAGGACTTCTCCCACGTAGGCGACCACACGTGGGGAGCGGTGATCCTCACCTTCCTGTTCGATACCCTGGGCTCGATGACCCGGCAGACGATGCTCGGGGGCTTCTCTCCCCTACTTCAGGTGCTACTCTGACCCTAGCTTGGTTTCTATGACTTCTAGATGCTTTCTAAATGCTGACACACTATTGTGATGCAAGTCTGGGCCTATATCCGGCTACCCGGGCTCGGGCGAGGGGAGATGGCCTTCCCCAGCGCGATTCTGATCGCGAGACATTAGATTGCACCCCGGGAGATGGGAGGGCTTAGGAGGCAGGTCCGCGCCCTTCAGGACGACCTAGACACCCTACCATACACCTCGGTATGCTTCTAAACTTAGACTCCTAGCTAAAAATTCTACATGTTTATGATGCTGACTCACTATTTGACAGGAGCAGTGGGCTCCCTACGCCGAGGAGGGACACGAGGGATAGCCCTGGGTGGTTAGGGCCCTTGCCTTCTCTGGCCGGGATGTGTGGCTTCACTACTGGAATGTGGTGGAGCCACTTTACTCCCGATTGGTCCTGAGGACGATCGGCGTCTATCAGCCTGCTGTTGAGTTCCAGGTGGCAGAGAAGCCAGGGGAGCATGTGGGCCGGCACCCACGGGGCGTAGCTACGGTGACGGATTGGATGCCAGTTAGCTGACTGGGCGGCGCTCGGGCGGGTGGTGACCGCTCGTGCAGAGAGCGACAGTGCATACTACACGGTGTACGCCCAGCACTACCGGGACCAGGTGTTCCGGGGTGCTTGCCGACCGGTATGACTCCTAAACCCTAAACTCTCCTAATTATAACCTATATGTGACCATGCACTGACAATTTCTTTCTAATGTAGGCCGATCCAGCAGGCAGGATTGCGGAGCTCCAGGGGTTGCTCCATTCCACCATCATGGAGCAGGACGAGGCCCGCCAGGCGCTAGCCTTACTGGTAAGAATTGAGACTTGACTATGCAAGTTTATGATGCTTATTCTACGACATGATTGACTTCTAACCTTCTGGATGCAGCTGGGCGAGGAGACGCAAAGATAGGGGGCCGATGCCCCTTCTTCCTCTAGACAGGCTCCAGCTGACCGAGCGGAGCAGGATGCCGAGCTACGGGGCATGGTGGAGAGGGCCGAGGCCGCGGAGGCTATTTTCAAAATTTTGTCTTGAAAGGTAAATTAAATAATACTATTTTACTCATTTTTAAAAATTTGAGTTGCTATAAAGGGTCTAGTCAGGGTCGTGCTCATCAGCACGCATCTGAAGTCCCCGAACATGTGTACACACACTCACTGACTATGCTACGTCACGCCCTCTAGCTAATTTTCCTCACTGCCTGGACTTGAGCAGACATAGTGGGAGGCCCTACAGCAAACCAACTTAAAATTCGTTACTCCTGGGTGTAGCTCTCCACCTACTCCCTGGTAGGTAAGTACACGCATGCCCAGGCAAGCTGCGACTAGTGGGGGGTCACTCAACGTGTACACTCTCCGTAGACAGGAAACACGGAAGCTCCAAAGGTCACGCACGCACCCTTCGCGAGTAACACAAAGTACCAGGTGCCTCAGGGCCACCAAACTCTAGACAGTTTAGTAGACCTAAAAATCCAACGGCCCTTTAGTCATGCTACTTAGGTCAATACCTTTGCACAATACGGCCCTATGCCATCAATTTGCCCTACCCCTAGGGTCAGAAACCACGGTAAAGAGATTCCTTAAGACGGCTCACAACCACCGAGTTCTTTCCCTTCCAAAGGGAGGTCGAGAAACCTCCAGTCCCAGGTTGGGTCATTGAACTCACAGTTCATAGGCCATACACATGGCCCACACGAAAAACCACATCCCGAGAAAGCTAACATCATGCGGGAACAGTCCTCCGCACTTATAGTAGTACTCAACGACTTGATTTAGAGAAACAGGAATGCCTGGTACACATGGGATCACCCAGCCTCTCAAAACTATGTAGGCACACTAATCGAGGTAATACTGTATCTCTAGACACCCAAAAACATGGTCACGGTACCCACGGGGTGTCCGGAACAATGACGAGGCCAAAGGTCGACCAAAGGGTCACAACCGGGTCGACCCAGGGCCAAATCGAACAGAAAACCCCCATTTCGGTTAACCAAACACCTTGGGTCGGTCGACCTAAATGGTTTGGTTAACCAACCAAGAAGGATTGGTTGACCAGTTGCTCGTGCTCGGTCAACTGGCTACGACTGCATGGACGTGGTCGGTCAGTTGACCGCGACCAAGGCCAGGCACTTCCATGGCGAATGGTCATTTGGTCAACTGAACTCACCAATCGATCGACCAAAAAAGGCAGAGAACCCTCCAAACTCAATCACAAAGTCATTTTCCATGCCCCAATCACCCCCGGGTGATGGGAAAAATATAGGGAACCCATTCCCCAGTCTCTGGACCACTAAGAGGTGCCATTTAAACCCAAAAAACATAATCAAAATGGTGAATCTGACGCTCACCCCAAAATCATGCAATTTAACTACCACCATGAAATAAACCCTCTCATCCTCACCTCGGCCTAAAAATCCATGGGAAATGAAATGCAAGGGCCAAGGATCCATCTCCCTATCTCAACCGAAGTTTTCCTGCGTCGAGGACGTCATTTCCTTACGAAATGCCTCACAAACCGCTGTCGAGTTCACGAACTCACGGATGAAGCCTCGCAGCACCTCCACCTCAATCCCCGCTCCATCCTCTTGTTCCACTCTTAGTGCTTGGGCTACATGAGCTTGTCTTTGGAACTCTTGGCCATTAAGTAATGTGGATGTCACGGGTGTGTGTGTGCACCTATGACTGACCTAGTGTGAAGATGCCCAAGACTAGACTTGTGAGGACAAGTCTATGACTGCTCTGATACCACTTGATGCGGCACAGCCCTAAGATGAAGTTGGATGCAATGACGAACCAAGAACCTAGACCAGCAAGCATATAAGGAAGACCACAGACTCACGCGTTCGGCTTGCTCCCACGACGCACACGATCCCCGAAGGTGACCAGGCGATGATGACGAGGGTCCAAGACGAAACCCAATCGTTCTAAGGGTCGAGGCTAGCTTAGGCTGACCCCTAGGGGTCTGGGATTCCCAACTTGAGTGGGGGCCGGCACGCTGGGGCGTGGGTTTGGGGTGGCACTCTCTCACTTTCTGCGGTGGGCACACTAGAAGTCGTGTGCAATTGCGGGCTCTCGGCTCACCGTCTGATGGGCATTCAAGACAATACGAAATCAGCAAAGCGAGTAACCAGCCAAGGGGTAACAGTCGCTTACCTGACCAGTGTGGAAACACTGATCCCGCTCAGAGATGAGGCCGAGCGGGGAGGCGTGGGTACGCACCCATACGCCACGGTGATGGCGTTTGACCTGAAATAAAGGAAAGCTACAGCACTACACCTGACGCAGGAGGGGGATCTTGGGGTGGGGGTTAAATGCTTACATCCAAAACTACCTCCCGCAGGGAGGGGCTTTCAGCCGGACAAGCGAGGGAGGGGATGGAACTAGAATCGTAAGGTGCCGGGCTCCTCATCGGTGCTATCAGCTTCTGGATTCGTAGGACAGTTGGTCGAAGAGTACACTGCCACGGACGCTCCCGAACTCCAAATGGACCGAGACTAGAGCCAAAACACTCCGATCTGGCCCAGGAAGATGCTTGAATTTTCTGGATTAACCTTGAGATGATCGCTGGCTGGTGCAGGTCTTGGAACAGGGCTAGACAGTACTGGTGCTGACTGCTCCCAGAGTGTTACTGCTGGAAGATGGAGGCGCCACAGGCAGTCCAGAATGCGGATGGTGGCGGAGCTGGTACCGTGACGACCGCAGACAAGGCTTCTTTCAGATGGAACTGACGGCAACCTCAGAGGACATCGGGGTCGATCGTACTTGCTAGAAGAGTGGAGGTGGGTCCGTTCAAGAAGAGAGGAACCAACCTGGCGCGACTTCGGTAGAAAATTTGTAACTTCTAATGCCGGGGTTCGAACTTCATTTCGCTTCTTGAGGATGATAGAGGATTGGTAGGAGTTGCTCCCAGCCAAGTTGCACGTCCAGATATGCCAGGGAGTGATCGTGGTGGAAGCGTTTCTAGGGCTCTGGTTCCCTGCCTGAGAGTTCTTGCGCAGTCGGGGGAGAATCGCTCTCTTGGACAGCTCCGAGCTCAGATGAAGATGAAACCACCACGCTTAGAAAGCCCTCTGGAAGATCTTTCCAATGGTATATGGTATGCCACCAGATGAGTTGGGGAAGTGTCAGAGAAGCTATAGTTTCCACGGACCTGCTTGTCTGCCTGTGACCTGCCACTGGAGCTGCTACCTTGGGATGGCCAATGAAGCAAGAAGGGGGGGCTGCTTTGCAAGGGGATGGTGGCTGATGGTGTGGGAGTGGGGAGGACGTGGCTGGACCTCTTGGAGGGCTGTGGGGGCAGAGATAGATTGGAGGATATCATCTCCCTACAACCCACAGGCCAACAGAATTGCAGAGGCATTTAACAAAACTCTTTGCACCCTGCTAGCCAAGGCCGTCAACTTTAGTAAGAGGGACCAGGAAGAGAAAATGTACGAAGTACTATGGGCTTATCGTACAGTATACAAAACTCCAACCAGCTGCTCACCATTCTCCCCGGTATACGGGTCAGAGGCAGTGGTGCCAATAGAGTTGGAAGTGCCATCACTGCGGATCACTATACAGCACGGCTTGATGAACGGTGAACAGACAAACATAGAAAGGAGACTAGAGGAGCTTGTTAAGCTGGAAGGAAGATGCCTCTGGAAACAAGCAAACATCCAGCTATATCAAGCTCGCATGGCTCGTGCTTTCGACAAGCTGGTCAAAGGACTAGAATTCAAGAAAGACGACCTAGTGATGGCCAAAAGAAGAGAAGTAATGGCCTCCAACCCCAAAGGAAAGTTGGTTGAAACCTGGGTGGGGCCGTATGTTGGCCACCGAGTCTATGATGATGGTGCTTACGTTCTCGTAGATTACAAGGGGATAGTGTAATTTTTCCCTCTCAATGGAAAACACCTGAAGTTGTACCATACAGCCTTGCCAGCGTTCGAAGAAATGATCGAAATCCACCTTGGTCCAGTGGCACCTCTCCCTGGCCGAGCTCTCCAAAATGTCTACCCGGCTCAAACCAATTCCGAGGCCATTGGCCCGCTTTGCCAAAGCCCCCAATAAACACAAACCCCAAAGGGTTCTAAGACCTCGCATAGCCCCACTGGGTTAACATACACATCATCACCATGTTGGACCTTACGTCTACATTGGTGCATAAACCATTTCCGTTGTGCTGGCGTTATCCCCACGCTTGCGAATACACAGTATCGATGCAAGGCTTTATTGTAAGGTTTTCAACAGCACTGTTCGGGCAACGCAGCAGATAACAATTTTTATTTGCCCAAACCCGACTAGATGGAATCCTAGATCTATGCTCTAATCGATGCATTAATCACCCAATCCCTAACTACGAGTTGTAAATTTATAACTTACGTAGAATGACGCTGTCCACGGTGCCTGATGCAAAAATTCTCGAACACCGAGCCACACAGATGCATGGCCTCTAGAGCTGATCTACACAGATCCTTGCGCAGCGACGGTATCCTCCCGGCCCGATCTTCCTTATTCTTTCCCTTTCTGGAGAGAGAGAGAGCTTCTAGGGAGGGAGAGAGAGCAAGAGGGAGAAAGGGGGGGAGGAAATGATCTCTTCTTCCCCTTCTTAATGCTTGATTAAGGGAAGGGAGAGATTTCTACGTAGGTAGCATATATATAGGATTAGGCCATTTTCAAAAGACCCCATAAGGACCAGAAGCGTACATATATCCTTTTTATTATTGTACATATATATTAAGCCCTTCTTATGTGCCTTTCCAAAAGAATTTTAAGGGAATTAATATATAAATTTATACAATAATAATCCGTCACCCAAGAATCTATTGTGTGTGATCCTCTAGGCCCATAGTCACTCTAGTTTAAGGCCCATTAACTTCTAATTCCTAATTAGAAGTAGATTAAACTTATTATTCGCTTCTACTAGAGCCGAATAATAGTTTAATTTATTCCGAACCTTTGATCATTCCCTCCACTTCAAACCACCCCCACATCCATCAAGACCCTTCTTTACTCCACTCAGTTCGCAGATAGCAGTAGAAGCCCAACTTGCAGAGCCTGCCCCAGGGTCATTCAGAGACTTTTGGAGGTGTGCCATACATCGACAGAAAGCTCTCCCAGTTATCTTCGCAGGCGAGGTGATCTCATCTCAATCCGAATTCGGAGCTTCCCGGGAGAGCCGTTCTCCACGGACTGCGCAGAACTAGTCCGGCCTACAACTAGAGGTGACTTACAGAAGCTCCTGTGACCACATCACAGCTCCCCTTGGCACTCCACTTGGCCGGAGTGGATTCCCACCAGTCACCTGTCCAACGCAATAAGCGGGGCACCGATTGAAGTACGGAGCAGCCCGTTCCAAATTTTCTCCCTCAGGTGCGCAGGTCAGTCCACTCAAAATCAGCACAGACACTTCTCCACTCTACATCCTCTATCTCCCTACTCCGACCTCCCCCGGTGGCCTTCCTAGTTGGAGATGAAAGAGGATTCATTCATGGACACGCCCTTTTTGGTCCCGCATCATTTTGACTATGAGAGTGATCGTGACGACGTCGTCTACCTGCTCCTGCGACCTGAGAGTAGTCCCTGTCGGAACAGAGAAACTCGATTCCAGAGCCAGCCACGACCAACGATGACACCGGACAATCCCACGAAAATTCAAGCCTTCTAGGACCAGTCAGTAAAGGATTGGTGCTGGTTTTGGCATCTTCCAAGTCTGGTACAGTCTATGGTGGCACCAACAGTGACCAACTATCGGGCAGTTCCAAGCCTGGACAGAATTGGGCATTGCCCTCCTGGCACGAGTTTAGCTAACCTCTGCTCCCCGCTTGGCCGGCTTAGCGCCCCTCCCTCCGTGGAGGTAGTGTTTAGTTGTAATCTCAATCTCCCCCCCCTAGTCCAACCCCCCTGTGCGGGGAGTAGTGCATGTACTATTAAATAGTAGAAGCTACATCGGCGCATTGTGCGGGGAACCCACACTTCCCCACTCGCCCTCGTCTCCGAACAGGGTTGGCTTCTTCAAGCCAATCGGCTAAGCTCTAAACCTTGCTCCTCCACAAGTATTTGTTCACTTAATATCCGTGGTATTGCTCCGTCGAGCGAGAGAGAGAGCGCCCGACCTCGGAGTGTTCCACTTCCGAGTGGTCACCGTGGGTTGTGTGAGAGAGAGACCTAGTGCCCCAATTGGCACTCGGCCAGCCCTTGAATTGTGGGCTTAGTACCCTTGGGAGGGCCACCTTATCCCTGCTAGCACTCTACCAGCTAGGGACTTGATCCACCACCTCCACTCGGCATCACCGAGTCACCCGGGTTCATGTGTGAGCAACGGTGGTTCGGCCACTTTCGAGGACCTCGCTCTTTGGTTGAACGTGTTTGCGAGATAGGTCCGAGGACCATTGTCTAATTACTGCATATCTCCCTAGTGGTGTCACATCAAGTGGTATCAGAGCAAGTTTTAAACTTGTCTCTATGAGTCTAGTCTATGGGCGTGCTTGTATTAGAGTCACCTTCGGGTCACCCTATGCACTATCCACCTTCCAATGACATTAAGTGTACGGACCAAGAGATCCCGCTTCCCATCATATCCCTTGCATACCTACCTAATGGAAAGCCGAAGTCGTCAGGCTACGACTAGTGGTTCCATCACAAGGAAAGAGAAAGCTACTCTTATGGGATGTAGAAGAATGCCACAGTGTATAAAATAATTTAAACATGGCGCACATGAAACATGGATTGCATAGAAATTATACATGCAAGCTTTTGAAATCTCCAGGTATATAACGGACTGGAACTACTCCGTTACACACCATAACAGACCGGAGGAGGACCGCTATGCTTCACAGAACTCAGGAAATCCACAGATAACCCAGACTATAACGCACCAAGGCAGGTGCGCCATGGGACTATAGCGCACTGGCATATGGGCGTTAAAGTCGACACGCACATAACGCACAGACGAGGGGATATAACGGACCAAGGGTGGGGCATTATAATGGACATAATGCAACTCTCATGACCGTTATGCCTTCTAGAATGGCAGAATCCATAGAAAACTACGGCATATAACGCACTTCAATAGGGGCGTCACACTGGACATAGCGCATGGGGATAGGGGCATTAAAGGACTATAACTCAACATTATGACGGACCTTTAACTCAACACAAAGGACTATAACGCACTACCTGAGGTGCGTTACAGCCACCCGAACATCAAAATCCATAGGAAACTCAGACACGGACGACATAACGCACTGGAAAGGGCGCGTTAAAGAGGCATAACGCACTGGGGCAGGCGTGTTATGTCACCTAGGTTTTGTGACTCCAAAGTTCAGAATCGGAAATCCCTCCCGACCGATCAAAATCGACGGGGGACGCGGCGGATTACAAAACCTGATAAACTTACTAACCCGCACTGATCATACAAGCCTAAGCATGCTACTAAAAATGAAATACAATGCCCATGGAATTGATTTTAACAATTAAAAGCTAATTTAATGCCTAAAAGATTAATAATTAAACTAAACAGGATTATGCACAGAATATGAGGCAACGGGCGTCGGAGCATGGCGCAAGTGGTACCGGCGGTGTCCTAGCACGATAAAGTATCCATCCCTCTACCTGGAATTTGACGAAAACGGCGATACAACGGCGAACCGGCGAGAGGGAGAAACGGCACCTCCCGGCCCGGCTCGAATCCACACTCCGCGAATAGAGGAATGAAGGGCGTCAGCGCGATCCTCGCGACGCGACCAATCCAATGGTACCTCTCCGGCTTCGATCAGCAGCCGTCTGGACCCAGAAACGAGAGAAGCACGTAAACCTAGAATAAATCTCAAAATCATCCAAAAAGAGATTTGCACAGAAAATGAGAAAAATGGTAACGGATGGCGACGCAAAGGGCGTCAACGGATTCCTAGCGAGATGAGGAGTTCGATCCCCTACCTTTTGCGCAGCGAAGACCGCGAATCAGTGCCGATCGGGCGACGGGGGCCACGCCGTCTTCTAGCTCGCACGCGACTCCACGCTCCACGATCCGAGGGAAGAAAGGTACTGACGTGATCCTCGCGTCGAGCCCATCCCGTCGGTACCTCCCACGCGTCGACCGGAGTCCATTTGGACCACGAACCAAGGAATGGGGGTGTGAAGGAGAGAGAACGTGAGGGAGAGAGAGAGCGCGCGTGAGGTGGAGAGAGAGAGGGTTTCGAGAGTGAGGAGAGAGAAAGAGTGGGTGGAGATTTTTATAAAAATTTATTTTTTGCAAAGGAGGATGGAGGCTGCTACCCCCAAGACCGTCCCTCCGGCACCTCTGATTCCAACTTTTGAGGAATTTGTTGTGGTCTATGCCGATCCCATTCAACCAGCAGGTTAGACCGCCTAGCCACTAGAGCTCTTTGTCATTTACTTGCACCTTGAACGAGGCCCTTTGCTCATAACTTTTTATTTCAGCCCCCGCAGAGGAGCCGGCACCTGCTCCTGCCCCCACCCTTGGCACGGGCGAAGCTGTAGTCCCTAGGGCAGCACCATTCATCGGAACCACCTCCGACTGTGGAGGTTACAAGGGGTAATTCTCTTCTTTGGCACGGTTACTCTTTTCGCCCCACACGGGCCCATATGCTTTATCTAACCTGGACTGCTCTTCATTTGGTAGGTCCTGACGTAGCCGTGCCCGAGTGGGTGCTGGCCTGGGAAATCCCACTGGTGGCGAAGACCTACGCGAGGAAGAAGCTGAAGTCTGGAGGGTCACCGTCGCCAAGCCTGCGTGGGGGTATGCCGATTGTTGACCTCAAGGCAGGGGGTTCCTCCCCAGTGAGGGAAGAACCTGCTCCGACCAAATCTTCGTCAGCCAAGAAGGTAGACTACGACTACTCTTCTGATGAGGTGGTGTCAGGTGAGGGCATATCTGAAGAGTCCAGACCTCCTGAGCTAGTCCTGAAGGCGCCTCTACTGGCCGGCTCCTTGACCTTGGTGGAGAAGATCGCTGTAAGTGTTCGTTTATTCATGGGGGTTTTGTTGTGTCCCTGAGTTTTGATGTTGGCAAATACCATGAGTCAATGATGTTTTTGCTTATATTGTCAATGAGCCTGCTGAATGATGCTTGTGCTTATGTAGTCAATGAGTCTGCTGAATGATGTTTTGCTTATATAGTCAATGCGTCTGCTCCATACATTGTGTCAAAGTTTCTAATTGAGCATACTCCGTACAGGTCTGAACTCAAACCCTTCTTCGTCATATTTTGCATACTCCGTGCAGTTTTCGGGGTTCTTTACCTCGTGCAGATTTTGCCTGACAAAGTCACTCTTCGTGAAGTTCTAAGTCATTCTTCGTGAAGTTCTATTTTTCACACTTCGAGTATGAATAGTGTTCATAACTCATGAAGGTCTTCTGATTAACGAGGTCGTGTTCGTGTTGTCTTCGCCACTTTATACCTCGTGTCATTTTCGCATCTTCAAACCTCGTGTTGTTTCACTTTCCTTCATACTTCGTGTTATTCCTTCATTATCTTACCTCGAACAAAGTTTGTTTTTGAAAAACATATCTCGTGCACACTTTGTGAAAAAGCATACCTCGTGCTGTTTTTCCAACCTCTCCATTCCTCGGGGCGTTCTGTCAAAAAATCCACCTCGTGTAGTTTTTGCACTAACGAGGAGATACCCCGTGTAGTTTTCTAGTCTCATCACTTCGTGAAGGTTTTACTTTCGAAACATGTACTTCGTGTCATTTTCAAAAAGCATACCTCGTGTTGTTTTACTTTTCAATACCTCGTGTTATTTTGCATCTTCATACCTCGTGTCGTTTCCCTCATTTCATACCTCGTGTCGCTTTTCTTTCCTACATACTTCCTGTTATTTTTTCTCTCATTTTATACTTCGTGTTGTTCTTGTGTCTTTCCTTTTCCATACTAGGAATCTAGAATAAACATAATGAAAGTCTCCAGGCTCCGGTCTAATCCTCCAAGTAATCTCCAAGCCATAAAGAAGCATGTGAGTCCCGAACAGTGCTACGCGACTTGTAGTGTCGCTCTACTGCATTGCGCCGATCTCTAGCTCGGGTGTCCTCACCAATCCGGAGTTGGTGATCCCTCAGACGAAGACGAGTCCCTTTGGTCCTCCTCTTCCCCTGATGCCGAGCCAGAAGATTCTGAGGTCGCTGGGTCTGAGTCGTAACGTTGACCAGAGGGGAAAATAATCGTCCCTGGCGCCTGTTCCTCCGCACAGGAGATGGCCCGGCCATAGCCGTACTTGAACCCCTTGTGGATGCCTCGGCGAAGCGCGGACTCATAGTAGGGGAGGGTAGCCTTCTTAAGGTCGATCCGGTAGGCCTCCGAGCATTTAAACTACTCGAGTGCCTTTGCCCTGACCGATCCCACCCTACTAGCGAGCTCAACCTTTTCCCTTTCCGCCTCGGCCAACCTCCGATCTGCCTCTGCCATCTGCTTCTCCGCCTTGGCCCGATCAACCTCAGCCTCCAACCGAAGGTGCGCGGCTTCCTCCACTCGGTCTAGTAGCTCGACGCGCTCGGCCTCCCACTGGCCATCTCGCTCGGCATGGGCCACTTGCTCCTCCTCCAGAAGCTTGCTCTTCCTCTCGAGCGAATCGCATGCCTGAGCCAGTTGCTCGGTCAGGTCCTGGGCCTCTGCCTGACTCACCCTTGCCAGCTCTTTAAACGAGGAGAGTTCCCGTCGAAGCCCATCGCTCTCCTTAGTGAGCCGAGCTATCTTCCTGTCGGACGTATCGAGAGTCCAGGCAAGGTTCACCCGGTCTGACTCCAATTGAGCGTAAGCTTCAGCCAGAGAGGCCCCCATTAGGGCCAGGATCAGGCCACCCTCCATGACCATTTCGAGGGCCACGGTCGGGGAGCACTGCCTATCTCCTCCTTACACCACCTTAGTGGCTATGCTACAACACTTCTGGTATAGAGGGCCCCAGATGCCCAACCTCTCCAGAGCAACCGGAATAGGGGCTCCCCCTCCGAGCGGCACCCTCTCGGGAACCCCACAGGCTGGCCCGAATTGAGCCGCTGCTTCCTGCACCCCTCTTGCCTCGGTTGGTTGGGGCTGCGTCGCCTCTTCTCGTGAGCCCCCGGCCTCTATCGGGTCGGCCCCGACGTCTCTGCCCTGAACGCCACCTGCCTCACTCGACGCTCCAGTCTCGGTCACAGTCCTAGAGCCGCCCGCTTCGGCCCCGGCCTCCTCGGCCCCCTCTTGCCCAGCAGACGGGAGAGCCAGCAGAATAGGCTCGGCCCCTTCTAGCTCGGCAGAGGGGAGAGCCGAACCAGAGCCGTCTTCGACCGCGGGGATGACCCCGACCTTCTTGGCCTACTTTTTGGCCTTCACGGTGTCCCGCAGCATCCTCTCCATGGGATCCTTGCGCTTGGACCCCCGCTGCTTGGAAGACCCTTCCCGGTCCACCCCCTTGCCCTTGTCTTGGGCTCGGGCGGAATCCTCGGGAACTCGCGACTCAACGGCGGCCTCAGTCGAAGGCGCCTCCTCCTCAGCCGGCCGCCTGGTGTCTGCGCAAAGGAAGACAGGGTCAGGGAAAGAAGAACCCTGACTTTACCATCCTTCTTCATGACCGGGACTATATTCGCCACCCATTGTGGATATAAGACAACTCTGATAAATCAGACCTTATGTAATTTATCAACTTCTTCCTTCATTCTCAATGCCATCTGTGGGTGGAATCTTTTGAGTTTCTGTTTAACGGGTGTTGCCCCTAGTTTAAGAATTAATCAGTGCTCTACCAGGGCAGGGTCAAGACCTAGCATGTCCTCGTAGGACCAGGCAAATGAGTCGCTATACTCCCTCAAGATCTTGATCAATTCTTCTTCAACTTGAGAAGGGAGGTTAGCTACAATCAAGATTGGCTTGGGGTCCTCTTTGGTTCCTAAATTGATTTCCTTAGTGGGTTCATCCACCGCTGATGAAGGTTCGTCAAATCTCTTTAACCCTTGTGCATATTGGTCAGCAATGTCATCCACATCACTTTCCTCATCATCGGCCGGGTCCTTCTCGTCTACGATCTCATAAACACCCAAACTGTCATTACTCCACGCCCTGCCTTCTTCATCCTCATCCTCATCTATGATGATGGCGGTGGCTACAAATTCGGGACACTTTAGAAGGGCACGGCATCTACCAGCCAAATCTTGCAAGAACCTATCTGGGACAGCCTTAGAATGACGAGCCATGGGGAGCGTCGCAGAGGTGGATGGACTGTCAATACTGGCACAAGTCTCTATCCCGACTGACTGAACTATCCTAGGGGACTCAGCTAGCTGTACATCTATCCTAGGAGATAGAAAATCTACGGGGAAGGTAGCAGCAGGGGTCCGGTGCCCATGGAGAGAGGGTGAGGAAAGGGTGGCATAATCCTCCATTGAAATGAAAGTTTCAAATTTGACATTTTTTTTGGTCTTTTTCAGAGGTTAGAGTGCAACAGGAGGGGCGACCTGAAGGAGGGGGAGGTAGGGCCCGAGGGCATAGAGTGGGGAAGATTAGGTTAAAAAAGGGGTCCGAAGATCGAAACCACATGCTTGATAAATCCGCAGGGTGGTCAGGCGACCATCTAGAGGGTAGACTGAAAGACAGAGAGCGTCCATTCGGATGCTTGTTGATTAGCACCTCAACTGGCAGACACTGTCTGCATGGACAACCGAGGATTATATACTCGATGGGTCCCCCCGGGGAAAGGGGAGACCGGAACATAGAGGGATCAAGGAGAAGGGGAGGGGAACGAGGAACGAAGGCCAGCTTCTAGTAAAGGGAGAGGAGGCGAGAAAGGGACGGAGTAATAGCTAAGCTCCCCATTCTCGACAACAGTGAAACTGGCTCTTTAGAAATCCTTTTCACAGCCCACAGCTCGGGCCTTTTCTGGCTCTTTCTTGCTTTGGCGAACAACCTGACAAGACTTACTGAATAGTCTGCAAAATCATCAACGGCCCCTCTCAACACTGAAGGCGGCCTGGCTTTAATGACATCTACTTCACGTGGCGGCATCAGGGGTGACTTCATTGTGCTTGGCTGCAGAGGTCCTTTAACGAAATGCTGCCGATAGTCCCAGGTCAAAGGCCCGGAATCCCGTAAAATGGACAATGGGGACTTCCGATAGCCCAGGCCCCTCTGGCTCATCTTCCTACCCTTGGGGATGGGCTTGGTTCGCCCCTGTAGCTGCGCGCCAAGGCCTAGCCCGGGATAAGGATAAGGGGGAGACAGTTCCTTGAGGGGCAGAGGTGGTTGAAGGAGATGAGCCTCCTAATAAACATGGGTTCCCTGCCCATGGAGTCTATAAATAGAAAGCGAGAGAGGCTTTGTGCTCTCACAGGTTAACCATTAGAGTCCTCTTCTCTTACCTCTCTCTCTTCTCCCCGTTCTTTCCTTTGCTGGTATTAGAGCAAGAAGATTTGCCACCGCTGCACTCCCCCCACTCTACCGCGAATCCCCTACTATCTGGGTGAGCCACTATTGACCCCATCGTGAAAAGGGGCTGCATCTTGCCACCGTGGATCACCAGTGCCTCGTACGTCTCTCTGCTGTTGACCTTACTCGTTGCCACCACCGCTGTCAGCGCCCCAGCTGCAACACCGTCATGGCACCATTGCGCCATCCATGCCTTTGGTCGATCTCACAACCACTGATTGTTGCCACTCCGCTTGTCATGACACAGGATCAAAGTACCAGAAAGGAACCGACACGACCTGAATCCTGGCTCGCTACTCTTGAGCCATGGGGCTCGGAAGTGTTAATTAATATTGTGGAGATGTATCTAAATCTAAAATGAATACAAAATTTAAAGTGCATGAATTAAAATATATTTATTACAATTTAAATAGTTTACAGTCCAGAGTATAATGACCCAAAGTTCAGTTTAAAAGAAAAGGAAAGTACATAGTCTTGGGGCATTCCCTAGCTCAAGCACGCTGGCAACTAAGAACTCCTGAGACGCTACCCCAATCTCTGAGATGCGAGAAGGAACAACGGACCTAAAAAGAAAGGGTTGAATCTCATCTTATTGACTCAGTAGGGGTCTTGTGGATCCCCACCACACATAACGGCAACAAACCACGGCAATAACAATAATAACAATAACAAGAGAAATGGTAGGTAGTGGAACACGGTGCTCTAGGTTATGACCAAGAAACTCGACCTCTCTATGGTCAAAAACCACTAAGCTAACCGGCGAAGGGCCACAAGAACGTTGTCAAGGGCCCACGACACCTCTATGGGGAAGACCTCATACTCGACGCTGGGAAACCATGTTAAGACTACTCGGTAAAAAACCTCTATCGCTATCCTCATAAGATATATGGCCTCGTTATCGAGAATAGCGTCGTGCTAACCAGTGAGAATCACAACTACCCAGTCAAGAAGCCAGGCCCTTGTTGATATGGAAACACTATCTCACTCGTTGGAAGGTAAGCTCAACCTCTTCCTGCAAGGTAGTAAGCTACTCATGCACACATTCCCACACACACACATACACAAAAACTGGACTAGCTGGGGTCCATGCTCGTCAACACAGTGTCTGAGTCCCCAACCACGTGTGCACACACTAGACAGATTCCTCAATGTCTAGGCCTTGGAAGACCAGTTTTCCCCAGCCTGGACTCTGGCTCCAGAGTAGGTGAACTCCTCAAGCTCTAGCCCGGGAATGTAGGCAAACTCCTCATGCCAACGTATGCAGGGGCCCACAGCAACCATCTTGAATTCGTCTCATGGGAAAGCCCTCACCCTAGATGGACTCCTCACGACCTAGGACCTCAGGAGGGGCGAGGCTCTCAAGGTGGAACCCTGTCAGAACAGGAATCACCAACTCACCAGCACACGTATGGCCGAACTACGATATTACCCAAAGCCGCTACATCAGGTGGGAAGGCAGAAACAATAACTATCGGCCTACTCAATACTCACGGGAATGACCCTCCAAGTATACACGAAATCACGAGGGACTCTCGGAAGCCCGAAAACAAGGGCTTCTGCAAGTTTGGCTACCAGAATGTCATCGGTGGCCACTCTCCTAGCCGTCCAATGCATCGTGGACAAGAAATATTGGGCTGCCACTTCTGGCAATCCAGAACCCAAGGCGACCAAAGATGTCACTGCCCAGACCCCCTGGGTGGCCACTCAGATGGTTGTCTAGCCCTATCCTGGGGGGCTAGAGTGATGGCCACCCACAGACCTGGGCAGCCACCTATCTGGCCACCCAGAAACCTGGGCCGCCAGCAGTGGGCACAACTCCTGGGCCGCCAGAGCCTTGGCCACCCAACAGGGTGAAGCTCCATACCCCAACGACCGTTGCCTTGGCCGCCTCCTGCGGGGTCTTCTAGGACAGAACACCCCTATGGGGTGCCAGTCCACCACCCCAATCGTCTCCAGATGATGGGGAAACAATGGGGATCGCTCCCCAAACAATCCAAGAACAAAATGGAACAAAACTAACTACGAATCTCGGGTTAGATCGATCAAAAATTGTTACACTACCCCAAGCATGCTATTTCTCCAAATTCGACATAAAACTCTCTCTCGGCCTCACCTCAGCCCAAAACAGTGGAAAATAGATAGAGGAGGTTGTGGAATCCATCCCCTATCTCTTCCGAAGATTTGGCACGCTAAAAACTCTGGATCGTCACAAAAATACCATTCTTCTTGCGGCCGACACTCCACCTCAACGAACGGCTCGTCACGCCACTCCACCATGCTCCTGCTCCCGTCCTCGTCACACGTTGTCGCCGTCTCCCCACCCACTCGCCACCTCACTATCATCGGAGGAGAGAAGAGGTTTTTTGTTCTTCCTTTGATCAGCATTGTGCTTTCACTTCTATGATTCCCTCTGAGTAACATTAGAGGAAGGGAGATTGTCTCCGGTGTCCCCTCTGTAGGTTTAGAGGAAGAGAGGTCCATGACCTCTGGTTGGGTGAATTATTGGGAGCAATTCACTGGGTTTTCCTCTTGGGTAAAGAGGAAGGGAGGTTGAACCTCCGGGATTCCTCCTGGGTTGCAGGAGAAGCAAGGAATCTATTCCTTGGGGAAGCTGTATGATAGCCGTTGTTGCAAACTAAGTCTGCTATGAATGTTGCTTGTTTAAGTAGGGAACCTCACTCAGTTTGAGTAAAGGAGTGGACGTATGGAGATCATGGGTCTGGCCGAACCACTATAAAAATTACTTGTGCTCTGTTAGATGGTTTACGCATTTGAATTTCTTGTCTGATTTCACATAGTTCATTCAGCCAGATAATCAGCTTGGCATTTAGAGTGTGGTGCAACACTTAATTGGTATATCAAAAGGTGTAGTTGAAAGGATAGGTTATGCCTATCTGGAAGGCTACCTCTTGCATGAGGAGATCTCTTGATCAAACCTCCGCCAAGTGCCCGTAACAGTGACTGCAAGCACATTTAGGTGCTCAGAGTAGATTATTCCTGCCATATCACTTGTCATCGAGATTAGTCCAATACTCTAATTGTGCACTCTATCTATTTGTTTAGTAGTCCATCCTGCGCATGTGGTCTATCCAGTGTTGCTGTTGCCATTTGCTTTTGATTAGCTTCTGATTTTATTTGTTCACAATTTAAAGACAGATATATTCATCCCCCCCCCCTTCTATATTTGTCTTCCTGTTTACATGTCAACATGATAATAATGAATCATAAAAATCATCACATTGAATCATAGTTGAATCAATATCAATATTACAATAATGAATCATAGTCAGACATCATCAAAATCACACATGAACCATACATGCACAACATCTCTCTCTCTCTCTGTGAAACATGTTCAACATGGATGGCAGTCAGAGTCCTTTGTCGTAAGCATACCACAAAGTGTCATCACCACAGAAACATGTCCAACATGGACCTCCCTCGTAAACATAAAACAATGTATCATCATAATATAAACATGTCTAACATGGACGGTAGTCTAAGCTCTCCCCCCTCTCTCGCTCTCTACGGTACCAGCAGAACAAATCAATGGGAATGGATTGGCCGACTCTTTGGATGACTAAAAAAAATGACTTCTTGCTCTAATTGGCTCAAAGCTTAGTTGAAACATCCCAAAACAGCCCCAAAGCATTGAACTGAGCCAATTGGAGCAAGAGGTCAGTTTTTGAGTCATCCAAAGAGTCTTGATAGGGTTCTCCAATGGTCTCATTATTTGCTGAAAAAGTGAAATACATATTTGTTATGACTTCTTTCATGTTTGAATTGTAAACATACTATGATTTCAAACAATTGAATATAGATAATACCATTTAGTTACATTTATATAATACATGCTCTTTTACATTCTCTCTAGAGTCATTTTCATGCGAGCATGCATAGCTTATTGCATTTCATGTTAATTGGTAAACTACTTACAGCAATGCTAATATTTGAGGTTTAGCCCTACTGAGCGTTCGCTCATATAGTTTTTCCCCTCTTTTTCAGGTAAGTCCGATGAAGAAGAGATAAATACGGATGGGGATGAGAAAGAGTGATGTCTAGAGCCACCCTATGTTGAGAGTCTCATAGTTTGTCTATTTCCTAGTCAATTGTGTAATTTCTCCTTCTTGAGTCAAAGTTGTAATTTTTTCTCATTTAGTCTTCATACTATTTGGAAGAAATTTGGTTATGAATAAAGGATTGTGTTATATTCTTATATTGCACACTCTGTCTCTATGTGTTGAATGCACTACGCTCTGATTGACATGAACGTTTTAGACATCATCACGCCACTTCCGGGTAATCTTCCACGCTCGAGGTGTGACATGACCCAACGTGCACCAGAGTGCATGCAAGAATCTTGCCTAAAAACTAACAGTCAATAATCAACCAAATGTGAAAAGTATGAAAGCAAGCATGCAAACATATAAAAACAGCAAGTGGAGATCACTAACAGCACCAAATGGCATAAAATGATATAAAATAGTCATAAAAATGGAGGCTCGGGTCCACTATAGCACAAATAGATAGTCTGCGGTGGATCGCTCAGGGAGGGTGACAGTCTTGGGTGGACCGTTCAACAGTAAGGTGTAATAACTAAAAATCGACAGAAATCACAAATCAGTGACATGAACGACAACTGGGAAATGGGGACATACCTGGATGAACGGTCTTATACAGACCATGCACTCACTGGAACAGAACTGAAACAACCGCAAAATGTCAGTAAAACCACCAGTGGAAAGATAGAAATGTACCTGGGCCAGCAGAATGGATGGCGTGTATCAGGTCACGAGACTACTGAATGGGTGGATAAAGACCACTGATGGCAGCAGGCTCATAGAAAATATAGACCGTAAGCAAAATAGGACGACTGCTCTACAGCCGCGTAGTTTGGTGGATGGCTCTGACGGAACCGTACAATCGCTAGGAGACTGAAATGAGAGAGGTCAGAGAACAACTTGAAACAACTCAAAGAAGGGAACTAACCAAGCAAAAGAACGGGTCAACAAATCACCAACATGATGGGCACTAGGTGTCCCACCATGATCGCTAGAAATTTGGATGTAGATATATTTTCCTACCTTCTTTCAACCCTCCTTTAATCCCTCTACTATATAAATATAAGAAATAAAGGAAATGCAAACAAGCAAATGGATAAAAGGATATGAATGTGTGTGTGATCTCCACCAAGGTGCCAAGTGTAATAAATACACCGTACCTTGGAAAGGAAGGGAGACACTCGCATGTGAACCAGCACTGCCAAAATACGCAGCTCAATGGGCCCAGTATGTGCAATCCATAAGAAACATTCTTTGCCCTTTTGGGGTAACTCCGCAGTGCATGAGCCTCTTGCAAACACGAAGATGGAGACGATGGAGGTCAAGAATGACAATGCGTGCTATGCTTATAAACCCCCCGGGGAAGTGGCGCGACGTTTTAATTTCAAAAAGATGGCTCCACACATCAATTCTCAAGAATTATCATCATTATGGGCGCTTCCCTACTTGAGACTCTTATAGTCAGAATACACAATAAAGGCTTCACCATAGAGATAATGCAGCCAGATCTTCAAATCAAAGACCACAGCTGCCAACTCCAAGTCACGCACAGGATAATTTTCCTCGTGCTTTTTCAATTGCCTCAAGGAATAGGCGATCACCTTGTCATATTGCATTAATACACAACCTAGGCCAATTCCGGATGCATCAGCAAAACTTTGAATCCTCCCCCTTCCATAAGTAAATTGAGTATAAGGATAGTAGTTAGACAATCTTTCAAAGTCTGGAAGCTTTTCTCACATTACTCGGGCCATATATAAAGATTCTCATTCCTCGCCAATCTTGTTAAAGATACCGCGATCTTAGAGAAATCCTTAATAAACTTTCTATAATATCCTGCCAATCCCAAGAAGCTTCAGATTTCCGTCACACTAGTAGGTCTTTCCCAGTTCTTTATAAGCTTGACCTTAGAAGGATCGATAGGAATGCCTTTCTAGGATATTATGTGACCTAGGAAAGAAACTCCCTCTAGCCAGAAATCACACTTGCTAAGCTTAGCATAAAGCTTGTGATCTCTTAATAATTAAAGGGCCTTTTGAGATGTTCTTCATGCTCCTCTTTAGACTTACAGTAGATCAAAATGTTGTCAATAAAGACAACCATAAATTGATCATGGTATGGCCTGAATATACTGTTCAATAACTGTATAAATGTGGTAGGCGCATTGGTTAGGTCAAAAGGCATAACAGTGAACTCATATTGTCCATACCTACTCCGGAATGCTGTCTTGTGAATATCCCCTTCCTTGATCTTCAACTGATGATAACCAGATCAGAGATCAATCTTTGAAAAATATCGAGCTCCAGAAATCTGGTCGAATAGTTCGTCAATCCTTCGCAATAGATATTTTTTCTTGATTGTGAGTTGGTTTAATTGTCGATAGTCAACACACAATCTTATTGACCCATCCTTTTTTTAGACAAATAAGACTGGGCTCCCCAAGGTGAAGTACTTGGTCGGATAAATTCTTTCTCTAATAACTCCAATAGTTGTTCTTTCAACTCCTTCATTTTGACGGTGGATATCCGATACGGAGCTTTAGAAACTAGTGCAACTCTTGGAACCAAATCAATAGAGACAATCACTTCTCTCTCCGGAGGAATACCAAACAACTTGTTCGGAAATACATCAGAATAATCCCGAACGATAAGAATATCCTTCAGAATGGGTTCCATATGCTGGGTCATAGTAAAAGAAACTAAGAAACCAGCATAATCCTTTTTCAAAAATTTATCATCTTTAAAGGCCGAAATAAGCGATAGGTGCCTATAATACCTGACACCCAAAAATAAGAGGTTGGGGTGACCAATAAAAGTTACAATAACCAACTTACAATTGACACTAGCACCATGTGTAGATAACCAGTCGGCTCCCAAAAAAATGTCATATCCTTCCATCTCCATGCATACTAAATCAGTGGGTAAGTTGTAACCGCCAATTAGAACTTCACTAGTAGGATAGAAATACTTAATCTCTGATCCCATTCCAATAGGGGTAGTAATAGTGAGTTTAGATTCTAATGGAATAGGCTTCATAGGCAAAATATCAGCAAAGCTCTTAGATATGAATGAATGCGTAGCTCCAGTGGGGATGGCTCCATATCGGCATGGTGTCTCTTCGGAGGGTCCGGAGGGGACGTGTCCTCCAGGGGTTGACTTCTCTTCACCGTTGTGATTCCGGGGATGGCTCCACGTTGGCATGGCGTCTCTTCGGAGGGTCCGGGCAGGACGTGTCCTCCAGTGATTGACTTCTCTTCGCCGTCGTGATTCTGGGGATGGCTTCACGTTGGCATGGCGTCTCTTCAGAGGGTCCGGGCAGGACGTGTCCTCTATGGGTCTCTTCTATTGAGGAGTTATTGTTGCTATTGGACTGGCGTGGACATATGGGCATGCGATTTTGCACGTCCACAGCAGGACATTAGCATGGACTTTGTGTTAGGATTGCCCCGCACCCTCCGAAAGCACGACTCCATGTTTGTGGTTGTAGACCGATTCTCCAAGATGGCATTATTCATTCTATGCTCCAAGACTTTGGATGCCACTAGAGTTGCCCGTCTATTCTTCTCTCATTGTGTCTCCAGGTTTGGCCTCCCTTGCACTATAGTATCCGATAGGGATGTTCGATTCACTAGCTATTTCTGGAAAAGCCTATGACACATGATGGGCACCCAGCTAAAATTCTCCACTGCATATCATCCCCAGACCGATGGTCAGACTAAGGTTGTTAATAGGAGTTTGGGGGATCTTCTTAGGTGTCTAGTCCGTGATCGAGTCAGGGATTGGGACTTAGTTCTTCCACTAGCGGAGTTTACTTATAATGATTCGGTCAATAGGTATACCGGCATGAGTCCTTTTGATATTGTTACTGGCCGTAGACCTAGGAAGCCTATAGACTTCGTCCCATATCCCATCCAGCCCCAAGTGTCTGAGTCAGCCGAGTCCTTTGCCGATCATATTAGACAGTTGCATGAGCATGTACGTCGTCACATTGAGACCAGCAATGCACGGTACAAGGAATTGGCTGATGCCCATAGGCACCATTGTGAGTTTCAGGAGGGTGATTATGTCATGATCAGGATCATACCTGAACGATTTCCCTCAGGAGCCATGAAGAAGTTGCACGCTTACGGTGCCGGTCCCTTTCGGGTAGTGAGGCGAGTCGAATCAAATACATATGTTGTGGACTTGCCAGGGGATTACGGGATCAGCTCCACTTTGAACATCTCGGATCTCATCGCTTATAGGGACCAGTGGTGATACCTAGTGAGCCATTTGAGCCATCTTCACCCCTTGTGAGTGACACAATCCCAGAGCGTCCACCTCCAGCCTTGTTACCTCAGCAACGTGAGCAGATAGAGTATATACGGGACGAGTAGGTAACGACTACTTGAGGTGGAGTGTACCAGTGCTACTTGGTGCGATGGAGGGGACGGCTCGAGTCTGATCATACTTGGGTCACCTGGGCCGAGTTACAAAGGATAGATCCAGATCTGCTGGATCAATACCAGAGTGACCTGGACCCTTACTCGACGGGGTCGAGCTTCTCCTACCCGGGGAGAATTGGTGAGGACACCAGAGCCAGAGTACGGCTCGACACAGTGAGCTGTCGGTACTGGACATGCAGCACGACTCAGTCGACACTGACCACTTTGTGGCTGGGGGACAGTCTGGAGTCTCCACCGGAGCTTTGATACTTTAATACATATTTTTGTACATATTCATATTTTGTACGCCAGGAGTGGGAGGGGATCGAGCAGGCCATGAGAAATGACCTCTGGGGCCCAGGCAGTAATCCCTTGGGTCGTCAGGGATTGCTGGGGGCAGTGGCTTCTGCCTTCCAAGAAGAAGAAAAGGCTCGGCCCGTACCTAGCGCGGAGTCGAGAAACCAATCAGAAGAGTGACGCCAGTCCCCTGTGTGGGAGGAGGCACCGCCCCGACGGTCGGTCTTCGATAGGCTGGTATTCCCGAGCAAGCCATCAGGGAAAACGACAAGAAGAAGCAGAGGCTGGAGAGTCTTCACCTACAATATGGCAGGATTCTCTAGTCGGTACGGGACTTTACCTACCGACCCTGAAGAAGTGGCTAGGCTCGCTGCCAGGCCTGGCCCCCTCACCAGGAGAAGAAGAGTGGCAAGTGAAGTGACGCGGGCAGGTGTCGAGGCGACCTCCCCCGAAGATCCTCCCACAGCCTTGGTGGCCAACGTTATCACTACCGGGGGCACGATTGGCAGACCCTCCACGTCACCCGAGGATACCCCGACCGAAGAAACAGGCAGCGTGCCCACTCTCTCTACAACTGAGCCCGCCATGCTATACATGATACATCAATATCAGCGGGAGATCGAATTGCTAAAGAAACAACTCAACGAGAGGAATGCCCTGCCCTTGACGTCTAGACAGACCGAGGTTTTACCAGAGGCGCTCGGGGGCAACGGACAGTCTTCTGAAGCAACCTTACAAGCTGCAGCATTCCCACCAACCCCCAGCTTCCCTGCAGGCGTGCCCCTACAGCAAGCACAATACCCAGCCCCGCTGCAGAGCCCGCCTCCCCAGGGGTCTCCCATAGCCCCTCAGGCAACTGTGCTGACCACCCCGACTGCGCAACCCACCCATTTCCATCCAAGCCCGGTCGACCCGGCAACAGTCAGCCGGCTGATATTGGAACAAATGATAGATATGAAGTTAGCTGAAAGGGGCGATGGGGATCAAACGTCGTTTGACATCTACCGAGTCCCCTATCTGGCTCATTATGCCGCAAGGAAGCTACCGGCTGGCATCACCAAGCCGCCAAAGTTCGAGAAGTTCAACGGGCAGGGGTCTCCTAGGGAGCACATTGCCTACTATGTGAACGTCATGGGAGACCTGGCTGCTGATGAAGCTTACCTCCTGAAGTTCTTCGGCTTGACACTCACCGGTTTGGCCTTCGAATGGTATTCAAGCCTGCCACCTGGGTCCATTACCGACTGGCCCGACATGCAGAAGAAGTTCAAAGAAAGATTCTACATCGCTGAGCGAGAAGTCACTGTGGCGGAGCTCTACGCCACGAGGCAGAGAAATGATGAGTCTGCCCTCGACTTCATCAAGAGGTGGAGGAACCTCAGCAAGAGGTGCAGGCGTCCCCCGCACCAGGAGGATGCAGTGCAAATCTGTAAGCAGAACTTGAAGAAAGAAATTCTTGAAAGAATGATCGGCGCTGAGGTCAAGACCTTCGATCGGCTGAACAACATGGTGGCCGAGATCGAGGCATTCCTCGCCCGATACTCCTCCACCCCTGCAGCACCAAGTCAAAGGGTGAGATAGGCCGAGAAGAAGCCAATGCCACCGGAGGTCCACGCGTTGGATTTCCAGGCCTTCGAAAAGCAAAAGGAAAAGTCCAAATATCATAGCATAATCATAGTAGAAGTGCATAATTAAGTTTGAGGGTTAGAAAACTCACCAGTAGGGCCAGGGCCTGTCGAGCCTCATCTTACTCCCTGATCGTAGAGTGTAGGAGCCCCTCTAGCTCCGCGATCCGTCCCTCAGGGCCGATCTGCATTTAGAAGTCTAGGTGTCAGTACACCATCATATAGAATCATAAGTGTAATAGATAGAGTCTGAGTTTAGAGTCATACTAGTTGGTGGGCACCCCGGAACACCTAGTCCCGGTAGTGTCTGGCGTACGCCGTGTAGTATGCCGAGTCACTGTCTGCCCGGGTGATCACCACCAGCCCAAGTGCCATCCAATTTGCGATCTGCGTGGCATTCCTCGTCGTCCAATCAACAGCCACCGCTAGACCCCGCGTGGTCCATCCCACGTGCTCCCCCGGCTTCTCCGGCACTGGGAACTCTATCGCTAGTTGATGGATGCCGATCGTCCTCATCACTAGTCGGAAGTAGAGTGGCTCCACCACATTCATGCAGTGAAGCCACACATCCCGTCCAGAGAAGACGAGGGCCCCTACCACCCAGGGCTGGCCCTCCTATCCCTCCTCTGCATAAGGTGTCCACGGTACCTGCAAGATAGGAATCATCATCAGCATCATCATATAGAATTGCATTTAGTTAAGAGTCTAAGTTTAGGATCATATCGAGGTGTACGGTAGAGCATCCAAGTTGTCCTGAATATCCCGGACCTGCCTCCTGAGAGCCCCTATCTCTCGAGGTGCGGTCCACCTCGGGGCAATAGGCAGAATGTCTGGGTGGGTCTCCTCGCCTCTCCCCAACCCTCGTAACCTCACGTAGGCCTAAACTTGCATTACATCACATGTCAGCATGTAGAAGCCTCTAGATATTGCATAATCAAGTCTAGGGGATGGGCTACACCTGGAGAAGAGGGGAGAAGCCCCCAAGCGTGGTCTGACGGCTGGTCAAACTCAGAGTGTCAAATAAGAAGGCAAGGACCGCAGCTCCCCACACGTAGTCACCCACGTGGTTGAGGTCCTCGAGGAGTGGAAGTAGTTGGCAACTCATCACGTCTGCACGCGTAGCGAAGAGGAGTCATCCGAATAGCAGCATCAAGAATCTCCTCAGCACTCTATCCGCCTCCTATCCCAGCTCTGTCGCAACTCTCGATCTTGCCAGATCCACTAGTCTCTGGAGGTGCTGCTCTGACTGCTCCCCCGTCGCTATGCCCGCTCGTCGTAGCCCGAGGCTATCCTGCAACCTCGCCTGAGTAAGGAGGGTGGACTGCCGCTTAGGGTGCAGCAAGTCCAGTCCCAAGAGCTCTTGGGCCATCTCGTGGCAGTCGGGATACGTACTCCCACTAATCGGAGTCCCGTGCACTCGTAGGCTAGTGAGTCTAGCCACGTCCTCCAATGTGGGGACCATATGCCCCACAGGAAAAGGAACGTGTGATTCACTGGGTCCCAACGGTCGTGTAATGCATAAAGGAGAGCGGTGTCAAACCGGTTCACCTCAATACTCAGGAATGGGGCGAACCCCATGACTATCAGTCGCTCTCACTGGAATTCCGGCAGTGCTACATACACTGCCTGGACCTGCAGCCATGATATGCGGGTCCTACACTTTCCCTACATTCATTCGAAGGAGAGTCCCGTTCAACTTCTCAGTTCGAAGAATGGAGCGGCCTGTCGATAGACCGCCTAGTTATTAAGCGGTCATGTCTCGACCGTTCCACTATAGAACAGTCATAATGTGACCGTTCACGACAGGGCGGACGGTCAATGACCATCTATTTCTATAAGTGGTCTTTTACAGACCGTCCAATACCCTGTGGTGCTTGCATCCTGTCTCTCACGTCACTCAAGTCGGCGTCGCTCTCCTGTCTCTCACGTCACTCAAGTTAGCGTCGCTCTCCTATCTCTCGCGTCACTCAAGTCAGCGTCACTCTCCTGTCTCCCACGTCACTCAAGTTGGCGTCACTCTCCTATCTCTCACGTCACTTAAGTCGACGTCGCTCTCCTATCTCTTACGTCACTCAAGTCGACGTCGCTCTCCTGTCTCTCGCGTCACTCAAGTCGGCATCGCTTTCCTGTCTCTCGCGTAACTCAAGTCGGCGTCCCTCACCTCGCCAAGTCCACTCTCGTCTCTCGCAGCTCTCGAGTCAGTCGTCAGAAAGTTAGTTTTCCTCATTCCATTCATGCATTTACAAGAAAAATAACAAAAAGAGAACTCACTATATATATTTGTGTCAAATCTGTACAAGGGGGTGCAACAAAAGAAAAAATATAAGACTGCCCCTCCCCCTCTCTCTGGCTGCCCTCACTCTTGCCCTCATGCCTCTTCGGAGGAGGCATCGATGATGTGGCCTCGTCCCGCTGACGACGGCGTCTCTCCTCCTCCTCATTCCTCCCCAGACTGGAGGAGCCAGTGAGGTAGGTCCTAGCTGAGAACCCGTGGCCGTGGCTGCCACTCGGAGTCGCTCGGCTGCGGCTCCAGCTCACCTCGCGAAGCCCCTCCACCATGCCCTCTAGGCGGGCAACCTGGAGACGGGCCTGCTCAACCTCCGGGCGGTAGCGCTCCACGTCTGGGCCGCCAGCTCTGCTCTGAGCCAGCTCCCCTCGGACCCGCACTAGCTCAGCTTGGGTCCTCTCGAGCTCCGCCTAGTAGGCGTCCGCGTCAACTGCACGGGCTCGGAGTACCCCTGTCTCGACGACGCCTAGGCGAGTGTGATCCATCTCGCTGATCAAGCGCGCTGCCTCCTCTAGCTCTCGGGTCCTCTCCTCCAGCTCGCCCCAGAGGATCGTCAGCTCGGTCGCCTGCATACATGTAGTAATGGTCAGTAAACAGCATATAATAATCAAGAATTGACCAAGGAAGAGTTTAGGAGTGTACCCTCTCGTCAAGCACTGCCTCGGCCCTCTCCACCATGCCTCGCAGCTCGGCGTCCTGCTCCGCTCGGTCAGCTGGAGCCTCTCTGGAAGAAGAAGGGGCATCGGCCCCCTGTCGCTGCATCTCCTCGCCCCGCTACATTCAGAAGGATTAGAAGTCAGTCGTGTCATAAGCATAATAAAAATTACATTGTCAGGTCTCAGTGCTTACCAATAAGGCCAGCGCCTGGCGGGCCTCGTCCCGCTCCATGATGGTGGAGTGGAGCAATCCCTGGAGCTCCGCAATCCGGCCTGCTGGATCGGTCTGCATTTAGAAAACAAGTGTCAGTGCATCGTCACATATAGGTTGCAATTAAGGAAAGTTTTAGAGTTTAGAAGTCGTACCGGTCGGCGAGCCGCTTGAGACGACAGTCAACCACGGCACCATAAAGTTCCAGCCAATCCATACCAAGAATCGCGTCATAGTCGGCTAATTGTAATGCATAAAGCCTCGCTGGCAGTTTCCGACCACTGACCATAACCAGAGAATTTTCCAAGCACAAAGGAGTAGACATGTAATCGCCAGACGGCAACTCCACGAGCATCTCACAGGAAACTTCATTCACCGACTTTTCAAAATGCGCAATAAAATCTTCAGAGATAAGAGAATGGGTCGCACCTGAATCGATAAGAACATGCGCTGAGCGATCATAAATCACAACTGTACCTTCGATCAGATTAGACGCCAACGCTTCCGCACGAGTGATGTGAGTGACTCTGGCTCTCGGCGGACGGCTAGCTGCAGATGATTGTTGAGAAGGAGCAGGAACTGGTGGGTGAAACGGTTGAGATTGAGGCGGCAGAGGAAGACGAAACTGTGGCTGTTGCGACTGAGAAGTCTGCAAGAACTGCACCATCTGCTGCCTCAACAGACAGTTTCGGGAGATGTGTCCCGACTGATCGCAATGATAATAGACAACCGGCAGAGAGCACGACACACCCGAATGACTGCCACCACACCTGGAACACAACCTCGGCTGGAAAGTAACAAAATCTTGACACGGCCGAACGAAAGAACTGGACTGCTGACTCGGATCAGAAAATGCCGACTGATCGAACCTCTTCCTCTTCTTCTTAAATTGAAAACCTCTGCCCTGTAATTGCGAGAAGGAAGCACTATCGGCAGGAGAGAAAGCAGGAGAAACTCCTAGAATAGACGACTGGTGGGGCGGCTGATGCTACATGGCCGACGGAACCATCCTAGTCTGAGGGGGTCCTCAAGTCCTCGTCAATTCCAACTCAAGCGCGACGGCGGCTTGATATGCAGAATCCAACTCAGCTACACGAGTGGCGAACAGCAGCAGGCTCAATTCTACTTTCAGTCCACGTAGAAACTACTGAGTCCTCACAGACTCGTCGGCAAAGATGTGGGGTGCATACCGGCCCAACTCAATGAACTTATCTTGATATTGCTTCACTGACATCTTGCCCTGCGTCAGCTCCAGAAATTGATACATCTTGGCTAACTTCAAGCATGCTGGAGTATAGACACGTTCGAATGCAGCAACAAACTCAGCCTGTGTGATCTGTCAAAGCAAACGGGAACGGAAGGCAACCTCCCACTCCGAGGTCCACCACGTGCATGCAGTACCTTGAAGCTGATAAGAAGCCAACATAACCCTTTCGTCCTCGGCGCAATCCATGCATTGGAAGACACGTTCAGTGGCATCCAACCACTCCCTCGGTGCCTCCGGGTCTGATTGACCCTCGAATGTCGGTGGATGGAACAGCAGAAATTCTTTCAGCGCTCGTCCACGACCATCGGGCAACTCCGCAGGCGGAATAGGAACAGGTGCAGCCTAGGTAGGAACCGGTACAGCAGGAGCAGGTGAAACACTAGCCTCATTCTGAGGAACTGGGGCTCTTCCCCTACGAGGCGGCATCTTGAATCTAGGAAACACGACAACGGAAAACACGTCAGCACTCACAAGAAACACCCTAAGCCAGCAACGAACGACTCAAAGGGACTTGCTCTGGACCAATGCGGATTTCAATTCCTGACAGCCGAGTTATCAGCCTTCTGTGCTGGGAGTTCCTCCTGCAGTACCTGCTGTGAGTGGTACTTCTTCCTTCAAGCCTAAGTTCAAGAAATTTAAGAAGTCGAAGAAGAGATTCCAGCAACAGGTATTTTCAGGCACTGTGTAGCAGTCAACCCTTTCTCAGCAGCAGCAGAGACCAGTGATGGGACCTCCGAGGTAGTGTACGAGATGTGGTGGTAGTCACCTAGGCAAGCCCTATTCCTTTCTAGTGGTCTGATATCTCTGTGATCAGTGGGGTCACGTTGTTCGAGACTATCCATAAAGGCCGAAGCTGGTACAATTCTCACAGTTCACTCAGCCACAACAGTCACAGTTCAGACCTCCTCTTCCACTACCACCGTCTCAACAGTTCTTTCCCCAAGCTTCAGCAGCATCTTCCTTCCAGTCTTCTGTAGCAGCTAGTAAAAAGTAGAAAGGCAAGGTTTCTCACATCACGCGGGCAGAAGCCATGGCATCCAACCTCATAGAAGGTATGATTATGATTTTCGGTCATGCAGCTCGTGTCTTATTTGATTCTAGTGCTTCTCACTCTTTTATTTCTGAGAATTTTCTTGCATGCATTGAGGAGCCCACTTCTGAAGTGTCTTGTGAGTTTCTTGTTGAATTACCATCTGGGGACTTCATGTTCACTCCTTTGTGTCTGGAAGAGTCTCCTATTGTCATCAATGATCGGATGTGGCCAGCGAGGTTATATGCATTGCAGTTAGCAGACTATGATATTATTCTGGGAATGGATTGGTTAGAGCAGTATGGAGCCATGGTTGATTGCAGATCTAAGAAAGTCTATTTTCAGCCACACGGGAAGCCAGCCTTCTATTTTCAAAGTATTCGATCCCGTTCTTCTCATTTGATTATTCCTGCTATTCAAGCCTGTAGATTGCTTAATACAGGTTGTCAGGGATTTTTAGCTTCAGTGGTTACTGTGGAGGCACCACGGCAGGATGTCAGTGGTATCCCAATTGTTTGTGAGTTCCCTGATGTCTTCCCTGACGAGTTACCAGACTTACCTCCAGAGCAAGAAATTGAAATGGTGATTGAGTTGATTCCAGGTACGACGCCGTTAGCAAAGACACCTTATCGAATGGCTCTAGCCGAATTGAGAGAACTGCGAGCACAGCTATTAGAATTGTTAGAAAAAGGCTACATTCGTCCCAGTTTTTCTCCCTGGGGTGCTCTTGTTCTGTTTGTCAAAAAGAAAGATGGCAGCCTGAGGCTTTGCATCGATTACAGACAGCTTAATCAGGTCACTATCAAGAATAAGTATCCGCTGCCCAGGATCGATGATTTGTTTGATCAGTTGTTGTCCGCTACTGTGTTCTCTCAGATTGATCTCCATTCAGGCTATTTTCAGCTGAGAATCAGAGAGTCAGATGTTGAAAAGACCACTTTCAGCACTCGGTATGGTCATTTTGAGTTTTTGGTTATGCCGTTTGGGCTAACCAATGCTCCTACAGCATTTATGGATTTGATGCATCGTGTGTTCTATCCCTATCAAGATCGCTTTGTAGTAATTTTTGTCAATGACATTCTGGTTTATTCTGCCTCTGAGGAAGATCATGTATAGCAATTGAGGATTATTTTGCAGACTCTACGAGATCATGAACTCAGGGAGTGGTGGAGGGGCTACCCTGAGGATGATTTTTAGACTGGTTTTCGTCGGGCCCCACGTGTAGCAGCCAGAGTCCGGCTGAGGGGAAAACCAGTTAGAGGCCAGACCTAGTGTGTACTGTCTGTGTGTGCACACGTGGTTAGGGGCAGTTGGACACGCGTCGACGGACACGACCCCAACTAGTCACTCGCTTTGTGGTTACTTGTGTGTGTCTGAGTCTAGCGCCCGGGACGTGGTAGCTAGACACTTGTGACGCGATATAAGACGTCAGTGGACGCATCCGGTCATTCTTCTAGTGGGAGGTACTTCTGTTCTAGACAGGGCGTGACAGACTGTCAATCTCAGTTGCTTCGACCTTCGGGTTTTGGTCGTATTGACCGGTGGGTTCCGGTTGTTTTGCCATGGCATGCGTGTGTGGGTTTTCATGCCGTGAGACCGGTACTTGTAGTGCAGGGCTTCTACTTCTGTGGTACTCGCTTAGCTACTAGCGTAGCGGTTTTTCGTTTTGCGAGATAGGATTCGAGTGATCCCTACTGAGTCTTGTTCCGAGACTCATTCCATGTGTGTTTTTACCGTGTTCTAGGCGAGGCGCGGCTTCAGGGGAGCGCGCATGAGGCTCAGCGTGGTTCAGGTGCCTAGCGTTAGTGCCAGAGGTCAGAGTCGGGGTATGCCCTGTGTAGCTGTACTTTTCTTTCTTGTCTCTGTACTAGTTGTGGACTACTGTTGTTTATTTTGTTATATCTTATGGACCATGTATCATGTAAAATGTTAATTTAATTTCCTATTTTAATTTGTGCAATTATTTGTGATACTTTTGTAGTCTCCACACCATCCTTTTAACCCTTCCGAGTTTTCAGGCTTGTGGGTGGCGGTTCGAGTCTTGGGTTATCAGGCCTTCTCGGTAATCAGATTCTCGGGTCGTTACAGTTGGTATTAGAGCGCGGTTGTGGGATTATATGAGAATCATAAGTAATTGTAGAGGTCCACTAGTCCACACCAATGATGTACAGTTGACGCTGGCATTGGGTACCGTGTGTTTCTGTTGACCTTGCCATTTTCGTGTTTTCTATCTTTTGCTTCAGGAGCGAGCTTGGCGCCGAGGCGGAGGACTCGCTCTCAGTAGGGACAGTTGGCAGAGGTTTAGGAGATCCAGCAGGAGGTTTAGCAGGAGCAGGAGGAGTAGAGCAAAGTGCCACCAGCGGCCACCGAGGCAGTGGATACTGTGAGGATTCTGGGGGTCGAGGATTTCTTCCGTGGCATGTACCAGCTTATGTCACAGCAGTTCGGCGGAGAGCCTGGTGAGGGCTCGTCGACCAGGGGTGGGCCAGGCCGATCAGTGAGGGATTTCATGTAGTTCCATCCACCTTACTATGATGGCCTGCTAGACTCAGATTTGGCTCGGAGATGGCTCGACAAGATGGAGTGGGTATTCAGCTCCATGCGGTGTACTCCGGAGGACTAGGTGATGTTGGCCTGCAACCAGTTGTACGACACGGCTCGAGAGTGGTGGGCTTCCGAGTGGAAGACATCCTTTCAGTCTCGCCCCCTTGAGCAGAACTTGTGGAGTGACTTTGTCAGTGCTTTCGAGCGTGCTTACTACCCAGAGTATGTTGCCACGCAGAGGATGCGTCAGTTTCTGGAGAAAAGAAGGCCGCAGGTTCTCCACCATCCGTGAAGGCGGGAGGGTGAACCTCCAGGCCAAGCGAAGGTGGTGAGAACGATTGCAAGAGGACTTGGGCGAAGGAAGGGCATGGGGGATCAGCCTGAGAGATGAGAGAGGTAGCGGGAGGCCGCGCAGTAGCCCAAGGTGACTTCGCAGGAGGTGCCGCAGGGAGACGCACCGTGGGAGGGCGAAGGTGAGCATTAAGGTTGGCTTCATCAGCCGTGCGAGGAGGCGCACTACGGGGGGAGGCAGGGTTGCCGAGGACCGTTGCAGCCAAGGCCTTGGATGATGGAGGCCGGCTGGAAGCAGGCAGCACGACGGGCGGCTTGTTTGAAACAAGGGGGCCATGGAGCGAAAACAGAGCATCGGTTTCGCCCAAGGTCCCATCGAGGCGGGAGGGGGTGTGGCCCAGGCGCTGAGCATCGGACGGCTGTGAGGAAGGGTCAACAAATGAACACCCAGCTAGACATGCCACGTCCGCTTACGTGTTGGGCGATCCAAAGACGTGTCATCCGTGGAGTGGGTGAGCCGCGGTGAGGTCGACCTGGGCAGACGATGCAGGTGCAGGTCCAGGTCCGACGTCCAATGACAGAGGTGAGGATGCAGGGAACGCCGGCGCCACGCCGACCGGCGTCGGATCAAGAGAAGCAGAAGGTGCGTCGTGGGTAGCAGAAGCCGGGGCCAAGGGTGGCGTAGGAGGATCACAAGCTTGGGAGGAGACTCCGTCGCCGGCAGTAAAATGAGCAGTGCCTCCCACGGTCGGACCGGAAGCCTCCACGCGAGCCGCAGCGCCCTGAGCACCCGGACGACGAGGGACCACCGGTGCAGGGGCCCCAGGAGCTGCAGAACCATCACGAGGGGGAGGCGGGCTAGGCACGGAGAACGTGGAGTCGTCTACAGCAGAATGGGGACCACGGCCAAGAAGCAAAGACTCCTGCACGATAACCACAGGAGAGCATACGCCAATAGTGTTGGACGAACTGCACTCCAAGGCGGCATGGATGTGAGCGGAACCAGCAAGAGAGGGGGAGGGGCCTCCCCCCTCGCCGTCGGCCATTAATGGAGCTCAAGCACAGCAATCGGGGGCAGCCCACAGGAGGGAGGGGCTCGCGCGGGAGAGGCTCCAAGGGGGAGGGAACGGGAAGAGAGAGAAACGCATGGAGAGGGAACTAATAATAAACCCATGTGTGTCAGTCACTAACGGACCATTTATTATTCGGACGGAAGTCCATATTAGTAGCACCGAAAGCGACGGCGAAAACCATATAAATGTCTGCCGCACGTACGGCAAGTTTGATGTGGGTTGCAGGATCAGATCCCGATAGAAGTGGGACATATCGATAGTGTTGGCCCGAGACGGTTTTGGACTGTAGCCATGTCGAGAATTTCGTAGACCACATCCGATACCATGAGGCGTCGTCGATTTTCTCTTTGCACCCAGTCTGAGGGAGAACGAATTATTGAGCGTGTAGCTTGAGCTCACCAACGCGCGCCCTCACACCCGACCGAAGGTCGCCATGCGGATCGAGCTGCGCGGTCAGGTCGCAGGGATCGACCTGCCCGGTCAGGTCGCAGGGGTCAATGGGGCAGTGCCCCTTGCGGGGGTTTCTGGGGGCAGCACCCCCTTTGTGAATTATGTTCTTATATTAAAATGTAGTTGACTAATGGTGAATGCATGTGTGCAGGTGATAGAGCTGACCGCCGCCATCGGCGAGGGCGACCAGCTACGAGAGGAGCTCATCCTGGCGCAGGACGAGGCCACCCGCCTGTGCGAGGAGCTGGCGCAGAGCGTCCACTCAGGGGAGGAGACGACCCACCTGCGGAGGGAGCTGGAGCAGAGCGTCTACTCGAGGGAGTCGACGGAGCATGGCCGTGCTGAGGTGCAGGAGGAGGTAGCCCGCCTGCGAGAGCGGCTAGCGCAGGCCAGACCGTCAAACTTGGTCGAGGTGGCGGTCCTCCGAGCAGAGGTGGAGAGACTCCGGACCATGACCTCGGAGCTAGAGCATTTCTGCCAGGAGGCGTTCGAGCTACGTGGCGAGGTGCGGGCTTACCGAGAGATGAGCCGCTCCCACAACGCGATGAGTGGTAGCCGGGCAGCCCCGAGCGGTAGTTAGGCTACCCACGGCTCCGTCGGGCGCTTCTTCGCGACTTCCTCTCAGCGGCAGAGGAACGAGGAGGAGGACCGACGCCGACGATGATAGAGAGAGGAGGGAGAGACCTCTACGATGGGCCGGCCATCAAAGAGGCAGGAGGGAGACAGTGATAGTGACAGGGCAGAGGGGGTGGCCTGATTTTATGCTTTGTACTCCTACACTTGTACATGATGTGACATAAGAGTGACCTAGCTTGTCTTTTTTCCTTTTTGTTGATTTTCTTATGTGATGCATGCATGTATGTAAATTTGGACCGTGGATGACTTACGGGTGAGACACACGGGAGGGATGAGGCACGCCGACTTCACGAGAGAGACGATGTGATAGTGACGACACGAGAGGAGTGAGGTACGCTGACCCTACGAGAGAGACGAGCGAGAGGAGAGAGGTATGTCGACTCTATGAGAGAGATGACGCGAGAGGATCGAGGTACGCTGACTCCACGAGAGAGACGATGCGAGAGGAGAGAGGTATGCCGACCTTACGAGAGAGACGACACGAGAGGAGTGAGGTACACCGACCCTACGAGAGAGACGACGCAAGAGGAGTGAGGTACGCCAACCCTACGAGAGAGACGACACGAGAGGAGGGAGGTACGCTAACTCGACGAGAGAGACGACGCGAGAGGGGAGAGGTATTTATTCTGAGGAACGAGGACGAGCTTCAAACAACACAACGAATGAATGGGCGGCCGCTCATGGGCTGCACAAGGTGTATGCGGCTAGTTCCAGGCCGTATGTAAGGTTGTGCAGCCCGTAATAGGCGGCACGACCTAATGATCCTCCCACACTTATGCGGCCAAAGAAGAGCCATTCAACAAGAAGGGCGGTCTATCACTAGACCACCCAACTCATTACGCAGCAAACCCGATCGGGACTCTCTTGGAGAGTCCCAATCCGAGGTGTTCTACTTCAACTTGACCCAAATCCTATCCAAATTCATTCTAAGATTATCTCAACTCAATCCTAGTGTGTTTAGACCTCGACAAGGATCTATATAAGGAAGAGGGGGCCAAATTCATGACTCATTATTTTCATATTTTTCTAGCCCTCTAAGCTATTGTTTCCCTTGTCAAGACATCATGAAGAGGGCCCTAGGAGGGAGTTCTATGGGACACTTTGGCTACTAAAGCCTTATATTTGCACACCCAATTAAACAAGGACGTAAATACAAACCAAAGTACATAAAGGCAAAATAAAATACTAGTGTCCCACACATTAAAACTCAATACTCGGGCAGGGATCCCATGTTGTCGTCCAACCATAGAGAGGCCGGAGCCACTCGAGTCGTGCTGTGTGTCTGATATCGGCGATTGGCTCTCGTGTCCCCACCATAAACCTTTACTTCAGGTGTGTTGATGCAGTGAGGGGATTGAGTTAATGCAGCCTTGTACCGCTGGAACACCAAGGCTTCATTACTCAAGGATGAGTCGACTTCGTAGTTGTGTTGAGTTGACGTAGGCTAGTCGTTGCTGCTGTTGGGTCGACACCAAGACTTTCTTGCATCGACTCAGCCATCATATGTATGCTTGATGACCATTCCTTGAATTCTAGTGTTTCTTCAACCGTTGTGTCAACTCCATGAGGATGTTGCATCGACTCGATCTTCATAGCCCGCCTTGCTGCTAGTTGCTACGTCGATGCCAGGAGATCACTGCATCGACTCGGCTTGAGTCTTATTGCCTTGCTGATGCTAGCCAGTTGCTGATGCTACTTGTGTTGGTGCGTCAATGCCATGTAACCATTGCATCGACTTCAACGTTCATGTGCTGCCTTGCTGCTATAGCTAGTGCGTCGAGGCCATATGACCACTGCGTCGACTCACTCTTTATGTAGCGTTTGGAGCTACTGACTGTTACTTCAGTTGCGTCGACTCCTTTGCTTGACTGAGTCGACGCATCCTTTATTACTGCTTGCTGTTTTCTGCTAGCTATTTAGCATATTCGTTGACATCCTTTGACATATTTTCACCTGAACTTTATGCATGTTGACATCATCAAAACCACATTAGACTCATCAATGAGTCAGAGTCAAACATCATCAAATCCTAAGACACAATAATTCTACCCCTTTTTGATGATGACAACTATGAGTCATTGATGACATTAAGAAGCAAGTAGATGATGACATTAAAAGTAACATTCAACATGATAAGCATGATCACACTTTAATGGCAATGATTCCACATTCTCTCAACACTCTCTCCCCCTTCTCTGGATGACATTCTCTCCCCCTTTGACACTGATACCACCCTTCAACCCCTTTGATGTGATTCATCATGGTCAACATGATTTCATAATTCAATGAGTCAACATTCTTCTCTCTCCCCCTTTGACATCTACAAAGAGGGTGTAGGTTGAGGCCACTCACAGTTTCAGGAGATGAGCAGATGCCAAGTGTGATTAACATTCAGATGCTAGAATAAGTAGTCCCAGAAGAAACATGCAGGCAGAGTCAAACACAAAGGTCTAGTGTTCATTTCAACTCAGCAAGTAGTGAAGGTAGACAGCTGAAGTCCCGAGATCAATGACACCCAAGAGGGGGGGGGTGAATTTGGTGTTTTCAAACTTTTAACAAAATCTTGGTCAATTTAGCGGAATATGAAAAATAGCCACATTGAATCTTATATCTATATGTAAACTCTTAGATCTAATAAAATTTATCACACACAATCGATTTTGGGTATGATGGCGGAGGTGAAAATTCAAAGATTCTACTCACGCAAGATGTTATCTTCCCGACAAGATTTGCCTTGTCGAGAAGGGTCTTCTTGTTGTATGGTCAGATGGAAGGTCCGGACCAAGGGTGAAGGGGTCTTTTTGTTGACTGACTGGACGAAAGGTCTGCGCCAAAGGTAAAAGGGTCTTTTTGTTGACTGACTAGATGAAAGGTCCGAGTTAGAGGTAGAAGGATCTTTTTGTTGTATGGTCGGATGGAAGGTCTAGACCAAAAGTCAAGGGGTCTTTTGTTCTCTGGTCAGACGAGAGGTCAAAGCCAAAGGTGAAAGGGTCTTTTGCTTGACTGGTTAGACAGAAGGTCCCAACCAAAGGTGAAAGATAGATGTTGATCCAATGGGATGTCGGAGCCAACAAACCTTGCTTAGACGGTATGTCCAAGATAAGGGCAGACATAAAACACTGTTGTCATCTCAACGTCATGTCGAAAATGCCCAACCTGGATGAGACAAAGGGTGTGGGCCAGGGCAGAATATGGTTGTTGACTTGACAGACTTGCCAAAGTCAACCAACTTGGGAAAGGCGTGAAGCCTGAACCCAAGGTAGAATATAACATAGGTGTTGACTCGATGTCCTGTCGAAGACAACGAACTTGGCAGAGGCGTGAGGCCTAAGCCAATGGTAGAATATAGGATAAGTGTTGGCTCGACGTCCTGTCGAAGCCAACGAACTTGGCAGAGACGTGAGGCCTAAGCCAATGGTAGAATATAAGATACATGTTGACTCGACGTCCTGTCAAAGTCAACGAACTTGGTGAAGGCGTGAGGCCTAAACCAAGGGCAGAATATGACATATGTGTCAGCTCATCATCCTGTTGAAGCCAATGAACTTGGCGAAGGGGTGAGGCCTAAGCCAAGGACAGAATATGGGATAGGTGTTGACTCGACGTCCTGTCGAAGCCAACAAACTTGGCAGAGGCATGAGGCCTGGGCCAAGAGCATCATGTAGGATAAGTGTTGACTCGACGCCATGTCGAAGACAACGAATTTAGAAAAGGCGTGAGGCCTAAGCCAATGGTATAATGTGGGATAGGTGTTGACTCAACGTCCTGTCGAAGCTGACAAACTTGGCAGAGGCATGAGGCCTGGGCCAAGAGCATCATGTGGAATAGGTGTTGACTCGATGTCATGCCGAAGCCAACGAACTTGGCAAAGGCATGAGGCCTAAGCTAAGGGTATAATGTAGGATAGGTGTTGACTCGACATCCTATCGAAGCCAACGAACTTGGCAGAGGCGTGAGGCCCAAGCTAAAGGATAGGTGTTGGCTCGACGTCCTGTCGAAGCCAACGAACTTGGCAGAGACGTGAGGTCTAAGTCAATGGAAGAATATAGAATATGGATGTTGACCCGACATCATGTCAAAGTCAACGGGCCCTGCCCCGACAGAAGGTTTGGGGTAAGGGTAAACTAAATTGTAGATGGATGAGAGGCCCAGACCCAGGGCTAAATATTAGTGTCAACCCGATGAAACGTCAGAGTCAACGAACCTTGCTCAGACGGAAGGCCTGAAACAAGGGTAGAATGTGTAGATGAGGGTGTCAACTCGATGTCATGTCGAAGTTGACCAGCTTGGCGAAGACGTGAGGTCTAAGCCAAGATAGAATATGGACGTTGACCCGTGGAGATGACGAGATCAACATACCTTGCCCCAACAGGAGGTCTGAGACACATATCCACCCCCATTCCCATCCCATTTATCTCATTCCCCACCTCTACTCTTCAATCTGCAGTTCTGGGTTGCAGGCAGCAGTGAACCAGCAGCTTGCAGAAGCAATTGTGACTTCATCGGGTGTTTTTTAAAGCTCAAGAGGTACCGACGGAAGCGTCTCTGAGTCTTCTTCGCAACGGTAGTCATCTCGTCTCATTCTGAGTTTGTGGCTATCTAGGACAAGCAATCTAATCCGACTTCATAGAAGGGTTCTGATCAGCATCTAGAGGCGGGCTGCAGAAGCTGCCACGCCTGCTAACCTGAAGATCTGAAGGTGGGGTTCGACCAGGACCTTCTACTGCGAGTCTCCCTCCTCCTCCAAGAAGCGGCACTCCATTCGGTAACCCGAGTGAGCTCTTCTCCATTTTCTCGCCAGGTTGCGCAGTTCTGTCTTCCCTGGGATGGAACTGACACCCTATCACTGTTTGGGCTGCTGTGACCTACTCCGACATCGGCTGGCACCCCTGTGGGTCACGTTTCGAAGGCAACTCGTCCAAGGTTCCAACTCCATCAACCGCGCTCAATTTGAAGTTCGGGACAGCTCGTGGCGGCTTCATCTTTCTGATGCTATAATGCTGAGATAGTCAGAAATAGAGAATCGAGCCTCTGCATCAAGTCCCACCCCGACCACCACCGGCTTCCAAAGCTCCTACCAAAATTTCAGCACCTTCCTGGGTCAACCTAAGAAATTTTGGCATAGGTCCCACTGACAAAGGAGTTCGAGAGCGACCACAACAATTCCAGCAATGACTATCTATCCTCTATTCCTGAGAGGGGACAGAATATACTCCGGTGTTCATTGAAGCTCTTTGTCTTCTTCTTCCCCTCCCTGCTTGGCCGGCTAAAGGCCCCTCCCTATGCGGAGGTAGTTTTGGTTGTAAGAGCTTAACCCCCACCCCAAGATCACCCCTCCTGCGAGAGGTGTAGTGATGTAAGATCTTGAGCAGGTTCAAGCAACACCGGCCTGGCATGTGGGGAACCCACGCTTCCCTGCTCGCCCTCATCTCCAAACGGGATCAGTTTCTTCAAATCGGTCGAGTAAGTGCTCTCACCTTGCTCTTTCTTTAGTACTTTTCATTCAATCTTAGCTCTAATCTCCGTTGGCCAGTGAGAGAGTGCCCGATCTCGCAAGTCCCGGACTTTCGAGTGAGCACCGTGGGAGTGAGTGATTACCCATGCCCTCGGCACCGGGTCGGCCTCTAGAATCGAACTTGCCGTACCCTTTGGGGAGACCCTCTAGTCTTTTTGGCCCTCTACCAGCAAGTTACCAGCCCTCATGACCTCCACTCGGCATCACCGAGTCATCCCGGGTTTTGGTTGAGCGTCGAGTGAGTCACCGCCACTATTGGTCTGATCGGGTTTCGAATTGTGCTTGCAAGATTGGCCTGAGGTTGTGTCACATCAAGCGGTATCAGAGAAAGTTTAGACTTATCTCTATCAAGCCTAAGTCCTAGGACCTTGCATTGTGTGTCCACCCATCATTTTGTCTCTCCCTTGCATGTCCACCCGTAGTGGAGTCGTGTACTGGCCCGATCCGTCTTCTTCGGTTCCCCCCATGGATCCCAATCCTCAACCCAATCATGAAGCCCATAGGGAGGAACCCCGCGGAAATGTGATTTTCTATTTTTTAATATTTTTTTAAATTTCTAGATTTTCTATAAATATCCTGTTTCTTTTCATTTTTCTTCTTCTTCTTCTTTCTTCTTCTTCTTCCTCCCACCGTGAGCGCCCTCTCCTCTCCTCCCTTTGACCGGCGACAACCACGGTGAGCTCCCACCGACTGCAGACGGCACGGGGCGACGGCGGCAGGGACGGTGTGGCGATCGAGGTGACGTGAAGATCGTTGGGTTTCGTGGAAGGAACGAGGGTTTTCAAGACGTTCTTCACGATTTCGGTGTCGAATCGGTAGAGCATTCGCTCCATTGAGGTAGGGTGACGTTCCCTAGCTCTCCGAATTTCATTTTCATGATTTCTTGCCTGTCGTGAGGCCGAGAGGGGTATTTTTGAGCGGGTTAGGGTAAAACCATGATTTGGGGAGTGAACGCTCGATCTAGTGATTCGTCGCATTTTTGGCCGATCCGAGGCCATAGAATCATGCCTAGGGCTATTGGGGAGCTTCCCCCTTGATTTCCCCTTCTCCCATGGAGGTATGGGGGCGTGGTCAGAGTTTTTGGGCTTGGTTCGCCGTTTTGCCACCGGGACGATATAGCGGTCATCCTAGTGGCCGTTATGATCATAACGCGCCCTGGTAGGTGCGTTATGCTCTGTGAGTTTTAGGTCTGATCTTTGTGGGTTTAACGGTCTCACGACTGACCATTACGTCTGACATAACGCCCCGCTACTGGTGCGTTATGGGTTTCCGACCGTTGGTTTTTGACCATTGGGGGTCCTGGTCACATAACGCGTCTATGGAGGTCCGTTATGTTCTATGATGCCCCAGGGAAGGTGCGTTATGCTGAACGCCCTTGCCTTCCACTTAACGCACCAGATATAGTCCATTAAGGTCTATAACACCCCTAGAGGAGTGCGGTATAGTCTGTTGTCACTCCGTGACATAACGCACTATGGCTGGTCCGTTATGTACATAACGCCCCTAGAGGAGTGCGTTATGTTCCCTTCCGTGACTTGGGGTTTGACACACCTGTATTGGTCCGTTAAGCACTATAACACCCCTGGGTAGGCGCGTTATAGTCTGGTTTTCGCTGGGAGTGACGGATGGCTAGGTTGGACCGTCTATTCTCCCATGCGCGGCTACGGCTTAGTCGTGCATCCTCCAGTGGCCAATGATGGACCGTTCATTGTTTGAGCCCTAGCCGGTGGTTTCTTCCGTGCCGATTCGAGTCCCGAGTGAGCGAACCTCAATCCACGTGCTGACTCGTGGTTTGACTGATGCTGGGCATCATGTGGGAACCAGGTGTGGGGCGCCATGGGGGTCTCGAGGTGTGGCATTTTTGGCTTGCGTCACCATGAGTCGGTGTTGTACGAGGAGCGATCCTTGCACTCGTTTACTTCTGGAGTCATTTTCCATGACTTGAGGGTCTGTACTTTTGGTGACCCATCCACTAGTCATAGCTTTCACGGCACGCGTGTGTCGGCCCTCTGGGAGCACTAGTGTGGCGCACCCAAGAGAGACAGTGAGTAGACTGGTTACCGTAGGGCCCCCGCGTACCGCCGAGTCCAGGTTGGTGGGGGAATTACCAATTAGGCCAAGGGCATGGGTTGTAATGACTCCCTCACGACTCACCCGCGTGGACTATATTAGCGAGCCACACGGGGTACCTGCAGGGCTCTATGAAGTCCACGTCGAGCATCTTGTCAACTTCAGGATTGACCTTTAACTCCAGCTCGTGGTGCATGCGCCTTTGAGCTTGCTTGACTAGCTTGACTGTTGGAAGTATTGCCAGCTCGTGTTCAACCACAAAAGGGTCGAGCTCGAGCATCTCTTTATAAGTCCAAGCGAAACAATCTCTGAACTCTTCTAGTAGCTGCCGGTACGCCTGCCTTTCTTTCTCGCTGAGGAGGGCACTTACGAAGGTTGGGCGGTAGTCTTCTTTACCTCCGAGATTGATCTCGATCAACGCGTCCACAGTTGCTTGGCCACTGTCTTCAAGCTCTGGTGGAGCTGGTTGGAGGTCGACAAAGTCTCCCTCGTCATCAGTGTTTGCTTCATGAACTTCAAGCTCTTCGAAGCTCTCTTGTTCGTGGCTTGAAGTCGAAGGACTTGCCCCGTCTTGTTGATGGTTAGCAGGTTGAGCTGTCCTTCCCTTGGGGAGGTTATCAATGCTAACTTCTGATGAGGGTGATGGTGTCATTGACGCCTCATTGGACTCCCTTACAGAGTCGTCAATCTTGGACCCAACTTCTGCTTGCCCATGGGGAGAAGATAGTAGTCCTATGGCATTAACTGTGTAGTGGACCTTGAAGTCCCTGTCCTGATCGTAGCCGACGCCCCTTGTATCTTTGCGGGAGAAGGGAGGTTGCCCATGGACTTGCAGAGGGTTCCACAGCTGGCGGAAATATGCCGCTCGTGCGGGGTCCTAAGCCTGCGGGATATGTTACTTTTTACACATTTCCCTGATGTGCTCTGGCATATCGTCCATCTTCTGGACTGGCTCTGGTGTAGTGTCGGCAGGAGTATTCCAGCCGAAATCATTCTCAAGAGGGCCCAGTGGGACTAAATCACCTTTGTAAAAGATGATCAGCTTATCTCTTTTGCCCTTGTTGCTCCTTCTCCGCTGATAGGAGACTGTAAAGGTCTTCAGCTGTTCCACTTCGTGCTCTTCCCATTGGAACGAGAGTTGAACACATTTGGGCGGTAAGGAGATGCTCCGGTCAATGACCCGGTTGATGAGGTTGGCTTCGAAGTCAACGTTTCGCCTTTCCGGCTGAGTCGGCTTGGAGGCGGCTTGGAGGCTTACCCTATACAATCTTGCCAAGTCTTAGTTGACAATGAATAGCTATCCTTCCTCTGCTTCAGAGTTCACTTTTTGCTTCTCTTTGTCTTTTATAGGCTCAGGGATTGTTAGAGTGGGCTCCCCAAAATATAGGGAAGCATCCACCAAGTGGCACTCATTAGGGTGGAATGGAGCCTGATCTGCGAAGACGGTATGTTGCTCCCCTCTCTTGGCATATTTAATGCATTGATGTAGAGTTGACGGGACGACCCAATTTTCGTGAAGCCAAGGCCTTCCAAGCAGCACCTTATAAGATGTGTCGGCGTTGATGATATAAAATGTCACTTGGGTGACAAAATCGCCCAAGGCTAACTTGACTTCAACCCGGTCAAGCGCCTCCTCGGAATCTTGATTGAATCCTGAAATCTTGGCCGCGCTTACTTTTTGTAAATACGGCATCAAGTATAAAGACTTGAAAGTCTTTAAGGGCATAATGTCCACACCCGTTCGAACTCCTCATTCTCCCTCTCTCTTTGTCTTTCTTCGGTGACCGGGCGGAATCCCCCTCCTCTTCTTTCTTCCTTCTTCTTCTCCGAGCGCGACCACTGTCGCGAGCACCGCCGCCTCGAGCACCGCCGTCATCGGGTGAGGAGGCCATCGTGGAGGGGTCTCCCCTCCCCCCTCGCTTCTTCTCCCCTCTCTCCTTTCTTCCTCTCTCATTCTCTCTTTCCCTTCTTCTTCTTCTTCGTTCGAGGGGTGACGGAGCCCTAGGCTCCTCTCCCACTCTCTCTCATTCCCTCTTCCTCTTCCTTCTCTTTTCTTCTTCCTTCTCTTCTTCCCTTCCTCCTTCTTCGTCTCCAACGCCGTGGGCGGGAGAGCCATTGCCAGCCATGCCGGTGAGCGGAGGGGCACGGGTGTGCCAGTGAGCGGATGGGGCACGAGTGTGCCGGTGAGCGGATGGGGCACGAGTGAGCGGATGGGGCACGAGTGTGCCGATGAGCGGAGGGGCATGAGTGTGCCAGTGAAGGCGAGCGTGGGCGGTGTCGGCGAAGGGCCCTTTTGGGCGTGCCGGGGAAGACACACGCGAGTGTGTCGGGGAAGGACTCTTTTGGTCGTGCCGGGGAAGACTGCATTAGGGTGTGCTGGCGAAGCTTCATTGGGGTGTGCCGGGGAAGGCGTCCCATGCGTGTGCCAGCGAAGAGGAGGATAGGGATCTATTGTTGAGAACTTATGGTGTTGCCCTGCGGGGCTCACCTCCTCTTTGTTGGGGCCGTCACTCCTTGTGGACGTGCACCCGTGTTTCCCCTTACGCCTTTGGCCTAGGGGAAACTCTGTCAAAATTTCGCTAGAAATTGACGAAGACTTGGTCATTTCAATAGTAGTCCCCTTGCAGACTTCACCCTTCATCATCTCACTCATCACCTCCCTTTCACTCTTCATTCATGTGGTTCTTGGGTTTATGGCACTTAGTGGACCTCTGCCAAGGTCATGTAGCTAGGGGCCTTGTAGGGGTACAGGGGAACGATGCTAGGGAGCGTGCCAACGAAGGCCCTTTAGGGCGTGTCAGGGAGGGGCCGCCCAGGGCGTGTCGGCGAAGGGCCACCCAGGGCGTGCCGGCGAAGGGCCCCTCAGGGATTGCCGGCGAAGGCCCCCCTCAGGGTGCGTCGGGGAAGGGGCACTTGAGGCTTGATTTACCTCTTCTCTCCCTTTCTTTTCCTTCTTTTCTTCCCTTTTCCTTCTTTCCCACCCTTTGCTTATAGTGGGATGTTCCTCTTCCTTTGTAGCTTACTTTCTCATTGCCTGCAGTTTGTTCTGATCTTCGTTTATTACACTTTGCAGAGAAATGGCTGCTCCAAGTGGTTCCTCTGCTCCTGCTGCCACCAGTGCCCGACGTGTCCCTTCCCCCCAGTGCCAACCGTCACCTGGTTCAACGTGGAGGACTTGGACTGGGACCATGCCGAAATAGCGGCGTTGGCTGACTCCTCGGGCTCAGACACTGAGAGCCTAGATGTCCGAAGACTTGCTAAGGCTGAAAAGGGGTTCAGCTTTGATCGTACCACAGGGGACTACCCGTAGACTTCCCGAAGGATAGGCACCTCATTCGTCACCTCAAGCATCTGCGGACTCATGAGAGATGAGAGAGGGACCAGCCCCACATCCTCCCCTCGGCATCGCCGAGTCATCCACGGGTTCGGGTGAGTGCCGTGTGAGTTGGCCGTCGTCTTCGGCTCGTTCGGGTTGCGTGAGTGCTTGCTTGCCTACGTCCTAGGTTGTGTCACATCAGGGCCATCTATTTCTTTTTCTGAATCAGAGCTAGCACCCTTGGAGGCACGCCAGATGCCACTATGCATTTCAATTTCATTGAATAAAGTGGCAGTTGATTCAGCTCTAGTGGACACGGGAGCTTCTATTATGTTTGTCTCTTGAGCACTTTGCGTGCCTGCAACATCTCTGAAGATATGCTAAGACCGACCCCGACAACTATTGCAGCATATGATAACTCCAGGAAAGCTTGCCATGGGGTCATAATAGTTCAGGCTGAGCTAGGGCCTTTGACCATGGCTGTGGAATTCTATGTATTAGACATAGACCCAATGTTCAAGGCTATTCTGGGTCGTCCATGGATTAACAGCTTGAATGCAGTTCCTTCGACCGCTCACCAATGCCTCAAATTTTCATTTCAAGGGTGGGTGGTCAAGGTGAAAAGTATTTCCATAGTCCAGACAGTCGATGCTATTGCTGACAAGATTCTGCGTACACTATGGCTGAGCAACAGGCCGATTTTATCTGTGATGGACTTGAACTTCCCATGGGCATATGCGTCACGCAAACCCGCCACTACACCTACTGATGTTAAAATCAAGTCCAAAATTAGAGATTTCAAGGGGTGGCGCATGATTCTAAAACTAGGCTATCAGCCAGGCATGGGTCTCGGCACACAATTATAGGGGCAAACTAAGCCCATCCCTAGGGGTAGAAAGATGAGCAGAAGAGGCCTCGGCTACCAGGAGTCATCACTGTCAATGTTAGGAGACTCTAGGCTGCTAACATGGGATTATCGCCAGCATTTTTTCAAGGGGCCACTGCAGCCCGGTACACTAAAGTCACTGCCGTCATGTCAGAGAGAGAAGGAAAGTGTCGCCTGTGCCATGTCCGGGCCGCCTCTGTTGTCAGATGGCCTGGTCCATGATTTTGCTGATTACTCTAAAGCTTTTTCCATGATGTTTGCTGAAGAAGAAAGTCCGAGAAAGCCCGAGGGGTGGGTGATGTAGTTTTTGCGCGGGAAGCCAGCCCAGCGTCTGCGGGAAATGGGAAGCTCGATGACCACTTTGTCTCTTTCCCACCTAATTTCTATTCTTCAATGACTAGTTTTTGTTCCCTGTTCCCCTCCTCTTCTCATTGATCCATCCATGTTTCAGTCTCCTTTTCGATCTGAGAGGCCGATTGAATTTTTGATTGTTAATTATCCATGTAGGCGCTGCCCGTCGATTGATTTGGTATCCAGGTAGTCGCCCGACGCACCCTCTGATTTATCTAAGATGTGGTTTCGATCCTCTGACCCATTCTTCGATGTGATTTTCCCCACTCTATGCCCTCGGGCCCTTCCTCCTCCTCCGACAGATTCTTCTTCTTACTGTGTTATCCACTAAGCTTGACCAAAAAAAATGCCAAATTTAAAATTGAGATCTTAGTGGAAGATTATGCTACGTTTCGTCCATCCTCTCTCTAGGGGCACGAGGCCCCTAATCCCTTTCCAGTAGATTTTCTATCTTCTAGATTAGATGTAACAAGAAAAATAATCGGGGTTGTGCGAAGCTACCGATAGTCGAGAATCTAGAGTGGAAGTGTAGAGAGGAGATTACCCTCTAGTGTTCTTAAGAAAATCTGAAAATCCATATGCTTTGAAGTTCATTATTCATTACATCACATTTCACCTCTGGGTATTATTGTGATGTATGTATTCTATGAATCTGTCTACATTCATGGTTTATGTAGTACCTCTAGTTGTGTATGCAGAAATCTCTTAGTTATGCTTCATGTCTCACATTCTCGAATTTGAATTACATGCTCTTTTCTTAACCCATGTCTCATTTAGGGGAGTTACTATATATGATATTTGTGTGCATGACGATTATGCTTTGTGTGCTTGCATGTTCATGCATTCCCCTTTAATCTAATTCTCAGCATAAACTTTACATTTAAAGGATAGAAGTCATCATGTGCATAGCTTCATATCTTACATGATTAGCATTCACATAGTTCATATTCATTGCATTTGAAAGATGAAGCTCATCGTGGGCATATTTACATATTTGACATTTTCAGCATGCATATAGCTCATGCATAAGAAACACGCATAGAGATTCCATAAGTTCATGCATTTCAACAGAAAAATAAAAAAAATCAAAAATCTAAAACTCTAAAAATAAAGACATTTGTTGTCTCCACTATTGTTCTCTCTTGCCACACATCTTGTCGTTGCCTTGCTCTTGTCTTTTGTGAAACTCAAAACTAGGCATTGAATTTTGAGTGCTATCATATTGTCATGTATCTAAAATGGTGCAAAAATCTTCAAAAATTGTATCCTATCCTTGGAGCCAATAATCACCAACCATTATTATCAACATGGGTATCCCTTCTTCAGGTTTCACATGTTAAGTTTGTCTTGCATAACTAAGTGGAAGTTGGTATGATGAATGGTTGAAATGATTAATTATCCACTTGACACTAACATGATTCCATTATCTTACATGTAGGGAACAATTGGTTGGCTCTCATTTAAAACATCGCATGTATGTATGGTAATATCGTCTCACTTTTTCTGTGCCATGGGGGTTGTGGAGATTGCTAGCAATTTTGACATTTTGGTTCTTACACCCTGTTCCCATTCATGGACGGTTCTTAAATGGTATGCACAGATTTTCAGTTCTAAACCAAACAATGCCTATGTTTTGGATCTTCTGGTTCACACTTCTTATATTCTGCATACGGGAGAGTAGCAGGCCACCCATGTTCATGTCATGTCCCTTCACCCCTGACTTTTTGTAGATGATAAAAAGGGGGAGAATGTTTGGTGTGTGCTCAATACTTAATGAATGATTTGTATTTAAAGATCTTGTGGAGAATGCGAGAATTGGTGCATGTGCCCAATGTTTGCACACGAATTGGCGTATGTGCTCAATGTTTGTAATTGTTTACAAATTTGTATTATCACACACATCGTTTTGTCATCATCAAAAAGGAGGAGATTATTGTATCCCTTAGTTCGTGTTTGGTTTCAATGATATCAAAACGATTGTGTTTGTGTGTGTATGTGTTTCATTGAGCAACATGTTTTATATCTTGATTTGTTGAGTTGAAAGATAGATTTAATGTTCACTCTTGAAAGCCATATGAACCTTTGGTATTTAAGGAACTAATGCTATCTTAATTTCTGTGGGCTTTCCATTAGGTAGGTATGCAAGGGATATGATGGGAAGCGGGATCTCTTGGTCCGTACACTTAAGGTCATTGGAGGGTGGATAGTGCATAGGGTGACCCGAAGGTGACTCTAACACAAGCGTGCCCATGGACTAGACTCGTAGAGGCAAGTCTAAAACCTGGCTCGGATACCAATTTGATGTGAAACCGCCACTCCTTGGACCTAGCAAGCAAGTATGAATGGGACGGCAGACTCAGTCGCGCGGATTCACTCGTGTAGTGCACACCTGGGTCCGTAGATGGATCGGCGATGGGGATGAGGGTCCAAAGTGGGACCTCACTGTTCCAGGATTTGGCTAGCTTGTGGCTGAACCCCTACGGGTGAGGGATGCCCAATTTCATGGGCGGCCAGCACGCCAAGGGCGTGGGTTGTAGGGTCTCGCTCACAACTTACCTACGGTGGTGCTCAACTTGATGAGGATTCGGGACCGGGCACTCACCTCACAGCCGACAGTGCAACTAGAGTTAATACTATGCTGAGTAAAGGCTAGAAAAACCAGCAAAGGAGAGTGAGCCAGAAGCTCACCTGATCAGCGTGAAGACATCGATCCCGACCGGAGACGAAGGCGAGCAGAGAGACGTGGGTATGCACCCGCACGCCACGCCGATGTAGCTTCCCCTGCTCAAATTATACAAGCACTACTCCTCTTGCAGGAGGGTTGGACAAGGGGTGGGGAATGTGGATTATATCAAAACTACCTCCACATAGGGAGGGGCACTAAGCCGGCCAGGCGGGGTGGGGAAGAGGACTACTAAGAGTACCGAATGGTTACTCGGCCGGTTCAGCCTGCTTCTGGAACTACCAGATAGATAGTCACTGTTGATGCCGCCATGGGCTGTACCGGACTCAGAAGATGCCGAAACCTGTGCCAAACCTTTGTTGACTGACCCAGGAAAGCTCCTAAATTTTTGAGGGATCATTCGACATCGTCGCTGGTCGTGGCAGACTCTAGATCTAGACCTCTATGCTGTGGCTCAAGCTGGACCCAGGGTACTGCAGCAGATGGATGAAGGCACCACGGCCACTCCCGAAGTCCAAATGAGATGGGATCAAGACGAATGCGTCCGTAGTGAAGTCCTCTTCGAGCAGCAACCAGGAAGAACACCAGACGAGGTCAGGGAAGAGAGATAGTACCCGTTGAGTGAAAGGGGGTCGGTTCAGGCCCTGACTGGACTGTTCTGCGCACCTAGGGGAGAAAATTCTGAAAATGCTCCTCCAGATGCCGAACGCGACTCCACTTTTTTTTGATGGATGTGGACTAGCAGTAGAAATTCTCGGTCGAGAAGCGCCTCCAGAAGCTATGGAATGTGGCCGTGGAAGCTCTTGGAATCCTCCTCTGGTTGTTTGCCTAGGCAAAATTGCGCAGTCGAGGGAGATTCACTCTCACAGGCAGCTCGGAGCTCGGACGATGACAAAACCACCTCTCCTGGAAAGCTCTATGGACGAACTTTCCAGACATATATCATTTGCCACCAGAATAGTCGGGGAAGGGCCAGAGACAATGCTGCCTTCAAGACCCTAGTCTGCTACCTGCGAACTCCATAGGATATGGTGGTGGAAGAGGATGAAAGTGGGGAGATGAGGAGGGGGTGAGCAAAATCGCTCCACAAGGCTTCCAGCTTCGTGGCCCATGCATCCTGGGAAAGACCCAATGAATGGTAGCTCCTGGTGAATGTATCTAGCTGGTCCCTCAAAGCCTCCATGGTCGGCAATGGGTCGGCCTGGATCAACTGATCAAGACCCTGTAGGAGCTGATCAGCCATAGCAGCATGCAACGCCATTCCAAGTGCAAGGGTGTCAGGCCACTCAACCCTAAGAGCTGGGAAGTCTACAGACACTCCTGGGACTCCCTCTGCAGAAGCTGTAAAAACAAAGGAGGGCGAAATAAGTGCTTGTTCACAACCAAAAGGACATGCACGAATAATTATAAAAGGCACAACATGGTTATATACCTGATGCTGCCGCGGACTCCTGCCCCTCCTTAGTAGCGGGGGAGGAACCAATGTCAGAAGCTGATCCTGGTCCACTAGCCGGGACGTTTGTGTCCCCACCCGCTGCAGTTTAAGTAATAACATGTAAGTGCTTACCTATAAAGAGGCACACAGAGGGTGTCAGATCTCAAAGAGCAACTGTGTACCTGTCTTAGTAGCATCCCCTTATTCAGCCATGCTAGGAAGGGCAGACCCAGTATCAAGAGCCCTTTGGGAGCCGGATTGCTCAGCCTTAGAGGTCGGCCCTGCCTCCTGAACCTCCTCTTGCGGGGAGGCCTCAGCCATCGGCTCCGCAGAAAGAGAAGCTACACGGCAAAAACAGAAGAGGGGTCAGTGCCGCAGATAAAGTGCATCCATCATTTGCCATGTTCGTTGTCAAATACGAGCAGTACCTGTGTCGTGGGTGCCTACTGGCGAAGTACTTTCCCCTGGAGTGTGCAAGCCCTCTGGTGCGCCCTGAGGAGCTCCCTCTACCGGAGCTATCTCGTCACGGCAGAATGTGCTTTCTTCAATGGCCTGGCCTGTCACTGCCTATGTAGCAGATACATTAATCAGTTAGCAGAGATGGTTGCAAAATGGCAAAGAAGTCTATCATTAACCTCTAACAGCGCTCACCTGATGGATCAGCTATGTTGTCCTCGCGAATGTCGACATCAGAGGAGCTCACTGGCGCAGGATCTCCTGGTGCTGTGGTGTCAACACCTGCTACCTCCATAACCTTTGTGCCTGTCGAGATATTGCCGTCTGTCAGAAGGTCCACAAATGAACCACATTCCAGAAGCTGCGAGAAATCCTCCAAGGATTCGGCTAAGTCTGCTCTTGCTTGACAAACCATTACATGAGCCAAGCAAATCTTTATAAGAAAGGCTCAAATAAAAGGTAAGTGTGTCACTGCACTCACCACCAGTGTCCTTCAATTCTCCCTCCTCTCGAGAGTCACCATCACTAGAGGAGGAACTGGAGGTCGTATCGCAAAAAGTAGAGCTCGAGCTCCCTTTAGAAAGAGAATCAATAGCCGCAGAAGCGCCACTCCCAGAAGCGGGTCCAACCCCGGAAGAGGAGCCGACGTCAACTCCCGTTGCCAGGCCAGGAGGAGTAACACCAGGTGCCCCTGTTCAGCCAAGGAAACACCAAAAGGTTGGTGGAATGCAGTCCTTCATCAAATGGAGAGACAAGGCTGAGTATGTTACCTGAAGCCTGGCCACCTACAGTCCCCACCGCAAGGGGTGAGGGAGAATTCGCCGCACCAATCGCAACGGTACCACTCACACCCGGGTGAACAACTTGGTTCGCCCGTAGCGGAGTTTCGCAAGATGTGCCAAAAACTGGGTCGAAAATCGGAGAAACGTGCGAAAAAGTCACGGAATGTCTCCGGGCCTCCAAAATAGCTTCGGATCGCGCTGATCCGAACACGAAAGACGTCTGATATGCACAATCAGACACAACGGAGCCGGACACTCCGAGAAAACAAATCCACCATCAGAGCGACGATTCGACTGTTGGTTTTTTATCGTTGTTTTCTGACCGTTGGGGGCCATAGATGCCTGACGCACCCAGAATGGGGCATCAGGGTACTGTGACGCCCCTAGGAAGGCGTGTCAGGGTTGATGCACCTTTCCACCTGACGCACCTGAGCTGGTCCGTTAGGGACTGTAACACCCTTGTAGGTGTGCATTATAGTCAGCTTGGTCCCGTGACCTAATGCGCCAGGGTTGGTCCATTAGGAACGTAACGCCTCTACAGGAGTGCGTTACGTCTTGCTTCATCTCGTGCCCTGATGCACCCGATTAGGTCCGTCAGGGGCTGTGACGCACCAGCGTAGGTTCATTACAGTTCGTTTCACACCGAGTGTCTGACGCACCTGAGTTGGTCTGTCAGGTTACCATGGCGCACCAAGGTTGGTCCGCCACAGCTTGTGACGCACCAGGGTTGGTCCGTCAGGCTTTGGACTGCCCCGAGTGGGTTGCAGTCCTGTTTCTTCACTGACCGGAGTCACCGTGCGATGTTGTGGGTACGAGAGACAGTCCCCGTACTGGTCTGACTGTGACGCTATTTTTCGTGGCTTGAGAGTCTACTCCTTCAGCGACCCTCCATTAGTCATAGCCTTCGGTACACGTGTGCTGGCCCACCAGAGAGTGGTGAAGGGGCTACCCTGAGGATGATTTTTAGACTGATTTTCGTTGGGCCCCACGTGTAGTAGCCAGAGTCTAACTGAGGGAAAAACTAGTTAGATGCCAGACTTAGTGCGTATAGTCTGTGTGTGCACACGTGGTTGGGGGCAGTTGGACATATGTCGACGGGTGTGACCCTAGCTAGTCACTCACTTTGTGGTTACTTGAGTGTGTTTGAGTCTCACGCCTGGGGCATGGTAGCTAGACACTGGTGACGCGGTATAAGACGTCAGTGGATGCATTCGGTCGTTCTTCTAGTGGGAGGTACTCCTGTTCTGGATAGGGAGTGATAGACTGCCAGTCTCAGTCACTTCGACCTTTGGGTTTTGGTCGTGTTGACCAGTGAGTTCCAGTGGTTTTGCCGTGGCGTACATGTGTGGGTTTTCACGCCGTGAGATTGGTGTTGTAGTGTAGGACATTTACTTCTGAGGTACTCGCTTAGCTGCTAGCGTAGCGATTTTCCATTTTGCGAGGTAGGGTTCAGGTGATCCCTACTGAGTCTTGTTCCGAGACTCACTCCCTGCGTGTTTTTACCGTGTTTCAGGCGAGGCGTGGCTTCAGGGGAATGCGTCTGAGGCTCAGCATGGTTCAGGTGCCCAACGTTAGTGCTAGAGGTCAGATCCGGGGTATGTCCCATGTAGCTGTACTTTTCTTTCTGGTCTCTGTACTAGTTGTGGACTACTGTTGTTTATTTTGTTATATCTTGTGGACCATGTAAGTCTTAAACAGGTTTAGATAGGATTTGGGTCAAGTTGGGATAGAAGCATCTCGGATTGGGACTCTCCAACAGAGTCCCGATCGAGTTCCCTGCGTAGTGAGTTGTACGGTCTAGCGATAGACCGCACGTACTCTCATGCAGCCCTTTATTGACCACACATGTATTAAAAGATCATCAAGTCATACGGCCTGTTTATGGCCGCACAACACCGACATGTGGTCCACATCTAGCCGCATAAGCCTTGTGCGGCCTAAGTGCAACCGCACATCCCCTTGCTGTGTTGCTTGAAACTCGCCCTCTTTTCTCTCGCGTCGTCTCTCTCATAAGGTCACCGTACCTCTCTCCACTCGCATCGTCTTTCTCGTGAGGTCGGCGTGCCTCTCGTCCCTCGCGTCGTCTCTCCCGTAGGGTCGGCGTGTCTCTCCTCTCTCGCGTCGTCTCTCCCATAGGGTCGGCATGCCTCTCCACTCTCGCGTCGTCTCTCCCGTAGGGTCGGCGTGCCTTTCTCCACTCTCGTCATCTCTCTCATAGAGTCAGCGTACCTCACCCCTCCCGTGTCTCTCACCCATGAGTCGTCCACATTTTCATACGCACATGCATACATCAGATAAGAAAATTCACAAAAAAAGGAAAAAAAGAAGAAAAAAAATAAAACTAGACCAATGTCATATCATATCATGTCATATAGGAGTACAAAAGTAGATGAGGCCCCACCCTCTGGCCTGTCGCTATCCCCTCCACCCTCCTACCTCTTCGATGGCGGGCCCATTGTAGAGGTCACTCCCTCCTCTCGCTCTCAGCGTCGGCGTCGGTCCTCCTCCTCGTTCCTCTACCGCTGAGAGGAAGTCGCAAGAAACTGGCCGACCGAGCCGTGAGTGGCACGACTCCCGCTCAGAGCTGCACGGCTGCCACTCATCAGGCTACGGGACTGGCTAATCTCCCGGTAGGCACGTACCTCACCACGGAGCTCGAACGCCTCCTATCGGAAGCGCTCCAGCTCTGAAGTCATGGTACGGAGACGCTCCAGCTCTACCCAGATAACTTCCAGCTCCACCGTCTCCGACGGTCTACCCCGTGCCAGCTGCTCTCGCAGGCGGGCTGCCTCTTCCTACGCCTCGGCATGCTCACGCTCAGCCGACTCCCTCGAGTGGGTGCTCCGCTCTAGCTCTGCTCGCAAGCGGGACACCTCCTCTCACAAGCTGTGGCCCTACGCCAGCTCCTTGCTCAAGCGGGCAGCCTCGTCCTGTGCCAGCACGAGCTCCTCTTGTAGCTGGTCACCCTCGCCGATGGTGGCAGTCAGCTCTGTCACCTGCACGCATGCATGTAACTGTTAGTCAACTGCATTTTAATAATAAGAACATAATTCACAAAGGAGAAGTGTAGAAAGTACCCGCTCGGCAAGTGCCACCTCGACCGCTGTGGCCCGGTCCACCATCTGCCTAAACTCGGCCTCTCACTCCGCTCGGTCGACCGGAGTCTGTGTCGCTGAAGAGGATGGAGCGTCGGCCCCCTGCCTCTGGGCCTCCTTCCCCCGCTGAGAACAAAGCTCCAGGTCAGTCATGTCTCAGTTATAAGAGTAATGCATTTAGTATAGGAAAGAAACTCACCAAAAGGGCTAAGGCCTGTCGGGCCTCATCCCGCTCATGATTATAAGCTCCAATTTCTACATTTTATTACTGCATTCATTGTAAATTCCCACACACTCCCGTGACACTAATTCTAACCCTTCCAAGCTCATGGCTCGTGGGTGGTGAGCTAATATTCAGGTCATGCCAGTTACTTTTCGGTACTCGAATTCTGAGTCATTACAGGTGGTATCAGAGCGGGGTTGCGATAGTGTATAGGAATTTAGAATGCAAGTTGTATTTAAAAGTCCAGAGAGTCTGGTATAGTCTATGGCTGGCTTAGGTTGTTATGTTTCTTATCATATTATTTTCTTTGCGTATTTAAGGACCCTCAATGGCACAGAGGGGGGAGGCATTGTTCTAGGTGGATTTGGCCACAAGGACCCAAGAAGTGTAGGGTGGAGCACTGCCCCCTCCGGCAATCGTGGCCCATGGCGTGCCCGAACCAGTGGGGTTTTTCGATCAATCCACTGAGTTTCTGACGTTTGCATAGGGAGAGTTGCTAGTTGCCCTATATTGGGCAAGGTTCGTGGAGTTGAGTTGGTATGCACCATCAGCTTTGGCAGATCAAAGGTTTTTGGCCCACCAGTTTATCACTAGCTTGAGGCCAGAGATTTGCCAGATGCTTATGGCATCTGGGGTGGCCAGCGTGGAGGCGGCCTTCCATATGGTGGCAATTTTAGAGGTGGACCTTCTACGTGCTTGAGAGTAGGCTAGGGTGATGCACCTTCTGTTGGGTCTTCCTCAGCAATTTTAGGAGCAACCAGCTCCATCTTCTTCTCCTATTCATGGATGGCGGGGTCGGGTAGAGCAATGGCATAGGCAAGCAGCTAAGAGAGGCAGGCGATGCCAGGAGCTGAGGCGTCAACCGTAGGAGTGACGCAAGCCTCAAAGGAGATTGTACACTAGCCTGCTACTAGGCGACCACGACATGGACTTTCAGAGCAACCTGGGTAGTGTCCAAGGTGTGGTGGTTTTCATGTTGGCGATGCTTGTCGGGTGGGCATGACAGAGTTGAGGTGTTTCAGGTGCGACTGATCGGGTACCTGATTCGTGACTGCTCGAAGAGGAGGAGTTGTTATAGGTGTGGCCAGGCTGGGCACGTGATCTGTGAGTGCCCCTAGCCACCACCTCAGCCATGATTGTTCCTCGGTGGCCTCAATGAAGCATGGGAGGCAAGTGACCACATTTTGACTAGTCTGAGGCATTTCTGTATAGAAGATACGATTATGACTTTTGTTTGGCTCCTTGCCTGCTTTCGATGTTTCTTGTGATTTCCCTTTGGGTTATGAGTATTGTTGCATGTGTAGAGGGCTCGCCTTAGACTCTATAGATTGTTTCTAATGCTAGGAGGTGCTACAGGTACAGTCAGGTAGGACTTTTTGGCACATGTTGACACTAAGGGGCAGTCCTAGCTACCTCAACGACCTTTTGATGTGGCAAGGATGGATTCTCGGGGTTGTGAGATGTGCAGTCAGGCTAGCGAGGAGGTGTCCCACTTCGTGGCAGGTATAATCTTGAATCATTTAATCTATAGCTTAGGTGTGTTTTTGATGGGAATCGAGTCCAAGCATCAGCATTTTATTTTTTTACCTTTATGTCTTTTTATTTGTATTTGTGTCCTTGTTTAATTGGGTGTGCAAATATAAGGCTTTAGTAGCCACGAGTGTGCGCTACGCGAGTGAGCCCGCTCGAGTGAAGTCACCGGTCCGCTCATTGTTTGCTTGTTAGGTCCGAGGGTCATTCGGTCTTGTGACTACCACCCCCAAGGTGGTTTCACATCACCAGATGGTCCGTCCTTTCTACAGTTTCTTTAGTTGAAGTTGTTTGTCGATGCTGGACTGGCCGAGACACGCGGACATGCAATTTTACACGTCCACAGGTCACAACCAACATTAATAGAAGATCTAGTCAAACTTCAAGAAAATGACCCTATACTAGTGGGGATCAAACCCAATATTGACCAATGGCCAGACTTTCTTGACATGACCGATGGAAGATTGCTATTCCGAGGATGGATCTGTGTACCAGATCATGAAGAGACTAAAAAGCTAATTATAGAAGAAGCTCACAAAACAAGATATGCTATTCACTCTGGTGCTACTAAGATGTATCAAGATTTAAAAAGAAATTTCCGGTGGCCCAATATGAAGAGAGAAGTGGTAGACTTTGTATCTCACTGCCTCACTTGTCAACAAGTTAAGGCGAAACATCTTAAGCCCATTGGAAAGTTACATCCCTTGAAAATTCTCGAGTGAAAATGGGAGAGTATAGGGATGGATTTTATCATGGGTCTGTCAAAGATAAGAAGTGGACATGATGGTATATGGGTGATCATAGACCGATTGACTAAATCTGCACACTTCCTACCAATCAAAAGTTGATGGTCTGTGGATATATTATCAGCCTTATATAGGAAGGAAATAGTCAAGCTACACAGTGTCCCGGTCATCATTATTTCTGATCAAGACCTGCGGTTCACATCATAATTCTGGAAGGGTCTACAACATTCATTAGAGACCCGACTCAACTTTAGTACCACATTCCATCCACAAACTGATGGTCAGATTGAAAGAACAAATTAGGTAATAGAAGATATGCTTAGGGCATGTGCTATTGATTTTTGTGGGAGTTGGCACGACCACTTGCCTCTAGTGGAATTCACCTACAACAATAGCTATCAAGCTAGTATACAAATGGCACCGTTCGAAGCACTATATGGAAGAAGCTGTCGCTCACCTATATGTTGGAATGAAGTAGGAGAGAGGCAATTTCTCGGGCCCGACATTGTCAGGGATACTACCGAGAATATAAAGCTTATTCGGGAGAGACTCTAGATGGCTCAAGATAGGCAAAAATCATATGCTGATACTAGAAGGCACGACCTTGAATTCCAAGTGGGAGACCACATATTCCTTAAGATTTCTCCGAGTCGAGGTATTTGAAGGTTCGACATCAAAGGAAAGCTCAGGCCAAGATTTATCGGCCCTTTTGAGATTCTTGCAAGGGATGGAGAGGTTACATATCACATTGCCTTACCACCTCAATTAGCTAGAGTCCACGATGTGTTCCATGTTTCTATGCTCAAGAAGTATGTCTATGACCCAATCAACGTCATCACTTATGACAATCTGGAGATTCAAAAGGATCTGACGTACGAGCAAAAGCCAATCAAGATAGTTGACCAGGAGATACATCAGCTCCGAAATAAGACTATTCCCATGGTAAAGGTCAGGTGGACTAAAAGCTTTGATCACAAGATGACATAGCAGACGGAAGAGGCTATGTGCAAGCGATTCCCGGAACGTTTGTTTTTGTTTATTTTTTTAGCATGTGTTGCATTATTTATTTGATTATTATTAATTGTGCTCTTTTACTGACGTGACTCTTTTTTTTTCTTTTCTTTTTTATGTCGTGCAGGGTGTGATGAGGATCCGGATCAGCTAGTTCTTGGTGGTGGCGGCATACAGAGGGCTGTCGAACTTTCAACGTGCCTGAGTGGATGCCATGGGGTTTGGGGCGTTTCTACAGATTGAGCCCTTTCGGCTTGACTTGCCCCTCGTGCAGGCATTGGGAGAGAGCTGGCATGCGCTGAGCCGAGCTTTCCTAATGCCCTGGGGCCATATGGTGCCGTCACTGGAGGATGTAGTCCGGATTACTGGACTATGAGTGGACGGGGAGGCTATCAGCGGGGTCACCTACCCTGATTACAGAGAGAGTGCCCTAGAGCTATTAGGGTAGGAGACCAGCGCGACCGACAGAGATAGTAGGATATTCGGCCGGGCAGACATCATGGAGGCACTGGGGTTTGTTGATGCGCGTTAGCACATCGACGATAGTGGTGGGGAGTTCCTGACTCGACTGGAGGGAGCAGCCCGGGGAGCATTCTGCCAGGACGTGGATGACCAGGAGCGAGTAGACCGTGACCTTCAGAGGTTCCTCTTCTTCCTACTAGGCCGCCGTCTACTGGGGACGAAGGGGGACGACATCCAATGTCGTTTCCTTGGGATCCTGATTGACTTAGAATGGGTGGGGCACTACCCGTGGGGAGCAGCCCTAGTCGCCCACTTGATTGCTGATCTATCCCAGGGGGCAGAAAAAGAGTCAATAGTCGGCGAGTTTGCGCCTTTCCTCTAGGTAAGCATTTCATTTATTTACTTTGTTTATAATGAATTTTATTTCATCTTTATGACATGTAGTGGATGCAGGTTTGGAGCTACTACTACTTCCCGATGGGAAGGGCCAGGCAGTGGGACTGGGCGGTCATACCCCTTGCGCAGCGGTGAAGGCCTATGACGATCGTGGCTCCACACACCTACCAACTGACGTCACTTCGACGCGAGCTGATGGAGTACCCCGAGGCCATGGTATATAATTTTTTTTTGAGTGCATCTATTCTGTTTGCAAATGTGGAAGTTGACATGATGCATGAATGGCGATGCAGGTGATTTTGGCGCCATACCTTTACATGGACGACGCCAACCAGCCTTGGGTCGTGGCAGGCAGACCTCATTTTGGGCGGGACCTTTGGGTCCATTGCCTGAACGAGATTGAGCCATTATGACTTAGGCTGGCTATGAGGACTCTGGGACTTGCCCTGGAATGGATAGAGGTAGACACGCCGAGCCACATCGGGCAGAAGACCCGGGGCAAGGTGAAGCTCGTGGATTGGCACACGCATTTCCCGGCACAGTACCAGGACTGGAAGTAGGGAGGCATTCCAGTGGTGTCCCACGTGTAGGACAGCGCTGACTACCTGCGGTGGTATCGAGAGACGTATGCAGGGCGCCTCTATCTTGGGAGGCCGACGGGGGTAAGTATGGAATGAGCATTTATTATATTTTTTTGTTTGTGAATGACATCAACCTACATGCTCATGAATGCAGGATGCCCGTGACACTATCATCACTGACCTACGGGCTCAGCTGGCTGATGCCAGGCAGCAGCTAGATACATAAGGGGGTTAGTTATATTTTTCATATTCACAATCTTCACTAAAGTTTCATGTTTATGAACAGTGCCCTTCCTTCTCTACGGTGAGGCGGTGGGCTTGCCTGTGCCTGCTCACAGGAGAGCCCCACGGCGATGACTGGCTGGGCTGTGGAGGAAGATGGTGGCATGTGTAGGACTGCTAGTGGCCATATTTGTGTGTCGACCGACCAGAGAGCAAGAAGAAGCCGGTATGAGCCACAATGGTGGCGGTGTGTTGTAGGTGGGGAGGAGAGTAGAAGGGAAGAGGAGCTGGCCGGCGTGCATGGGACCTACCGTTTGCTCGTGCTGAGTGAGGGAGCCTATTGCCGGAGTTGGAAGAGGAAGAAGGCCACGTCGTGGGCCTCACCAGAGGAGTGCTGGACCGACGGCTTGCACAGGGTTCGAACTGCAGTGGCGTGCACAGGTGGACGTGACGAACAGAACCTCCGATAGAGAGGTAAAGCTTAGGGAGCGTTCGTGCATGGGAGGGGCATTCACGTATACAAGTCGACCTGAGAAAGAGGAGAAGATGATGGCTGTGCTGGCCGAAAGAAGAGCAGAACGGCAATGATGGTGGGCTGCCAGTGTGGAGAGGAAGAGAAGGAGCAAGGGAGCTTGTCGTTCGCGAGGCGACTACCCATTCTGGCATGAGCAGGCCGACCGGAGAGGAGCAGTGGCTCGGCGTTCATGGCGTTCGCATGGATGGCCGTTCGCGACGGTGTGCCACCGGTGCAGAGAAGAAAATGGGTTTCAGTGCGTGGCTAGCTGGTGAAGAGAAGAGGCTCGCATGGGCATCGTTGTCCGCACAAGGGAGGTGGTGTTCACCTTTCGCTTGCGTGGGCATGCCGCCGATCGCTCATGGGCTTGCCGTTCGTGCCGTTCGAGCATGAGAGGGGCATTCGCGTGCGCAACCTGGATGGAGAAGAGAAGAAGGAGAGCGTGGCATGGTGCATCACTCTGGCGGTCACACTCGGAAGGGGATACACACACGGCTGCTGTGCGTGGTTCTGGGTAGTGGCTTGCGGCGTTAGCATGCATGGGCGTACCGAGCGTGCTGGCTTCCGCGTGGGTACAGGGAGCTCTCACATAAGGCATCATCTGCAGAAGGCCCATGGGCGACAAGCACAGCTGGAGCAGGTGACCAACATGTGGTTGAGTTGACGACCAAGACATAGTGCGCTGGCAACCGCATGGGTGCATAGGAAGATAGCTAGGTGGCCCTAGCTTGTGGGTCACATGGAGAAACAAAATAAAATAATACGTGTGATGGGGTTAGCTTGGGCCCTATAAAAGGAGGGATGATGGGAGCTCTCTTGGGGGACTTACTCTCATAGTTTTAGTTAGTTTAGGCTCCCTCTATCCTCTCTCTCTATCTCTCTCTCCCTCTTTATTTCTCTTGTAATTACGTAGAAGATAGTTGAAGCTTTTCCTTCCCCCTCACTTGTTGTTCTTTCACCCTAGATATGTTGTAATTTATTTTGATATTTTAGTTGTAATTTTTTATGCACTTATAAGTTGATTTTAATTTATGTTTAATTCTAGTGTTGTTATTTAATTCTTCATTCTATTTAGCTCAATCTCTCTCCATCTCCCTCTAATATCTCTCTAAATTCTTTATCCTCCAATAAATAAAAGACCTAGGCACATTATTCAAATAAAAGGAAAAATACAATGATAAGACTCAAATAAAATATAAAAACTACATGCCATGACTCAAAGAAACGTGAAGAACACGATGGCACATGCTGACGATCCATCCGAGCTTCGAAAAATATGGAGGGGTAAATGATGCCCCCATCAGTTGAAGCCCAAACCAGAGGTAGGTTATCTCGTGGATGGCTAAATTATCAAGTTAAGAGTAAAAGCCCTTTGATTTCATGAAGTTACATGCTTTCTACATGGAGTATTTAATGTTTTATTGTCACTGCGCATCTAAGTTATTACTGCATGCATGTCCCTGCACCCTTAACCATAAAGATGTTAACTTGGTTAAATTTATACCTATTCATTCATCTTGCTCGTTACTGAACATGTCAGCATGCTTTAACTGCCTATTATTATCAGTCTCATGCATAGCATTTCTTGCAAAATTGGCATATCCCTCGGTTTTGACTTCTGTCTGCTACAGACAAAAGACGGTCAGACAATGACTGCTACTGTATATAAGTGGTCCTTGACCGACCGCGTGTGAATAGAAATGATCATCAAATGGCTGCTTTCATGCTTTTGTGTTCTGCATGTTGTTAACCCCAAACAGATTACAGAACAGCCCCATTAATTATATGTTAACCCTAGGTAATTAAGTCTTACTCCTGATTATGATTCTACAACTATGAAATTGGTTATGTTAACTATCCATCTTGATAGGTTTCATGTTCTTTACGCATTCTAAACTTATTTTTAACTTAAGATACTTTCATGCCAAAATGTATACTCTTGTATTAATGCCATATTTTCACATGCTTCATGGATTTGCTTTAATGATGATTGATCGTTGTTTTCACCACGATCCCTTCTCATCTCCAGTCTTTCTTAAGTACATGGTGCGTACCCCAGTGCATGACCATTAGTTACACTTTACACTTATAAGCACACTTTCTTGGACTTGTGATCCTCTCCGTTAGATATTCCTTCCACCATACTAGGTGATCTGTTATTTCAAGATCTCCGTAAGTCTCCGTGAGCTTGGGATTCCCACTAGGATGCCGAGCTGGTTGTACCCTCAAAGCCCAATGAAATAGAAAGCACCTATCATACCCTTATTTTTTGAGTCTTGGCTAGAGGCCGCCATTAGAAGACCGCTATTGTCTAGTAGCGGCTAGCCCGTAACCATGTCTATCCAAACTTCTATCACGTCGACTCTTTCCTTGTTCTAGTGTCGACTCTATATAGAAACAGTCTTGACTTGACCGCTTCTTCATGATAGCTATCCTGGCATGACTACGTATGTCCCGAAATGGTCCAGACACGACCGCTTCCTTTCTTTATGTGTCTAACCTGATGTTTGACCCACATGTCACTTTCCCTAAGTTCCCAAGTGATCTATTGATGGTCTGGAACTCTATACTTTATTCAAAACTATCTAATAAATTATGGAAACTAAGAACATGCCATTATACTACTGGATTCCATCCGTAGCATGACCTTGTATTAAATCATCTTTGAACTCTTATGATCCCCTATTGGTGCGTTCTTTGCCTTGGTTACATTATCGTGGATTTATTGTTGAACTATACCTCATTGGCCAAACTTTATTATATTCTCATGCATCCCTGGATCCTTGGGGGTTCAATCCTAAGCTAGCCAAGCCCTTGGAACCTCAAGGACCAACCTCGGACCCTCATTCTCATCGTCGGTCCACCTACGGACCCAGGTGTGTGTGACGCGGGTGAACCCGCTTGAGTGAATGTACCGTTCGGTTCGGTTGCTTGCATAGATAGGTCCAAGGGGCTTTGGTCGAGTGACTGCCACCCCCAAGGTGGTGTCACATCAATGTCCTTCTATGGTTATAGAAGAAGGGAGGTTTGGGCTCCTCCAGTCACTACCGCTGGTAGTGGGGCTGGTCTTGTGGGTTCAAGATCAGGGTGAGGGATTTGTCTCCCTCGGGTTAAGCTGTGAGTCAGCGTTTGTTGTGGAGGTTCTCCACTGTTCTTGCTTCTGCAAGGGTAAGTCTCATCGGGTTCGGTGAGGGGTGGATGTAGGTTGCGGGTTTGCAATCGAACCCCCTTAAAAATACCTGTGTTATGGTTTGTGTATCTTGTGCGATTGCTCCTTATCCTCTATCTCCATTCATAGGTTGGTGTGTTGGTTCTAGCAAATGCAATCCTGATTATGTTTGTTGCACACTTTTCTGAGCTGCACTAATTGTTTTATCTTGACACCCCTTGCTATCATAGCTACACCTACATCTCCTCAGTTGCCTAGTGCATTCTTGCTCTCAGGCACTAGGGAGTACACTCCAAGAAAAAGCGAGTCATATATTTCATGCACGCAACTTTCTCCTCTGTGCCATCTGTGCATTGTGCTTTGCGATTTTCATTTAAGCCATTCCCATTTAATTCCGCTACGCATTGTGTCTAAATATTCTATAAGAATGGTTCATGTGACTTGTCACTAAGAGTTTTTAATTGGGCAAAGTTCGTGACAGGATCTATTCAACCCCCCTTCTTGATTCTATTACATCTCTCGGTACCCAACAAGTGGTATCAGAGCCAAGCTCTGCCATTCCCAGATCCAACGATCTGCAGGGAAAGATCCTAGTGCATTTTGATAAAATGGCTTCATATGCTACACATGCTTCGATGGCCTCTCCGCCCATTTATGATGGTTTAGATTTCTCTACATGGGTAGGGAGAATGTTCATATATGTCAATTCAATAGATCCATAATTGTGGACTCTTATATACAATGGTCCTCATGTGCTGCCATCAAATTTAGATGGATGGACAACTGATCACGAGACCAAACATTATGATAACCTTGCTACATTTAATTTGATAAAAGCTGCAGTTGATGTCAGGTTACTCCATCATGTGTCTACTTGCAGCATAGCCAAGCAAGTTCTGGATAGGCTGGTGAATACCCATGAAAGGAAAGAACAAGAGCATGAATGCTTCATGGCTGACTGTCCAGAGCAGTCAAGTGACCCATCCTTAACTCAGGTAAGCTATGACTCTGAGGACTTCACTTTTGAAGAGATTATAGAAGCCTATGATGATTTAGCCAAGCACTATAAAAAGCTAAAATTAGAAAATTGAAAATTGAAAAAAGATTTGAAGAAAAATAGTCAAGGTGAGAGTTCCTTCTGTAAAAATTGTTCAACTTTTGAAGAGCTTAATGACACTCTTACCATTGACTCGGATATGCATAAAGAAACCATTGCTTGCCTAAGAGATGAAAATGGAATCCTTTACCTCCATATTAAGCAAATATTAAAGTCCAATCTGATTATCACAAAGTAATATGAAATTTAACTAACATAGCATCAAATTTGGCGTGTCTACAGTAGCCCTTAGACTTACTGTGTTGACCCACCTGGGTGTGGTGGAGGGGCGTTCCCATTGATCAGTTTTTAAGCTAGTTACCGTAGGCCCCCGGCTCTTTACCGTAGCGTCCTACGGGGGAAAAAACTAGCTAAAGGCCTGACTCTAGGCAGGGGTCAGTGTATGCACACATGGTCAGAGGCCTGGACTGACACTGACAAGTGTCACTCTGACTAGTTCTTGGTTCAGTACTACTTACGCCTCTCGCTTGGCATCAATGCTCGCGAGTTGCTTGAGACGCAGTGTAAGTCGTCAGTGGGCGCATCTGGTCTCTACCTTCTAGTGGGTTTTCCTCTTCTGTCTCCTGTCACTTGGTCAGTGGGGAATTATTCTATTGGTAGATGTAGCTTCAGACGCTAGCATACACTTTTAAATTGGCATATAATTAGCTGTTTGAACTGCTAGTTAGGTTTTACAGCTTTGCTACACTGCGTTTAATTATGCCAATGTATGTTTATTGTGTAAATGCATGCTCAAATTGCCTTACATTAGCATGCTTGCTTGTTTAGTGCGAGGTAGGGATCCGCGTGACCCCTACTGAGTCTGGCTGTGACTCACCCTTCCTCTTTTCAGGTGAGCAGCTGCAGCCTCCCGCTGGTGGTTCCCGCGCTTTTGGGGATCGGGTTTAGCGTGCCAGCAGTAGTTCAGCAGTCCTTTTGGTGTTTTTCCCAAGGTATGTCCTGAGTAGTTGTACTTTCTTACGATGGGACTTGTACTCTTGTAACTCTGGACTATTGTATATACTGTTTATCACTCTGATATGTTGAAATTGCTTCCGCATAAATTTTCATACTGCCATTCTAATTAATATTGCGTGCATAATTCCAATTCGCTATGCATCCCTTCGACAAACTCTTCTAACCCTTCGGGGGCCTCACCAGTCTCTTGGGTGGCTTCCCCAATTCTCGATATCGGTACATCGATTTTTATCGGTATATCGGTGTCTGAATCTCTGGGTCGTCACATAGCCCCTCCACCACTCCCTGGTGGGCTAGTACATGCGTACCGAAGGCTATGACTAGTGGAGTGTCTCTAAAAGAGTAGACTCTCAAGCTACAGAAAGCAACGTCCGGACCCGATGAAGTACAGGGACCGTCGCATGTACCAGCACCATCGAACGGTGATCAAATTAGAGAAGAAACGGGGCTGCAACCCACCTAGTGCAGCCCAGAGCCTGGCGGTCCTACCCAGGAGCGCCACAGGCTCTGATGGTCTAACGCTGGGCTGTCACAGCGGTCTGACGGCCCAACACAGGGGCGTCGGCAAACGGTGCAAAACTCACTGTGACGCGCCAACCCTACTACGTCACAGTCCCTGACGCACCTAACCCTGTGTGTCAGGAGACGAGTAGAAACAAGCTGTGACGCACATCGCTCAGGACGTCACAGTCTTTGACGGACCAACTTTGCTACATCAGGAGACAGGATGAAATCAGCTGTGACGCACACCCCTCAGGGCGTCACAGCCTCTAACGGTCCTACCTAGGAGCGTTAGGGTGATGGGCAGCGTCAGCGACGTCCTTCCCCAGAAGTAGTTACGCTACCTCCCTCACAGACTCCCATGGGAATACAAAAAATGACAAGTTATTTAGAGCGTAGAAGGATGAAAAGGAGCCAGTTCAACACCCGATTGACACGTAAGCCTAATTTTTTGGCTATAAATCATACAAGATCTCCGATTCACTGGCAACTTTAGATACGGTAAATCCTACTCAGTCAAAGGTGGTAACAAGCAGTCAATTGTGTTTTGAACACTACTACCATTATATAGAAAGAAAATCATTACACATCCAAGTCGAGATAGAAATTGTAAAAAAAAAAAGAGGAAAGGAACTAGCAAGGCAAGTACAAATTTTCCTAATCTATGGAAATGGGGGAACTTTAGGGAGTCTATGGCCCCTCTTGAAGCTCAGCAGGCAGAGGACCCTCGACACTCGAAGATTTTCCCCCGGTCCCCTCGGTGATGGCCATCCTGGGCATTGACCCTATTTGTATGGGAACTACCCCATCCACGCGCCCTCTTGAGGCAGCCAGAGTTGGCGATCTCTCCTCCACCGAGGCAGAGGCACCCTCGCTCCACCCTTCATCGCTCAACTTTGATGAAGAAGAGCCTGGGGGCAAAGAAGAGCTCGTCGAGGGCCTGTTCCTGGGCCAATCTGGATGCCCACCTAAAGCCTTGGGCAAAACCCTTCTGCAGCCCCCACCGGTAGCCCGGCTCATAACATGCAAAGGCGACCTACTTCAGGGCTTCATGGTACTCCTCTGAGCTCCGATATCACTCAATCGCCTCTGCCCCGACTCCTGCTACCTTCTCCTCGAGCTCGGCCACCCTCGCGTCAGCCTTAGCCAGCCTTGCTTCGAACTCGGCCAACCCTTCCTGGGCCTCGGTTAGCTTTGCCTCGACTTCCGCCCGCTCTACCTCGGCCTCCACCTTGGCCCACTCGGCCTCCTAGACCAGGCCCTCGAGTTCCCTCACTCGGTTGCCCACTATTCGGAGCATTCCACGTGAGCCCGATGCTCTTCTTCTAAGAGCTTGCTCTTAACCTCAGCCGTGTATCGAGCTTGGGACAATTGCTCAGCCTGTGACCGAGCATCCTCCTGGCTCATCCGATCACGCGTCGGGAGTGAGGCCACCTCCCGCTGAAGCACCCCGAGCTTGGATGTCAACTGACTGATCCTACGGTCGGACTCAGCGTGAACTTGGGACTGAGCCCTTCCCTCATTCACCAGCCGCGCCACAAAGTCTGTGATCTCATCCCCTAGCTGATCCATGAATATACCTCCCTCCATGACACTTCGAGGAGCATGGGAGGGGAACAACACTGGAACTCTTCCCGGATAGATGGAGGTGCCAGATCTCAGCACCGATTATACTAGGAGGCCTAGGCGGGGAACCTCCCCTGCTGAACTGGAGGACTCCCCTCTAGAAGGGCCAGGGCTGGAGCACCCTCTCCAATCATCCCCAAGCTCAGGACGGTGACACTCGGCTCAGCCTGGGTCCGCACCTCGACATCCTCCTCTTCGCCGTGTGTTCTGTCAGCCTCGATTGGGATCTCAGAGCCGACTTCCTCCCCCTGTGCTCTTGTAGGTTCAGAGGAAATCCCCTCAACCGTCGCAAGCACCTTTGGCTCGATCGGCGAGAGGCTTGGGTGACGAACACCCTTAGCTGGGAACTCCTCAGTCGAGCGGGAGGTCTTCGCCTTCTTCATTTGCCTCTTCTCGATGGTCAAAGGTTTCATTGAGGATAGCAACAGTCGCTCCCTAGCATCCTTTCGCTTGGACCCTCGGCACTCTGGGACATCATCTTGAGCAATTTGCTTGCCCTTATCTCCAACGAAAGAAGGACCCACAGAAGTTTGGAGCATGCTCAGAGTAGTCATCTCCTCCAGCTTGACGACCTCCTGCTCTAATGGTTGCCCCTCGCCATTACCACGCCTTGCTTCTACTCAGCAAAAAACAAGCCATTAGCAAAGGGCTCGACATACCAGAATGAGAAAGTGCAAAAGTAGAAAGCTAAGGTCCTTACCACTTGGGGGCAGCGCGCGGCAAGGTAATCCTCAATGTTCGCTGAAGTCATCAGCTCAATAGTCGATCAACGATTCTCCTGAAGAACCCTAATCTCCTCCTCCAACTCTGAGGAGATCATCGATTGTTTCGGAGGGAATATCGACTAGAAGTTCAGTTGGACAGGGAAGCCCCAGTCGGGAGTTCCCTTGCTAGCCCCAACACAGAAAAATTAGGTCTTCAACCCCTTATGCGAGGAATCCTGAGGAGAGAGAGTCATGTAACTCCTCCCTCTCCTAGCTTGAAGATAGAAGAAGTCCTTTCTAGTGTGGGTTTGCTCCTTTAGCTCGAAGAAGGCGTGAAAGATGTCTAACGACGTGGCAAGACCACACGAGCGACAGAGGAAGATAAGGGAGAAGATGAAAGAATATGAATTGGAAACCAACTGGACAGGAGCCAACAGGTAGAATTACAGCAGCTGCACAACAAAGGGGTGGAGAGGAAGATGAAAGCCACACTTCCAAGCCAGAAGAAAAATGCAGAAGAGGACCGAACGAGTATACATGCTGGACTCATGGGGTTTGGCCGGAGAAAAGAAGTACCACCATGGCAGCACGTAGCGGACCTCAAACTCCTTCACCTCGGCCTCGCCTAACTCGCTACTCAGAGGGTGGCTAGGCTTCAGCACTGAACCCCCTGCACCATGTTTGGACTCCTAGTGCTCAATCTCGAGATTGTGCTCCACCATAGAAGAATGTGAAGAGCAAGAGGAAGAAGAGGGAATAGCAAAATTAGAAGATTCAGGAGGAGGAGGAAGCTGACGGATCACCATCGTCGTAATATCTGCCAACTAATCAAAAGCCTCTACTATCCTCCACTCCCTCAAGTTGCTCTCGCGGCGCATGGACTCTCTCAGAACGCCAGTGCGATGAAGGGGAAAAGCCCTAAACTGAGGAGATGTGAGACGCAAGCATGCTAGATATTTATATATATATCCCAGCAATCCTGGCGAGAAGTGTTGCGACGTTTCAAGCTCTAAGAAGGGCCTCCTCACGCCAACTCGAGAGAGCCATCATCATCATGCATGCCCCCAAGACAGTCGCATTAAATGGCCCCTGCTGACAAAAGATATCTCCCACTCGAGCCACCAACGCCACCCCATCATACTGTACTCTCTGAGCCCAAACTTTGGCTTACGAGTAGGGGGGAAAGTGGAGAAGGGTAAATATGTGGCCCAAAAGGATACGTAGATCGGGACGGCCCAATCATGTCCAAACCTACCCAACCAGGCCAAATTTGACCCAACGAGGTCGATCTCTGAAAGTGATATCCCCACAAATGGGCCCACTTATCTTGAAGCCCAAAGATGCCAGAACCAGACCTTCCTAGGCAGCCTTCTGGCCCGGAAGACTGAGTAACGGTCTCTCAGAAGAGCCCAAGCGACGACTAAGCATAACCGACCAATGCTGCCCACTTCTCTCAGGAGAAGCCCAAGTGCCCCATCAGGTAGTATCCCACACTTGGACCTCCCACGGGCGTGGTTTTCTCTTGGCAGGGCGTACATCCCGATGAGAGTCTCGCTATCACTTGGAGACAGGAAGCTCAAAGGGACAGCGGAGAATAAGGGTCTTTTAACTAAGGAGGGCTTTCCTCTAGGATATAATGCCGCCTGGTCCCTCTAGCTACCCCACCTCCATCCAAGAGAGTAAGCAGCTATATAAACCCTAAGAAAACCCTCTAGAAAGGTAAGGTGATCCTGAGTACTCAACACCACACTCACTGGTGGAGAGCGATCTCGTGCTCCTCACTCTTTCTCCTACCCCCATTCCACCTACGCTCTATCAGCTTGCTGACTTAAGCATCAGAGGGTTTTCCCTGGGTTTATAACCCTGGGCTCCTTTGATCCATTTCCTGCCTTGTAGATCCCTCATTTGTGGTGACGACGACAAGGGCTGACCCAGGATCGTGCGGCTCAGGATCCAGTTTGTGATCACCCCTCTTCAGAAATATTCATGCAAGCATTCATGAATCAAGGTATGCATGAAACTCATATTCACAATGTATCAAGAATCTATGAATGATATGCAAAAATGCCGCGGAACCCCAACAGAAAATAACGGCGGTACGGAAAGCAGTAACTATAGTAAGAACAACAACAACAGCAGGAGTAACTACAACAACAATGGTAGAAAACACGGCTATATACAAATCCCCGAAACACGATAGCCGATGAAACCACAGCTCCACAACTACTCATATCGAAAAGAAAACTAACACGTCGATCCCACGGTCGGGAAATCACTAGACCCCGAACCACCCTAGTCACGCTACTATGAAAATGCCACAACACCTCTGTCGTGGAGGCCCATCCTTGCAGACGAAGGCTCTGAAATCACACTTGAAACCTTATCTCGCAGACGAGAAGTGGGACCTCGAGTCACAACAAACTCACGTCACGTGACGGGAGTACCTGCCCACCAGAAGCAAGGCCGGATGCATCCACTGACAACTTAGCCCGCAGCCTCAGGTGCCTGTCTACGACGCCCTAGGCGGAGACTGAGACACCGTACCAGTAACCACAAAACAAGGACTAGCTGGGGTCGCGCTCTTCAGAGTGGGTCCGACGCCCCCAACCACGTGTGCACACGCAGACCATGCGCCCTAGGTCAGGCCCTCTAGCTGGTTCTTCCCCCAAAGCTCAGACTCAGGCTGCGCGAGGGGGCCCTACGGTAACCAGCCTAACAACCGTCTCACCGAGTCACGCTCTCCACCACTCCCAAGTGGGTCCGCACACGTGTGCACAAAAAAACTATGACTAGTAGGGGATCACTAAACGTGGACACTGAAAATCACGCACGCACCCATCTCAAGCAACGTGAAGTGATAGGTGGTTAGCGGCCACGAGACTCTGGACAGCCCACTAGACCTAATAACCCAACGTTCATTGAGTCACGAGACTTGGGACAAGACTGCTGCACGTGATGGCACAGCGCCGTCAATCTAGCCTAATCCTTAGGTCTGAAACCACAGTGACACGATTCTCAGGATAGCTCACAAGCCGCCGAGTGGATCTCTCATCCACGGGACACACGAAAAATCTCCAGCCCCAGGCTAGTTAACTGGACTCACAGTCCAAGGCCACACACACATGGCCCACACGAAAAACACTTCTCGGAGGAACCAACGATGTTCGGGGAGAGCCCTCCGCACTCATACCGACTCACGATGACTCGCTCTACCAAAAACACGAGAGTCCGGAACACATGGGGTCACCCGGACCCCCAAGACCCACGAGCACGCTAAATGAGATAAAGCGATACCTTCGGACACCTCTCAAAATATGAACATAGGACCTACAGTGTCCGGGACATCCACGAGACCGAAGGTCATCCGCTGGGTCACAACCGGGTCGACCGGAAGCCAACACAACGCGAACGGACATGATAGTCACGAAAAACCAAGTGACAGTCCTCTCTGACCGTCACAGTGCCTAGCGGTCTCCTCCGGACTGCAAGTCCTTGTGGTCCAGCCAGGACCGCAAGGCCCAAGAAATCACCAGAACCTAGGCAGTCACTCCCAAACCGCCAAGCAGGGTGGCGGTCCTCCGCCTAACCGCTAGACGTACCCTAGCGGTCTGTTGCAAGGCCGATATCTAGGTGATAAGGGCATCTCACAGCGCTCTCTTTGGCTCGGATCGCCGGCATCATTTTGAGGAGTCCGACTATGTTATCATGTGTAATTAAATACTTACCTATTCCTTATTAACACCCCTTTTTAATCACAGTCTTGGGTATCAGAGGCAGGTTCGATCTTAAGGTCATTTTCCCTTTCATCCTTTAGGGGAATATCACTTAGCCACTTATTTATTTAAATAACCATTATAACTTATTTGTAAGAATATGTATTTATCATTATGCATAGGTTCTCTCTTCTTAATATCTTTATTCCTATTCCAAAATTACCGGGCGTTACAGTGCCCCTTGTCTTGAAGCGAAGACGGCTGCCTAGGCGGCACTTCTTGCTACTGCTTGCTGCTGAGATCCGAAAGAACTTCACGCACTATAGCCTAATCCATCATCTTCTTGTCTTCCAAACTGTAATCAAGCTCCTAGAACTTGGGGCAATCCTCGACCAAATGCCCCTGTTGGTTGTGAAAATCACAAAACTCGAGCAAATTCCCGATCGTGGGTTGGCAAGAAATAACCGGAGGGAGTTGCAACACGTGGGTGGCGATCAAAGCCCTGAAGATATTGTTAAAAGATTCTGGCAATAGAGAATAAGGGGCCTACTTTGGGCAAGGTGGACGCCGAGGGGTATGAGAAGGTAGTGTGGATGGTAGTGGAGGTTGCGTAGGTGAAGGTGGAGGGCTAGTAAGTGAATGAGGTGAAGATGTGGAGGGAGTGGGAATATAATGGATGGCATCCACCCACTCAGGGTGTGACATTTCCTTGACCAGAAGGGGAGAGGTGTGTAGAGGTGGAACAACAGAGGATTGATGTGGGGGGATTCAGAGTGGAAGGATATGTGGATGTATATGGGTATGTGGGAATGGAAAGTCAACTCATGGAGGGATATGTCATGGAGGGCTGACTTGTGGGAGATGGCAAAGAGGAGGTGTTCGTAAAAGGTGAAGGCAGAGGAGACACAGGGTCAAAAGAAACAAGGAGTTGTTGGCTAATGAAGCGGGCTCGGCTATAGAGTTGTTGCCAGGAAGTGATATTGTTCAAGGCTAAGATGCAGCAGTACTGGGGCGTTACATTAGAAATGACCATTTTAATTTGCTCACCCTCCGAAATATGCCCCAGGATTTGCGCGGCCAAACGACGCCAACGATTTGCAAAGGTCGAGAATTCCTCGTCGGGCTCCATCTTCTCTTGGGCCAGATCAACCAAGGAATACTTGGGCCCAACCTAGTCTCGATACTGCTGGGTAAACCATTCTTGGACGAATTGAAGACTCATCACTTGCTCTTACGGCAACGAAAAGAACCATTCTCGAGCTGGGCCTTCTAAAGACAGACCAAACAGATAAGCCATCAAGTGTTGGTCATGTTAAAATTGGGCCGACTCATATAAAAACTCCTTCAAATGCACATAGGGGTCACCAACCCCACCATAGCGGTGATATGCGGGAATCTGAGAGCGCAGTGGGAGCTAAAGGCCTTGAAATGCAAATGGGACATGCAAAAAATTTTGGGAGTGATTCGACGTTGTAGTTCATCAAGCTGGCGTTGGGTCTGAACGATCATCTCCTCGGTAGGAAGAGTCCGAGAAGAATGTGGGCCAACCTGAGCAAGAGAGTGGGAGTTTAGACCAGGATAATGAGGATGGGCAAGATAAGGGGAACCAGCCTGAGAGGAAGGGAAGCCCATTCCAGGAATGGAATTTTTCTAAATTTTAAGATTTTTTATAAATATCCCATTTCTTTTTCCTTTTTCCTTCTTCTCCTTCTTCCTCTCGTGACCCAGCCCCCCTCTCCCTCTCTCTCTCCCATTCGACCGGGGCGAGCTCCCTTTCGACTGCAGATGGCGACAGGGTGATGGCGTGACGACGTGGGTGACAGCGAGGCGATCGCGTGGGCGTGCGGGGTGCGTGGGAAGCGTGAAGGCTCGAGGGTTTTCAAAGCGTTCTTCGCGATTTTGACGTCGAATAGGCGGAGCATTCGCTCCATTGAGGTAGAGTGACGTTCCCTATCTCCCCGCGTTCCTTTCCCGTGATTTGTAGGCCGAGGCGAGAAAGTGAGACAGGATTTTCATGCTGGGGAGGGTTTTTCATGATTTGGGGAGAGTTCTTCCGATCTATGATTTTCGGCCACGATTCGACGTTTCGATGGCTTAGATGTATGCTAGGGGTCCTAGGGGAGCTTCCCCCTCTTCCGTGGAGGTATGGGGGCGTGGTCAACATTTTTGGGTTTCATTCGTCATTTCGCCACAGGGACGATATAGCAGTCGTCCCAGAGGCCGTTATGAGCATAACACGCCCAGGTAGGGGCGTTATGCTTCGTATGATTTGAGTCGGGTCTCCATGGGTTTAACGGTCCCACGACTGATCGCCATGTCTGACATGACACGCCGGTGCTAGTGTGTTATGGTTTTCGACCGTTGGTTTTTGACCGTTGGGGTCCTGGTCACATAACGCGTCTGGGGAGGCCCGTTATGTACTATAGCGCCCCAGGGACGGTGCGTTATGCTTAACGCCCTTGCCTTCCACTTAATGCACCAGAGATGATCCGTTAAGATCTATAATGCCCCTAGAGGAGTGTGTTATAGTATGTTTTACTCCGTGACATAACGCACTATGTCTGGTCTGTTATGTACATAACACCCTTGGAGGAGTGCGTTATGTTCCCTTCCTTGACTTTGGGCTTAACGTACCTTTGTTGGTCCATTAAGCACTATAACGCCCCTGGGCAGGCGCGTTATAGTCTGGTTTCCATTGGGAGTGACGGACAGCTAGGTTGGACCGTCTATTTGTCCCCACACGACTGTGAGTCAGCTGTGCATCCGTGAGTGGCCAATGATGGACCGTTCATCGTCTGAGGCCTAGCGGACCTCGATCCACGTGCTGACCCGTGGTTTGACTGATGCTGGGCATCATGTGGGACTAGGTGTGGGGCGCCGTGGGGGTCCCGGGGTGTGGCATTTTCGGCATACGTCACCCTGAGCCGGTGTTGTACGAGGAGCGATCCTTGTACTCGTTTACTTTCGGAGTCAATTTTCGTGACGTGAGGGTCTGTACTTCCAGTGACCCATCCACTAGTCATAGCTTCCACGACACGCGTGTGTCGGCCTACTAGGAGCACTGGTGTGGCGCACCCGAGAGAGACGGTGAGTAAGTTGGTTATCGTAGGGCCCCCGCGTACCGCCGAGTCTGGACTGGTGGGGGAATTACCAGTTAGAGGATAGACCTAGGGCGTATGGTCTGAGTGTGCACACGAGGCTGAGGGCTCGAACCCGCGCTGACGAGCGCGACCTCAGCTAGTCCTTGTTTGTGGTACTTTGGTTACTGTGCGTGTCTGAGTCTCGCGCAAGAATGTATAGGAACAGACCCCTCAGAGGAGGGGTAAAGAAGGTCGCTCAGGGGACCTTGAATGAGTGGCCCGTAAGTTGGGGCGCACTCGTGAGAGATGTAGGAGGTCTCCTCAAAGGAAATGCATTGTTAAGGAGTTTGGAAATTGGTATTTTTTTTCGTTTTCATTTTTGATAACACAACAATTAAAGATAGTTGTAGAAGAAGAGTAAGGAATTATAGCAAGGTGGTTGGATGGCTCATAGAGTAAATCATGATTGAAAATTTTATGCGGGTTGAAAAATCCGTGCAGGAGTGTAAGGAGAGAAGGGGACCTGGGAAGATCATCAGACAACCGTCTGGCCCAGGAAGAAGATAGTAGCAAAGGCTGAGGTGAGTGAAAAGAGAGAATGATGGCTAATGAGCCACCGATGGCATAGTTGGTGATGGACAACGATCCATTGATGACAAAGTCCCCTTGGCAGGGAGGGCTTAGAGCAATGACAACATCTAGAATTTTTCCTAGCATATTGGAGATCAAAGGTGGCCCTTTCCGGTGTGAAGGCGAGAACATTCTTTTTAGTGCGATGGAAACATCTTGGATATCAAACCACTTATACCATTTGCACTCCAGGTCATCATTCTTTCCTCTTTTAAAGCTCTCGAGTAGCCCTCAGCCATGTATACAACCTGTGACTGCCCACGTGTTTCTTGTGGATCATCCCCCATCTGAACAACAGACCCCTTCTTGAAGTGTGAATACAAAGATAATTCAAGAGGTTTCCCATCTTCCTCAATCGGACCTTCAAAGCCTAGGCCAACTGTAATGATTACCCTTGGCTTCTTCACTAGTAGCCTTAGACTTCCTTGTAACTGTGCCCCTAGACCTTTTCCTTGCTAGTATCCCAAGTTCTTCATGATCTCTCATCCCTTAGAACAGAAAGGGGGACATGGCATTGGCCCGAGAAGTGGCTTCTTTTGTGTTGGTGAGGCACGACTGGGGTCACACACATCTAACAGCGAAAGAATAGCCCTATGGGTCAGCCAGACAAAGGGCAATGAAGCAGTAATAGCATCCACCATAGAGAGCAGGGGCATGCTAAACACTTTGATGATTCGTCCCTTATATGGGAACTTCAGGCATTGGTGGTTGGTGGAAGGGATGACATTTAGTGTCTCTATATAAGGACAACCCAGTATGTCCTTGAATGTGGGTCCATGTCGAGAATGTGAAACTCTGTAGGAATGGCAACATAACCCACTTCTACATTAAGAGCAATAATTCCCTGCGATGGCCTTTTACTATTATCATATGTTGTGACTATGATAGCTGACGGCCTTATCTACTCTATATCAACCCTACATAGTAAGAGAGTGTTCATGGAGATCACATTGATTGAGGCACTTGTATCCACTAGGAAAGGGTTCACGGACACCCCGTTGAACTTCACCGCAATGTACAAAGCATATTTTCGAGCTTCTTGGGGGGCAAGCTCATGGTCCTGGAATGTGATGGCTGGTTGTGTGCTTGTCGGTGTCAGCACTGACGATATCTTCTCTACTAGGAGATCCTCATTCACCATGACTTTTTGGAGATATTTCATTAGTGCCTCTTGATGGGACGTGGACCTCTTAATCAACTCCAGGATGGAGATCCGGGCAGGGTCTTCGTTATATGCTTGCTGGTCTAGGTCCAAGGGTCGTCATTGCATCCCATACATCATAGGGCTGTGCCACATCACAATCGGATGGGGAAGGTCAAGAGTGAAGAGACTAGAGCTACATCCACCTATCTGAGCATCATCTAGTCTTATCTTTCTAATTTTCTTAAGTCACTCATTGTACTTTTCACTTTATTGAGTCTTAGCATTTCCATTACGTGAATTTGTAATAGAAGTACTATAAGGTTGCAATTGAATTAAAGGATCAGGTTATATTTACTTTTGCACACTCTGTCTTTGTGTCGAATATACTAACGCTCTGATTGACATGATCGATATAAACTCGTCACGCACTCCGGGTTCCTTCCGCACTCGGGGGGTGAGAATGCCTACTTTAGGTACCTCTAGGTCCCGATGTATCCCAAAGATGCAGAGATGGCAACATTCACCTCTGACTTTGGCATGTATTGTTACACCTGGATTCCTTTCGGGTTGAAGAATGTTGGAGCAACATATCAAAGGTTGGTCAACCAGATATTTGAGCATCAGATCGATCAAGACGTTGAGGTCAACATCGATGACATCCTAGTCAACTCGCTGAATGCTGAAGACCACTTCTCCAACCTAGCAGAGACCTTTAAAGCCCTCGAGAAGTATAATATGAGACTCAACCCCGTAATGTGTGCCATTGGGATTAGGTCCAGAAAGTTCCTGGGCTTCTTAGTGACCCACCGAGGGCCTGAGGTGAATCCCAGGAAGATCCAGGCCATCCTGTATATGCGATTGCCATAAGGCGTCAAGGATTTCTAGCATCTTACTGGAAGAATCATCACGTTAAATCACTTCATGTCTCGAGCTGCAGAGCACTGTCGACCTTCACCTGGGATGATGAATGCGAGAAAACCTTTACTGAGCTGAAGCAGTTTCTGATGGCTCCCCCAATACTTTCGAAGCCAGTGTCAGGAGGGACATTATATTTATATCTCTCGGTGACATCCTCCACTATTAGATCGGTATTGGTTTGTGACACAAGGGGATTCAGAGGTTGCTGTACTACATTAGTAAAGTGCTCTTGGATGCCAAAAAGATGTACCCCAGAATCGAGAAGCTCGTGCTAGCGCTGCTAACCTCAGCCAAGCGACTTTGGCCCTATTTCTAGGGGCATAGGATCGTGGTACTAACTAGCGAGCCGCTGAAGAAGATTCTAGCTCACCCCGAGACTTTGGGGTGCCTCGTTTAATGGGTGGTTATGCTCAGAGCCTATGACATTTCATGCTGCCATCACACCGCCATCAAAGGCCAAGTGCTCCCGGACTTCATTGTAGAAAACACTTCTCAATTTGAGGATGTCCCACCACCAACGGCCGGCCCAACCTTAGAGCTTTTCATCGACGAGTGGTCGTGCTTAGCCGGTAGTGCTGCGGGAGTCATCCTCAGCTCCCCAGAAGGGGTGGAATTATAGTACGCCCTAAAATTCAAGTTTGTGGCATCCAATAATGTCTCCGAGTATGAGGCTCTAATTTCGGGGGCTTGGATGGCGAAGTGGCGGGGAGCAGAATGGGTCAAAATCTACACTGATTCACTACTAGTCGCCAGCTAGTTCAATGGGGACTCTGAGGCTCGGGAACCACAGATGATTAGGTACCTTTCCTGGCAAAACCGGTCGACCAACGCCCTGGTGGCAGTTGACCGAAATCCTATAGAGTTTAGGATTTTCGTTTCTAGAAATTCTCGTCGACCGATCCAGTGGTGTTGGTCGACCGAAATGTCTAGACCTGCAAAAAATAAGGTGTTAGCCCAATGAAACTCATCCAAATAACAAAGGCCTTATGTCCTCATTCTTTGCATGCATTTTCGAATTGGTTTTGGCCTCGTTTATGCATTTGAAAATCTTGAAAATCATAGAGCATTTTGAGCATTTTGGCATTATACATGATGATCTTCAATATGATTAAATACACTCAATCCTCACTCTTGATTGCTTCAACATGGCACAAGGTAGAAACTATGTTCATGGTTTTGTTATCATCAAAATCAACCAGAGAGACTTAACACCTATCTCTCCCCAATCCCAAGCCATTGAAGTCTCACGTGAGGAGTCCAATCATCTGAGAGAGGCAAATGTTCAAACTACCTTTATGGAAGAGGAGGACCTAATTTGAGAATGCATGACACTGACAGACATAGAAGGAGAACTTACCTTCCCAAGTCACCATTTCCTTGATCCCTTTGACCCCATCAAGCAAGAACTCCAATACCAATTCAACCCCTTCACCATTGCCTGCCCATCACCCATTCCCAAAGTCCATCGCATTAGGCCCAATCAAGCCATTACCTATTGCATCCCCGCCACTACAAGCCTAGTGGACCCTGGACCCATCCCTTGGGACAAGCCATACCCATCCATAGGCCCAACCCACATTAAGGAACTTGTAGAGTGGATCTTCATTTGTCAAGAGATAGAAGAGACCTACCTCACCAAGAGCCTACCCACTTATGATCCCTTTGACCCATTCTATTGGGAACCTCTAAAGCCACCGACCCCAATCCAAGCCTTCCAAGAAGTCCATCATGTTGTCCCACCCCAGGTTGGTTACACTCGGGGCGATCAACTCCCATCATTTCAGGCACCCCCACACATGAGTACACTTAGAAAGTGCCCTGTCATGTGGATAGAGTTGCATGCATCAACCGTTGCGCTAAAAGCTCAAGCTGGTAGCGAAGCCGGGTATTTCCTTATGGCATTGCAGAACCCCACACTATCGTACTGTGGGCAGACATGAGGGGCTTCACACATGGACCCCATAATCCATGCAGTGAGATGGGCTGCCAACGCACCGATTTTCCACGTGGACCCCATAATCCACATGGAACAGCAAATCCCTAAGGGAGACGTTGGAAAATCTAACACATCACTATGCTTATCGTCTTATTTGGGTAGAGAAAATCACGAGTTTGGTTGTCCAGGTCCTCCTGTGATAGTCTAGATTGATAAAATCACCTTTGGGTGCCCAAGTCCACCTAGTGTTAGGATTGGTGATCCGTTGAAAATGAGATCCATAGGGGCGGTGAATGGATCCCATAGTCACTTTGCAAAATTTTAAACTTAAACCTAGCTCTTAAACGAATTTGAACATGGACACGGTTATGGACTGAGGGAAAGGAAAACTGCAAGTATTACGTAATTGATCTAAGTAATCAATCAATCAAATATGTACTAGGCAGAGGCTAGCCTCTACGCAAGAGATGTCAGTCCAGATAGGCGTAGCCTAACTTTTCTGACATGCCTTTGTCCGCTCGAGTGAAGCTATCGGTCCGTGAGTTACTTGCTTGCTAGGTCCGAGGGTCATTTGGTCGGTCCCTAGGTCATTTCACATCATGACATCTATGAGCTTGTAGACCTCTTTGCAGATCTGGTTTATCAGTTCTGGCCGCATGTGCCGTTGAGGCTGCTTCATAGGCTCCATCTTAGGATCAATAGCCAATAAATGTTGGGTCACTTTGGGGCTGAGGCCGGGCATCTCCTTGTAGTTCCAAGTGAAGTAATCCCGGAACTCCTGCAGCAGCTTCACATATTGTTCCCTCTCCTAGGGAGGTATAAGGGCACTCAGAAAGGTTGGCCTAGGGTCACTTTCCATGCCAAGGTTAATTTCAATTAGCTCGTCGACTGTGGCCTGACCGCCATCTTCAATTTTTGACGGTGTCGGCACCAGGTCAACAAAATCTTGGTCTTCGTCGTCCACGACCTCGAGGGCGCTGCTCGCTTCTTCTTGTTCCTCCTAGTCAGGTGTGGAGGCGGCGCTCACCTCGCATCCCTCTTGGATTACAGTCGACAGGCCTGCGGGGTTCCCCGGCATGGAGAGGCACAGAGCCATCCCAGGGTCTTCCAGGTAATCATCATAGATGGCTTCGACGGGGGACGAAGTGGCTGCATCTTCAAGAGCCTGATGTTGAATTGATATTGTGTAAACTCCTCTTTTAGAGCAGCCTGTCACATGGGGACGTGGCAGGGCCACCACATAGTCTCCCATCCTCAGCTCATCCCTGTCGATCAGGTCTTGAGCAATGTCTTTAAAGACATAACAATCTTCGATGGCGTGACCTAATATCTGGTGATAAGGGTAGAACAGTGGGTCACTGCTTCTCCGGATAACTTGAGGCCTCTTGGACTTCGGGAGGAAAACCTTGCCATAGTGACAAGCCCAATCAAAGATACCTCGAGTTTTCTCCCTTGGGAAGGAGTAGGGCTTTTGTAGCTTTTTTTATAGCGTAAGGCCTCACCTAGTTGGCTGTCTGGCTGAAGGGCTCGTCGCATTCCTCGCATCCCTCCTTGACTAGACGGAGGTGTCAGGACTGGTGGCCCGGGACCAAGCTACGGCTTCACCCCACGGGCAGAGAGAGCCTTGGATCAGGTCGGCCACAAGTGCAGTCAGTTCGGCCAATTGTACCTTCAGCATCTCGATCTCTCGCTACTGCCTATGGTATAGTGCGAACATAATGGGGCCATATTAGGGAGGGCCTAGAGCATGGCCCGTACCACTGCTTCTTGCTTCATCGACAGACGGGGGTGGGGGGACCTTGATGATGCGGTCCCTTGAAGTTGACCCTTCAGAAGATGGTAAAATTTTCCCCATATGCCTGTGGTGGAGAGGGTTCCAAAGAAATATTTCCTCATCTTCCATCTCTTCTGTTGGCGGCACGGGTTGTTTACTGCAGCGGGCTTCGCGTGGAGTTGTAGCCTTGGTGAAGTCACTGCCGGATGGAGTCGAAACTAATATCATGTCAGTCTCGTAGTAGTATTCTGGTGAGAAACCCAGGCCGGGTGTTTAGTGATCCGTAGTAGTCTCCGATCTAGGTTCGACGGGTCCCAAATTCTTTCAAACATTTCCCTCTGGCTAGACAGCTGGTAAAGGGGAATTCTTTGTCTTGTGATCATTCCACCCCGTAGGAGAATTCTTCGAGTCAGCCCCACAACTTCTATCGAAGAGGTGGATTCTATTCTTGGTGGCGCTCTGAGCACTTCGTGCACAGGCCCTAGTCATCCTCATTCCCCGCCGTTAGTGGCATACTGGGTAGTTCACAGACTGTGGGAAGCCTTCTAGATTCCTCCTGACTTTGATATTGTCTTCCCCACCGTCGACGACGATCTACTGAGTCTGCCTCCAGGTGGCATTATGGTTCCCATAGCATTCTTCCAGGTGGGCTTCTACCTTCCTGTACATCCCTTCATCTAGTCTATTCTCTACCATTATGGTCGACATCCAGGGAAAATTTCCCCCAACTCCTACCACATCCTTTTTGGTTTTGTCTTCGTGGGTAGGAAAGCTTTGGTGGAGCCGAGTGTCTTTCTCTTTCGGCAGTTTTATAGCCTCTAGTGCTATCCTGCCGATACTGCCCTCGCATACTTTAAGGCTTGGCCTGACCGAAACATCATCTAAGTCTCTGATACAACATCCAATCTCAAGGGTTGGGTGAGACATTTTATTTATATCACAAAGTCAGGTGCTCGCGATCACTCAGATGGATGGAGGTTCATGGGCGTCCGTCCCAGGTGGTTGGATAGGCAGCCCTCGGCCATAGTTGAGGAGACCAAGAAGATAAAGGCCCTTCTCTGCTTTCACCTCTTTAATGCTGAGTTCGAGTTGACTCTGGTGGTGCTTTGGGAGTTGGGGATGAGCCCCCCATTGCCTCAGGGTAGTAGCCTTGTTTTCCATCATGTTCGTTGGTAGTGAGTTAAACTAATCTTCTCTGGGTTCCTTTGCAGGGGCGTCGTAGTCATCGGAGCTGTGCTACGAGATAGTTTGGTTGCCACAGTGTGCTCCTCGCCCCATGGAGCACGTCGAGCCGGGGGCCGGCCATGTGACTGTCGCTGCCCCTCAGATTGTGGTAGCTTTCACTCTGGGGCGCCTTCAGTATCCTAAACCTGTGGCACTCTTGGTGGCGAGCTCGTCGGTAGCCCCCGTGGTCAGTGGCGGATCAAGTGCTCGAAGGGATAATTTTGAGGAAGTTGCTAGTGCTGCTAAAGTCGAGTCCACCATGCCTGGCAGTGGATGTATGCCGCTGAATGTGGATGAGTTGGCAACGTTGGACAGCTAGTGTCACCCGAGGAAGCAGAGTTCCTACTCCGGTTCAAAGCTAGACCCTGCCACCACCGCCATTCAAAGTTCCTCCTCCTCCCCCGTCTGAGGTTACTCCTCCGCCGCCGTCGACTAAGGAGCCTGTGATCGCCTCCCCCCCCAACCCCACTTCTATGCCTGTGAGGGAGACGTCGGACAAGGGCAAGGCTCCTGCTTTGGATGATGCATCGCTCAAGTGGGAGGAGGTGAGAGCTCACCTTTTGCCGCCTATCATTCCCTTGGGCCCCAACTTCCTGCCACCGGGGGAGCCTATCTTCAAGTCTGCGCTTATTGGGGTGGCTGTTATTTTTATGAACAAGGCCATGCAGCCGCGTGACTGGTCTGTGGAATTCGGCCTAGGGGCCCATGATGAATTGTTAGACCTAATAGTGAAGAACTTCGTCTCGCTTGCCCGGATGCTCAACTTATGATGATACCATTTTTGTGGTGTTGTGCCAAAGTTCTCAAAACACGGCCACAAAATCTCAGGGGTGTCTGGGACACTCACGAGACCGAAAGTCAACCACTAGGTCACAACCGGGTCGACCGGAGTTCAACACGACACTAAAACGGTCACGGGACAACCCACTAAAGTAAACCGACAACACACGGGGATGAGCGGTTTCGAGTAGACCGCGCAAGGGCATGTGCGGCCAGGGACAGCCCGCTCAAAGGGGATGAGCGGCCAAGGACAGCCCGCTCAAAGGGGGGATGTGCGGACCCTACCAGGCCGCACAACAATGTGCGGTCTATACTGCGACCGCACAAGCCCCAAACCCAGAGGGGATGAACGGATTGTTCGTAGCCACTCAAGGAGATGAACGGCTCAGGGCATTCCGCTCAAGGGAACGGATGCGAAAACACTAACGGGGATGGACGGTCGAGGGTCAGACTGCCCAAGCATGAACGGTCCAGGAATGGGCCGCTCAAGTGTCAGAACCAGAGGGGGATAGGCAGTTAGGGTAGGACTGCCCAAGGGATGTGCGGTCAAGTCCTGGGCCGCACAAGCCCACAAACCCAAAATAGTTCCTGGTCAAAACAATCTTGACCGGACCGCTGCATGGAGCCGACTTACTACAATGTCGGTCAAAACGATCTTGACCGGACCGCTCAACACGACTGACACTCCACTATTGACCAAGGGTCAACTGGGATATGCGGTCAGAACCTGGCCGTACGTCCCAATGGAAAGACATGCGGCTAGAGACTGGCCGCCCAAGGGGGGATATGCGATCCCTTCCTGGCCGCACAACCCATGTGCGGTCTATCGTGCGACCGCACAAGCCCCAAGACTCACGAGGATGAACAGCCCATGGCTGGCCGCCTATGGGGATGGACGGCACCTGGTTCGACCGTCCATCCTCACGGTGAACCACCCGTGGGGTTGGCCCGATTTTGGCCTTCCCACGCCTCATTCCTATCGAAACGAAGGGGATACAGCCATGGACACACACACAATCACATGGACTCCGACCGGAGTCAAAATGATGCACGAATCACAAGAAACGAGTGATTCTAACGAAATCACCCAAAAGGGGTTAACGGGGTTCCCGGCCTCCTACCGGCCCTGATAGACCACCATTCGACACGAAATCAGTGACTATAGAATGCCGACATTCTAGGGAGTCCATTGACACTAACCGATTGTAAAACCGTCGCCGTTTCCCAGCGAAGCCTACGAACCTCGAAAAATTACAACGAGTCAGAACTCGCTCGTTCTTACATCGTAAAGCACAAAACTGTGGGAAAATGAATTACGCGCGCTAGGGAACCATCCCCCTACCTCCATCGAAGATCTCGTGTGCCGAAGCGACTAAACAACGTCAAAAATCACCCGGAACACGAATGACGCCTTCTCAGACTCCACTGAGGGATCGCGCCACGCCACGCTCAAACCGTCACTCCATCCCGCGAACTGATCTCCCCAACGCGTCCCCGCCTCGGCCAGCTCCGCACGGTCGTGCGCCCCGCGCTGAGAGGTCGAGAGACGGGAGAGAAATGAGAGAGAGAAGGGAGGGTGAGAAGTGAGAGGGGAGAGAGAGGGTTGAGGTTTAAATAGAAGGAAAATCTGATTTTTCAGAAAAATATCGAAAAATAGATAATCACGGGTGTTGAAAGTTAAGTGTTAGGTGAGGTTTGATATTAATTATCGTGAGTGAAGTTTGAATAAGTTGATCATGTGAGGGTCTATATAAGAGTCTGTCATTACATGTTTAGAGAAGGAATGAAGTTCAAATGAAATAATTGAAGTGTTAGCCGGTGCAGTTACTAAGGCAGCACCCCAGGATAACCACACGCCAAAAGCCTTGCTTAAGTGCACCTGTAGTATCTCTCAGCATTAGAGACGATCTACTGCAGTTAAGGCAAAAACCTCAACATAATCCTGAAAACACAAACTAAATGAAATCAAACAAAAACTATATCCAAACCTTCTGGAATGAACACCCATGCCTACGCAACAAAATGCATTACGCCTGCAATACCTCCAAGCCATGCTAAAGAGACGGTTGAGGACACTCACGGTGATAGTGTCCTGCCTGGCCACATCTATAGCACTTGCGTAATGGGCATTGACTTGTGATATGGCCCACTTGAGCACATTCAAAACAACTCCTGATTGCAACAATTTTTGGGCAAACCTGACTGAGGTGGGGACCACCACATCTCTGACACTAATCTCCCAGAACTACTAGCCTTTACTGTGGTGCCTGATCCACTGGTTGAAGTACACTCTCAGTCAAAGCCTGCCTCCGTGCCTGTCACCTATTGTGATGGCGCCAAAGATTCCTCATCTACCTGATCCTCTGCCTTTAATTCTCTCTTTGAGGTTGTCTAAGAGCAAGTGAAGGGGGTCTAGGTAACACCGCTTGCTACACTAGAAGCTGTTGTGGGTCACCTTGATGAAGTTGTGTCATCCGGGCCTGCTCCTGAACCCTCAGAAAATCCATCTCCAAGATTACCGCAATCTTAAATGCTATTTCCAAGTTACTCACACCAGCCATCATAAGAGTACGATGGATCTATGACTTCAACCCTATGATGAATTACTAGGTCAGCATCACTTGATTAGCCATAACAGGTGGTGCAAATCTGCTCAACTCTCGAAATCTAACTCAATAAATGGCAACTGGGAATCCCTCTTGCCGCAAAGCCAGAAATTGAGATGACCACAAGAAGAATTCAGCTGGTCCCGGTGCCTCTGGAACTACAGCCACGGGCAAGGGTAGTATGCCGCCATGCTCGACTTGAGCCCTAGCTACTTTCTCCATTGGGGGATGAACCTCCTCCCGCTACGCCATACGGATCTTAAACACACAAAAGAAACAATTTAGATAGAATACAAAATAACCTAAGCCAGTAGTTGAGTGTACGAGACTTCTGGACTAGTAAACACTACATTTATTCTACATTCCTATACACCATCGCAACACCGCTCTGATACCATCTGTAATGACCCAGAACTGGGATATCGGGTGAACCCGATATCGCTTGAACCCTGAGAGGCCACCCAAGAGCAGGAAAGCTCCAAAGGGTTAAAAAGGTGCATTGCGAGGATATAAAGAAATCTAAAATAAGTGCAAGAAATAAAGGACTAAAATTCAAGCCTTTTCATTACTTACATAATTTACATGATTGCAACCTAAACACCAGTCCAAATGTATAATGTCCCAAAAGTACAACTCAACAAAAGAAGAGTACAAAGCGTTGGGGCATACCCCGACTGACCGGTGCTGGCCAAACTAAGACCGCTGATGGTAGGATCGTGCCATTGGAAAAAGTTGCATTTACCCTCGTTCAACTGCATATTGACACAATGATTAAAAGAAGGAGATGTCCGAAATAAAATTCCAGACACGACAGAGCTGGACGCTCTGAGAAAATAGATCTGAGACAAGAAAACAAGGATCCAAAAAGGGTCCAGGACATCACAGCTGGAGACGCTGCAACCCCGAGCGACAGGCTATCATCCGGGAACAAGTGAGCGAGAAGCTACGCTCAGGGCTACTTTGACCCACCCGCTATCCAGACTGGGTAGCGAATGTAGTGCTTGTCCCTAAGAGCAATGGGAGGTGGCGGATGTGTGTAGATTATATTGACCTTAACAAAGTATGCTGAAAGACACCTTCCCCATGCCACGAATCGACCAACTGGTCGACTCCACGGCCAGGCACGAAATGTTGAGCTTCTTAGATGCCTACTCTGGGTATCACCAGATCAGCATGCATGAACCCGACCAAGATAAGATAGCGTTCGTCACCGACCATGGCTTGTACTGCTACACGCGCATGCCGTTCGGGCTAAAGAACGCCGGAGCAACCTACCAACGTCTTGTCAACTGCATGTTCGATCACAAATCAGCCACAACATGGAGGTCTACATCAATGACATGCTCATCAAAAGCCTCCGAACATCTGAGCACTTGAAGGACCTGGCGGAGACATTCACGACACTCAGGAACTACAATATGAAGCTCAACCCCATCAAGTGCGCATTCGGTGTAAAGTCAGGCAAGTTCCTCTGCTTCCTTGTTGCACATAGAGGAATAGAGGTGAATCCTGATCAAATCTGAGCGGTACTGGAAATGAAACAGCCAGTGTGAGTGAGGGACGTGCAGTGCCTCACCGATCGCATCGCCGCCTTGACCCGTTTCGTGTCCCGAGCAATCGAGAGGTTTCTACCCTTCTTTCGGCTCATCAAGCAAGCTAATAAAGCATCAGAGAAGAGAGGATAGATCGAATGGGACCAGGAACGCGAGCAGGCATTCAAAGAGCTGAAGCACTATCCGATGACTCCCCCCATACTTTCCAAGACGTAGAGGGGAGAACATCTACTCCTATACATGTTGATGATGTCGAGCACAATGAGTGTCGTGCTCGCTCGAGGATCATCCTGTGCAGTTGGTAGCGGAACGGGATTGGTCCTACTGTCACCGGAAGGGATTGAGCTGCAATACACCCTCCATTTTAACTTCCTAACCATGAACAACGTGGTCGAGTATGAAGCACTTCTCTCAGAGCTACAAATGGCGAAACATCTTGGAGCAACCAATGTGCGAGTGTACAGTGACTCCATGCTCGTCGCCAGCCAAGTTAAGGGGGAATTCGAAGCGTGCAAAGCCGCCATGATCAAGTATCTGGATAAGGCCAAGGCTGCGATGGGAGAATTCTCTCACTTCAAGATGGTCCACATTCTCAGGGAGGAGAACGTCCGAGCAGACGCTCTCTCCCGACTGGCATCAGCGACCACGGTCTCCAACAAAAGATCCATCTTGATCGAGGAGTTATCAGCACCGAGCATAGAAGAGCCAACACCCAAGGTACATGCCATCGACTATGAACCCTCATGGATTGACCCCCTCCTGGATTTCCTACTACGACAATAGCTCCCAAGTGACCGCGCTGAGGCCCGCCGCACGTGAGCACGAGCGGTGCACTTCACAGTAGTCAACGGTCGTCTGTACCGTCGATCCCTCTCGGCTCCACTATTAAAGTGCATGTTCCCCACGGACGCCAAGCAGGCCATTCAAGAACTCCACGAAGGACTCTGTGGAAGTCATGTGGGTGGGTGAGCACTCACGTAGACTTTAATCCGATATGGATATTGGTGGCCCACCCTGTAATAAGACTGCCTCGAGTATGTCCAGAGGTGTCCCCAATGCCAGAAGTTCTCCAACTTGCACCACCAACCAACCACACAGCTGCATACCCTAATGGAGCCTTGACCATTTGCCCAATGGGGGATAGACATACTGGGTCCATTCCCTGAAGCTCAAGGGAGGAATAAGTTCCTCATGGTCACCATTGACTACTTCACCAAATGGGTCGAGGCGGAACCGTTGGAAAAAACTACGAGCGAGACAACCTAGAAATTCGTATTGTGAAGCATCATTTGCAGGTTTGGGATCCTACGAGTTCTCACAACCGACAATGACAGGCAATTCGCAAGTGCTGTCTTCTAGGAAAAATGCTCGGAGCTGGGTATCTGGAATCACTACACTTCGGTGGGACATCCCCAGGCCAACGGGTTGGTGGAAAACGCTAACAGGACACTCCTCCATGGCATCAAGACGCGACTAGAATAGGCAGGAGACTCATGGGTGAATTCCATCTCGAGCATCCTATGGGCACACCGGATTGCCGCCAGAGCTGCCACGGGCGAAACGCCCTTCCACCTTACCTACGGAGCAGAGGCAGTAATTTCGGTGGAAATCTCCAACCCATCACTACAGGTGGGACGCTTTAACGAGGCCAAGAACAACCAAACCATGCGAGAGAACTTGGATTTACTCAAGGAAGATAGGGCACATGCCCAAGTAAGACTCATGGCTTATCAACAAAAGCTGGCCCAGTACTACAATGCTCGCGTCAAAGAACGGCACTTCCTCCCCGGAGATCTGGTGCTATGGCGGACAAGCGTAGCAAACCCAAGAGCGGCCATGGGAAAACTTGCACCCAACTGGGAAGGTCTGTACTGGGTAGTTGAAACACTGGGCAAGAGTGCATGCAGTCTGACGACGCTGGAGGGGCGAGAGGTACCCAGGACATGGAATTCTGTAAATCTTTAAAAAAAAATTATCAATGAAGCCCTTCATCAACGAACCCAGTGAAGTGTCATCAGCCGTATTCGACTAAGGTAACCTACGGGTTCCCTAGATGCGAGCACCGCTCCCCTTAAAAATGAAAAGGTAACCTACGGGTTCCCTAGAGGCGAGCACTGCTCCCCTTGAAAACAAGGAAGGTAACCTATGGGTTCCCAGAGGTGAGCACTGCTCCCCTTGAAAATGAGAAGGAAACATACGGGTTCCCTAGGGGCAAGTATTCCTCCCCTTAAAAATGAGGAGGTAACCTACGGGTTCCTTAGAGACGAGCACTGCTCCCCTTGAAAATAAAAAGGTAGCCCACTGGCTTCCTAGAGGCGAGCACTCCTCCCCTCCAAAGTGAAGGTGGCTTACGAGCTTCCTAGGGGCTTATGAGCCCCCAAGAGGAGGGCACTGCCCTCTCAGAAATAGGATGGTAACCTACGGGTTCCTTAGAGATGAGCACTACTCTCCTAAAAATGAGGAAGGCAACTTACAGGTTCTCTAGAGGCGAGCACCGCTCCCCTTGAAAATGAGGAAGGTAACCTACGAGTTCCCTAGAGGTGAGCACTGCTCCCCTTGAGAACGAAAAGGTGGCCCACGAGCTTCCTAGAGGTGAGCACTCTTCCCCTCAAAAGTGAAGGTGACTTACGAGCTTCCTAGGGGCTTATGAGCCCCCAATAGGAGGGCACCACCCCCTCAAGAATAGGAAGGTAACCTATGGGTTCCCTAGAGACGAGCACGGCTCCCCTTGAAAATCATGGTGACTCTCAAGTCTCCAAGAGGTGGGCACCCATACCCCCTCGAAAACGATGGCAGCAGTCAAGAAATCCAAGGGAAGACACAATGCCAGCGTGGACTCAGTAAGAGAAGTGTACGCACATAAAGTTGAAGACAACGACGTTCTCCGATCTTACATGCACACCACACAAAGGTCTCCCATCAAGAGGTACACATTGACATGGACTCAAACTAGAAGATTTTATTTCTTTAGCCAAAATACAAGCTGCCAAACTCCAAAAAGCCATTCTCATACGGCCAATGTACAAGCACATAGAAAAATAAGACAAGCCAAAGCTACGGTGGCATGATGATCGACCCAGTCCCTAGCACCTTGCCTGTAGGGCACCGCCTCTATCAGGTCACCTACCAGCGACCATGGAGGCGACTTCTGCAGGCAACCATCTCTTGGTCCATTTGTTCCGTGGAAGGGGACCAGATGGAGAAGTCGAACGCAAAGAGGCCTACACCAGGAAAGGCGGTGTGACGGTCCTTCCAGTGACCGTCACAGCTTGTGACGCCCCAGGGTGGGTGTGTCACAGACTGTGACGCCCCAAGGTGGGTGCGTCACAGGACTCAGTCTTGTCAATTGGGTGGCCCATGGGCCTGACGGTCCCACGATAGATCGCCAGGGCGTGTGACGCGCCTAGGTTGGACCGTCAGAGTGACGATCCGACTGTTGGCATCCGATCGTTACGATTTTCTGACCGTTGAGTTTCTGGCCATTGGGGGGTAAGGCCTCTGACGCACCCAGGGTGGGGCGTCAGAGCCTTGTGACGCCCCAGTGAGGGAGCGTCAGAGCTAACGCTGCCCATCGCCCTAACGCTCCTAGGTAGGACCGTTAGAGGCTGTGACGCCCCGAGGGGTGCGCGTCACAGCTGATTTCATCGTGCCTCCTGACGCACCCAAGGTGGCCCGTTAGAGCCTGTGACACCTCGAGTGGTGCGTGTCACAGCTTGTTTCTACTCATCTCCTGACGTACTGGGTTAGGCGCGTCAGGGACTGTGATGCATCACGGTTGGTGTGTCACAGTGCGTTTTGCACCGTTGGCCTGACGCCCCTGTGTTGGGCCGTCAGACTGCTGTGACGGCCTAGTGGTAGACCGTTAAAGTCTGTGGCACTCCTGGGTAGGACCGCCAAGCTCTGGACTGCACCGGGTGGTTTGCAGTCCCGTTTCTTCTCTGACTGTGGTCACCGTGCGACGGTGCTGGTATGTGGGACGGTCCCCGTACTTCGTCGGGTTCGAACGTTATTTTCCGTGGCTTGAGAGTCTACTTTTTCAGAGACACTCCACTAATCGTAGTCTTCGGTATGCGTATATTGGCCCACCAGGGAGTGGTGGAGGGGCTACCCTGAGGATGATTTTTAGACTAGTTTTCGTCGGGCCCTACATGTAGCAGCCAGAGTCCGACTGAGGGGAAAACCAATTAGAGGCCAGACCTAGTGCGTACGGTCTATGTGTGCACACGTAGTTGGGGGCAGTTAGACACGCGTCGACGGGTGCGACCCCAGCTAGTCACTCACTTTGTGGTTACTTGTGTGTGTCTGAGTCTCGCACCCGGGGCGTCGTAGCTAGACACTTGTGACGCAGTATAAGACGTCAGTGGATGCATCCGGTCGTTCTTCTAGTGGGAAGTACTTCTGTTCTGGACAGGGAGTGACAGACTGTCAGTCTCAGTTGCTTCGACCTTCGAGTTTTGGTCGGGTTGACCGGTGAGTTTCGGTTGTTTCGCCGTGACGTGCGTGTGTGGGTTTTCACGCCGTAAGACCGGTACTTGTAGTGCATGGCTTCTGCTTCTGAGGTACTCACTTAGCTGCTAGAGTAGCGATTTTCCGTTTTGCGAGGTAGGGTTCAGGTGATCCCTATTGAGTCTTGTTCCGAGACTCATTCTCTGCGTATTTTTACCGTGTTTCAGGCGAGGCGCGGCTTCAGGGGAGCACGTCTGAGGCTCAGCGTGGTTCGGGTGTCCAGCGTTAGTGCCAGAGGTCAGAGCCGGGGTATGTTCCGTGTAGCTGTACTTTTCTTTCTTGTCTCTGTACTAGTTGTGGACTATTGTTGTTTATTTTGTTACATCTTGTGGACCATGTATCATGAAAAATATTAATTTAATTTCTTACTTAATGTGAGGATATATATAAAATATCTTACACAAAATGAGTTAAAATAAAAAATTGGAGAGAGAGAGATCGTGGGAGGGGGAGAGAAGAGAGACAGAGAGAGAGGGATCTCGGCGAGAGTGGCTTGCGGCTGGTGTTAGCAGAAAGAAGTTAGCAGAGTATGGGGGTGCAGCAGTGCTAGGCTGGGAGTCGCGGTGCGACGGGGTTGGTGATGGCGTGGGGAGGTGACGGGGGAGGTCTGTCTACGCGGTGACGAAGGGCGGTCGGCGAGGAGGGGTTCTGGCCGCGGTGACGGTAGTGCATGCACAAGGAGCGGTTGTCGGCGGTGCACCGGCCGGAGGAGAGTGGCTGGCGTGAGCGATGGCGGTGTGAGGAGGGTGAGGTGGAGGGTTGTGCCACAGTGGCAGTGGGCTAGCAGAGGGGATCGCAGTGGGCAAGGGAGAGAGGGGGTCTGAGCGGCCGGGGGCACAGGCTCGACGGCGGGGAGACGACGGCGGCGACGAGGTGTAGGGTGGTCGGAGGAGGAGTAGCTCGCGGCGGTGAGATGGAGGGCGGTGAGATGGAGGTAAGAGGGAGATGCTGGACGTGAGAGGGGTGGCTGGGCGACGACAGCAGCGTGGGAGTGAGGTGTTGCCGCGGCGGTGAGGAGTGGTGGTGGTGACGTGGGGTTGCACCGGAGAAGGAGGTGGTGGTGTGCAGTGGAGGTGGTGAAGGTGGTGTGGCGATGGTGCAGAGGTGCCGGACGGGGGTGTGGTTGTGCAGGTTAGAGAAAGAGAGAGGGAAGACGATGAGGTCGGTCGGCGTGAGGTGGTGGCTTGGGGTGAAGGCGAGAAGGGGGGCTCACGGCGGTCGTAGGTGTGGCAGTGGGGAGGCCGGACATGGGAGATGGGGGCGTCTCATGGTGGTACTGGAGAGAGAGGGGAGGCTGTGGGTTGCCGTGGGCTAGCAGGGGGTACGCAGGGAAGGGAAGGTGGAAGCGGAGGTGGTGTCGTGCGTAGGCGGAGGGAAGGTGGAGAGAGGAGGAGGTGGTGAGGCCAGTGGCGGAGGCTGGCTCGCGGAGGCGGTTGCAGTGAGGGGCTTCCACAGGGGAGGCGATGAGGAGGTTAACAGAGAGGACGGGGAGGTCTCACGGCGAGGTTGGTAGCTGGAGGAGATGGCGAGAAGGAGAGGAGATGGTGGCTCGCGGTGGGTGTTAGCAGAGGGAGATGGGCGACGGGGGACTCGACGGCGAGGTTGGTCGTGGGAGTGGGGTGGTGCAGGTTGGGCTGGGGTGTTGTGGAGGAGAGAGGGCGACGAGGGGAGTGGCCGGCGTGGTTGCATGGAGGGTCGCTGGCGGTGGCCCAACGACGGGGGGTGAGCTGGGCGTGAGCGGTCGGGGAGGAGCTGGGGGTCGGTTGAGGTCACCGCGGTCGGAGGGGGGCTGAACGTGGGTTGTGCGTAGAAGAGAGGGTCACGGCGGGCGTGAGTAGAGATGCTGGTGCGTGTCTACAGAGCTGGGCGACGATGAGCGTGAGTAGAGGGGGAGGTTGCAGGCGGCTGTGGGGTATGGCGGTGGAGTGTGGCGCGCGGTCGTGCGTGAGAGAGGGGGTGAGGGGGGTTCAGCGGCTTGCGGGAGAGAGAGAGACGCTGTCGCAGCGGGGGGTACCGTGTGCTTTAAATAATATTGCACTTGTGTAATTTCTATTCGTTATGCAACCCCTCAACAACTCTTCCCAACCCTTACGGGCCCTCATCAGCCTCTTGGGTGGCGTCCCCAGGTCTTGGTATCGGTTTACCGATATCCGGATCTCTGGGTCGTTATATTCGAGCACCCTATAACACGGTCACGGCCCTCATAGGACGTCCACGATATCCACGTAACAATGTCTAACCAAGGGGTCAAAGCCAAGCCAATTAACGCGACAGAAATATTGAACACAGTGTGGTATGAAGCCACTCTTCTGGGATCCCTCGACAGGTAGATACGACTCTCACGGAACACCCAAGGCATCCATCGAGTCAAACGCCAATAAGGCATTGAATCCAGGGTTCATCAGAGCCTGAGACAACACAAGTAATACTTGAAAAATAGAGACCATTAATGCGCTCATTGGCTGCATCGCGATAGTTAATGTGCCCACATAGAGGGTCGTGATGTTAGAAGAACGCGTCCAACACTTGTAGCACGTCAACGGATTAACGCGGCGCACGCTTGGGTCATGTTCAAAGATGTGGCCAAAGCCTCAAGCGCGATAACAAGATAGTCATTGCCGTAGCCTAGGGCATGATAATAGTCGCGGCCAAAAGCTCGAGTGCGACAATACAAGAACGCGGCCATCACCTAGGTTGCGTTAACACAGGATCACGCCCAACACTTGGGATGAGTTCCCAACTGCCCAACTGTTCATCACTCTTGATGAACGCGACTACACGATACAACACGTCTCTTCTGAGATCGTGCCCCATGGGAGTTCTGCATTAAAACGTCGAACCCAAAAATTAGGAAAATCTGTGGAAAACATAATTTCACGCTCTAATCATCTCCAGAACAAAGGGGAAACAACCCTAGACTCGATATCAACCTTTCACAAGCCGGAAGGGATCAAGCCATACACAAAATGACATGAAATGGGTGATTTTCATAAATCAACCCAAAACGACTCACGAGGGTAACCGGACTCCTACCGGCCCCAAATCATGACCAAAGCAGTAAAACTGGCGAGAATGACATCCGAGCATGCCAGAGGTTCAAATGAAACCATTTAACACTTGAAACATCGCCTGGAATGGCGATTCCATCGCACACCCCACAACATGCTACAATTCTCTGAAAAATTACAAACCCACTCAAATGCGCACTAATCGGCATAGAATTCAAGGGGGAGCAGCACAAGAGGTAAGGAATCTATCCCCCTACCTCCTTCGCTGATCTCCCGAGCCAAAAATGCCGAAACCACCACATGAACCCACGCCATGATCCTTTGAATGCACCGAGGGATCGTGCCAATGCCACGCTCCATTCCTCGCACCTTCACGCTCCATGACACCTCCACACCGTCTCCACGTCATCCCCAGAGCCTTCTCCATCTGCAGCCAGAGCAGAGGGGAAAAGAGGAGAGAGAATGGAGAGGGAGAGAATGAGAGAACGTGAGGGAAGAGAGAGGGGGTTAAGGAATTAAAAATAAAAAAGAAAAATAAGGAAACTAGCAAATTTCCTCAAATCTGATTTTCAGCCTGAAATTTCGTAAATTTAAAAAATATATGAAAAAATAGTCTACGCAATCCTCAGAAAGAGCGCAACGCATCTACAACGTAAAAAAATTCACAAATATCTCTCGTCACTCACTCTCTCTCCTCACCCTCTCGACATCTCTCTCTCCCCTCTCTCTTACCCTCACACGTTCTCTCTCCTCACCCCCCATTCACTCAATTCGCGGTCCAAACGGACCCCGATCGACGCATGGGAGGTACCAACGGGACGGGCTCGATGTGAGGATCACGTCGGTACCCTTCATCCCTCAGATCGTAGAGCGTGGAGATACGTGCGAGTGGAAGGATGACGTGGCCCCTGTCACCCGATCTGCACCGATTCGCGGTCTTCGCAGCGCAAGAGATAGGGGAACAGACTCCTCATCTCGCCAGGAATCCGTTGATGGCTCCTGCGTCGCCATCCGTCGCCATCTTCCTCATTTTTTGTGTAATTCCTTTTTTGGATGATTTTGGGGTTAATTTCTCGATTTACGTTCCTCTCTCGATTTCTGGTCCAGACGATCGCTGATCGAAGCCGGGGAGGTACCGTTGGATTGGTCGCGTCATGAGGATCGTGTTGACGCCCACCTTTCCTCGATCAGTGGAGCGTGGAGTCGAGCTGGGTCGGGAGGCGCCGCGTTGCCCTCTCGCCGGATCGGCATTGAATCACCATTTTCGTCGTCATGCAGGTAGGGGGATGGATTCCTTACCTCGTTAGGACACCACCGGTACCACTTGCACTGTGGTCTGACGCCCTTTGTCTCATTTTTTGTGTATGTTCCTAATTAGTTCATTTTTAATCTTTTAATGCCTGAAATTATCTCCAAAGCTTGAAATTATCTTCATGGGCATCGTATTTTAATTCCAGTGGCATGCGTAGGCTTGGAAGGTCGGTATGGTATGGTAGGTTGATTTGGTTTTGTGTGTTCTCGCGTCCCCCGTCGATTTTGATTGGTCGGGAGGGGGTTTCGATTCCGAACTCCGGAGTCACGAAACCCAGGTGACATAACGCGTCACCCCCGGTGCGTTATAGTCATTTGGCGCACCCCTATAGGTGCGTTATATAGTCCATGAACAGGGAGTTTTCTATGGATTTTCATGTTTGGCTGGCTTTAACGCGCCTCACCTAGTGCGTTATAGTCCTACATGTTGAGTTGAAGGTCTGTTGCCTTTGACGCCCCTATCCCTGTGCGTTACATTCGTATAACGCCCCCCTCTTGGTGCATTATATCCCGTGTTCACCTGTGGAGTCTTGTCATTCTGGTGGGCATAATGGCCCATGGGAGGTGCGTTATGTTCCTATAATGCCCCACCCTTGGTGCGTTATATCCCTTATCAGTTGTGTTGTGTGCCTGTTGACTTTAACGCCCCTGCTCTCGCGCATTATAGTCCTATAGTGCGCCTGCCCTGGTGCGTTATAGTCCCATTTACCTGTGGATTTATATGAGTTCTGTCAACCATAACGGTCCTGCCTTGGTCCATTATGGTATGTAACGGGGTGCTATTAGTCCGTTATATACCTGGAGATTTCAAAAGCATGCATATGTAATTTCTAATACATTTCATGTTTCATATGCGCCATATTTAAAATATTTTGTACACTGTGGCATTATTTTACATCCCAAAAGAGCATCTTTCTCTTTCCTTGTGATGGAACCACTAGTCGTAGCCCGACGACATCCGTGTCGGCCCACCTGGGAGAGGTGGCGGAGACTCAGACACACTCAAGTAACCACAAAGCGAGTGACTAGCTGGGGTCGCGCCCATTGACCCGTGTCCAACTGCCCCCAACCACGTGTGCACACACAGACCGTACGCACTAGGTCTGGCCTCTAACATGTTTTTCCCTTAGCCAGACTCTGGCTGCTACACGTGGGGCCCGACAAAAACCAGTCTAAAAATTATCCTCAGGGTAGCCCCTCCACCACTCTCTGGTGGGCCAGTATACGCGTACCAAAGACTATGACTAGTGGAGTGTCTCTAAAGGAGTAGACTCTCCAGCTACAGAAAGCAACATCCGAACCCGACGAAGTACGGGGACCATCCCACGTACCAGCACCGTCGCATGGTGACCACAGTCAGAGAAGAAACAAGACTGCAAACCATCCGGTGTAGTCCAGAGCCTGGCGGTCCTACCTAGGAGTGCCATAGGCTCTGACGGTCTACCGCTGGGCCGTCACAGCGGTCTGACGGCCCCACACAGGGGCGTCAAGCCAACGGTGCAAAACTTACTGTGACATGCCAACCCTGGTGCGTCACAGTCCCTGATGCACCTAACCCAGTGCGTCAGGAGACGAGTGGAAACAAGCTGTGATGCACATCGCTCGGGATGTTACAGTCTCTGACGGACCACCTTTGGTGCATCAGGAGACAGGATGAAATCAGCTGTGACGCACACCCCTCAGGGTGTCACAGCCTCTAACGGTCCTACATAGGAGCATTATGGTGATGGGCAGCATCAGCTCTGACGCTCCCTCACTAGGGCGTCACAAAGCTCTGATGCCCCACCTTGGGTGCGTCAGAGGCCTTAACCCCCCCAACGGTTAAAAATTCAACGGTCAAATGCCAACGGTTGGATCGTCACTCTGACAGTCCAACCTAGGCATGTCACACACCCTGGCGGTCTATCGTGGGACCGTCAGGCCCACGAGCCACCCTGTTGGCAAAGCAGCGTCCTGTGACGCACCCTCCATGGGGCGTCACAGTCTGTGACGCACCCACCCTGCGGCGTCACAAGCTGTGATGGTCACTGGAAGGACCGTCACACCGTTTCGACGGTGAATCGATGAAAAATGACCAAAAACACTAACCACGCCCCCATACCTCCATGGGATAGGGGGAAAACAAGGGGGATGCCCCCTAGGGACCCCTATCATGCTTCTAGGCAATCAAAACGTAGAATCACGGCTTAAATCTATAGATCGGGCGAACTCTTCCCATATCAGGGAAAACCCTAACCTGACATGGAAACTTGTCTCTCGGCCTCCCCTCGGGCTAGAAATCGTAGGAAAGGAATGCGCGGAGGTAGGGAATGTCACCCTACCTCGATCTTGCCTCGAGGCGCGCCAGATCGACCACGAATCGCGAAGAACACTTTTAGCACCCTCGCCCCTTCACGATCTCCCACAAACTTTACGCCACCACGATCGCCTCAACGTCGCCGTCGTCACCATGCCGCTGCCCCGCACCGTCTGCAGCCGGAGGGGATGCCACCGTGAGCTCGCTGGACGAAGAGGAGGAAGAGAGGGGCACTCACGTTGGGGAGGAAGAAGGAAAGAGGAGGAAGAAGAAAAGCTGAAAAGATTATAGAAGTGCCCCTATTTACAGGAAATCCCAATTTTTAGAAAAATACCAGACTTTCTAGCTCTCACCTCCTGGCGCACGCTCCAAGGGAGTTTTGGAGGGAATATTTTGCTGATCCACTGGTTCAACAGAAGACTTCTTGGCATACAATTTTCCCAGGCTTTTCAACTGGCCTTCTTATTTATACCAAGCTTTATCAACTGAAGAACATGTTGCAGCTGCCGTCCACCTAGTGCCACGCTTTAGAGCATCTACCAAGAGTATCCTTAAGTAGCGTGAGAGCAGCCCAACGCCTGTTGACCTCAGTCTAGCGTTGCTAGAGAAGAAAAAGAAGAGAAGCCTTGAGAGAAGAAGTGAGAGCAGCCTTGAGAAAGAAGACAATCCTGCAATCTACCGGTGCTTGAAGAAAGAGATCCTTGGATCTAACCTTGTAGCTGCACTCACTAGCTCCCATGTCTTGATCTATTCTTTCAGCTGGTGTCTACATTGTCACTATTGTTTCTCCACTGCACTTTCAACATCTTTTCCTTTTATTTCAGTTCGTCAATCTCCGATTCATCTTGGTTTTTTGATCCCCTGTTTAGGGACCGGGTTCCCTCTGTGGTTTCAGAGGAAGAGAGGATCAGATCCTCTAGGTGGATAGCAAGTTGTTAGTCAGCGAATAGCAAGCTGTGTTGCTCAGCTGGTCAAGCTGTGAGTCAGCGGGAAAGCCTCACCGAGTTTTGGTGAGGGGTGGACGTAGGTTGTGGGTTTGCAACTGAACCACCTTAAAAACTCCTGTGTTGTAGGGGTTCACTCTGTGGGATTGCTCCTTATCCTCTACCCGCATTCACAGGTTCGTGTGCTTCTTATGTTGTTTATCTTTCTCTGCACACTCAAGTATTTGGATTGCACAAATTGTCTCATCTTGATCCCCTTGCTATCGAAGCTAACGTGGATCTTCTCAGGTGTCTGCAGCACTCTTGCTTATAAGCACTTTGGAGCATCTTCCAATAAAAGGGATTATCACAGTGTGTGTGTGTGCAGCTTTCTCCCTTGTGTCTTTAACTGCATTAGTTCCTTAGGTTGCCTGCTGCACCCTTGCACACAGGCACCAAGGTGAAAGCTTTGCCAAGGAAATTCACCTCGTTGTACACTCATGCACCTTAGTTGATCATCACAGCTCTCACACTCAAGTTAGTCATTTCACACTTAGCTATTCTGTGTCAAGATCTCTTTGGTTCACTGTATTACATCTCATTCAGATCTTAGTTGCACGTGAAGTAGTGTCAACCTCTCTCTTAAGCAGTGTCGACCTGTCTGGACTGGGCATCACGTTCTGACGCTCCTTTTGCCTTTCTTATCTATTCCACTGTGGTGAGTGCCTAAGTGTTTTATTGGCTTAAAGGAGTGATTGATGCTCAGGTTCTCCCTTAGGTTTTAAATAGGCCATAGTTTGTCACCCGATCTATTCAACCCCCCCTTCTATGTCTGGTTGCACCATTCGGGACATATCAATTGGTATCAAAGCATACCATTATATCCTACAATTGGTATCAGAGCCAAGCTCTGTTATTCCTAGATCCCACGATCTACAGGGAAAGATCTCGGTGCATCTTAGCTAAATGGCTTTAGTTGCTACACGCGCACAAATTAAGTCTCCGCCTATTTTTAATGGTTTAGATTTTTCTATATGACTGAGAGGAATGTAGATCAACAACAACAACAACAGGAGTAGCTACAGCAACAACGGCGGAAAGCACGGCCGTACACGAATCCTCAAACACGGCGGCCGGTAAAACCACGGTCCTACAACTACTCCTATCGGAACGGAAATCAATGCCCCGATCTCACCGTCAAGGGACCACCGAACTACAAACCACCCTGGCTACGCTGCCAGGGGAGACATCACGACACCTCTTGACGTGGAGGCCTATCCTCACAGACAAAGGCCCACCCCAAGACCACACGGCTCGGCGAATAAGGTCACGACCTCGCTGTCGTGAACTCTACACCGTCTAGGGAGAACCCTCGATAACGCCACCGAAAACCCTAGACTTCTACATCGGGAAAGCACCCAAAAACCACGCACAAAGCCACGTCTCGCAGATGAAAAAATGAAAACTCGAGTCGCAAGAATCTCACGTCACGTGACGGGAGTACCTGCCCACTAGAAGCAAGGTCGGATGCGTCCAATGACGACTTAGTCCGCGCCTCAGGTGTCTCCCTCCGGTCCAGCGGGAACTGAGACACCGTACCGTAACCACAGAACAAGGACTAGCTGGGGTCGCGCTCTTTAGCGCGGGTTTGTAGCCCCCAACCATGTGTGCACACACAGACTATGCGCTCTAAGTCGGATCCTCTAGCTGATTTTTCTCCCAGCCCAGACTCAGACTGCAAAGGCGAGGGGCCCTACAGTAACCAGCCTAAAAATCATCACACCGGGAAAGCTCTCCACCACTCCTGAGTGCGTCCGCACCAGCGTGCACAGGAAAGCCACAACTAGTGAGGGGTCACTAAACGTGAACACCGAAAATCACACGCACCCCTCGCGAGCAACACGGAGTACAAGGTGGCTCAGGGCCACCAGACTTGGGACGATCATCTAGACCTACCAAACCCAACAGTCTTTGAGTCACGCGACTCAGGTCAAGACCGTCATACAGGGACAGCTCTATGCCGTCAATCTGGCATATTCCTAGGTCAGAAACCACGGTAAATAATTATTAGGGCGGCTCACGACCGCCGAACCTAGTTCCTTCCAAAGGGATGCTAAGGAAACCTCCAGCCCCAGGCTGGGTGACTGAACTCACAGTCCACAGGCCATACGCATGACCCACACGGAAACCGCCTTCCGAGAAAGCTAACAACGTGCGAGAATGACCCTTCGCACTCAACCGGATGCACGGGGACTCGATTTAGCGAATACACGGAAGCCCGAAACACATGGGGTCACCCGAACCCTTAAAACCCACGGGCATGTTAATCGAGATAACACGGTACCTCCGGACACCCAAAAACACGGTCACGGTCCCCACGGGATGTTCGGGACACTCACGGGGCCATAGGTCGGTCATTGGGTCTCAACTGGACTGACTAGAGACCAACACAACGTAAAATGTGATGTGGATCTAGAGGGGGGTGAATAGATCAATCCCCTTGATTAAAATCTACAGTAGCTAGACTAGTGCGGAATTAAAACGAGCTACTATAGGACAGCCAGGAATTTCTAACGGTCAGACAAATAGGATAGAACAACTCACGTAGATCGATTCTCAATCGATCCTAAACATCCATCTATCGTGAAGAGAGTGACGTATGAAATGCACTCAAACATAAGCCAATCGTAGGAGAGACAGGTGGATCCTTCCCATAAAGGGTCCTTGGCTAGCTGTGCCGAATCATTCTTAGCTGAGATTAACACCGAAGGAGGGCAACAACCACCTAAGAGGGTGACCCTGACAAATGACCCAGGACTCAGGGTTAGGGAGCTACCCCTTTCAAGTAGCCTATTGGGGAGCCAGACCACTCCGACTATTGGTAAATATTCCTAAATGCTAGTCTTCATTTGCAATCTTCTTCTTGATGCTGCCACTTGCTTAGCCTCTTCTCACGCTTTATGCAAATAGATCCTCCCACGACAGGGTTTACAGAGGTCCCGAGGGAGTTTAAAGAAGCGCCCCCTACTCGGGAGGCAGATATGGAGGATGGGGAGATAAATATAGAGGCAACTACAGCCTTAGCTCCAGTTGATGCAAGCGACTCTCACCCTTCACCTGCTGGTCTCATTTCAGGCGATGATATTCCCTTCTTCTTTAATTGTGGAAAACTTAAATGACTCTGTTTGTGTCAACATCCTTATCGAGGAGGGCCCTTCTTACCGTTTTCAAGTTGTGTTTCCACAAGAGCTATTGAACAAGCCCCACCACTCGGGAGGGACACAAGTCAACCCTTGCCCGGAGTAGTTGAGCATTCAGTCATGCAAATTTGTGGGTCAACAAACCCTCCCTTGATTGAGGCAACTGGGGAGGCTTCTCGACATTTGATAGCCACTGGACTAGAGGATGTGGGGCCTTCCCCCCAAATCACACAGTCGGCTTCTTCAAGCTCCTCTGGGAAAGAGTAAGGCGAATCATAAGGTAATTTTGTTTTCTTAAATTCTGAAGTTACTCAGCCAACTTGTAAAAGTGAAATAACATCTTCGTGTTGTCTACCTTCTTTTACTTTCAAGAGGGAGTGAAGGAGGTTCTGCAAGAACAGCTGACTCGCAAACCAAAGAGGTGCAGAGTACATCTTGTGGGGAGCAGTCCACTGCTTCATCCTCCTGCGATAAAAGGGTGCCTAAAGCCTCCGGTAGTTCTTGCTTAATGACATGCCCTTTTGTCATTTGCCTGTGGCTAACTTGTCATATTCTCTTCTAGATTATGTTGGCCCAACTGGGGCCTTTGGTTCTTCAGTGCCAAACCGCCCCAAGCCTAGAGCGGGCAATCCAGAGACGACGGCCACTTCTACAGGTATATATAAATAGTGCCTTCTTTTTCTTATTGGATTTTATCTTGCCTTGCTTTTTGATAGCTAGGTTCATGTGTCTTAATTTCTTCATCCTCCTGCTTTCCCCTTTGTAGCTTTACTTGGGATCACTTCTTCAGAGAGAGCAGGGATCGAGACTACTTTAGCCCTTACTGATGATTTCCCAGGGCACGGGATTGAGTGGCCAGACGGCCCTCAAGGAGCAGCACTCGCAGGGAAAGATTTGGTGTTTGACGCCCTTGTTGGTACCATTCGTGTCACACTACGGCAGGAGACACCCCCCCTCCATTGAGGCCACGTGAGATGTTCTTGCAAGGAATACTCTGGCTTACCATTTAATGGGGCTGCCATGAGACCCTTAGATGACTACAGTTGATGAGGTTTGGGCTGAAGTATGCCGCCTTCATGAGACCTCGGCATGGGAGGGCCATCGCTTAGAAATTGAGCTGCTCGAAGCAGAAATTTCCAGACTAATTGGTTCCATGGCCTTTCCTTTCTTAAGGAAGGCTTAAGGGCCTTAACGAAATTGGCCTAGTAAGGGCCTTGCAACCAGCCCATTAGGCAAATCCATGTAGAATGTTCCATGCAAGCCCATTTTTAATGCAAATAGTATCCAAATTGAAGCCAACTCGTACCCAATTGGAAGTGAAGCTGCTGCCGTCCACTTGGTGCTCCGCGTATGGCACCGTCGGTTCGCTGACATGTCACTGTTCACTGTGGGGTCCGCACCACAGAGTTTCTTCGACAGCTTGCCACACTCGAACAAGTGCCACGGAATTCCCTTCTGCGTCAATCTGCTCCCACCGGATCTGTTCCTGGATGAGGTACTGGACTTCCTCACAGGACTCAATCACGTGGCAGATTCGTGCATGAAAGGGACAATACTGGGGATGATTGAAGTCCCACTAAGTGTAGTCTGCCGGAGGGTCGCGGGGCAAGATTTGTGCCCGCTCGATGAGGACGTCGAAGAGTCGTCGGGTTCTTTCCCTGGGGAAGGAGAGGGGTCTTCGATCGTGCCAGGGCCGCCACCCCGGGTACTAGATCGAACGCTCTCTTCGATTGGTACTGGGCTTTTCTGATTCATTGTCAGAGAGAGAGAATGCAGCCATCATGTGGATCACGTTAGCCGGATGGTGAACCACACGCACCACTTTGGCTGGTCTGGACCACGTATGCTGCTGCGGAGGATCGACTAGACCGCTCTTCATTTGAATGAGGCCGTCTCGGATCAACTTCTGTGCCTGGGTCTTGAAGACGTAGCAATCTTAAAGAGGGTGCCCCAGCATGTAGTGGTATGAGTAGTAGTTGGGATCGTCAATTTTCTGAGCTTCATCCAGCTTGCGGACTTCAGGTAGTTCGACGATCCTCTGGGCCATGCAGAGGTCGAAGAGCATGTTCGTGTGTTCCTTCTTGAAGTAGAAGGGAGTCTTCATACGCTCTGAGAAGGAGAGAGCAGCCGACTTATCAGGTGGCCTTTTGTCAGAATCACTCGTCCCAGCTCCCTTGCTGGCTTTAGCGGTGGGCGTGAATTCGATGATGTTCACCTCCTTGCCGGACTGGCGTTCTCGCACTTGCTTACCCTTTGCTGAAGCATAGCTCAGGTTATCAGCGAAGAACATCTCTATCTCGACAACTGCCGAAGGTCGAAGCCCTTGACGTTGGTGCCGAGAAGCTTTTCGCTGACCTCAGCTACCAAGCCTCGACGACAGATGGTGATAGCATCCTCCTGGGTTGGCGGGTTGACACACCTCATGCTGAGGTCTCACCATTTCTTGATGAAGTCGAGGGCGCCCTCGCCCTTATTCTGTCAGAGGGAGCACAACTCGACTAAAGAGACCTTTCGCTCGGTCGTTTGAAAACGGTCGAGGAACTTCTTCTGGAGATCCGTCCAATCAATGACTGAGTTGGGCTTCAGGCGGGAATACCATTGGAAGCCCATTCCCATAAGTGAAGTGGCAAAGTAGCGGAGGAGGTAAGACTCATCCAACGCAAGTTCGCCCATGGCCGTGATGTAGTAGGCCAAGTGTTCATGCGGAGACCCTTGACCGTCGAACTTCTAAAACTTCAGTGGCTTGGTGTACTCCGGGGGAAGTTTCTTGAGTTGATGGTGGAGCGGATAGGGGACGCTGTAGAGATCTACAGTAGCGACCCCCTCTCCAAACGAGGCGAGCTTGGTCTCGACGATCTGCTCGATCATCTGGCGTTGTGCCATGAGAATTTCTGGCACCGGCGTGTTGGATGGCCGTGGTTGAGCCTCGGCCAAGGGCGTGTCGAACCCAGTAATGGTAGGGGTCTGAGCAGCTGTTGTTGAGGCGTTAGCACCATTTTGCCCGCCTGGCGGGATCGGCACTTCCATTAAAGGTCCAGTTGGCGGCTGAGGATGAAGGTCACGTTCCTAGAGCAAGTCTTGCAGGAGGGCCTTCAAGTGCTGGTTCTCCTTCACAAGAGTCTAAAGAGTTACCTATTGGACTTCACCAGTCGGAGGGTCATTGCTGACCAGCTCCCTATTGACAGGGGCGGCACATTCCTCAACAGAACTTCCTCCACTCGTGTCGATGTCTGAGGCCCGACAGAAGTGCCGACATGGCCGACCGGAGTCGGTGGCTGAGTCGAGTGACGAGGTCTCCTGAAGTGATATATGGGCTGGTTCAGATCGTCAGTCTGAACCTCAGGCTGGTGCCCGATGGTGTAGCACGCGAACACCCTGACTGTGTCATTGAGGAGCCGGACCGTCCGCCTCTTCTGAGAACGCCTCTTGGGGCGAATGGGTGTCCCCAGCCTATCAAAGACCGAGGTGCGTTGCGGAGGTGTCTCCACTACGGCATCTACCTGAGGAGAACTCAGGGCTGGATATTGGTGGGGCCCGGAATGAGCCCGTCTCTATTTCTGCCTATCTGAGTGAGAGGCGATGAGGGGCTGGGCATCATCGGATGATGCGACTGTAGGGCCAGTAGCACCTTGCTTGGTGCAGCATCCTAGCGCCCGTAAGGGGTTGCTGAGATGGACCTCCTGGATAGCTTGAGCTTCCTATGGGGTAACCCAGATCCTTCTCAAGTCAGACTTCTGGTCCCCCTTGTCCCTATTTCTCTGACGGGACTTGGGAGCTGCGACGTCGAATCGGCACTAGCGCCTCTAGGTCATTGCCGAAGCGTTGACCCTTTTGAGTTCCACCTTGTCTTCCCACGTTTGACGCAAGAGGCTAAAGCGGTTGGTAGTAGGGACCGTAGAGACGATACGTTCTGGAGGTATAATGGGTTCACCCCCATCCAAGCGAATCCATAAGTCCCCAATAGGAATGGTCTTACCGGAGTTACTGGTGGCAGCAGCAGGTCGCTTGCCCTTACGGCTGCGATGCTGCTTCTTTTGGGGAGCCGGAGATGATTCTGCTCCAAGGTGGTAGACTGAGAAAACCTGGTCCGTGAATGCTGGTGGTGTGAGGCGGCTCATCGAGAATATCAGAATGGACCCCCAAGACGCATAGTCTGTAGCGGAGGCCGGTGGCTGGGTGACTCGAGTGTAGGCCTTCGCCCAAGCCGATAGTAGTGTTGCAGATGCTCGCAGCGATGTGCTTGCACTTGGAGCTAACACTGCAGGGGGTACCGGGGTGCCGGTGACCTGAGGCCTTGAGCCTAGACTGGGGGCTGGAGAGGCCGAAAGATGCGATAGGAGGCCCTCGGTCCATGCCGGGGTCGTCGTATCCCATAGAGGCAGACCAGTGCTAGTAATCGGCGTTGTCAAGTTGTGGGAGCAATGCCCCTCAGATTGAGCCGAGAGATCCGGAGCTTGACGTGGATCAGTCGTGCCAGACGTCGTCTGTGGGAAACACCGGGATTGTACGCTCTATCTAGGTGCCGAGACGCCTCGTACCAGTGGTTGAGAACCCAAGTGAGGCAGTTGTTATTCTGAGGTTCAGGTCGAGAGGCCCGAACAGGGTGCTAGGGAGCCGTGCCCCCAGGTCGGGGGACCCGTGTGGGGAGTCGGCTTGGTGGAGGCTCGGGGTTGACCGCCCGAGTAGGGTGTGGAGGGGTTGAACACCTTGGGGTGGAGACCCGCGTCGGATGCCGACTTGGCTGGGCCCTGGGGCTGGAGGCCCTAGCGAACTGCAAAAGTGGAGATTGAAACTCGGGATGCGAGGGCTGCGTCAGGAGTTGGTCAGAACTGGGCCCGGGGGCTGGCGCTTGCCCGGGCTAGGGCTGGTCCGGAACCCCTACGGGGACTGGTAACAGGAGACCCAAGCCAGACGCTCGGTCTGGCCATCGAGGCTGGTGACTGGTGTGGCGCGTTGATGGCGCCAGAAGAGACGGGAGCTGAGGGTGGCAGTGGAGCCGCCACGGGAACCACGCCCAAGAAGTAGGGTGATCCAACAACCGCGGCGAAGCTGCCGAAAGTGATCGGCACCGCCAAGTAGCCCACCCATGTGTGGGTGGTGATGACGATGGGACCATAGGTGATGACCACCATAGTTGTGGGTGCACTGGACGAGCAGGGGTGATGGCCACTGACGATCGTCAAACGTGATCTGGCAACTGGAAGGCAAACTGGAAGCTACTGGGAAGTGCGCACAGGTGCTCTTCTTCCACCTCTCCTGCAAGGACAGGAAAAGGGCACCAAGGCTTCAGGTCTTGCACAAACTTTCTCTTCAACAAAAAGAAGGAAGGAGGGAGACGTCCCACCGAGCGTCCCATCCTTTTTGTTTCGCGCGGGGCGAAGCGGGGTTTGGTGACCAGAGTGAGGGGTAGGATATAGCTACGGGAGAGGTGCCAAAATGGGACACGTGTCGAGCACTCCCTCTCAAGACCGTATCTTTCTCAGAGCGGCACTGTGCACTCACCTTTTCGGAGAGTCGAGGGGAGACCGAGTGACACGGGAGGTTTTCGGGCTGGAGGGGAAACATGGCTGGGATGTGGGCGTGCCAGTCGATTTCTCGACAATCACCCGTGGACTCAAGGGGTGGGGGGCACATGGAGGGAAGGACGATTCCGTGGGTGCGAGTGCGCAGGCGACTGTGGGGAGTCGTGTACAGGACGTCTTTCCCCACTGATTGCAAGCAGTCGGTGTTTATTTACATCAGATTAAATTCGAAGACCATCGTTCCATGCTGAAGAGGAGTCTGTATATTCCTGAAGTCGAGAGCCAAGGGCACTTTGCAGCTGTAGGTTTGCCGTTTCATTGGGTGGTGTTGACTAGGGTCAGGGAGTGCTGGAGGTTCAGACTAAGTGACGCAGAGGGAAGACTGAGGGCCTGAATGTGGATGCGAGGGCATTCGTCCAATTGGAGGTGTTAAACTGAGGTGTACATTTCTTTACAGGTAGGCCATAGTGGCCAAGGTACAACTGGTGCATGCCACGGGACAATTCCGACATGCCAGTCAGTCCCCGAGTCGATGCGTGATAGGTGAACACGTATGTGTTTTACAGAGGACTCCTCCCATGGTGTGGGCCCGGGCCGTGATGCCGAATGGGGGCTTGTGACTGGATTACTGGAGGGATGCAGCGATCCGATGTCTGGGCGAGGGCCGACCATGACTCAAGTCGAGCGGTCGAACGTGGCCTTGTGACTGAGAGAGTGCATGACGTCATGGCACATGTGCGTTTGCGACCGGCGGACACGTGAGGGGAAATCCCAGCATGAGGGGATGCTCGCCCATGTCATAACGTCTCACATACAGTGGGTGTGGACTTGTATGTGATGGCTACATACGGCGTGAGGGGAGTGTAAACGACATACCCCTGGTGTATTAGGCCGATGAACAAGTCACCCACGCACAATTCTCCTTAGCTCGTTGCTTGGAGTCGCTCGAACCCTCGGAGGGAACCCGGTGATGCCAATGCTTGACGTTTGATGTTCTGGATGCTTGATGCTGGATGCCCCACCCCTTGAGCTCCAAAGGGGTTTTTATAGGGCAAGTTGAAGGGTCACAAGGGGCTTACGCGGACTGGCTAAGGGGGGTGAGCTGGTCTGCGTAAACCCAATTGAATATTGCATGGGTTGCACGGGTTGAGAGAGGGGGAAGGGGTTTACCCGAACCAACCCAGGAGGCTGAGCTGGTCAGCGTAACCCCCCCCCCAGGGGGTTTAGGAGGACCAGCCCAGACCAGCCCAGGGGGAAGCTTGGGGAGGATACGTGGAAGCTTGGGAGACTTGTGCGCGTTGACTAGAGGGCGAACCCATCGTGCTGTCGCTCTGTGCTTCCGCGTGTTGACTCCACGAACTGGTACGGCACACGAACCATGTCGTGGGGCCGTAGATCAGACGAACTGGGGCTGAGTGGGGTCGTGGGTCCACGGACTGGAGGGAGGGCACAGCCCCCAAGGGGTTTGCCCTCCCTGGGCGCGCGGCCCTGCCTTGGGGCAAATTTGCCCTAGGCCAGCCGGTCTTCTTGTGTTGTTTACGTGTGTCCTTTGAAGGACGTTGAGCTCCGGGAGGCTGGAATAGGCCCGTGGGGGCCGTCGTTCTTTGGGTTGTCGTAGCCGCTCGGAAGGCGTTCGGGTAAATGCCCGACACACCCCGGATTGTCGACCGACTTGGGTAGATGGCTGAGGGGGCCGCACGGCGGGCCTTATGTTGGAGATAGGAGCTCGTGGGAGTTGGGGGGGAGGCATTTTGTAGACGTGGGTCATGCCTCGAGCTGTGTGCCATGTTGCACGGCAGGTTGGCAAGGTAGCCTCGGGTCAGCCCGAGTGCTAAAGTTAAGTGGCGTGTTACCACTTGTCTGAGTGTCGAGGTTGGGCCCGACTTGCTGGGGGGTCATTGTAGGACCCAATTGAGGGATTGGAACCACGGGATAGCCCATGGTTTGGTGTAGATGGGTTGGAATGTACGTGCCCACAAGGTGTTCGACAAAATGCCGAACATAACCGTGTAAGCCATATACGCATGCGATAGGCCTCCAAAGCCTGTGGTTGACTGTGTTAGGTCTCCCAATGACCTTGGGGGGTTGTCGGGAGTGTTTTAGGGTGGGCCCGCGGCCCTTTTCATTGGGTGCCACGTGGCGTGGCTTAGTGTCAGGGTGCCCCCGGGTTGGCCAGGGGTGATGTAGGATATGGGCAAAGCCCATGTGTGAGTGGCTGGAGTTGACTCTGGATAGTTGCTTGTTTCACCATGTATGACGGCAAACTAGTCAGGGCCCCGGTAGGGTCCCACGGGGTTGTAGAAGGGGCTAAGTAGCCCACGCGTAGAAGGTGTTCGGGGAAATATCCAAACCCTTATTTCTTATCCTTTTATCAGGAAATAGTCCAGGTACCACATTCACCTTTTTACTCAAGGAGACATGTTGATTAGACACCAGAATCCCTGGTTGCTCAGTGGAGTATACCGTTATGCTTCATTCTTTTTGAACAGAGATACACACTCATTATCATGACATGACTTCTATATTTCTTTGATATAGACAGTCAGTTTCTCAAATGAAATGCCATTGCTCTGCTAAATCTTGATTTTTCCTTTTAATGGTGTATTCCCTGGTCTTTTAACAATTTTTCTTAGATCATGACATAAGAGCCATATAAGCATAGGTCTCTTACCAGATTTACTCATTACTGGTGATGTTCAGATTTCTGGAGAAACTTTTAAGCATTTCCAACTTTTAGGTGATTTCAAAGTCATTGAGATTTATTCAAGAATAATTACAATCAATCTACCTTTTTAATTTAATCCCTATAGACAGAGAATCACATTTCAGCAAAAGTCAGCAATCTTATTCTTAGTTCAGAACAATCTTTGGTAGCCAATTAATTGAAAACAGGTAAGGTGGCTCGTTTTAAATTTACTCCCCCTGACTCACAGAATCTGACATCCGAGTGAGAAGAAGAGAATGATAGACAATAATAGGGAGAGGAATGTTAGAGAGAGAGCCAGACAAGAGCAAAGATAAGATTGGGAAAGGTTCTCCAACCAATCAGAGTCCCAATGTCACTGACTCTTGAACAAACCACAAGCTGTCTCACATATCCAGCACAATCTCCCAAGAGCTAAAACTAGAAGCCATCAGCTGTTCCACATAGGCAACACCCGCAGAATCATTCCTGACCTATGTTCAGCTTGCAAACAATCTTGACATCTCAATCTCTGCAGCTAGAGAAGTACCATGTCTGATGTACTCTCAGGGTCCAACTGGCTCTAATCAGTTCAACTCCCCCTCACTTAGTGCAGTGATTCTTAGTCATACATCAATCATTTTCTTAAGAACACAGAGTGTAGCACAATGTATGCACATGACAAATTAAATCTATACGCAAGTTCAAAAGTATGCAAATGTGTGCAACTTATGTAAACATGATAGACTGAGCATGAACAAATTTTCAAGGTGAGACTTATCATGAGACAAATGATCAGTCATCAAACATTCACCACAAGGTAGCATCAATTAAACAAAGTTTGATGAACTAAAATTAATCACAATAGAAAAATAGTCTGATCATACTTGCAACACCAAGAGGAGAGAAGAGACAAGATAAATAAGAGAAGAGAGTGGGGTTTACTGACCTTGGTGTGCCTTGAATTTATTTACCCATTTATTTGTTTCTTCAAGGCACACCTGCAAAATCAAATCACTTTGCAGTTCTAGGAACCCAAGAATTCTTGGGTCCGGTCAGCTGAGTAACACCTCTAGCAGGTGTACTCCAATGATTCCAAACATGTTTATTATCAAACTTCAGAAAATGGCAATCATTCATGATATGTCCTATTCTCCCACAATAATGACAATAAGTGACAGCATTCAGATTTTTATTAACCGGTTGCACATGGAATTTTTGTGGGTGGACATTCGTTAAGATGTTTCTGCCATGAAAGTTATTGTTCCTTTTTACATGCCAGCACTCAAAGGCACGATGGCCGACTTTACCACACTCAAAGCATGTAGAGTTGTTTCTATTAAAAGTAGTTTTACTCACAGGAAAATTTACAGGTTTTGAACTAACTCTGTTTCCCTGGGCATGCCAACAGTGGGCAGCAATGTGGCCCAACTTCCCGCATTGGAAGCAATGGATTTTCTTCTTTTTAAATGCATGGTGCTGGTCATGGATTTTTCTAGCATTCAATTCATCTTGTTCCATTATCCTACAATCATGCATATGATGCCCAGATTTTTCATAGTAATGGCATGAAATGATTTTTGTGTGTGCATGTGAATAAATGGGAGAACTTTTTCTAACATGCACTTTCTTATGAACCTTTTCAGAGCCAAAAGAATTTTCAACAACGACAGAAGATATTTTGACTTTATCTTTATTTTCAATCTTTTTCTGTTTTCTTCCATTTTTCAATTTTTTATCATGATTTTCAGTTCTCTTAGTAGTAAACTGGAAAACAGGTATAGAAGAACTAGAAGCCAAAATTTTTTGATTTTTATCAGCAAGATCCTTCTTGCCTGCAGGGTTATATCCTAACCCTTCCTTTTGAAAACTTACTTTGGCACCGAGGATTTTATTCAAGTTATCTTTTCCCTGAACAAATTTGGACAGAGAGTTCTTAAGATCCTGAATTTCAGAATTCAGGGCAGTGATGTTCAACTCATAGCCCACAATCTCAGTCTCACAGGAAATAATCTGTTGATGCAATGCATCATTTAGACTTTTCAATTTATCATTTTCCTGAACAAGTTTCTGTTCCTTTTCAGCATCAACTTCCTGTAAGACACATTTTTCTTTTTCAAAAGACATCTATTTTTCTGACATTATGAGGTTCAGAACCATTAATCTTTTATTTTGATCTTTCAATTGGCAATTCTCCTCAATCAAACTGTTTGAATTTACATCTTTCAATTTTTCAGTCAATTTTTACTCAGACAGCTCTGATTCAACATTCCTATTCCTTAGATCTTCTACCTCTTCTTTAAGAGACTCAACTTTTTGCTCTTGCAGCCTAAGTTGAGACAGAAGATCATTGTTCAAATTCTTAAGAGAATCACAATTTTTGCAAGCATTTTCACTTATTTTCAAGCTATCTTTTAAATTCACATTTTCACACTTCAATTCTCTTATTTCATATAGCATCCCCTTTTTCATTTTCTTCATTTCACATTTTTCAGATTTGTAACTATCAAGCAAATTATCATACATCTCAATCAGTTCATCCAATGAATTTTGTTCTGATTCAGAGTTTACCTTTGATGATGAGTCATCAGACTGATCACTGCTGTGATCCTTTGTCATAAGGCACTTGTGGTTCTCTTCACCATATCTAAATGTCAGCTCGTCCATCATCTCCTTGGCGTTCCTGCACTTGGACAAGCATGAAAGCACATCAGCCTTTATCGCCCCTTTCAATATCTCCAGGGCTTTTATGTTTTTAGCATCCATCAACTCATGACCAATATTCTAGTCAAATTTATTTACTGGAAGATCATATGGTCCATGTTCAATTAAAATTAGTAAATTCGAATCCACAGAATTTATGTAATCCCTAAGCTTTCTAACCCATCAGAGAAACATGATCCATCAAACATGGGAGCGACAGACTTAGACTCCATGACAAGCGAATGAAATGCAAGAAACTAGACACTCAGTAGAATTAACTAATGCACTAGAAGACAGCAGGATCCACTGCAGATCATTGGATCTGATGAATCAGTGACCTGCTCAGATACCAACTGTAATGTTAAAGGAGTCCAATGAGGTATGCTCTGATACCAACTGTAAGGTTAGTGGAGTCCAATGAGATATGGTCTGATACCAATAGAAGGGTGCGTCAAGTGAGTTACCAGAAGATCCAAAGGGGGGGTGAATGGATTTTCAAAGCTTTTGGCCAATTTTAAAATACGTGTGAGGCAAACAGGGCTGGAACGCTGGTCAAACACTTTATCTGCAAGAGTATACGCCCTAATCAACTTATGCAAACCATTCAAGCAGAAGCAATTCAAACGATTTGGAGCACAATCACACAAGAACACAAACAAACTCACAACACCAGGAATTTTTAGGTGGTTCAGTTCACAGACCTATGTCCACCCCACACTCTAACCAGAGTGTGGCTTCTGTTGATACACAGCTTAACCGCAGGGCTTTACAGCTTGTCAACATCCGCTGATTCACAGTTTCGACCGCTGGGCATTACAGCTTACGCCTACCGCTGACAAATAGCTTGGACCGTTGGGCAATACAGCTTAGCCGACCAGAGGAACCGATCCTCTGCAACCGCTGAGCAACACAGCTTGCTCTGCTGACACACAACTTTAAACAAAGTATAAAAGAAAAAGAAAAATGATGGAATCACAGCGGTAGAAAGCTGGAAGAGTTGTAAACCAAATGTGGCTCTTGCAAGAGCTAACTGGATTGGATCTGATCCAGATTCCAGTAGGGATAAATATTTTGCTAAAGCTTTTCTTCCTTTCCTCAAGCTCTCTATTGCTGGTTCTTTTGTTGATGTGCATAATAAGATCAAAAACTCTGTTGTCTCATGTAAATATTGTGTTTACACGATCAAGCCCCTACTGTTGCGCTAAAAGCTCGAGCTGGTAGTGAAGGCAGAGCCGTATTTCCGTATGGCAGCGCAAAACCCCACACTATCATGCTGTGGGCGGACATGAGGGGCTTCGCACATGGACCACATAATCCAAGCGACAGGTTGGGCTATCAAGCGCCGATGCACCACGTGGGTGCCATACCCCACGTGGAGCAGCAAATCACAAGGGAGACGCTGGAAAATCCAACACTTCTTACTTGGGGAGAATTGATGGGAATCGACATCGGGCACTAACCTTTTATTTTTACATTTGTGTCCTTTTAGTTTGTATTTATATCCCTAGGTAATTGAGTGTGCAATTGTAAGGCTTTTCAAGCCAATGTGTTATTCATTAGGAACCCTAGGTTTATTTGCAGTAGGTCCAGCAAGGGGGCCCCCACTCCTTCCCCATTGGTCCACCTAAGCCCTAGGGGTCCAAGCGGGGTTGGTCAAATGCCAAGGTGGCTTCTAGAAGGATTCTCTTCTTGGACAAGTTAAGGGGACAAAGGGTGAAAAATATCCAAGATGTCTCCCCTTAAGTCAAGGGGGTGCCCCCCATTAAAATGACATTTTATATTTCTGGCCCATGAGGAGATGAAGCCCGACGAGCAGTTCTCGACCTTCGCTGACCGTTGGCATCGCCTGGTCGCGCAAGTCCCGGGGCATATTCGGGGAGGGAGAGCAAATCAAGATGCTCATTTCTAATGCAATGCCTCATTATCGGTGCATCTTAGCCTTGAATGACATCACTTCCTGGCAACAGCTCTATAGCCGAGCTCGCTTCATCTGCCAGTAACTTTTAGGTTCCCTTGACCCCGAGTCACCTCCACCTGCTACGCCCACATACACCTCCCATCCATCATTCCCCATGAGTCAGCCATCCACCACATATCCCTCCATAAGTCGACATTTCATTCCCACATACCCATAAACCTCCACGCGTCAACCATCTATGAGTCAACCTGTCGCCATCCACAGTCAGCCCTCCGCCGTTTCGTATCCGCACACGCCTCCACTTTCGGTCAAGGAAACACCACACCATGAGTAGGTGGATGTCGTCCACTACATACCCCCTCATACCACTCTGCATACGCTATCACCAAGTCCATCCGCTAGCCACGCACCATTGCCTACTCAACCCCCACAACCATTTCCATTATCCTCCCATACCCCTCGGCATCCACCTTGCCTGAAGCGGGCTCCTTCCCCGTTGTTGCCGGAGTCTTTTACAGACATTTTCAGGGCTTTGATGGCCACCCACGTGTTGTAGCTCCCTCTGGTTAAGCCTTGCCGACCCACGGTCAGAGGTTTGCTCCATTTTTATGATTTTCACCATCAGCAGGGGCATTTGGTCGAGGATTGCCCCAAATTTCGGGAACTGGTTCAGGCTTTGGAAGACAAGAAGATGATTGATTGGGCTATCATGCATGAAGTTATTTTAGATCTCAGCCACAAGCAGTAGCAACAGTAGCAAGTGTCGCCCAGGCAGCCATCTCCGTTTCAAGACTAGGGGCAGTCCTGTGATTCTTTTAAGGTGCATGCTCCATTACTTGTTCCTTCACCTACCCCCTTACCTTCACCATCTCCTACTCAACCTCCACAACCTCTACTAACCCAAGCCTCTGCTCAGGCAAGTGCTACCTCTTCTTCTTCCTCGATTTCCACCACCACTTCTACTCCCAACACCGCTCGACGTGTCGTCTCGACACGTTGAAGATGGGTGCCACAACCCTCCACTTCCTCTGCCTCACCACCACTTTTACCATCCTCACCTCCACTACCCTCATTGCCTACATCACCCTCTCCACCATCTTCACTACCCCTACCGCCATCACCATCACCTTCATCGCCTTCTCCCCCAAAGGTCCCTGTTCCACCTCCATCATCTTCATCGCCTTTGCCGCCCCCTTCACCATCGTTGTCTGAGCCTGAGCAGGCTAAACCTACACCTACACTTCCACCTTTGCCTTTGCCTCCACCCAAGCCTGTCATCGCCGCTATCCCTCCGCCACTCGCACTACCTTCACTAACACCTTCCAAATCTTTTACCCCTACCCCTTCTCTATCACTTTCCACCCCATGGAGTGGGTGTGCGTTGTCTTTGGTGCCCCTCGGGTCTGGTCCCCAGGGAGATGATGAGCCGAGCTAGGTTTCAATTGTGTATTACAAGATTCAGGATTTCATTTGCCGCATGTCGGTCTGAGTCCTGGTTCCTGACTGTTTTGGGGATAAGGAGCCTATACTTTTGAAGACGGTTGCCAGGAGGACCTCCTTTGCACTAGTGCCAGTTTCTTCCCGAGTGAGGCTGGTGGCAGTCTCACTGCTTGCCAGAGGTTCGACTATTGATGCAGTTATTACCTCTCACTCGGTTGCTGTTCAGTTCACGGGCCAAGCAGGATTCTTTACTCAGATTGTGCTAACCCATACGGCCGCCAAGAGCCTGATGGATTCCCTATTCAAGGGGCAATTGGTCGTATTTTCGAGATTTTCTAAGGACATTCTGCACTTGTTATGCAATCTCCCTCGGTTTATTGGTGAATCGGCCAGTCAACACTGTGCATTACTCTCCCTCAGTTTTGTCCCGCTCTTTTGGTAAGGGAGCTATGCTTCATGCCCGATTTCTGAATGGAGATGCCGAATCTCATGTTGCTACTGCCGAGTGACAAGACTCTGAGATTTTCTGATGTTCATCCTAAGGAGTTACTTGTTCAAGGATGTCTGTCTATGGTTAGCCCCAGGTGTCTAGGGGCAGTCGCCCCGATAAAACTACATATTCACGACCGGGATAGGCCGTCTGCCAGGTGGGCCCGTTATATGAAAAGGTGTTTCAAGGCAAGGAGGCCGAAGATCCAAGTTCGTGCTAAGCAGGTCTGTTACAAGACAGTTTCTGCAAAGAAGAGGCGGCGGCGTAAGTTTAAGGGCCGCGTAATGCGCACTCAGGGGCCCACTTCTCCTTCTTCCTTTTCCTTTCATTCCTCATTTCTATTGCTTAGCTCCCACCCTTGGGTGGTGCATCTTCCTTCATCCAATCCTGCTATCTTCTCCTCTCCTCCCCTCCCGGGTCCGTGAACCACCATTTCCCTTTTCCTAGTTTGGAGCCGCACGATTTTTCATGTTCTCATTATTCTAGGCCTCGACCTATATCATCCTTTCATCCCACTTTTGGGACTTCTTTCGATTCTCCTCCTCTGATATCCCCGGGTTCTACTTATCATTCTTTTTTCCCGACCCTGTCGGGTGTTTATAATTCTTTTTCCCCGACCCTGTCGGGTGATCGTCATTCTCCTTCCCCGACCCTATCAGGTGATTTTCATTCCCCTTCCCCAACTTTGTCAGGCGATTGTGTTACTTCCTCCCCGCCTTTGGTGGGTGATTCTCATTCTACTCTTTCGACCTAGTCAGATGATTCTTCTTCTCCTTCCTCTACTCACTCCTCCTCACCCTTTCGGGGTTTTCACCATTTCTTTTGCTACTTTCGAGGCTTTAGCCCGCCTTGATCTTAGTTAATCTCTGTTTATTTTGTACTTGGTTCCTTGTTATCAGGGACTCTGTGTCTTAACGAGGGAGTTCTAGCCCTCGTCCCTCTCCTTTTTTATCCTTCTTCGTCCAGTATGATGTCTGTCACTCCTCTGTGTCAAGGAATCCAATCCTTTGCTCTCTTTTCATCCTTTATCCTGGCAAGCAAGGAAGACAAAGCTCACCCTCCTCCAAGCTCGATGATTGAAATCACTTCAGGATGCTAGTTTCTACGCCATGAATTAGAAAAAGTATCTTTTATTTTGTGCAAAAATATGTTATCATTGCTAGTGCTTTATTATTTCTACACAAGCTTATAATTGCTGGTTCCTCGATATGAATGAGTGACTTTAGGGTTTAGTTAGTTCGCTTAGTCAAATGAGTCACTTCTGCAGCACCCTAGGCTAGTGATAGCTTAGTGCTGGGAGTCTAGTTCTTTCCTCCACCATTGAGGATGACCTTTTAGCATGGGTTTTACACACACACTACGCGGTAAGCTATAGTCGATCTCCTCTCGAGCACATCGTTGCTACTTTGGCCATACTCTAGGTATCCACAAAGGTCCTTTCTCTTCTCTGCTCGGCCGAGTGTAGGGGCAAGAGATGGATGGATTAGATGACCAACCTAGGCGCTCCCCCAGTACCGGAGAAGTCTCAAATAGGGGTAGTCTTGACCCTCAAAAATGAGCTTTCATGCTATATCTAGCCAATAAGGGCTGTCAAATAAAAATTGAAATGAAAATCGATGAATTGCAAAATTATGAAGCAAAGACATGGCAAGAGTGGCAAAACCCCGCGGGACGTCATGAGCCCGGTCGTATACGTGCCTAAGGGTCCTAAAAATCAAAGACACAAAGTCTCGGTGCAACAGACCTACTCTTTGAGGGGTAGTGCCCTGAAAGAAAGCCGAGTCTTGATGTCTCCCATCTTGCACAAAGCTTATTTCACAATCTTCTTCTATTTCTCCCTCTTAGGCTGGATTGAATCTCGGATATGGCCTTAGTAGGGGCACTGTTATTTAGAGGCGGTTGGTTATGGTAACCCACTCTTAAATGCACGCCCTGCTCAAGGGAAATCCTTAATGAGTAGGGAGGAATGACGATCTTTGGCCAGTAGTTTTAGCCCATCCTTAGATGCTGCAGATAATAATAAATACCTTGTATTTTATGCATTATGTAGCAATTAATGAGAAAAAAATCCATTTGGTTGCTCACCAGCCCAAGGGGCGCCCTCCCTCTCTCCTCTCTTCCCATTTCAGAGGTGTGAAGCCTCTCCACCACCACCTCTCTGAGTGAGATGCTCAGCCCCGTTGCCGCCGCTTCTGTTCGTGCTGCCATCGCGCCACCACCGCCATCGTCAGAGTTCTGTCCAAATCAGGACAGCAAGATCTTCCCGGATTTTTAGTTCTCAACCTCTTAATATGGTGGATTCCAAATTTTTAGGGTGAGTTCCTGAGGTCTAACCCACATTCCAAAAATATTGGTGGAGCTTGTAGTCCATATTTTCCATTTTTTCATTTTCATACTCTCTCTCCTTCCAGATCTGCCTATAGTCTGTCTTCTGTCATAGTAACCTGATAGTCCACCCATGAACCCACCTTCCCCATGTCAGAATGAACTGAAATTTTTATTGGGGTTTCTGTCCACCTAGTCCTTCCTCCACAAATTTTCTTGTGAATTTAGAATCTCATTTATACTTTCTAAAAATCCCTTTTAGACTCCAACTCAGTCCTGTCTACCACTGTCTAAATCTGACCACCCAGTAGTAGAAAATACTTTTCCCTAACCAAATCTCCACAAAATCTTTCATAAAAAATATCCCCGTCTTCCTCTCTCCCCCCCTCTATAACTTTTATAAAGACCTCAACATCTAGATCAGGGGTCTATAGCGCGGTCAATGACTGTTCTCAGTCAGATCTCAGTCTGTCAGACCAAATCTGAGACTGCAAATAGCACTGTTCAAAATTCCGCCATTAATATTTTGGCCCTGTTAAAATTCCCAGAGTCACAGAGGGTCGAAGGATTTCAAGAGAGCTTTCCAACAGCACTAGTTTCGCATCGATCTAACATCAGGAGTGATCGCGACAGCTGATCTCGTCAGGTTGCGCACTGTAAAACAAAAGCTGCAGCCCGTACGCAGCAAGCTTCCCACTAGGTGACTGGAGCCGCCCGGCCCCCACCCGGCGTTCCAGTCTGACTGCCTTCCAGGAAAGCGCCTCTCCAAGAGCCACCGTCATAGCTGTACCACTCCGGGCCCACTTGGACCCGTCGACCAGCAAGTGGGCCCCACAGCCAGCAGCTTGCATCGTCCGAACCGCGCCGACGGGGTGATAAAGTGCTGCCCGTCAACCCAAGATCGGTCCTCTCTGGCCCACATTGTAGCCCTTTACCTCCCTGCGTGGAGTGGACAATAATTCACCATTGTAATTATTGTAATATTTTATTATCGGGAGTTACCGTACTTTGCAGAGATCGCCTACCCCACACCCGGAGCGTGGAGGTATCGTGTCCACTCCTCTCTCGACATTTTGGCTTTACTCGTATATTTTCTTATGCCGCTGAGTGTGATAGGTTAATCTACCTCGTATATTTTTTTGTCACTACTGCGTGAGTGAGTGAGTGACTCGTCCCGTGACTTGATCCGAGCACGAAAGAGCCGACTACACGACTCATTGTCGGTTTCTCAACCGCGCACGGTCCCACGCATCCCTCGCTAGGGGACGCCCGCGAGCTAGAGTCCTAGGGCGCATGTCCGTCCCGCATCATATGTTCTACTTTCAAACAATCTTATGATCCCATGCGCTTTGATGTGAATGGGGTGTGGAAAGGGCCGATTTGACTTCTCTACTATTTTACTCGTCGGATCGATGTGACGGTCATACCAGAGACCGTCACAGTCTTTGACAATCCTATGATAGACCGTCACATGCCTTTGAGCATGTTGGTCAGTTGTGGCTGTGGAAGTGTGACGGTCTAGTATTGAAGTGTCACAGTCCTCTAACACCCCCTTATTGGTGCGTCACAGCCCTCTCGTCCTCGATGTCCGTGTCGATCAGTTAGCTCTGACGGCCCACTCCTTGTGCGTCAGAGTATTGTGGTGCGTCCTCTTTGGACCGTCACAGAGTCTTTGACCGAGTTTGACTGGCTATGTCAGTTGGCTCTAACAGCCCAACCCCCATGCGCCAGGGTGCTGTAACGCGTCCATATTGGACCATTACATGTCGCTCGTTCGAGTTAGGTTTTAGGCTTGTTCGTCCTGACGGCCCAATCAGGGTGCGTCAGAGCGTGTAACGCGGCTTTAGTAGGCTGTTACAGTCTTGTTGGCCGTAATGGCTGGTTCTGTTCTGTGTTCATCTGTGTGTCGGTCTATCTTAGGTTCTGTAGTAGGGTGGTGTCCGTGACGGCTCATTGCTCGACCGTCACATCCGTGTGGCATGCCTTTATTAGACCGCCACAGTCCTGTCTCCTCTAGAGTGTAACGCTCATCCTTAGACCGTCACCTCTGTGTAGCGGTCTAAAGGTGGAGCGTTACAGCCCTAGAGTCCTGCTTTCTGCCATCTTGGTTTCGGATTGTCTTGGCTTGTCCTAGTGGTCTACCCGCTTTCCCGTGGATGTCTCTTGACATCCTATGAAGGTCAAGACTACGTTATAAGGCTGCCAAGAGTCTTCTTGCTTGTAGTAGGGTTTTCTTCCCTACTGTAGAGTCATCATTGTCCAGTTCCGGTCAACCCGGGGTTACCCAGTGGTTGGCAGGTAGCCTTGTGTGTCTCGACGATTCTGTCCAGTTCGAGACATGGTTCTGACTGCAGTAAGGTATCATCTTACCTCGTTCTGTGCATCCAGATGTGTTGAGAGTCCTCGGTCTTCCCTCAGGTCTCCAGTGTCATTTTCTCTGGCTTAGGATTGAACTAATCGGTGGCTTGTTCTGCTATTAGTGATGATCTTGCCTCCAAGTTATCAGACTCAAGGATTGTTACGTGAGTAGATTTAGTTGCCTTGTCCTAAGTTGTCGACAGTGGCTGTGCTACCATTGGTGCTTCTAAGTACGTACGACAGTGCTCTCTTGCCTGTCTGTACTTTCACACTCGTGTTTTGAGTCTCCGTGTCATGTGAGTTTCACTAGTCGTAGCCTTACGTCACGTTACGGTGTGACGGCTCTTGTCGCGGGGCACTTTGCCGATATACGATTCTTAAGCTAGTTCTGTGGGCCCCCAGTCCAACCATAGTGTCCAGCAGAGGGGGAATACTAGCTAGAGGCATGGCTTAGGCAGTGAGCTAGTGTGTGCACACGTGGTCAGGGGCTTTGGACTCACATCGATAGGCGTGACCCTGACTAGTCACTCACGATGATACTTTAGTTCTGGTTCTGACAGTGTCTTGGTCTCGGCCTAGTCCTTGCGGTAGGGTATGCGGACAAGACACTAGTAGGCACAGCATATTCAGATAGGCGTAACCTATCCTTCCAACCACGCCTTTTGATATATCTACTAGATGAAATACTTAAGCAGATATGACAAAATAACATAATTGAAATCAAGCAATTCTCAATCGCTCCTAGGCATTCATCTAACGGCAAGTGGAATAAAATATGAAATGCATAAGAGCAAGTAACAATCGCACAAGAGACAAGAGTTTTAGGTGGTTCGATCTCTATCCAGAGATCTACATTCACACCTTACTCAACCGAGTAAGGATTCACTACTGATACACTGCTTAGGTTCGCTGATCCATAGCTTCGGGGAACAAGTTCCCTACACCCTGCTGAGCTTTATAGCTTCGCTACCCAGAGGAATCCACCTTTGTTGCTGGGCCTTATAGCTTGCCACAACTGCTGACGCACAACTTGAGTGAACAGAAGATTCGTGACAAAAAATAGAAAACTAAAAGTAAAAATAAAAAAAATGTAGCTCCAACTAGAGCAGACTGGCTTTGGTTTTGAACCAGAATCCAGGAACACAGATAGAATTCTCACCCTCCCAATTCCTTCACTACGGCACTCTATTTTTCTCTCAGAACTTACTCTTCCACGATCACACTGGCTCTCACCGAACTGCACCACTCTTCTCAGAGCTCTCTTCCTCTTCTAGATCTGCAAGCTCTCTCTTCATCCTTCACCACTGCTCACTCTCTCTGTCTCACTCTCTTCAGCTCTGTGAGAGATGTTCTTCCATGTCTCAAGTGAAATTTGTGCGATCTGCCTCCTTTCATAGACAGCAGGCGATCGGCATGTGGTCACCACGTTCCCGCCAAAAGCTTCGCTCAGATATAATCCCCATCTTTCCACATGTCAGAATCACCGTGTTGTTACTTTCCACATGTCAGGATCACTGACTCACTCCTTGTCTTGGATTATGTGCCAAAAACTTGATACTTAAACTCCACGTAAGATAAGTTCGCAGGTTGTCAGTAAGATACTCGATCATATGGCTGACCTGGCAATATAACAGGCAGAGGCATTAGGTATTTGATAATACGTGCTGATTTTATGCATAAGCAAGGCATATGTCAATAGGCACATGCATAGACCGAATAGCAAGACTTAAGTGTGAGAAATGGATAATGCATATAGATTTGATTGCACATGCACAGCATAGACGTGAGGAATGACAGATTAGCACTGACCTTTATATGCAAATGGCATCGACCTTAGTATGATGTGCTTCACACAAGCATCGACCTTGACCACAAGACTAGGCAAGGTAGCATCGACCTTATGCATGGGATAAATGACTAGCATCGACCTTAGATAGATTCACTATGCAACTTGCACCGACCTTATCCTCATTTCTGCAAAAACATGCACCGACCTTATATGCACTTCTACAGAGACTAGCACCGACCCTTGCATGCGGCCTGAGAAATTTGCACCGACCTTCTATGTATTTCTAATAGACTGTGCACAAACATATATGAAGATCACCAACATGTGCACAGACCTATTAAACTGGGAACAGGACAGTGAATCGAGTTTAGTTAACCTAAAGCGAAACATGCATCGACCTTAGTTAACCTAAAGGGAAACATGCATCGACCTTAGTTAACCTAAAGCAAAATATGCATTGACCTTAGTGAAGGTGTGAAAACGAAAATACATACAAAAAAAGAAAGAAAAAAAAGAGGTTAAAAATAGAGATACCTCACCGGACTTGCTCCTATATTAGGACAAGGGCAAAAAGGGCTATAACTCGACTGCGGCGAGAACCCGAAAGGGCGTTGCAGGTAAAATCGGATACCTTGCCACGTGAAAATCGTAAAGGGCGCGTGGGCAAAAGTAAGAGGGGGCTGGCTTCGATGAAAACCCGAAAGGACACTTAAGTCAGTAGTGTGATATATAAAAAAATAAAAAAGAAAGAAAAGAAGTGATGATGTAGTAGCGAGGTCACCCTCATTTGTCATTCTACTTCTTCCACCCTTTTGACCCTTGTCACCATCGGCAAGATCGGTCGCTATCCGTTCGGCCCTTGTCACCATCGGCAAGATCGGTAGCTACCCTTTCGGCCCTTGTCACCATCGACAAGATCGGTCGCCACCCTTTCAGCCCTTGTCACCATCGGCAAGACCGGCTACCCCTTTCGACCCTTGTCACCATCGGCAAGATCGGTCCCTACCTTTCGACCCTTGTCACCATCAGGAAGATCGGTCGCTATCCTTTCGACCCTTGTCACCATCGACAAGATCGGTTGCTACCTTTCGACCTTTGTCACCATCGGTAAGATCGGTCGCCACCCTTTCGACACTTGTCACCATCGGTAAGATCGGTCTCTATCCTTTCGGCCCTTGTCACCATCGGCAAGATCGGTCCCTACCTTTCGACCCTTGTCACCGTCGACAAGATTGGTCACTATCCTTTCGACCCTTGTCACCATCGACAAGATCAGTCGCTACCCTTTCGGCCCTTGTCACCATCGGCAAGATCGGCTACCCCTTTCGGCCCTTGTCACCATCGATAAGACCGGTCCCTACCTTTCGACCCTTGTCACCATCGGCAAGATCGATCGCTATCCTTTCGGCCCTTGTCACCATCGGCAAGACTGGCCATCCTTTCGACCCCTGTCATCATCAGCGAGATCGGTCGCTACCCTTTGACCCTCGTCACCATCGACGAGATCGGTCACCTACCCTTGCAACCCTTGTCACCATCAGCAAGATCGATTGCTACCCTTTTCGACCCTTGTCATCATCGGCAAGATCAGTCGCTACCATTTGACCCTCGTCACTATCGGTGAGCCCAGTCAACTACCCCTTAACTTGGACCTTCCATCCTCGTTAATAGATAAACTACCGAGGCTTCGACATTTGAACCATGTCGATGAATAAACCGCACTCTCAGCTTTCGTCACCATCGGCGAAATTAATAGGGCGCATGCGCCTACTTTACCTATGTCCCACCCTGGACAAAGCTCGATTTCAGGAGTAGTTAATTCGCGGTGGAGCGAACACCTCACCCCTTCGCTGAAGGCGTGAGCGCTCTCCTGTGCTAGTAACTTACCCCTTCCTGGCGCCCATTCTTCTGTGCCTCCGTCTGCTCCTGTTCCTGCTGTTGATGCTCCCATGGGTGTAGCTGTGGGCTCTCTCCAACAGTCCACTGCTCCTAAGGCCCCACCTTCCCTGCTCTTCCTCCGTCGCAGCCTCCAGTTGTTGTCCTGGCACTGGCAGCACCCTCTGTTCCTGTCAGCTCCTTGGCATCTTCTTCTGTGTCTGCCACCAATCCGGTTGCTAATGCTCCCTCGGAAGTCTACACATATCTGGATCTGCCCATTCTTCTTCTTCACGGGTACAATATTAGCCAGCCACATGTTGTATTGATTTTCTTTGACAAAACCCACATCAATGAGTTTGTCCACTTCTTTGCATATTTGAGTGATGAGCTCTGGGCTTATGCGTTGCGGTAGCTGCTTCTCTGGCTCGGCTTTGGGGCTTATGGCTAGATCATGTTATGAGACTGCAGGGCTGAGTCCTAGCATTTCCTTGTAAGTCCAGGTGAAGTAATCCTAATATTCTTATAGCAGCTGGACATACAGCTTCTGTTCTTCAGCAGACAACTGGGCATTGAGGAAGGTCGGCCTAAGGTCATCCTCATCTCCCAGGTTGACTTCTATCAGCTCATCGACCGTAGCTTGGCCTCCATCTTCAATCTCCGGGGGCATTGGCTGAAGGTCGACAAAGTCTGGAATATCATCTTCAAGGTCGAGAACCTCGATCTCCTCATTTGGTTTCATTTGGGCTTCATCAGGGATTCTTGACCTGGCGAGTAGTGGCTGTGCGAATTGCTTTGTCGGCAAATCCATCGCCGTTGTAGTTTCAAGGGGCGAGTTAGTAGCTTCATCTCCCGCCAATGGGTCCGCAGTCATAGGGGACTGGTGGTTGTTTATTGTTGAGCTGGAGCAGCATTTCAACTTTACAATAGAAGGAGAGGAGATCTCACCCTCTTGGACCAGCATATCCTCGGTGGAGGTAGCCTTTTCTCTTTTAGCAGTATGCACCTCTTGATTGGTTTCGACAGAAGCTTCCTTGATCGCTACGAGGGACGCTGACATCGTCATCAGAGGAGGGCCGTTGGAGGGAGATAGCCCAACTTCTTCAGTATCTTTGTCCTCGTTGCTGCTGGCCGTGTCAAATCTAGCTTGAAGGGCCGCTTCTTTAGGATAGACTTGCTCCTAGCATCGGCAAGGAGTCATGGCCTCTGTCTCTAAGTCTCTTGATCGAGCCAGTTCAACATGTTCAGCTTCTGCTGGGTACTCATCAAAAGTTACCCCCGGTGATCTGTCTTCAGTTGGGTAGAAAGCGGAGATGGTGTCCACTTCAAAGCGTCTGCTGTAATAGTATTCTTCAAGGGTAAAGCCCAACCCTGGATGCTAAAAGACACGTCTCAGTTCTTTGTCCAGACTTGGGAGATACCACATCTTCTGGAATGCTTCCTTCTCTTTGTGCGACTAGCCGGAAGGGATGTGCTACTTTTGAAACATCTTGGCCATCCGATTTGTTGTGAATGCCAGACCCTAAACGAGGACTGACGGGCTGTCTATATCTTCGGGCAAATGACAATCAGTGTCTTCCCGTGTAGGGTGCTCTTCAGCCGTATAAAATAAGCTACCAGGGCCGTCTATCTGTGCCACTTCCAAATCTTTGAAAGGCTCAACAGTGACATTATCGAGGCCAAGAATTGGCTTGGTAAGGCCTTCTGGGATCCTGATGTGGTCGTGCTACTGATCAACCTTGGCTTCATTGGTTTCAGGGTATATGGCGGGAGGTGCTATCCTGCCCACGTCTCTGGTGATAGTGATGTGAGAGAATGTCTTGGGTTTGATATATCCGTGCGGCGGCGGAGGGAACCAGTCGTTGCCAGAGGTGCTTTTCAGTGCCCCAGTAGCTAAAAATCAGAATTGTCTATTTTTTATGCATACATATACAAATTACATTTGTTTGATATTTGTCATAATGCATAGTGCTCCACCCCGGGAGTTCGCAGGCGTGCGCGTGCGTACAGACAGGCCCACGGAGTGGTGTGTGCAGTGACCGGAGTGAGGGGTCGGATATAGCTATGGGGGAGATGCCAGAAGATAAAGGGGCCTTGGGCACCCCCTCTCGTGACCGTATCCATCTCAAAGCAGCACCATGCACTCACCTTATATGGAGAGTTGAGGGGAGACCGAGTGGCACGGGGAGTTTTCGGGTAGAGGGGGAAACGTGGCTGGGATGTGGGCGTGCCAGCCGATTTCTCGACAATCACCCGTGGAACTGAACGTTTAACTGGGGATGCACCGCCAAGGCATGGCACATGGACTCAGGGGGTGAGAAACACGTGGCGGGGAGGATGGTTCCGTGAGTTCAAGTGCGCAGGCGATTGTTGGGAGTCGTGTACAGGACGTCTTTACCCAGCGACTGCAAGCTATCGGTGTTTATTTACATCGGATTGAATACAAAGACCTTCGTTCCAAGCCAAAGTGGAGTCTATATTTCTGAAGCCCGTGATGAAGACCCGAGAGCACTTTGTAGCTATAGGTTCATCTCAGACTCGGTTGTGTTGGCTGGGGGTGCAGGGTGCTGGGAGTTCGTGCTAGGTGACACAGAGGGTTGTTGGAGGGCTGCTGGAGGTCCGAACGTTGATGCGAGAGCATACGTCCAATTGGCGGTGTAACACTGAGATGTATATATTTTTACAGACGGGTCGTGGAGGCCAGGGTACAACAGGTGCATGCCACGGGACAATGCCGACGTGCTAGTCAGTCCCCGGGTCGATGCGTGATTTGATTACATATGTGTTCTACAGATGATCCCCCCCCCGTGGCGTGGGCCATGGCCGCGGTGCCAAGCCGGGGCTTAAGACTAGCTGGGTGACTGAGGGGATATGGCAATCTGGTATCTAGGTGAGGGTTGATCACGGATCGAGTTGAGTGATAGACGTAGCCTCGTTACTGAGAGGGAGCAAGACGTCATGACACGTACATGGTCATGGTTGGCGGACACGTGAGGGGCAATCCTGGCATGAGGGGGCGCCTACCATTGTCGTAGCATCTCACATGTGGCGGGCGTGGACTTGTGTGTTACGGCTTAGTTAACAAGCGAGGGAAGTGCAAAGGACCTACCCTCGGCGTGCTAAGCCAATTGACAAGTCACGCACACACAATCCTCCTTAGCTCATCGGATGCTGGCGATCTGCGTTAAGTGCTGAGTGAAGGATCCTTGATCTTGTGTGTCCTCCGTGTGTTTTTTGCCCTACCCCTGGTGGGTTTTTATAGGGGAATTTGAAGGGTCACCAGGGGGTTTACGCGGATTGGCCTAAAGGGTAAGGCTGGTCCGTGTAAACCTAGTGAATAGGGGGGGTTATATGGATTGGCCAAAGGGGTGAAGCTAGTCCGCATAAACCTAGTGAATAGTGGGGGTTTATGTAGACCAGCCCAAGGGGTTCAGCCAACCCACGTAAACCCCTCCGCGGCTGGGCAACAGAGTGGGCTGGAGGGGATTTACGCGGACCAGCCTCAGGGGTGAGGCTGGTCTGCCTAAACCCCCTCCCCAACTGGCACCATATGTGGGAATCGTACGAAGAGCCTACATGGTTTTAAAAAGTTCCAATTAGAGAAACACTGGCGACAAAGGAAAAGCATCAGTTACTACGGAGGGGGAGCATGCGCCCTCCCACTCTTCCACGGGCCCCCTCTCCAACCATCAAGCTAATGCCTTACCTCTACCGGCCGTAGGGGGACAACCCACCCATGAGACCCCCGATGCTCTCCAGACCCTCAACGCCAAATTGGATATCCTTATTGACTTTATGAGGACCCAAGTGGCCAGGGAGGAGAGATTGCGGCTACCTCGAGTGAGTCCCCCCCGATGAAGCCTCTCGACAAACGGCTGGAGGCCGCTTCACACTCCAAAGCAAGCGACTCATTCGTAATGGGCTAGGCAGGCCCTCACAAGCCCCACCGCCAGAGCAAGAGGCCTCCTCTAGTTCGAGGGGGAAGAAACCATGGTTGCCTTAACAGCCCTCAGAAGTAGATGCACCCACTGAGGAGCGGCGAGGCAACTGCTAGGGACATACTCACAGTCCCCCAGCTCCATGTCAGCCAGGATTGTCCCTCTGCGTGTGAGACTTCGAGCGATGTTTCATCGAGCAAGAGTGCGCCCTTCGCGCCCTACAAAAGGACTCCACTCCGGAGGATGAGGACAATCCCCATTCTTGGATCAAATCTTGACGGCCGAAGTCTCCCCGAGAGTCTAACTATCGACCTTCAAATCCTACGATGGCTAGGGCAACCCGGTGAACCATTACGACAGTTTTGACACTCTAATGACGCTGCATGGAGTGTCTGATGCTGTCAAGTGACAAGCGTTCACGACCACCTTGATCCAAGGAGCTCGAGCCTGGTTTCGAGCACTCGGCCCCGGTAGCATTCACAACTTCAGATAGTTTAAGAGGCTGTTCAAGGAAAGCTTCGTCGACAGTGACCCTCCAAGGTCGATCGCGGGGCTGTTGGCACTGAAGCAGGCACAAGTGGAAAAGCTACGAGCTTACATCAACTGATTTAAGTCAGAAGCCCTACGCATCACCTGCCTGGAGGTCGCCTCAGCCATCACCACACTGACCGAAGGCACCCGAGATGAGAACCCCCCACGAGAACTGGTGCACCACCCTCCCTCCTCCCTCGCCAATTTGGTGACCTTGGCTCTGCGCCACGTAGAGTGCGAAGAAGTCCTCAACACTTGTCGAGACCCAGCAAGATCTGGGCAAGAAGGAGACAAGAAACAACTATCCGAGTAAGCCTTGGGCCAAGGAAAAAGAAGAAATTGAGAAGGGGACCGCAAGGAACCTCCCAAGAAGTTTGAGAGGTACACTCCTCTGTCCACTCCCGTCTACAAAATTCACCAAGAAATCAAGGACTCGGGTCTTCTCCACCGACCTTAGCCTATGAAGGCTGACCCTCGACGTTGTAGCCGCCACAAGCATTGCCAATTCCACAACGAGCACCGCCACTCCATTGGGGATTGTCAGCACCTCAAGGATGAGATCGAGAGTCTTATCTGACAAGGGCACCTTTCCCAGTATGTGGCCAAGCGGCAAGAAGATCACGGGGTCCACCCAGAAGAGATCGACAGCCACCCCCGTGGGGTTCACATCAACGTCATTTCGGGGGGATCCGCCTCAGGAGGGGACAGTGATAATTGGGAAAGGCCTGTGAATGTGACCGTGGTCAGAAGTTTCTTAGGCCTAGCGGGTTATTATAGGAGGTTCATCAAGGATTTCTCCAAGATTACAGTGCCCTTAGGCTGACTCGTGCGGGGAATCATTATGAGTGGTCGGAAGAGTGTGAGAAGAGTTTCCAAATATTGAAGGAGTGTTTGACCGCTACCACTGTGTTGGCCTTGCCTCCTGGAGAAGAAGGGTTTGAGGTGTATATAGATGCATCAGGAATTGGTTTAGGATGCGTGCTGATGCAGCAAGGAAGGGTGATTGCCTATTCTTCTAGGTAGAAAAGGAAGCATGAAGAAAATGGCGTTCCTCATGACATAGAGCTTGTTGTGGTTATGTTTGCTTTAAAGATATGGAGTGTAACACCATTAAATATAGCTAAGTTGTACTCTATATCATCGATGCGCCTTTCAAAGTGTCGACTCAGTTCTTGAAAAGAACTCTGAAATTACACGTGCTTAACGGGGAGTAGTACTGGGATGCATTACCTTCTGGAAAGTACCCCATTCTGGAGCCGATCAAAGTGAGAAAGGGACAAAATCGTGCATTCGGTAGGTCAAAGCGGATAATACCTCGACGGTATAGAGTACGGGACGTGACAGAATTGTATCAGAGCTGAAGAGGGGCGATCTCGCACTGTTCCTGAGCTGAGGTTGATGACCACGATTGTGAGAACTACAAGAGGAAAAATAGATCAGAGGTGCCCAGGGAGAGTTCCCAAGGGAAAACCCTCCGATGCTTAAGTCAGCAAATCAAATAGAGCTCTGGTGCGATGGAGAGAGGTAGGAGGAGGTAGGGGCGCGAGATCCCTCTCTACCAAGTGGCGAAGTGGCTCTTGCTCAGGATTAGTGTGGCTTAGTTGCCGCTTACCTTTCATAGGAGAGCTTCCCAGGTTTATATAGCGACTCGTGGAACATAGGAGCCCTATGAGTCAAGGAGTTTCAGGGGGGGTTACATCCTGTTCGTGGGCTCTTTATAGCACGTGGACTCTTGATCTCCCTTATCCCATTGATCTCCCTACTCTTAAAGGGCACGTAACAGTCACACGGATAAGCATTCATCAGTCGATCCGAGCATGGGGCACTAGCTCAAGGGGGGCTCCCAAGCGATGGGTGCATAGCTTGCACTGGGTATGTTAGGTTCCCGAGGGGACCTCCCCGATCGATCTGACGCTCTAACTTCCGAGCCCGAGGGTCGCCTAGGAAGAGCTTGATCTGAGTGAGTTATTAGGCTTCAGGCTAGTGGGCCCCGGGGGGCTATCACTCTAAGGAGCCGGGCCTCGTTTAGTCTGGTGGGGCCTCATTTGGCCACTCTCTCCGGGCGGTAGAATTCCCCCTCTCCACTTGTCCTCCTCCTACTCCCGAGCCAAGATTGGGCTCGGTCGAGTAGCATTTGGAGAGGACGTTGGTGGCTTGAGTCGGATGGGGATTTTTTCTGGGCAGGGGCCACACAATGCGACTGTCTTGGGGATATGCCCATAATGATGGTAATTATTACGAATTGATATATGGAGGCCCTTTTTGGGAGACTGGAACGTCACGCCGCTTCCCGCTGGGGGGTTATAAGCATAGCGCATGTTTGTGCTCCAGACTTCCATCGCTTAGGGTTTCTCTCCTTACTTAGTCATTCCTTCATCTATTGCATGATCATTTCCTTTCTCTTTTCATTCACGTTTTTCACTGGCATTATCATTCTTTCACCTTTCCTATCACTCTTCATGCCCCACAGGGGTTAAAAAATCCAACCCCCTAGGTATCGTCCATTCCATTTATGTTGTTAGTCTTTCATTCCTTTCTATAGATATTGCATGTTCGTGGGCTAATTTGGGTTATGCTTCTTGTCATTTGTTTTGTTTTGCAGGTCAACAAGAGTCTAAGCACGAGGCCCATCCCCTCTGGCAGACTGAAAGGGGTGGAGGAATACGTTCCATAGTTTGGGGTCTGGAGGCTCTACGCGGTCTACCTCCGTCTGTTTGCAAGGTTACGCACTCTTCTTCAGACCGCCCAAACACTGTTAGCGGCCTATCACGGACCGTTTGAGCGCCAGCTGAGCATTCTTCCCACGTTCCTCTCCAGCGCTGTAAGCGGCCTGTCAATCGGCTGTCTACTTCCTTGAGTGGTCCCTGCTGGACTGTGTTCACCTCGTATCAGCGCTGCACCTTGGCGAGTGTCTTCATCTGTCTCCCTTTTTCCAAGGTACGGGGTGCTATTCTTTCGCACTTCGTGTCTTGGTGGCAATCACGATCTATTCACCCTTTCCCCCCATTTAGCATTTTATCTCCATATCTTGATTTAGAAAGGAGGGGAAAGAGGAGGAAAATATATCTACAGTCGTGCGTACCTCTACAACTAGTGCGTGGGGAAGAAACTCCGGCTGGATCCGACAGCTCCGATACACGTTAATAAAAGAATAATTACAACCCACAATTATTCACCCACTCCTCGCAGGGAGATAACATGCTACATTGCTGATTTCGGGGCTGCTGGAACATGGGCTGACGGGCAGCAGTCATTGGCAACGCGGGGGCGAGGGGGCAGCGCTCAGCTCCCAGCCATTCGGTTCTATCCATGCTGACCAGATTGCGCAGTCAACTTTTTGGAGGTGGTACGGCTAGATCCGACATCCGATCAGGGTGCCGTTTGTTGGAGAATGTCAGCAACTAGATGAAGAATGTCTCGGCTAAGTGGCACAATCAGATCTGGTCAGATCTCAGTGTGACAGCACCTACACCAGAGCTCTGATTCTGCTCACACAGAACTGCACAGGTAGACAAAGAATCATGGGAAAAATAGTTTCCTGTGTCAGAATGGATCCCTGTTTGTTTTAGATCGTCGATGACATCTAGAGGAAGACCCAGACCAGAGGGCTTGGCCAGATCTGAGATGAGGGAGATGGGAAAGCTTTTACAAGTTGCTTCTAGTTCGGGATCAGATCTGTGCAGGGTGGTCGGTGTAGTACCACGAAAATATTCGTCATGATCAGGCAAGATTTCCTAACAATGCGAGGTTGGTGGCATTGCGAAGAAGACAGGGAGAGGTACGGCCACTCAAGATTTCAGATCTAAATGGGTTGTGGTCAGATATGGGGGATTTTTGTATCAGGGGGGAGTGGGTCTGGCTCGTAGGAACAGGCGATGATGCGTAGCTTCACCGTCAGAATTGTTGCCGGTGATCCCGAGCTCAGATTGATGCGAAACTAGCGCCAAATTCTTCCTGACTTGTAGGATCAGCTCTGGTAAAATTTTCAGAGCTAGATCTACTCAGGAGAAGGCTGGAGGTGATTCACATACCACAGATGTGATATGAGATAGCAGATCGAGATCTGCTCACGAGCGCGGATTGATCGAAACTTCGGCATCACACTGATAACTCGGGGCATCGCACCCCGCCTAGATTTCATATCAGGATCTAGGGTTCTTGGGCATCCCACCCAAGGAAGGAGAAGGAGAAGCTCTCTCTCACAGATTTTTTTCTCAAATTTTTCTGCATTAAAACTAAATTTTTCCTTACAAGTGCATATATATATGGGATGGGGAAAAAACCTAATGGGAAGAGTGGGGGGAATGGCACCTACGTGGGAGGGGAATGGAATGGAAGGAGGGGGTGGCCTTCCCTTTCCTTGGTCAAGGAGGGAGGCACCCCCTTCCTTGATTTAGGGAAGGGAAGTCCAACTTTCACCCTTGACCACTTCAAATTAATTTTAAAAAAAACTCCCACCCCTTTTTGACTTGGACCAAGCCCATTAAGCCCATTACAAGTCCTTTAGCCCATTAACCTCTAGCCCATTCCCCACATGAGGTCCAATAAAAAATAAAAAGGATAATTGTCCATGCAATGACTACAAAGTGCCCAATAAAGCCTTAAAGCAAGAAATGAGACAGGTAAACAGCTCGATCACACATCCACGTCCTCCCCGAGCCATAGCAACTCCCGAGCATGCCTCGTACTCCGGCGTGTGCTGCGGCGTGTGTCCTCACCAATTCTCCCCGGGTGGGAGGAGCTCGACCCCATCGAATAAGGGTCCTAATCGCTGATGCAACACTCCAGTAGGTCCGGGTCGAGTCACTCGAGCTCACGGAACGTGATCCAAGTGTCGTCGTCACAGGGCGTTCCCTCCAATGCACTAAGAAGCGTTGGTCGGCTCTGTTCCTAGTAGTGGTCACTTACTCATCCAGTATGCAATCAATATGCTTGTGCTGTGGTAATGGGACTAGAAGAGTGGACTCTCAAGTGGGGTGTCACTCACAAGAGGAGGAGAAGGTGCAAAAGGCTCACTGGGGATCACCGCAGGGTCCCCATATGCCACCAGATCTGACACATTGAATGTCAAACTGATACCATAGTCATCTGGTAGCTCAATAACAAACGCGTTAGACCCCACTCGCTTCAGGACTCAGAAGGGACTGGCACTGCGGGCCTAGAGTTTCTTCACGGTCCCTGAGGAAAATCATTTAGGTCTAACCCTGATCACAACGTACTCTCCCTCTCGGAACTCATGGGCACGTCAGTGCGCATCAGCTAACTCCTTATAACTTGTGTTGTTGGGCTCAAAATGGTTGAACAAATAGCTGAACACACTTAGGGACTCTGGAATGAGGACAGACGGAGTGACAAAACTTAATGACTTCCTATGATTGACGACAAACACAAGAGATGCACTAAGGAAGACCCGATAAGATTGATGGATACCGTCTGTATACACCAAGTGTAAAGATAGCCTGACCCACAACTTAATGTTGTGAGTCTCAACCCTCATCAATCATCTCTGGTTCGAGAGGACTCATCCTCGGGTACGAAAGTGTGGGAGGATCAGGAGATGGGTGATGGGAAGGTAATCCGGACGTCTGGTGTGGAGCACAGAAAAAGGAAAGTCCAGACGTTATCTCTCGTACGTGTGGCAGAAATTAGACCACATCACATCAACAAAGGGCGTCGACAACAGTACGATAGTCACAAGCGACTGCACCCCCATAGGAGAGACGGGCAAAAGATGGACGGATGACTACTGCTCGGGAGTGACTAGTTGTGCCGAATCGTTGGATGGCACCGGGTTGGTCGGTAAAGTGATGGCAACTGGCTTCCCGGGGACGACCTGTGGGGCTGGGGTGATTGACAGAATGGAGTTGCTAGCTAGCAACTCACCCTGGCCCACTAGGCACTCGATGGGATCGCTCTCTAACCCCTCACCTTAGCAAGGTGCTCCTCGGCCAACTCCTGGTCAGCCTCATAAGTCACTGGAATAATCCCAAGTGGGGCATCCTCCAAATGTGTGTCCTCTAAGGTAGGGGAACTTGAAGGACACTAGTTAGAGAAATGGCTAATCCTACTACAGAGGGCCACTGGGGCGGGCCCCGGGAGTGGTGGCGGGCATGAGCCCAGAGGCGGAGCGGATCGCCAGGGGAGGGTGGCTGGAGACATGGAGGTGGTCAGTTGAATGCCATCGTGGGAGATGAGCTCATCGAGCAGGTGAGGTGGGTGTAAGGTGCAGGTCCTCCTGTCCAGGTCGATGGTTGCTCTCCTCTCTTCCCACCAAGTATGCCATAAAATGATGCATGGACCAGCAAGTGTGCTAATCTTGCAGCATGCTCCATCATGATACAGAACGTGGCTGAACCTCCATTGGAACTCTATGAAAGCTAAGCCACCATTGAGAACAATCTCCCCAGTCTTAGAGAGAGACTCAACAATGTCCTGTGAGACGCTCTTCAAGATGCAGTCTTGTTGTCCGTTGACTTCGGGGTAAAAGGACTTTTGTTTAACGCCACAGGAATACCCGATGGCACTTAAAAGAGTGAATTTTGTTGCATAAGTTTAAACCTCGCGGGCGTGTAATTTTACGGCGCCCACTAGGTGTTTGATTGAATACCCACTCGTCGTGAAGAGCTAAAAGCTCGACTTGCAAAAGGCTTTTGTTGAGTAGTTGCATGGGCTTATGCCGCCCACCAGAAGTTTGACAAAAATGTCCATAAACCTTCGCATATTGGCGACAACCAGGCATCGCTCTTTTTAATTTCTGAATTTCTGTATTTTAATTGTAAACTTTTTGGGGTTCAACAGGGACCCAACAAGACTCCTTCTGAAAGCCCAACCCCGCCACCCACCCCAAGCCCCACATGCAAACCTGATCCACTTGGTCCAGCCCACTGGTCCAACCGCTCGAATTTTGAACAGTGTCGGTCGGTGAGAAAGAATGGTTTAACGTGCCAAAGAACTTGAGCCCTTCCCAATGGGGCAGTGCGCTATCGCCTTCAACCTCTAGAACCTCCTCCGCAACATCCCGAGCCATCCGACAGACAGAGATTCGGATGGGGAGCAAAGTACCGTCAAAAGTAGCCTCCACCACCGCCGGGGCTGCATCGGCACGCCGGAAACATATCGGCATCTCAACAAAGATCAGGGATCTTGTACGCACACTTCGAAAGGGGCCAACTTGCATAGCTCCAACAAAGGATAGGATGAGGGCAAATGCCTCCTTCCCTACTAGGACAATTGGGAGGCCAACGAGGGAGATGACTGTGTCCTCCGACCCAAGATCTAGATAAGATCTAGAGAGCTCAAACCATTGACGGATGGAGACAAAGACACCGCCCACCTTAAGAGAACCAGCCTCCACCACCAGGTTCGAAAGGTCCTTAGAGGGAGCCACCACAAGGAAGGATGTCCCCGAAAGTTGATGAATGACTTCCACTCATGCCCCCATGTCAAACTTGTGCCAAACCCTCCCCAAGACAGCAAGCGTCGATCATCCCTCCAAAGAGGGAGATCGAGAGACAGCGATCCTGAAGCCTCCGACCTTCCTCCAGCAGCATGGACGGGATCTCTACACAACGGGCTTCTGACCCTGGGCCAGCCTTAGAAACAGTGGTGCTGGAGACCACCTGCGCACAGGACCGATGACCAGATACCCCAGCCCTACAGTCCTGCAGGCGACCGAGGCCATCACCACCCCAGCAATGGAAGGGGATGCAGCAAGACTGCTGGAGATGGCCCCGCCACAGACACCTAAAACAGAGGGGGCCCGGCAAGCAGAAGCACAGGAAGTCAGTCGCTTTTGCTGGATGAAAGGAATTTCATCCCCTTGCCTGACGCAGAGGGCCAATGTAGGACTGGGGGTGCCATTCTGCCATCAAGTCCTTGGCAACATGGCATATCGGAATGGACAAGAAAGCTTTCTTAAATGCATAGCCATGAGAACCATCCACCCAAGACAATTTTCATATTATACTTTTATATCCTACTGACCCCTTTAAATCCATCTACTATTTGAAAGACACAGTGGGTCATTCTTGACATACTGTTATTGTGGTTAAGACAACATGAATCTAGTTCAAAAACATAGTATGCTATCTCTTACTCTTCGTTCTTTCTCATGGGGATTTACTTCCATATCTTGTTTAGGTTCATCATGGTCATTTGCTTCTAGTTTTTGTGGGCATATTAATCATATCTTGTATTTCTGAACATTGAATACACTTTTGTTGAGAACCGTCTGCGGACGGGTGTGAGTGTGGGTGGCGCTGCGAGCTGTGCAGCGACCGTTTGGTTGTGATCCATTGGTGGATCATGCTGAGATATTGTCTTGGTATTTTTGGAGTGTTTACTCCGTGTGCTTCGGGTTGAAGCAAGTGAAGCCTCACTGATTAGTGAGGGGTGGATGTGGGGAGCCTGCGAGGTCCTGAACCACCTAAAAATTCCTCTTGCACTGTCTATTGGTGGTTTGCTGCTTGTGTGACTGCTTTAATTTTCCATACTACAAGTCTAATACAGAGTGACGAGAATTTATTAACTGTCCGCTCATTCTGTGATATTCGAGTGATCATCATCAAACGCTAAGAGTTGTGAGTGATTGCTTGTTAATCATTCATCATTTTAATCAAGCATAATCCAGTCTTTATTTATCATCTCTATGGTTTGGGTTGTTAAGTCTAAATTTGGAAAAAAGGGTGGGCAATCAATTCACCCCCCCTCTCGATTGTCTTCTATCCGGGGCCAACATGCTAGAACTGAGCAGCTCGCCTGTGGAGGCGTTGTAGCCGCAATGCTGGAGCTGGAGACTGGTGCTAGAACTGAGTGGCTGGCCTGTGAAGGCTTTGTAGCCATGGTGCTGGAGCTGGAGACCGGTACTGGAACTGAGTGGCTGGCCCGTGAAGGTGTTGTAGCCGCGATGTTGGAGCTAGAGACCGGTGTTGGAACTGAGCGGCTGGCCTGCGGAGGCATTGTAGCCATGATGTTGGAGCTAGAGACCGGCCACTAAGGCAGGTGGCCGACTGCTGATGCTAGAATGGGCGTTGTCCAGCCTTGAAGGGTGTAATGGTCACCATCGTTGTGAAGTGATGCTGAGGTCACCGTTGATAGAATGTCACAGTCGATGACCCTCGTCGGTGAGGAGCAGAGAAGGAGTGGATTTTTTTATTTTTCTCTTTCCCAGCTGTGCCGCCCTTGTGAGTTTTCGCCAGAGCTGGCCCCCTTTACCTTTTTTCGGTACGCCCTTACGAATTTTCGCACCGAGGGATCACCCGATTTTACTTGAGGCGCCTTTTCAGATTTTCACCTTAGCTTAGTTGATGGTAATTTTTGCCCCCAGTCATCTCCTCATGGAGGGGGGAAACGACTTGGTCCGCCGGGGTATCTCTATTTTTAATCCCATTTTGATTGATTTTTTTTATTCTGGGGATCATTGTCCGTAGCATGGTACTGTTAGGGGACGTGTTAGAGAATCGGGAAAGGTATGTGATAAGGCATGGGTTTTGCCCCAATCCGGGGCTTTTGTGGGTTGTGGGGCTGTGAGACCGAGGGGTATATCGCCTTGGCCAGATGTAACTGGGTGTACTAGACTATACATGGAATACAATAGTGTGTAATAATGGAGGTCTGGGATGTACTGGGACTAGCTTTACTGGAACAGCGGTCAGAATGCCGCATGAAGGTTGACATCGATAGGGGGCTGGAGAAGGTGATATGAGGGAGGACTGGGAAGTGTTGGGCTACTATGTTTGGTCGTCATTTCACGTAGAAAATTGATTTTCACCCTCATTTACTTGTGGCATTTTGTATGATCATCTTTTCAATTTTAGTTTGCATTTGTTTACTCTGCATGTCGCATTTTCCTCTATTCTTCATTATTTACCTTAGCTGATTAAAGGCTTGGCCCCTTGAACCTCTGTCAAGGTCAGAAAGGACATCCCCTTGCTTATTGAGCAAGGGGACAAGCTAGTAGATTAACTAATCTGTTTGCTTAAATGTGAAAGGCAGGGATAGGAAAGGTGCAAACACACAATAGTATACAAAAGGAGCCACTGAGATAACATCAAAATCTCATGTATATGCATATATATATCCGAGGTGGTATGTAAAATCTCCACAGCTCTCACCACCACTCTCCTCTCGCCACTCGCTACTCTCCGCCTCACCCCTACCTCTACGAGGAGCCTGTGGAGGCCTCATCAACCTCTGGCTGGCAGCTGACCTCTCAGCTCGAGCACGGTCCTCATCCTCTCTCCTCTACTGATTAGAGGAACCCGCCAAGTAGCTGGTACCAGAATAGGTGTTGGGTCAACCCTCGGCCCGTGCTCGCTCCCAGCCTCTCCGGTAGCGCTCCTCCGTTGCTCTCTCATGCTCCTCGGCTATGTCAAGGCGGAGTCTTAGCTCGGATAGCTCTCACTCCTGCTCGAGCCGCTCCTCGCACTCTCTCAGCCGATCTCTCCTCTCGACCTCTAGGAGGATCTGCAGCTCCACTACATCCCAGGGTAGCATCTTGGTCTCTCAGTGCCTCCTCTCGGCCTCCTCTAACTCTACAACCCACTGGTTGCGGATCGCGAGCTCAGTGCCAGCCAAAGCAGCCCGAGTGAGTGCCTCCTACAGCTCTTCAATCTGCATTATTCAGCATCATCAGCATAATGTTGCATGTTCAAGTAAGCGTTGATGGCATTTTGAATGTTTACCCACTCAACTAGGTCGTGCTCTGCCGCCTCGGCACGCGTAACTGCTCCTGCAAGTCTCACCTCTAGCGAGGTGATCTCCATGGCCAGGTCCCTCGAACTCGAAGAGGCACTGCCTACTCCTCCGGCTACCGTCCCCTGCTGGGTACGCTGCATTTATTTAGGATGTTAGTGGCTAAACATCAAAAATTTAGGAATAATTAATAGCATATAGCAAATGCATACTCACCAAGGTCTCGAGGTCGGCTCGCGTAGTCACAAGTTGGGTCTCCAGACTGTGGAGACAGACATGTAGGTCCACTGCCACTGCATCTCGCGCATCCTGCATGCGTCATTCATTAGTCACCATATCTCTGAAGCATATAAATTAAAAAATCATTCATATATACCCCTCTTGGCCTCATCTGAGGCCGGTCCACGTACGTCTCCTAGTAGCGCTGAAGGTATGCCGAGCTGTCAGAGCGTGGGAGACGACTGGGATCCCACCTCGTTGCCAATCTGTGAACTGCTCTGGGAACTATTGTGTTTTTCCCTGTTGTTTTGATGATTCTAACACTATGTGAATCTCTATGCATTTGATTTGTCAAACTACTAACCGTGCTGATTAAGTCATAGTATTGTAAAGCTTACTGCATGTTTGAACATCACCATACTTCGTGCACAAAAATTCTAGACTCAAAGCCTTCACTTCGTGCCCAAAATTCTCAACCTATTTTCCACGCTCCACAGAACATCCCAACCTATCTTCTCCGCTCCGCAAAATGCCTTCCCCGCTCCACAATAGCCACAATAGCCCCCGCAATACCACAACATCCCTCCACCCAATGGCTATACTAATAGATGCCCGGCTCCAAAAAGAGCACAATATCCTCCTTTGCCCGAGTCCCTCATGGACATTTTCTCCTCCCTCATGTCTGTGAGCGCGATCCAACTTCCTCCGGAATGGCCTAACTAGAACCCAACCGTTGACCAATCCAAATGCTGCATGTTCCATAGGCGACACAAGCACACTATTGAAGGTTGTTTTCAGTTTCGAGATCTGGTATATGATTTGCATGAAGGGTAGTGCATTGACTAGGCCGAGATGCATAAGGCCATTATTGAAATTAAGGAAAAGAGAAGGCAAGCGCCGAGGTAGCAAGTGCAGCAACAAGCACCGTAGCCGCAGCAGTAGCCACAGCCACAACAGCAACACCCCGTTCAGGATTTGGGGATCCACCAAAACCCCATGCCAAACCATTCGCCCGCTTCGCAACCTCAGCCACAGGCACTAGCTCAGGTTAATCTTGTTCAACTCTCGGCTCCCGACGTTAGGTGGTCTTATGATGACGAGGCTTCAACACAAAGGCTCATGGCCATCCACCACTCCTACTGTAACCCCGCTTCGCCTCCTACCCCTATCATCCTCCCGCTTAGCTATCAAACCCCTCCATCCTTCGCATCCACTAAACCCCTTGTCCTGTCATCCGCTTCCCCTATCTCCACTCTACCGCCAGCGCCCGCACCCATCACCACCACGCCTCCATCTGGCCCTTCGCTAGTTATCCTCCTTCCCCGGCCTATCATCTCCAACACTACACCCATCACCCCCATTATCTCCACTACCCCTTCGCTAGTTATCCTCCCTCCACGGCCTATTATCCCCGCCACTACCCCCACTACCTCTGTCATTCCATTTATCCACCCCATCGGGCCCATTAAGTGACTTGCCATGAGCCCATCTGATGACGTGCCAGCCCATACCCTTGCCCTACGGAGCGGGCATTTATTTCACCGAAGTTACCCTTCCACTGGTGCACCTACACCCAATCCCCAATCCTCACAATCGGCTACCGATCAGGAAGAGGCAGATCCACTGCCAGATACACAATAAGATTTGCTACACCCTTTGGACAAGGTGCACACTAAAATTTCTATGCTGGAATTGATTAAAAGGTCCACACTTTACCAAGATGGACTCTGGAACTTTCTGCAAAAGGTGATGGTGAATGAAGACATGGCAGTGGACAGCTTACCAACAGTCCTGGCTACAGTTTCCAAGTGTCGACAATTACTTTTTTAGAGACTGAACTAGTGCCTCCCAAAGCTCACCAGATGCCACTATGCATTTCCATCTTTCTAAATAAAGTAAGCATAGACGCGACATTGGTAGACACTGGGGCCACAATTAATGTCTGCCCCCTTAGCACTCTAAGGGCCTACAACCATTCAGGAGATCTGGTAAGGCCAACCGCAACAACCATTGCAACATATGACAATTCCAGAAGGGCATGTCATGGGGTAGTCACTATTCAGGTAGAGCTTGGGCCGCTCACGATGCCCATTGAATTCTATGTGCGCAATTCAACAAGTAACTGACAAGAGATTTCAAAAGTGGGCTCCACGATGCATGCAAGAAAATTCTCAGAAATAAAAGAGTGAGAAGCACCAGAGTCAAATAAAACATGAGCTACATGACCGAAAATCATAATCGTACCTTCCACGAGGTTGGATGCCACGGCTTCTGCCTACATGATGTGAGAAACCTTGCCCTTCTGCTTTTTACTAGCTGCTACAGAAGATTGGAAGGAAGATGCCACTGAAGCTTGGGGAAAAAACTGCTGAGACGATGGTGGTGGAAGAGGAGGTCTGAACTGCAACTACTGTGGCTGAGTGAACTGCGAGAACTGTACAGACTTCGACCTCTGTGGATAGTCTCGAATGATGTGACCTGGTTGATCACAGCGATAGCAGACCACTGGCAAGGAAGAGGGCTTTCCTAGGTGGCTATCACCACATCATCCACACTGCCTTGGAGGTCCCATCGCTGGTCTCTACTACTGCTGAGAAGGGGCTCACTGCTACACAGTGCCTGAAGATACTTATTGCTCGAATATCTTCTTCCACTTCTTAAATCTCTTGAACTTGGGCTTGAAGGAAGAAGTACCCCTCATAGCAGGTACTACAGGAGGAGCTCCCAGCACAGAAGGCTGATAACTCGACTGAAGCTGAACTGTCGACTGAACTAACGCCACTTGAGAAAAACCTTGAGGTCTCGCCATATCTAGCTCTAAGGCTGCAGCTGCCTGATAAGCTGCAGTCATCTCAGCCACCCGAGTTGTGATTAAATGTTGCCTCAAATCTAGCCTCAGGCCACGAAGAAAATGCTCAGTCTTCAGGGCTTCATCTGCTAGAACATGGGGTGCATACCGGCCCAATTCCATGAACCTATTTCGATATTCTAGCACAGACATCCCACCTTGCACCAACTCCATAAACGGATGCATCTTGTTCATCCGGAGATAGGCAGGGCTAAAAGTACGCTCGAAGGTCGCAACACACTCTTCCCAGGTGATCTGTCGGAGAAGATGGGAACGGAAAGTGACTTCCCATTCTGTAGTCCACCATATAAGTGCTGCACCCTGAAGTTGAAAAGAAGCAAGCATCACCTTCTCGTCCTCTACGCACTCCATAGATCGGAATACGCGCTCAGTAGCATCCTGCCAAATTCTGGCTGCATCTGGATCTACCTGACCCTCAAACGATGGCGGGTGGAATAGCAAAAATACTTTAAGTGCTCGACCACGGCCACCAGGCACATCCTCTTGAGGAGCAGGAATGGGAACTGCTTGAGCTTGATCTAGGACAATCACAGGAGGAGATGAGGCACTACTTTCCTCCCAAGGAGCAGGACCTCGACCTCGACCATGGCCTCTCCTATGAGGCGGCATATTGAAGCTAGAAAACTCACATAATAATAAGAAATCCATTAATAATGCAGAAAACATCCTAAGCCAGCAATAAACGACTTAAATGGACATGCTCTGGACAATTGCACATTTCAATTCCTTATACAAATTCTCAACATTGCTCTGATACCAGCTGTAATGACTCGGAGATCTGGATACTGATATACCAATAACATCGATATACCGATACCAAGAACATGGGAAGCTACCCAAGAGGTTGGTGAGGCCCCTGAAGGGTTAGAAGGGTTTTGCTGAATTCAAACAAAAGTAGTTGAAATGGGTTTCATTGCTTAAAGCATGAAGCACATTCAAGTTCAGTTCTATAATCTCAAGCATTCCAATTTGAAATTAATTGATTTTCTCAGTCATTTAGTGGCAATTGATGTCCAATTAAAAGCATCGGATCAAACATGAAAACACCATGTACATGATTGTAAAATACCTAAGACAGTGTTAATAGAAAGGACATCAAGGATATATACAGGAAGGACCATGCTTCATAAGAAGGTAAGAACTAAGGCTCAAGGAGCTAGGGGTCGACCCATGGGGTCAACCCATTCCAAGGAGAATGGAAAACTGCCTTAGCAGTCCAATGTAATCAAATCAACTAACCAATAGAATGTCATGCAAGAGCAGTCATAAAACCAATACCCAACTATCTCATGCACAGCATGCATGAGTCAATCATCAGAAATGTATTCATGAAAGACCATTGACTTTTAACCTATAAGACAAGATATCATCATCTTAGCTTGTTTATCATCAAGACGTCATTAAGCATAAGACGCACAATATATTGGAATCATCAAGACCATTGACTTTCAGCCCCGCGATCGTGGCCAACCATGCTGCTAACGGGTACCTGGCGGTACCGACCGTTTTTGGCACCTTCCCACCAGTGGTCGGCTTCCCCAACTTCTTGGAGGTAGCCTTCACCGGCATGCTGAAGATCAAAGTCCTGAAGGTGGCCGAGGAAGATGTCAGCAAGAAGCCACGGGTTGTCGAAACCCGAACCTGCAAAGGCCTGCCAACAGGACGGATTCAGCTAGCAAGCTGCATGGTACACCATGTAGCCCTGGGGGCTTGCCTCGCCTACCACAACAAGCCCGGGGGTCGCTACCAAGGGAACTCCCATAGAAGAGTTGCTGCTCCTATTGCCAGATGACTGTCAGTGTCCGAAAAGTCGATTTTGATCATGGTGTCTGCATCTTTGTGGATGGACGCAACGCCCAAGCAATCCTGGATCGGGTGGTTGCTACTGTGCCAACTCGCAACTCCTTCCAGCTCCTCTCCTAGGGGAGAGCTGAGAGAGAAGAAGAAGGCCGCCGAGGCCGAAAAGAGTTGGCCCCAAGGCCAAAGATGTTTAAGCAGGTGTGGGTCCCCAAGAAGATCCAACCTATCCGCCAAGAGGCACCTGTTCGCCACCGCCCCGAGCATGCTAAGACGGGGAAGAGGAATGAGAGGGGCTTGGCCCTAAGAAGAGAAGAAATGGTTGTGGACCCTCCACGCCACACTAGTTTCAGGGCATGCGCCCGACAAGCCAATATCCTTCAACGGGAAGAAGGTTTGAGCAACTAGCCGGAAGAGCCCGACTAGCCTACATCCCTCCAGTGGGAGGTCGATAGCTATCCCCAATCCTACATCAGGGACGGGGGCAAGAAGAAATGACCCGCATGGTCAGAAGTTATTTCTGGGGTATGGGCAACCCCTCACTGGGCCAACAACGGCTATTACAAGTAGCCGCGGCTGATGAAGAGGACTGCCTGTAGATATATTTTCCTACCAGACTTAACCCCTCCTTTAATCCCTCTACTATATCGGTATAAGAAATAAATGAAATGCAAACTAGCAAAGGGATGAAAGGATGTGAATGTGTGTGTGATCGCCACCAAGGTGCCTGAAAGAAGCAACATGGTTAAAAGACACGCTGACACTCGCAGAGAAACGAAACTTCCTTGCTCAAGTCGTGCGCACTCCAGTTGGCGAAGTAGACGAAACTCATATCCTCGCTCAAGAGGTGAAGCGAAAGACCACAACCTCAAAAGACGGGGCTACATACACTGAGGAGCAAATCAAGATGCCCGGTAAGCTGGAAGCATTGAAGCTAGACGCGCAACTCGCAGGTGAATTGAAAGAGGATACAAAGCAAGCCAACGTCATATCCCTTCAATTCCTGAACGACCGGATCAAGATCGAGAATGGACAAGTTGTCCCTGATACGGGGGTGATTGATATTTTTCATTTTCATCTTTTTCAATTCAATTCGAAGTCACTTGTGTTTGTTCCTTCTGAGATTTCATAAGAAAGGAGATATAGTCTCTGGGTTTTCCCTCAGCGTAGTCAGAGGAAGGGAGAAATTATCTCTGGGGTTCCCACTGAGTAGTCTGAAGAAGGGAGGATTGGTCCTCCGGATACTGCATTGTGCAGTGGGTTCGATTTTTGCTGGGAGCAGGATCGAAGTTCAAGGGATTTGTTTCCCTTGGGTGTTAAGTTATTAATTCAGCCGTTGATTGCAGACTGAGTGTATGTGTGACTTACTTTGTGCAAAGAATCCTCACTCTAGCAGAGTGAGGGGTGGATGTAGATTGCGGATTGCAATCAGACCACCTAAAAATCCTCTTGTCTATTGTGTGATTTGCTTAGCTTGATATCCTTTGTGTTTTACTACCACTAATCGGTATATCAAAAGGCATAGCTAGAAAGATAGGTCAGGCCTATCCGGAACACTGCCCCTTGTGTGAGGAGATCCTTGGATCAAACCTCCGCCTCATACCGATATTAATTGGTGATTGTATGCTCGATTGCTGAGTGGTGAGCTCTCATTGTCTATATCCTTGTTTGCTAGTACTAAGTTCTCTTCAATATCCTCTGCACATAAGCTTGTTGATCCTTTATCTGATCCGTCACTTATGTTCGAATTGATTCTGCTATTGGTGCTAAATCGTAGTGTAGTTCTTGTTTTTTTTGGTCGTTTAGGGGACAGATCTATTCATCCCCCCTCACCAAGTCTGTGCATCAAGTCTATACTTAAGTCATTTGAGTAATCATACATCTTCTCGATCTGAGCATCTGATTTCTCTAAAATTTGTCTAAGTATGCTGTCACGCCTCGATGCGAAAAATCAGAACACAGCAGTTATAGCATTCATGTCAATCAGAGAATACATTGCCACAAGAGACCACACATCAAGGCCAATAATAAAAATACAAATAACAATAACTTTATTAATAATGAAGATGAAATGTACTTATTATAACTGACATCTTGTGGACTTTACTAACACTTACATCGACTAAAGAAAATTACATAGAACATGACTCGACAGCTAACTAAGACATTGACCCATAACACAACTAGAAGGCTCGCTCTACGTTTACCCGTTCCTGTTCCCATCGGTGTGCACATCCTCATCCGTGCTACCTGAAATGGATTGGAAAGAAAGGGGGGTGAGCGAAAGCTCAGTAGGAATTACACTCTATCATCAGGCATTGTTTAAGTAATTAACCATTTAACATGTGCAATAATATAAGAATTGATCACAAACATAAAACACTTAGAAATAGCAAATATGATTTGGTAGTTGTCCGCATTGCTTGACGACCTTGTGACGATCCCGTCAGGATGCGATTCGGTACCGATTAGATGCGAACCTGGGACTCTAGGTGACGACGTGGTCAATTTGATAACGCGACCAACTTGACGCCATCAGAGAGACACGAGTTCATTGATGTCCCAAAGCGAGGGAAATGTGTGGATCCGCGCGGTTGAGAAACTAGCGTAGTGTTATGGGCGGTCAACACTCCTTCGTGCCCGGATTGGGTCACAAGATGGGTCACGTATGCTCTCTCACAGCGGTGATGTTATTTGAGCGGGCTAGAATTCCTAACTCATGCAGGTGTGGCATTCAAATATATACGAAATGAGTAAAGCTACGAGAGAGGAGTGAAAAGGTACCTCCACGCTCAGGGTGTGGGGAAGCCCTTCTCGGCCACGAACCATAACTCCCGGTACAGTAAATGTGAATAATTACAACAATAAAATTATAGCCCACTCCACGCAGGGAGGTACAAGGACACACCAGTGATCCGGGAGGGCCGATCTTGGGTTGATGGGCGGCACGTCCATGAAGCGCTCAGGATGGCGGCGGATTGCTGGTTCGGTTTAGTTTGGCCTGGGCCCGCAGGATATCAAGTGGGTACTGCTGCTGGGATGATGACGTCTGGACGTCTCTTGGCTGTAGAAGCTGGCTGGGATGTTGCTGGAGTGTCCCTGGTCGATCCCCGAGAGCGGCGGTCATTGGAACGGAGTCAGGATATTCATTGGGATTTAACTCCCAACACTATCCCATAGTCTTGTCTCAGGACAGACCTGCACAACCTGACGAAATCGGCTCCTGTGCCCAGATCTGACGTCGGATCGGAGCGAGGATAGCACTGTTACGAAGAGGACTCGAAGAGCTATGGCATATGTGAAATCCAAGACCATCCAACGGCCTGATCTTCCATGAAAAATTCTGCAACAGGGTGTCACATTCTGGCAGGGGTGCAGGGCAGACTGGTATCTAACAGAAGAAGGGATTTGATTGGGGGTCAAATGGTAGATCTAGGTAAAGGAATTAATTTGAGTGAGAGAGGGAAACACGGCGATCAAGCACACCAAATTTGGTGGCGATCGGAGATGGTTTGGGGGGTAGGAAAACTCATGGATCAGGTGATTGTCTCACAGAGCTGCACACAGGAAGACTGTAAAGGGCGGAGAGATGGCGGTGGATGGAGGGGTAAACGGCAACGGATCGATGTGAAATTTTATCTGGAAATGGGGGAGGACGTGTGGAAGACACCCTCAAAACTTGAGGTCGATCAGATGGCTGGATGTGGAGAACTAACCTGATCTTGAACCTTCTATTCTAAAATTTGTGACTCATGATAGCAGGTTGAAGAATGGGTAGTAGCGGCTCATTGGCAGCACGGATGACGGCGGCGGCGGTAGTTGCTGAGAGTCACACCCAGAGGAGAAGATAGAACTTAAAATCACTCCAAGATTTAGGGCATCACACCCAGATCAACTGCAACTCTCACAACTACAAGAAGGAGGGAGAGAGGGAGGAGAGAGGGGCACCCAAGGCTCTTGCACAAAATGCTTTTTTCTTTTATTAATTCTATGAAATAAATGGTTACAAGACATTTCTATAAATAGGAGGGCATTCTAATCTCGTTTCTCCACACAACATGCCTCTCTTAAGCTCTGAAAATCTTGCTAATCCTCCCAAATCACCATGAAGAGGGTCCTTGAAGGAAGCTCTATAGATGGGGTAGCTTATGATGGGCCAAAGTTGGCTAGAAAAGAGTACGGTGTGCTGCAACGGCTGACCACTACCCAAGGCACTTGAGCTCCAGCCCCTTGAGAGAGGTAGGTGAATGTAATTTCATTTTATTCATTCAATTCTCTTCAAAATCTTACATTCTTCCTCTCTTCTTCCTTTTCTTTTCTTTTCTCCCACCACCTCAGCTTATCCCCGGTGCTAGGCGCTATTCCACCTTGAAGTGGATGTCTCCCATGATCTGGGAACTCCCAATATTAGTGATATCCATCCTTAGATCTTGGCACCTGCACTCCCTTTTAGTATTGGCCAAAAACTATCCCAAGCTTTCCCTAGATTGGCACAACATCACAACTTTAGTAGAGATATGTCATCCTCAAACACATACATTCATCTTCCCATCCTTTGTGGCCACCATCCTTTTAGAGGAGGTAGAGACCTACCTGTCCCTTCCTAGATCCATGGTGGGTGAGGAAGACTTAGTTTGTCATACGATTGCCCCTATGGATCCTACCCTCATTTTAGGGGAGTTCATACCTAGCACCAAGGACATCCGCACCATAGTTAGCCCACACTAGATCCATTTATTACCCTTGAGTTAGTGGGTTATAGCACATTGCAAGAACAAGTGTGGGTGTGATGAAGCCATAGCTAAAGCCACTTCCATTTGCTTGTGAGGGGCCATACTCTTCCCCTCTGCCGATCATGTCTTGGGCATTCCCCTTCTTAGTACCATTAGTGGACTGTGGCGGGGTCTTTCTATTTCTCAGGCCATCCTTGCTTACTTGTATGAGGGTCTTAGCTCAGCTGCTCTAGGGGGTACACTCTTTGGCTCTATTGTCCTCCTAGAGTGCTGGATGGGAGTTAGACTAAAGTTCTTGCCGAGGGAGGATATCACTTCCGTCAGCCGAATCTTTGGGAGCCATCCACTCTTCTTTGTTGGTGGTGCTTTAAGGTTTTCCTAGCAAGTTGAGTGCAGGACCGCAGACAAGAAGACCAGGGATGAATGGCATCTCTACATCAACACTTTGCCCCTAGACCGGTTCGTGATGCGCCATTCCTTCCTTCACGGCACTACCCTCAGGCTTCCTAGGAGGCTTGGATTGGACTTGAGGCTTGTGGGTGACACCGCTCTGGCGATGTACAGCCCTCACAAGTGCTTTCTACAGGTTGGACTTTCCCGGACTATAGTTCCAGCGCTACCCCATCTTCCTGCACTACAGGTGAGGAGACTTGGGACAGAGGAGGATAAGCAGGGGGTCAGGAGTGCCCTGATCATGTGGGTGGTCAGTAGGGTACACACCCTACCAGCGGAGGTGACGAGGCTTCCAGAGGAGTATCAGGCATATGTAAGAGAGTTGCGAGAGATTAGACCTCACGGGGAAGCCCGACTGAGGATTGAGTGATTTCCCTTCTTGATGTTATAGAAACCCAGGAAATAAAATGTTTGAATTTGAATGAATGAATAGATTGATTTGATTGAATGAAATTTGGACTTGGCCTTTTCTTTATCAAGATTAATAATCACACTTTACTATATATACATGCATAAATGCATATGTGTATATCTATGTAATTTTCGTGCTCTCATATATTATTCTAAAATTCTCGTATATTGTCCTGTGTGTCCATATATATATATCAACAATTGATACCACTGACCTTATCATACTAATCATCACAAATCTGAACCATAAGCAGTAAATGATCTCAAAGTTTCTCGATTAATATAAACAGTTGCTCGTTCACCTCATGCCATTCCGCAGCAGTTCTATCTCTTTCTTCAGCATAGCGATCTCCTTTTCTGCTTCCTGTTTCAGGGATTAACCATCAGATTAATGAGGCTTACCGTTTAGTTTGATCTATCAAGGAATATTCTGGCCTTCATATGACAGCATGTTGGGCTTTGCCAAGACTATGTGTGTATATTAATTAATAAGGCCTCGTCTGTTTTTGCTCATTTCTTCAGTTCTATGGAATGCTAAGCTGAACTATATAGACGGTTTAGGAATGTGTCTTAGAATAATCAAAACTTGCATAATCTCCTAAGCGACGACATTTCTCATTTGAAAGTTTTTCTTCCTTTTTCTTTTGGGATCCAAGAGATTGGTATAAATAGGTATGAGTAAAGCTTTGTGTGAAACACCCTGGGTAATTACCCGTGGTGTTACTCAAAGCTTTACTCAACAGACATTGTTAGACATTAGATACACCCAGAAATTACAGCCCAAATGTCCATTCTTATCCTTAGCTTGTTTTGTAAGTGGAATAAGTTAAGTGAGAATTAACTTAAGTATGGTATGAGTGAGGATAACTTATTGCATGAAATTGACGGAATGGATTATCCCTATATTTAACCTCAAAATTAAGGATAAGCTAGGCTTTATTTAATCCAGGAATATCTTGGATACCAAGCAAACTTTCTTATCCCCCATTTTAAGTCACAAAGGGGGTTAGCTTTGAGTTGGGATGTCCTCACTTTTTTTTAGACATAACAAACAAGGATTAGAACATAAGTTGGGTTTATCCCTTCTTATTCTGATACCAAAAGTGAGAGGCAAAGGATTAGAGCATAAGTTGGGTTTATCACTTTTTTTACATCATTGTCGAGTAAGAGTCCTCAAAGCGATCGAGATTAGAGTAAACCAACTCCAATTATAAGTTGGTTTATGTTGGAAAGTATCTACAATCATGATCATGGTAACGATTACTTAAAATATCAAATTCACAAGCTATGAAATACCAGGATGCATGGGATGTGATTGTTGCATATTATAAAATTTAGTTGCTGTAACTGTAATTAAATGCCTTTCTCAAGATTAAGCTACAACCAAGTGACCTATTTCAAAAACTAATTAAGTTCAATCAACCACCCACCGCTAGCTGCTTCGGGCATTTTGAAGGGGTGCACGGGATGATCAAAGCTTATCGAACAGGAGTTTAACCTTATATCCAAAAGCTTGCAGTCGAAGAAAATCATGAGAAACTTGACAAAAGGCGAAAAAAATAGTAGATGCATTGAACGGCATAGTGCACTTAATAAAGCACAAGACATCGGATGTTTTATCCCACTTTTGCCCGGAGAAGGTGATCCAAGATTTTTATGCACCCCGGCCCTCCAGTACTGTCTCTGGCCTTTTCCAGGCATGCTGTTCTTGGGGGAGGCGTTGATCATAGCGGAAAGCTTATCGATACAAGAAACGATATGCCCTTGTTGTGTTGGTTTCTTGTGATGATCGATGGCTAAAACAGTGGCCTAACCTAGCTAGAAAAGCTGCCCTTCTCATCGGTCTCCTCACCGACCTCTACATATTCGAGTTTTTTAGGTTTTGACGTTTAAAAGATCGATATCACCGCCATATTCTGTGCTTATCATCAGAATTAAACAAGGCAAAGATGAGGTTGGTTAATTAGGTGCTGAATTCCGAACCTGAGGCTGGTGCCCTTCACCTCCCTCAACCAGGTCTCCTCCTTTGGTTTTCATGTACCTCTCCATCAGCCCATGAATGGTCCTTTTTACGGAGCAGCACAGTTCAAGTCAGAACTCACATGATAGAAAAGGAAAACAAGGTCAAGAAGCTATGGAGGGGAGGGATTAGGGTTTCCGTGGGAGCTTGGGCGGTGAGGGGACAGCGGTACGACGTACCCTCTGGTGGCAAGCTCGTAGAGCTTGCCGTGGGTGGAGAAGATGATGAGGCCGATGTCGGCGTCGCAGAGGACAGACAGCTCCCTGGCCTTCTTGAGCAGCCCCGCCCGGCGCTTGCAGAAGGTGACCTGCCGGTGGACGGGGTTCTCGATCCGCCTCATCTGCACCTTCCCACGAGCCATGGCCAGTGGATAAGCGAAGCTCCCTGATCTGGCAGACAACCTCCCACTAGTTTAGACTAGCTTCGAGGTTGTTGCACTCCTCCGAGCTCGGTGCTCCCCCTTTGCCGCTGCACTCGCTCACGACGGGGTGGCGTGGCCTTCTGAGGAGGCCTGCTTCATATAGTGAGCGGCCACCCCATGGAATAATTGGTCGGGCAGTCTTTACACATCATGGTGGGTGCCCACTTACCTTGCCTATGCCCTTCGGCTTTGAGGGTGTGCCCCTCTCTCTCTCTCTCTCTCTCTATCTCTCTCTACATGCACAAATTAATACCCCTGATTGTTGGAGAGTGGTGGTTAAGGTGAGGAGTGCATATATACTTTTAGCAAGATGTATATATATATATGAGTAGCATTGCTCTCATTCTTTATTAATGACTCTTATTAGTGCTCGCGTATCCCATCATTTCTCTTAGCCAGTGGCTTCCCGTCGGCCATGGGGGAGGGGGGGTCCCCTAATTTTTTCCAACCTATCCCCCGGCATCTCTTCCCCTCGCAACATCCACACTGGAGATTCTGAACTGGCCACCAGCTCGCTTTGGCTCTTTTGTTTTATCGATCTCTCCCATCACCTGGCTTTATTGGTCTTTAGGATTGCAGGACAAATAAAACAAACGGCTCGGTGGTCACGTCTCCTCTCCCTTCCGTGCCCCCTTCTCTCTTTGCTTCGCAGGCAAGAATCTTGTCACATCAATAGGCAACCTTACAGACGTACAGGGATGGGACAGTGGGACACCACCCACTCCACGTACGTAAAACTCCCCCCCCCCCCCCTTCTTCCTGGTTAGGGGTTGGGGAAGAAGATGCAGGAGCCGGAGACCTTAATTTCGTGTGGGATGGCACGTGGATATCGGTCGTCTTTGACGTATAAAAAGATCAAGATTCCCGAAAACCTTTCACGTAAACGAAGGGGCCAGCTTATCGTTGACAGCTGATTAGACGATGACAGGGATCTCCTTAATTAGGTGTCCAGCGGCAGATGGCCGTACATATCAAGTTGAGTGGTGTTCGTGTACTCGCAGCTGGTCACCGAAAGCCATCACTGCGGGAAGTGGCTGCACCCCGCGCGCCTAGCCTGCAGTGCCGGAGGCGTGAGACGCGGCCTTCAACTTTGGGTTTGACGTACGGCTGTGTGTGAAGTCCTGCGGAGCTGGAGCCAATCTGGACGTGAAACATGCACCCTAGCTAGCTATATATACGTACGTTGGCCGGGAAAGTGAGATTCTTCAGTGCTACTCATGCGCTTGCACACCGGAAGCAGCAGTGCTTCAGGAAAAGGGGTACGTGGTGGGCTCTCACTTCGTGTATCGATGGGTGTCCCCTGATTCGTCTTTGACGTCTCTGGCCGGAGTCGCCGTGAGGGTCACTCAAACCTTTTCCTCTCTATATATGTATCTGTCGGCTCTCATGCCATGAAATAGAATTTGGTGCCACGGGATATATGGGAGCATTAGTTTAGATCAGATAGGAGAATGTTCATGCCGAATTAAGCTTCGAAACCGTGAAGCGGGGGAGATTCTAATAACAAATTGAGGATTCTAATTAAATTAACCTTGTCCCATTTCGAAACCATCTTCTTAATTTTACCATTCAACTCGTGATCCAGATATTGTTGACAACAACGCGCTTCCTTGCAGCTACCCTTCTTTAATTTCACCCTAGCTAATTAGTTTTTTTTTGGATTAATCCAAGGTCGACATCTTAGATGTCTGAGTTGATATGTCAATAGCTATAGGCGGGCAGTCATAATGGCTCAGGAGCAAGCTTCTGATGAACTCCTCTTTCCTCCCGGGCAGCGCTACGACTCCGGTGAGGATGGCTCGTATTCTCCTTTGTCGACGTCGAGCGGCGAACAACGGAGCGAAGGTGGCTCTACCTCGGTAGAGGAAGGATCGCCAACTCCGGGTGCTTCGGGAGGGCGCGCAGATGGGGCGGGTCCCATACAAATGGGGTCAGTGCTCGGGCCGGCCGTCACCGAGGATACTGCGGGCAAACCTCCGAGCACCGAGGGTCCTCCACCCGCCGAGCTGCGTGTGGGGCCACACAGTTCTCAGGATTCCCCGATCTCCGTAGATTAGGGAAATCTGTACTTGCCATATTTTTTCCTCTTTGAACTTGGCAATGTAATAGCTTTTTTCTGTATAATGGTGGCAATATTAAGAATGTAATTGACTGCATGTTGCCGCCTTTGACTGAGTGGATCTTACCGTATCGGCGGTTGCCAGAGAGTCGGAGATTTCGCGTGATTCGTGGCCGAAAAAGTAGGCTTGCGTGGTGGCTGACTGTAGGGCTGGCATCTTTTCGTTCTTCCATGCTTTAACTGACTTGCCGTTTTCGCGTATTCTCACGGGAGTTTGTAGGGAAGGTAGCGTGACTGCTCCTTGGGAAAAGTACGTCTGCCTTTTTGTGTCTTTTCGAAGGGAGGTTCAATTAAGACGGGGGTCTCCCCCTTTGACCTACAAAAGGTCCCGAAGGGCGCCTCCTCCTCTTCACGCCGCTTTAGGTTTCCCTTGCACTCTTTGGCTACCTCCTTCTGTTCTCGCGAAGCGGTTGTCTTGGGGTGAAGCATGGAGGGCGACTCTGAAGATGAAGACGTTGGTGGTTGTTGGGGTGTTCCTGCTACTCTGGCGTAGAAGAATGGTCGACGAAGGGTGGGCAACGCAGAAGAAGGGTCGACACGTGGCAACGTGCTCCCTCCCAACTTATGGGTTGCCGCCGGGCTCGAGGGAAGGGGAGGGCTAGCTGCTGCCGTACGGAGACACGGTGCGGAAGGTACTGTTCGACGGAATTCAAACCCACCGGTTCGGATGGTGTCAAGCACCGGCCCGTCGACAGCGACGCTTCGTCCCCTCCCGAGCATCTCCCCACTCCCATCCCAAGGGGAGTGGTTCTTTCTTTTCTTTTACCATCCTCTTTTTTGTCAGATGGTGCCTGTTTTTTGTCGCACCGCTCAGAGGGTGCTTGCTTTTTGTTCGGACTCCCCGAGTAGATGGAGTCAGCTGTCTCGTTATCTGAGTCAGTTTTCACACGGGGTGGAGTTAGTGGCTCGGCTTGGGGGCCGCCGACCTCATCCGCGTCGAGCGATCGGTTCGCGCTGCACCAGTTTTTCTCTTTCTTGAATATTGTACTGGCCACGGCCTATGTGATGTACAAAAATGTGTAATGCAATAAAAAGGAGAGATATTATTGCAATCTGTTTCTTACATGTATGGGAAGGAGCTCAAAAATAGAATTTTCGCAACGTTGTCGCGTTCCATGTCCGAGGAATGGGTGTTCCTTCCGTGGTAGATGACCGGTATGCTCCTTTTTCGAGCGTCTCGACCACTCGGTAGGGGCCTTCCCAGGTGGGGGCTAGCCTCCACATTGCCTCCACCTAAATATTTGTAACCACTTCACTTCGGTGACCCACCCTCAGGCCAACGGGCTGGTTGAAAATGCCAATATGGCTATACTAAAATGCATAAAAACTAGACTCGGAAAGGCCCAGGGCAGCTGGCTGGAGGAATTACCGAGTGTACTTTGGTCACACCGAACTACACCAAGAATGGCCACGGGTGAAATGCCCTTTCAGCTAGTGTATGGCACGGAAGCCGTGATTCCACTAGAGGTCGGCAATCCATCTCTCCAAGTCATCGGCTTCTCACCCGAGGTGAACGACCAGAAGTTGCTCAAAAACCTCAACTTGGCGAGCGAGACCTGAGAGATCATGGGTATCCAAGCCACGAAATATTAGCCACGCCTGGTTCAGTACTACAATTCCAGAGTCTGAGATACGCACTTCCAGCCAGGAGACTTCATCCTCAGAAAAGCCGAAGCCTCTCGACCACTAGAGGCGGTGGGCAAGCTAGCCCCTAACTGGGAAGGCCCCTACCAAGTGGTTGAGACGCTCGAAAAAGGGGCGTATCGACTAGCTACCATGGAAAGAACGCACATCCCTCAGACATGGAACGTGGCAACACTACACAAATTTTATTTTTAAGTCTCTCTCAAAAAAGTACATGTAAGCAACATAGAGCAAAAAACTTTCCCATTTTTCTTATTAATGCTTCTTTGATACATTGGATAAGCCAAGGCCATTACAATGCAAGGCAAAAGAGAATACAAAATTATATTATCTACTGGTACAATTTGATCACTCGGTGCGAGCTCGGCTAGTACTCTCAGAACGAGCCACTGACTCTACCTCGTGTAGAAACAGGCTCGGCTGTTGAGATGACCGACCTGGTTTGCTCGAGATCTTCAGAGGGACAAGTACCAGAAGAAGAGGGAGAGGGTCCAATCTACCAACTCTTTGGAAGAAACCCCTCCGATGGCATATGATTAAAAAGAGGATGGTACAAGGGCAGAGAAGGAGGGGAGGAGGAAGAGAGAGAGATGGACTGGAGAGGAAGCTTGAAGAGCTTCCGCTGCCGGATGCCCCCATCCATCCTCTGACGCTCCTATCTTCCTCTGAAGGTAGCATTGGCCATCCGGTAGTATGAAGGTGACATGTTCCAGCATGACGGACCCTCTTACTAGCCGTTCGCCAACTGACGGACCCTCTTTCAAGCCGGAGCAGTAGTACCCTCCCTCATAGCGCCGCCCGCCTCGTCGTCCTCGGGAACATCTTCCATGCTTCTCTAAGACCAATAACACAACACTTCGCGGAGAGAAAAAACTATAGGGAGTAGTCCTAAGCGATGAAGAGAGGAGGAAACGCCCTTCGGAGCCTTTTTGTAGGCCGAGGGGGTGCGGTTACCTTAAATGACTTTCCCCTCGAAGAATCGAGAAAGGCAGACACCCTTTCCGTAAGGCGGTTACCTTGTTTTCCACTAACTCTCCTTCGATGGAAACATGCAAAGTGGCAAGTCTTCAAAAGCATGGGAAGATGGATAGGCACCAGCGCCACGCCAACCAATCGGCACGCAAGATATCCTCTTCGTGGCTATCTCGGGGTAATTCCCAAGGCTCAAGCCCGACTTACAGGGGTGGCATTATTGCTCCTTCAGCACCAGGCCACGGGGAGACGAGGGTGCAATGATGAAGCTACCCTTCTATCTGCCAATGTGGTGACGGCGGAAGAAGATGACGATGTTCTCCTCGACATCCTGCCCAAAGGTATGCCCGGGGAAGCAACAGAGGCCATCCCTGGCACTGCAACAATGGACCGTCGGTCCTAATGCTACTCCAAAGATATCGACAGGAGATAGACCTGCTAAAGAAGCAGCTGACGGAGAAAACTGAATAATTATCAGCTTTCAAGCCTCCCAAAGTTCAGGGTGAATCATCTCAGGGAGCCATCCATCAACGTAACCCTCCACCACTCTATACTCTGCCTCAGCCGTCAGAGCCGAGCTTGGCGACAAATCAACAATGGCCACCACAGCCGCTGATGCCACCGGTGCTCCCCTAGGGGCACCAGACACCTCCGCTGCTGCGTCCTCCACAGGCGACCACCTTAGTCACCCCTTACCTGTAGCCGATGCACTTCTACCTGGATCCAGTCGATCCCACGGTCATGAACCAGATGATGGTGGGGAGAATGATAGAGTTGAAGCTCGCAGAAAGAAGTGAAGGTGACTATGTCATGTTTGATGCCTATCGGGTACCATACCCGCCGTATCATGCTGCCAAGCGGCTCCCTCCTGGGATCAGCAAGCCGTAGAAGTTCGATAAGTTCAACGGGAAGGGATCCCTGAAAGAACACGTCACCTATTATATGACCGTCATGAGTGATTTGGCCACCGACGAGTCATACCTGCTGAAGTTTATCGGGTCCTCGCTGACGGGGCTCACATTTGAATGGTACTCTAGCCTCCCAGCCAGGTCGATTAGCGACTGGTCAGACATGCAGAGGAAGTTCAGAGAAAGATTTCATGTTATAGAGAGGGAGGTCACAGTGGACGAGCTCTACTCAACAATGCAGAGGGCAGATGACACAACCCTGGATTATGTTAAGAGGTGGAGGAACCTCGGGATGAGATGCAAGTGGCCCTCGCATCAGGAGGATGCTGTACAAATATGTAAACAGAACCTCAGGAGAGAGGTTCTGGAAAGGATGATTGGAATGGAAATGCGGTCGTTCGACCGACTGAATAATATTGTGGCTGAGGTGGAAACTTTTCTGGCCAGACCTACCCCTACATCGACTGCTAGCACAACCCAGAAGGGCAAGGCAGTGAAGCGGCGCCAGGCGCCTAAAGAAGCGGACGCTCTTGATATCAAGGCATTTGAACAACAGAAGAAAGATAGAGGCAATAAGGCGGTTGCCCCGCAGCCTGCAAAAGTCACAGACGGCAAAGAGGGTCCCTCATTGCGGGATAAAATGAAGAAGGCCTATTCCTTCCCCAAGGACAAGACTAGAATTCTCTTCGATTGGGTAACGGAGTATGGCGTGGTCACTCTACCAGGGCTAAAGAGGCCAAAAGACCTGAAGAGAAAAGACAGTCTAAGATTCTGCCCCTATCACCAGATGCTGGGGCATCCGATCAAGGACTGCTATGTTTTTAGGGACATCGTCAAAGGGATGGTGAAGAAAAATGAAATAGAGTTGGGAGAGTACAGGGTGGACCCTCTGTAACCACATGAAGCCCCTCCGAGGAGGACAGAAGTCAACATGATCTCCTTATATCAGGCATTGCCCAAGGAGGTCTCTAAAGCAAGCACGTGGCGCACCTATGAGTAATTCCAATTCGTTATGCAACCACTCGACAAAACCCTTCCAACCCTTCAGGGGCCTCACTAGCCTCTTAGGTGGCTTCCCTAGTTCTTCATATCGGTACATCAATTTTATCGGTATCAGTATCCAGATCTCTGGGTCATTACAACTGGTATCAGAGCGATATTGAGGATTTGTATAAGGAATTGAAATGTACAATTGTCCAGAGCAAGTCCATTTGAATCATCTATTGCTAGCTTAGGGTGTTTTCCGCATTATTGATGGATTTATTGTTATTGTGCGAGTTTTCTAGCTTCAATATGCCACCTCGTAGGAGAGGCCGTGGTCGAGGTCCTACTCCTCGGGAAGAAAGTAGTGCCTCATCTCCTCCAGTGATTGTCCCGGATCAAGTTCAAGCAGTTCCCGTTCCTACTCCTCAAGAGGATGTGCCTGGTGGCCGTGGTCAATCTCTTAAAGAATTTTTGCTATTTCACCCGCCATCGTATAAGGGTCAGGCTGATCCAGATGTAGCCAGAATTTGGCTAGATGCTACTGAGCGCATGTTCCAATCTATGGAGTGCGCAGAGGGCGAGAAAGTGATGCTTGCTTCATTTCAACTTCAGGGTGCAGCACTTACATGGTGGACTATAGAATGGAAAATCGCATTTCGTTCTCGTCCGCTTCGACAGATCACCTGGGCAGAGTTTGTTGCAACTTTTGAACGTACTTTTAGCCCTGCCTATCTCCGGATGAACAAGATGCATCAGTTTATGAAGTTGGGGCAAGGTGGAATGTCTGTGCTGGAGTATCATAATAGGTTCATGGAATTGGGCTGGTATGCGCCCCATGTTCTAGCAGATGAAACCCTTAAGACTGAGCATTTTCTTCGTCGCTTGAGACCAGACTTGAGGCAACATTTAATTGCAACTCGTGTGGCTGAGATGAATGCAGCTTATCAGGCACCTGCAGTCTTAGAGCTGGACATGGCGAGAACTCAAGGTTTTTGTCAAGTGGCATCGGTTCAGCTGACGGTTCAACTTCAGCCAAGTTATCAACCCTCTGTGCTGGGAGTTCCTCTTGCTATTCCTGCCGCTAGTGGTACTTCCTCCTTCAAGCCCAAGTTCAAGAAATTTAAGAAGTCGAAGAAGAAGTTCAATCAGCAGGTGTCTTTTGGCACGGTGCAGTAGTCAGCCCCTTCTCAGCAGCAGTAGAGACAAGTCATGGGACCTCCGAGGCTATGTTCGAGATGTGGTGGTAGTCATCCTGGCAAGCCTTGTTCCTTGCTAGTGGTTTGTTATCGCTGTGATCAGTCAGGTCATGTTGTTTGAGACTGTCCGCAAAGGCCGAAGCCGGTACAGTTCTCGCAGTTTACTCAGCTGTAGCAGTCGCAATTCAGACCTCCTCTTCCACCACCACCGTCTCAGCAATTCTTTCCCCAAGCTTCAGCAGCGTCTTCTTTCCAGTCTTCTGCAGCAGCCAGTAAAAAGCAGAAAGGCAAGGTTTCTCACATCACGTGGGCAAAAGTCGTGGCTTCCAACCTCGTAGAAGGTACGATTATGATTTTTGATCATGCAGCTCGTGTTTTATTTAACTCTGGTGCTTCTCACTCTTTTATTTCTGAGGATTTTCTTGCATGCATCGAGGAGCCCACTTCTCAAATATCTTGTCATGCTACTATAAGCACTTGGGCAGATTTTTACACTATTTTCTAATGGGTTTTATCTCGTGTTGTTTTTGTTTCGCAGGAAAGCATCAAAAGTGAGGCCCTTGCCTTCTAGCTGGCTGGAAGGCGACGAGAGGTAATCCACATAGTCCTCGCATTACTTATATTGAGCGTGATCATCTTCTCTTTTTCTAAGGTATACAATGCGCACATAGCCTTCTTTCACATTCCTTGGCGTTGTCTTTCCTTGGTGAAAATCACGGTATTCTTTTTCTATCTTTTGTCGCCTTTGCCTTGCTATATGATCATGCTACCATGTTTACATAGTCTTCATGTTATTCACTTGATTGGCACATTATGTTATCACTTATACATATATGCTTATTCATGTGACTTGTGACGCCACGTTCCACATATCTACACCCACAGACATGACTGAACTGTTTGGCGCAGAGGTGCGGATCCTAGCAAGTCCGAGGGTGTGGAGTGTGTGTGTCCTCTGCTCCTCCCGAGACCGAGTGTGAGTAGTGTGCACACATATGAGGGCTTGGCACAGTATAAGACATCAGTGGACGCATCTGGCCATGTTATTTTGTCTTGAGTGGTGGACCCTATGCCGTGAAGGTGGAGGTATCGACTGGACTATCATGGCCCTTCTAGCAGATGGACTAGTGTCTCCCTATGTGTTGGGCGTGGTTCTTTTGTTGGTTCTAGTTCGGGATCGAGAGATTCTCCCGAGGGTGTTGGTCCAGCGTGTGGTCGTGTGGCCTTATCTGTGGGTCAATCGGCTAGGATGGATTATCTGACTGTGGGAGTCGGGGTAGCGTGGAGGGCTTCTATGTATTCCCTCTATTTACTATCTTCTGGTTCCGATAACTGTCATCGTGTTATACCAGTGTTCTTATTTTATTGCTACCACTATTGTTCTTTACTTGTTGCTTCTATGTTGTTCCTATTTACTGTTGTCATTGTAGTGGGGACCCGCGGGACCCCTACTGAGCTAATGAGATGAGGCTCACCCCCTACTTTTCAGGTGCGGTGTTCTCCTCAGAGTGGAGCGTTCCAGTTGGAGGTTCGTTAGTTGCCAGCTCGCCAGGTTGCCGGGGTATGCCCCGAGACAGTGTACGTCTCCTTTCTTTGACTGTACTTGTGGACTGGACTCTATAGTTATTTAATTGTTATAAAATGTAATTTTATTTCTATCAGAACTGTAGATTAATTCTATAGATTTACTTTCCTACTACTATTTAGAATTTCAATGCATGACCACATCATCCCTTTTAATGCTTTCAAGCCTTCTGGCTCGTGAGTGGTGGGCCAGGATTCGAATGGTATCGAGTTATTCCCGATATCCGGATCTTGGTCACTACAATGGTGCACCTGGTGGTGCTACTGTTCAGACCGCAATGTTCCCTTGGCTCGGAGGGAGCCATGTAAGGGGACTTGGCGTGGGCGTTGGATGTTGGTTCCTTTTTAAGCAGCCGTCAGGCAGATCTGTGGTGTTGGTTGTAATATGGAATGGGTGTCCTCTCAACGAAAGAATCCCTCAAAGTGTCATATGAGTCGGGAGCCTATTGGACGCACTTTAGATTCCTACATTCATATTTTTCATCTTTTGATCTTCTTTTCACTCTTGGTTTATTCGGTTAGTTTTTTTTATCGTCAATATCACTTTTTTGGAGAGCTATCATGCATTGTGTATATTCCTGACATTTTACGTGTGTGCAGTGTTAGAAAATGGGTGGACGATTCACATGTTTTAGTGTTTTGTTAGTTACGTGTACAATGCGTGAGAGAGTGCATGTGTAACGGTGGGTGAGTGTTAGTGGCATTTTATTTTTTTAACATGAGAGACTCAATTAGAGAAGGGCGTTTGCTCCTTTATGTTAAGAGAGGATGGGAGGTATTATGCATACATATATTACACGTGAGAGTGTGTGTGGCATTTTTTTTAATTGGTTCATACAATTCTTGCTTGTCCGTATGTTGATATGAAACGCTTGATCTATTCAGTTCCGTTTTGTCATTCTTTTCGCAGTTCTCTTGTCTAAATCAGAGTGTCTCTCGTCATTTATTATTTTTTTATTTGTTACTCTTTTTAGTATTTTAATATGTATTATCTTGGTAAAAATTCGACATCATCTCTCCCAGACTCGGTTGCGGGAGGAGTGAAGCGGGTACACGTCCACAGGGAGTGACGTGTCCCAAAATATGAGTGCGCACCGAATTTGCGACACTCGAAACCATCACGTCAAAACACGGCGTCAAAACCGAGCGGACAAAGTTTAAATGCAAAGGGGGTAAAATGTCGCCGAATCGGGAGTGGCAAACGTCACCAGACAAAGGAGTGGTGAATGTCACCGGATAAAAGGATAGCAAATGCCGTCGGATCGAAGGGTGATAAATGTCACTGGATCAAGGGGGATAAATGTTGCCGGATCAAGGAGTAGCAAATGCCACCGGATCAAAGGATGGCAAATGCTGCCAGATCGAAGGGTGACAAATGTCATCGGATCAAAGGAGTGGTAAATGCCACCGGATGAAGGTTGTAGTAGGGCCGCTGGATTGGCAGAACCAAAGGGCTACCGAATCGAGGGAGGAAAGAGTCACCGGATCGGATGGTGGTGAGGGCCACCGGATCGAAGGTGGTTGCAAGGGGGGGCATCATATGAAGTGGTGGTGTAAGCCTCCGTATCAAGGGATGGTAAAGAGCCATCGTATCAAGGGTGGTGGGAAGGGACCACCGTATGAAATGGCAAGGGCAAAAGTCACCGGATCACATGGGGTGTGATGCCACCGGAGGAATAAAATGGCAAGGTCACCAGATCGGGAAGCAGGATGCCACCGAAGGAAGAAAATGGCAAGGCCACCGGATCACGAAGGCGGGATGCCACCGGATCAAGAATGAGGCACTTCTGGATGACAAGGCCAAAAGGCCACCGAATGACATCTTTCTCCGCAGACAAATGGACAGCATTGGTGGATCCGCTGACAGGGCCAAGATGATGGCCTGGTTGTAGCGAGCCCCTTAAAAAGGCGAGCAGCAGGGAGAGGGCACGACTCTGCTAAGCAAGATGACGATAAAAAAAAACACACTGGGCTCGGGAGAGGTAGAGACGGCATGAGAAGGCGCAAGGCTAACGTGAGACTGGACAGTCGGAAGATGCGAATGTTCTTCTATTCTTACAGAAAAGGAGAGAGCTAAGGAGGGGAGAAAACCCCAATACATAATAGCAATGTGGAGAACAGGGGAACAGAGGAAGACCAGATACAGTGGGGAGGGAGATGGGGCCTCCCGCTGCCCCCTCTGCCCACGACCGGGTCCCCTCTCAATTAATAACTCTCTTGACCACCCCCGTTCCCCCCCCACCCCCCGCCTCCTCCAATGGCGTGCGGTCACCGCTCCTCGCTAGCGTGCCTTTTGACTGGTCTTCCCGGTCCACGAGTTGATATACGACACGCAACGGGATAACTGATCCCTCTTAACCCGGGAGGGGGGGGGGGGCGATAAAGACCGAGACGGACGGGCCGTCTGACTGACATCATCCTTCGCACTCACTTCTCTCTCTCTCTCTCTCTGGGCCCGTCCTGTGCCCCCTATAGGGATCGTGCGCTGGTTACGTAGCGACATGCCCGCGCCGCTGGTTCTCATCGTCATCATCATCATCATCTTTCTTCTTGCTACAGGAATCATGGAGAGACGGAGGTGTAGACTCCCCCACGACAGGGATTGCAATGCACGGGCTCCACCACCGTTGACATAAAAAGCCCTCGTAATTTAAACTGCCGTGTTTGTTTCTCTGGATGGGCCAATTGGGGAGGTGGGTGTTCCTCCTCACGCACATCCAAGTGTATTGGTGGACAGGTCAGTGTACAGATCGAGACGGGTAAAGAATGCACAGGGGATCGAATGAATGGAGTGTCAAGTTGGGCCTGCATGTTGTTGCTTGGCTGACATGCCAACTAAAGCGCGCCTAGCGCGCACCCTTCTACTCCTCGAGGTGCCGCTGCGGCAAGACGGCACGGCACTGAAATTCTACGTGGGAAGGGGATAATGGGAGTGGGATGTGGGTCAAGGAGGCAATCCTTCTCCCCTCCCCCAATCCCTAGTAGCGTAGCGTGCCCCGTCTTTCCTCCCCCGCTTTGGTCTCCATTTGCCGAACAATTCCTGTTTCTGCAGCTCCTGCACTCACTCCCATTGACCGACCTGTTTCTTTCCGTGAGGTCATCCCCTCTCAATTATCTAATCCCGATCGACAAGTCCTCTTGCTGGGGGTGCCAACAACAGAATAGACTATATATTAAAGATTAATTAAAAAAAAGATAAAGATGGAGTCACGTTATTGGTGGGTGCTAGCTGAGCCGGCCAGCCGCAGTATCTTCTCCCGTGGAGTTCTTCCTTCTGGGTGGAGGTTAATTCCTGTTGCTCGTGTGCCACGGAGACGCGCACGAAAAGATAAAAAAAGAAAGATTCAGACTTCGTGGGGATTGCTTCCCCCGAGTGAAAGCTGACAGCATAACCCCAAGACATTGGCAGTTTTGTTAGCATCAATCACAACCTACAAATGGTCAATACTACTATTTGTTTGCGATCGCGGACGGCGTGCGCATGTATGCATGCGTGTGTGACCGTGCCGGAGAACGGCACCTGATTTGGTCAGGGCCCCGGCCGTTTTGTTTACTGTGTTAGACGCGATCTCCGTCTCCGTGTTGCACGCCCTGTCCCAATCCAAGTGGTCAATATTTGACTATAATTGCTCGTGTGTTTATGCATGCAACCCCGCAGATGACGTCAGAGCAATTTCAATGGCTCCATCGTAACTGTTAGCGGATCTGGTGACCAGGACTCTGCAGGCGGCCAGCTTACTTCATCCAGCCATGGTGTTCATCTTGAGACAATTACGCCTGCAGTCCTGTATTCAGATTATTGTAATCGGAAGAATTTTCAATCCCGGAGGAGCTCTCCTTATTCTACAAAGATGAAGAGCACACCGTCGAGATGCTCGAGGAAATGCTGCAAGAGCTCTCCGACAACATGGTGGCGATCCCACTGCCCGACAATATCAACGCGCCTTCGGCTGATAACATCGGAGGCAATGCTCCTATGGCAACTTTTCAATGTCGCTCGGCGAGAAATAGCCGAGGGCGTGGCCGGGGACGAGGACGCGGGGGCGAAAGTCCCCTAACTCTCGACCGGGTCATAATATTCAGAGGAGAGAAGTCGGGTCCTGTCTCAAAAACCCAAGTTCGGGGAATCCCTTTCATCCTCAGCCCCTCAGAGGGTTCAAGCCCTGTCTCAGCGACTAAATCGGGTGGCGTCCCTTGCATAATCGCCTCTTCTAATGAAGAAGAGGAACCAGCCGAGCCGCCGACACATGAGGAGGCATCAGACAAGGCTGGTCCCTCTAATGGGGTCGAGCCTGCAAGCCAAGCAGGTCCTTCTAATGAGGGTTACCAGGATGAGCCCTTACCGCCTCCGGAGGAATCTTTGGCACCGTTGCTCCAAGAAAATGCAGAAGGCTAGAACGAGGAGGAGCGCCCTTCTAAAAAATGGGAGAAGCCTCGCCAAGCGCCAAAGACCTTGGCGGAGATCATTCCGCCGTTTGACAAGACCCGTGCTCGGGCGGACCGAAAGATCATTCATCATATGAAGCGATTCCCAACAAATGTCACCATCTGGGAGGCCATCGCCTGGAGTAAGGATCTCAGGGAGGCCCTTGTCAAAATACTCCAAGACCTAGAGGCCTATGAGCCTCATGTGGCAGAGCTGCAAGTACAGGCATATGAGACACTTACAGCCAACATATCCTTCACGGACAAAGACATGTTGTTATCCTCTCCGTGCCACAACCGCCCCTTATACATGCGGGGGACGATTAATGGGCATGATGTAAATCGCATTTTGGTTGACGCTGGAGCGGCCATCAACATCATGTCTTTGAAGACTTTTAAGTCTCTATATTTGGCACCTTACTTACAAAAGATTAGCGCCGTTAAAATCTCGTGATTCAATCAGGATTTCGAGGAGGCACTAGGTCGGGTTGAAGTCAAGCTAGCTTTGTGCGATTTTGTCACCCATGCGACGTTTTATATCATCAACGCCGAAACATCATACAAGGTGCTACTCGGGAGGCCCTAGCTCCATGAAAATTGGGTCGTCCCATCAACTCTGCACCAGTGCATCAAGTATGCCAAAGGAGGGGAGCAACATACGGTCTTTGCAGATCAAGCTCCGTTCCACCCAAATGAGTGCTACTTGGCCAATGCTTCCCTATATTTTGGGGAGCCCACTTTAGCAATCTCCGAGCCTTTAAAAGACAAAGGGAAGTAAAAGGTAAACCATGAAACTGACGAAGGGCAGTTGTTCACTGTCAGTCAAGACATGGTAAAGCTGCACAGGCTAAGCCTCCAACCCACCTCCAAGCCGACTAAGCCGGAGAGGCGGAGTGTTAACTTTGAAGCCAACCTCATCAGTCAGGACATTGACCGAAGCATCTCCTTATCGCCCAAGTGCCTTCAACTCTCGTCCCAACGGGAAGAGTACGAAGTGGAGCAGCTGAAGACCTTCACCGTCTCCTATGGCTTGCGTCCTTCTCAGTCTCTCCCTATCGAGGAGATGATTGCTCAAGCCCAACGTCAGCTTGATGAACTACAACGTCGAATTGATCCTTAAACTTCTTTGAGTGTCCCATTCGCATTCCAAGGTCTTCAGCTTCCACCACATTCACAGATACCTATATATCGCCGCTATGGTGGAGTAGGTGACCCCTATGTGCACTTGAAGGAGTTTGTGTATGAGTCGGCCAAATTTCAGCATGACCAACATTTGATGGCCTATTTGTTTGGTCTGTCCTTAGAAGGCCCGACTCGAGATTGGTTCTTTACATTGCCGCAAGAGTAAGTGGTGAGTTTTCAGGTTGTATAAGAGAAATTTCTTCAGCAATACCAAGACCAGGTTGGACCTAAATATTCCATGGTTGATCTGGCTCATGAACAGATGAAGCCCGATGAGGAATTGTCAACCTTTACTGACCGCTGGCATCATTTGGCTGCTCGAGTTCTAGGCCATATTCTGGAGGGAGAGCAGATCAAAATGATCATTTCTAATGCAACACCCGAGTATCGGTGCATCTTAGCCTTGAATGACATCACCTCCTGGCAACAGCTTTATAGCCGAGCTCGCTTCATCCGCCAACAAGTCCTAAGTTCCCTTGACCCTGAGTCTCCTTCACCTTCTACGCCGGCATACGCCTCCCATCCAGTATCTCCCATTAGTCATCCCTCCACAAGTCAGCCCCCCACCACAATCCTTCCATGAGTCAGCCTTTGGCTCCCACTTACCCATATACCTCCACGTGTCAACCCTCCATGAGTCAACCTGTCGCCATCTGCAGTCAGCCCTTCGCCGCTTTATCCCCGTATGTGTCTCCACTTCCAGTCAAGGAAACACCACACCCCGAGCGGGTGGATGTCATCCACTACATACCTCCTCATCCCACTCCGCATACTCCATTACCTAATCCTTCCTTTAGTCATGTGCCACTGCCTACACAACCCCCATTACACCCACAACCATCTCCATTATCCTCTCACATCCCTCGGCATCCACTTTGCCCGAAGTATACTCCTCATTGTCCTCCGTTGTCGGAATCATTTACTGATATTTTCAGGGCTTTGATGGCCGCTCGCGCATTGCAATTTCCTCCGGTTATGCCTTGCCAACCCGCGGTCGAAGATTTGCTCCAATTTTATGATTTTCATCGTCAGTAGGGGTGTTTGGTCGAGGATTGCCCCATGTTCCGGGAGTTTGCGTATCGCTTGGAAGATGATAAGAGGATCGATAGGGCCGCCATGCAAGAAGCTATTTTAAATCTCTGCAGTAAGCAGCAATAGTAGCAAGAAGTGCCGACCAGGCGGCCATCTTCGGTACAAGGCCAGGGGCACCCCTATGATTCTTTATCTGGCATCCATCACCTACTCCATCACCTGTTCCCTCCCCTATGCTTTTATCCACCTCGTTGCCTACCTCATCACCCTCTTCATCTCCACCTACCTCCTCGCCTTTAGCATCTCCTACTCAACCTCCACAACCTTCACCAACCCAAGCTCCTGCTCAGGCCAGCGTCTCCATTGCCTCCGCTTCCTCCATTGCCACCACCACTTCCACTCCCAATGTCACCCGATGCGTTGTATCGATACATCGACATTAGGTCCCACAGCCTTCCATTTCCCCTTCACCTACCCCCTCACCCTCTCCATCTCTACCTCCATTACCTTCATTGCCCACATCACCATTTCCGCTACCCCTACCGCCATCACCACCGCCTTCACTGCCTCCTCTCCCAGGGACACCTATCCCACTACTTCCACCATCTCCACCGCCTTTGCCACCCACTTTGCCATTGTTGTCCAAACCTGAGCCGGCTATACCTATATCTACACCTTCACCGTTACCCTCTCCTATGCCTCCAGCTTTGCCCTTGCCTCCACCCGGGCCTATCATCACCGCTATCCCTCCACCTTTGCCTTCACCCCAACTTACACCCTCCGAGCCTTCACCTACGCCATCTGATCCTATTCCCTCCACTTCTCCACCTACATCTACCCCACGGAGCGGGTGCTCATTACCTTTGGTGCCTTTTGGGTCTGGTCCCCAAGGAGATGATGAGCTGAGCCAGGTTTCGATTGTGCATTTCAAGATTCAAGATGTCATGTGCCGCATGCCAATCTGGGTCCTGGTCCCTGGCTATTTTAGGGATAATGAGCCTATGTTTCAAAGGACGGTTGCAAAAAAGAGTTCCCTTGCAATAGTGCTAGTTTCTTCACAAGTGAGGCCGGTGGCAATCTCATTGCTCGCCGGAGGATTCACTATCGATGCTATTTTTTCTCCTCGCTCAATTGCTGTTTAGATAACTGGCCAAGAGGGGTTCTCTACCCGCATGGTGCTAGCTCATTTGCATGTCAAGTAGATTATGGATTCTATGTTCAAGGGGGAGTGGGCCATATTCTCAATGTTCTTCAAGGACATTCTACACACCTTATGCAATCTCTATCGATTTATCAGTACGCCGGCCATGTCAACGCCGTGTATTAGTCTCATCCTGCCCTTTTATCAAGGGAGTTATGTTTCAAGACTGATTTTTGAGTAGAGTTGCCAAATCTTAGGATCCTTGTGCCAGGTTATAGGACTCCATGGTTTTCTGATGCTCATCCATCCAAAGAGTTCACTGTTCAAGAATGTCCACATGTTGTTAGCACCAGATGTCTAGGGGCAAGCGCCCCAACAAGGTTGCATGTTTATAGATGGGCCAGGTCATCTGCCAGATGGGCCCGTTATTTGAGAAGATGTCGCAAGATAAGAAGGCCAGAGGTCCAAACCCATGCCAGGTGGGTCCGTGTTCAAGAGATTTCGGTCAAGATGAGATGGCAACACAAGTTTAAGGGCCGTCAGCTGTGCACTCGAGGGTCCACTTCTCCTTCTTCTTCTTCATTTCATTCCTCATTTCTTCTGCTCAGCTCCCACCCTTAGGTGGTCTATCTTCCATCACCTAATCCTATTTCTATCATCTTCTCCTCCCCTCCTGGGTCCTTTAACACTCGTTCTTTCTTCTCTTGTCTGGTACCTTTAGATTTTCCATATCCCCGCCGTTCTAGGTCTCGGCCTATGGCCTCCTCTTCCCCCGAACCGGGACTTCTTTTGATCCTTCTCCTCTGGTATCCCCGGGTTCTACTACTCATTCTCTTTCCCCGACCCTACAGGGTGATTTTCCTTCTCCCTCTCCGACCACGTCGGATGATTATTCTCTATCTTCCTTATCTTCGCAACAATCTTTTCATCATCTTCCTATTCACTCCTCACCCTTTCAGGGTTCTCACCCTTTTTCTTACTATTTTTGAGACTTTAGCCCGCATTGATCCCAGCTAATCTCTGTTTATTCTGTACTTGGTTCCTTGTTATCAGGGCATCGACGCCTTAACGAGGGAGTTCTAGCCCTCTCTTCCTTTTTATCCTTCTTCGTCTAGTTTGATGTTTACCGCTCCTCCGTGTCGAGGAATCCAACCCTTTGCTCTCCTTTCATCTTTGTCCTGTCAAGCAAGGAAAATAATGCCACTCGCGCTCTTCAAAGCTTGATGATCAAGATCGCTTTAGGACGCTACTTTTACTTCATGGATTTATAAAGGTATCTTTATTTTGCGCAAGAATGTGTTATCATTGCTATCTCTATTATTTCTACACTTATCTATAATGCAGGTTCCTTAAAACATGGTTGAGTGGCTGAGGTAGGTTAAGCTTAGTTAAAATGAGTTAGCTTCTACAGCACCCTAGGATGGTGATAGCTCCGCGCTAGGAGACCAGTTCTTTCCTTGACCGTTAAGGGTGACGTTTGGGTATGTGTCTTTCACACACTACATGACAAGCTATAGCTGATCTCCTCTTGAGCAACATCGTTGCTGCCTTGGCCATACCATGGGTATGCACGAAGGCCTTTTTCTCTTCTATGCTCGGCCAAGTGTAAGGGCAAGAGATTGATGGATCAGATGACCAATCTAGGTGCTCCCCAATACGGGAGAAGTCTCAAATAGGGATAGTCTTGACCCTCAAAAGAATGAGCTTTCATGATTTATCTAGCCAATAAGGGCTATTATCTAATCGAAATCAATGATCGAAACAAGGGGCCAAGCCGAACAGATTAACTAACCTGTTTGTTCTAAGTGCACACAGGGAGGAAAGGAACGCACGCACACACGCACAATGGACAACCAAACTCTGGTAACAAAGTATGTGTTTCATTTCTATAACTGTCATGCATAAGTACAAAGCTATAACTGTCATACACAAGTACAAAAGTGAGGAGGGAAGAGTACATAGGTAAACACTCTCTAGCTCTCTCCACCTCCCTCCTCTCTCCTCTGGCTGCTCTCTTCGATATCTCGATCCGCGGGGTGACTCCGTGGGGGCCTCATCGACCCTTGGCTGGCTGCTGATGTCTCAGCTCGGGCCCAGTCTGCCTCCTCTCTCCTCTCAACGGTAGAGGAATCCACAAAGAAGCTTGAACCGGAGTAGGCACTCGGCCCCCCCTCAGCTTGCGCCCTCTCGCGGCCCCTCCTGTAGCGCTCCTCGACGATCCTCGCCCGCTCCTCTGTCGCACCCCAGCGGAGCCTCAACTCATCGCGCTCCGCCCTCTCGTGCTCCCTCTCCGTCCACTCCTGCTCGCGCTTACGCTGCTCCATCCGCAGAAGCAGCTGCAGCTCTACTACGTCTAGGGGAAGTGCCTCCTCCTCGCGGGGCAGCTCTGCTGTCACCCGCTCTAGCTCCGCTGCAGCCCAGTGCCTCTCCTCCGCCAACTCTAGTGTAGCCCATCGTCTCTCCTCTGTCAGCTCTCGCGTCGCCTGACACCTCTCCTCTGCCAGCTCCTCAATAGTTGAGTGCCTCACAGCGGTCAGCTCCTCGACAGGCCGCTGGCGCTCCTCGTCAACCTCCACAAGCCACTGGTCGCGGATCGCCAGCTCGGCCCCTGCTAGCGTAGCCCGAGTCATCGCCTCCTAGAGCTCTCACCTCTACAACATCACAAATGAAAACAAGTCAGATTGATAAACACTTGCATTATTTAAAATCAACCTAAAACAATCTTTCTTACCGAGGTATCCAAGTCCCGCTCGACCTCCTCGGCCCGTCGTATGGCCCTCGCTAGTTGCTCCTCCAAGGTAGTGCCCCAGGCACTCTGGTTCGGAACACTCTGGGCTGGGGCACTCGAGCTGGAAGCCCCTCCTGCTCCCGTCGCCACCCTCCTCTGCTGGGCACGCTGTATCACATTGAGAGACTGTCAGTGGTGAAACACTCAAACTTCAGGAATCAATCATGGCATTTAGGAAGACATAACTCACCAGAATCTGTAGGTCGTGCTGGGTTGCCGCCAGGCGAGCCTCCAGCGTGTGTAGCCGCATCTGCATGTTAGCTACCACCTCATCATGTGCATCCTGCATTTATCACACATTAGTCAAAAGAACATTCATCATATAGAATAATTGAACATTCAAAGCATGCATGCATACGTACCCCTCGGGGCCTCATCTGAGGCTGACACCCGTAAGTCCTCCAGTAGACCAAGAAGTATGTCGTGCTGTCCTCCGCCTGAGAGATGACCAGAGTCCCTCCCGTCTGCCAGTCGGCATACTGCTCTGGGAAGCGCAGTCGCCAGTCTGTCATGACAGCTCATCCTCGGGTCTTCCGCCTGATCCGTCATGGCTCCTCCACATCCACCCACTCCTAGTGGAGGCCCAACGTCCTCATGACCAGCCAGAGCCGCACCACCGACGGAGCTGCGCAGGGGTCAAAAGAGGAACCGGCCGGAAATCGAGAGCAGCCGCTTCCACTGTAGCGGGCTCGGCAAAAAGAACGCCGACTGAAACTCGGAGCACATTAGCGATCTTTTCGAGAGACGCCTGGCTATAACCGACCTCCCCGCGCTCGAGCTTGGACAAATTGCCCTTATCGAGACCGGTTGCCGACTCCAAGTCATCCAGTGACAAGCCCATCTGCTTTCGCAGTAGACGAATGTTTAATCCAGGGATATTCATCCCCTTTAGTTTCACACGGTTGTGAGGCGTGCAACTTATATTGCACACGCGTGGTTGCTTTTCATACAACCTTGTATTACAAACAACGCATGGCCGTTACTCGCTTACATAAAACGCGGACGACGAAAGACACGCTGCTCTCGCGTGCGCGGATGCGCCGCGGCTTATCTCTCGGCGATATGGCAGCCGTTGTCGGATGCGAAAAAGGAAATCTCTCGCGGATCATGCGAGGCGAAGTAAAGCCGGGTCTTGAACTCACAAAGCGCATCGTTGATTGCCTTGGTGAGGACCTCATCACACGTGATGAAGTCCTTTTCCCGGAGCTGTATCCGCTGAAGAAGCCTGCGCGCCGTAGCCGTCAGGCTGAGCTGCAGGAGGCGAGCTAATGCTTTTGCGCAAGAGCTATGGCAAAGCCGAAGGCCAGCCACACAACACCGAGCGCGTATGTCAGATGCTGGTCACGGGTCATACTCCCTCGGTAAACCTGCATAGAGTTTGTACAGGCAAGTTCCCGCTCTCTCGCAATACCAGCTTCGTAGCTACCTCCGAGCGCGTCCATCTCACGATCGGCCGAGAGGACCATCTTTGCCGCTTCGATCTCGTCTTCAGCCTTTGCCTCTTTGGCCCTGGCCTGTCCCATGCCGCCCTTGTATTCGGCAATTTCCTCTTCGAGATCAGCATTCTGAAGTCTTTTGTAAGCGAGATCGAGTGCGCTTTCGTCGTTCTGCTCGCGCAGGTTGTAATCAGTATCCCAGTCTGCTGCTTGCTGGGCATACTTTGCTGCCTCTACTTCCGCAACCTTCGCATGCTTTCGCACGATGTAATAGTTGATCCCGAGGACGCATGTCCCCACGACGGCGATAAAGCCCAACAGCCACGCAAGTTTTCTCATGCCAACCATCCTATCGCGGAGGTGGCGTAACCATGCGTGGGCAGCCAAGGAAAAAAGCCGTCGGGCGTCCGCGTGCGAAGAGCGGGCTGCCGGCGCCGATCCCCGGTGAGCCGTTCTCTCTGCTGGCTACCCTGCGCCGCACCACACGCGCCCTCAGCGTCGCCGACGTCGCCGCCATCACCGGCCACTCCAGCAAGACGATCTACGGCGCCATCAAGCGCGGCGAGATCCCCGTCGTCGACATGGGCTTCGGGGAGATCCGCATCGACCCCAAGGCCTGGGCGCTCGTGCTCGAACACGAGAACGTTCACCTGATGCCCTCGGTTCGAGCATCGCTCAAAGTCTCGCCACGGGCTGCATAGACGTTGCAGGGGAGCGAGACCTGCATACACCACGGCCGTCCTTCGGGGCGGCCGTCGCGCTTTCTCAAAGAGTAGAAGTACAAACACAAGCAAAAGTCGGATGCCCGGCGGTCACGGCATGGCCGGTCAAAACTCGGCACTACAGCTACTCCTACCGTACCGAAAAATACGACCCAGTCTCTCGTCGGGGAACAACTAAGTCTCGCACCTAACATCCCAATCCCATGGTCGGGGGACAACCAGACACGAACCGCCCTAGTCACGCTACTAGGAAAACGACACGATGCCTCGGTCGCAGAAACCTTCCCTCACAGCAGGGCCTGAGCCGAAATCACATGGTCTAGAAACACAGTCACGACCTCGCAGTCGTGAACTCAACGTAGTCTAGGGAAAGCCCTCGGTGACCCTCACTGGAAACCCTAGACCTCGACTACGGGAATGCTCCCGAAACCACACACAAAACCCTATCACGTAGACAGGAAATGAAAACTCGGGACACGACAACTCACGTCACGTGACGGGAGTACCACCCACTAGAAGAACGATGGGATGCGTCCCCTGACGTCTTACATCGCGTCACAAGTGTCTAGTTACAATGCCCCAGGCGCGAGACTCAGACACACTCAGTAACCAGAAGTACTACGAAACAAGAACTAGCTGAGGTCGCGCTCATCAGTGCAGGTCCGAACTCTCAGCCTCGTGTGCACACTCAAACCATACGCCCTAGGTATGTCCTCTAGCTGGTAATTCCCCCACCAGCCCAGACTCGGCGGTACGCGGGGGCCCTATGGTAACCAGCCTACTCATCGTCTAACTCTGGTATGCCGCTTCACCACTCCCCGGTGGGTCAGCACACGTGTGTCGTAAGAAGACTGCGTCTAGTGGAGGGTCATTGACGTGAACACAGAAAACCACACACGCACCCATCGTGAGTAACGTGAAGTAATAGGTGGCTCGCGGTTACCAAACTCTAGACAGCCCACTAGACCTATTAACCCAACGGTCCTTGAGTCACGAGACTCGGGGTCAAGGCCGTTGAACGTGACAGCACAACACTGTCAATCTAGCCTAGTCCCTAGGTCTAAAACCACAGTAACACGAAATCTACGGACACATCAAAACATGGACACCAAACCTCCGGGGTGTCTGAGACACTCACAAGATCGAAGTCGACCACTGGGTCACAACCAGGTCGACCGGAGGCCAACACAACACTCAAACGATCACGGGATAAGCCACTAAGGCAAATCGACAACACACAGGGATGAGCGGTTCTAGGAGGACCGCACAAGGGCATGCGTGGTCTGGGACAGCCACTCAAAGGGGGGATGGGCAGTTAAGGGCAGGACCACCCAAGGCATGAACGATCCGGGATGGGGCGCTCAAGGGTCAGATCCTAAGGGGGATAGGCGCTCAGGGCAGAACTGCCCAAGGGGATGAGCGGTCAAGTCTTGGCCGCTCAAGCCCACAACTCAGAACAGTTCCTGGTCAAAACGGTCTTGACCGGACCGTTGAACGAAACTGACCTACTACAGTGCCAGTCAAAACGGTCTTGACCAGACTGCTCATCACGACCGACACTCAACTGTTGACCAAGGGTCAACTGGGATGGGCAGTCAGGACGTGGCCGCACATCCCAACGGAAAGACTGGCGGTTATAGGATGGCCGCCCAAGGGGGGATAGGCGGACCCTTTCAGGCTGCCCAAACCATGTGCGGTCTATCGTCCGACCGTACAAGCCCCAAAACCAGCGAGGATGATCGGACAAGATTTATCATCATTAAAACACAACAACCAAAATCAACTAGGGGATCCAACAAGTACGATACGATATTATAAAATGTCCCCTTGACTTAATTTTGGCAGCATCTCCCCTTATCTCCAGATATGCCAAGGGATATAATAGGATATCCGTCCATAGAGAGTCAAGACGGGGTCCGTAACAAATGGGCATATCAAAGCCTGAGGATCGAGAGGGTTGGAGAAGCCGCGGGACATTATTCGCCATTGAGACGGCTTATTCACTTTTCCCCTAATGAAGTCATTGGAGAACACGCTATAGTAGACAACGGATTCTCGAGACTCGGTGAGGTGATTGGAATATCCGAAAAGTAAAACATAATGTAGGGGTGAAAACCTCGTTAATGCAGCTCCTGCAAACTTTATTTATATACACATGTATGATCAAGTGTGTGAACCAGCGGCCAGTGGGGTTGAAACATTATCCGGCGGCCAAATGCACATGAGGATATGCATGAGAATAGGATTTGCATGTGATCCGACGGCAGGAAACTTGAAGTGGGCCAGCGACTGAGGATGTAGGAAATGGGTTATTTATGCACAAAAATGTCCATGCATGTAGAAAATGGGTTGGCATCTATCCACTCGCATATATGTAAACGCATATGTATATGGCAAGATAACCAGCGCTCCAACGGCCATTGGGAAGCCAAATAAGTTGATGGCTGGGCTGTGCATATGCACATGTATATAATTAGCACGATTAACTAGTAACCAAGCCATATAAATATGCATTACATATATACTTATGCACCCCACGGTTGGGCAGTGTGGTGATGCTTCAAGCGGTGGATGGGCACATTAACACGGCAGCTAGGTGGAGTGGCACGGCGGGTAGCGCATGCATGCATCAATTATATGCCCACGTCATGCTCATGCATACCTATTTATCTATATGGGAAGTGACGGGCGATGGGTAAAGCGGTTGAGAAAAGCTAATACGGCAGCCACGCATGTTACGGCGGCATGTGCGGGACACGGCGACCAAAAAGGGTGATTTTGTGAGAGGGAGGTGACAGCCAAAAAGGTGATTTTTGTGAGAGGAAGGTGGCAATTGGCACTATACAGTTCTCCAGCCGCCGTGTCGAGGCTTAAGCGTTAGAAGTGCTGTGAAAAAAAAAAGAATTTCACGAGTTTTAAGCATGAAAAAAAAGAAAAAAAAAGAAAAAAATCTGCTCGTTCATGACAGGTACATGGACAAAGAAGAGAATCTTGGGAGGTGGGACCAAAACTCATCCCAATGGTCTGAGCATCTACGAAATAGCAGAAGAGCACTCTGGTTTCAAGCGGATCCGTAACAGCGAAGACAGAAACACACTATTCCTCATTCACTGAGCTAGAAATACAGAGGCTATGCGATGCCTTCGTAGGTCTCTGATCACAGAACCAGCATATAACTCACGATTATTCCTCTTCCTCTAAATAGCAAGGATGCATCTAAGCAAAATAGCGTTGTTAACCGCGCTAATGGAGAGAATGGGGCACAGCCCATGTATGCCCGCTCGTGGGTTGCACAGAGGCCACCATAGGAGGCGATTGGCCTCCGTGCTCCCCATTGGGTGATTTGCAAAGGAAAGGAAAAAAGACATTGAAGAGTAAACCTACGAAGAGCTTTACAGCTCTTGGGAGGCTTCGCGGGTTCCAAGTGGTATCGGGTCTACTCGGTAGTCCTATCGGGTATATCCAGTATCCAGGATCTAGGTCGTCACAGCTTAGATATAAAGTCATGACGCCGCACAACTTGGCTTAGGTGGAAGGCCATGACGGGAAGACAAAGCTTTTAACAGCTTAGACATAGAGTCATGACGCCGTACAACTTGGCTTAGGCGGAAGGCCATGACACTAAAGCAGAATATTTACCAACTTAGGCGGAAAGCCATGACGTCGGACAAGGGTATTTAACGGCTTAGACATAAAGTCATGACGCCATACAACTTAGTTTATGCAGAAGGCCATGATGTCAAGGCGGAATATTTACCAACTTAGGCGGATAGCCATGACGCCAGATAAGAATATTTAACGGCTTAGATGTAAAGTCATGATGCCATACAACTTGGCTTAGGCGGAAGGCCATGACATCAATGTAGAATATTTACTAGCTTAGGTGAAAAGTCATGACGCTAGATAAGAATATTTAACAACTTAGACGTAAAGTCATGACGCCCATACAACTTGACTTAGGCAGAAGGCCATGACTCCAAGGTAGAATGTTTAATGGCTTAGACGTAAAGTCATGACGTCATACAACTTGTCTTAGGCGGAAGGTCATGATGGCAAGGTAAAATATTTTCCGGCTTAGGCAAAAGGCCATGATGTCAGACAATAGTATTTAATGGCTTAGATATAAAGTCATGACATCAGACAAAGATATTTAACGACTTAGACATAAAGTCATGATGCCGTACAACTTGGCTTAGGAGGGAGGCCATGACGTCAAGACAGAATATTTATCAACTTAAGCGAAAAGTCATGACGCTGGATGAAGACATTTAACGGCTTAGACATAAAGTCATGATGTTGTACAACTTGGCTTATGCGGGAGGCTACGACGCCAAGGCAGAATATTTACCAGCTTAGGTGAAAAGTCATGATGTCGGACAAAGATATTTAACGGCTTAGACATAAAGTCATGACGTCGTACAACTTGGCTTAGGCAGGAGGCCATGATGCTAAGATAGAATATTTACAGACTCTGGTGAAAAATCATGCTGCCAGACAAGGATATTTAACGGCTTAGACGTAAAGTCATGACGCCGTACAAGGATATTTTTGTTGGTTTACATGCCAGCCTAGCCGAAGGGTCATGATGCTTGTGACAAAAGTGGTCTTTTCGTTCACCAATCTAGATGGAAGGGCAGAGCCACAGGTAAAAATGGTCTATTATTTCCTGGCCGGATGAAAGGTCCAAGCCAAAGGTGGAGGGATCTTTTGTTGATTGACTAGACGAAAGATCTGAGCCAAAGGTAAAAGAGACTTTTTGTTGAATGGTCGGACGGAAGGTCTGAACCAATGGTGAAAGGGTCTTTTGTTGACTGACTGGACAAAAGGTCGAAGCCAGAGGTAAAAGGGTCTTTTTGTTGTCTGGCTGGACGAAAGGTCCGAGCCAGAGGTAAAAGGGTCCTTTTATTATCTGGCTGGACAAAAGGTCCAAGCCAAGGTAGAAAAGAGCTTTTTGTTGACTGACTGGATGAGAGGTCCGAGCCAGAGGTAGAAAGGTCTTTTTATTGACTGACAGGTCGAAATGTCTAAGCCTGGCATAGGTCAACACTCCCATTAGGTAGTCGTCATGGCCGTGGAGGCCATGTGTGTGAGTGGTGGGTTTCCCTTGGGTGTTTGGACTCATGGAGGGGGCCGATGGGGAAGGTCGGTATGAGGCGGCCATGCTAGTAGACAAGAGTGATGCACCGGGTGATGAATGCAAATGCACCCTAGGACCAACTTGATAGAGACAAGTTGTGAACTTGCCCTGATACCACTTGATGTGACACCACCTATAGACCTAAATTACAAGCAAACAACTGAGTTGGCGGACCCACTCAAGCGGACTCACCCGTGACGCGCACACCCGGGTCTGTAGGTGGACCGGTGATGGTGGTGAGGGTCCGAGGTTGGACCTAGGTGTTCCAGGGATATGGCTAGCCTAGGGAGGACCCCACAGGGCCAGGGATGCCCAATTCACGGGCGGATGACACGCCAAGGGCGGGGTTTAAGTGGTTGCTCTTATAGCTCGCCCACGGTGGTCACTCACATGGGGGGCAATGTAGGCCGAGCTCTCACTCTCCGTTCGACGGCACTTAGAAGCAATACTAATCCAAGCAAGGTTAAACCAGCAAGGAGAGGGACCAGAAGCTCACCTGACCAGCGTGAAGACGCCGATCCCGGCCGGAGATGAGGGCAGGCGAGGAAGCATGGGCTTACCCGCACGCCGCACCGATGAAGCTTCAACCTGAAATTTTAATTAACATGCACTACGGCCCTTGCAAGGGGGTTGGACTAGGGGTGGGCAGTGGAATTACAACCAAAATGTACCTCCACGCAGGGAGGGGTGGTCAGCTGGCCAAGCGGGGAAGGGAAAAGTTGAAATAGAAATCGAGCGGATGAAAGATGTCAGTTTTGTCTGCTCTCTGGAACAGGGGATAAACGGCTGATGTTGTCACTACTTCGATCACTCCCGAATTTTTTTGTCAACAAGACTAGTGGCAAATTCTTCAGGACTGGATCAGGATAACCTCCAATTTTTGTGGAATTCCCTGATGGGCAGAGCTAGTCGAGGAAGAGCCACACACAGGGCCCCTGCGTTCTGACTTTGTCTCCTATGGTACCACAGTAGCGGGAGATGAGGCTGTCCCGATTGCTCCCAAGCTCTGAATCAAGCGAGGCTAGAGTCATTGGAACCGTTGTCAAGTCCTCTTTCATCCAGGACCAACGGCGCCATCAATTGATGTCGGGGATGATCGTACTGGCCGAAACAGTGGGGATGGTTCAGTTCTGGAATAGGTAGACTGACCTGGCACACCATTGGAAAAAAAATTTAAACTTTTGATGACGAAGTCCAAATCTCATTCCTCTACCTGGGGATGATAGAGGACTGGTAGAGGAAGCTCTCAGCCAAGTTTTATGCCCATAATTGCAAGGTAGTGGCCGTGGTAGAACTTTCTCTGGGGCTCTGGTTCTCTGCCTGAGTGATCCTACGCAGTCTGGGGAGAATGGATTCTCTGGGCAGTAGGGATGTCGGATGCCGACGAGACCACCACGGCTGCGAAGCTGCCTTGATGAGCTTTCCAAAGATGTATGGCAAGCCACCTGAAGATGCGCGATGACTCCAGGGTAGGCTCTGCAGTTAGGCATCAGATCTGTTGCCTACGAATTGAACAAGGTATGGTAGTGGAAGGGGATGTTCAGTGGGACAAGGGGTAATTTTGAGCTCGACAAGAGTGGAGCGCCTCAGGCCAAGGAAGAGGAGGCTTATGGCCCGGTCCAGTGGGACTAGGGGGTAGTTTTTGAGCTCGGCGAGGGTGGAGTGCCTCAAGCCTAGGAAGAGGAGGCTTATGGCTTGGTCTAGTGGGGCAAAGGATAATTTCAGAGCTTGGCAAGGGCGGAGCACCTCAGGGCAAGGAACAAGATTTTATGAGTTCAACCCAGTGGGACTGACAGATAATTTTTAGAGCTCGGCAAGGGTGGAGTGCCTCGAGCCAAGAGAAAGGAGATTTAATGAGCCCGACCTAGTGGGACTGATGGGTAATTTTTAGAGCTCGGCAAAGGTGAAATGCCTCGAGCCAAGAGAAAGGAGATTTGATGAGACCAACCTAGTGGGACTGACGGGCAATTTTTAGAGCTCGACAAAGGGAGAATGCCTCGAGCCAAGAGAAAGGAGATAATGAGCCCGGCCCAGTGGGGCTGACGGATAATTTATAGAGTTTGGCAAGGGTGGAGTGCCCCATCCCAAGGAAGAAGGTCTTAAGAACCTAGCCCAGTGGGATTGGTGGGTAAATTTTGAACTCCATAAGGGCGGAGTGCCTCATGCCAAGGAAAAGGAGATTTATGGGCCAACGTTGGGCAAGAAGTCCAAACCATCAGTGGTGGGATAGTCCTATGGGACAAATATGTCATCTCCTGGTGTACTTGCATAATTGTTACAGTTGAATGCCGAAAGGCAATGAGAATACAATGGTGGGGAACATAGGTCCTAGACCAAGGGTAGACAATCAATCCCAGTTGGACAAATGGGGAATATCCCTGTAGGATGGAAAGATGGCAAGGCACCATGCATCTTGGTGGGACCAGGGGGAAGTACCTTCATAGGATGAGGCATCGATAAGGCTTATTCTATTCGTTCCCCTACAGGGTTTGTATTTTAATGCGACGGAGGGCCAAAATTCAAGGAATGTTTATTCAGTGACTCGACTGAAAGATCTAGGTTGAGAATGGAGGGGGTACCTCAACGGGCATGGACCCGTCTTTGAGACAGGAGGCCTGGTGGACAATGAGGGCTCTTTAGTGTTGGTAAGGCTATTGATTTGACACTGCCCAACAGGGATGTTAGGTAACAGCTACGCAGGTTCAACAGCCGTCTTCTTTCTTCTCTTTTCTTTTCTTTTTTTTAATGATTTATGTGGTAGGTGCTCCGAATAGCTGCAGCTCCTATAGAAACGGGCTCCCAACGGGGACATCAAGTGTCACCTTTTGGCCCCTTTGTGTTGGTAGTTGTAGTTGTTGGCCTTCCTAGCTATGTGGAAGGCGCAACCACTTCATGTTCCCTGGGCATTCCTCGTGTGATGCCGCTAGGGAGTGTTGGGCTCGTGGCACTCCCTCTTTGTCTTTGATAATAGTTTTGATGATTACAATATATTACGTGGTTTGCATTTGCATTGAAGTAAAAATATTGTGTGAATGTATCGTGAAAAATGTCTTCATGCAAATGTGCTCAGACGTTGATATCTTGTTTTGCAGGTTACGTTACAGTGTTGGAAACATGGCCCTTCATGTATATATTTCTGATGTTGACTCATGCATGCTGCTCATGAGTCTTTGGAGCTTTCAAGAAGAATTTTGGGGAGAGGCAAGCAAATGTCGGCAGAAAAGAGGAAGACAAAGAAGAAATCTAAGAGCAAAAAGAAGGGGAGCATCCTCTCCTGCAACACTTTGTCAGCCTTGTTCAGCTTGGCCCAAGGCTTTGAGGAAGATGGTGAGAAAATCTATTTCACACCGGCTGAAGCTAACCAGGCTAAAACTTCTACCTCCCAACATGCCACTAGGTCTGAGAGGAAATGGGGATGTCCACCCCTGGCTAACCATAACATTATGTTCAGGGGAGAGCAACCGTGCCAAATCCCTACACCTGAGATAAAGGGCACAAGAGTCCCACCTCCACCGGGCCTCTACCCCAAAGATACAAGCTGCCAGGGAGTCCCCTCATTCGCTAAATTTTTGATGGCAAAGAAGGGCAAGCAGCCATGTTAGTAGTCTGAATCAAAGGCTAAAAACACTTACACCCAGGTCTCAGGTGTGTCATTTCTAGCAGGTGAAAAGGATGAAGGCATCGCCCCAGTTGCCAAACTTATCCAAATAAAAGAACCAATCGATCAGATGTGTCAGGAACAAACAATCCCCAAAGAACAAGACAGATAGCCTACTGAGCCAACTGCTCTGACACCAGGCTATAGCAAGCACAATAGAATTGAAGAAGCAAGACTGTTTAATGTGAGAGCCGTCGCTCGAATATTGAAATAGCTATAGAGAATTCCAGCAAGATTCAACATCTGGGAGATACTCTTCCTAGATGAAGCAGCTCGACAGGCCATCATTGCAGCCTTGCAAACCCCGATGCACTTTGAAAGCTATTTTGTGGAAATGTGTTCAGAAGCGGCTGTCAGCTTTACTGATGAAGATTTGCTCTTGCCAATGGCCGACCACAATAGACTTATACATGCGGGGGCAATTAAATGGCCAGCCTATCAACAGAATTCTAATTGACCTAGGGGCAGTAGTAAATATACTCCCTTATCGGGTCTATCAGAAGCATTACTTCAATGTGCACCTGGCCGAGGTCAGAGATATGAAGATCGCTAGATTCAACCAGAAATGTGAGGTACCCATGGGTGTGGCAGAGTTCAAGCTCGCGCTGGGACTTCACCACCAAGGTGCGGTTCCATGTCATCAACTCTGACACCTCATACACGGTGCTGCTTGGCCGGCCATGGCTGCATCAAAATCGGGTGGTGCCATCTACCTTGCACCAATGCATTAAGTACCCTCGGGATGGAAAGGAAGAGAGAATCTTCACTGACTTGCATCCCTTTGAGGTGTTTGAGTGCCATCTACTCGATGCCTTGCTTTACTTGGAGAAGTCAAAACAGACCTCTCGGCCAGCTCAGAATAAAGAAAAGGGTCAGCTAATACAAAATAAAGAAAAGAAGACAACAGGAGTCGATGACTGGTTCCCTCCACTTCCGCCTGGTTACATGGCTCCGCAGGAGGTGTTGCATGTTGCTGAAGTCAAGGGAGTGCTCAGGGCAATCCCATCTGATATCTACCCCGAGCCAGAATGATGGGGTCATCACCATCCGATCCTATACTCGGGGCCCATCTCCTCGCCTCGGGGACGTCTAGCATGGTCTAGCTAATTATATTCCAGTCCTATGCAATTTTTATTTGAGTCATTTGGATGTAATTTTACTTTATTTGGTTCAGTACTTGTCATGATTGAAGTCTTCATGTTGTTGTCATAATACTTCATGTATTCGTGATGTGCTTCATGATTGATGTATTCAATTTTGTTGCCAAAACTGTGAGCACAATGACTCATAGTTGACATCATCAAAAAGGGAGAGAATGTTGAGTAAATTATGTTTTGATGATGTTTTACAATAAGTCATTGGCCAATTAGATTAGAAAGTCATGATACAGTCTTTAATTGGCTAGGTGTGAAAAGGCTGCATCGACCTCAGGTTCACTGCTCCAACCTCAGGTCATTGGCTGCATCGACCTCACCATATCGCTGCTCCGACCTCATGTCTGCACAGAAAGAAGAAAAGCCCAAGCTACAAGTCGATGCCTCGACACACCCCTTGAGATGCATAGTCGAATCCACAAGCTTCCCCAGTGAGCCTTTCATACGAGGGTTCATGGCTGCTTTGACCTCATCATTAGGTGCTTCGACCTCACGAGCATCAATCACCAGTCTACAAGCAATCAGTGCTAGCTGCAGCGACCTAACCATGATGGTGCTCCGACCTCTTCAAGCCTTTAAGTCAAAAGTGTCGACTCCTGTTCACGGATGTTCTGTCCTACCACACTACTTTGACCTCACCACTACAGGATGTCGACCTCACGCTCTTCACAGAAGCCATTTCACAAGCCACTTACAACTGGTGCTTTGACGCATGGATGGTGCTGTGTTGATGCACCCAAGGACCATCTAAAAATGGTCTGTCAGATCTATACTCTTCAAAATCCTTCCAATAACCCTAAATAGCAACTGTAAACATCCAAAAATACATTGTTTGAGGCATGAAAAAGGTTCCTAGGACAAGGAACTATCATTGTCATCATTTGGTTACCATATTAGCCCTTTTGGTCAATGGAGCTGTCAGTTTACAAATGGGGGAAAGGTCTCCTTTCAAGGCTATCTACTTTTCATCTTGAGCCAATCAGAGAAACTATCTAGCAGATCCTCCAGGACAGAAGGACGTCCTTGGTAATGCCAGCCAATGGAGAAGAAGATACTATACATCTATTTTTTTAAGGAGGTTCTGTAGCAAAGGAAGCATTATCTCTGGGTCAACCTAAGAAATTCAGTTAATGAAATTTCCTTGCTTATGCTCAGCTATCATGCGGACCAATCAGAGGCTGCCAGGATAGAAAGGATTTTGAATCAAATATAGTTTATGAAGATCCAATCAAATGCACTCCTCTTGGAGGGAAAGATTTGTGTGGCTTGTGCCTATATATATATGGAGCTTCTACATCAAGAAGCTGCTGCTAGAGCTGTCGCCGCTGACTAGTGTGCCAGTTTAAGTGTTGAGAAGGAAGAGCAAGTATGAAAAGAGAAGAGAAGAGAAGAATGTCTGTCCTGAGCGTCCATGATCTAAGCTGAGATGAAAAGAGAGAGAGCGTGAATGTGGGCAACCAAAGAAGGGATCTGTCGGCCATGTTTTCTTTGAAGTCTATCATGTTCTGCATTTGTGTTTGAGTCCTTCACCCTGCAAGTAGCCGAACCTTGCTTCTTGTTTTCTCTGCTTTGTTCTTTTCTTGTTGTTGAACTTTTCATCTCCAACTCTGGTGTGTCCAAGCTGTGTATCAACAGTCTAAGCTATGTATCAGAGGTCTTAAGAAGCTCCAGCTGAAGAAGACAGGGCAAGGCAACACACAACGTGGAAGATAAAGAAGAAAAGAACAACTAAGCTTGCTGAGTAAGAAACTTCCTTCCCTGTGTTGCTGGAGAAAGTGAAAGATAGAAGATCTTCTTCCTCCAGTTGAGGAGCTCTCAAGGCAAAGGAGACAACATTCCTCTACAGCTTCATCCACTGGAGTGAGAGCTGAGGAGCGCAACTACCATTCCCTTAGCAGTCTCGGTGAAGACCCAGGAGAACGACGAAGAGGAAACAGGCTCCGTCCATTCCTATCCAGACAGGAGTTTTCTTCTTCTTTAGAGTCTCCTTATCATACTCTATCTGGGTGTTCTTTTTCTATTTGGTTTCTCTTTAAAAATGCTCACTCTTATAACTGCACCCTACCTGCGAGTAGGAAGATAGACGACGTGGTCACCGGTCTGTGGGTCTTGGGTTGTGAACCCTCAAGCTGTTTGGCAGTGGAGTTGTGAGAGTTCATATCTCTGTTAGAAGTTATGAATCAGCGGTAGTGCATTTACACTAGTGAAGTCTCACCGTGTTGTGTGAGGGGTGGACGTAGGTATCTGGATAGAGACCGAACCACCTTAAATCTTGTGTCTTGTGGCTTGCATCTCTTTGGGTACTAACGCTAGATGCTTGGTAGGAATGTTGCTGATCATCATCTGTACATCTAGCCTAGTATCTTTCATCTATCTCTCTTTTACCTAGTTTTAGTATTAGATCTAATTTCTATTTTCACAAAGAAGGGCAAAAAGGGGCTGATCTATTCACCCCTCCCCTCTAGATCTATCTATCACCACTCTACACGTGGTATCAGAGCTAGTCTCTCTGAATGTGGTCTAACGACCTTGAGAGAACTGGTGATATGGCAACTAAAAGTCCTATGGTCGAAGGACACTTCATAAATAGACCTCCCTTTTTCACTGGAACCAACTATCCTTACTGGAAAAACCACATGCAGATTTTCATCAGAGCCTAGGATCATGAGATATGGCGAGTGATCAGCAAGGGTCTATTTGAGCTGCCTGAAGATGAGGACACATGGACCAAGGAGCAGATCAGAAAATCTACGCTCAACTTGGGTGCAAAGCAGATAATGCAATGTTCTCTTCATCCAACAGAATTCTCAAGGGTGTCAACTTGTGCCACTGCAAAAGAGATGTGGGACCGCCTTGAGGTAATATATGAAGGGACACAGCTGGTACGTGCAACCAAAGCAAACTTACTCGTTTCTGAATATGAAAAATTCAGAATGAAATCTAAAGAGACCATCTTTGATATGTATGCCAGGCTAACTGTGCTCACTAATGGTTTAACTAAGCTACCTATTCTAAGCAGGAAATTGTGAGAAAGATATTAAGATCCCTGACTCTAGCATGGCATCCAAAAGTAACTGTAGTTGAAGAATCAAATGACTTAACTACTATCAAGGTAGAAGAACTTATAGAGTCTCTGATGACATACAAAATGAATATGAAGAATAAAGAGGCTGAAGTGAGCAAGAAGAAGCCTATGGCTCTCAAAGCTGGACCAAGCACCAAAGACTCAACTGAAGAGGAAGAGCCCTCAAGCAGCAACTCAGAAGAGGACGAGGTTGCTCTATTAACAAGGAAGTTTAGAAAACACATCGGGTATTACATGACCATCATGGGTGACCTAGCCACAGACGAGTCATACCTACTGAAGTTTTTTAGGTCCTCACTCACGGGGCTCGCATTCGAGTGGTATTCAAGCCTCCCGGCTGGGTCGATCAACGACTAGCCAGATATGCAAAAGAAGTTCAGAGAAAGGTTTCACGTCACTGAGAGGGAGGTCACAGTGGCTGAACTCTACTCAACAAGGGAAAGGGCAGATGAAACAGTCCTTGAATACATCAAGAGGTGGAGGAACCTCGGAATGAGGTGCATGCGGCCCCCGCATCAGGAGGACACTGTACACATTTGCAAACAAAACCTCCGGAGGGAGGTGCTAGAAAAGATGATTGGCATGGAAATCTGGTCGTTTTACTGCTTGAACAATGTAGTAGACGAAGTAGAGGCTTTCTTGGTAAGGCCTGCCCCTGCGTCAGCTACCACCACCATACAGAAGGCAAAGGTAGTAGAGCGGCGCCTAAAGAAGTAAACACTCTTGATATTAGGGTGTTTGAACAACAAAGGGATAAGGGCAAGAAGGCAGCTACGCCTCAACCCGCCAAGGTAGAAGAGAAGAAGGAGGTCCCTCACTAAGGGACAAAATGAAGAAGGCTTATTCTTTCCTAAATGAGAAGAGTAAGGTTCTATTTGACTGGGTTACCTAGTATAATAATGTCACCATACCTGAGCCAGAAAGGCTGGAGGACCTGAAGAGAAGAGACAGTCTGAGATTCTACCCTTATCATCAGATGCTGGGGCACCCGATCGAGGACTACTATGTGTTCAAAGACATCATCGAAGGCATGGTCAAGAAGAAAGAAATAGAGTTGGGACAGTACAAGGTTGACCCTCTACAACCTCATGAAGCGCCTCTGAGGAGAGCTGCAACCAATATGATTTCTTTATACTAGGCATTGCCTGAAGAAGTTGCAGAAGCCAGCACTCAGCACACTTATGAGGCCTGCTTTTTGACAACAATAAAAGAGCAACAGGGATGGCAGCAGGTCCCTGCAAAGATCAAGAAGAAAACCACACCTCACCCGAAGGTGGGGGCACATGTTCGTGGCATCACACCACGACCTGTTCCTCGAGTGATGGCACCCGTGTGGATCAGCCCGCCTGTAGTCATCAAAATACTCACACATAATCGGAGAAGATAGACTTCGTTGCTAGTGGCCAAAGAAATTAGTCCAGAGGCTCGGCGGCTACAAGACTACATAGATGGGCTAGATGAATATGAACAGCCCAAATTGAAGCCTTTACTGATACGGGATCATGTCCCATGCCAAGAACTGGAATAGCTCTCACTGGAACAAGGAGGAGAGGCTAACAAAGTGCCAGAAAAGGATGACAACTTGTTCTGGGGGCAAGCGCTTGCCAGAGGCAAGAAGAAGAAGCAAAGGAAGAAAAGAAGATCCTGCAAGGCCAAGAGGGAGACAGTGCTCGCCTACAATACCCTCTTTGCCCTCTTCAATCTGCCCAATGAGGAAGATGAGGAGGAAATATGCTTTACACCCGCTAACGGGGCAAGTCAGGTCGAGGCCGCGACCGCTACTCATGCAACCCGGTCAGGCCGAAAATGGGGGCGCCAGTCGCCCGCCAACCACAATGTCATCTTTAGGGGAGAGCAGCCTATAAACCACCTTCCTACCCCCCATCTCTCATTTTCTCTCCCTCTCCCTCTCTCTTCTCTCACATTCTCTCCTCTCCCGCTCTCTTCCCCGGGCGGCCGACGGAGGTGAATGATGGCGAGGTGGCAAGGTTCGTGAGGCGAGGAGCGGCACGGAAGGGACGAGGACCGAGGTGGTGGTGGTGGTTCACGAGTTTGTGCCCTAGCGGTGGTTTAAATGATGTTTTTGTGGTAGATCGGCGTCCTCGGCACAAGATTTCTTCGGTGGAGGTAGGGTGATGGATCCCTGACCCTTGTACTTTCTTCCCCCACATTTTATAGGTCTAGGCAAGGCCGAGTGTGGGTTTATTTTGCACTAGGATCAAAATCGCATGTTTTTGGGGTGTGAGACGGTTCCTCCGATTCAACGTGATTTTTGGGATTTGAATGGGTCCTCTCGGTGCCAAAGAGGTTGGGGAAGAATTTCTCCTTATTTTCCCCTTCACATGGGTGTGATTGGGGCGTGGAATGAGATTTTCTATGGTGTTCACAGTTTTCGGGCTCAGAAGCAAGAGGTAGTTGCGCCAGAGACCGCTACTTGCGTTCGGGGGTCATGGCGGCCCTCTAGAGACCGCCACTTGGCCCTTTAAGTCGATTGCAAGACCCGGTCTTGCAATAGACCATCTTCTGAAGTAGCGGTCAAAAGTAGCGGTCCGGGGAAGACTGCCACTTGGGCGAGTCAAATGCAGAGTTTTCAAGGCAAACTACAGAAGGTGGTCTTGCCATGACCGCCTTCTGCAGGGGGCGGTCCCCAGGAGACAGGCCTTCTGCCTGTGTGAGTTTAAGGGTGCCCTATCAGATGGTGGCCCTGTGGAGATCGCCACTATCAGGTGGCGGTCCTCCTGAGACTGCCTTCTGATGAGTAGTCTAGTGGCGGTCTCCTTGTGACCGCCACGTTGTGGCCACCTCCAGATGGCGGCCATGGGATGACCGCCACCTATTTTGGGTGTTCCGTTTGGGTCGGTTCGGCTTCCGGATGGTTTAATACCGACCCATTTGACACCCTGTGGCTGCCCTGGACATCCTGTAAGTATCGTGTGCATGTTTTGGGTGTCTGGAAGTGCCAAGTTATCTCGATTGCATGCCTGTGGGTTTTGGGGGTCTGGGTGACCCCGTGTGTTCAGCGCTTTCGTGTTTTCACTAGATTGAGTTGCCGTGTGTCGGTGCATGTGCGGAGGGTCATTCCCACACAATGTTGGCATCTTCGGGACGTGTTGTATATGTAGGCCATGCGTATGGCCTCAAATTGTGAGTCAGTCACCCAGCCTGGGGCTGGGGGTTTCTCGAGCTCCCCCTTGAAAAAAGGAATAACTCGGCAGCTCATGAGCTGCCTTGGTATTTGTTCTGCAATGATTTCAGACCTAGGGATTATGCTGGATTGATGTGCTGTGCCGTCTGGTGCAGCGGTCTTTACCCGAGTCACATGACTCAAGGACCGTTGGGTCTATTAGGTCTAGATGGTTGTCCCGAGTTGGTGGCCCTAAGCCACCTGGTACTCTGTGTTACTCGTGATGGGTGCGTGCGTGGGTTTCGAAGTTCACGTTGGTGACCCATCCACTAGTCGTAGCTTTCCTGCACACGCATGTGCGGACCCACTTGGGAGTGGTGGGTTGTACCTGGTAGTATTCACCGAAAGGCTCGAATCTGCGGTACTTTGTTCGAGGTTTTTCTGTAATCTGTTCAGGTTGCTGCTGACTTTTAGCATTGGTCTGATGACCATACACGTATTTACGTTATTTTGGTTGTCCCAGATTAAGTCTGCTCAGCTCCTGATGTGTCTCGCTTCTATTGAAGTGCTCAATTAGATTTCGTGATTGAGAAGTTGCTCAGGCGAGCTAGGATTTTTCCTTCTTGGTGAGCTTCTGTTGGTCGAGCTTGTTGTTTCTCATCCCGTTTGGTGGAGTCTTTTCGAGTTTAGCCTTGGATTTGCTGTCTTGGTGATGCCTTTGTCCTGTGTCTGCTTAAGTGTGGACAGTGTTTATTCTGAGCCTGATCTGCTCTTTGCTTTACAGGTACTTAGCTTTGGACTCCATCGTGGTGTCAAGAGCTGTTGTGTTCCGTATTTGTCGTGCCGTGTCCAACGGCCGATGTGTTGTGAGGGCTCATTTATTGGTTCAGGACGTAAAGGTAAGCTAAGATTAGCATCTTTCCTTGTGCTTCGTGCTGATGCTGGTGCTCTCTTTCCTTGCACTTAGGCTATTTGTGACCGATTGTTCGCTAGATCAGTACTCGTGGCGTGCTAAGTTGTGATTTTCTTGAATCGCGATGACGTTGAGCGTATGCTGAGATGCAGATACTGAGGTCTTTTCTGAGCCTATGTGTGTTGTATGAGTGCGCAGCGGAAGCGTGTGGGCTAATAACCCACAGGTTGAGGATCTTTTTCGTGAGGTTCTGGCCAGTCGAGAGAATTACTTCTTCTCGATGTGACTTTATCTTGGCTTCCTATGCCTTGATGTCATCTGTTGTCGTGCTATTATTAGTAATTTTTCTGGTGTTGGCATCGGCATTTGTGAGTGTTGGGGAATTTATCGTCTGATTGAGTACCCTCTACACTGCATTTCTTTCTCTCGGGTGTTGTGCTCTCGAGGCGTGCCTGTAGTCCTTGAGATGCGTCCCTTGAGATTGTCGATTTCTTGTCGTTTCTTGTTGTCGTGGGTCTTTCGTGGTGAGCTGTCTGATGCATGACTCGTTCCCTGTAGTCGTGTGATCAGCTACTTTTATCCCTTGATGTGACCCTGCTTGCAGTTGTGTTCCATGGTTCTGTGTGCTGTACGGAGCCAGAATCCTGCAGGTGCTATCGTGTTATTGTTTCAAGTGCTGTTTCTGTATGATTTTGTGTTTCTATTTTGGACCGTTGTCTTGTCAGTTGGCATTGATGTACTCCTCTTCTCGAGTAGAGTTAGCTTGCGACTTGATCAGATGTAATATCTGAGTGAGGACTGACTTGATTGCGCTTGTGGTCCTATGTTGTTGTCGTTGGTCTCTTTTGTGCTAGGTGTTCCCTGTTACCTTTGGCACTGGAGCCGATGATATGGTCAAGTGGTCAGCCGTGAGGACTGTGTTTCCTTGTTTAAGCTGATGCTTGTCGTATCTGCCATCTCGTTTTTCATGATCTGTTATCGTGGCAGTCATGTCTCTTTCCCTGTGAGACGTAAGCGACGTTGCCCTGTTTCGGAGGTGTCAGACTTGTGTTCACTTGTGTCGTGCTCAGTCCTGAGCGTGTGCTCATGATTATGGTCTGACGGTGTTCCTCACCAGCACCTTCCCGCCCCAGCGCCTGAGCGCCCAGCGGAGCGCCAGCCTGATCCTGTCGGTCAGCCAGCGGCGCATGTCAGGCCGCCTCCTGGTGGTCCTGTTCGCTCTGGTCGTTTGCCGGCAATGCTTCCGCGAGGTCGACCAGCGCCTTGCCGAGTTCATAGTTCGGCTGCATGCGGCCGCGGCGGATGCGGTTCACGGTGGACTGACGGGCGCCAACCTTCCCGCCAATGGCGGTCTCGGTGAGGCCTGACTTGACGAGCGCTTCGATGGCGTTGGCTGGGGTCATGGGCGCCGATCCTATCCGGTTTCGGATAATTGGGGAATCCCATTTGGTATTTCCCCCGACGAACGGTAGTGGTGACCATCCGGGAATGGATCAGCTGCGCATGAACATCCGCCACCTCATGGCGGCCAGGAACGAGAGCGAGAACGCCACGGGCACGGAGTCCGGGGTCGGGCAGACCTGGCTGCACCGCTTCCTGAAGGGCGAGATCCGGAAGTCGAACCAAGAAAAAGTCTTGCTGCTGGCCCGACATTTCGGCGTTTCAGCGGCTCAACTGCGCGACGAGGACCTCACCCGTACGCCGGCGTCAGCAGCGTCTCACCCCGCGGGACTCGAGCGCGAGATCGTCGGCGCCGCGGTGAAGCTGGTCGCCTACATGCAGGATCTGGCCATCAAGCCATTCCCTGCCGAGGACTACCCGGACCTGCTCTACGTCGCCATGCAGGTCGTTCGCGACGAGATCGGTCCCCAGGGGGTTCTGGACGGCACCAACTTGGTGGACGCCTCCAAGCGCTTCGCTGCCCGGTTACGTGCTACTGGATAGGGGGCGGGATGATCAGCGACAAGCGGTTGAAGGAACTGGCCGAGGAAATGGCCGGGCACATGGGGTTGGATCGGGCGCGGCACGGCCGGCCTGTAGCGGTGAAACCGGGAAATGTGGTGCCGTTCCAGCGCGCGGGGATGGACCCCCAGACGCGGGACGTCATCTACCGCAGGATCCGCGATCTGGCGAGGCTCTACTCCCTGCCCTGGCTGGTGCGGCAGGAAACCGAGCACGTTTCGGGCGTCCTCGAATGCCTGACGGACGCCGACCTGCGAGATCTGCGCGACCGGATGGAGCTCGCGCGCGAGTGCTGCGTGGACGGTGTCCCATTCGAGGAACACGGCCTGATCCGGCGGAGAGACGCATGACCACGAAGCAACAGCAGCGATCTGATCGCACGTTCACCGTGTTCATCGTCCTGGCCCTTGGTGCCGCCCTCCTGGTCGCCCTGCTCGTCTGGCTCGACGACGATAAGGACGCCGACCTGCGACGCGCTGACCGCGAAAAGGTCGAGGCGTGGTGCTCGATCCAGGACGACGAACTGCAGGAGCTGGCGGTCCGCCGGGCCGCCCGCGAGAACTGCCAGCGCATGACCGAAGCCTTCCGCGCGCACTGGGGCGTCTCCCCCTGATCCCGGCTGCGGATAACTACCGTTCGTCGGGAACTGCATAAAGTTATCCCGTTGGGGATTGCAAGAACTATCCGATTTTGCATAATGGATTCCGTCGCCCGCCCCGCGGGCCTGCCGAGAGGCCAGACGGATGCCGAAGACCACACCCCGCCGCCCGACCAGCCATTCCGGCTCGCTGGGCTAGTTAGCATTTGCATTCACTCATAAAAGAAAAATCAACAAAAGAAACAAACCATGTCACTATCATGTCATCATATATAGGTGTCTGGAGTACAAAATCAGGATGCTCCCTCTGGCCTGCCACTGTCCCCTCCTCCCTCATGCCTCTTCGATGGTGGGGCCATCGCAGAGGTCGCACCTTCCTCTCACTCCTGATGGCGATGGTCGCCCTCCTCATTCCTCTATCGCTCAGAGGAACTTGCAAGGTACCGCCTGACAGAGCCATCCGTGGCCTGGCTCCCACTCGAAACTTTGTGGCTACCACTCGGGGCTGCTCCGCGGCTGCCACTCATCCTGCTACGCATCTGGAAGCTCTTCACGATGCCTTCTAGCCTCGCCGCTTGAATCTGAGCGAGGTCTCGCTCCTCGCGGCAGTGCTCCAGCTCGATCCGATAGCGCTCTGCCTCCACGGCTCCGGCTCGAAGTCTCTCTGGCTCACCACGAAGAAGTGTTGTCTCGACTACGTCGGCCGGCCGACTCTGTGCTAGTACCTCTCGAAGATGTGCTATCTCTCCACAAAGATGGGCCACCTCACCCTAGGCCGCGGTCTGACTCCGTGCAAGCTCACCCTGTAGGCGAGTCGCCTCCTCCCTCGCCCTGGTACCCTCCACCAAGGCGGCCCTCAGCTCTGTCACCAGCATACATTCATCATCATCACTAGTCAACTACATTTAATATAGAGGCAAAATTCACAAAGGGAAAGTGTAGTGTAGTACCCGCTCAGAGAGTGCTGTCTCGGCTACCTTGGCCCGCTCTACCATCCGCTGGAACTCCGCCTCCCGCTCTGCTCGATCGACTGGAGTTTGTGCTGAAGAAGAATCGCCTGCCCTCTGCTGCTGGGTCTCCTCCCCTCACTGCATTTATGAAACTCCAGGTCAGCCACCGCAAAATCATGTAGAAGTGTATAAGTTAAGAGTTTTAAGTTTAGGAAACTCACCAGTAGGGCCAGGGCCTGTCTGGCCTCGTCTCGCTCCCTGATCGCCGTGGTAAGGAGCCCCTACAGCTCTACTAGCCGCCCCTCTAGGTCGATCCGCATTTAGAAGACTAAGTGTCAGTGCATCATGTAGTGGTCATAAGCATAATAGATAGAGTTTAAGTTTAGAAGTTGTACCGGTCGGTGGGCACCCCGGAACACCTGGTCCCGGTAGTGTCATGCGTACGTGGTGTAGTACGCTGCATCGCTCTCTGCTCGAACGGTCACCACCCATCTGAGCACTGTCCAGTCTGCCACCTGAATGGCATTCCGTGCTGTCCAGTCGAATGTCGTTGCTAGAACCCTCGTGGTCCACGTGACGTGTTCCCCTGGCTTCTCTGTCGTAGGGAACTCTGCTACTGGCTGATGGACCCTGATGGTCCTCATCACCAGCCAAAAGTAGAGTGGCTCCACCACATTCATGCAGTGAAGCCACACGTCACGCCCCGAGAAGGCTAGGGCCCCGACCACCCAAGGCTGTTCCTCCTACCCCTCCTCGGTGTAGGGCATCCACAGTACCTACAAAATAGGAAATCACGTCAGCATAATCATATAGAATTACATTTAATTAAAGAGTCTAAGTTTAGAAGCGTACCAAGGTGTACGGTAGGGAGTCTAGATCATCCTGCAGCTAGGGTCCACAGATATGTCGTTCCCAGATATAACATGTCTGAGAAACAACACATGATCTAGCCAAAATTCACACTTGCTGAATTTGGCTTAAAACTTGTTCTCCCTGAGAGTCTGCAGGACTACTCTCAGATGTTGTCGATGCTCTTCCTGACTAGCAGAGTATATTAGGATGTCGTCTATAAAGACCACGACAAACTGAACTAGATAAGGGCGGAAGATCTGATTCATCTGTTCCATGAACACAACTAGTGCATTGGTCAACCCAAATGGTACTACTAAGAACTTGTAGTGGCCATAACGATTCCTGAAGGCTATCTTTGACACATCTTCGGGCTTGATTCTGATTTGGTGATAACCCATCCTCAGATCGATTTTGGAGAAGACCTTAGCGGATGACAATTGGTCAAATAATTCTTTAATCCTTGACAGAGGGTACTTGTTCTTAATGGTGGCCTGATTAAGCTTGCGGTAATCAATGCATAGCTACATAGCCCCATCTTTGCTCCGTACGAATAAGACATGTGCTCCCCATGGACACACACTGGGCCTAATGAAACCTCTGTCTAGCAACTCCTGCAATTGCTTCCTAAGTTCGGCAAGCTCAGTCGGAGCCATCCTGTATGGTGGAATGGAGATAGGTGCAGTGCCTAACACCAGCTCAATAGAGAAGTCTGACTCTCTAACTGGTGGCAGTCTCGGTAGGTCCTCGGGAAATACATCAAGAAATTCTCAGACAACGTCCAAGTCTTCCAGAATCTTGACAGTGCCTTCTTCAAGCACCACACTAGCCAAGAAATAATCACATCCCTTGCTAATCAGCTTGGAAGCCCTGATGGTTGATACTATCATCCTCCCAGACTTGCTCTTCGGGCATTGGAAGAAGAATGTCTCCTCCCCCAGCTTTTGAAAGATCACTCTCTTCCGGCGGCAATCTAAGAGAGCACAGTGGTTGTCTAACCAATCCAACCCCAGAATGAGATCAAAGTCGGCCATCTCTAGGATGTATGCTTCCCCAAGCAGTATCCTCCCATTGGATTTGACCTCTAAAGTAGGGATTACAAGCTTGGTGTGGACTTGTTTCCCGGTTGGTGTACTGACTACCATTTCCCCGAAGAGTGTGGCTTTGGGTCTGTTCTTTAGTTGCTTATCAAAACTAGTGGATATGAATGTGTGTGTAGTCCCCAGGTCAAACAAAACCTTTAAATAAACATTATCTACATGAAGTGTACCTTCAGCCATGGTAGGGGTATTGTCTGCCTCTTCTTGCATTAGTGCATAAACTCGCCCTCTATACTGAATCTTCTCTTACTGTGGTACAGGCTTTTGCTGAGTCTTCTTAGGGAAGTTCCTCGCAAAATGTCCACCCTCGCCCCATTCATAGCACTTGCCATTTGTCCTCTAGCACTCCTGCCTCAGATGGGTGCGCCCACAATGGACGCAAAATGGAACCCCCGGCCTGTTCCTTGGTACTGACTCCTAGTGTGCCACTTTCCCTCTGACTTGCCTTCCTCTTGCCTGCATAGGTCTTTTGCCCATCATCTTATGCTCCTCGGTGAACCTATGCATGGATATGTCCCCATCATACTCCCGGGGTGCGAAGAACTCGACTCCGTCGAGTAAGAGTCTTCCGAACGGAACCGATCCTGCTAAAGCAAGCAAGCAAACCCTAACTCGGATTCGAACCATGGCATCCATGCGCCTCACATCGAAGAACATGCACGACGGTACGAGGCTAACTTCTACAACACGTAATGCATGGAGACCAATTTTAGGCATGCATTTTCCGGTAGCACCCATGGACACCCACAAATGCAAACTACCAAGTTTGATCGCCACGCGTCTCATAAACAAAAGCGTGAAAATCTGTAGACCTTATACAAGTTGAGCTGATCAGGGTAGCAAGAAGTTGCGAAAACATGGAGTGATTTCCTGTGGATCTCGACGTCGGAGGTGACTGTTCTTTTTCCTCTTTTTTAATCCTTTCTTCTCCACTGGGATCCCTTCCGACGTGGGAGAAGAGTTAATGCAGGGTGCCAGAGAGAGGGAAGGGGGAATCCTTTTGGTGAGTTTGCAGACGGGTGCGAAGAGACAGATGAATAAGACGTGACACGGCTCCATTTCCAGTGCATGTAGAAACAGGGAAAAGGAGAGGAGTGGGCTAATTGGTGGAAGCACTCTGAGAGAGAACAGGGGCACCCTTGCATTTGCCTTTCTAGTGCCACAAGAAAAAACAAAAAGTGTTATTTGTTAGAAACGGAAATGCAATGTACAATGTACAATCACATGCGCGCCTCTGCAATTAGATGGCCATCTACCATGTTACAGAGGGAAAATGCTGAACTAAGTGGGGATGGGTTTGGTTCCTCGTTGGCATATTTGGGTACAACGCATTCTCAAATGGAAGAAAGTACTAGCTAGGGCTTTTAGCATACCCACTCCAATGTAAGAAAACCCGCCCGAGATGACGCCTCCTATGATGCTTTCCTTCTATAGCGCCATGAGAGGAGCTAGGAAGCATCTGTATGGAGCGTGTATTTCGTGTTTAGCAAGGGACAAATACCCAACAATTAATTGGTTGGTCTTACGATACATGATGAAGTCGATCAGTCTGCACAACAAAGAGGGGTTGCATGACGCAGCTGTTAAATTTACGTTTCTGATTATTAATTTCAACCCATATTTTATGTGTTTGGACACTCATCTTTGCTCTTAATTAATCGACTGTCCTCACAGAGATAAAAAAAAACAATTAACAACTAATGAGAGCTAACATTGGATTTAGCCTGAGCAAAGCGTATGAATTATTCCTTTGCCCTCATCCCAAGGGGAATGTTTTCTTGTGGGACCGTCGACTGCAACAACAAAGGATGTGCATGGGGAAGGGAAGTTGCCTGCCAGAATTTTTTTAAGAGAAAGGAAGTAATGGATTGAGTGGGCAAGGGAGGTGGCCACACATGGGAATGAGGTAGATACAATTAGGTAACTAGGGTTTTCTTTTCTTCTGCTTGCATGAGAGGAGAGGAGAGAAGAGAGGCAGACCAGGGAAGGTGGGGGTTCACTTTCTATTATCATAGTAATATATGGATGAGTGCCCTGCATTATCACTGATCACAAAAGTGGCATAACAATGTGTTGTAATGCCATGTGAAAGGAGGGAGTGTGTGATCATACCAACTTATTCTCTTCCCCCCTCGGGGCTCTTAATTGCTTGTGCTTTCATGGCTGGAAGAATCTTTGTGAGCATGATGAGACATGACATATCAGAGCTGCTTCAGGAAAAAAATAAACCCAAAATAGGTGAGTGTTCATCATGTGTTATTGGGATTGGCCCACTCTTCCTTACATAAAAAAAAGAGACTTTAAATGGGCTGGGCCCATTCTTTTAATTCTTGTGTGTTAATGGGCTTGGCCCATCCTTTAACTCACTTGGATATATGTATATACATATACATAAATAATAATAATATTATTACTATTAATAAAATCCCACCCATCTTAACTCTCTCCCCCATTCTTAGGATCTTGCCCCCCATTTAATGGTTTTACTCTCTCTCTCTTTCACTTGAGAGATCTCTTACGTAACTCTCTCTCTCTCCTTCTTCCCCTCACTTCTCTCGACACAACACACCTCCCATATATATACCCATCTTTCTCTCTCTCTCCAGGAGGGAACTCATTCTCACGCAACCCTCTCTCTTTCTTCCTCTCCTTCTTTCTCTCCCCTGCGCACGAACTCTCTCACCCCTCTCTCCCTTCCTCTCGATCCAACGCGGAAGCCCTCCCATCCGACGCTGACCACGCCCCTCGCCGTCGACCATCTCTTCCTCACCGGTGCATCCATCTCGCCACCACGACAGCCCCTTCGACAATCGCTGCCACACCCACCGTCCACCGGGTTCACCTTCCCACTCCGTCTCCCTGCCAACCACGCCTCTCACCCTCGCCAACCACGTCGCCGCTATTAGCCATAGCCACCTCTGGTCATCCACCTCTGCCACTGCCATCGTCCGCTTCCATGCCAACGTCCGCCAGGGCACCATCGCTCCCTCTCCACTCCACGACCACACCACCTGCACCAGTCGCCCTCGCATACACCTCCTACAACCACAGCCGCACGACCCTGTGCCCCTGCTAACCACCAACCAACCTCCCAACCTCCACTAGCCCCCTCTACGCTACCCAACCTCCCTTCTCCCACGCGGGACACCCCTCTCCTGACACCGCGAACCTCTTCCTTCCGTGGCCTTTGCCGTGGATACGCCACCCAACCTCCCAGCCTCCGCTCAAGCCCAGCCCACCTCCACTCCACACCTACCGGCCGCATCCTCCCCGCCACGAGACCTCCCCTGCGACCTCCACCTTCGCACAGTCGCTCACCCCTCCCTTTCCTTCACCGCGCCGGCTACCTCTAGCCACTTGTCTCCCGCCGTCGTCTGTCACTGCCACACAACCCAGTGGCTTCCTGACACCCGTAGTAGAGAACCCCGATCATTTCTCTCTTTCTAACCACGCCTCCTCCTCACCGCTGGTGACTTCACCGCCTCACCACCATCGATGCCACCTTTACACCATCTCCTCTCTCCCTTACTAGCCACTACCCTTGCCCCTGCAGAACCCACCGGCCTCCGCCAACCTTGCCGCCGGCATCCCAAACCAGGATTGGGGCGTTATGCGACTATAACGCGCCTCCCGCATGCCGTTATGCTCACCCGTGCACATACCAAAACCCAGACATGCAGACCATAATGCGCCACCTTTAGGGCGTTATGTAATGTATGCCGTGCCTCAACCCGCGCGTTATACTCACCAGAAAACCATCCAAAATCACACAGATCATAACACGCCATGATAGGTGCTGTGACGACCCGGGATCCGAGTACCGGAAAGGAACCGGCGCGACTCGAACCTCGGCCCGCCTCCCACGAGCCCGGAAATTTTTTTTAATATAACTATTTTAAAAAAATAAAATGAAAACACTGTAGAATACTATTTCAAACCTTGCACCTCATGATTAACAGCGATACACTTATTAACGAACTTAGTCAAGTCCCCTGCTCAAATGTCTCAAGTGCTGAGCCATTATTCACCATTGTAAACCCAATTTATACCCTTCACGCCCATTTGTCACCGCCAAGCATCTATTTGTCACCCTTACGGCTGATAGCCGTCACTTTAGCATTTTTCCTGTTACATTGAAGCCGTCGCGGTAACTCATTTTTCACCCTTAGCGACTTATTTGTCATCGCTGCCTTGAAAATTCTCCCCGTTGTTTCCACATTGGTGTGGGAACTGTGGACAAGAGTGCTTCTTTCACTACCGTTTAGCATTTCTCACCTTGTATGTTCTATTTATCGACCTTCACTTATATTTGTCAGTCCTATGAAGATATTTATTTTCCTTTTTCTCTGAAGCCATTGTCTTCGACTCTTTTCACACTCAAAGCTGGAACCGCCTCCCTAAATCCATTTGTCACCCTTATATATCACTTTTTCACCGTTGAAGCTTCATTTGACACCCTTAGGAGAGTATTTGTTACATTTAGTCTTCTTCTATTGTTCTTAACAATTTTTTTTAGTTTTCTGTGTCCACTGTCGTTGGCCAAAGCTTGACACTCATTTGACTGGACTTCAGAAGTTGCAAAAGCTTGACTTTGACTATTGACTTTGCTTGGAGTATTGGTGACTTGAGTCAACATATTACAAGTTGACTAGAGCCTTCCTTGTCCTGGCATTGACTTTGATGACTATGGTCAGCCCTCGCTTATTCTTCAGATTACTTTAGAGTCCTTGGGATCACTGTTCACATTTGTCTTCTGGTGAGGAAGTGCAAGTCCTTTATCTTCTAGTGAGCACGTCTCTCCCTCCTCCAGTTCCTCTTTCTTATATTCTTCTTTACCTTCAGCTTCCTTCTCATTTGTTACCAATGTGAAGTTATTTGTTACTCCAGTTGAGTATTTATCACCTATACTCACCTAATTATCACCACTAAAGTCCAGAAGTCGTCACGCTTAATCTCACACTACCTTCAAAGTCACGCATCTGCCTTGTCTCTATTGAGCCCTATTTGTCACTGTTAGCAGGGTATTTTTTACCCTTGCTAACTCAATTGTCACCTGTGTAGATAAATTTGTCGCCCTTGAGCTCCAATTGGTCCACGTGGAAAACACGACATGTCGGCCATACGAGGGTGTGTTCACGTATTGCCGCTGATGCAATGCCATAGTCTACATCAATAGAAATGATGACGTCGAACTGGATCTCAAAATTAAAAATCCCCAATTTCTTATTTACCCTTCCCGCCATGTCTTGGCTCTTAACAAACCTACCAAAAGGCGGTTTGTCTCTCTATTGTGCTCAGCGTCTCCTCTTCCTCGTGGTGTTATTCGTCTCCCCTACAAGCAATTTGTGAGCTATCAGTCATTCGCTGTGCGGTCATCCTCAGTTGTGATGGAGCCGAAGGAGACACCTGTGGAATGCTTCATCCGCCATAAACTGGATGTCCCACTTGCATCTCAGGAAGCTACGGTTCTTACGGTCGAAGAAGAAATGTCTGAGGAACCTAGGGTTTCTAAGGCTCGATTGTGTTAATCCTTTGGCTTTAGCATAGCATGTCTAAAAATGAACATATTATTATTAATTATTTCTACTTCCAGTCCTGATATTACGCGTCAGGGCATGACATCAAGCGTCCGGGAGTTCTTCCCATCCCTGGGACAAGGGCAAGCAGCTTACTCAAGATGGATCTTCGGAGTGTCGAGGGGCCAAGCGTACGGACCCCGTGGAAAAGATGTTGCAATCTTCAATGAAGGTTGAGATTGCTGAGAGGAAGAGGGCGAGAAAGGTGGTGGCTGCTTGCCCCGTCGAAGAGGGCGCGCAGCTGGCTCTCTTGACTGTCGAATCAGATGGGGCCATCGCGGCAGGAGGAGTCACGGCCGAGGTGGATGTGTTCCAGGTTGGGGTGGCCGACGCTGGGGAACCTACTGAGGCTGATGGGGTATAGGATAGTGGAGCTTGATCCAAGCCGGTCGAGGCCAAGGGGTCACGAGGTGAGGTGACCCCATCCTAGCTAACCGAGGCTATGGATACGGAAGGTGAGGCGGTCCACTCCGAGCCAACCAGTGGGGCCCCAGAAGTGGGGGTACTCAGGGAGGATGCCCCAATCTCAGCTGTCCCAGAGAGGACCTTCCCTCCCGTAGCGAGAGCCTTCACCATCCGGGCCTCCCTATATCGTAGATGCCATTCTGCGACGTCGAAGGTGATACGAGGAGACCTTGGACGCAGCTCCCCTTCTGTGGTTCTCGAGCGAGTCATGAAGGGCAGCTTGATTGTGGCCCAACTAGGGGCTGAGATGGCCGATTTGTATGCTCGGTTAGAGTCAGAGAGGGAATCTCTGTCTTGGCCCCGCGACGTGTCTGACCAGAAGACCAAACGCTTAATTGTCGACCTTGAGGACTTTCGGCAGGAGGCAGCTTCGCTCAAGGCGCAAGTAGAGTTGAGCCGGAAAGAGGCTCGGGAGGAGACCGAGCAGCTAACTCACGCCCACTATATGGTGTGGCTGAAAGATAGGCTTCTGGACGCAGAGCGTAAAGTTTCGGTCGAGCGTGATGAGCAATGGAAGGCCGAGCATGAAAAGCTTGAGGGCCAGGTCTGAGAGGCCCAGCGGCAGTGGGCGGAGGCTGAAGTCGCGCGAGTCGAAGTCAAGCAGAGGCAGTCCGAGGTGGAACGGAAGGCGGCCGAGCTCGAGGCGAAGGTAGAGCTGGCCAGGTTGGAAGCGCTTGTGCAATCCAAATGCTCAGAGAGTTACCAGGCGGCGCTCCAGTAGGCTGCCTTTGCTTGCTAGGAGCCAGGTTATCGTCAGGGCCTGCGGAAGCATTTTTCCCAAGGCCACTATTGAGCGACCGCTTTGGCCTATGAACAGGCGCACAGGGAGGTCAATTTTTCTTTCGGGCAATGCTATGACTCGGACGAAGATACCATTGATTCTTCTGTTCAGTTGCCGAGCGAAGGTGAAAGTCGGGGTGCCTCTATTTCGTCCGAGCGCTTGCCAACTCTGACAGTCTCGGCACACAATCGAGATAGTTCCCACACCGGTGGGGTCAGTGTCTGGACTGGCCATCACCAAGGGTGTGGGGGGCAAATCACTCGCTGCTGAGGATCCTTCATCTATCGAGCTTCGTAGTGGGCCCGAGGCCTGATGTACCTTTTTACTTTTTCCTTTTCTGAGTTTCTTGTTGAGAGACGCCTCCCTCGGAGGAACGCTATGGAGGTCAGCCGCCCGGCTTGCCTTTGGCGTGCGAGCGCTGGCCGCACTTCGTTGCATTCGTAGGTCTTAGCCCGTGTCAGCCCTGTTCCGCATCACTAGCGTGCCCTATTTCGACGTGCACCCCCTCCGCATCGTTTTAACATCACGCACAAAACCCCTCGAACTCCAAGCCCACTCTCCTGACACTGCCTAATCTAGCGCGCACCCTGCACCCTGCACCGGTTGAGCTCCTTTACGCTGTTCGCATCGATTTAACCATTCACCTCCACTACCCGTGCCGATCTAGCATACACCTAACCCTTATCACACCGGAGTAGAGTAAAAACCTACCTCAGCGCCATTTTAACCCTTCACTTACATCCCTATTAATCCATTCATTCCCTTCACTTCCCTGTCATATTAACTGATGAATGCTTTTTAGCAAATCAATCTGGAAATTAGTCATACTAAGTGATAATAATAATGGGCATCACTGGGACCATCCGTCATTTGACTCAGGCTCACCTTTATTACACACCCACGTACGCATGCATGATTGTTTGCTGATTACTGCATGTTCGTATGATATTGTCCCATACCTCGGTATATCAAATGGTGATTTGCTGAAGGTCAGATTAAGTCTAACTAAAAATTTTCACTATGTGTGATAGTGGTCTTCGGGCCTGTGTCCTCTGCCACATACCGGGGACCTAGGGAATAAACTACAATCGAATGGCATGTGTTAGCCTGTGTAACACTCTTGCACTGTATAATATCCTTCTATCATTCTTACCTATGCTTCCATGCATATACAGCCCCGATGGCTCATTATCTCGGTAATTAATCAAGGTTTTCCTCCTTCTTAGAGGATGTAATTAACGTCATAGTCTTTACGGTATGATGGGCTTTCGGTCCCGACACAGATCTCACCCTTGTCTGACTCGGGTTAGATCGAGCGCATAATAAAATTTTGTCACCTGATGACTGGCACGCACGTTCTTTTTTTTCTTCTTTAAAAACATAAAGTGGGAAAAATATCTCACCCCCTCCCCACAAGCTTGGCACACCCAGTGGGACCTTAGCCTCCCTTCATCTTTTTGCCAAGGTAAACGGGCCCCGAGGCCCTCTCAAAGAAAGTTGATTATTTGCTTGTCTTTGTGCTCGCAGGGAAATCAACAATGGTTGCCAGATTTGCTTCTTTGTCATTTGGCCCTGAGGTAGTGGCCAACCATGCTACTCATGGGTACCTGGCAGTACCAACCATCTTCGGCTCCTTCCCACCAGTGGTTGGCTTCCTTAACTTCTTGGAGGTAGCCTTTGCTGATCTGTTGGGGACATGGGCCCCAGAGCCGGCTGAAGGGAGTATTAACAAGGAGCCTAGGGCCTGCAACGCCTGAAGCCGCAAGGGCCTACCGTCAGGCCACATCCAACTGACCAGCGGCATGGTGCACCATGTAGCCCAAGGGGCTTACCCACTACAACAAGCTCGGGGGTCACCGCTAGGGGAACTCCCGAAGAAGACTTACTGCTCCTATTGCCGGATGGCTGTTGTTGGATCCCCTAGTTGATTTTGGTTGTTGTGTTTTAATGATGACAAATCTTGTGTGTATGTGTCTTTTATATCATCCCGGTACTACTCCCCATTAAGCACGCTTAACTTCGGAGTTCTTTACAAGAACTGAGCCGATACTTCAAAAGACACCTCGGTGATATAGAGTACAACTTAACTATATTTGAGGGTGTTACACACTCGGCTTGCTGTCCCTGCAGAACCAAATACAGGGCAGAATCGGGTCCCACTTAATTCCCCACCCCGCCTGGCCGGCTTATAGCCCCTCCTTGCTTGGAGGCAGTGTTTGATGTAACCAATAATTCCCCACCTCTAGTCCACCCCTCCTGCGAGAGGAGTAGTTTTGTAATTAAGCTATTTCAGGTCAAAGCGACTCTGACACAGCGTGCGCGGAGCAAACCCACACTTCCCCACTCGCCCTCATCTTCGAATGGCGGCTGGTTTCTTCAAACCTGCCAGGTAACGCTCTCAGCCCTTGCTTCCTTTTTGGTGCTTGTTCTTTCAATATTCATAATTTCTCCGTCGATAAGTGAGAGAGCGCCCGGTCTCGAGGCTCCACTGCCGTTGAGCGTCTACCGTGGGTGTGAGTGAGTGATCCCGTGCCCTTTAACACTCGATCCGCCCATTGAATCGGGCACCCGTACCCAAGGGTAGATCGATCTAAGCTTTGCTGGCCCTCCACTAGCAAGGTTCCAGCTCCACATCCTCGACTCAATATCCCCGAGTCACCCCGAGTTGAGTGTGTGTGCTGTGAGAGTGTCCGCCTACGTGAATTCGAGAAACTTATGATCGTGCTTATGGTTATAGGTCCAAGGAGCATCGGTCTAGCGGCTGCCATCCCCAAGGTGGTGTCACATCAAATTGGTATCAGAGAAAGTTTTAGACTTGTCTCTACAAGTCTAGTCCTAGGGCACTTGCATCCATTAACCCGTGCATTCCCCCCCTCCAAAACCATGAACCTCACCCGGCATACCAATAACTATCACTTCAGAGTTGTCATGCCGGAGTAACCCCATTTTGATGGATCTCGCGATACTCGCACATATATGAAATGGGAGACCTCCATGGACAAATATTTCCACCACTTCTACCTATCTGAGGATGGGAAGGTGCATATCGCCAAGCAGGCGCTCGGTCCCCATGGCCAGGAAGAATGGCAACACCTTGAAAGTTTAAGGAGTGTTAGCCGGTAGGATCCCATTCACACTTGGGAAGAAATGAAGGCCGAGTTTAGGAAGGTCTGTGCACCCCCCAACCCCAGCCCACCAAAACTCCCTCAACCATCAGCACCACACCCAACCGATCCTACCCCAACCCAATCCTACCTCAATCCACCACCATGGATGCACCATGTGTCGGCTATCATCACCCCTCCCACTAAGGACCTCCCCATCCCCTTTGTATAGGAAACCATGATCCATACACCCAACCCCATAGTGGTGAACACCCCGAATCCACTCCCCACCTTGAAGGAAACACAAGCCGAAGTCGAGGAAGAAGCCTCGCACTTTGATCTTCACTCTATGCCATCCCCTCTAGTTGGGAGCGAAATCATCGTAAGTGGGCCCCTGGGTAGATGGCTAAAGGAGAGTTTAACTCCCTCACACCTCAAAGCATTACACCCACCAGCCCAAATTCCTACCAAAACCACCCGCATGGGAGACACGAGCTTGGTTGTTGAAGTCCCAAAGGGTGATGGAAATGGCCAATAAGGCCTACAATCAATCTCAATGGGTCACCAGACCCATTTCCATCCCATCCACTCCGCATGCACGATTTAAAAATAATCAAAAATGGATTTTTTAGGGCTCGGCCTACCTCGGAGGATCGTCGTCCCGTCACCACTGCTGGTGTGTCCCCGGCCTCCTTGTCTTCTTCTCCTTCTTCCACAGCCTCCTCAGTACCATCCATGGTCGGGGGAAGGGCTCCCTCCGTTTGGGCCACCGTCGGCCATTCTTCTTCCTCCGGTGGGTTTGCCGCCGCTGGAGACCCTTCATCCTCTTCCATTTTCTGTTGAAACCACTTGATCGCCCTCTGTTTTGCCATCTCAGCGGAATGGAGGGTGGTCGCCGGTGCTCGTCGCCAGTAGGGGTTTGCCACGGTTGTCGCCAGAATCACCGGAATCGTCGAGGGGGTGTTTTGTGGGGTTTGCGTTTGAATGCGTGGGGAGGGAATGAAACGTATGGTTGTTTTTCAAAACCCAGGAAAGTTGGCGATCTATCGTAAGACCGTCAAGAGATTTATGGCGGTTCATTCTTCGGTCGTTTGTTCTCTGGGTCATCTTCTTCGAGGGATGTGAACCGACGTTCATTGGCGGTCCAATATTCGACCGTTAGTGACTATTTAACGGTTGGTCTATAGACCATTTGTGGCTTGAATATCTTGATGAGTTGCAAAGTTTTGTTTATTCATTAAATGCTTCATTGATATATTTCATGCCCCATTATATGTCTCATGATTATTTTATATATTTTAATGATGGCTAACCCTTTTTATGGCAAAAGATCATGAAAGTCATTGCATTCCTTCGTCGCTCGCCAGGTAGGTAAGTCAGGTCAAGTATCTCGATCCTTAGTCCCTTATTGCATTACTATATTGTATCTATAATATATTATCTCGAGAATCGGCTGGTCATTCATGTATTCTGGGATCTAACATTCCCCTTTGCCAAAAACGATGATGATCTAGGTGCACATGTTTAATCGTTGGATAAGCCGTTAGGTGGGAAAGGCTGGGGGATAACGGTTCTGTCTTACACGCCGTGGTTGCAGATGGTGTCCTGACCCTGATTCGTCCGGTCTAGCAATACTATTCTCAAGTATCTTGTTATTTTATCCTTTCTTGGCATTCTTTTTTATGATTTCTTTTCTTTTAGCCCAGCAAGTATCATACGCATCTTTGAGCATTCACATGCCCTTATCTGTCCAAGGTATCTCAATAATGGTGGGTAATTATGTTCACAATCTCGAGTAAGGAGAGTCATTCTACTCTGAGTTGGAAGGTTTCCTTCGTTCTAATCGCTCGGTTTGGTTAGCTGAAGATTCCTATCTGGAGTTTAGTTAATCGTCTCTTTCCTTTTCGTTTGCTCCGACCGCCTATCAGCTGTGCGTTCTAGTGAGGAGGTTGGTCGTGTTTTCCTTTCCTTAGTTGTTAGTTCCTCCAGGCATGCGTCATTTGGTTTGCCGTTCCTTGTGATTAGTCTGAAGTTATCTCTGGAAGATTCCTATCGCTCGTTGGTTGAAAACAGGTGTCATTTACCTTAACGCCTACTTTTCAGTCCACTCCGCTTCATTTTCGCTTCATCTCCATGTTCCATTTTGCTTCCGCTTCACCTCCGCTTGGGGTCGAACATCACATTTTGACCTATCAATGTTCTTCTATCATATGTTTAAAAAATGAAAAAAAAAGAAAGAAAAAATGGGGCTTAAAATAGAGGTGCCTCGCCAGACTTGCTCGAATGCTCCGAGCGAGGGCAAAAATGGCTATAACCCGGTTGTGGTGAAAACCTAAAAGGGCATCACAGGTAAAATTGGGTACCCCGCCACGTAAAAACCTGAAAGGGTACATGAGCAAAAGCAAGAGGGGACTGGCTTCGACAAAAACCTGAAAGGGCGCTTAAGTCAGTAATGTGGTAATTTAAAGTTCCTCTTCACCCTCACTCCTAATGAAATTCTGAAAAGGATGATCACCACAAGTCCTGCCAGAGATCTTTTCTCTCTCTTTGAATCATGTTTGACCCTTGTCATCATCAGCAAGATCGGTCAACGTTTCCCTTAACTTGGACCTTTCGTCCTCATTAATGAACAAATAATACTTTTACTTTGGCATTTAACCAATGTCGATGAACAAACCCATGTTTGACCATTGTTATCATCGGTAAGATCGGTCGACGTCTCCCTTAACTTGGACCTTTCATCCTCGTTAATGAACAAACAATACTCTTGCTTCAGTATTTAACCAATATCAACGAACAACACATGTTTGACCCTTGTCATCATCGATAAGATCGGTCAACATTTCCCTTAACTTGGACCTTCCATCCTCGTTAATGAATACACTTTTGCTTTGGCATTTAAGCAATGTCGACGAACAAACCCATGTTCGACCCTTGTCATCATCGGCAAGATCGGTCGACGCCTCCCTTAACTTGGACCTTTCATCCTCGTTAATGAACAAACAATACTTTTGCTTCGGCATTTAACCTATGCCGATGAACAAACTAGTCCCGGCCTTTATCATCATCGACAAGACTGGTCAACATCTCATTAGTCCGGACTTCCCGTCCTTTGCTAACAGACAAGCCCTTGTCTATCCCGAATCCGTTCCGTGAATCAAGCAAAAAAAAATGAAGTTTAAAATAGAGGTGCCTCGCCGAACTTACTCGGATGTTCTGAGTAAGGGCAAAAATGGCTGTAACCCAGCTGTGGTGAAAATCCGGGAGGGTGCTACAGGCAAAATCGGGTACCCCGCCACGTAAAAACCCGAAAGGGTGCGTGGGCAAAAGTAAGAGGGGGCTGACTTCGGCGAAAACCCGAAAGGGCGCTTAAGTCAATAATGTGATGTCAAAAAAAATGGTAAAAAATGATAATGATGGAAATAATGATGAAATAATGAGGTCATATTCTCATTTGTCCATTCAATTCCTACAAAGGTTCCCGTACGAGCCTTACACCTATGCTACAAACCCTTGCCTCGACATTTAGCCAATGTCGATGAACAAACTACCATTGACCCTTGTCATCATCGGCAAGACCGGTCAGTACTCCCTTAACTTGGACCTTTCGTCCTTGTTACTGAACAAACCTTTGCTTCGACATTTAACCAATGTCGATGAACAAACTCATTCTGACCCTTGTCATCATCGACAAGACCAGTCAGTACTCTCTTAACTTGGACCTTTCATCCTCGTTAATGAACAAACCCTTGCTTCGACATTTAACCAATGTCGATGAACAAACCCATTCTGACCCTTGTCATCATCGGCATACCTTTCACTGTCAGTTTCGCTTCAACTTGCCTTGGATTCAGTGCCATTTGAGCTTAAGAGTTAAGCATGTTGTGTGCGTTGGTGTTGATCCAAGGTTAAACTACCAAGAGTGAAGAATAAATTAGAGATTGTGAATTTTCAACTCTCTCTTGGCCTACGTACTATGCCAGCCTCTGTTGACTTTGACATTGACAGAAAACCTAGGATAACGGTCTAGACTACCTCTCTTCATCAAGTTAAGAAGCACTTCATTTTAAAAATTCATGCGTAGGATGAATGAGATTTTGAAAATGTTCACTTAGGCAAACATGTTACCTTGTGACCTTCTGTCGAAGCAGCTGCCGGAGGCGATGTTGATCATCACGTGATTTGTCATCAATTGGCAGAAAGGAATAAAGAAGTAAGGATAGGATGTGACTTAACAAGAAGGAGTGCTACCAAGACCAGACTCAAATGAATAAGAAGAAAAGGAAGAGAAGCGAGGGCTAGAACTCCCTCACTAAGGCACGGAGACCCTGATTACATGAAAGGGTTTACAGAAAGAAAGGGGAATCAAGGGGAGGAGTGAGTGTAAATAGATTAACCTACCCCGCCCCCAAACTATGTAAACATAAACATGCATATAAACATGAAATATAGACAATGGAAGGCAAACGGGTGATGATGAAAAGAAAGAAACTGTGATCGTCACCCAAGGAATAGCAGTAGAAAATAGATGCTATAATGAAAATAAATCTACCGCATACCTTGGGAAATGAGGAAGAAGATGCGGCCCAAAGGGAAGCCCCTACCATGTGAGATCGCGCTTGAAAGGATGCAGGGAATCGATGTGGGTGCATCTCCTCACTTCCTAGTCGGCTAGAAAGCAAGGGCCTCACATCCTATTGATGGTCTCCTGCAAAACAAAGCCACAAAAATAAGAAAAAACCCATTAGAATATGGTGGTGTAGCATATGTCAAAGAATGGGGGAGAACGCACCGGGGGAGAGTTTTAACCCCTATAAGTGGGTGCAAGCAAAAGGTGTGAGTGTTGTGCATGTATGATATTTGAAATCATGAAGTTTGATGAAGAAATGAGACAGAAAGACGTCATGCAAAATAGAGAAAAATGCATAAACATGTAGGAAACTGTGCAAAAATTGTGTAAAATTGTAATGATTTTGAAAAAGTAAGGGAGAATAATAAGAAATAGGAGCGAGTATAGAGAGCCCAGAGAGGTGGAAAACGAAGAAGATACTCCCCTCTTCAAGATGGGACCAATGGAGGATGAGGAGGATGCCGAATGACTCCGTCCCGAGCCGACAAAGGGCGCCCCATCGCACAGGTTCAAGACGGTATGCAGAAAACCCAGAACCTGTGATGATTTATAAAAAGTAGGGGCGAAGTTAGGAGGGCAAACGACGATCAAATGACGTAAATGAAGAATCAAAATGAAGCTAATACTTCCCTCAATAGCCTGAGGTTGAAGGTTTGAGACGGAGATTCGGCATGGCTTCGCCCCAGGTCGAAGAAGAGCCTCCCGTCGCGCAGGCGAACTGGGCACTAATTTATAGAAAAGTGGTGAAATCCCCAACTTTCTCCCACGATTTTTGGAGATAGAGATGTCGGCTCCGACGCAGGATTCCCGCAGAAAATGAAGGAAACTCAATCTAGAAGCTACCATTGTCCGTGTCTCTGGTTGCATAGCAGCTATCTATTGATTGTTGGGTTTTCCCTAGTAGTTGACTACCAGGTTACTCTGCCCAGTGTGTTGTCGTCATCCACCGCTCTTGTTCTTGTTGGTTCTGTTTGTGTTGTTGTGGTGGTGGATGTGTTGGTATGTCGGTGTCATGTCGGGTTCTGGTCGACTTGGGGTTACCTAGTGGTTGACAGGAAGTCTTGTTGTGTCTCGGTGGTCTTGTCCAATTCGAGACATTGGTTCTGGATGTCTTAATGTACTATTCTACCTCGGTTCACGTATCTAGGTGTGCTGAGGGTTCTTGGTGTCCCCTCAGGTTTCCATGTGTCGTTTCCTCAGAACGTCATTTTCCTTGACTTAGGGTTAGACCAATTGGCGGCTTGTTCCGCTATGTACTACGATCCTAACTTAGAGTCGTAGGACTCAGGGATCATTCTAGTTGTAGGTCTAGTTGCCTTGTCCTGAGTCTGTTGGTAGTCTCTTGTGCTGTCTTTGGTGCTTCGAAGTACGTGTTACAGGATAATCGTGCCTTTATGTACTTCGACACTTGTGTTTCGGAGTCTGTGTCTTGTGAGCCTTCACTAGTCGTAGCCTTACGGCACGCTTCGGTGTAACGGCTTTTACAGCGGGGCACTTTCGGTTCACAATTTTTAAGCTAGTCTCTGTCGGCTCCCGCAGTTACCGTTGCATCCTACAGGGGGAGAAAACTAGCTAGAGGCCTGGCTTAGGCAAAAGGCAGTGTGTGCACACGTGGTCAGGGGCTTTGGACTGATGCTGACGGGCATTCCCCTATCTAGTCACTCGCGACTTGGTTACTATTCTGGTTCTGACAGTGTCTTAGTCTCTGCCCGTCTATAGGCATCATAGACGAGATGCTAGTAGGCGTAGCATAAGACGTCAGTGGATGTAGCTGGCTGTTCTTCTAGTGTGGGGCACTCCAGTCACGTGACACGTGACCCTTCGCGGTTCCCTTCGCGTTCCTCGTGCTTCGTGACCCTCTGGGTTAGCCCTTTTTGTGGCTGTACTCAGGGTCAGTGTCTGCCGCTTGCACGACGTTCCAGTTGTGTATGTGGCAGTGTGCACGACATCCTTGTCATGTTGTCAGTCATCTGTCTAGGTTTTCCTAGACTTTCTTGTTGTCCTTGCAGGTTTTCATGTGGAGCCTGGCGTCGTGTTGACAGTCCGGTAAGCTTCTGACTTCTTTAGCTCAGAGTTCACCCTTCTGTCTTTGTTTGCGGTAGTACCTTGCGTCGGCAGTTTGGCAACTCCTGACTCTGTCAGCTCCGAGTTGCCCACCTGCCCTTGCTTGGAGTAGTTTGGATTACCGAGGTTAGTTCAGTAGCCATTGTCTGGTATGGCTTCTTCCTTCCCCTCTTCCTTAACTTGTTCCCTACTCCTGCTTCCTATTCTGTTTCTTTTACAGCTTTGTAGTTTAGCTTTCCCGCTTTACTACTACCTATTGTTCACCTGTTGTTGCTCGCTGCTTTAGCGTGTTACTGTGTGTTTTCCTTGGTGGGGATCTGCGTGACCCCTACTGAGCCAGTGACACAAGGCTCACCCCTGCTTTACAGGTGGTGGTTGTTCGTTCGGCTTCCATGTGTACCTGGGCTGTATGTGTTGAATGCACTACGCTCTGATTGACATGATCGTTATAGACATCGTCACGCCACTTCCGAGTATCTTCCACGCTCGGGGCGTGGCATAATATGTATGCCATGATGAACGCTTCATATGAAGTGTAGTTTCGTGAGGCAGTACGTTAGAGTAGAGATGAGGCAAGACATCCAGAGGAGACGAGAGTGCAAAGTCACGAGGTGGCAAGGACCGGAGCATCAGCTAGTGATAGTTCATTGACTACTCAACAACCACAGTATATCAGGAGTTTTTTCACTGGTGACTCTGGTTCACAAAGAAAAAAGACACAATTGATCAACATTGAAGATGTGGAGCCCGGTGCACTATCTTGAGAGCATGGAAAGTAAATGAGGATGGATGATGCATATAGCTAGAAGGGGCCAAAATGGAAACTCAGACAGACCATTTGCAAAATGGTGGCACCACGCAGGATTGCCTTTCAATGCAGCGAACAATCCTTACCTCAAGCATTCCAAGAAGGACAAGTTCTTGGGTTACACGTGCAACTGAGAGAGTTGGCCGGCTTATATCTTGATGAATAAGTTGCTGAGATCTAGAGTTATGTGGACTCCTTCAAACAGAAATGGTCAAAGTACGAAGTCACACTAATGTGTGATGGATGGTCAGGTACCACTAAAAGTAACCTGATCAACTTCCTTGTTTATTGTGACAGACAAGTATTCTTTTACATGTCGGTAGATGCGTCATGTCAAGTCCACAGTTACCAATATATTTTATCGTTAATGGAACAAGTGGTGAACGAGATCGGGGAGGAGTACATTATTCAAGTGGTGGCAGACAATGGCTCGAACTATAAAAAGGCTGGGGAGGAGCTGATGAGGACCATACGACACTTTTTTAGACCCCCTGTGTAGCACACTGTGTAGAACTGATGCTGAAAGAGATTGGTCAACTTCGTGTAGTCAAGTCTGTGGTCGAGATGGCACAAAAGGTCACAAAATACATCTACGGCCATACACTTGTATTGGCATGGATGAGAGAGCATGCATTGTGGTGACATTTTACACATGTCACGCAAGATGAGGACCACGGTGTTCCAAAGCCAGGGCCGAGACAGACAGTTGATTATTGGGATCCCTACTATGGAAGTTATGTTGCACACAGTACTAGCTATCAATACATGCTGTCTAATTTTAAGAGGATGAGCACAGATGACTGTCAGGGATCTGGAAATGAGTATAGATGGTCATGGCAACAGCAACCGAGATATCATGATCATTCTGAGAGCAGTAGTTCATTCTTCCCATCGTATCCATATCCTTATGCCCATGCTTCAATACCACAATATACCGAAGGATACGATCAGCTCTTAACTGCGCCACCGCCGGTCATGTACTCACAAGGTTGCCAACAGTATGAATACTATGTACACATGTACTGGGAGCACTATGTAGGTTCCTTGCGTTATGAAGACTATTTGTCCTATCTGCGAAGCACGTATAATGTCAGATTGTTTGGAGATAGGATGTGGCCAAGTTTGGGCCCATATGATTAGGAGTATGTATCATTTGTTTATATTTATAAATAACTACTAATTAATCGTAAATTTCTTCATATCTTGAGTTTTACACTTGCCATTGAAGTTACTGATGTAAAGGAAAGTTTATTATCTAATTATACCCTGAGAGAAGGAATCAGAGTCTCATACAAGACCACCTCCTTCATCCCGTAAGTAAGGGCAAATGGGGTTTGCCCAGTGGGAGTACAGATTGAAGTGATAAGCCCATAGAGCTTCAATAAGCTTTTCTGGCCAATCCAAGAATTTATTAGACTCACAGATTTTCTTTATGATCTTGATCAATGTTTTATTAGTGGCCTCTACTTGGCCATTGCCTTATGGATAATAAGGTGATGAATGATGCAATGTAATTTTGTACCTTTTGCAGAGGTCCTAAAGGTCCTGAGAAATGAATTATGGCCGGGTGTCGGTGATGATGGTACTTGGAATATCGAACCTGGTGAAGATGTTCTTCATGATGAACTTGCAAACTGTTGATACTTTGATCTCCACGTAAGCTTTGGCTTCGGCCCATTTGATGAAGTACTCCGTTGCAGTAAGGATGAAAGATTTTTACTTATTGAGGGAGTTGGGATCACCGAGGGGACCAATGATGTTGAAAGTCCACATGGAGAAAGGCCATGGGGAGGATACTGGATGAAGTGAGGAAGATAATGAATGAATTTTGTCAGCATGAAGTTGAAACTTAACACACTTACAGACATGAATAGCACAATCCTATTCTATGGTGGGCCAGTAAAAGCCTTACGGAAGGATCTTCTTAGAAAGTATTTGGCTATTTACATGATCACCGCATATACCTGAGTGTGCCTCCTCAACACACTTCCAGACCTCGTCGTCATCAAGGCATCTCAAAAGAACACCAGTGAGGCTTCTTCTATATAACACTCCTCCAACCAATGTATACTTCTGTGCCACTCTCCATATGGCTTTCTTATTCTCCATCGTGACTTCTCCAGGGTAAGACTGATCTTTGCAATACCTGGCAATCTCATAGAACCATAGTTTTTCCTCACCTGCTAGTTCTTCTTCCAATTCCACCAACATAATTTCCCTCTTCTCAATAATTTCTCCCTGTTTGACCTTTCTTGATAATTCTTCCTTAATCTTTAGAAAGGCGGTGTCTTGAACAACAGGGGTAAGACGTCTGTGGATGATGATAGACTCAAAATGTCTACCTAGAGGGAAGGTTAATCATGATGCTAATAAGGTGAGGGCATCGGCCAGAATATTCTGGTCACGAGGGACATGGACAAAGATCAGTTTGGTGAAAAGCTTAGCATCGGCAGAAGTAAGCTCTTGATAGGGCTTGAGCTTGGGATCAATGGTGTGGTACTTGGTGAGCACCTGGCGGAGAATGAGTTGACTATCACCTACAATTCGTAGCTCGGTGACACCAAAAGAATGGGCGGCCTCTAGCCTGCCTAGAAGAGTCTCATATTCAACTATGTTGTTGGTGACTGGGAATGCGAGCTGAAAAGTCTGTGGGATGGTGACACCTTTAGGTGACAGGAGGATAATGCCGACACCTCTCTCTTGAGAATTCAAAGCTCCATCAAAATGTAATGTCTACATGTGATCAGCTGATTGGTTGATGGACATTAGTTCTTCATCTGGAAATTCTGATTGGATGGGGTCAAATTTGGGAAGAGGATGGTGAGTGAGATGCTCGGCTATGGCATAGCCTTTAATTGCCTTTTGCTGAATATAGGTGATGTCAACCTTTTCTGGCTCTATTTATCTTCTTTTGTGTCTTTTTGATGCAGATACCATGGCACCTGGTTCTTCTTCCCACGCTATGGTGACGTGGGGGGATGTTGATTCTTTGGACAGAGGCCACGATCAACTGGCCATAGTTGCGGAGTCATCTGATTCAGAGACCGACACAATAGACACCGGTCATCTTCTAATCATCGGGAGTGATTATTTTATGTATGATCACCGCGATGACTACAGAAGGGACTACCCCAAAGACAAGCATCTGATTTCTTTTCTGAGGTGGTTCAACCTTCAGGGGAAGCGGGATCTATTTCTTGTTCCGAAGGCTGAGCAAGCGCTACTTGCCGAACGCGATAATCTGACTGACTTCGTTAAGCGGGGATGACCCATCTATTTGTCGAGTGAGCCCAGGACGTGGAGTGCCATGCTTGGACTCCAAGAGCTAACTCCTCAAGATGGGCTATTGACCAGAGCCCCTGAATTCATACCGGCCCGATGAAATGAAGCTGCAGGCCATGTTGACCTGGAGAGGCCATCTTTCGGCTTATTCTTAGCCCCGCTAAAGTGGGGGTACCGAGAAGAACCGTTCTTATTGGATTGCTTAGCAGTACGCTTTAAGGATTAGATTTCTGTGGGCTGGTTTGCTGATGTGAAGGCTACCGACGCCCATGCATTTCGGGTTGGAGCAGTCGAGTTCGTTGACTATATGTTGCAGCACTATGCTCCGATCTTGATTAAAGTCGGTGTGTATCATAGTGTATATGCATCAAGGTATCGCTACCCCATTTCCAAAGGTCTATGCTATGGTATGATTGAGGTGTTCTGTCCATAGTACAACACTTTTTACACTTCAGAAGGAGAGACATCACTGGACCTTTGGAGTCTCTCTCAGCTAAGCAGCCTCTTGATCGACGGTGAGTCGTATGAGGAAGTTTGTTGGCCGGACTGGCTAAAGGATCAAATGGACGGTGAAGGGTGATATTTGATTGGTTTCGCCTGCCGCTATCTGATGAAGGCATATCGTACTCTCTGTCATTCTTCGTACGATACCGGGGAAGCACGCAAGCCTAGGGAGAAGAGGCACGTGAGGATGGACACCTGGCTCCAATATTTTTTCAGAGGGGAGGAAAAATATGAAGACTTCCCCTCAGTAGCACTAGCTACTGCTAAGCGGAAGAAGAGGGTTCGACGACCAGCCGCTTTCCCGCCCACACTGAAGGAAGGACAACAAGGAGGACCCAATCCTGCCGGTGTTGACGCAGTCACCCATTGTGCAGCGTATCTGACTTATTGGATTTGCTCCTTCGCTCTTCCACAGGGTTATGAGAGCGTGATTAGGGCAGAGGCCATTTATCTTACCTGCCTGATGGCATGGGGCATGAAACTTTCACTCTGCCCGGTTGTACTATGCCTTATATATAAAATGCTGGGAAACTTGTATCGATCTCATCTTCCCAGGAATCTACGGATGGCTGGTCCACTGCACTTTTTCAATGCTTGGGTTTGCACATTATTCCCAAAAGCTACTCCTCGGGCACTCCAGTCATCATAGCTAGTTTCGAGGATGATAGAATTTGTGAGTCCTGAGCCGACCCAGACAGCGGACCAACTTTTTGCTATCCGGGGAAAGCTGACCAAAGTTCCAAACCGTACCGGGCAGCAGCTCTTGCCAAAGGTTTTAGCTGGGTAAAGTATAAACTGTGATGGACCTTCCTTCCATCATGGTTGAAGCTTTGAGGAACATCATTGTAGTCTGATCTTCGATTTGGCTATCAACAAACCAACCATCTGTCTTCATCTTTCTTGTGGTTCCAGTTGACTACAAATTTTTGACGTCAACAATACTACCTATGCAGTATATAAGTATCCACGTACTATGTTTCCTATCCTGTGAAATATACCTAACCTAAGGTCTGACAAGGTCAGTATCCTTAACTTTATTGTAGCAGAAGCAACAGATTGGAAAACTATTGCGAGAATAATGAATTGCAAATATATGTCGACTTCGGTAAAAAAGAGGGGAGTATTCTAGACAGCCATTCCTGACTTTCTAGAATAAACAAACTCTTCTGTAATGTGATAGCTCGAAGAAAAAGGAGCACACTCTATAAGAAAAGTAGTATGCTAATAGATATGACGGTGTGAGGAAGATCTCCAGGAGAAAAGCACAGAGTCAACAAAGCTATCCTAAGAAGGATCTACCCTATCTTCTCATTCAAAGGAATGCATTAAATCCAAGACAACAATGATCACTTTGTAGATAGCTACAAGCTACAGGCAATAATGGAGGCTCTTCAATGAATACAAGAATACGTCTAACGAATACCTGGATGAGTCTAAATGGTCATCAGGATGTGCCTAATAGAACCATTCTCTCGAAGAGCTATAAATACCTGATGTGGCTGAACAAGAAATCTATCTCTAGCAGAGAGATCCTTGGCTGAGCTTATCTAAAGATACATTTTCTGTCCAAGGATCTACTGAATGCAATAGCCAGTAGAAGCCTAAAGTCTAGTGTTGAGTGAAAAGCAAATTCAGCTTCTTCCTCAATCATATCTACGACGTGTTGAAGCAAGGAAGGAACATAAGTATCTTCCAACTGTAATAATATCATCAACTTCTTTACAAATGCCTTCCGTGATTCTTTGCACCTATCTTTGAAGGCTTTTACTATTGTAGTTCAAGATAGTTGTACTTTCATTATTATTCTTCCATCTTGAATAAATTGTATTTCATTGTATACAACTTTGCTTATCAAGAGGCAATATCTATGTAAACCCACTTAATAGTGGTTCACTTCTCCTTGGGATGAGAAGTCCCTTGCTTGCGGGCAAGAGTGCCTACAAGAGGCTTGACATCCTGGGTTTGGCTATGTTGTAAAAGCAGTTGGGGCTCCAATGATCGAGTGCTCGGAGTGTGGATGAACAGTAGCAAAAATAGCTAGGGTTGGCGAGCCTGCAAATCAGCTGGGACTCTTGCGTAAGGGTGCCTGGGGTGTGGCTGAACACCAGTAGAAACAGCTAGGTTTAGCTAGTCTACAAGTGAGTTGGGGCTCTTGTGTAAGGGTGCCCATGGTGTGACTGAACACCTGATCAAAAATAGCCAGTGTACTATCCCTTGCGGGGAGATAGTGGAAACCCCAGTGATTGCTGGGTAATAGATGTAGAACTGACTGAGGTCAGGGCCGAACTAGTATAAATCCTTAAGTCTTGTGAGATTGCCATTGGTGTGATTACTATTTTCTTAATTATATTTACTTTACAGACTGCAACATTTACATCTCTAATCACTAGCTTGCTTTTATATGGACCAAAAGGACTGAATAGTAACCCAATGATGATAGGAAGGTTGACTGAGCAAAGATAACTTTCCAGACCTCAAAAGATGTAAATTTTGACATTTACCATTCCTATTTATGCTCTCTGGATCCAATTTAGAAAATACTGCAGGTTTACTAAGAATGGCCTTGGGAGCTGCTCACTGAGGCATTTCATCGAATAGGTTCTTTCTTCTTCATTGAGGTCGGTGCAGCTGGCTTGGCATGATATATGAAGTCTACCTGTCTTCTGCAAGGTCTGAGCAACTGCTGATCGAGGTCAATGCATATATGATGATTGGCCTTTGGCAGGGTCGGTGCACATTGGAAGGTTTCTTCATGAGATCAGTGTTGTTGGCTTGGTATGACTTATGAGGTCGACCTGTCTTCTGCAAGGTCGGTGCACATTGAGAATCAAGGTCGGTGCACATAGAAATTCCTTCAGTAAAGGTCGATGCACATTTGGGGCTTCTTCAGTTGAGGTCGGTGCACAGTTGGAACTTAGCATACCCAAGTCTGTGCACATTTGTATATAGCATGACCAAGTCTGTGCACATATGCAAACCAAGTCTGTGCACATTTATTTACCAAGCTTGTGCAAAAGAAGGTCGATACACATTTCATATTTCATGATCTGTAGGTCGATGCACATTCCTATCTGAAGCATTGAGGTCGATGCACATAACTGTCTGAGGCATGGAGGTCGGTACACATTTCATACTTGATGCACATTTCAAAGTTGGTGCACATTACTGTTCCAACACATGCAGGTCGATGCACATCTGGAGTTGATGCATGTGAAGGTCGATGCACATCACTGTTTGAGGCATGCAGGTCAGTGCACATTACTGTTTGAAGCAAATGAAGGTCGATGCACATCTTGTTCCATCACGTACAGGTCGATGTACATTCCTCTTTGAATCATACAAAGGTCGACGCACATCACGATTCCATCATATGCAGGTCGATGCATATTACTGTTTGAAGCATGTAAAGGTCGATGCACATTTGTCCATGGCTGTGATGAACCAAACTTTCTGCCCAGTTCTTTCTTGCATCTTGGAGCAATGATCTTTGGTGAGATCTGCCTTGATTTTTGTGCAACCTCTTGCCTTGATTTCTGTGCTATCTGCCTTGATTTCTGTGCAACCTCTTGCCACTGGGCCTGAACCTTATACACGGTGGCATCAACAAGAGCAATTAAGACTCACAAGTGGTTAGGAATCATCAAAACACATAGTTGGACATCATCAAAATAAAATATATCCAACATATCCCTATTCACACCTTCACACAAGTCGGTGCACATGCATATATCAGGTCGATGCTAGGCTGTGTTTTTGTGCAGCATGAAGTCTGTGCACATTTTGTTTAATTGCATATAAGGTCGGTGCACATTTTGTTCGATAGCATATAAGGTCAGTGAACATTTTGTTAGACTGCATGTAAGGTCGGAGCACATTTTTTTAGACTGCATACAAGGTCGGTACACATTTTTGTTTGGCTGCATATATAGAAGTCCGTGCCCATATAGGTCTGAGCATGTTTTAAGTCTATGCACATATAGGTCTATGCATGTTTTAAATCTGTGCATATATGTCTATGCATGTTTTAGGTCTGTGCACATTTGGAATTCAAGATCTACGCACATGTAGAAGTCATGCTATATAAGGTCTGTGCATGTTTGCATATAACTCTATAAAGTCTGTTCAGCTTTCATGTTAGGTCTGTGTGTGCATCATAAAGGTCAATGTATCTTCATTAGTTCCTGTCTTCATTCATCATCTTCATGCATATAAAGTCTACCTGTGTTTTACACAAGTCAATGCATATACATCATTTTATACACCTCTAATTTGAATGCTTGACTAATATAATGTTGACTAACTTTACATTTGATTATGATAATAAAGTGTTTGATGAAATACCTTAACTCTTACTTACAAGAACTCCATCAAACATTTGAAGGACAGTGGTCACGTGGGTACGTTAGTTCATACTTCAAGCCATGTGGACTAGGAAGCTTAGGAGTGGGCTCGTGATCCAAAGCAGACTGTCCCAGAAAGGATATGACACGTTGACCTACTGTTATCCAGATTACGACATGTGGACCTTTGGAGTGCATCTTCTGGAAGAAATTATTGGGGTGGAATGTGTCTTCCACGCGCCCAATAATTGGTAAAGCTCGTGGATCTCTAGACTCATGCTCGCATATATAAAAAGGGATCGAGTGATCAATTTCGTAGTGATGTGAGAAGAAAAGAAAAGTGAAGGAAAAAGAAGCAAAAAGAATAGCAGAAGAGTACGAAAGCCAGAGAGTTTGAGAGAAGGGTTAAAAGTGAGAATGCTGAGAGAGTGAGAGCTCGAGAGAGAAGAGAGAAGTGATAGTGAAGTGGCTAAAGCATATTGAAAATCTGCAATCTGTTGGTTTCTGGATCAGATCCAGGCCAATTTTCTTCTGCGAGAGTTGCATTTGTTTCGATTTTCTGATTGTTCTATTTTCTTATTTGTTAGTTTCATTTTCCACCTTATTTTTTCGATACTCTGTTTAGAGTTCGGGGTTCCTCCTATGTGTTCAGGAGAAGGGAGAGCAATCTCCGGTATTCCCTCTATTGGTCAGCAGAAGAGAGGACTTGTCCTCTGGTTCATGAGCAACGGGGTGTTGCTTACGGGTTCCTCCCGAGGATTCAGGAGAAGGGAGATTTATCTCTAGTTTTTCTCTGGGTTTCAGAGGAAGGGAGACTATCTCTGGTTGCGAGTGCTGGTGTGCTACTCGTGGTTTTCCCTCCGGTTTGGAGGAAGGGAGGATTGGTCCTCCGGTTCTAGCTCTGTGGTGTAGCAGAGCTAGGGTGCTGGTCTTGTGAAAGCAAGATTAGGTCGAGGGATTTATTTCCCTCAGTCTCAAGCTGTTTGGCAATCGTTGTTTGCAGACTAAGTCTGCGTCTTGCTTTGGCAAGGGAATCCTCACTCGGGTTTGAGTGAGGGGTGAATGTAGGCGGACTGGTGTCTGGCCGAACCACCTAAAAATTCTGTGTGCCGTGGGTTGCCTTGTGTGGTTGTCCATCTCCTCTATCTCCTTCACAGGGTCTGTTGCTTGTTTGTGTGGGAGCAACATGTTTGATATTATGTTTACTTTTATGCTTAGCAGTATTATTGATGGCGTGTGGGGCTTAGGCTGCAAAGTGTGTCTGCATGTTTAGTAGTCTTAGACTGCGTGTGCTGGCTAAGTGTTCGAGTGTGAACCTCGATAGAATATCTATTTAACTAAGCCACATAGTTTTAGTTTCCGCACGATTTTATATCGAGAGTTTTAAATTGAGCAAAATCTTTAACGGGGATTCATTGACCCCCCCCTATGAATCCTTATCTATACTATCACATCGTCCTAACAATTCCCTTCGTTTTGGTTGGCACAACTTAGTTGCGGCATTCACTGGACCACTAGTATTGTTTAAGCGGCCTGATTGTGATCATTTTCTGCATGAAGCCAACCAATAAATGACTGTCTCTTTCTGTCAGGTTCATGACCAGAGGTTTGACCTAAGGGTTGTCTAAATTCTATTATTGGATGATCTTAGGATTATCTAGATCCCAAACCTATGTGTAATAAGTTAATGCTAAGTTATGGAACTTAATTAATGTCCCATTATGCTGTCGGAATGCCGCCGTAGCATAATGTTCTTTTAATTCTTCTTTGAAAATCTCATATTAGTTTTGGAACATTCTATACCTTGGTTACTTGGTCGTGAAACCGATTATTGGCATTGAAATTATTGGCTGAAATTATTGTTATCTCATGGAAATAGCTTGATCTGTAACTTGAAGATGCAAGGGCGGGCACGAACGGTGTCCAAGGGCTCGACGCAAGCCCCCACAGTCGATGGTCGGAAACGTGCTAAAAACCATGGGGTATGTTGAACACTAGCGTCGCATTTCACCGAGAGTACTTTTTTTATAGACAAGTGAAAATCACGAGGCTCATTATGAAGATTACATGCTTGATAATGACTTTCTAGTGCATAGCCTTTGTAAGGTTATCTAAGTACTTTCTGGTTACATCTTCAGAATCTGAGCTTACCTGAGATGATGTCTCATCTTGTTGATCACTGCTGTGATCACTTTTATTTGCCATCAGACATGTATCCTCCTTCTTCCCATAGACATCCATCAAATTATCCAATATGACCTTGGCCATGCTGCATGCAGAAACACAGGGAAGTATGTTAACATCAACAGTAGCTTGCATTAATTTTAGAGCTCTAATGTTATCAACGTTCTCTGGTTTATGAGTGTCAGTCCACTTAGATTTATCCTTAGGCAATATGTGTGGACCATGTGAAATTAACTTCCATAGATCAGGATCAATTGACTTAACAAATTTACGAATGTTGCTTAGCCAGGAATCAAAATTGGAACCATTGAACATAGGTGGATGAGCCATCGAAACAATTCAAAGCAATAAGCTAAGAGCGATAATGCACCAAGAACAGCAGGATATTCTCTGCAGATTGTTAGATCTGAATAATCAGAGACCCGCTCTGATACCAATTATTGTGCGCTTAGATGCCAAAGATTAGTCCAAGATGGGATCTAGAGGGGGGGATAATAGATCCCTCTATAAAAACTATGCTCAATTAAAACCACACCCTATTCAGAACTACTCTCAAGCACTTAGCGTATGAATACGGTTGCAATGCTGAACGAATGAAAGTGAAACAGGATTAAGCCTAAGATACACTCAGCTCATTGATCAACCTACGAAGGGGGATAAAGGATAAGGAATGTATGCATAAGCAAACCATGATACACTGATTTTTAGGTGGTTCGATCCACCGCTCGCAGATCTATGTCCACCCCTCACTCAACTTGAGTGAGGCTACCCTTGCCCAAGCAAGAACGTGGAGAACACTCCACTACAACCGTTGACTAATAGCTTGATCCGAGGAAAATAAATCCCTCAACTGCTAAGCCTCACAGCTTGCTCTCGAGGAACAAATCCTCAACACTGTTGAGCATCACAGCTTGCTATACGAGGAACAAATCCTTACGAGACACTGCCTCCGCTAACTAACAGCTTGATGAAATGGAACAAAGAAAACAACGAAAGAAAAATAATAAAAGATGTAGCTCCACAGTGTAGGATCGACTCTGGAATTGATCCACGAGTCAATACACAAATAGATCTTCAATCTGGCTCTGGCTGCACTTTCTCTCGAGCTCACTCTTTCTCTTCTTCTTCAGCTCACAAGCTTCTCTCTCAAATTTTCTCTCTAGTTCTTCTCTCGGGCTCTCTCTCTTAGATCTTCGTCGAATTCTCTTTTTCTCTTCAGATCTCACAGCCTCCTCTTCAATGCAGCTCTCTCTTTTTCTTCTTCTTCTACAATGGCAGCTCTCTTCTCTTCTTTTCACGGTAGCCTTTTCCCCTCCTCTGTCGCAGCCACCTTCTCCGGAGGAAGAAGGCTCTATTATATAGAGTAGAAATAGCAATTTATGACTTAATTCTTATCCACAAAGAAATTATGCCATTTGTCCACGTGTCTTGGAGAGAGGATATTCTTCTGTCAAGTAGCCTTGGGTCACGTGCCAATTCATTGGCCTTCGAACTTGGGCGTGTGGCAGACACAAGTCTTCTGTAATTTAGCCTCTCAGGATATTTGTCAGCCTTACAAGGAATTTTACACCCTCATCGCACATTTGTCGGTCACACAATCCAAGGGAATGACGCATTGGCTTACAAAGCCTTATAATTGTACATATACTTTCCCGAGGATATAAAAATAAACTAAAAGGATACAAATGTAAAATAAAAATGTCAATGCTCAGCGTCGATTCCCATCACTCGCGGTAGAGCTCGTGGCGAGTTCGTGAACCGGTGAAGCTTTAACGACGTTTTCTTGGCAGATCGACGTCCTCGGCGCACAGAATCTTCGGTAGAGGTAGGGGGACGGTTCCCTAACTCGTGTAGTTTATTTTTCGCCAGTTTGGTAGCCCGAGATGAGCCGAGTGGGTTTATTTCTCCGTCGGGGTGAAAATGCATGATTTTGGGGTGTGAGCCGAACCATGCATTTTTTATCGCATTTTTGGGGTTTAAAGGGGTCTTCTCAGTGCTAGAGAGGTTGGGGAAGGATTTTCCCTTGTTTTTCCCGTTACCTGGGGGTGATTGGGATGTGGAATGGATTTTTCCGTGATTTTCGTCATTTTCGGTCCCGAGTTGAGATCGCGACCATCACAGTGGTCGCATTCTTCAAGAAGGTGTTGTATCGTGGGGTCGCATTCATCGGGGAAGATGAATAATAGGGTGGTTTAGATCGCGCCCCAGTGACCAGTCGCGACCATCAGGGTCGCGGTCGCTTTGGAGGTCGCATTAATAATGCGATGGGGGCGATCGCCACGTCCCTTAGTCACTGTCGCAACCACAGGGGCGAGTGCGTCAACGCGTTGATGCGAACCACATGTGGGATGCATTCTGATCAGATCCCATCCTTCATTGGGGGCGCGTTAATGATCCCGACGCCGAGAGTGGGCACGTTCTCACTCCACATTTTTCATGTTTATCTCGAGCTATCTTGGGCCCCGGTGGACCCGATTGTGACCCAGTGGTCGACCTTAGGCCTCGTCGATATCCTGGACACCCGTGAGTTCTGTGTTCGTATCTTTGGGGTGTCCAGAGGTGCCAAGTTATCTCGATTAGCGTACCAATAGATTTTGAGGGTCTAGGTGACCCCATGTGCTCCGGACTTTCGTGCCTTCTCCAGATCGAGTCGTCGTGAGTCAGTAAGAGTGCGGAGGGTCTTCCCCGCACGATGTGGGTTTCTCCGAAAGGTGGTTTCCAAGTGGGCCGTGTGGATGGCCTTGGCCTGTGAGTCGAGTTAACTAGCATGGGGCTGGAGATTTCCTGTGTGTCCCTTGGATGAGGGATTAACTCGATAGGTTGTGAGTTACCTTGGGAGTCGTGCTACCGTGATTTCAGACCTAGGAATTAGGCCAGATTGATGGCGTTGTGCCATCACGTGTAACGGTCTTGACTCGAGTCGCGTGACTCAAGGACCGTTGGGTTTGTTAGGTCTAGTGCGCTGTCCAGAGTCTGGTGCCCGCGAGTCACTTGTTACTTTGCATTACTCGCGATGAGTGCGCGAGTGATTTTCGGTGTTCATGTTCAGTGACCCCCCACTAAACGTAGCCTTCTTACGGCACGCGTGTGTAGACAAGCAAATTCTGACATTACCGTGAGTAAATCCCATGTTATATTACGACGCCCCGAAGCGGCCCACATAATTAAGTTATTTGATTGATCTCCGATTTTTGTCTGACAATCTCGTCTCGCGCAAATCGAATTATTAATTCCTTGTTTAGACCGAAAGTCCACCATACCATAAAGGCTATGTGTCAATTACATCCTTCCAAAATAAGAAAAACCATTGATTAATCGCCAAAGTAGAAGAGCCGTTGGGGATAAAAAGAATACATGCGAACGATGCTTGTTTTATGAAATGGAACAGGATTTAATCATGCATACAAGCAAGCAATAAGGTAATATTTATTCTATTTAACCAGTTCCTGGTATGAGGGCGGAGAACAAAGATCCGAGGATTACCATCACGCACAGTGATAGCTTCCAGTCGGACCTTCCGTAAATCACCATTTGATATACCAAGGAATCGGGAAATGCAAGCACTCATACTTATGTTTATGCGACTAAAAATGAGTGGATATGTAAACAGAAGTTGCTCCATGCTTATGCAAGCTAGTGAGATCACCTTGTTACTATTATTACTATTGTTATTATTATTATCCCTTTATTAGATCTTCATTCATGTATTTATTCAACAAATTCAAATGAATGTTTCGGTAGCACCTCCCTTGTCCTGAAGAATGTCAGGGAGGGTATAGGAGAATCATCTACGAAATGTCGAGACAAACTCCGGAAAGATGGTCATACCCAGACGGCACTTTCGTACCCTATGATGAGTGGGGAACCCAAGGGCTAGCCCTCTAAGTAGTCTGTATCACTCACAAGGTTGTTGATCGGTAACTACCTCTTTCTTTTGAGATCGTTCGTAGTATTGCGGTACATACACATGGGTCCACGAGGGTGGCCTGGCATGACCACATTTTACGGATTCGTGTTTTGTTGGGACCATGTGTGCCAAGAACGACACCTATTTCTAATTCCCTTGAATCAGATATGTGGCTCCTCATAGTTTGGTGTGAACAGCCGTGAAGTCGCTACCACAAGAAGGCATAAAAACTGAGCGGAAAACCTGAGAAACATAATGCGGAGTTAAACCACCAATTCCTAGCGGAATCTTGGCAGCATCTCCCCCTATCCCGGAATATTTTGGGAGAGAGGTATAGGAGATCCGTCCACAGAGTGCTGAGACAGGTTCCGAAATAGATGGACATATCAAAGATGATAGCCCAGATGAGTTTTGCCGATTATTCTTGACCCATTAGCGCCACGGGGTGCACATAAGAGCTCCGAGGGGAGTTAGTGCGACCACAGGCCAAGACACATAAAAGGTTAGAAGAACTATTCACCTTTGGGGAGATTAAATTTTTATTTTTCCCACCAACGTCATTTGAGCTCACTCCATGATATCTCATGAAGCCCCATGACCTAATGGGGTTGTTGGAATACTCAGAATGGCATGACATGACGCAGCCTCCCGGTTTCATTTCGACAGCATCTCCCCTTTATCTCTGGATATGCCAGGAGACGTATAGGATGCCTGTCCACCGAGAGCCAAGACGGTGTCCATAATGGATGGGCATACCAGAGCCCGAAGGTCGAGAGGATCGAAAAGAACCGTGGGCCAGTGTTCACCATGAAGGTGGCTTATTCACTTTTCCCCTTAATGAAGCCATCGAAGAATACGCCATAAGAGTTGGCGAACCTCCATGGCCTAAAAGGGGTAATTTAGAAGAAGAAACTTGGTATGACAAATTAGCCTCTTGGACAAATTTTGCATCATTTCCCCCTTTATTTTGAGTCATTTACATGTGCATGACTAGCCATAAATACAATGACTTATAGATTGTTATCATTAAAACAAGAGGTGCACAACACCATGGACATCCCGGATACCCCGTGAGTATCGTGACCGTGTTTTCAAGTGTCTGGAGATATCATGTTATCTCGATTAGTGTGCCCTAGTGTTTAGAGGGTCCTGGTGACCCCGTGTGTTATCGGCATTTATTTTACGCTTGGTCGAGTCATAGTGAATCGGTGTGAGTGCGGAAGGTTGTTCCCGCACGCCGTTAGCTTTCTCGATAAGTGGTTTCTGGGTGGGCCGTGCGTATGGCCCTTGGACTGTGAGTTCAGTCACCCAGCTTGGGACTAGAGGGTTTCATAGCTTCCCTTTGGAAGGGATCAGGGTCAACGATCATGAGCCACCCTAATAATTATCGTATCATGATTTCTGACCCTAGGACTATGGCAAATTGACGACATGGAGCCGTCCTATACAATGGTCTTGATCAGAGTCGTGTGACTTAAAGACCGTTGGGTTTATTAGGTCTGGATGACTGTCCCGAGTCTGGTGGCTCTGAGCTACCCGGAACTCCGTATTACTCGCGATGGGTGCGTGCATGGCTTTCGGAGTTCACGTTGGTGATCCATCCCACTAGTCGTAGCTTTCCTGTGCACTCTCGTGCAGACCCACTTGGGAGTGGTGGAGAGCGTGACCGGAGAGATGATTTTTAGGCTGGTTATCATAGGACCCCTCACCTTTGTAGCCTGAGTCTAGGTTGGGGGGAAAACCAACTAGAGGATCTGACCTAGAGCGCATGGTCTGTGTGTGCACACATGGTTGGGGGTGTCAGACCCGCGTTGACTAGTGTGACCCCAACTTGTCCTTGTTCTGTGGTTACTGGTATGGTGTCTCAGTTTTACCTAAGGCTAGGGAAACACCTAAGGCACTGACTAAGTCGTTAGTGGATGCATCTGGCCTTGTTTCTAGTGGGCAGGTACTCCCGTCACGTGACATGAAATTCTCGTGACTCGAGTTTTCATTTTCCATCTAAGAGACGTAGTTTTTTGGTATGTAGTTTCTGGGTGTTTTTCCGATGTAGGGGTCTAGGGTTGCTAGTAAGAGTTATCGAGGTTTCTCCCTAGATGGTAGAGGGTTCATGATGGCGCGGTTGTGATCGTGATCCCAGACCGCGTAGTCTTGGGCTGGGCCTTAGTCAACGAGGACAGGCCTCTATGACGGGGTTGCCGTGATGTTTCTGCTGGCAGCGTATCTAGGGATTTCCTATTAGTCTGGTGGTCTCCCGATTGTGAGATTGGGGTGTGTCTCTGATACCATAGGAGTAGTTTATAAAGCCGAGTTTGCATCAGCTACCATGTTTTCTGTTATGGCTGTCCCTTCTGTCGTTGTCGTTGTCATTCCTACTCATGTTGTTCATGTTGCTCTTATTAGCGCTGCTTCACTTTACTGTCATTATTTTCAGTTGGGGGGTTTCACGGGACCCCTACTGAGCTAATGAGATGAGACTCACCCCTTACTTTTCAGGTGTGGTGGTTCCTCCTTGAGGTTCGGAGTTCCAGCGCAGAGGTTTATAGTTGCCAGCTCACCGGGCTGAGTGTTCACTCGGCATTAGAGTATGTTTCTTTTCCCTGTAGATTGTACCTTTGATCTAAGGGGAGTCAAGAGAGATCCAAGGGAGATCAAGAGCGAGCTTTCCAAAGAAAAGAAGAGCCAAGCAAGCAATGATTGAAGCTCTGATCAAGTGAAGATTGAAGCCATATTCAAGTTCAGTAGCCTACATTCAAAGGGAAGTCAAAACAGGAGATTTCTAAACTGAGTTTCATTGTCTTGATATATTGAGTGTCATATTTGTATTTCTCATAAACTCTAAGCACCTGTGTGTGTTTGGATCGTCTGGATCCGTGGTTGTGTGTGTGTGATCATCGTGGTTCATCTGTGTATGTACGTGGATCTTCATAGATCTACGTGTGTGTGTGTGTCACGTCATTCTTAGTGTGCGGATTGCTGCACTTGTGGCAGCGTGTGTGTGTGTGTTGGTGGATCCGATTGTCAGATCGTGTTGGAGACATCGTCTCTGTGTGTGTGTACTGAGGTGCATCCCCGCGCGCACGTGTGTGTGTGTGTACTGGGGTGCGTCCCCGTGTGTGTGCGCAGGCATCATCCTACATGTGTGGTTAGAGCATCGTCTTCATTTGGGGATTTATTCCCGAGTGAAGCCTCACCTAGTTTGGTGAGGGGTGGATGTAGGGAGATCGTCGTGGTCCCGAACCACCTTAAAATCCCTGTGTATTGTGGACTACCTTGTGCGTGGGCTTGGCTTGATTGTCACAACCATTATATGATCGTATGGGAATAGAGAGATTGAGACAATCTACTTCCTTGCTTCTTAATTATCTCAATCATGTTAAGGGTGTCAATTCTACTATGCAGTACTTGTCTTGCCAACTAGTATAAGGGGTAGTATACGTTATGTTCTAATCTATAGTTGAATAGATCTCAACTTCCCAGTTAGAGTGTTTATCACAAATTTGATAAAAGATAAAGAGTTTTGTTATAATTGGTAAACACCCAATTCACCCCCCTCTTGGGTGTTATTGATCGCGGGACCCTACAAGGACTGAGTGCATCAATGTATACCTCTATTGCATTGATGTAGTGTGAAGACAGACGCCTTTTAGATAGAAAAGCACCAACGACTGGAGTGTAATTGATGCATCGAGGTGAAGATCTTTCGCAAGCCTAATTTGAGCTAGATGCATCGATGCAGCACTTGGTGCTCCAATGTAGTTGCCTTTGAAGGCTCACATCTTGACTTGATGCGTCGGTGCATCACCCTGATGCGTAGACCTCATATACAATGTGGTAGTTGAGCATCTTAACGTGTCGAGGTAGGAGACTTCATCATCATCCTGAATCTTCATGCAACATCCTGGTGCATTAATGCATCTGATAGGTGCACGACCTATTTATCGGTCAACACACTCTGAAGTGTCGGGGCATGATTCCCTCACGACGATGTAATCTCGATCTAGATGAGTTTAGCTTCTTGATGTGTCGAGGCATCTCTTTGGTGCATCGACGCAACTATCTAAACTTACTTCTGTGATTGTGACTACATCGTGATAGTGAACATACAGCTTCGACACATCATTCTTTTATCCATACTTCTGAAGGTTCCTTTCTTGGTTCAAAGTGAGTTTCTCTAACTTTAATTTCATGCATTAATAAAGCTGATGTCATTACCAAGAAAAACATATTATATTGACATCATCAAAACATTGAGTTCAACCCTTCATGAGAGTCTCAAGAGTTACCTCTTGGACTTCACCGGCCGGAGGGTCATTGTTGACCGGTTCTACATTGACGAGGGCGGCATGCTCCTCAACGGGAACTTCTTCCGCCCGTGTCGATGCCTGAGGCCCGGCAGAAGTGCCGACGTGGCCGACCGGAGCTGGCGGCTGAGTCGGGTGATGAGGTCTCCTAAAGTGAGATATGGGCTGGTTCAGATCATCAGTCTAAACCTCAGGCTGGTGCCCGGCGGTGTAGCACGCGAACACCCTGACCGCGTCATTAAGGAGCCGGACCATCTGCTTCTTCTGAGAGTGCCTCTTGGGGCAGACGGGTGCCCCCAGCCTATCAAAGACCGAGGTGCGTTGCGGAGGAGTCTCCATTGCGGCATCTGCCTAAGGAGAACTCAGGGCTGGATATTGGTGGGGCCCGGAACGAGCCCATCTCTATTTTTGCCTATCTGAGTGAGAGGCGATGAGGGACTGGGTGCCGTCGGACGATGTGGCTATAGCTCCAGTTGCACCTTGTTTGGCGCGGCGTCCTAGCACCCGTAAGGGGTTGCTGAGACGCGCCTCCCAAACAGCTTGAGCTTCCTCTGGGGTAACCAAGATCCTTCTCAAGTTGGACTGCTGGTCCCCCTCGTCCCTATGTCTCCGACGGGACTTGGGAGCTGGGACGCCGAACCTGCACTGGCGCCTTTGGGTCATTGCCAAAGCGTTCACCCTTTTGAGTTTCGCCTGGCCTTCCCGCGTTCGACGCAAGAGGCTAAAGCAGTTGGTAGTAGGGACCGTAGAGACGATCCGTTCTGGAGGTACAGTGGGTTCACCCCCACCCAGGCGAATCCGTAAGCCCCCGACAAGAATGGTCTTGCCGGAGTTACTGATGGCAGCCGTAAGAATGGTCTTGCCGGAGTTACGGCTGCGACGCTGCTTCTTCTGGGGAGCCGAAGACGATTCCGCTCCAAGGTGGTAGACCGAGAAAACCCGATCCGTGAATGCTGGTGGTGCGAGGCCACTCACCGGGAATACCAGAATGGGCCCCCGAGACACATAGTCTGTAGTGGAGGCCAGTGGCTGGGTGACTCGAGTGTAAGCCTTCGCCTGAGCCGACAATACTGTTGCAGATGCTGGCAACGACATGCTTGCACCTGGAGCCGACACTGCAAGGGGTACCGGGATGCCGGTGACCCAAGGCCTTGAGCCTAGACTGGGAGTTGGCGAGACCGGGAGGCGTGATAGGAGGCCCTCAGTCCATGCCGGAGTCGCCGTGTCCCATAGTGGCAGACCAATACTGGGAATCGACGTTGTCAGGTTGTGGGAGCAGTGCCCCCGGGATAAAGTCGAGAGATCCGGAGCCTGACGCGGATCGGTCATGCCAGACGTCATTCGCAGGAAACCCCAAGATTGTATGCCTAGTCTGGATGCTGAGACGCCTCGCACCAGGGATTGGGAACCCGAGTGGGGCGGTTGGTCTTCTGAGGTTCGGGTCGAGAGGCTCGAACGGGGTGCTGGGGAGCCATGTCCCTGGGTCAAGGGACCCGTGTGGGGAGCCAACTCGGTGGAGGCTCAGGGTTGACGGCCCGAGCAGGGTGCTGAGGAGTCGAACACCTTGGGGTGGAGACCCGCGTCGGATGCTGACTTGGCCGGAAAGTCAGGATTTGCATAGACTTCCGGGACCTCAACCGCGCGTGTCCCAAGGATGATTTCCCCCTCCCTCATATTGATGTTTTGATTGATAATACAGTATGGTACGAGACCCTCTCCTTTATGGATGGCTTCTCAGGATACAACCAGATCCACTTGGCTGAAGAAGATCATGAGAAGACTTCATTTACTACACCTTGGGGCACTTATTGTTATGTGGTCATATCCTTTGGACTTAAGAATGCCAGAGCCACCTATCAAAGGGCCATGATGGTAATTTTTCATAATATGATCCATATCTACATTGAGGTGTATGTTGATGACCTGGTAGTGAAATCAAGGACAAGGATTGAGCATTCCAGGGTTCTAGCTAAGGTCTTGCAGAGATCACGTGAGTACAAGTTGAAAATGAACCCCAAGAAGTGTATGTTTGGCATTTCATCAAGGAAATTGTTAGGATTTATCGTCAGTAAAAGGGGTATTGAGATCGATCCCAACAAGGCGAGGGCCATAAGAGATATGCCTCCTCCCGAGAATTTGAAGGAAGTCCGAGGATTGATCGGGAGGTTGCAGTTTATACGTCGGTTTATCTCCTAGCACTCACAAAGGTGTAGGCCGTTCTACGAGCTTACGAAGCCGGGAGTTAAATTCAATTGGGATGACAAGTGTCAGGCAACTTTCGATGGACTAAAAGACTATTTGGCCAGTCCTCCTATCCTGAGGCTGCCAATTCCAGGCAAACCACTCATTCTCTACATTTCTGTCCTGGATGACTCGATGGGTGCTGTCCTAGCATAGGCTGATGAAGAAGGTAAAGAGATGGCAACCTATAACTTATCTAAGCTTCTCAACCCCTGTGAGCAGAAATATACAGTCATAGAGAAGACCTACGCAGTCCTAGTCTGGGTAGTTTAGAAATTTAAGCATTATTTCTTAGCTCACGAGGTTCACCTTATCTCACGCATGAATCCTATTAAATTTCTTCTTGAAAAACATGTCCTTACAGATCGATTAGCACGATGGCAAAGCTTCCTTTCCTAGTTTGACGTCACTTTCATTCAACAAAAGACAATCAAAGGTTATGCCATCGCAGAATATCTTGCACATCATCCTATCCCTCAATTTGACCCTATTTGTTCGGAGTTCCCAGATGAAGAATTGGTGTCCGTTAATCAACCTCTAGATGATATGTGGACATTGCATTTCGACGGAGCTTTGAACTCCCACAGAAGAGGGATCGACATGGTCCTTTTGACGCCGAAGGGTATCACCATTCCTTTTGCTACTCAGCTTGCTTTCCCTGTCACAAATAATATAGCTGAGTATGAGGCTCTTTTGACCAGATTACAGACTACTCATGAATTTGGTGCTACCCAGTTGCGCATTGTTGGTGACAGTCAACTTATTCTGCATCAAGTGCTTGTCAAATGTCACACACTCGATCCCAAACTCAAACCCTACCAGGAACTTGCATCTGCCTATGCTAAGCTTTTCACCAAGCTAATCTTTGTCCACGTCTCTCACAGCTAGAACATTTTAGCCGACGCCCTTGCTTTGCTTGCTTCTACTTTGGTTTTTCTTCCCGAATGGGATTTTCATACCGCTCTTATTCATAAACACCATACTCCTGCTACCAAGGATCCTACGCCTCACCTCACGCCTTCGCAGCTTCGGTCAGCTAGGATTGGGTCGCCTCACCTCATGACTCCTCGGCCTCGACCAACTCGGATAGGGTTCCACCGTCTTGCGCCCCCTCAGCCTTGCTAGGCGCCCCAGCATCAGCCGCCTCTGCCCAGGATGCATCTGCCTCGACCGCGACTCCTCCGGAGGTGACAGCCCCCTCTGATTCAACAATCGGGAGAGCCAACTGCGCACCTCCCTCGGCTGAGCAAGCGGCCTCCGCCCTTCTCGCCCGCTTCCTCTCAACAGTCATGGCCTTCATCGAGGACCACAGCAGCTTTTTCACGGGGTCCTTATGCTTAGCCTCGCGGTGCTCAGAAGTACCATCCCGAGCGCTCTGCTTGCCCTTATCCTGGGAATGAGAAGAGCTCCTGGACGTTTGAGGACCGCTGAAAGTAGGCATCCCCTCCAAGTCGATGATCTCCACCATGGCCGACGATGCCACCTCATCTGTCATTTGCCTCGAATCTAATAGAGAAAAGTAGATCATCAGAAGGAAGTCTGTTAATCTGACACAGCATCAATGCAAGACCTGAAGCCCTTACCTGGAGGTGCCACCATCCGAGAGGGATCATCCTCAATGTTCGCTTCGGTCATCAAATCGACAGTTGACTGGTGATTCTTCTGAAGAAAGGCAGCCTTCTCCTCCACCTCTAGGGAAGTCACCACTTGCCTCGTAGGAATGTTCGGATGGACGTTGGGCGTAGTCGGGAATGTCCAGGACTCACCGACGATGGATGGGCTTACCCAGAATTACTGGGTCTTCCAGCCATTGTGGGAAGAGTCCCTGGCAGAGAGGGTCGCGTAACTCCTCCCCCTCTTCGCCTAAAGGTAGAAGAAGCCTTTGCCCCCGTGGGCATCCTCCTTCAACTCGAAGAAGGCATGGAAGAGGTCCAACGAAGTGTCGACCCCGCACGAGCGACAGAGAAAGATGAAGGAGAAGATGAAGGTGTAGGAATTGGAGACCAACTGGATTGCAGTCAGTTGGTAGAACCAAAGCAATTCAACAACAAAGAAATGGAGAGGTAGGCGAAACTCGCACTTCCAGGCCAAGAGGAAAGAGCAGAAGGAACCAGAGCAAGTGTCCAGACTGGACTCATGAGCCTCCGCTAGAGAGAAATGGTGCTTCAACGACAATCCGTACTGCCCCTCTAGCCGCTTCACCTCACCCTCAGTCAACCCACTACGCAGAGGCTCCGACAACACCGTAAAAGCCCTAGGGGCCTGCTCAACCTCTTGCCCCTCGGCCTCGGGATGATGGTCTGCCATGGAGCAACTAGGAGAGCTGGAGGAGGAAGAAGAGGACACTGAGCAAGATGACTCGGGGGGAAGCGAAAGTTGGCGGATCACCGCCGCCGTAACCTCTGCAAGCTCTGCGAAGGCCGCCGCAACTCTTTACTCTTCTGAGTTTCCCTCGCGGCGCATGAGCCTCTTGCGAATGCAAGAATGGTGGAAAGGAAAGTCCTAGGTGATAGAAGTTAGGAGCGACATCACGCGCTACGCTTATAAACCTCCCGTGGGAAGCGGCGCGATGTTCCAGTCTTCAAAAAGGGGGCTCCACACATCAATTCGCAAGAATTATCATCATTACGGGCGTATCCCCAGGACAGAGAGAGTCGCCGCCTCTTAGAAACCTCACAAAGCTTCGCTCTCTTCAAGGCAGGTTGCCCTACATCAAGAGATTCATCTCAAATATGTCAGGCAAATATCAATCATTCACCAAGCTATGAAAAAAAGGGGTTCTATTTATATAGGACGAAGAATGCCAGAATGCCTTGGACAAGATTAAAGAGCATCTCCTGAACCCACCTGTTTTGGGGGCACCTATAAAAGGAAAGTCACCTCTACATAGCTGCCATGGATGCATCCCCTGGGGTGTTACTTGCCTAGGTAAATGAAGAGAGTAAGGAACAACCCTTGTCCTATCTCAGCAGGATGCTTGTGGGGTCAGAACACCAATACTCTCCCATGGAAAAGATGTGTCTGACCCTAGTCTTCGTTGTAAAGAAGTTGAGGCATTATTTGTTGGCACATAAAGTCCAGCTCATCTCTCACTTAGATCCCCTCAGGTATTTGCTATAGCAACCTGTCTTATCAGGAAGGCTAGGGAAGTGGGCTCTCCTCCTCATGGAGTTCGACATCACCTATGTCCCACAGAAAGCTATAAAGGGACATGGCATGGCTGAATTCCTAGCAGCACATCTAATTCCTGAAAATTCACCGCTCAACATAGAGTTGTCTGATGAAGAAATTCTCTCAACACAAGAGAAATACGAAGTCCAAGAGACTGATATCAAATCCTGGCAGTTGTATTTTGACAGGGCGTCTAAAACAGGAGTAATGCCTAATGGTACCTCCACCGTTAAAGCCAGGGCCGGAACTGTCCTTGTCACACCTGAGGAGGGCATAGTACATAAGTCCCGTGTTCTAATTGAATCCTTGACAGATAACGAGGTAGAGTATGAGGCTCTTATAATTGGCCTGGAGATATCCCTAGACATGGGCATAAGCTATATTGAAGTCTATGGGGATTTGTTACTAGTGGTAAGGCAAATCCTCAGTATTTATGATGCCCGAAGACAGTAATTAGTGGCTTATCATGCCGCTGCAATGAGACTCAGTGGGAGATTCTACTTGTTCAAATTTGATCATGTCCGAAGAAGTCAAACTTCTCAAGCTGATGCATTGGCCAAATTGATGGCCGCCCTCAGATTACCTCCAAAGGGAGAAATGGATATTGTCATCAGAGATAGAAAACTCTTTCCAAGCACTATTGATCATCAGGATGGTCTGACAATGTTGGAAGTCAATGCTTTGGAGGAAGATGACAACGGGGAGGGCGATGATTGACGCATTCCTCTCATCAAAATCAAGAACGGTTGGGTACCAGAAGATAGTGTATAGAGGATTCCACTACTGAGACGGTCAACCTCATACAAGCTTGTTGACGGCAAGCTCTTTAGACTTACACTTGACAAGGAGAAAGTTCTGCTTCTCCGGTGCCTCTCACCTCAGGAGGCAAAAAAAAATGATGAGAAAAGTTCATACGGGACTATGTGGTGCTCACCAATCTGGTCCCAAGATAAAGATTGCTATAAAGAACATGGGTTTCTTTTGGCCAACTATGTTTCCAGATTGCGAGAAACTTGCCAAAAGTTGTTTCCAATGCCAAGCTCAATTTAGCTTTAACATCTAGCTTATCTACTGGTGAATATCAAATTCGAATTTGATCGCTTTCCAAACCTCACAAGCAGTGGTTCCACACTAGCGAACTCTAACATTCTTGGGAGCAAGCTCTATGACTACAATGTCTGGGGAGAAAACTCAGGAAAAAAAGTACACACCCAGGCATTAAAGAAGGGAAGAGAGCGTATGGTCTGCAAGTTTCTCGGGAGACGTGAATGATGAAGGTCTCCATGTATCTTATAAATCAAGCACAAGGCGTCTGGGTAGAGAGACAGCTTCACTCCCCTTGCCATAAGGCATGCCATATATATTGCCTCGGCCCGAATTATAGTCTCATTGCCCTGGGGAAGAGCAACTTCACATAGCCAATATGTTAAATACGCCACACAATGTGTGACGGCATCCACTCTAGCATGGTTCGGGCCACCCCGCTGTCCCTTTTGCAATGAGGATGAAAGGTGGTTTTTCCGCCGAGCATGCTTCTTCAACTTGCTCGGAGCCGCTACAACAGAAGGAAAATCTTTGTACTTTTGATCACTTCTGAAGAAATATTGTAGCCATAAGTCCATCCTCACCCATTTCCTTACTTTTTGAGAGCTAGTGTGAGAAGAAGTGGTTTCAGTAGTGTCGCGGTGCAACACACACAAAGTCTGGTACACTTTCATCAGGTACCGATAAGCATAATCGGTCAAATAGTGGCCCTCCCCATTAGTCTGGTCCTTCAGTCGGTCGGGCTAGCACACTTCATCATAAGGTTCTCCATCTATGGAAAGATCGCTCAATTGAGAAAGACTCCAGAGGTCTAGTGAAGTTTCACCTTTTGCTGTATAAAATGTGTTGAATTCGGGGAGAAGACCTCTATCATTCCACAGCAAAGGCCCTTTGAAATAAGGTAACAGAAGCGGGAAGCATATACGCTATGGTATACTCTGACAGTCATTAAAATTTGGTCGTAGTGCTAGAGCACATAGTCTGTAAATTCAGCAGTGCTAGCCCAAAAGCCATGAGAATCGATGGCTTTTAAATCAGTAAATCATCCAACGACGATCTAGTGCTTGAATCGTATTGCCAAACAATCTAACAGGAATGGTTCCGCTCAAAACCCCAACTTCAACGGGGCCAGGAACAGGCCGAATGATGGTTTCTCTCGGTGCACATTACCGGCTGACAAATCCCACTTAGCAAGGGTAAATTTAGGGGCCCTCATCAATATACCCTCTGTTGGGGCCAACTCTGACACTCCAGTGATAGCATCCCACTTTTGGGGTTCTCCGGGGAAATATATAGGCTCGTCCCTCACCACCAAATCTACCATGCTGTCTCGGCCTAAGAGGATACTTTGTTCAGCTACTTAAACCACATGGATGTCCCTCTTGCCCAAGAGATTGAAGGCATTAAGAATAAACAATAGAGGCTTGTCCTTTGGAAAGTCGACTCTATAATTCTGGCTACGTTCAAATTCAAAGAGGATGCTAATTAAAAGTGTCAACCAGCTGGCATCCATCATGTCTGTCTCTGAATCAGAAGAGTCAGCCACCGCAGCAAGGCGATCCCGCCCTTTGTCAAGCTCATTGACATTCTGCCAGGTCACAATTGGCCTTATGGATCCTCTAGATGGATCACTTGCCTTCTGTGTAGTCGAAGACCGCACTACTGAAGTCATTTTTATTTCCAACAAAGTTAATTAAATCAGTAAATACTTCAATGAATAGCACTAGAATATGTGGTTTGAAGGAGTTGTAATTTTGGAGTCCGTGAATGTAATAAGTGTCAAGTGGATGTTATGTCAAAATTTTGTTAAGTTGGTTTGTGTAGTTGGAGTATGGGTTATTTAATTGTTATTTAATGAATGGAGTTAGTTTTGTTATGATGTTGTGTTATTTTTTAGCTTAGCATGTGATTGTCTATTTCTACTACCAGTCCCGATATTCTGCGTCGGGGCGTGACACATACAACTCACGCACTCTGCACAATTGATTCAGCTTCAAGAGCATCGAGCACAAAATTTCAGACATGAGAGACAGGGAGGACAGAACTCCGAAAGCTACCATTTCACCTCATTCAGCAAAAAGGGAACATACATCGGGCATAAGAGCATCTTCTTACAGGTCAAAAGAAAGAAAACTACAGGATCGCATCGACGCTCTAGTCCTAATGGGGATTACACGCATAAGAGGGATAACAACGGGGACAAGAAATGGGAAAAAAATGGTATGCATCACGGAAGAAAATAGAAAGAAGATGGGGGAGGGAGGAGGGCAGAGCATTGACTCCTCTCCCTCCCCTTACAAGTACACCTGCTCCTTCTCTGTTCACTTTCAGACTTCGCAGCAGATTTTCAGGCGCTCTGGCTCTTTTCCCCTCTCTGGATCTCCTTTTTTTGCTCTGATCTTTGATCTCTTTCCCGATTCCCCCTTTCTGTCTTCAAAACTGGGGCTTATATAGAGGGGGAGACCCTCACTCACCATCAGCGCGCCTTTCCATAGCAGCCTCTCAGCGCGAGGGTTATCGACGCGCTTGTATTGTATTGGGCCTTTGGCCCGTTTCCTTCGTATGGGCTAGTGCTTTTGACCAGTAGGGCCTTTGCTGTTGACTACATGGGCTTGTTACGTGAACAATTGTAACAATTGTCATCTGTTCTTTGCAGCTTATTACTATCTTGCATCCCCAGATGTGTGTCATATTGTATGAATCCCTTCTTTTGAGCATCAAGATATTCTGAAGATCCTTTTCATCAGGCAGATGATTACCTAGAGCATCACGTAGTCTTAATCAACCTTACTGTCTTAAATGATAGTAGTGTTGGACAGCAACTTTGACCTGATGTGGCCTCAGCTGGATGGGGTGTCGAGTGGTAATGGATCTTCTTGTATTCTGATTTGCAGGAATTCTTAGGGATATCGTTAGAGTGTCCTCCTTATTGAAGGCTCTAGGGTTCCTTTTGCTTCTTCCTCTTCTGCTTGTACATATTTTGGGTGTCAACAAATGCCCCCCCACCAGCAGGTGGCATAAGCGAAGAATGAGTGGTACGGGGCCTGCAGGTGCATTTCCCAATATTTGAGTACATCTTCTTGCTTGGTCTATTGATTCTTTTCCATTTCTGGCTTGGTAACTTCACCATATTCTCATAATTTCAGCTCTCGCAGTATTACATCTTAATTTTCTGGCTTCATTTTCTCGTTGGGAATAAATCGGTGTCTATCACCTCGGCACCTTCATCTCGGCGCGGGAGGCAATCGGCGCGGCCTTGGCCTCGGCGCGAGGGCTCTCGGCACGATGCCCTGGGGGCTTTCGACGCACCTTTTCACCAAGGGCGGCTCTCGGCGTGGGGTGCCTCGGTCCACCATTTTACTGGGAAACCCTTATGTGCTTATTATTTCTATCTTGTAGGTGAAAAAAGGAGAGAAAGGAAGAGCTCAGGCCAAGGAGGATTTGATCTACTTCAAGTGAGTTTTAGAGTTTGTGGAAGAAGAGAAAGAGGAGCAACTTGAAGAGAGGATCGAGAAGATGTCAAAATCTCCATCATCCGTCTACGATCAAAGAAGGGCTGGACCGTTTGAAAAAGGGGGAGCTTTAATCCCTATAGATTTGTTTTGATTCTATCTTTAGAACATGTTTTGGGTTTATTGCATCTACTTGTACTTTGTTTCATCTTTTCTAGACGAATACACTATTTGTGTGTGACCGTCTACGTACGGTTGTGTGTCTACGGTGCTGCGGTTATTGCAGCGTGTGTGTGTGTGTGTGTGTGTGTGTGTGTTGTGATCTGGTCATCGGATAGTGTTGAATACTTTGTCTCCATGTGTGTTTGGGGTTGTACCTCGTGTTTGTAGGGTTTACCCTACATGTGTGTGTTGGGGATCATCCCCATGTGCGTGCAGGCATCATCCTGGGTGTTGTTGGAGCATCACCTCTGTGTTGGGGATTTATCCCCGAGTGAAGCCTTACTGGTTTGGTAAGGGGTGGACGTAGGGAGCCCGTCGTGGTCCCGAACCACCTTAAAAATCCTTATGCACTGTGATTTTGTTTGTACGATTGTGTGGTTTGCATGATATATCCATTTGTGTGATCGTGTGAGATCGGAGAGATTGAGAGAATTTAGCTACCTTGTTTAGTTAATATCTTCAATCTTGTTAATATTGTTAATTTCGTTGCGTAAGTATTTTAATTAACCACTTAGTGTGGGGGACAATTCAACCCCCCTTCTTGTCCGCTCGCCTATCCCGGGACCAACAGCAGAGAATAGAGAGGGGAGAGCCAAAGAAGGAGAAGATCATCCCCCGAAGAAAGAGAAATGGAGTGAAGTTCCTTCTGCTGTGAAGGTGGGTCTTCCACCATGTAAAGGCCCTGATGGGCTACAGTCATCCCTTCCCCCGTTCTTGTTTTTCTCTGTGTTGTTTCTTTCTAGTTTTCTTTTGACATGTAAGGCATCCAGGAAGTCACTAAATAAATGAGAATCTGTCTATTGATTGTTGTCTCGTTTATATTTCTCTTTTCCCCATCCCTCTGTTCCTGTGTTCATACGGCATCCAAGGCATGCTTCTCGGATGAATAAGTGGCCCTACGGGGCTGTATATATGTTGGGTGATTTTTCTTCTATCTAATCTCTTGCTTCTTTGGTCTTCTGCGAACAACTCCCACATGGTTCTCTAGTTTTATTCAATGGTCGTCTAACCCTTGAGGGTGCCAAAGATCTGTCATTTCCTTGATATGTTCTCTGATGGCCGATCAACAAGGTATACACCAATTCCCACCAATGCCTACATTTAGCTACTCATTGTGCTAATGTCTAGCGTACCAACACAATCGCCAATCTCCCTGATGTGAACAATATCAGCTTTTGTCTAGGTCACCGTTTTGTAGGTGTCAACCCTCCAGAGTGCCAGGAGTCTTTTTTTTTTTCAAAAAGGTCACAGGATCCAGTAGCTGGTCAAGTGCACCTATCCTCAAGGAGGACAGATGGTATCACTCCCCCAGGCGAGATCTGTACCATGAACTTTAGTAGGAGCCGTAGGGTGTAATGAGTTAGGAGGCCTTCTCGGTACAGGGCCAAATGCTTGGCATTGATGGCACGTGCGGGCGTAGCGGTTACAATGCTCGTACATGGTGGGCCAATAAAAGCCCTTGAGTTTTATATTAATTTTCATCTTGTCCCCGGCTTGATGAGCGCCGCAGAGTCCTGAATGGACCTCACGCATGATCGCTCTGGCCTCCTTTGGTGAGAGACAGTGAAGGAGATTGGACTTGTCTTTTTCATGGACAAGCCTGTAAAGCTGGTCTCCTATCAATTGGTATGATGTCACTCTTCGCAACAGTTGGACCCTTAAGGCCTGATCTGTGGGGAGGCAGCCTCTCTTTACATCGATGATTGGCTGGTGCCAATCCTGTTCTTCTCCTTTAGCAGGGTCATCTTCTTCAAGTGCATGGACCTCAGCGGTGTAGGGGTTGACGTCTTCATCTTGGACACTTGGCATAAGCTTCCTGTGGCTAATGGTTATGTCTAGCTCACCTTCAGGTGGGAGTTGGCGGACGCTAACTTAGCCAAGGCATCGGCCTGGAAATTTTTTCCTCTAGGAACATGCCCTATTTCAAAGAGGTGGAATCTTTCTTTGAGTCTCATCACCATAGCGTGGTAAGGCAGTAACTCCTTTCGAACTTCACAGTCACCCAGGACTTGTCGTATGACGAGCTGTGAGTCGCCATAGACTTTAATGCATTTGACGTCCATCTCAAGGGCTAATTGGAGTTCGACAATTAGTGCTTCGTACTCTGCCTCGTTATTTGTTAGGGGCTTCATAAGAGCATATGAATTATGTAGGATCCCACCTGGGGGTGTCACAAAGACAATACCCGCTCCTGACGCGAGACTTGTAGCACCGTTGGATTCCTTAATTGTCCGGGAAGCTCCATCGAAGTAGAGTTCCCAACATGGAAGGTCAATTGTGAGGGCATCTTCTTCTTTTCGTAATGGGAGAGCCCCCTCCTGATTTCCTGGTTCTGTTTGGGGTCGGAGTGTTTCTTCATCAGGCAACCCAACATTGAGTGGGGAGTCCGTCGAGACCAGATGTGCCGCGAGAAATTCTGCCATTCCTTGTCCTTTGATTGCCTTTTGTGGGACAAAAGTTATGTCGAACTCCATGGGGAGTAACGCCCATTTACCAAGCCTCCCTGATAGCACAGGCTGTTTAAGGAGGAACTTGAGTGGATCATATTTTGAAATTAGCTCCACTCTGTGGGACAGGAGGTAATGTCTTAACTTCTTCACGGCGAACACCAGTGCCGGGCACACTTTCTCCATTGGGGTATAGCGGTGTTCGAGACTGACGAGCTTTCTACTAAGATAGTATAGCGGTTGCTCTTTGCTCTCTTCATTAATTTGTGCTAGCAAGGCCACTAAAGAAGCATCGATGGCAGCAATGTAGAGTATTATTGGCTTCCCTTTGATTGGTACTCCCAACACCGGGGGAGTGAGGAGGTATTCTCTAATTTGCTCGAATGCACCTTGGCACTCCTGGTCCCATATAAATGGTGCACCCTTTTTCATCAGTTTCCCAAAAGGCGCACATCTTCCTGAAATGTTCGATATGAAATGCCTGATGTAGGCCCGCCTTCCCTAGAGGGATCTTAATTCAATTATATTCCTGCTAAATCTACCAATAGAATAAACCTCAGCTAACCAAGTGACAGGAGAGAGAAGGAGAGACCACCAGAAAGTAGAGACGAGATGCGTCCACTGACGACTTACATTGCATCTCAAGCAACTCGTAAGTCTCAGAACACGACAAGCGAGAGGCGTAACAGTACCAAAATCAAGTACTAGTCAGAGTAACACTCGTCAGTGTCAGTCCAAGCCTCTTACCACGTGTGCACACACTGACTCCTGCCTAGAGCCAGGTCTCTAGCTAGTATTCCCCTCCGTAGGACGCGACGGTTGGACCGGGGCCCACAGAACTAGCTAAAAAATCGTGTGATGGGACCACCCCTCCACCTCTCCCAAGTGGGCCGACACTGAAAGTCGCTGGGCTACGACTAGTGATTCCATCACAAGAAAAGAGAAAGTGACTCTATCGGGATGTAAAGATGTGCCATAGTTTATAAAATATGTTAAACATGGCGATAATGCTGTAATTAAATGCATAATAACATGAATATGCTAATAATTGGAATCTGCAGGGATTACACAGTTTAGAACTGGCCGCCCAGTTACTGAATGGTCAGACGACTGTCCACCCAAGGGGCCTTACACAGTTTCAACAGGGCCGCTCAACTCCATGCCATGAACAGGTAACAGGGATTACACGGCTAAGGACAGGCCATTCATGGAGTTACACGGCTTGGGATTAGCCGCTCAAGGGATGAAGGGTCCATAGGGCGGTCGAATGACACGTCGTCCAGTGGGGTTGAACAGACCAGAATTGGCCGCCCAACACACCACCGCCCTATTGTTCCAGGGACTAGATGGTTAAGGGTTAGCCATGCTAAGTACTAAGCTATCCATTATGGACCTTCCAATGGTCTTAAGCGGTCTGGAGTGGACCGCGCACTATGGGACGGTCGTGGGGTCACTGCGCCATTACCGCAGTGGCGAGAGCGGGTTGTCCAGACTGGAAACCCCTCCCGATCGGCTCGGATTGATGGGAAACGAAAATCTATCTAACCTTCCATGCTCAACCATCCATTCCACACCCATTGCATTCATCAAAACATAAATACGATGCCCATGGAGTAATTTTCAAGAAATTAGACGAAATTACACTAACATAGATCCATGCATAGAAAATGAGGAAAACGGCATCAGATGGCGACGCATGGGGTACCAATGCACTCCTAGCGAGACAAGGATTCTATCCCCCTACCTATTACGCGACGAGGCTGGCATTTTGGTGCCAAATCGTCAAATGGAGCCATGTCGATCTTTCACCCGTACCTGCCTTCACGCTCCGCGGACCGAGGCGAAGTTAGCACCAATGCGATCCTCGTGTCGAGACCTTCCCAACGGTACCACATGCGCCTCCGTCTGTGGCCCGAACGGACGAGCACCGTGAGAGAGGAAAATCGACCGGTCGCGCGCGTGAGAGAGGGTGAGGGAGAGAGAGAAGAAATGGGGAGAGAGAGGGTGCGTGAGTTTTTTAAAAAAATTGTTATATTTATTTTTTTTGAAAATTAATCTCTAATTGCATTAAAACCCTCAAATAAGTAAAATTGTAATTATGCCCTATTAATTTCTATAATTATTTAACTAAATGGATTAAATGTTAGAAAAAGCCCATATAATCCATAAAAATAACAGCGGGTGAGCGGCGCCAGCGCGCGAGAGAGAGAGAGAGAGAGAGAGAGAGAGTAAGGGACGAAGGTGAGGTGAAGGGCGTGCAGTGTGGTGCATGCAAGGTGTGTGTGATGAGGAGCGGGAGGCAGACAGATGCGAAGGAGATGGCCCGCGGTGCTGCCAGTGGGAGAGAGACGGGACGAGGGAGAGAAGAGGACTCGCAACGCGGTGCAGGTGGAGACTGGCGTAGGGACGGTTAGCAAGGAGAGGAGGGAGAAGACGTAGGGGAATTGAGGGAGTTAGAGAGAGAGACACGACGGGGTGTGCGAGCTGGGAACGGACGGGAGTCGATGCGGTGGTGACGGGTGGTAAGAGAGAGGGAGAAGAAGATGTCGGCAGTGGGTCGTGCGTGTGTAGGAGAGAGGGAGAGCGATCGCAAGGGGGGGAAGGTTCACGGTGAGGGAGCTTATGGCAGGTTAGAGAGAGGAGAGAGAAAGGGCAATGGCAACCAGTGTGGGCTCTGTGTGCGGGCGAGTGTGTGCGTGAGAGGGGGGAGCTCATGCATGGCGAGGTGGTGTGCGTGTGTGTGTGCGCGTGTTGCAGGCGGAGGCCGCGGTGGTGCGTGGGCGAGTGTGTGCGTGAGGCGAAGAGTGAGACGGACGGAGAGAAACGAGAGACAAGGAGAGCGGGAGCAGGTGGTTGTGGTTAGAGAGAGAAAGATAGGGAAAGGCATGCAGGGGATGCGGCCACGGCAAGGGGCTCACGGTGGGTGTGCGGAGTGTGTGGTGAGGAGAGAACGGGGGAGGACGAGAGGAGGGAGGCGACGCCGGTGAGGGCTGAGTGCAGGTTAGAGAGAGAAGCATGCAAGGGGGGATGACCGGTGCGTGTGTGTGTAGGGGAGAGAGCTGGGAGAGAATGTGCGTTGGCCGGTGGTGCAACGTGTGTGGGAGAGAGAGGAGAGGCCCGGAGGGTATGCAGAGGAGAGGAGAGAGGGCCGACGGGGGGAAGAGAAGAGAGATGGAGAGAGACAGAGAGAGCTGAGGGGCCGGAGAAGAGAGAGAAGGTGCCCCTGCTTTGAACAGGGGCACCGAACCTTGGGTAAGAGAAGGGAGGCGGAGAAGAGACGGGAGCAGAGGGATAGGTAGAAAGAAGAGAGGGAAGGAGAAGAAGAAGAGGAAGCTGCGATGGCGGTCTGCGTGTGTTCAGAAAGAGAGAGAAAGAGAGGCAGAGAGAGAGGGCCGACTGCGTGTTGCTGTGAGTGTTAGAGAGAGAGAGGAGGAGAAAGGAGAAGGATAGGACGGGGAAGGGAAAGAGGAGGAGGAGGATCGGGGGGTGAGGGAAGAAGATCTGCCAGAGGGCGACGGTGCCGGTTTTTGTAAGGGCCATGGTTGCTGCCATGAGAGCCCAGCAGATGCACACGCTTGAATGCCCACTACATGCGCCACATGCCTATGTCCGCCAACACCCGCCGCTGGAGATGCCCAAGCTAGAGGAGGCGCTGTCGTGTCTTCCTGCCATTGTCTTCTTGCGCATGAAGGGGGGAGAGGCCCATGCGAGGGTACACGTACACAAGGTTGTGAAAAAATGCAAAAAATTATATATGAACCCCTCAGAAGAAAAGCTTTATCAAGAATATATATGTTTTGCCATTTGTCCCCCCATTCATCCGCTGTGCATGTACTGTCATTCTTGTCCTCCCAGAGCTCTCTCTCTCTCTCCTCTCCAATCCTTCCCTTCTCCTCGTTCACCATTGATGTCGGATGGTTCTGTTTGATATTTCTCACTGGCAGAGACGAATGGAAGAAGCTTCGCCGGAGGGGCTGCTGATCCGCGGATGGGACGACGTTGTCGGATCTTATCGGAGCCTCCCCCCGCTCTACCTGTGGCTCCTGGCCATCTGGTCCTTCTCAACCTTCTACTGGGCTGTCAACACGCGCAGGAATCGCCATTCTCAGGTTCTTAATTATTTGCTCCCCTCCCGCACCTCTGTTAATTTATCTATGTGCCGCCATGCACACTGTTGCCTGTTGACGATAAGGAATCCCTGCTACCTACATATGGCAGCCTCTATATGTGATGATGGCCGTTGGTCTTTACGTCCACATTTGCCGTATATCTCCTTTTTGTAGTCTTTAGTTTATTGTTGAAATTGTAGAGATTTTACAATTGGTTCTGTTTATTTACGCAATCTGTACATGTGTGATGCAGTTGAGCAATCTGCTCTGCCTATTGGCTTCGGTCCCATTACTCAAGGTTCTGCAGCTGGGGTTGTCCCTTCTGTTCTGGTACGATTAGTTCCAATTCATAAATCTCTTCTTTCAGTACTGCTTCATAGATGTCAATCTGAATGAGGCTTACCCCACCTGTTAGCTTTCCGTGATGTTTTGTTCTATATATACAATTATGGTTTGAGAAGTGCTTGCAAATTTTAGTTTTCCGGCTAAGTGAAGCTTAGTGCTCGAGTGATTTGTTTCAACAGCTCTGTTTGCAAAGTCACTCAAACTAAGGTGCAACAAAAGAGAAACCAAACAGCAAACTAGCCGGTAGGAAAATAGACAAATCATCTCCACATTCTAGTCTAAACATCCCACCGTCCAACCGAATGTTGATGAAGGAATTAACTAATTAACCTGCCCTTGTCGAAGAGGTTACATGTACTGATTGAGATCGACAAAGCTGGGAAGACCAATTATAATTAAGAAGGGATCCAGTTATTGGATGAAGTTTAAGACCAGTACTCAGCTGGACTTTCGAAGTTGGGGGTTTCTCAGGTGGTGTAAAGCACATGTGCTATACAGCAGTGTTTCACCGCATGATGCACGAACACTATCCTAATGACCTAAAACTGTCCCGTATGCATGGCAACGCAATCTTCCCGTAACATTAATTAGGCTAACGATCATTTTAAAATTAATGCGCTACTGTTGCTTTTACAATATGCCTCTTGTTCTTAATTAATTTGGTGTCCGTGTCCATGCATGCAAATCATGCATCTTCTCAATTCCCACTTTCAAATTGAGCTTCTCACCAGTAATTACGTTGAGCACATGCATGTGTTTCAGGTACTCATGTTTCAAACTTGAGGCATGCTCCTTGTGGATGTCTTTCGGTGTCTATATCTCCGGGGTACTCTTTCAGACGGCTTCTCTCGTGTGCTTCCTGCTAATTTCACTTGGCTACTGCATCACGTGTGAACATCTTTCTGTCAAAGAGCAACGTACAGCCGCTTCGCTAGGATGTGTCTTGTACTTGACTCTCGTTGGTTACAGAGCTGATGTACCTTATTTTACCGTGAGTCTTCAGACTGTACTTATTAATTTTAGGGGGTTTACGTGGACCAGCTCACCCCCTCCAGTCCAGCCCGCGTAAAGCCCCCTCAACCCTTCAACTTCCTCTATAAACCCCCCCATTGGGTGGCCAAAAAAGAAGAGGCATGGAGCTCATCCCAGGGACTACAAATAGTGCGTGAAGGGCTTGGTTGGCTAGTTTTATGTTTGCTAGGCTCACACCGAGCGCATGTCACATGATTGTCCCTCATACGACGCTTAGCCAAAACATGAACCTCCTCAAAGGAGGCCCAGCTACTTCGATGAACACACCCTATCTGGATGTCGTTTGACAACCGCATGTTGCCCGGATGATGCTTTAGATAAAAGCACCCTGCCCGGGCCCTGCCTTGACATTCATGCACGATCGCCGGATGTTGCTTAATGAAAGCATTCGGCTTGGTCCCTGCATCGACGATCATGTACTATCGAGGGTTGCTTGAGGAAAGCACCATGTCTGGTCCCTATCTCGGTGATCGTGTGTTGCCCAGATGTTACCTCGATAAGCGTGCCCTGAATGCGATTACCCAGATAATGAGCACACTTCACATGTCTTGACGCAAGATGAAGTGTCAAGCCCCTGCCTCTGTGAATGCGACTAGAGCACGACCATCGAGGTCTCACGACGCTCATCTCTTCCAGTCACAACGGTGCCCCCAAGACTCGACTACTAGTCTCAGATGCACCCCGAGCATGACCATCAAGACCTCACGATGCCCATCTCATTCAGTCACAATGGTGCCCCCGGCACCAGACTGTCGGCCTCACACATGTTTGACTACTGGGGTTTCTCGGCATCCACCTCCTTCAGCCACAACAGTGCCCCAAGCATCCGACTGCCAGTCTAGACGTGCTTGATTTCCAGGGTCTAATGGCGCCCCAACCCCCTCAGTCACATCGGTGCTTACGACACCTGACTACTTGGCTATTCCAGTCACGATGGTGCCCCCGGCACCCGACTGCCCAGCTACTCCAGTTACAACAATTCCCCCGGCACCTGACTGTCCAGCTACTCCTGTCACAACGGTACCTACGGCACCCGACTACCTGACTACTCCAGTCACAACGGTGCCCCCGGCACCCGAGTGCCCAGTCCAGACGACAATGGGCTACTCTAGCCCCAACGATGCTCAACAACCCCAGTCACAACGGTGCCTACAGCACTTGATAGTTCCAAGCTCAATGACTTTTGATCGCTCTAATCAGGGCGATACTCACGCCACCTGACCGCTCAATTCTCAACAGCGCTCGGCCGCCTCTGTCTCAGTAGCACCCGGCCGCCTCTGTCTCATCAGCACCTAGCCGCCTCCAGTCACAAGTGGTGCCTGTGCCATTTAGTCGCCTCAGTCTTAGAGACCCCCAACTACTCTAGAACAGCGGTGCCTTGGCACCCCAACTTCCCCGATCTCGATACTGTCCCATATCGGGAATACATTGTGACTCCCCTTGGCCGGCATCCTGCTGAGTCACAAGTCCTTTGATGGACGCTATGTACAAATGTGAAAATACCCGCAAGATAACGTAATGACTCGGGGACCGTCACAAATAACGGAATTGTCCCATGGCTTGCACATATATGTAATCGGGCTTTCTCGCCCCCATATAAACGCCTTTCATGGCATATAGTTATGTAATCCAATCAGGGAATTGATCCCCCATCCTCTCCAGCTACCCATCTCAACGCCTCCAGCAGACTGCCATTTGTCTCCCATCTCGGTCCTAACTCCTCTAGCTGGATGGACCCTACATATGAGGAGGACCTGCATGCTCCTTATCGAGTTAGCATCTGTTTCCCCTCTGCCCAAGCCAATACCTCGTTCTCATAAACCTAGAGTTCATACCCTTTCCAGTGTCCGCACTGGAACCAATCCCTCTGCCCCCAGTTATCCCTACTGTGTTGCTGTTACTCTATCATTGTTGCATGGATTAAGCCCTCCCGAGGTCACTGCTCCCAGGGTCCTTGGCTCTCCTCTCCGACAGTAGAAACAAAGGTGTTCGGATTCCGCTCGATGTAAAACAAACACCGATTGCTTACGATCGGTGGGGAAGACATCTAGTACACGAGCCCCCACAATTGTCTACACTCGTACCAGTAGAACCTCCTTCTCTCTGCATGGCGCATGACATTTCGTGTCCACATGTGGTGCCCTGGTGGCACATCCCCAGTCAAACACTTGGTTCCGCAGGTGATCATCGAGAAATCGACTGGCACGCCTGCATTCCCTCAAGCCATCCCAGTCCCAATTTCTGAGAATGATCAACCATATGCCATTCTTTCTTGTGCGTTCCTATCGTTCTTGTCACCTTCTTGTAAATATCCCCAGAATCACCGTGTGCCAAGTCGACCTATCTCAGCCTTCCGTAAAAGGCAAGTGTGCGTCCCTGTCGTGAGGAAAAAAAGAGGGGATTCCCCGTGAGTGAAACAATGACCCAGATTGCATCTCCCAAGATGAAGGGTTCAGATCTAATCCTCTTCCTATAAATATATCACGATGGCCTTCTGTGAAGGCTGACTGAGCATAATTCTAAAATGGGATCAGATTAGCTCGTTTCGGGAAAAGAGAAAGAGAAAGAGAAGAGAGAAAGAAAAGAGTGAGCAGCCCTGAGTAGTTTAGGAGAAAATTTGAGAAGGAGAGTGAGTAGAGTGATCAGCAAGTAGACTATAGTGATCAAGAGGGAAGAAGAAGAAGGATAAAAATAGAGCATCAACATTCAGTCAAAGCGCTTCTTCGGAAGCTACATTACTTTTCTTTACATTTGTGTTTTACTGAGTCTTGTTATCCTTTTACTTTGGTTTCATTTTTCCTTTTCTTATCACTTTGTTAAGCTTAGTTTGTGCCTGGCCGTGCTAGGAAGCGCGATAGATGTTTGTGTACAGAACTCCACTGTGCACGTGGTTGCTCTGGGTGACCAGAGTGAGCGTGCTCCTCGTGTGTTGCTAGTAAGCTGCATTTCTGATCATGTTGGATTGTACGATCAGGGTTGTGTACAATAGGTTGCTGTACACGTTTGCACTCTGAGTGGTCAAAGTGTGTGAGGAAGTTTTTCCTTATTCAAGCTGTGTCAGCAGTTGTAGCGATCTTGATTGCGTGTGTGTGGGGATTCTTTCCCGTGCTGTTTATCAGCGATTAAGCCTCACTTGGTTGAGTGAGGGGTGGACGTAGGTCTGCATATTTGCAAACTAAACCACCTTAAAAATCTTTTGTGCAGTGGACTGAGAATTGTATGATTGATCCATCTCTTCTATCACCCATTCACAGGATGGTTTGCTGATTATTATGTTTGTTGTCTTGGTTATTTGAGCTTCAACGTTTTGAGCATGAATCACATATACCCTTTGGGTGTTCAATCTAGGCTCGGTGTGAGCCACCTTCTTGTTAAGCACATTCGGTTTGGGCACACTAGTATTCCATTGTTCTCCATTGAATTGAGTGGATGGACAGTTTTTAATTGGGCATATTTTTAGAGGGATCTATTCACCCCCTCTAGATCCGTCTTGCTGCACTAAGGGACCTAACACCAGGAGGACCCATTTAAACCCTAGAAAATCACTCAAATCAGCAAAATTGATCTTACCCCAAAATCATGCCTAAACCTTTCTGAAACATGAACGAAACCTGCTCTTGACCTCACCATGGTTCAAAACCACAAGGGAACGTGGGAAAAGTAAGGGGCAAATATTCCCCAACATCCATTCTACTAATTCCATGAGATTGGCTAAGAAACACCCCCCGAATCGATGGAAACTGCCACTCACCCCAAAACATGTGTTTTTTCCCGGCAAGAAGGAAACTCACTCTAGCTCACCCGAATCGATATGAAATCACGGGAAATCAATGCGCACGAGTTCGAATCCATCCTCCTACCTCTCACAAAGATTCCACATGAAGGGCATGTTGATCCATGCAGAAAACTACCAAAACCTCGCCGCTCGTCGCCGTCATCGCCTCGCTGCCTCATCCCTCCACTCCCACTGTTGGCCGCCGGAGGTGGGAGAGTGAGAGAGGGGAGGAAACAGAGGAGAGAGAGAGGGTTTGAGAGAATGAGAAGGGGGAGGGGTTAAGGTTTAGATCTTTCGGATCGGAATCGGAGAGTTTTCGGAGCGTTTTCGTGAGTCCCGGATCATGTGTTACGATCCACTCGGGTTTTTCTGCTGTATAAGCTGCGGAATCCCGTGGAGAGTGAACCGTTGAGTTTAGAGACTTCGAGACGCTGCAGGTGCATTGTGCTCTTTCCGAGGATCGCGGAGGTTATTTTTTCGTATTTTTCTGATTTTATGAAATTTCGGGCCAAAAATCGAATTTCAAAAATATTATGAATGTTTCTTATTTTCTTTTTCTTTATAACCCTCACCCTCTCTCTCCTCTCACTCACGTCCCTCACTCTCTCCCTCTGTTCTCTCTCCTCTCTTCTCCTCTCCCCCGGGGCGTGCGACCGTGGCAGAGGTGGACGAGGTGGTGACGCCGTGGAGACGACCAGGAGCGTGATGGCGTGAGGATCGGAGTGTGGTGTTGGCGCGATCCCGTTCTATGGATTCGAAGCCTTGGCAGGGTTCGTGTGATGATTTTCGACGTGGATTGACCTTTTCGGCACGCGAGATCTTCGGTGGAGGTAGGGGGATGGATACTCTACTCATTTCCTACTTTCCCTCGCGATTTCAAGCCGATTGGCGTGTGTATGAGCGGGTTTTTCTTTGTTTGAGCGAAATGCATGTTTCGGGGGTGTGAGCCGTAATCGCTGTTCCAGGCGATGATTTTCGATTTAAATGGTATAATTTGAATCCCTGGAATGTCGGGATTCGATTCCCGTCAGTTTGACTGCATTTGTGTGTGATTTGGGGCCGGTAGGAGGCCGGATGCCTACGTGAGTCATGTTGGGTTGATTTGAGGAAATCACTCGTTTGGTTGCCGTTTTGTGATTTTTTGGATCCCTTCCGGCTTGTGGAAGGTTGATATCGAGTCTATGGATGTTTCCCCGTCGTTCTGGGACGATTGGGGCGTGGAAAGACTGGATTTTGTGTGTTCCTACGATTTTCGGATCGGAAGGAGAACGTGGTCATATCAGAGACCGCGTTCTCGGAGTTGCGGTCCGAGGAGGACCGTTTCTTGTTGTAGCGGTTTGGGGAAGACCATTTTCTTCTTGTAGCGGCCTGAGGAAGGCCGTTTTCTCTCCGCCCTCTCTCTTTGTAGGTCGGTTTGTAGACGTGGTCGTCTACCCGACTGCGTTCATGATAACATGGCCGTCCGGTAGGCCGCGTTCGTGATAACGTGGCCGTCCGGTAGACCGTCTTATGTTTTCTTCGTTGGTTTATGTCGGTTCGCAGTAGCGGCCTTGCGACTGACCACTACCCGTGGTAGCGGTTAGGGGGGGGGGAGACCGCCACTGCGTTGGCTTTGCGTTTGCGGGGATATGTTCGAGAAGTCAAGAAACTTCATACTTGGAATACCCAAGAAGTCGAATGACGAGACTATTTTCAAGAAGTCATGAAATGAAGACGAGGAATGCCCAAGGCGTCGAATGACGGGGATATTTTCCAGAAGTCATGAAATGAAAACGAGGAATACCCAAGAAGTCTAATGACCAAATCAGTTCAATGGAGTACGACAGGGACGACCATACAGTGCTTCATACGGAGGCATGCCAATGCTGGAATGAAAGCTATTATTGTAAGCAAATTCAACTAGTGACAAGTGCTGACTCCACGAACCTTGCCACAACCTGTTCACGGGGATGATCCCGACGGAGTACGCGGTGCGGGTGGCGGGGGCACGGGCGGGAGGGGGCGGCGGGGCTGGGGCGGCGGCGCCGCTGGCGCGGCTGATGCTGGCGGGGAACTACCTGTACGGGCCGATCCCGAGCCCACTGGCGGGGGTGAAGGAGGGGGAGGCGGCGGTGAGCCTGGCGGACAACTGCCTATTCCAGTGCCCCGACGCCTTCTTCTTCTGCCAAGGGGCCGGCCAGAAGCAGCCTGCCACCTGCCGCGACTTCAACCCCGTCATCCCTTAGCAGCAGCACCACCCCAGCTGTTGTTACCGTCTCTCCTCCTCCTCCTCTTCTCCCTGGACTCCACCGCGCTCTGCCGCTGCCTCCCTGGCGCCTGCAGCACTCACTGTAGAAATTAACCACACACTCTGTTGTCTTCTTCCACTCTTTACTGTGTAATAATGCTATATAATAATGTAATGTACCGCTGGTGGATAGCTACTGGGGCATGCATCTAATCCTTCTCGTTTTCACTGGTGGGTACCCGATGCCTCGACATGGCGTGGCTGATAGCTGCCGCACGCGATGAGGTGAACAGAGCAGTGGCGTCTGTGTGTGAATGATTACTTACTGTTCACTGTGTGTGAGGGGATGTGTGTCATGACGTGAACAAGGGAATGCCAGGGGGGGATTTACACTCTGTGCTCGCTCTCTCTCTCTCTCTCTCTCTCTCTCACGAGAGAACAATGCAATCCATCATTAAAGATTGGGGATGCTGCTGCAGCTGCTACCGGCGATGCCTCGTGTGTCCTCATGCTGGTCATGCGCGGAGTTAAATTGGCGTCAATAGGTAACCTAGGGAGCAAAATTGGCAACTGGGGCCTGGGAGGACAATCTCTCTTCTCCCCCCTTTTGGTCCTCCCACCTTCGTGAATCGTTGGAGGGGCAAAATTATGCAGCTGGTGCTGGCGTGAAGCCGTGGGGTGCGGTGATGCTGCCCTCCGCGCGCGCGCGTATGTACCGGTGCCACCACGCTGGAGTGCCGAGATTCCTGCACGGTCGGTTTCACCCGTAGCTACACTTAACCGTGAGGTACGTACGCGCGCGGGGGGGGGGGGGGGTACCGGTGCCGGCCTCGCTGTGCAGAACTACCAACAGGTAAGGTGGGGCAAAGCTGCGGGCCAGCACCACCCAGGGTCCAGATAAGATTGGGTGAGAAAACGGCGGATTAGCTCCAATTTAAAAGTTAAAAGTAGGGTACATACCCAGTCCAGTTGATGTCACTGGTTGGGCATCGCATCGCATCATTGGTAATAGAACATGGGTCGTTCTTCCCGCCCCTTCTAACGCGTTCGTTAGGATGATGATGTATGTTGTACACTTCCTACCCAGCTCCTTAGGTTGATGAGATTTCCCTTTCCAACGCAACCAAGCAAGCAAGCAGCATAAGAACGTGGGGGTGAAGACTTTTTGGGTGGCATTTTCAGGGGGATCAGCCATCGGTACACTGCCACACTCAAAAAGTGAAGTTGCTCAACTCGGCATTAAAGTTTGCCAAGAATTGAATATAATAATTAGCAACTACATGGAAGTGAGATAATGGCGGCTACACTCAGCTTCTGAGAGGTCAAGGGAGAAGTGGTAAAGGGTGAACATACACAATTGATTCATTCGAATAATCTTGACTACTCTTCATTTTTCACTGCCAAGAGCTATTTTTCACCGTTATGGACCTATTTGTCACAGATATTGGCTATTTGTCACTATTAGTGAGTTATTTGTAACCCTTACTCACTAGTTAGTCGTTGCCTTCGTCCTATTTTCACCGTTGAACTGTTATCGCCCATTTTTCACCCATGACGGTCCATTTTTCACCCTTAACTTCTATTTGTCAGCCCTTCACATTTATTTGTCACCATTAGCCATAGGGAGCCACCACCTTCTACTTATTTATTTGTCAACCTTGTTAGTGTATTTTACACCCTTAAGGCTCATTTGTTACTGTTAGGTTCCATTTATCACCGTTGAAGCTCTTGTTTGATGAAGTCCTTTTGTTGCGTTGACGCTGTTGGAGCGCTACGTCAACGTCACTTGGGGTTTCTTCTTCTCAGCTCCTTTTCGCCCATGCCAACCTATTTGTCACCACTATATGTGTATTTGTCACCCTTAGCTTGGCATTAGTCAACCTTACACAGCTACTTGTCACAACTATCTGCTCTAGCTTGAAAGTGATACTTGCGTCGACTCCAAGAGCTACTGCGTCGACTCCATCATGTATGGCAGTGGCTCTTCTTCATGGTGAAGACTTCACTTTCTTTGCTTTTAGCCTTGTTTGCGACGGCGGGTGCCGCGCGGATCTGGTGACCGGGGTGAGGGAAGGAATAAATCTAGAAAGGGAAATATGGGAAGTTGATATATGTCGAATATCCCCCTTTGTGGCCGTATTCCTCTCAAGGTAGTACCTGGCACTCACCTTTTACGGAGAGTCGTAGGATGATCAAATGGCACAGGGAATTTTTGAGATTTGGATAGCTAAACCTGGTGCAGGCATGCTAGTCGATTTCTCGACAATCACCTAGGGAACCAAAGGATAACAGGGAAGCGTCACCAGGACGTGGCACGTGGGCTCGGGAGATCAGGTGACACGTGGAGAGAAGGGAGGTTTCGTAGGTGCGAGTGCGCATATGATTGTGGGGAATCATGTACTGGACGTCTTTCCCTATCGACCGCAAGCAGTCAGTGTTTATTTACATCGGATTGAATCCGAACAGCTTCGTTCTATGCTAGAGAGAAGTCTGTATATGTCTAAAGTCATGGATAGAGGGCCGGGGGCATGCTGCAGTTATAATGGTGCGTTCGACTGGGAGGTGTGGTTCACCGGAGTTAGAGGTACTTGATACACACTAGGTGATGTGGAGGAGGGTTGGGACCCAGATACGGGTACGGAGACATGCATTCAAGCGGTAACATGTTTCATGAGAGCCACGTGGGCTTTAAAAGTGGGCCGAGGAGGCCAAATTACAATCGGTGCAAGCCGCAGGAGAATTTTGACACGTGGGTCGGGCCCCGAGTCAGTGCGTGATAAGGCCAATGTCCACATGTTTTTATAGAAGCTCTCCGTGAGGTGAGGGACCTGCCCGATTTGTGAAGGGAGGACTAGACTGGATAACAGGGGTAGAGACTGGTCAAATTTTGGAGAAGGGCCGGACGCGGCTCGAGATGAGCAGTCAGGTACAGATCCCAAGGGGTGAGCATCTTCATACTGTGAAGTCGAGGTTGGTCCCAAGAGTGCGACTTCCCTCATGTCTCAGCAACGGGAGACAACGCCAAGTCCACTTCTGGGAGTGGGGGTTCTATGCTTCTGACCCCCTTTCTAGAGGGAGTTCGAGTTCTTCCTCAGGTGTTGGGACTTCGAGCTCTTCTTCAGGCGAGAGAAATCCCTTAACCCCATCGGGCTCCCGAGAAAGCGAAGAGTTGGAGGCTACTTGTGGTGAGCATAGATGCATTCTTACCTTTTTAGCCTAACCCTTGTTTGGCTTATATGATTAATCAATATACAGGAGTTGACATGGCCGGCTCTATGGAGGAATTCTCGCAACTCATTAAATCCGGCTCATTCATGTACCTCCTGAATTATGGCGATGCCCCAAAAGCTACAAGGGCCATGGAGGTGGCGGGCGTTGAAACCCTAGCGCTGAGAGACCCTGATATCATAGTGTCAACACTTCCGCCCAGGAATTCCCCTTGTGCTGGTACCGACAAGGCCAGGGTGGCTGATCCTTCAGGTAACAGATTTGCAGAGTTATGTTACATATTTTTATTGCTTCATTGCTGAGTTAACTAATACATGCTGCGTTGTTTATATGAATAGTGGCAAGCCAAGCTATTGAGGATGGCATACAACAGCCTGATGGGGCTACCCCAAGAGGGGAAGATCCTCAGGGCTCGCCAAAGGGCCAGTGCAGCCCCGGCCAAAGCACCCTACCAGCAGACCCACAGCTTACAGGTATTCCCCCACATTTGCCAATGAATGACTCAGCTTGTGTCCACATTTTGTTCATGGTAACCATTTTCTCATATCTGTCTCGCAGGTTCTCCTTCCTTAGAGCCAGCGACTGAGATCCCTGAGACAAAGGAGTCTCCATGTGAGGCCAGGCCGATCTCTGTGAGTGAGCCATCTGACTCCCGAAGGGTTCCCGATACGAAGTCCCTCCCTCCTAACATAACTGAAGGAGGCGATATTGTTGAGACAAGTACGTGGTTGCCCTTTGAAGGTCAACATTATTTGTATGCCACTTTATACATGGACAATCATGAATAGATGTTGTTATTTGCGTTGCAGGGAGCCGGGCTACAGATGCACCACTTGGTGGACCGACGTCTGCCCCCATGAGCGCTCCGTCCCCGGCCGTTGCGAAGGAACATACTTCCGCAGCTATTCCCGCACACCAGACAGTTTCAGGTATACTATCATGTCGTGTCCTTCGTGGCTACCGTGGCTACCCTCTTAATTAGGAACAAACACTTATTCCATTTTTCTTTGATTGCAGCTCCCTTGAGAGAGGCTCCAAAGGTGCCCGCGGACTTCCCTGCCCTCGGGGTTGAGTGGCCTGACACCCCTCAGCCTGGGGTGGCACTGGCAAATGCCGATACGGTTGGCCGACTTCTCCAAGGTCTCGAGCAACTGATCCAGGTGGATCCCTTGCTGGCTGCGGAGGCTCTGAGGGGCAGCCTGGAGGCCTTTACCAGGGGTTATCACACATTCGGCCTCCCTAGAGATGCGTGGATGGCAAAACTGACAGCTTTGTGGAGCGAGTTCGCCCATCTTCATGTCGCGCAAGAGCCACTGTTATTAAAACCGGATCGAACCGGCCGGTTCGACCGGTTCGACCGCTGACCGGTTCGAAGACCGGTTCAATTATGGCCGGTTTGGTCCAAGATTTATTACTCTGATTGACATGATTGATAATCGACTCGTCACGCATCTTCCGGGTATCTTCCGCGCTCGGGGCGTGACAGTTGAATGCGATGACACAACACCGTCAATCTAGTTTAGTCCCTAGGTCTGAAACCACGGTAACACGGAACCCACGGACACCTCAAAACATGGACGCGAAACCTCCGGGGTGTCTGGGACACTAACGAGATCGACTGTCGACCACTGGGTCACAATCGGGTCGACCAGAGTCCAACACAACACTCAAACGGTCACGGGACAAGCCGCTAAAGCAAACCGACAATGCACAGGGATAAGCGGCTCCAAAATGACCACACAAGGTCATGCGCGGTCAGGGACAGCCCGCTCAAAGGGGGGATGGGCGGCCAAGGGCAGGATTGCCCAAGCATGAACGGTCCGAGATTGGCCGCTCAAGGGTCAGGTCCTAACGGGGATAAGCGGTCAGGGCAGAACCACCCAAGGGGATGCACGGCCAGCTCTTGGCCGCTCAAGCCCACGACCCAAAACAGTTCCTGGTCAAAACGGTCTTGACCGGACCGCTGAACGGAACCGACTTACTACAGTGTTAGTCAAAATGGTCTTGACCAAACCGCCTAATGCGACTGACACTCAACATTTGACCAAGGGTCAATAGGGATGAACGGTCAGACCCTGGCCGCTCAACCCAGACAAACGATAGGTGGCTAGAACCTGGCCACCCAAGGGGGAGATGGGCGGACCCTACGGGGCCGCACAACCTTGTGCGGTCTATCGTGTGACCGCACAAGTCCCAAAACCCAAAGGGGATGAACGGTCCAGAGCCAGCTGCCCATGCCTTGGACGGGCCTTGGTTTGACCGTCCAACCGTCACGGCGAACAAGCCCAAGGGTTCGTCCGATCGTGGCCTTTCCACGCCCTGTTCGTGCCGAAACGAAGGGGATACAACCACAATCACCCTGACAATCACATGGACTCTGACCGGAGTCAAAACGATGCACGAATCGCAAGAAACGGACGATTCTAACGAAATCACCCGAATGGGGTTAACGGGGTTCTCGGCCTCCTACCGGCCCCGATAGACCACCATTCGACACGAAATCAGTGACTATGGAACGCCGACGTTCCAAGGAGTCCATTGACACCAACCGATCTCAAAATCGTCACCATTTTTCGACGAAGCCTACGAAATCCACAAAATCTCGACGAGCCTAAACTAGCCTATTCTCACACCGTAGAACGTAAAACTGTGGGAAAATGGAATACACGAGCTAGGGAACCATCCCCCTACCACCACCGAAGATCTCGCGTGCCGAAACGACTAAACCACGTCGAAATCGCCAAAACACAAACCACGCCGATTCTCAGAATCTACCGAGGGATCGCGCCATGCCATGCTCAAACCGCCGCTCCATCCCGCGTTCCGATCACTCCACCGCATCCTCGCCTCGGTCAGCTCCGCAACGATGTTCACCCCGCGCCGAATAGACCAGAGAGGAGAGAGAATGAGAGAGAGGAGGAACGATTGAAAATGAGGGATGAGAGATAGTGATGTGGCGACCCGGGATCCAAGTATCGGAAAGGAACCGACGCGACTCGAACCTCGGCCCGCCTCCCACGAGCCCGAAGACTCGGAAGGGATAAAAGGATAGGATTCGACTGGGGACCCCAAATCGGAATATTATATTCTACCGAAAGAATCTAGCGACCAGCTTCCCCGTTACTTCTCTTAGCACTATCACTTTTGCCCATCTGGAGAAGTAATTTGTGGCTACTAAGATATACTTGCACCCTGATGACGATGATGGCAGAGGACCCACTACATCTGTGCCCCATTGAGCGAATGGCCAACTCGGTATAGTGGGATGCAATGGCACCAGTGGTCTTCTTGGCACAATGGCATGTTCTTAGCATTTCTGATAAGCCTTGGTGAACTTGCAGCAATCGTCGAACATAGTGGGCCAGTAATAGCCTAGTTTCTTTATTTTAATCTTCATTTTCGGACCGGCCTAGTGCGCCCCGGCTGACCCGGCATGAACTTCTTGCATCACCTGCCAAGCTTCTGCTAAGGACAAGTAACGTAGTAAAACTTTATTTCGGGCATCTACCATTATTTGGAAAAAGGTTTCACTTCTCATCTCTTAAGACTCCTTGATCCTTAGGAGCTTCATTCTTTGTTCTTTCTCCTTCGAGAGCTATTGGTGTTGAAACCAACATAGGAGATGCTCCCGCCAATCAGGTTGTTGGACTTCCTCCACAGTTGTCGCTTCATTATCTTCTTCATTAGACAGAACCTCTGTCACACTGGGGAGCTGATGTCGATTAATTACTGTTATATTCAGGCTCGTATCTGGTGGGACTGCCAAAGAACTAGCCAACTTTGCAAGAGCTTCTACCTGAGCATTCTGTCCTTGACTCTGATGAAGTAGAATTTTGCAGCCAGGCGGAGTGCCAGTTGATGATAAGGGAGGAGTTCCTACTTCCGCACCTCGAACTCTCCTTCCAACTACCTTATAACCAGCAGGGAGCCCCCGAATGCCTCAAGCATTTGTATCTCCGTGGACTGGGCAATCTGCAACTCGATAATCAGGACTTCATATTCTGCCTCGTTATTTATGCAGGGCATATATATTGAGCAAGAGGTGTACATAACTGCCCCTTCAGGAGATTTCAGGACTATGCCTGCCCTGGCCCTGACTCTGGCTACTCCAGTTGCTAGGATGTCAATTCTAGATGTGCCATCAAAGTACAATTACTACAAGGCGGGCTGCACCTAATCGGCTTCCAGGATCTCATCTTCAAGGAGCTCTGTCTCTAGTGGACAGCCCTCTGACACCGAATGCGCAGCAAAAAAGTCAGTGATGGCTTGGCCTTTAATGACTTTCTACGGCACATAGGAGATATCAAACTCCATGAGGATCACCGCCCACTTGCCTAAGCGGCCCTTGAGTGCTGGTTGTGGCAGAATGTATTTAATCATTCGCTTTATAAATTAGCTTTATTTCATGCGACAGCACATAGTGTCGAAGCTTCTTGACTACGAAGACCAGCGCCAAGTAGACTTTCTCAATGAAAGTATATTTCTCCTCAGTTCTGACTAGTCTTTGACTGAGGTAGTAGAGAGCTTGTTCCTTCCCTTCTTCATTATTCTAGGCAAGCATTGCCCCCAGGGAGTAGTGTGTGGCTGTTATATATAGAATCAGTGGCCATCCTTTCATCGGTGCCCCCAGCACTGGAGGGGTCTTCAGGTAATCTTTCAGCTTATCAAAGGCTGTTTGACATTCTTCATCCCAATAACTTGTATTAAGTCTCCATTTGTCCTCATGGAGCTCCACTTTCATTCTTTGTATCCATCTCTTTCATCTCAAATCTCCAATTCCCGCGTGGATTCTTCTTCCCATGCGGGCCCATCTTCCCATGGTCCCTCAGACCCATTTGAAGAACAGTATAACATTATGGCCCATTTATCAGGCCTTGTTTGCCAAATGGACTCGGCCTAGGCCCAAAAATTGATTGAAAATTATCTTAATGGGTCTTCTTCTCTCAGTGAGCCTTCTTCTCTTAATGGGCCTTCCTCTTCCCTTAATGGGCATTCTCTTAACGGGCCTTCCTCATCTCTTAATGGGCCTTCTTTCTCTCTTAATGGGCATTCTTCTCTTAATGGGCCTACTTTTCATCTCAATGGGCCTTCTTCTTTTAATGGACCCTCTTCTTCTCCTTATGCTGCTAGCCCAATGGGTCCCCATGCTAATATCCCTTCTAGGCCCACATATCATTCCATTCCTAGAATGGGCCCTCCATATTCTTCTTCTCAGTCTGGATCCTCTTATCCGACCCATTATCATAGTTCTGGCCCAAATTCACAACCTCTTGCTCAAGCTGGACTGCATTGTTCTCGATCTCTCCCTACCCAAGAGATGATTGCTCAAACCCAACACTAGCTTGATGAGCTTGAATGTCGAATATATCCCAAATCCTCCTTGAGTGTCCCTTTTGCATTCTGTGATCTCTGGCTCCCGCCATCTTCGTAAATGCCTACCTATCGCCATTATGGTGGAGTTGGTGATCCCTTTGTACACTTGAAGGAGTTCATTTACGAGTTGGTCTAATTTTGACATGACCAATGCTTGATGGCTTATCTATTTGGCCTGTCATTAGAAGGCTCGGCTCGGGATTGGTTCTTCTTCCTCCCACAAGAGCAGATTGTGAACTTTCGAGTTATTCAGGATAAATTTCTTTAGTAGTATCAGGACCAAGTTGGGCCCAAATATTCTGTGGTGGATCTGGCCCATGAGAAGATGAAGGCCGATGAGGGTTTCTGCACCTTTGCTGACCGCTGGTGTCACCTGGCCACGCAAGTCCCAAGGCATTCCGGATGGAGAACAAATCAAGATGCTCATTTCTAATGCAATGCCCGAGTATCAGTCTGTCTTAGCCTTGAATGATATTATCTTCTGGCAATAATTATACAGTAGAGCATGCTTCATTTGCCAACAACTCCAAGATTCCCTTGACCCCGAGTCCCTTCCACCTTCTACATCTATATACACCTTGCCATCTGTATATACCCCTCATGCACCCTCCATGAGTTAGCATTCCACCACCTACTTACCCTCTATAAGTTCATGCACCACGTGTCAATCATCCACGAGTTCACCATCCACATATACCCCTAGCCAAACCCCCATGAGTCAACCTTCCACTTCTTCATATCCACCTGTGTCTCCACCTCCAGTCAATGAAGCACCACACCCTGAGCAGGTAGATGCCATCCACTACATACCTCCTTCTCCATCCCTACATACACCGCTATCTAGTCCCTCCACTATTAGCCATGCACCATTGCCTTCACAACCTCTACAACCTTCACCACCATCTTATATCCCGTGGCATCCACCTTGCCTGAAGCGGGTTCCTCGTTCTCCGTTGCCGGAGTCTTTCCGAAGCATCTTAACATAGTCATGCTTCTGTATCTCGGGCATCTTCGGATCAGCTCTGGATGACCGACGCTTCGCAATTTTTCTGGCTTCCAGATACGCCATCACCTCAGTATTGGTCCAGGACTTCAACTTCTTTAGATAAGCAGGATCAATGTCAAAGATGGGCTCTGGCTGAGAATCCAGGAATCGGCGTTCGGCGACGGACCAACAATCATGACAGAAGTTTCTATAGAAGCCCGTTCGTGCATTCCACCATTTAATGTATTCCGAAGTTACTCTGGGGAAACGAGCGGGGTGTGGAACCCTGAAGGATACGTCTTCTCGGCGGTGGAAGTAGTCCCACCATACACGAGCTTCATCGTTGGCCATCTGGCCAGCTCTTTGTCGGTTTGGCAGCCCGAATCGTGCTGTAGAAGAAGGAATGTGCTGGTCATAGCCAAAGTTCCGGCTGAACTAGAAGGGATAATATGGCTCCAGCCACAATAGACCGCTCTTTCTGAAGATAAGGACGCTGGGTCTAATAGCCAGTGCCCAATCAATCAGCTCCGACTCCAAGATGGGCCTTGTGCACTTTGTGCCAGCGATCGGATGAATGTACTCTTCAGTTTCAAATAAACGGCACTACCGCATCTTGTTCACTAGTGGACTTGAATGAGCCACTAGGCTCCAAAAATACAGGACTCCGGGTGAATCCATTGGAACCTTGGTCAACTTGCCTCGGATGGTGAATAGCTACTCCACTGTTGAAGACGGTTCAGTGCTGTCAAATTCTATCATTCTCGGGACGGGGCGATCTGATTGCAACGCCCGAGGAGCAGCTTTCGGGAATAGGGTGCAAACACAAGCATTGAAAAAGTGCAGCGGACCGACAGTCCACAGATTTCAGAGGGTACGTGATCGATGCAAGTCCCCCAACATCTTATAAATCAGGCAGAAGGCCACTGGGCAAAGGGACAACTTGGTGCCCCATGCCATCAAACAGGCAGGGTAGATGGCTTCTGTCCTGATTACGGTCTCGTCACCTTGAGGAAGGACGAATGAACAAATCCAATATGTTAAGTATGCAGCACAGTGAGTGACTGAATCAACTCCGGTGGGGTTCGGGCCTCCCTGCTGCCCTTTCTTCGAAGTGGACTAAAAAGTGACCTGTCGACAGACCCTCTTCTTCTGCCCTACAGCTATCGGTGCCACGGTGGGGAAGTCTTCATACTTCTACTCACCACCAAAGAAGTGTTGAAGCCATGTGCCCATTCGCACGCGCCTCTTTTCTCCAGGCTTGCGTGCCTCCCTCGTATCGTGCGTCGAACGACACAATGTATGATATGCTTTCGTGAGATAGCGATAGGTGAAGCCTGTCAAATATCGGCCTTCGCCATTGGTCTGGTCCTTCAGCCAGTCCAGAAAGAAAATTTCTTCATACGGCTCTTCGTCGATCGGTAGGTCGCTAAGCTGTGAGAGGCTCCAGAGGTCCAAGGAAGTTTCTCCCTCTAAAGTACAAAAGGTGTTGTATTCCGGATAGAACACTTCAATCATTCCGCAGCACAAACCTCTGGAGATTGGCTAGCGGTACCTGGAAGCGTACACGCTGTGATATATTCTAGCTTTCATTAGAATCAGAGCATAATGCTATAACACGTAATCAGTGACGCTAGGGCTGGGCTAAACTCTACAAGAGTACTATGAATCAGAGGTGGATGTCATTTCCCCCTTCTTTGCACATGAAGACCCTTTCGTGGTTGGCTACGATGAGTACCCTTCAGGGGATGGAGAAATTATATACCACTCCATCACTGGTGGTGAATCCCTCAGTAATCGACAAGATGCAGAAAGGCAAGATGAAGCAGCAGCATGTTGATGCTGGGAAGAGTTGTCTCTCAAGGAAGATTTGTTCCAAGCTGAAGCCAAATTTGATACGGGGACACCCGATGAGGATCAGACCTCTGATGAAGCAAAAGAATGCCTGGAGTTCGAACGCATCCTGGAGGAAATTCGAGCTATGCAATAATTGGCAAATCCAATAGAAGAGCCCGTACCGACAGACCCCCCGGAGACGGATGTCCATACCTCAAAACCACAAGAAGAGTTAGCCGTACAATAGGATCAAGCTGAACAAAATTTAGTAGAAAGCCCAATGGCTTCAAGGAACCTGTATGAGGAAACCCAACAAGCTATGATTAATTTCGGTTGGCCGACATCAACTGATACCCCGCCTGAAGAATTAGAAGTCTTTGAAGCTGAAGAAAATTACATCCGAGGGGGCTTTGTTGACTTGCAAGAAGCTCCACCCGAAGTTGAAGATGACGGTCAAGCCACCGTCGATGAATTAATAGAAGTACATCTGGGAACTAAAGAAGACCCGAGGCCAACCTTTCTTAGTGCCCTACTGACACCGAAAGCTCAAGAGCAGTATATATAGTTCTTGAAGGAGTTTAGGGATTATTTTGCCTAGACATATGATGAAATGCCAGGGTTAAGCCCTGATGTGGCATAGCACCTGCTATCAATTGACCTAAAGGCAGAGCCAGTGAAGCAACCTTCCAGACGAATGCGGCCTGAGCTGATTAATCAGATTAACAAAGAAGTCGATAAACTCATTAATATGGGGTTTGTTGAATGGTTGGCAAATATAGTGCCCGTAAAGTAGAAAAATGGGCAGATAAGAATATGTGTTGATTTTCGGGATCTCAACAAAGCATGCCCGAAAGATGATTTTCCTGTGCCGATCACCGAGGTGATGATTGATGCCACTACAGGTCATGAAGCTCTATCATTTATGGACGGTTCATCCGGATACAATAAAATTTGGATTGTCAAGCAAGACAGGGTCCATACCGTATTCCGCACTCCAAAAGTAATATTTCATTACAAAAGAATGCCATTCGGCCTTAAAAATGCTGTTGCTACATATCAAAATGCTATGACAAAGATATTTGATGATCTGCTCTTCAAAAAGGTGGAGTGCTACATTGATGACTTGGTGGTGAAGACCAAGAGGAAGGAAGACCATCTCCAAGATTTGAGGGTGGTGTTTCAAAGATTACGCCAATATAAGCTAAAGATGATCCACATGAAATGCGCCTTCGGCGTGTCCAGCGGGAAGTTCCTTGGATTCATTGTCCAACATAGGGCCGTTGAAATTGATCCATCTAAGATTAAAGCTATTCAGTAGCTCCCTCCACCAATGAATCTGTCAGAGCTGAGGTCCTTGCAAGGTCGGCTAGCATATATTCACCCATTTATTTCAAATCTGTCGGGTCGATGTCACCCCCTTTTACAAGCTTATGACAAAGGCCGGCCATGATGTTGACGCCCACGTCATACATGACGCGCGACGGCGAGTTGATCCGGAGCGGGCCTTTGATCCACTCGGGCAACTTGTCCGCTTGCTCGCCCAGCCAACCAACGAACCCTTCCCACACTTCCGTCGCGCCGTTCCACAGACCTTGAATGACCTGCATGCCGATGCCTTCGAGCACCTTTAGCGGGTTCGGGATTTGGCTGACGATCTCGCCGGGGAGTAGGAACATCCAGTTGAGGAGTTCGATAGCCTTCTCTGCTGCTCCTTCGAGTAGCCCGCCGATGAACTGAATCCCCATGTCCTTGAACTCGCCGAGCTTCTCAAGCATGCCCGTGACCGCATCGGTGAGCGCAGTCCTTACCCCGAATGCGTCAGTGGCGAGCAGGACGATCGGGGCAAACGGTCCAGCAAGCAGCGTCGCGACCTCAGGCCAGTTGTTGCGGAGGAAGTCGACCACCTCATTGAAGGCGCCCACGACAGCGTCTTTGACGACGACGGCAGCCTCCTTCATCAACTCCCAGCCCGCCTGAAGCTTGGGCCAAATTTCGTCCCAGTTCTGCCAGATCAGGAAGACGGCGGTAGCGATGGCGGCAAGTAGTAACGCGATACCAGGAGGAGCTAGCAGCGCTAGGTTTACGCCCTTCACGCCCAAGGCGATGGCGGTAAACATCGCCTGCACGCCCTGGATGGCCGCGAACGTCTGCGTGGTGAGGGTGAACGCAGCCCAAGCCACGCCGACCGCGACCAGAACATCCTTGTGGTCGGCGAGCCAGCCGAAGATGGATTCAAACTTGGGCCATGACGCCTGCGCGAAGTCTTTAACCGCTGGAGCGATGGTATTCACCAGGATTGGGACAACGTCGTCACGGAGGAAGTCGACGAAGGTCTCGAGCTTTGGCAGGATGTCCCGCTCGATGGTGGTGGCGATCGCGCCTAGCGCCTTCTCGCCGAACTCCTGCACCTTGGGGGCCACCTCGCGGAACGCCGGGATCAGTTCATCGCGCACCCAGATGACGAGGCCCGCGATCACCTCAGTGACACCAGCAACCTGCGGAGCGAGCTTCTCATTGAAGCCCGTCCCGTTTTCGATCGCCCATTGGATGTCGCCGACGAAGTCTCGGATGAACCCGCCCGCGCGCTCTGCGAAGTCCCGCACGGTATCGAATGCAGGAGCCAGTTTGTCGCCCAGCCATCCAGCGGCCTTCTCGACCATCGGGATGACGTGCTCGGACAACACCCGTACGAATGCCAGTTTGGCCTCAGTGACTTTGATCTGGATGGGGAGTAGCTGCTCGCCGAGCTGCGCGGCTGCGTTCTCCTGAGCGGCTCGCTGGCGCTCCACCTTGCCAGCAGCAGTTTCGGATTCACGTCCGAACTGCCCCGCCGCATCCGCAGTCTGCTCGTACAGGAGGGCAATACGCGCTGTAGCCTTCTCCTGATCGGTGAGGCTCGCGGCGGTGTCCTTGCCCGTGTCCGCGAGGGCGCGCGCCTCGACCTTCGCCGCGTTGAGCGAAACGCCGTAGCGCTCGATCGGGTCAGTCTCGCCGCGCAGGGCGGCAGTGATGGCGCCGAGCGCCTGGTCGACCGGGCCACCGAACGTCGCGGCCATGTCGGCAGCGCGCTTGGTGAGCTCGATCGTCTGTCCGGTGAAGTCCTCGATCCCGGCGTTCTTCAGCATCGCGCCGAGCGGCGAGGCAAGCTGGTTAAAGGCGTTGCGCGAAAGCCCCGCCTGGTCGTGGGCGGTCTTGCCCCAGTCGAGAATCTGATTGGCGCTGTCGCCAAACACCGACTGCACGCCGCCGATGGACTGCTCCAAGTCGGAGGCCGCCTGAATCGACCCACCTACGAAGTCAGTGAACGCGCCTACGCCTCGGGCGATCACCTGAGCGGAGAGGAAGCCAGCCGCCGTCTCGCCGACGCGCTTGAGGGACGCGCCAAAGCCTTCAGCGCTGTCCTGCGCCTTCTTCGCCTCAGGCGTGAATCGGTCACGCCCGACGATGGAGACCGTTACCTCGTTGGCGATCTCGCTACTCCGTCTTCGCGTTCAAGAACGACTTCAGTTGCATCAGCCGCAACGTCGAGACATCCAAGTCCTCGAATTCATCAGGCGTGCAGTGGAATAACTCGCACCCGTTGAGCGTGATCAGGTCGTCGACGATTCCTAGCGGCACGTGCTCTACGTCCCTTCCCCAGACGTGGAGCCACTGGTCGATGTCGCTTTTAAATCGGCAGACACTTCCGTCTCGCCGGCGATGGCCGCACGCCACCCATCCATGACCGCGAGCAAGAAGCCGATGTCGTCGATGCGGTCTATGCCCTCGCGCGAGAGCGGGATCGGGCCTTCCTCGTCCTCGAGGTTCCACGCCTTCACGAGCGTGAGGATGATGTCGGCGACTGAGTCAATGTCGGCGTCCGCGCGGACTTGCTCCCATTCGCGGAAGGTGCCGATCTTGATCTTCAGCGTGACCCGCACCTCGGCGCCCGCGTAGTCGGACTGCGAGAAGTCGAGCAGCGCCGTCCGCTCTGGGAGCTTGAAGCCCATTACGAGCCGTCCGCCCAGGTGCCTGCAGTGCCACCAGTGAGCCGCAGGTCGAGGGTGAGCGAGATGCCACCGTTCTGCGCCCGCGAGACGTTGCGCGAGAACACCCGCACCTCACAGCCATACGACCAGCCCTCCGGGTAGCCGATGGTGGCCGTCCGGCCGGCGACCGGCAGGCGCATGTCCCCCGCCAACAGCACGTCGCCGATGGAGTCCTGCGGGAAGCCCTGGATGGTCACGCTGATCTGCGTGTCCTCGACGAGCTGCAGGCGGTCCATCGCGAACTTCGAGATGGGCGTCACATCCTGCTCGCCGAAGGTGTTATTGACCGTGAGGTCGGTCACGTAGTCATCTAGCGTCAGCGGAGAGCCGCTGTGGTCATCGAGTGCGAACGTCATCCCGAGGCCAGTGAACTTTGCCACGGTGTGCTCCTTTCGCCCTTACAGGGCATTCACGCTGACCGCGACGGCCAGCTCGGTGAATCCATCGGTGGTTTCTACGATCACGCGGAGGAAGTCCGCGGCATCTGCGCCCGTGTAGTCGACGGTGAACGCGATCGGTGGCGGGTCGTCGGCGTCGCTATCCCACAGCGTCACCACGTCCGCCCAGCCGGTCGTGCCGTTTGCGGAGTCCTGAATCTTGATCACCGCGTCTGTGCCGGTGAACGCGAGGATGTGTACCCACGCGCGGAACGATGCCGCGCCGATCTCGACGGCGCCGTACTCGGTGTCAGGCCACGGGTCTTCGCCTACGGGCTCTGTGGGGACTTCCTCGCCAACGAACGCGGTGAGTGATCGGCCCCACTGGATCGGTTCCCCACCCGTACTCGATGCGTTGACCGTGCCGAGGAGGTTTCCTGACTGCGCGCGGGCGAGCGAGTAGCCGAAGACCATCGCCTTCATGTTGGCTACCCAGCCACCGAGCGCCCGCCCCCGGTGGTACGCGACGTGATGCGTGACGCGCCGCCCTGGGTCGGTCGTCTTCGTCAAGATGTCGTGGACGCCGCGCGCCTCGGAGCCTTCCCCATTCGAGTCGTTGAAGAAGTTGTTGAAGCCGAGGCTGCCGTTCTCGACGAGCTGCGCGCGGTCCGTCGCGCTCATCGAGATGGCGGTCATGTCCTGCTCGCCCCACGTGGACTGGATGCTCGAGATGCTGCCTACGTCGCCAGATACGTCGTAACCAGAGACGAGCAGCCCATCGCCGAGCCCTGTGAATACGGCCATCAGCTACCTCCGAGTTCTGCAGCGATGCGGCGGCCGGCAGCGCGGATGACGTTCGGCGCCAGCTTTCGCAGTGCGGCGATGTTGTAGCCCGCCCATGCCGTGCCCTTGGTGCGCGGCCAGTTCAGCGTCGTGTCGAAGTCCTGTGCGACTTCCTCTCGTGCCTCGCGGCGCTGCGATGAGAGCGTGTTGTTCTTGCGCCCCGCCTTCGGTGAGCGCGGCTGGCGCATCACGCGCGCGTCTGCCTTGTCCAGCACCTCGGTGTACAGCGCCTTTTTCGTCGCCTCGTCGATGCGTGTGGTGAAGAACGGGCCTTTGAGGTCGACATCGATGCGGACTTCACCGGGCATAGCCGTGTGCTCCATCCACCCCGATGGGGACTGAAATATCGACGACGCGATACCACTGGTTGCGACCGAAATCGACGTAATCGGTGTCGGAATCGAGCCCGTCGCTGTACTCGCCGAGGACATCGACTGAGTACGCCGTGCCGCCGAGGCGGTGATCCGCGATGAGTGCCTCGAACACAGCGTCCGCCGCCTTGATGAGGTTGATGTCGATGCTGTCTTTGGGCTCGCTCGTCGCGTTCTTGTAGATGCGGACGGTGTGGGTGTAGAGCATCGCTGCACTCGCGAGCGACGAAAGCTCGGGAATCGGGCGCACCCGCCCAAACCACATGGCCGCGTACAACCCGTTCCCCGGCTTAGTCGACGGCTCGACATCGTGAACCGAGTCGAAGAGGTTCAGGCTGACCAGCTTCTTGTGCAGCGCGGCGTGAGAGTCGACGAGGCTCATAGCGCGATCCGCCTCTGGCGCGCGTAGGCGTCCTTCGCGCGCGCGCGGATGTCGAGGAGCGCGATGCGGTCAGGCGAGGACTGGCCGCCCTGCCCCACAGTGACCCCGTATCCGCCCTGCTCCTGCTGCCACTGCGCGATGCACTCGGCGATCACGAGGTCAGTGATGAGCCCCGGTGGTACGTGGCGGTACACGACAGCGCTGGAGTTGTGCGAGGCGGCGGTCGTGCCGTACGCACCGCGGATCACGGTCAGGTTGGAATCGCTGCGGTCAGCAACGACCATGCGCTCGTCGTCGATGCGGATGAGCGAGCCCACCCCGATCGGTCCGATGGGCGTGACCTGGATGCTCGTGTCGTCGGCGTCGATGGTGGCGCCGAGCGTCCCCGCCTGCTCCTCGCCGTCGTTGTAGCCCCAGAGCCCCACGATGACCTGCGAGCGCTGGCCACCGGCGCCAAACGAGGCGTCCGAGGTCTCATCGAGCTCGAGGCGGTCATACGGCGGCGCGTCTTGTGGGTCAGTCGGCCCGAGGTAGTAGTCGTTGGCCGAGATGACCGCGCCCGAGGCCGTGAACGTCGTGACCGAGAGCAGGTCGGCGTCCAGCCACAGGATCGAGTCGCTCACCTGCGACCTCGAGGGCCAGTCGTATCGGCGGGTCTCGATGCAGGGGTAGAAGTGCCGGTGGAACAGCTCTTCGACCTTGCCGGTGTGAGAGACGAGCAGTCGGTCGGCTTCGGCAGCCATTTCGTCGCCTTCCCATGAGGCGGCTGCCATGAGCTGTTCGCGCGTTGCGTAGGTGTGACGGGATACCGTCATCTCTCACCCCTTGCCCCGCCTGACGGGGCTGTCCCCCGCTACCTCTGGGCTCCATGCCCTCGGGAATACGGGAGGTGATTCGTTTCTGTGCGCTTAGGGAGCGGTCGCTGCTTCGATCCCTTCGAGGATTCGGATCAGTTCGTAGTCGTCGCCTTCGGTCGGTGTGCCGCCGAGGTTCGAGCAGATGAGCGCGTACAGCTCCACCTCCTCGTAATCCACGCCGGCGAGCTCCGCGCCTCCGGTATTGGTGGCAATCGCGCGCAGCAAGGTGATCTCCTCGCGCTCGCTCATGCCTGGGTCGCCAGTTCAATCGCGCGCAGGATGCGGATCACCGGGTAGTCAGTCCCGGGCAGAACCTCGGCCTCGAGGTTGTCCGCGATGGCCTGCAGCAGCGTGACCTTGGCGTAGTCAGCCATCAGGACTTCGCCCGCCTGCCACGCGCCGGAGCGTCTTCAGTAGCCTCTTCCGTCTCGTCGTCCTCGGCGGCGGTTTCCTCGATGGCCTCGGCCTCTGCCTCGCCTTCCTCGACCGTCAGCACCTTGTACTGAGTGCCGCAGGAGTCGCAGGTGAAGCCGCCGTCACGGAACGCGCCATCGACGTATTCCATGTGCGGAGTAGCGCTATTGCTGGTGCAGACAGGGCACATCATTCCACCCGCTTTACGTTCTTCATGTCGTGGACGTTGTAGGGGAAAGTCCCCATGTGGTAGAGGATTACGCTCGGGTCGAGCCACACCTTGAAACCAAGGCGGCGTGCCTGCTCACCGAACGCATAGTCCTCGCTGAGGTAGTCGTAAGAGCCGTCCTCGCCCTTAACAGCGAAGGTGTCGAAGAACGGGTACATCGAGCCGGGGCCGCGGCCACAAAGCGGGAACAGCGGTTCACCGTCCGGCTTCATCTCCGCGACCATCGCGTCGATTACGTCGCGGTGGACGGCCATGAAGCCGGTAGCTGGATACCAGATTTCGACGGGCGGGCTGTCGGGGCCGAAGAGGATTTCCTGACCAGGCAGGCGGCGACACGCAAGATGCCCGCCATCCTTCACCGGGTAGGCGCCCACGGCGATCGAGCGCGTCTCTCGCGCCAATTCGACTACCTTCTCGGCGTCCTCGATGCGGAAGACAACGTCGTCGTCGATCATCAGGAACACGTCGTCGGTGGTGTACTGATACCAGTTGGTGACGGCGCGAGCGCGTGAGCGCGCAATCAGCGCGTCACCGCGCGCGATGGCGTAGCCCCAGCCGGCATCTCGGAGTGCGAGCAGGCATTCAGCGGTCTCGACGACCATGTTTCGCCACGCGCAGAGCAGGACCGTAGTCCGTGTCGCAGCCTTGGCGTTGCGGCGGGCGAGGAGGTTGATGTACCCGTTCGGGACAGACTCGAGCGCGTCCACCCACTGGTCGTCGATCTCGTTGCCGTTCATGTAGGTGACGACGAAGCCAGCGTCCTGCAACAGGTTCACGATAGCCGTCGCGTTCGAGCCGTAGCGCATCGCGTGGGCGCCGGCCTCGAAGACGATGACCTGCGCCGACTCGAGGAGCTCCGGGGAGTCGCGGAGTACGGCGTACTCCATCCCCTCGATGTCGAGCTTGATGAACTCGGGGCGCTGGTCGCCAAGCAGGTCGATGAGCCGTGAAGCGGAGACCGCATCGCCACTGTCGCCGAGATACCGTGCTCCGGGGTTGCCCTCGGCGTAGACGGAGAGGAACGCCGCGCCGGGGCGGTCGGAGACGGCAGAGCAGACAGTAGCGATGCGGTCGGAAACGCCGTTGCGGGCAGCGTTGCGGGCGAGGATCGCACACGCCTCCGCGTCGGCTTCAACAGCGATGACATCGTTGCCGCGCTTGGCGGCGATGAGCGAGAAGTAGCCGACGTTGGCGCCGATGTCGAGGAACTTCCACCCCGGCTCAAGGAACTTCTCGATGGCCTTGGCAACGTCCGGCTCCCATGAACCGCGCGCCGCTACGGTCTCCGACATGACACGATCAGCGGGCTGGAACTCGACCTCCAGCCCGCGATCGGTGAGTAGCACGCGCTCTGCGGCTACAGCCATCAGTTAGCTCGCCCGCACAGGCACGTGCTGCCAGCCAGTGGTCAGCGCGATCGGGTTGGTGCCCGTACCGCGGAACCGCTCCGCGACCACGCCCAGGAGTGTGATGTTCGCCGTCACCGCGTCGACGTAGACGCCGACGTAGCGCTTCTTCGGGCGGAAGATGTCGAGCACCTGGATCGAGTTGTTGACCGTGTTGGCAACGTTGGTCAGTGCCGCGAGCGCACCGTTTGGGTGCGTGATGTTCGTGGCGTTGCCGAGGTTCGACTCGTCTGACTCCACCGCCCAGGTCGACAGAATCGCACCCGAGGCCATCGCCCCGAGTTGATAGATGAACTTGATGCGGTCGTACCCCTGCATGTCCTGTACCGCCGAGAGCGTGTTCGCTGCCGACTGGTCAACAAGCGCGGGGGCCAGAGCGACCGAGTACTGGCTGTCCTGTCCTGCGGGCATCTGTCTGTCCTTTCTTCGGCGCCGCTTTAGACGATGCCGATACGCAGTGCGTCGACGTTCCAGAGGCCGCCGCCAGCGCGAGAGCGAATGAAGATTTGGGTCTCGTCCGAACCGATGAGGTTGGACGTGTCCACCACCACCGAGAGCGCCGCGCGGTCCGCGATGATGTAGGCGGAGAGGTCACCGACCACGACCACCTTGTTGCCGTTGGCGCCGTCGACCGGCATGAACGGCGACTCGTTGACCGGGAAGTCGACGAGCGTGCTGGGAGCGCCTGCCGCACCGCCAGCGCCGTTGGCGGGCTGCCACCACGGGCGCCCGTCAGCGTCCACGAGAGCGTGAATCTCGCCCTTGGTCTGGCGAGCCATCAGCCAGCTCGCGTTCCCGGTGTACTGGGCCGGGACGAGGTAGGCGAGGGCGATCAGCTTCGGCGCCGAGCCCGCGTTCGAGACGCTGTTGCTGACGTGGTCGGAGGTCGAGCCTTCGACATCCGCCGTTGTGACGCCCGAGTTCAGGAGGCCGCGCGGCTGGAGGCCAGTGCCGAGGCCGTTGATGAAGTAGTTGTCCTCGACGAGGCCGAGGTTGCGACCGCCGTCCTGCGCGAGGAATGCCAGCAGGTCGCTAGCAGCGTCCGCGATCAGGTCGTTGCTGATCTTGGTGTACGCCTCGAACTTCTTGACGCCGATCTCGAACTGCTCAAACGTCGGGCCGGTGTCGGTGTTGCTGCCCGGAGTTTCGCCGACGAGACCGCCGATGAACCCGGACGAGTAGATGGAGCCGTTCGTCGACGCGGCCGGCGCGACGGCTGGAATCTGGTACACGTTGCGCGAGGTCTGGCGCACGGTAGCGACTCGGCGCATGACCGAGGCATCGGCTCGCCGCGCCATGATCTCCGCCGCGATGTCGGGCGGGACGAGGTAGCCACCGGCCTCAGAGATGCCTTCGGATAGCGCGTTCTGCTCGGCGCTCGGGAGCGCCGACCTGTCACCGCGTGCCTGGATGTAGTGCATCCACGCCGTGCGGTACTCCGGCTGCAGCGTCGCGCGCACTTGCGTGAAGTACTTCGCTGCCACCGCGTCATGCCCCGAGATCGGGCCGAACATGACCTCCTCGGGACAGTAGGCGAACTCGCCGCGCGCAGTCTGGCGGTACATGACACCGCCGCGAGCAGTCCAGCCCGCGTTGGCGATGACGCGGCGGCCTTCGTCGTCGTCGTTGACGGCGCGGTTGATCTGGTACTGCGGCTCGCTCATCCACTTCGCTGTGTCAGCGAAGACGGCGTCGCGCTCCTTCTGCCGCTCAATCTCGATGGCGTCGGTGATGCGCTTCGCTCGCTTGACGAGTTCCTCGTCCTCGGCGCGCGCCTCCTCGGGCATCGTGGCCCCGACGTGCTTGTTGCGGAGTGCCTCGCGCTGAGCCACGACGGACTCCAGGTCCGCGTTCAACAGCGCAATCCGGTTCGGCTCAGACATGGAGTTCCTCCAAAATTGCATCCACCGCGCGCTGCCGAGCGGTAATGGGATCGAGTTGCGGCGCCGGCTCTTCAGACGGCGCGGGCTCAGCGGGCAGTTCGTCCGCGGGAGCTTCTTCTGAGGGGGTTTCGTCCTCGGGGAGCACGTCCCCGTACACGAGTTCCGCGACAAGGCGGGCGACCATGCGCTCGCCATCGCGGTAACGGGAGAGGTCGAAGGAAGCGACCTGCCGCGCCGCCATTGCAGCGGCCTTGGCGTCGTCGTTGGAGCGGCCTACTTCGTCAGCGAGGCCCGCGTCGACCGCCTCCTGATCCGTGAACCAGGTGGTGGCCTTCATCAGCCCGAGCCAGTGGTCGATGTCCCCACCAGCCCGCTCGGTGTAAATGGCTGCGATGTTGCGGTTGGACTCGGCGAGATGGCCCGCGAGCTCGATGAAAGCCGCGTCGTCACCACCCGCGAGTACCCATGCGTTGTGGATCATCATTCGCGCGTGCGGCGCAATGACGACCTTGCCGTCCGCGGCCATTGCGATGACCGTGGCGATCGAGGCGGCAAGCCCCTCGACGTACACGTTCACGGTGGCCGGGTGATCCTTGAGGATGTTGTAAATCGCTACGCCGTCGTCGACGTACCCGCCCGGAGAGTTCAGATGCAGGTTGATGACGGGTGCGGAGACGGACTCCAGCTCTTGGCGGAAGTCGTCGGCGAGAATGCCCCAGTGGGAGATTTCGTCGTAGATGTGGAGGTCGGCAGCCTCGAGCGAGGCCGCGTTCTCTACGCGATACCAGGGGCGGAGAGGAGTCGGTTCCTGAGACAAAGAACGGCCCTCGCAATGGAGGGCCGCATCGAGTCCCGCGAGGGGAGGGCCGCTTAAGTGCCTATGTACCTACTCAGATCATAGCGCCTGTACAGCGCGTGTCAACACCGCTCCCGCAGAATCATCGGAGCGGCCACCGTGACCTGATTCGAGGCTTTGCACTTCGGGCAGAGCACGACGACGCTACCCATGACGTTGTCCACGGGCAGCCGCTTCGCACACTTCCAGCACGAGTGCACCTGACCGGAGAGCATCTAGGCAGCCTCCTCGGCTTCCTCGTCGTCATTCGGTAGCACGGGCGCCGGGGGCGGCTCTGGCGGCTTGCCTACGTCCGCTGCCGGCGTCTGAGCGATGCTGGTAGGGATGTAGAATGTGTGTCCGGCCGGCAACTTGGGCGGGTAGCCGATCTCCTCGCGCCCTTCCTCGATCGAGATGAGGCCCGCAGTAATGTCCGCTCGCGCTCGCGCGTGAACAACGTCCGCGTCAGGCATCAGCGCACCCACGGTGGAGAGGTCGAAAGACATCGCCGCGACGCCGGGGAACTCGGGCACGAGGCCACGATTCAGCGGCCCTACCAGCTCGCGATAGAGCGGCTTCAACGTCTCGTTCCAGAAGCCAGTGCGCTCGGTGGACTTTGCGGCATACGACGATCCGCTCGTACCGAGCACTGTCCCGACGAGGGACAACGGGACGCCGAACGCGCCAGTGATCCGCGCCTCAGTGATCTGGTTCAGGTCAGGCAGAACGAGCCCTTGCGCGCCGAGGCTCTGCGTCATCTGCGTGTACGATGACTCGCCGTCGAGGACGAGGAGGCCATGCCAGCCGGACGGCCCGCCGTAGTTGTGCGCGAACCGTGCACGGATGTCCTCGATGAGCTTGTCGTCCATCTTGGCCTTCGTGGAGAGGATGCCGGACGGCACGCCCTGACGCTCGAAGTACGTCTTCACGAAGTCACGCGAGTAGTTGTCGAGGTCGACGTTCGAGGCGATCGCCGCGAGAGGAGGCATCCCGTAGAAGTCGTCCAACGGGTGTGGCGTCTTCCAATGGATAACGTCGTTGACCGGCAAACGCACAGGCTCTGAGCCGCCGACGCTGTACTCGTATCGGCGGATGAAGTTGCGCTCGTCGGGCACAATAGCGACGCGGTCAGGCCGCAGGAGCCAGAGCTCTACCACGCGCCCCGAGGCGGATCGCACTTTCAGCGCGTAGGCGTTACCAGCGATGGAGCGGTGGAGGATGATCGTGCGCCAGAACTCGTAATGGTCCATGAACGGGTTCACGCCGTACGCGACGCTGTCCCCGATGCGCTTTGGCCCATAGAACAAATCGAGCAGCCGATTGGCTGCCGTGTTCCCGTCGCCGTAGTGGTGCCACGAACGTACAAAATGCCAAGTGAACACTCAACCCGGCCAGAACTGGCAACTAAGAACCTCCACGCAACGCCGTCGAACCTCTAGGAAGAACCGTCACACCTGAAAATCAGAGGTGAGCCTCCTATCACTGGCTCAGTAGGGGTCCCGCGAAACCCCAATCGAAAACAACGGTGGTAGCGGAAAGCAGCAACTACAACTAGAATAACAACAGCAACAGCAAGAACAACAGCAACAGCGGAAGTGGCTACAACAACAACGGCAAAAAGTGTGATCGTACACGTACCCCCAAAATGCGGCAGCCGATAAAATCACGGCTCTACAACTACTGCTACCGGAAAGGAAACCAACACTCCAATCCTACAGTCGGGAGACCACCGACCTACGAACCGCCCTAGCCACGCTACTAGGACAACGCCACGACACCTCTATCGCGAAGGCCTGTGCTCACACACGAAGGCCGACAACGAAACCACACGCAGATCCTCCTCTCGCAGACGAGAAATGGGATCTCGAGTCACGACAAACTCACGTCACGTGACGGGAGTACCTGCCCACCAAAAGTAAAGTCGGATGTGTCCACTGACGACTTAGTCCGCAGCCTCAGTTGTCTCCCTACGATGCCCCAGGGGGAGAGTGAGACACCGTATAGTATCCAGGAACACAGAATAAGGATTAACTGGGGTCGTGCACACACAGACCATCTGCTCTACGTTGGGTCCTCTAGCTGGTTTTCCCCCCAATCGAACTCAGGCTGCAAAGGCAAGGGACCCTACGGTAACCAGTTTAAAAATCGTCTCACTCGGGTCACGCTCTCCACCACTCCCAAGTGGGTCCGCACACGCGTGCGTAGGAAAGTTATGGCTAGTGGGGGCTCACTAAATGTGGATACTGAAAATCAAGCACGCATCCATCTCGAGTAACACGAAGTGTCAGGTGGCTCGCGGCCACCAGACTCTGGACAGCCCACTAGACTTAATAACCCAACGGTCCTTGAGTCACAAGACTCGGGTTAAGACCGCTGCACGTGACGGCACAACGCCGTCAATCTGGCCTAATCCTTAGGTCTGAAATCACAGTGACATGATCTCCAAGGCAGCTCACAAGCCGCCGAGTTGATCCCTCATTCAAGGGACACACGGAAAACCTCCAGCCCCAGGCTGGTGTTGACATTTGAAATATTGCTATATGCAATCACGCTCCAAACGTGAGGAAGTCGGAGAAAGCTTAAAGAAGGGTCCTCTCGGGCTGCTGAAGCCTCAAGTCGCCTGACGAGAGCATCAGGAATTCTGCGATTCATCACCCAGGGATAGTCGGAAGAAATATACAACAAACCGGCAATGCCGTATGGCCTGCCCAACAAATCGGCATTGGCCCAGTCGTGTCGAACAAACCCCGTCTGCCGTCCGATCGGGACGAGAATGTACCTGGTGGTCCGTCACCTGATAAGAAATCCTCCTGAGGTGAAGAGATGTCCCTGACTCCTCAAGACAAGGTGCCGAAGATCGTGTCGCAGAATACCCGAGTAACCCGATTCGGGTGCATCCTGCCACCGGAAAGGCCCGTAAATAGCCGAAAAATTACCTAACTGGGGCGAAAGTGCTTCGAGTGATGGGTCAGTCACTGAGGACGCCTCGTGTATACACAGTTTTGTTCTCCAGCCAGGGGAGGATCCGAACCAAAGTGGAAGGTCTTTTCTTTAATTCTCTAACCAGAGAAGGATCCAAACCAAAGTGCAAGGTTTCTTCTTTTGTTCTCTGGCCGGGGGAGGATCCGAACCAAAGTGAAAGGCTTCCTCTTTTGTTTTGATTCTCTGGCCGGGGAAGGATCCACACTAAAGTGGAAGGTCTCTTCTTGAATTCTTTGGCCGAAGAAGGCTCCGAGCCAAAGTGAAAGGTCTCTTCTTGAATTCTCTGGCCGGAGAAGGCTCCGAGTCAAAGTGAAAGGTCTCTTCTTGAATTCTCTGGCCGGGGAAGGATCCGAACCAAAGTGAAAGGTCTCTTCTTTGTTTCTCTGGCTGGGGAAGGACCCGAACCAAAGTGAAAGGTTGATTCTTTAATTCTCTCAAGCGGCCATCCCGGTCGAAGAGGAGATGTTCATTGGCTTAGACAAAGACTTGTGACACCGACAATAGGAAAGGTCTCTTGGTTTTTTGTTAGGTGGCCAAAGGCCGAAGGTAGGATATTTGTCGACTTGGACGAAAGAAAGTGATGCCGACCACGTGAGATGTTGCTGGCCCAGACGCCAAATGGACTGAAATGCCATTGGTTTAAGTGCCAATGATTGAGAAGTTGTTGGCTCAGAAGCCAATGGACGAGATGATTTCGGCTCGGGCGCCGATGATCGGGGAGCTGTCGACTTAGAAGCTGATGATGGGGGTAGCTGTCGGCTAGGACGCCGATGGTTGGAAGCTGTCGGCTGGGACGTCGATGATTAGAAAGCTGTCGGCTCAGAGGCCGATGATTGGGTAGCTGTCGGCTCAGAGGCCGATAATTTAAAGCTGTTGGCTCAGGAGCCAATAATTGGGAAGCTGTCGACTTGGGGGCCAATGATTGAAAAAGTTATCGGCTCGGGGGCCGATAATGGGGTAGCTGTCGTCATGGAGGTCGATGATTGGACATCTTTTCGGTTGAAGCCCCAATGGTTAAATATCTGTCAGTTTGAAGCCCCAATGGCTGAACATCTATCAATTTTGACGCCCCACTGGCGGAATGCTTGTCGGCTTGAAGTTTCGATGGCTGAACATCTTGTCGATTTAACGCCCCGTTGGCGGCATGCTTGTCGGCTTGAAGGCCCGATGGCTAAATATTTGTCTGTTTAACGCCCCGTTGGCGGAAGATCTTGTCGGTTCAACATCCTGATGGCTGAATATTCTTCAGTTTAACGCCTCGATGGTGGACATCTTGCCGGTTTAATGCCCCATTGGTGGAGCAATCTTCGGTTTAATGCCCCGACGACAAAATGTTTATCGGCTTGAAGCCCCGATGGCTAGACATCTTGTCGGTTTAACACCCCGTTGGCAGAACAATCTTCGGTTTAATGCCCCGATGGTGAAATGTTCATTGGATTGAAACCCCGATGGCTGAGTATTCTTCGGTTTAATGCCCCGATGGCTGAGCAATCTTCGGTTTAATGCCCCGATGGTGAAATGTTCATCGGCTTGAAGCCCCAATGGCTGAACTGTCAACTTGGATGAAAGGTCGTGACGCCGACCATGTGAGAGGTTTATTGGGCGGATGGCTGAAGGCTGAAGGTAAAAGACCACGTCTGTCTCAAGACCTTCTTTCCTTTCGAAAATATTCTTAATGTTGCATCTGCAGGTCTTAAGCTCCGATCGAGTGTTCCTACCCCGACAGAGAAGGAAAGAAAAGAAGAAAAAGAAGAAAAGAAAAGATACTTAGCTACAAGGGACAGCTGTTAAAGCAAGATTTGGGAGCTCATAAGAATGTTCAGAACCATCTCCGAAGGAGCAATCAGAAGTCCGGATAATAAGGACAAGCCAACCATTTCAATGAGAAAAGAATGAGCCAAAACATCTCAAACAAGTCGGGATTAGTTCGAATGGGTCTAAAGAATCAAGATGGGCCAAAGAATGCTCGAAATGGATTGATGAATTAAACAGACGGCCCATATGCAACTTGATCCGGCGTGAGAACCAGGGTGAACTGGCAGCCAAGTGATCCAGTGTAAGAACCAAGGGGAACAGGCGGCCAAGTGATCCGGCATGAGAACCTGGGTGAGCCGGCGGCCAAGTGATCCAGCATGAGAACCAGGGTGAATTGGCGACCAAGTGAACCAGTGTGAGAACCATGGTGAACTGGTAGCTAAGTGATCTGACGTGAGAACTAGGGTGAATCGACGGCCAAGTGATCCGATGGATGGGTGAAGTGGCACGCCTCTATTAGCTTCAACCGGCATGAGAAGAAGGGGCATGTCGGTGATCCATCATACGTCCGCTCCCACCGGATCACCTGCAGCCCCCATTTTTCCTATAAATAGGCCATTTCTGGCCTCTGAAATCATGGACGGAGGGCAATCAAAAAAATCCCAGAAAAAGGAGGAAGCTCCCAGAAGGTTGAAGGGTTCTTAGCCGCCATCCTCCAACCCTAGCCTCATTTCTTGAATCCCTAGAGCTCGAGCGAAGGGAGATTGGTTCTATTCTGCTGCTTCAGCATCGTCTTTCGATACTCTATTTTTGCCTTTGTAGGTGGGTTCTCGCTGTGATTAATGTCCAGGGGCCGATGATCCCTCCGAGTTTCTTGTAATCTTCTTTCTTTTGAAATATGTATTGGGCGATGATACATTGAGCCCGAATGCCCCGGTTCTCTCATTGTATCACACAGATAATCCCCCTATCTATCCTTATTTCCTCTGGTAGGATATGAAAGATTGTAAAAGGCCCTTGGGGTGACAGATATACCGTTCTGTTGGCTATATGCAACAATTGCTGAATCAATGAATGCATCTGGTTATTTGCCAGTCTCCCATATTCTCTATGTATTTACATTTCTCTCTATCGCTCTATGTTATCGTTCCCAAGATTGTCGAAGCGGAACCCTCTGTTTGTGAGGGGGCCCCTTATCGGGGGCTACAGATGTGACTTCTCTGCTTTTTATGTTTATGATTGCAGTTTGATTTTTCTGACATTCTATAGAGTTTCTTTTCGGATCATGACTTGCTTTGAATAACCTCTCACTCAGTCCCGCCCCGTGGTGGTGGGTGAGCCTGTTCACACCCTTAAGGGCTATATTAAATCCATTTATCCCCCTCCTCGGGGTCATTTATAGGTCCAAATTGTGATTTACTTTGTGCATCTGACATTTATGCTGTTCATACAATTGGTCTGCATATGATGTTGCGTATATCAAGTCATGTCAAGTCAAGTATCACGCAAGCAAGTAGTTTCCCGTTCCAAGTTCAATAATGTCAAGTACAACGAACATTGTTTCTGTGATAGAGACTGGGAAGTTATCCTTTGGACATACTTTGTTGAGGTCCCGAAAGTTGACGCAGATGCGGACTTGACCACTTTTCTTCTTTACTAGGACAATTTTGGCGAGCCAGAACAGGTAGATACACGGCTCGATAAAGTCGACCTCTGCCATTTTATTGACCTCGGCCAAAACTTGGAGTTCCAGCTCATGGCGCATGCGCCACTGTGGCTATTTGACTGGAGTGGCTGAGGGAGAAATGGATAACTCAGGCTCCGCTACGGAGGGGTCTAGCCCTGGCATCTCCTTGTACATCTAGGCGAAGTAGTCTTTGTATTCGAACAGAAGTTGCTTGTAGTCCTGTCTGTCTACTTCGGTGGGGAGAGCGCTGACGAACGTTGGCTGGTGGGCTTCATCTTCACCCAGGTTGATTTCAACGAGTTCATCAACAGTCACCTGGCCACCGTCCTCCTGCTCGGGAGGAGCAGGTTGGAAGTCGATAAAATCCTCATCATCGGTACTGGCTTCTGGTTTTCGAAGCAACCGGTCGATGTTGACAGAGCTAGAGGATTATTGTTACTGGATTTTGGTTGGGATTGTTCTGGACTGCCAGCATCTGGCTAAAAGTTGCCAACTAGTGCCATCGAAGCTTGGTTGGGGTTGCCTGCTAAAGCTGACAATGCTTCATGGTCATTGTCCTGAGAACCTTCCTCATCGGGAAAGTTTGCTGAACTGGGTTCTTTGACCGGCTGGGAAACACTGGGAGCTTCTTCACCCCCAATGTCCTCACAGGCGAGCAGCAAAGACTCGTTGATTGCTTGAGCTGGGGTACTGGCCCTGGCAGTGAGCGAGATTAGGACTTCCTCTTCCTCGTCCCCGGAGCTGTCAAATTTGGTATCGACGTTAGCTTGGTTACCAATTGGCTGCACCGAGCCCACGACATTAACCGCATAGTAGACGCGAAAGTCTGGGTCTTGGTCGTAGCCGAGTCCTCTAGTATCTTTGTGGGAGAAAGGGGGTTGCCCCTGGACCTGGGAAGGGGTCCACAATCGGTGAAAGTATTCACGCCGTGCGGAACCTTGCCATTGAGGGATATGCTACTTGAGGCACATCTCTCGGATATGTGGCGGCAAGTCATCCATCTCATGGACCGCTTCAAGAGTGTTGTCAACTTACTTGGGCCAGCCGAAATCATCTTCCAGTGGGGCATGAGGGGCCACGTCTCCCTTGTAGAAGACAATGGGCTTATCCCTATTAGCCTTCCTCTTGCTCGCTGATCCGCCAAGTAAAGAAATTCTTGAGAAGGAAAAAAATTTCAAGAAAATTTTAGGAAGGGGCAAAGAAAGTCGACTCAAATCAAGGGTGAGCCGAGCAAGCATAGCAACATTATTTGCTACAAATGCAAGAAGTCCGGGCAGATGAGAGGAGAGTGTCCAGAGTGGAAAAGAAAATTCAAGAAGGATAAGTTCAAGAAACCCAAAGTCATGGTCGCCACTTGGAGCGACGAAGAGGACGAACAGTCCAACGAGGAGCTGGAAGAGCTTGTGGAAAGCTTGTGCCTCATGGCACATGAGGATGACTCAGTCGAGGTAAATTCTGATCCTGATTTTATTTCAAATGAACAATGGGAGTCAGAATATGAAAAGTTGCCTAGGCGTTTGAGGCATGAGGCGACCCCCTGGTCGCCTCGGCCGCCTCACCCCTCAGACTACATAGCTCCATTGGTTCTCTGCCAGAGGTATAGCTGGTATAGACTTTCATGCTATCCCCGATTTTTTAAACTCGGACCATTCTTCGCTTCTTTAGCGGCTGTAGTCCCATACGGGGAGGTGCCCCCAATCTGTTGAAGACTGATGGCCACGTCGATGGGGCCTTTGCCAGTCTATCGAAGATTGAGACCCTGTTCAGTGACGCCTGGGCGCAGACGTCCCCTTCAACCTAGAACGGCTCCGAGCTCTGAGGAGCGAAGTTGGGTTGACGATAAACCCCTTTTCTCTTCTTCCCCTGTAGGGGCAGGGGTTGGACATCCTGAGTCATCTGACCACAAGTCTGTTGTAGATGTTGAGCTTGCTCGAGCTTATTTGCTCTGGCTCGCTTAATTTCATGGGCCTCCTGTTTGGTGACCCAAATCTTCGTGATCTTTCGGGAGCATTCTTGAATTTTGCTGCTCCCGATCTTGGATTTAGACTTATTTTTGAAGTCTGGCTTATCCTCCCGCACTTGGTGAAGAAGGGCAAAACAATTGGATGATGGAATAGTCGGGACGTGGTTGTCCCGAGGTAACGCCAGCTCGCCACCGTCTAGCTAGACGCGAAGGCTCCAAACCAGAACGATCTTGCTGGACCTAGAGATTGTTGCCGCGGGCTTCGACGTTGTCCCCATTTCGCGGGAACGACGTAAGATGAAACAACATGGACCGAGAAAACTCGGCCTTGCAGGGAGCGGGACCTGATGCCCCCGACAGTCATAGGGATAGTTGGTGATGTAGGTGCTTCTTGAGGGGCAGGGACCACCCCTAGAAAGAAGGGGGGCCCTACCACAGTTGGAAAGTCCCCGAATGCTATTGGGGTCGCCAGATAGTTGTATCTGGCGTGAGTCACAACGACAAGAGGTCCATATGTGATCGCCGCTATAAAATCGGTTGTAAACTTTGGCGAAGAAAACCTGCCTTGGGGGTTGGAGTCCTCTCCTTGCTTCCTCCTGAAAGGGGCAGAGAAGGGAGATCGGGGCCTTCAGTGAAGTGGAGAAATTCTTGGCAAATGAATGAAAGGCGAGAAATGTCCCACCGGGCGTGCCAGTCTGTTTAACACACGGAATTTTTGGACATCCAATTTCGTTGGATAGATATGCGTATATTTGGACATATTTATTAATTCTACACTTTTTGGATTTATCAGACGATTTAGGGTTCGTGTACATGACCTTTCCCCACCGACCGGAGTCGGTGTTAGTTTACATCGGATAAGTCCGAACACCTTTGATTAACTGTCAAAGACTTCGGTTACAATGTCGAGGATTGGCCTGCCCTAAGATAGTGATATATTTGCAAGTCGCCCTACAGTCGGGGTATATTGTGATTTTTTCTTAAACAATGACCATATTTGAAATTTTCTCTTCAATTTATTTGTAATTTTCCTTCTTTTGGGAATACATTTGTAATTTTCCCTCTTTCGATGATGTATTCAAGATTTTTCCTCTTTCGTGGGTGTATTTAGAATTTTATGCCCTCCGGGGACATTTTAGTAATTTCCCAACCAATGAGGGCATTTTTGCAATTTTTCCTATCATCGGTGAATCTTGGAGCTGATGCTTGACCCACAACACTTGAGTCCCACAGCTCCCGACAGTGACGTATTCAGCCTCTGCAATGGATAGTGCAACTGGGTGTTATTTTTTGGAAGCCCAAGAAATCAAGCATCCACCTAAAAACTGACAATAGCCACTTGTGCTCTTACAATCTAGTTTACACCCAGCATAATCTGCATCTGTATATGGGATTAAACTAAATTCACAGGATGCAGGGAACCATAGACCCAGGTCATGGATTCCAGCTAAGTATTGGAAAATTCATTTAACAACACTCATATGCGACTCCCTAGGACTAGCCTGAAAGCGTGCACACAGACAAACACTGTACTGTATATCATGCCTAGATACTGTAAGGTAGAGCAAGGAGCCGATCATACCTCTGTACACCTTTGCATCTACCATTTTACCTCTTTCATTGGCATCTAGTCCAGCACTCGTACTCATGGGAGTAGCAATTGTCTTGAGCTTGTCCATCTTGAATCTTTTCAGCAGCTCCAAGACGTATTTGGACTGATTTATAAAGCATCCTTCTTCTGTCTGAGTAACCTGCAAGCCAAGGAAAAACTGTAACTCTCCCATCAAGCTCATTTCGAATTCACTAGTCATGAGATTTGCGAATTCTTCACACATAGTTGACCTTGTTGATTCAAACACAGTGTCATCTACATAGACTTGAACAATAAGAATATCATCTCCACATATCTTGGTAAATAATGTCTGATCAACAATACCTCTTTTGTATCCTTTTCCTGTGAGAAAGTTGCTCAATCTTTCACACCATGCCTGCGGAGCTTATTTTAGTCCGTATAGGGCCTTTTCCAGCTTGTAGACATGATCTGGCAGATCTGAGTTCTCGAATCCTGGAGGTTGCTCAACAAATACTTCTTCATTTATTAGTCCATTAAGAAAAGTACTTTTGACATCTATTTATTGGAGTTTTATTCTATTGGAGCAAGCAAAAGCCAACATTATTCTAATTGCTTCTAACCTAGCAACAGGGGCAAAAGAGTGCTCAAAATCTATTCCAAATTCTTGGTTGTATCCCTTTGCCACTAACCTAGCCTTGTTTCTAACAATTGTTCCATTTTCATTGAGTTTATTCCCAAAAAGCCATTTTGTTCCCATCATAGTTTTATTTGATGGTCTGGGAACTAAATATCAAACTTTGTTCCATTCAAATTGGTTCAACTCCTCATGCATTGCATTGACCCAGAATTCATCCTTAAGAGCTTCTTCAATATTCTTAGGTTCCACTTGTGAAACTAATGCCATTTGATCTATTTCCTCTATTTCCTTGAAGTGGGATCTAGTTCTAGGAGGGTCCTACAGATTTTCTGGAATATTGTCTAAAGGATGATCCATCAAAAATCTTAGATTTGAGAGGGTTTTACCTGATGGACTTGTTCTATCACCTTTAGTTTTTGCTTGATTGGTCTCTGCATTCTGCTGCAATTCTTCTTTAGATTGTCCAGGTTCCTCCTTGGGATCTATCAAGTCTTCATTCAGCTCATCTTTCCTATCAAAGTTAGAGATATTAGTTTCTTCATTTTGTTCATGAAAGGAGACATGTGGAGACTCTTCCACAACTTGACTTTGCACATTGAAAATTCGATATGCTCTAGAATTTGTCAAGATTTCATTTGTCGTATGCCGATACGTGTCCTGGTCTCTGGCTACTTTGGGGCTGATGAGCCTATGTTTCCAAAGATGGTTGTCAAGAGGAGTTTCCTTGTTTTGGTGTTGGTTTCTTCTCAAGCGATGCCGGTGGCAATCTCACTACCCGTCGAAAGTCTTACCATTGATGCCGTTATTTCTTCTCGCTCCATTACTATTCAGTTCACTGGCCGAGAGGGGTTCTCTACCCACATGGTGCTAACTCATACGGCCGCCAAGAGTTTGATGAATTCCATGTTCAAGGGGCAATTGGCCGTATTCTCAAAATTTTTCAAGGACATTCTGCACTCTTTATGCGAGCTCCCTCACTTTATTGGTACGCTGGCCACGTCAATGCCGCACATTGCTCTCCCTCAATTTCATCATTCTCTACTAGCAAGGGAGTTATGCTTCATTTTGGATTACCGAGTGGAATTTTTGAATCTCCATGTCTTTGTGTCGGGGGACAAAACTCCATGGTTTTATGATGTTCATCCGCTGGAGGAGTCATCTGTCCAAGAATGTCCACCTATTGTTAGCACCAGGTGTCTAGGGGCAACCACCCCAATGAAGCTGCATGTGCATAATCGGGCCAGGCCATCTGCCAGGTGGGTCCGTTGATGGCCTTGTGGGTCCGTTATTTGAGAAGATATTACAGATTGAGAAGCCCGAAGATTCGATCCCGTGCCAGGCGGGTCCAGGTTCAAGCGATTTCTGCTAAGAAGAGGCAGTGGCGCAAGTACAAGGGCCGTCAGTTGTGCACTCAGAGGTCCACTCCTCCTTATTCTTCCCATTCATCCTTCCTTCTACTCAGCTCCCACCCCTAGGTGATGTATTTTCCCTTGTTTAATTCCACATCTGTGATCTTCTCCTCTCTTCCCCAGCCCACTAACCCTTATTTATCTTCTTCTCATCCAGATTCTCTGGATTCTTCTCACACTCACCATCCTAGGCCTCGGCCTATGTCCTTCTCTCACCCTGGCTTTGGGACCCATCTGATTCTTCCTCTTCTCATCTGGAACCTCCAGATCTTTTCTTCCATCCCTATTTCGGGATATCTTCTGATTCTCCTCCCCTGGGACTCCCGGGTGTTGCTGTTGATTCCTCTCTGACCCTATCGGATGTCTACGATTCTCCTTCTCCAGCCTTATCGGATGACCATTGCTCTTCTTCTCCGACTACGTTGGATGATCCCTCCTTTCCTTCTTCATCTTCACAGCAATCCTCTTATTTTCTTTCTATTCCTTCTATTCCACCCTTTCGGGGTCCTCACCCTTTTTCTTGCTATTTTCGAGACTTTAGTCCGCCTTGATCTCAACTAATCTCTGGTTATTCTGTATTTGGTTCCTTGTTATTAGGCTCTCTGTGCCTTAATGAGAGAGTTCTAGTCCTCGTTTCTCTTTCTTTTTATTATTGTTCATCCAGTTTGGTGTCTACCACTCCTCCGTGTAGAGGAACCTTTAATTCTTTGCTATCCTCTCCCTTTGATCCTGTCAAGCAAGGAATACAAAGCTCGTGCTATGTGAAGTTCATTGATCAAGATCACTTTAGGTCACTGCTTTCATGCCGTGGATTTACAAAGGTATCTTTAAATTGTGCAAGAATATGTTATCATTGCTCTTGTTGTTCTTCAGCTCCTTGTTTCTCAGTTCTCTCCACCATCTTTCCCGTATCATCATCATTCAATTCTTCATCCATTGTTATGGATGTAACAAATAGAACCAAAAGGTTTGAAATAAGAAATGTTTGGTTTCTTACCTCGATGTAACTCATAAGGTGTTTTCTTTAATAGTGGCCTTACCATGGCTCGGTTGATTATATACCATACAGTGTTCACGGCTTCAGCCCAAAAATATCTCGATAAGTTATTTTCATTTAACATAGTCCTGGCCATTTCAACTAATGTCCTATTCTTCCTCTTAACAACCCCATTTTGCTCGGGGTCCTTGGTGCGGAGAAATTATGCATATATCCTTGAGCTCTGCAAAAAATACTGAACTCATGATTATCAAATTTCTTACCATGATCGCTCCGCATGGCCTTGATGGAGCACCCCCTTTCATTTTGAACTAACCTGTAAAATGCTTCAAACTCTATCAGGGCATCACTTTTGTGAGTGAGAAAATGTACCCAATAATATCTTGAGAAGTCATCAACAATCACAAACCCATATAGTTTACCACCCAAGCTATGTGTCCTGTTTGGTCCAAACAAATCAATATGGATCAATTCAAGGGGCCTAGAAGTGGTTACATCATTCTTACACTTGAAGGTTGTTCTTGTCTGCTTGCCCCTACTACATGCCCCACAAATTCCTTCATCAACAAGCTTCAACTTGGGTAAACCAACCACCAAATCATTTCTAAACAATTTCATTAAAACATTAAAACTGGCATGCCCAAGACAGCGATGCCAAAGCCAAGCATCATCAGTATTTTTAGCAACTAAACACAGATTATCATGTGAAGCATCATCTAGATTTATGATATATACATTATTGTGTCTGAACCCTATGACTTTTATTTCATGAGGGAGTCCATCTTCCCCAAATTTGTTCAACCTAATGGCCTATCTGGTGATTAACTATGTGTCCCTAGATCATCACTATTTTTGGTAGAGGGGAACTCAAATCCCCGAACACACCGAGAACTAGCCAGTCCTTGAGATAATATAATAGTATAAATAACATATAGTAATACAATAAGAGAAGGGTTAAAGAGATACTTACCTGATGGCATACCAACTCCCTTCTTTTTTTTATTTTTTTTGAAACAAGATAACACGTGATTTTTTTTCAATTTTTTTGTTAGAAAACAAGAGGGTAAGAGAATAAAATGAGAGAACAGGAGTTTTTTTTATATTTTTAATGAAATGAGAGAAGGTGAGACCCCCTTTTTTTGAATTTTTATTAAATTTTTATTAAGGTGGCTTTCCGTAGCACTGTGATCATGTAATTGCAGTGTTATGTCCAACCACGTTCATAACATGAAAACCGTTTAAAAAGGGTCTCCACCACCCGTCCATCCTCCACGCCTCAAACCCATTCAAATGTGAGAACAAAGGCATACCCCGACCCCCACACCCGTCCACCACCAATGGATGCCTAGGAGGGCCTCCGACGGTCGGAGTGGAGGGCGGTGCGCAGTCAGCCATCCTCCCAAGAAGAGGGTGAAGTGGGAGCTCCACTGGTGGAAAAATCGATGGAGGCCGTTGAACTGGGAGCGTGCTCGGCGGCAAGGATGGCCGGGATCGACAATGAGGAGGAAAATTTTACTTCTTTTGAACTTGGTTCCAAAATTCTACATTCATTAGAGTCAAACACAACACTATGACCTCTATCACATAATTGACTTATGCTCAACAAATTGTATTCTAGACCTTCAACAAGCAAAACATTCTCAATAGAATTGGAGGGATTCTTACCAACTTTACCTGATCCAATGATCTTTCCTTTATTATTCCCTCCAAAGGTGACATGACCTACTTCCTTCTCCACTAAGAGACAGAATTTGGTTCTGTCCCCAATCATGTGTCTTGAACAGTCACTATCAAGATACCATCGATTATGCACGGCTACAAGACACTCTTACACAAGGAATCAAGTAACAATATTTGGAACCCAAGGATAGTTGGGTCCCAATAAACCTTTCATTTCAGCAAAACATGATAACATAGATTTAGGAATCTATATTTTCTTCACATTCTTAGTTTCCTTACTTGATGGATAATTTTGGTTCTTGTTCTCTTTCTTCACATTGCCTTTTTGTTTAGTAACCTCATGAGCCTTTGATGTTTGGTGGAAGTTAGAAAAAGATTGTTTCTTGGCCCATTGAGTCCAATGATGGGGCTTTAATTGGTAGAGGTTGTTATATCTCTTAGGGTATTGAGGTTGGCTTGGTCTATGGAAGTATGAATCATAACTGCCCCAAGAGTTGGATCGTGTTAACCTGTATGGGTGTGTGTGTCGACCTCTTCCCTTTTCTACCCATTCATAACGGCTTCTGTTTGTTGGGCATGTCGACCTCCTGAAGCTTGTGCGTCAACCTCTCCCCTGTTCTACCCATTCATAACGGGCTCTGTTTGGTGGGAGTGTCGACCTCTTGTAACCTAAGTGCCGACCTATTCCTAGTACTTCCCAATCATAATGGTTGCTGTTTGGTGGAAGTGTCGACCTCCTGTGACCCAAGTGTCAACCTGTTGGGACATTTCTAGCTGCCAGACTGGGTGATGACCAGGAGAGTGTCGACCCTTGCTGAGGGTAGTGTCGACATGTTCTGTTCTTTGGACCATTTCTACCCTTAGTTTGTATAGACCTAGGTTGTGACTTGGGTTGGCCTGTCTAGGATTTTTGATCTACTTTCTTCGGGATTCTAGGATCTTTCTTCATGGGCACTTCCATTTTTTTTCTTTTCCTTTACTTTGAATGGGATTTGTGGTCGAGGTGGATGCATTTGAAGAGGAAACAAAGGTGATAGTTTTCATGCCAATCTCTTTCTTTTTGGTGGGATTGTATCCCAGCCCTTCTTTGTTAAGGTTCATCCTTGTTCCTAACAAAGCATCTAGGTTCTCTTTTCCATCCACAAACTTCTCCAGGAGTTTTTGTTTATCCTCCAGTTCCTTTGGAGCTTTTCAACATTTTCTTGGAGTTTGGTATTGACTTCCTTGACGGCTTCATATTTTTCATTTGTTAGTTTGATGTTACTTTATAACTGTGACAATAGCATAATAGATTTGTCCCTCTTTTTTGAGAAATAAATGTGACAACAGCGAAAGAGAAGAAACTACTTTATAATGTAGGGAGCACATGCACATGATGCAAGAGTGTAAATAGATAATAGGCCTAGACAAGCATCTAGCGAAGAGCGATCACACATGCAAACCACAGGGACAAGGATTTTTAAGGTGGTTCAAACTTTCTCCGAAGTCCTACGTCCACCGCTCACTTAAACGAAGTGAGGCTTCCCTAGTGCAACTACACAACCAGCTAATTACACAGCTTAACAACCCGCTGCCTTATAGCTTGCAGAGAGATTATCCCCTCTGAAGGAACCACTGTCACACAACTTGATGGCACATAGGGCCAGATCACAGATCTGAGCACACAAGCTTGATCTGTCTTCCTACTATCACCGGTAGGGATGGTTCAAGTTTCAACAAATACAAGAACAAAACAAAAAAAGAGTAATGAAGAACTCAGGCAGGAAGAATGAGACTCAATGCCAAATGCAAATGTACCTGTCTGAGATCTAGAGGGCTTGGTTTGCTGCTTTCATATTTGTTGCTTTAGTGATGGTGCCTTCTCTTTGCAGAATAACGAACAGGTGGAAGAGGAGCTTGTGGCTTGGCTTCAGATCTTCACAACTAGCCCTGAGCTCTTCACCCTGTTCTCCTTCTTCTATCTTCTAGTTATGGACATAGTTGGGCTTCTTACGCTTTCCCTTTTCTCCAAAGGGCACCAACCTCTCTAGCACAGTAGCAGCTTCTCTTCTCCCTTCTTCACCCCTTTCTCGTCTCTTCCTTGAGGCACACTTGCAGCACCACCTCATGCAGGGAGGTGCGTGTCTCTATTTTGGCTTCCCAAGAGAGGAAATCTTCACTCCAAAAATCTGTCCACTGATTGGTCCAACATGAGTAGAAAAAATGTTTTCAGATTTGATTTCTTTTGGTTGGCTTAGAGGAGATATAGAAAAAGACTTTTCTTCCGCTCCAGATCTGAGCATGTAATGATCCTCATGGAAGAAAATCTTATAGTCTACTTCCTCATTGGCTCAGGTCAATTCTCTACTTTGTGTACCTTTCTAGGACCATATCTCATTGGTTGACTACCAAAAGTGGTGTGTCATGACAAGAGACATTTCTCATATTTGAACTCTGACGCAGCTGCCTCCAAAAAGTAGTTCAAGTATGGTGATGATGGCTGAGACACTTGTCAAACCTTGAAACTTCCTCCAGACCTCAAAATTTATATTTTTTGAGGTTTACGGTTCATATTTTTAATCACTAGATCCACCTTCGAACATATGTGATTTGACAGACAATGGCCCAAAATGCTTCAAGTGCGTCGACGCATCCTAGTGATGGCATCGACGCCGTCTTCGTGGACTTCATAGACACTGGCTGGCACTGCTTCTGGAAGCTTTATAGCGTCAACGCACTGAGAGCTTGGCGTCAACGCAGCCTTCGTAGAGCAACCTGTATAACGGGTTTTGGAAACGCCCAATGCATTAACGCCCTGAGAACACTGCGTTAATGTAGCTTCATGGGTTCTTGGGTTGCTGACGAGTTGGCGTGGATGGCGTCGACGTAGTGAGGCTTGTGCATTGACGCATCCTTCTTCTACGGGCCACTTGATACTGTAATGAGCTATTCGTCATCCTTATCTACCTATTTGTCACCGTTATGCGTCATTTGTCATCGTTAAAGAGCTATTTGTCACCCTTATTTGCCAATAGCCGTCGCCTTTGGTTCACATGTCATTCTTGCGATTTCAACAACTGGAATGCCACTGCGTCGACGCATCAAAGGAGTAAGGTCAACGTAGTATACTGATGAGGTCAATGTGGCTGAAGCCCATTTGGGCTTTTCTTCTTGATGGAGTCGACTCCATTTACCTCTGAGTTGACTCTTCTTCTTCACTTTTCATGTTTTCAACTTGGCCACCTATTTTTCACCCTTAGATACCTATTTGTCACCTTTAGGTATCTATTTGTCACCCTTAATGCCTATTTGTCACCCTTACTCAATTATTTGTCTACCTTGATTTTTCACCCATTTGAGCAAGAGGGCGGGCTCTACTTTTCTTTCTCTTTTTAATTTCTTTCTTTTTGGATCATCTGCCTTGGTTTCTGTGCAACCAACAGTATGTTAGTTTTTCATCACATACCTTGATTTTTGTGCAACCAATTATCTCAATTTTTGTGCATTTAATTTCTTTTAATCTTTGCTGGCACATATTGTGAGTCTTAGATTCAGATTCATTTGAGCCTTTTGCTTGATCTGTCTTGATTTCTGTGCAACTAATTACTTCGATTTCTGTGCACTTGATTTCTTTCAATCTTTGCTGGCACATATTGTGAGTCTTAGATTCATTTGAGCCTTTTGCATGATCTGCAATGAGAATATCAATGTAGCATTAGAATGTCAATGACTCATGGTGTTAGACATCATTAAAATCGTAGGATCACAACATTCTCTCCCTTTTTGATGGTGGCAACACTGTGAGTCATTATATGTCAATATAACCCAATTCAAACATTTTTAAGACACATGCATAAAGAGATACGCATGCTCTCTCCCTTAAATGACTCAACTCTCTTAAATGACTCAACTACTCTCCCCCTTAAATGACCTTGAGTCTAGCATGGTGTCTTTTGTTGAGTTATTTTGTCTAAGTCTGTTAGTGCGTCATTCCCTTTCTTCTTTCAGTGTGATGTAGTTGAGTCTCCAAGTTTAAAATTTGAAATTGTAAGAGACTTATATTGAAATAAAATTTTGTTATTACTCTAAATTATTTGGTCTTATGCGATTACTCTTGATTATTCACGACTGTTTAACTGCCACGTTTCGAGCAAATGACACGTTTCACTGCTATCGGTTCGGGGCATGACAGTGAGACGTCCTGTGGCGCCACGTAGTCGGGCGACGGTTGAGGGACCAGTCGTCGTCCTCCACTATCTCCTTCCCTTTGCATTGAGCTGGCTAGGGGTTCTGCTTCGACTCCTTCATGTAAAGTGAAGCATCGAGCAGATGGCATTCAAACACCTCAATGGGGTGTAAGTCTGTGAATATTCTTTCTTCTTTTTCATTCCGGGAGTACTTAATGCACTAGTGCAGGGTCGAAGACACTACCCAATTTTGATGTAGCCACGGTCGGCCGAGCCACGCCTTATATGAGGTATCGGCCTTGATGACGTAGAACTGCACCTTGGTGGTGAAGTCTCCCAGCGATAGCTCGAACTCCGCTACGCCCATGGGGACTTCAAACTTCTAGTTGAATCTAGCTATCTTCATGTCCCTGACCTTGATCAGGTGCACATTGAACTAATGCTTCTGGTAAACTCGATAGGGGAGTATGTTTACTGCTGCCCCTGGTTCAAACAAGATCTTGTTTATAGGCTGGCCGTTCAACTGCCCCCTTATATACAAGGGTCTATTGTGGTTGATCGAAGGTAGGAGCATATCTTCTTTGGTGAAGGTAATGGCCGCCGCCGACTACATTTCGGTGAAGCAACTCTCGTAGTGTGCTGGGGTTTGCAAAGCCGCAATGACGGCCTGTCGAGTTTCCTCATCTAGAGAGAGTATCTCCCAGACAGTGAATCTTGCTGGGATCCTTTTCAGTTGTTTCAATATGTGGGTGCTAGCCCAGACATTAGCTAACTTTGCTCCTTCGACTTTGCTGTGCTTGCCATGCTCTGGTGTTGAACGAGTCGACGGAGAAGACAATTTGTCTTCATCTTTGGGCATTGCTCCATCCTGACACGCTTGGTCTGCTGGTTCCTTTATCTGCACGGGCTGAGCCGTGCGGGCAGCACCAGCACCATCTTTGTCTGCCTGGAGTGGCGCCTTTGGGGCCGAGGTGGAGGTGTCATTGGCTTTTGGTTCGGCCCACTAAGCCAGCCATTTACCTTCCCGCGCAAACAGGAATTCGGCGAACGAGGGAACCACTTTGCCTGTTGCATCTTCAGGGTAGAGGCTAGATGCAGGAAGGATCCTTGCGCCCTTCACTTCAGTTTTGGGGATTTGGTATGGCCGCTCGCCCAAGAATATAATATTGTGATTGGCCGGGGGCAGACGCCCCCACCTCCTCCCAGACCTGGTGACATGTTGGGATGTAGAGGCCTCAGCTTGGTTTGCTTCGGCGGGTGCGAAGCATATTTCTTCTTCTTCCTCCTCTTCAGAATTTTGGGCCATGTTGAACAAGGTCGGCAAGGTATTGAAGGATAAAATGCTACATTTTCTTTTATTCTTCGGCTTCTTCTTCTTTTTCTTCCTCAGCAGGCCCAGTCAAAGAGGACCCTGGTTTTATCCCTAGGGAAGGAATATGCCTTTTTCAACTTGTCCCCAAGTGAAGGACCTTCTTTCTTTTCTTCTGGTTTGGCAAGTGGGGGAGCAGTTGCCTTCTTGCCCTTGTCTCTTTGTTGCTCAAATGCCTTTAAGTCAATAGTGTTTGCTTCTTTCAGTGCTGTTGGTCTACAGCCTTTGCCCTTTGGATGACGACATTGGTTGCTGGCGAGACATGTTTCACCAGGAAGGCTTCAATTTTGGCCACTACATTGTTTAAGCGGTCGAAGGACCTTATCTCCATTCTAATCATTTTTTCAAGAACCTCCCTAATGAGATTCTGTTTACATATTTGGACGGCTTCCTCCTGATGCAGGGGCCGTTTGCATCTCATTCTGAGGTTCCTCCACCTCTTAATGTAGTCCAGAGCTATTTCATCAGGTCTTTATTTGGTTGAATATAATTTAGCCACAGTGACCTCTCTTTTGGTAACATGAAAATGTTCTCTGAACTTCTTCTGCATATCCGGCTCGTCGCTGATCGACCAAGCCGGTAAGTTGGAATACCATTCAAAGGTGAGCCCCATCAGCAAGGACCCAAAAATTTTTAGCAGATATGATTCATCTGTAGCCAAGTCACCCGTGACTGTCATATAGTATGCAATGTGCTCCTTTGGAGAGCCCTGCCCATTAAATTTATTGAACTTTGGTGGCTTATTGATCCCTGGAAGGAGCCTCGTGGCAGCATGGTGTGGCGGGTATGGTACCCGATATGCATCAAAGGTAGCATAGTCTCCTTTGCCTTACTCGGCTAGCTTCATTTCAACCATCCTCTCTACCATCAACCTATTCATAGCGGTCAGGTCGACCGGTTTAGGATAGAAGTGCACCGGCTGTAAGTATGGGGTAACCAAAGTGGTCGCCTGGAGCGTAGGGCGTAATAGTGGTGCCTGATGAAGCTGGGGCAGCATGGGTGGCAGCAACGGCTGAGGTGGACGTTGCTGGTTAGAAGCCTGACTGTGTTCTGCTGGCTGGCAAAGAGTAGATGGTGGTTGAAGATCACCCAGGTTGACACCTCCCCGCGATGATTCCGTCTACATTTCTAGTTATTTGAATGACGAGGTCTACTCCGTCCTCTCATTTAATTGCCTCTTCAAAAGATCTATTTCTTGTTGATATTTTTGCAACAACATTAGTACCGACAGGTCTAGGGCCACCATACTAGGGGCACCTTCTAACGTTTCACCAAAGGCACCTTCGGTCGAGGCGGACAGCGGAACCTCTTCTTCTTTAGATGTCACTACGTTAGCAGTCAGCATAGTGACGGCTTCAGTAATGACTTGCCTCCCTTTTGCTGCTCTTAGCATTTCCTCTGTGGCTTTGCTTCTTCTTGTATTCAGCCCTGGCCTTTTGGCTAGTCTAGACAATTCTTCTGGCTCTTCGGGTAGTGCCCCATATTTGCTGGCCACTTCGGCCATATTGCAAGTAAAGACTTGCATTCCTCTTTTCTATTTCTAGACTCTTCCTTTTGCTCGACCAGGGAAGGTCAGCCTTTCAAACACTGATACTCTTTTCTTTCCCCCCTAATGTGGAAGGACATCAACAGTTCTAGCTTCTAAGCCCTCTTCATATTCATCTCTTGATTTCAATTTTCATCTTTGGTCCCACCTAATGTGCACCTGCTGTTCCAGCGTGGACCTCCTTCATGGCCCTCTAAGCCTCCTAGGTGGACAGGCACCAGAGGAGGATTTTTCTTTTGACGTCGGCCATAATTCAGAACAAAATTTCATTCCAGACTTCATAGGAGTCCTTTGTTCTGATCAACTTGATCTTTTCTTCTCTCTGCTTGGGCAGTTGCTAGTATTTGAACCACTACATAAGAGGTTCCCTCTAGTCGGGTAAGCTGACTACTTTCACTGTGCTGACTTCATGCTCTTCCTCTTCAATTCCTCTATCATGCTAGGGACTTGATGCCGGTTGATCACCCATATGCTGAGTGACCCATCTAGCAGGATTGCTAGTGAACTTGCCAATTTTACCAATGCATCAGCTTGTGCATTCTCTCCTCTGGCGACATGGCCAATCTCAATGCCGTAGAACTACCCCATGAGCCGCTTCTCCTTGGTATGGTAAGGGAGTAATTCGGGCTTCTGGACGTCAAATTGTCCCTGAATTTATTTGACGATCAACATTGAGTCACCGAACACTTGTAGCATTCAGATCTCCATTGGTAGGGCGACCTGGAGGCCGATGATTAGAGCTTCATACTCCCCCTCGTTGTTTGCTCCGGGCTTGCTGATGGAGCACGAAGTGTGTAGCACTTCACCCTCTAGGGACTTAAGGATGACGCAGGCTCTGGCTATTATTCTGGTATGTCCAGATGGGGAAGTTTCTGTTCTTGAAGCCCCATCGAAATACAATTGCTAGGTGTCCTGCTGGACTTGGTCTACCTCTAGCGTCTCATCTTCGGGCAACTTCGTAACTAACGGGGAGTCTTCAGGCACAGAGTGCGCTGCGAGGAAATCTAAAATGGCTTGACCCTTAATGGCCTTCTGCGGCACGTAGGTGATGTCAAACTTCATCAGCAGCACCGCCCATTTGCCGAGGTGGCCCTTCAAGGTTGTCTGAGAAAGAGTATATTTGACAGGGTCAGCTCTTGATATTAGCCTTACTTCATGCGAGAACATGTAATGCCTCAGCTTCTTGGCTGCGAAGACTAAGGTAAGGCAGACCTTTTCAATGGGGGTGTATTTTGCTTCTGCCCCAACCAGTCTTCGGCTGAGGTAGTAGAGAGCTTGCTCCTTTACTTCATCATTGTTCTGGGTGAGCATTGCCCCTAATGAGCTTTCAGTGGCATCTATATATAAAATGAGTGGCCTCCCCTTGACGGGCGCCCCCAGCACGGGTGGAGCCTTCAAATATTCTTTCAACTGGTCAAGAGCCTTTTGACATTCTTGATTCCAGCGAAAAGGTGCATTCTTTGTCATTAATTTGTGGAACGGTTGGCAGCGTCCCGAAAGGTTAGAGGCCAACAGGCCCTGCAACGACCTTAGTTCTCCCAGGTTTCTCAGAGGAGGCAGCTCTTGAATGGCTTTTATTTTAGCAGGGTCGATCTCGATCCTCCTATATCGGACTATAAAGCGGAGAAACTTCCCGCTAGAGACGCCGAAGGCGCACTTCATTGGATTCATCTTCAGCTCATACTGTCGTAGCCTCTTGAAGATAACCCTGAGGTCACTCAGATGATCCTCTCTTTTCTTAGTCTTGATGACTAAATCATCGTCTATTTTCTCTACGTGCATGATCATATTTATCAAAGATTTCAGCATAGGCATCTTCTCGGTCACTATTAGAGTAAGTTTCAAATGGGGAAATTACCTCTTCATCTGCTCTTTCTTCTTCTTCCCTTCTAGCCATCAGACACAGTTTGTCATCACTTTCATCTTCGGAAGTGCTTCCTTCATCTTCATCCTCTTCTTCATTATTCCAGGTGCTTATCATGGCTTTAGGATTTTTACCTTTCCACCTAGGTTGCTTCATATTCTAAACTTCCAAACATTCAGCTCTCACATGTCCGGACTTCCTACAATTGTAACATACAACTTTATCATATTTTTTTCACATTTTCAGATTTAACTTTAGAGCTTCTCTTATTGGTATAAGATTTCCTTCTTCAATTCTTACCTTCTTTTTTCAGAAATTTTTTAAACTTTCTAGTCAACATGGCGAACTCACTTGAGTCTTCCTCTGAACTAGAAGACTCACTCTCACTAGATGAATCTTTGCAGCTTGAATTAACCTCTAAAGCCAAGGGTTTCTTCCACTTCTCATTATCTTCAACTCTCTTCAAGTTCAACTCATAGGTCATCAATGAACCAATGAGCTCATCAACTGTGGTGGCCGATAGATTCCTTGATTCCTCCACCACGATGGCATTGGTGTGCCAAATCGGGGTCAATGACCTAAGAATCTTTCTAACCAACTCATATTCACTATATACTTTACCTAAGCTCTTTAAGCCATTAGTAAGCTGAGTTAGTCTGGCATACATCTCAGATATACTCTCGTCATATTTCATTTTAAATGCCTCATATTCAGAAATCAGCATATTAGCTTTTGTTTCTCTTACCTATGATATTCCTTCATAAATTACCCGTAGTCGATCCTACATCTCCTTTGTTGTGGAGCAAGAGGAGACCCTAGAGAATTCGGTAGGATGCAAGGCGTACTGCATGGTGTTCATCACACTCCAATTGAGGTTCGATCATCTAATTTGCTCTCGAGTCCAGCTATCTTTGTCTTTAGGGAGCTAGAAGGGACCTCGACTCACTACCTTCTAGATCTCGTGATCCTGAGCTCTTAACAACATCTGCATACGATTTTCCAATATGCATAATCAGTGCCATTAAAGAATGGAGGCTTGTTGACAGAATGACCCTCAGCCATGTATCCTCTATTTTCCATTCACTAGATCTCTCCGAGATGTTAAGCCCTTACTGGAGAGTTAGGCTCTGATACCACGTGCAGTTTCAATGAGATGGACGATCTAGAGGGGGGGTTGAATAGATCCACCCAAAATTTAGTCTAATGTAGTAATATGAAAATGCGGAATTAAAATCTATTATAGTGATAGCAACTACTTCGGTCCTGAGTGATCTACTACCGATGAAGACAAATGAAAGCAATCAAGCACACTCAAGAGACATGATTTTTAAGGTGGTTTGGTCTCAACTCATAGACCTACGTCCACCCCTCACTCAACTTGAGTGAGACTTCTACTGATTCACAGCTTAACACTGCTGATTACACAACTTAGATCCGCTAATACAATAGCTTATAATCTGCTAACTCACAGCTTGATATCACTCAACCTAGCAATCCACACCAGGTAGAGATCCGCTGACAAACAACTTGAGTTCACTGATGGGAGACTGTCCAAAACGGAGCAGCATAAAGTCAGTCGACCCCCATAAGATAATAATCTAGCCTTCCATCTAGCAAGTCTAGCCTCAAATCTCTAAATAATGGGAAGCCAATCTGCACATCTGAGGGAGCCCGGGGAAAGAGTAAGGCACATGTAAGAGAAGGGGAACTCCCCAATAGTATAGCTCAGCAAAGTGACCGCCCTCAAGAGAGATCTTTCCTCCATATTTACCTCAACCATGAGACTTTTACTGAAATTAACCTTCAGGCCGGTGACCTCCTCCAAGAGTTCCAACAAGAGTCTAGCCATAGAAGGGTGTTGCCCACCCTCATCAAGGAACAAAACAGTATCGTCCGCATACTGCAAGTGAGTAAGAGAGGGGCCATCTCGGACCACCTGGAAATCTCTAATCAACCCAGCAACCTCAACCTTTTGCCACACCCTGCTCACAACACTAGCAACAAGCACAAACAAGAGGGTAGGGAAAGAGTCCCCTTGGCGCAACCCCCGACCACTGTGGATCCAAGAGGTCACCTTTCTGTTAATAAGGACAGCAAAAGAAGTTGAAGTGACACAAGCTCTGACCCAATCAATCCACCTGTCCCCAAAACCCATCAAGTGCAAGACATCGAAGAGACACTACCAGCTCACCTGTCATATGCCTTCTCAAAGTCTAACTTCAAAACCACCCATTTTCTCCTCCGTTGCTTCATAGCAAAAAGACACTCATGCGCCACCAAAAAGTTGTCCAACATATATCTCCCTTTGATGAAAGCACCCTGGAAGTGACTGACCAAGGTATCTATCACAGTGACTAACCTCCCCGCTAACACCTTGGTGATGATCTTGTAGGTACCATTGAGCAAACTGATGGGCCTAAAGTCCCGAAAATCTTGGGCACCTGCCTTCTCAAGAATAAGCACCAAGAGTGTCTTATTGATGCCCCCCAAGTAAGCCCTCCCTTCCTGAAACAATCTTGTTGTCGTAATGAGATCCTCTTTGATTACCCCCTGGCACTTCTGAAAAAAGACTAAGGGGAAGCCATCGAGGCCTAGTGTTGGGATCCGTTACTGAAAATTAAAATACACATCAATTAAATAATAAAAATGAAATAAGTTAGAAACATGACATGTTGGGTCGAAGCACGTAGTCGCTAGAACTATAAGTTCTAAGGCCACCCGACGTGCGGTTCACTTCGCAATGGCCTCCTAAAGATACGACAACCATTGGGTAGGCAATCCCATCTCTCCCATCAACACGTCCTCAAGGAGAGCTTTGCAAATCCTAACCTTGCTCACAGGTGCTCAGCAGAAAGGAAGAAGAAGAAGAACGAGGAAGCAAAGTCCCAAGAGAGCAGTTGTAGAATCGCGCGTCTATATATATAAATGATCACCCAAGGTGGTCTATGTATAGTGTTGGAGAAGCCCAATAAATCACGGTAACAAAATCTCATAAGGAAGTCTGTTCATGATAGACGCTTCCGTTGATTCCTCAACGGACGCATTCGTTCGTTTTGGAAATGAAACAATCGGCAGAAGTTAACAGTGGGAAAAGGTTTTATATTACAGCCTAGCAAATTTTATTTTATTGTAACGTAAATGTGGCAGTGCATTTAATGCACCGCCCACTGCCATTTCTAACAATCCCCTCAGCAATGGCTAGTTGCACTTTAGCTCTTGGATAGATTCTCATTCAACTCTAAATTTGATCGTCTTCTTTGATCTGCCCGCTTGGTCTACTTGACCAGCGTGATTCCTGTCTAGATTTTATCTCAATTTTCTTTCCTTTTTCAGCTTTTCAGCTGTGTCTCCTTTTTATCCCCTCATTGTCCGTGGATTGTGTCCCCGATAAGGTTGGTCGTGTTTTCTTTTCCTTCCTTAGTTTAGTTCTCCAGACATGTCTCATCCTTGTCAGTCGTTCTAGGTGGTTAGTTCGGCATTTTCAGGAAAATTTCTATCTCTTGTTGATTGTGACGGGTGTCTTTTGCCTTGATGCCCGCTTTTCAGTTCTCTCCGCTTCATCTCCATTTGATGTCGTTGTTGCTTTCACTCCATCTCCTTTCCATTTCTCCTTCGCGTCGCTTTTGCTCATTCCCTTGCAAAGTGGACATCAAGGAGGGGCATCTGTTGACACTCGTTTGTAGCCCGCAAGTTACGTTATTTCTCTTATTCATTATTTTTGATGTCCCAAATTACCCATTATTTTGAAGTCTTCTCTGGATAGATTTCAAGTCCATTTCATTGTTCCCTAACCTTTAGACTTCGGAGATCATGATTTCTTAGAGCCTTGGGGCTGATTTTCTCAGCTTCTGGCCTTCCAAATCAACTTTCGACCCATTTAGGTCAACTTTCATCAAGCATTCGGCTCCTTTCACTATGCAGTCCTGAACACGGTCCTTTTTCATCCCCTTACATTCCTCTATTCATTAAGTGCCCTTTACCTAGGTCGTTCATTTTTTAAAGATCTACATTTTCTTCTCCTATGTCATTATCCAGTTCTACGCCAATTTCAAGTTATTCATATTTTTCTGGCAGATAACACTGTTCACCAGCAAACCCAACATTTTTCTCTGATTCTTACCCCATTTTCTCACTCTTATGATCATCTTTTCATCTTTATCTCTTCATGAAAGTTGTTCATCTTTCAGTTATCTACTATTTCTTCTTCTACCACTTTCACTAATTCTACCTCATTTTCAAGATATACTTTGATTTTCAATATTGTGTGAATCCTACCTAAAAATTTTTCTCCAGCAGCCTAGCGGTATTGGGAAAACCGCTAGGTGATAAAAATGGTCTTCCCTAGACCGCTAGGTCCCAAACTTGTACGAAATCACCCGATTTCACCCCCTGGAGCCCTGCGATCCTTCCTAGACTATTTTCTGAAGTCTTGCGGTCCTCCCATGACCGTTTTCATCCGTATGCGATTGTGCGATAGACCATTTTCCAAGCAGAGAGTCTTAAATGTCCAGAACTCGAATTTCTTCGCCGGGGGACTCTTTGGAGACCTTGTTTGATCTATTTTCTCTGAAAAGAAGCTTCCAAGTCGACTCTACTTGATCCAGGACTCTTATGCCCACTATTATCTGGAGATTTGTGCATCTAAATCTCCTATTTTAAGTGTTCATCTCAGATTTAAACCCTTGGGCTTTCTGTTCCTATAAATAGATGCCCAATTCGTAGAACGCAAATGGGGGGCTCTTTCTGGGTGTGGGACAAAGCCATGCTACATCTCCAACTCACAACTTCGACGCCATCTTGAAGAGAGACGTATTAGCTTTCAATTCCACTGGAGAAGAGGACACAAGATTGTAATTTCTTAAATGGTTCTGCTATCCACACGGCCACCATAAATTATTCACTTCCACGCGGAGAAAGAAGAAAATGGGGGGACAAAAAAAAAAACTAAGGACGGTTGGGTTTTTGGATGACGATCGAAGGACATGCACTGGCATCGGCGCTTATTGTCGAAGGCCAGAAGCCGGATGTAGGCGTTTGGCTACGCTTCCCTTGCACCCGCGAATCTCGTCCAGGACGTGTGAGGAATCCGTGCAGCCAAACATGGGAAGCTTCCACAGCGTCCAGAACCTCCCGTCGTAGTTACCCGGAATGTGCATGTGCCCCACCTTCAAGAACCCCAGAAACATGCACCTCCATGAGAGGGTTATAATTAAAGAAATGATTCAAACATTCAACGAACTACACACGTCTTCCTGCATATTTGATTAGACACGTGATCTTGATCTAGAGAGGGATCTGATTGACTTGAGTATAACATGGAGGAAGAATTCCGGGACTAGCGTCGTAGAACTAAGTCTGATACTTGGGTTCGAAACTTTCGACAGCAAGGAGGGGACCTGCATGCATCTTATCCATAATTTTGGATTTGATCAATGCACTTAATTACTTTGTGATTATGCATGCTCACTTCTATAGGGCATGCATGCAGCATGAAAATGACAGCTGTGATACCTCAGCATAGGATCTTACACTACCTAATTAAGCTGTTTGGGATTCCTGTTGAATTAATTAATTAATTAATTTCAGAGAGAAGGTGTTCTTGACTTGATGTGCATGCCTCACGTTGCGTATATCAGAAGATCTAATGTGGCAGATGTTTGCATGGCCAAGAAATCCATCTAAAAGTGCGTAGTTAAGGAGAGAGAGCCATGTGAAGGAGAAGGATTTAGATGTGTCAGATGAAGAAAGCCGTGTAGTGGGCATAGTCTCATCTGTGAAAAAAACCTCCACTTTAATGACATTTGAAACTTAGGTGTTGGGTACTTGGGTGAACACTTGGGATCACTTTGATAGCGGAGTTGTCGAGCGAATGGCGCAACCGGTGAGAGAGAAATCTCCGGTGGGCCCCACCGGTGATTATGTATTGAGCCTCCTTAATTTGCTATTGATTCATCCGACAGATCTAGGAGGGAGATAATTAGATAGCGCCTCAAAACTTCTTGTACGTTGTTTATGGGATTCCATTTCCACGTCCAAAATCACCAAAGAAATTAAACAAACAGGATCTTGCCATGGCAATGCAGACAAAACCCAAGAGAAGATTAATTTTCACAGTAAATCTCAAAACCATGCATAAGTTGGAGATGAGTACTGAGAACATGCACAGAAGAAACCGAAATCGGATGCTGACAAGCTGAAGTAGAGCAAGAAATGGGTAATAGCAACGGCTGATCAACGGATGGTTGTACCTTCATGCAGTGAGTTCTGGAACCACTGGAAACTGTTCTCCGCTTCAGAACCCCGTCGCTGGGAACAGCCGCTGGGTTGCCTCTGGCAATAAGGTGCAGCTCGAGCGGCGGAGATCATTGCCATCGACATCTCTCTCTCTCTCTCTCTCTCTCTCTCTCTCTCTCTCTCTCTCTCTCTCTCTAGCAGAGACAGTCTCGATCTCACACTCGCTCTCACTGACAGTGCTTTCTATTTTATGCTTTATTCTTTTTAATGATTTCTCTGTTTTAGCCCAGTATGCATCATGCCATTTTTTAGCATTCACGTCTAGAAATTCTCTCAAGATTTCTCCTTAGCAATGGCTAATTTCACTTCATTTCCCTTGGATAAGAGATCCTCATTCCACTCTGAATTTGATAATTTACTCTGATCTGCCCGCTTGGTCTGGTTGGCCAGCGTAATTCCTGTCTGGATTTTTATTTCGATTTTGCTCTTCCTTTTTCAGCTTTTCAACTGTGCTCTTTCTGATCCCTTCATTGTCCGTGGAGTCCCCAAATGAGGTTGGTCGTGTTTCCTTCCTCCTTCCTTAGTTTAGTTCTCCAAACATGTCTCATCCTTGTCATCATTCCAGGAGGTTAGCTCGCCATTTTTGGGAGAATTCCTATCACTTGTTGGTTGTGACGGGTGTCTTTTACCTTGATGCCTGTTTTTCAATTCTCTCCACTTCATCTCTACTCCATCTCCATTTCACGTCGTTATCGCTTTCGCTCCATCTCCTTTCTATTTCACCTCCGTGTCACTTCCGCTCGTTCCCTTGCAAAGCAGACATCAAGGAGGGGCATCTGTTGACACCGATTTTCAGCCTATAAGCTGGTTTATTTCTCTTATTCTCCTTTACAATGCCTTGAATTAGCCCTAATTTTGGTGCCTTCTTTGAGCCTATTTCGAGCCCATTTCATGATCATTTTTCAAGCCCATTGAGTTTCGGAGACTATTTACTTCAATTCCCCCACTTTCAGGTCCGTTTCACGCAATCCGGAGGGTCGAACGGGCGTCCGATGTAGCCCTGCATTCTCCTTGAACGTGGTCTTCCAGGAGACCACGTTCATGAGAACGCGGTCTCCATGGACACTGCGTTCTAAGATTTTGCAAAAAAAAAATTTGAAGATGGCCTGTCAACCGACCGCCTTCTTCAGGTGGCGGTCGGACCGACCGCCTCTTGCCTGAAGAGTCTAGCTCTCACTGGACTCTTATTTCAGCATGTCGGAGGTCCCTTTTTGGGCCATTATCTTCTAGAATATTCATCTGATTCGATTTGTATCTTTTCTGGTATCTTCCCCTTGCTATTATCTCGAGAATGATCCATCAAATATGATTTATCTCTACCTTTATCCCTTGAAATTCGTGGGAGAAGTTTCTAGGTTTCAGCAGTTTCTATATAAACAGAACATGTTCGCCTGCGCAACGGGGGCGTGTTCTTCAGGTTGGGGCGGAGCCATGATGCATCTCCGATGTCCTTCCTTGGCCCTAACCTGTCAACGGAACTATTAGCTTCGTGTTCATCCTATTTGGGCGTCGTTTCATCATCATTTTTCATTATTTCTTTGCCCCTACTTTTACCAAATCATCATAGTTTGCTGTATTTTTGCTGCACCTGTGCGACAGGGGTGTCTTTTCCAAGACGGGGTGAAGCCATGCTGCATCTTCATCTTCTTTTTTCGACCCTGGGCTGTTAAGGGGAATATTAGCTTCGTGTTTATCATATTTACGCATTCTTTTCCAAATATTTTCCTATTTTTCATGCCTCAACCTTTTGGGTTTCACCACTCTGTTATGCAATTCTAAACCCAGATTTATCGGTGAAGGGGGGCATGTTTGCATGCTGGGGGGTAGTTTGTTCTCAGAGGATCCGTAAGGAGACTACATAATTATTGAAACATACTTAACTGAAACCACCATTGTGTTCCTCGCGGTTGGGTGAATAGAAGACCACGAGATAGGCTATCTCGGGCTTCCGTCACCTAATCGAGGTGGATCGATAAATCATTCGGTCATAGATGAACATGTACTGAATATTATAAAGAAAAGATGATCAAGAAGAAAGAGAGAAAGAAAGCCTCAGAATGAGAAAACATTTCATTATATCACATAAAACCAAATGCAGACTGTACACCTTGATCACATCGACTGAAGATAGCCTAAGCTTCAAAACCCAACTTCATATCAGCATGGCATATCTGATGTCAATAGCAGAGATTACAGAAAGAAATAAATGATGAAAACTTACAGAGAACAGAGGATGGGGAGGGAGAAGAATATAGCCCCTGAGGGGCGCTCGACAGACAGACGCCCCACCTTAGACCTCTTCTACTGACACTGGCACTCTCCTCTTTCCTCTCTATTCTTTTCTTCTCTGTATATCCTCCCTATCCGTCTCTCCTGGATGCCTCTCTGCCTCTCCTCTTCTGGACGAGAATAGGGGTTTTTATAGAAGGAAAGGCCTCCTCCACTCGGCACGATGCCCTCCCGGGGCAGAGTTGCATCGGCGCGCTCCTTGAAGCAATCTTCACGGCGCGGGTGGGTCTCGGCGTGCCTCACCCGTAATGGGCTTTGGCCCATTTGCTTCATCAATCGGTGCTGCCCAGGATGTGACCAAATGGGCCTTCTTCGTTGGTCATATGGGCTTCTTAAAATAATTATTTGTTCTTCTTGCAGCTCTTTTAATATCTCGCATCCACAATGTGTGACAAGCTATGTGAATCCCATCTTTTGAACATTAGAATATTCTGAAGATCCTTTTTAGCAGGCAGATGATTGCCCGGGGCTTGACATAATCTTAATCAGCCTGACTATCTGAATGATAGCAGTGCTGGACAGTAGCTTTGGCCAGAAGTGGCTTCAGCCAGACAGAGTGTTGAGGGTAATGGATCTTCTTGTATTCTGATTTGTAAAACTTCCAGTGATGACATAGGAGACGGACACTTGATTGATCTTCAAGGCCCTAAATTTTCTTTGACTTCTTCTTTTATTCTCATACATTTTTTAGATGTCAACATACTGTCAAGAATTTGGTATTGATTTTGATGAATCTTTCGCTCCTGTGGCTAGATTAGAGCTGGTGAGAATTCTTCTTGCTTATGCATGTCACAAGAACATCAAGCTTTTTCAAATAGACATCAAGAGTGCCTTCGTCAACAGAGTCATCGAGGAAGAAGTATACGTCGAGCAACCACCGGGCTTCGTAGATGAAAAATTTTTAGACCACGTCTATAAATTGGACAAGACACTGTATGGGTTAAAACAAGCTCCCCGGGCATAGTATGACCATTTAAGTTCATTTTTGATTGATAATGGCTTCAAACGAGATAATATAGACAAAATGTTGTTTACAAAGACTTGTGATGAACATGCTTTAATTGTGCAACTTTATGTAGTTGATATAATTGTTGGAGCCACAAACATTTAAATGAATGATGATTTTGCCCAACTTATGTAGGGAGAGTTCGAGATGAGCTCGATGGGTGAGTTGAACTGGTGTGATGTTGAGTGCTCAGGGTTCTTTTGTCCTCTTTTCAGAGGGTGTCCTTGGAGTTTATATAATTACTGTTGAGTAGTACTTGAAGGGACTGGGGGCGTTATGCTGCAAGAGAAGACCCTTCCTCTCCCCTGCCCTTTGGAGTTTTCTCATTCGAGCAGTGGCGAGATCCGCACTGGCAGTTATGCCCTATCCGATGGGGTTCCGAGCATTAGGATATCCCCCAGTGAGGCATTTAGGCTTCTCCCGAGTTGAGGGTGGCATTGTATCGGTTATGCTCAGGCGTCGTTTAGGCTTTTCTGAGCGACCGATGCTTGGACTTTCGGGCCAAGCGGCCACATAGGAAGATCTATTCCGAGGATGTTTGGGCTTTGAGATGGGCGGGCCCATTCGTGGGGCTATCACTTTGGGGAGCTCGGCCTGGTTGGTTCATGTTGGGCCTAATTTAGGCAACCTGGACCTAGTTCGGCTGCCCTAATCTGCGTGTATAACTGGGTAGCGGATTTTTCCCTCTCCACTTGCCCTGTACTCCCGATCCAAAATTTAGGCTCGGAGAGTAGGATGCTTTGGGGTAGCATTGGTGGCTCGGGCGCGGATATGGTTGCTGACAGGGGCCATTTAATACGGCTGTCCTGGGGGCATATGTATGATGACACTTCTCCTTAAGCCGGTACAGGGGAACCCTTCTAGGAGTTTGAAATGTCTCGACACATCCCGTCGGGAAAGTTGGGATACATATATAAATGCTCTCGTATGCTTGTGCTATACGCTTCCTCCTCTAGGGCTTTTTCAATCTCTCGTGCCGGTGTTGAGAGGATCTGTGCGCCGTGAGAGTGGCCTGAGGGAGCGTAGACCAGTAGAAGCATTTGAGGAGTTGGCGGAGATCACGATGGCAGCAGTCTATCAACTTTTATCTCCCATAACCTCATATGGCTCCATAGTCCCTTCTTCCTCTTTCCATCCTTTGCGACCTTGCATGACGGAGCTTGATCTTGCGGTGGAGACCCGAGGGCTCAAACAAGGTGCGGGAGGTTCGCCGCCCAGTCATCCTCTGCGCAGTGAGCAAGGTGAGGCCGAAGTGAAGGAGATTGAGGCTATTTACGAACTGTCATGGTGGTACTTCTTTTCCCCAACCAAACCTCATGAATCGTGCCTAGATACTCATTCAGGCCCCTTCTGCATTTTTCTTCTGGCTTAGAAGTGTGATTTCTGCCTTCCTCTCCATCCGTTTGTCGCCTAGCTGCTATAATTTTACGAGCTGCCACCGATTCAATTGGTCTCCAACTCTTACACTTTCATCTTCTCCTTTATTTTTCTTGGTCGCTAATGCGGCTTCGATCCCTCTTTAAACCTCTTCCATGCTTTCTTCAAGATAAAGGAACATGCCCGTGCTGGGAAGGGCTTCTTTTTCTTAAGGCCAGGAAGGGGAGGGGTTGGGTGCTGATCTCCCCTCGAGATTCTTGGCACAATGGGTGGAAGACTCGATTTTTCTAGGTCGAGTCTACTAAGGGTAATCCTTGGGGGATCCCCGAGATGCCCTACTTTCATCTGGTGATCCCTTCGAAGCCGACGGTGATTCCTCCGGAGCTAGGGGAGGAGATTAAAATTCTTCAGGAGAATCGCAAGACCACCATCAAGTTGATGACTCTGGCCAACATAGAGGAGTGTCCTTGCTTGGTGCTGCCACCCTGTGGTGTGAATCTTAAGCTTTGAACTTTAGGTTTTCTTATCTCGATCGGTAGAGCCCCTTGCTAACGACTTGCCTTTGATAAGTAGAAGCAAGGCGCGGTGAAGGCAAGGGACGACCAGCTGATCGGGAGGTCATCGAGCTGGAGGCGATGACCACTCTGAGTTTGCTTCAAGCTCTAGCGGATCGTTCCTTCACCCAAGATATGGGCAAAAAGGTCGTTCGGGATGATGCCACCGGGCACCGAGGGTCCAAGTAGAAGGATGCTGGGGAGCGGTTGCTTCTTGCTTTGAAGAAGGCATTGACCGATGAGAATACGCGGTTGAAGAAGATGAGGACTTCCCTCCCAACTGAGAAGCCTATTGTCGAGGGTATCCGTTGCCCGAGCCTTCTTCCTGCCGAGCCAGAGGTGCCCACAATAGTCGAGGGGACTTACTTTGAACCGACAGAAGCGCAGGGGGAGGGGCTTGGCTCGGAGGTCCCAGTCAGGGCTTGTCGAGACGCATAGTGAGGAGGAGGATGCCGAGCTGAGGGTCAAACTCTGGTCGAGAGTCATCGCCCCGAGCGTGGAGATGATCGGGGGGAGCACTCCGACCTCGATTCTTCCGGTTGGCGCCCCTTCTCCTTGCAAGGGCGATTTGCTGTCCAAGTTGTCTTGTACAATCGGTGCCGAGACTTGGTGCCTCCGTTGGTTCGGGAGGAGTTCCGGTGGTGTACCCCTCCTATGCTCTTTGAAAGGGTCATGAAGAGGGGTATCTTTGTGGCTCAGTTGGGAGCCGAGATTACCAACTTCATGGCGCGGCTGGTGAGCGAGGAGAGGAACCAGTCCCAGGTTCGCGTCGAGTCTGACCGTAGGATCGGTCGGTTGACATCTAAACTTGAAGTGCTTCGGCAAGAGGTTGCCTCACTCCGAATGCAGGACCGGGAAAGCCAGGAAGATGCTCGCCGAGCAATTGTCCCAAGCCCGGTACACAGCCAAGCTTAAGAGCAAGCTCTTGGAGGAGGAGCGTCGAGCTCACGTAGAGCACTCAAGTTAATGGATGGCTGAGCGCGAGGGGCTCGAAGGGTGGGTCTGTAATGACCCAATTTCTCGGATACTAGTAACCCGATATCCACAGACCTGGGGATGCCACCCAAGAGCTGATGAGGATCCGAAAGGGTTGGAAAAGAGGTTTGAGTATATAAAGATCTACAATCACACGCACAATTTAAGAAAATGTGACATTAAGTAAAAGTAAAATTTACATTATCAGAGTGTTAAAATTATGTAGTAGTCTAGAAGTACAGAGTACAAGCCCAACATATACAATAACCAAAAGAGTACATCTACACGGGACATACCCTGGAGTGGACCACGCTGGCACTAACACTGGCCACCAAAAGTACATGGAAAACCAAACGACTACTGTGCCTCACCTGAAAGATAAAGGGCGAGTCTCATTTCATTAACTCAGTAGGGGTCTTTTAGATCCCTACCTCACCGCTAAAAGTACAAAAGAAACAGGTAATATGTAATATCAACAATTTAAGAAAGCTGCACAGCACTAGCAATTAAAAAAGCAGCTAATAAAGCACGTAATTAAACACGAAAATCATGCATTCACCAATAGAGTTAATTTTTCCTCCAACTAAGTGACAAGAGAAAGAACAAACACTAGAAGAAAGACTAGCTGCGTCCACTGAAGACTTGCACTGCACCTCAGCTGTCTCCCACTAGCCTCGAACACGGTAACTGAGACATCGTAATAGTAAACAAAGACAAGGAATAGTCAGGGTCATGCTCATTAGTGCAAGTCCACGCCCTTGACCACGTGTGCACACACAAGCTCAATGCCTTGAGCTAGGCCTCTAGCTACTTTTCCCCCCAGTTGGACACTACTGCAAAGCAAGAGGGCCCACGGGAACTAGCTAAAAAATCATACACCGGGACTGCCCCACCACCTCTCTTTAGTGGGCCGACTCGATGGGTCGTCGGGCTGTGACTACTGGATCCATCACAAAGAAAGGGAAAATCACTCAACATGGGGAAATAAACATGTTACAAAGTAGTAATTAATGCAAAACTATTAATATAGCTCATCCTAGATGCATGACCAATCAACACCAAGGGCATAACTGGGGCTACTGAGAACGCGCAAGAACCATTAGGCACATTCCTCATTAACGTGGAAGACGCCTACAGTGCGTTAAGAATGAATGTAGTGGTTCGCATGACCGCCATATCTACCACCTTTGAAAAATCCTGAAAGCACAGATCGCGGTGCCATGATACGTTGTGATAATCATAACGTAGTGCCTACCTACGGCGCGTTCTATTGAGAATGCAGTGCTTCTTTGTACAGCATTCTGTTCACGATTCCGGGCCTAAGTTATCTAGGTCTAGACCCCTCCAAATCCACCCGGTCGCCGATGGCGTCGTCGCCCAATGTCACCGGCGAATTGTTTCCACCGGGATAAAAGATGAGGGTGACAGAGGGCATGAGGTGGCGCGCAAACGTTCCGGTTTATTTGGCCAGCCAGTTTTGATGGCTCTGGATGGCATCCTGCGCGGCCACGATGCGCGAGCGCAGCGCGCCGATCAGTGGCGACTGTTCATCGCCGGCGAACGCGTTGTTGAGCTGCAAGGCGGCTTCGGCCAAAGGCGCGGCGGTGTCCAGCAATTTTTTGATGTCAGTGATCAGTGAATCCATTTGTTCCGTCGGGGTTGGCGCGGGCGCAGCGGATTTAGCAGCTGGCGCGGGTGCAGCGGATTTAGCAGCATCGGTGATGGGTGGTGTTTGCATGTTGTTTTTTTATTTTGGTTGGATCAGACAAGGGCGAGACGGTTGCCCGGCACGGACAGAGCGCTCACGAGAGCGACTTCGCCATGCCGGTTTAATTTGCTGTCAAAGTTAAAAGCTCCTGTGCGCAAGCCGGCGGATTTCACGGTGACGCTCAAATTGCCAGCCGTGACGACGGCGTCGTTCGCCAATGCGCTGCGCCGGATGCCGATGCCGCCGCCCGCACCCTCGTAGGCCAAGGCCGCGAGTAGTTGCGCGGTGGTCGGTTGTTGGGGATTAAAAGCGAGCATGGCGCGGTAGCCGTTCACTTTCATGTCCACGGTGATGTTGCCTTGTTTCACTGGATCGAGTTTGGATTCGTGTGTGAGCATGAACCCCTCCTCCGCAAAAACCGAGGACCAGCCGCTGACGGCGCCCCATGCCAGTTGCGCGAGCAATTCCTGATGCGTCGTGGGATAATCCGTCTGGCTCCAGGCCGTCGTGTTGGGAATCATGAAGGCATTCGTGTCGGTGAGGTTGTTCCCGTTGCCGAGGAACGCCGTCCACTTCGCATCCGAGTTCCACAATGATTTGCCGAGTCCTAAAAAAACACTGGGCATCCCGGTCAGGACACAACGGGTGAAATCGAATCCGTTGCCGTCCGCGCCGATGATCGAGACGAGATTGTTGGACGTGCCGAGCAACGGAACGCCCGTGGTGGAAAAATTAGTGAGCGCGGCGGGAAGAAATTCCGCCTGATACGTCGCGTTCCAGACCGCCATCGGACGTCCGGTGATCTCCCACACCAGATCCACGAGTGTGTCATCAATCTCGCCGCCGACGGAACTGGGAATCGCGCGCCACGTCGGTTTGGGCGTCACTTTGACGCCTTCTTCAAAGTAAAATGTGTTGCCGCCGTCCTTGATTTTGCAAGGACCGCCGATGGTGATCTGGTTCAGTTCAATTGCTGGCATAATGAGTGATGGTTGAGAGTTGTGGATTGATAGTTTTAGGGCACGCAGGCGTCAGCCAGTTGGCTTGGTAATTTCCCGTCGGCATAGGCTTGCGCCATGATGATAGTGCCGGTCGGCGCTTGAAACGGTTGTTGATATTTCACGGCGACCATCTCGGTCGCCAGCGAACCGTCCGTATCTGGCGATGGGGAAGAAAATCCATCCGTGGTGTAATAGACCGTCGAGCCGTCGGTGACGGTGAGTGCGACGAAATTATTTTGATCCACCGAAATGACGGGCGTGGCGGCGCGCGGCGGGGGCGGCCTCCGAAATACATACACACAAAACTGATATACCATGAAATCAATGGTGGTTGATGACAAAGAGTATGCATGGAAGACGGATAGCAAGCTAGGTCGACTCAAGAAGATCAGTAGGTTGACCTGTTCTTCAGACACAATGCTAGAGTGAAGTGGCTTTTACACGAGTAGGTCAACACATGGAGTGAGTGAGTCGACCTGTTCTTTAGCCAGGAAGTTGCTCAGAAGGTTTTCAGGTAGAAGGCATTGCAAGATTCCAAAACCATTCAATAATTTTTTAAATTAAACATGAATCATGGCATGGCTTTCATTTAGCAGTCATGACAAATGAAACTATATTTACACATCAGGAAGGCACATTCAAACTTGCTTACAATTTTTGTTGGTAAGTGAAGCTTCCCCTTAAATTGAACCATTTTGAACAAGAGGCATGCAAAGGAGACATACAATTCCAACAATGAACAATTTTATCAAGACACAGTAAACTCTCCGTGAGAGAGTGCAATTAATTCATATGTTTGAGATGATGATCATGAGACTTCAGAATGGACATTATGCAATCATGCAGACTAACCTTTGTGCTGACTCCCCCTTAATATGTGCATGATCTTCAAAGAGCCTTAGTGAGATTTGACAGTAGGGCATGCACCCTATGACTTATGTGAACATTTGACCCATGGTACCAGGCGGAGGCACATTCTCACGCATGGTGATAGCTTTTGGACAAGATTAACCCGCCCGTCCACATGTTCACCATTTGATATACCATAAGGTCAAGATATGATGGTGCATTAAAAGTATAATGCATTGTGATATGAAGAGCAAGTTCTTCAAGCTCCCTATTATCATGACATGCATTAAAATGCATTAGAGCACAAAATGATATTCATTATGCACAAGCATATGTGGACTTAAAATATGTGTGCAAATCATTCTAATCTGACAGGCAGAACTCTCAGACTCCCCCTCAATAAAATACTCATAACTGCCAGGGCACACAGTTAATTAGAGCAAGTGTCCACATGAAGGGCACGATAGATTTCCAAGTAGCCATGATAGACATCATCAAAAGTAGGTTGTTAACATCCATAGGCCATAGACTTATATGACAAATAAGATTAAAAGAATTTGAATCTAACCCATAAGCACCGTAAATCAATGGCAATCAAATCACCATAATAAATTCTTTATGAACCAAGCTTCTGAAATTCTAAATTTTGGTACTTGGCAGAGAACTTGATCCGAACATCATCTCACGCAAAGTGTTGTCTTCCTGATAGGCTTAACCCATCATTTCAATAGACACCTTTTGATATACTAGAAGGTTTGACAGTTTCAAGATGAAATTCATTCAAATAAATATCAGTCAAACAACCCATTTTAGATTTTCAATTTCAACCAACTCAGGATGGAGATTTTTATATTGAGCTGAATTTATTGAAGGCAGGAAAAGGATTAACTACAACAATTCAAGGAGAGTCTAAAATGCAATATTAACATGAGTCAAAAAATTTTATTTTCAAACTTGTGCCTTGAGCATCTGTTTCTTACTGTCCTTTGTTCAACCCTAAGTCAATCCTGCAAAAGAGTTCTTATTTGGGATTTCTAGGTACCCAAGTCTTCTTAGGTCCTTGATGGTCAGTGATGCTTTTCCTTGATTTCACAGTCCATTTTTAGGAAAACTGTAATCAAAGTCCTTTATTTTCTGGCATTAACTTGGAATCACGTGCATCTAAAGGACCTTTTTCTAACATCAACTTACTTGTCTGCAAACCTAGAGCAAATAGCATGATAACCCAATAAATTTCTAGGACCTATCATTAGGAAGAGTGAATCACTACTCTTCAATAGCTTTCAGCCATTCGGGTGACCATATGCTTTGACCAGGAATTAGATAGCGGGCACTTCATTGAAGATAAGAGATCATTGAACCAACATGAAATATGAGTACGTCAAACCCATATGGGGTCTTGACATGAGCGGATTGTACCCATTGCGAAGACATGGATTCAGTTAAGGTTTGTTTAATTGTTTTCCAGGAGTACAAGAGGGAGCAGGATGGTCATTATAGCAGAGGCCTGAAATGTTGAATCCTGAAAACAACATATATATATATTTTTGATAACGGGGAACCTAGCAGATTAATTAGTATCAAACCATTGTGAACTGTTGCACTTTTGAATCATTAATGGTGTAGGAGCACTGTTGTAAACTGCAGAAATCTGGATAAATGCTTTTGCATGACTGTCACTTTAACTTTTGCAAAAAATTAGCTTTGTGATCTTGGATAATCTAAAAAGGAGTACAGAAAGTGGATAAAGTCAATACGTGAGTAAGAAACTGAAGGAGATTTCTGTGATTCTGCATTGTATTTGGAGTGGACAGGATCAGATTGTATTTATTGAATGTGGACTCAATCCGAGAGGTGTGCAAGAATTACTTTAGGGGATTTTCTGATAACATGTGCCAGGGAGTAGGAAATTTAGCATTGGAAATGACACAGCCCGTTTGCACATCTGCCCCATCAGGTGTGTGCTTTTATGTTTTATAAGATGTCTTATACTACCATATAGGCAGCCGTATCATACGCTTGTTTATTTAGTGATCATCTTGGACATCATTCATAGCATCTTTGTCGTCATCATCATACATCAAATTCCATCTTGTCGGGGTCAAGAACATGGATCTTAAATTACGTAGTATGGAGATATCTTCATGTATCTTCTGCATTTTGAAAATGACATTTGTACACCTCTTTGATATTCAGTGGTAATGATGGTCCATCAACCTAGATCACATAGTATGAATGCTGTACACTTTGTCATAAGATCTTTGTTGAGCATGCAAATTATTTTTCATTATGTACCAGAAATATAGAAAGAATGATGAGGGCAATATAATATTTTATTTTTCTTATTTCATGTGTTTTTTGTGATTTTGTCTAAAAGATTATGACATCTCAAGCTTCCAGGAATATTTATATTCAGAATTTCTAATCTGAGTGTTTGGTATGTTTCAGCTTACCTGTTTCCCAGCAGCTTAAGTCCTGAAATTCTTGAAGGCTTACTTGGATCTGGTTTGTCCATATGACGTGACTTCAACATCGGTTCCTGCTTTGTTTGCTTTCTTTTGTAAGGTGGCAAAATGTTCGCACCTTATATTAAGGGCCAAGGCTTCTCTTGCCCATCAACCCTTCTTGCTATATCTTTATATAACAAATGAAAAGTTTTTTAATAAATTTGTGTGTTCACATTGTTTTTTTTTTATATTTGAATTTTTTTTTTGTAAGGATTTTTCCGTCCTCGAGAGGGGCCCAGTAGCGGCACAACCCATGCCGACGAACGGCCAGCAAGAGCCGGCTCAGCAACCCGCTATGCCAATGGCTCCGATGCAGGATGTCGGGAGGCAACAGCTCGGTTTTGATTTTAATGAAGGGCGCGTCTGCTCTACTCGAAGGTGGTGGCCGGTGGGTAGCGGGGGCTTCCGTGGAGGAGCTGGGTGCCACGCACAGCCGGGTACACTTCCCTGTGCATCGGAGAGAGACTGATACAGTGAAACTGCCTTCAGATAGTACGAGACTTATCTGGGGAATGGTCTACAATGTTTGGTAGGTCAAATTCAATTTATTTTATGTTCACTCCACATTATGAAATTTATGGAGGGACTCATTCTGGGTAGTTGAGAATTTGGCACAGACAGTGGTGAACAAAGATTAGCGGGATTTGATCCACCACCATTGTGGAGAAAAGAAAGAATTTGCGAAGAGCTTATGACTCAGTGTGACTGATGGGGCCTCCCTCCAACAAGGGAAGGGAAAATTATCCCATGAATTACTAAGAGCTTGTGCCTCTGCAGTGGAACTCCAAAGTAAAAAATAGTCATTTTAAAATATAAAATTATTGTGTAAAAAATATCCTAATTAGCAGAAAATCTGTGGATGCTACGATTTAAACTCTCGCACTAGAGAGGACCCATAAATACTTGATCAATTAAACAATAAAAAAATAATTTAACTAAAGAACTACATGCGACTTTCCTGGAGTTGATTTGATCGAATTCCTAATCTATGGCGCGCATTTTCCTGATAACCATCGACGTGGACTTGTCGGGGATGATTGTCAGAGTTTCCGGTTTTGTGGGTAGATCACAGCTTTCGGTGATCAACAGCTTCCTGCCAACTCAATAAGCTGTGTGTGTGTGTGTGTGTGTTTGTGTGTGCTCTGCTACTACTGCTTTCTGCAGTGTCCATGGAGAACAGAGAAGGAAGAACGTCACTGGTTAGCCTTCAATGCTAACCCTGCGTATGAACTGTGAGAGGAAACCAAACAAAAGATGGGACTCAACTCTGCAGTGATTCTTCATCATTAATTCACATCAAAACTGTATGTTTTAGGACACAATGATCTCCTGTACGAACAGCAACCAGTTAGCCAGTACACCTCAATGCCTGGTGAGTTCTAGATTGAGCCTAGTTGCATCTCCGACAGATGCAGCACAACAGATGTCACATAAGTAGACGGGTACTGCAGATCAGAACCCCCGTTTCGATTCCATGACATCTTCACTCTGATTTGCATTGTTCCAAGCACTGTTTGTGGATTGTTCAAATTGGTATGCAGCCGTTCTTAAGAGCTTATTAACGGGTTTATCTACGTAGGGAGGTTGTTTCTGAGATGATAAATATGTAAAGAAAGGTTGCAGGATTACTTTGCTGACATCAAGGACACAACCACCAAGCTGGACTGACAGGGAAGTACCATGCCAGGGTACAGAAGAACATGCAAAACTTGGTGAACAAGGTAAAGGGAAACCCTATTTATTAGAGAACTCCACAGGGTCAAAGAGGAAGAAAGGTGCCTCCATCATCACACCCAAAAGCATCACCAGTGAACTCTCAAGCATCAGAAGCACCCCCCCACCCCACCCTTCACAGAGTACTTAATTCTAAAACTATTGAAGAATCTCCACATATTACATTTGATGAATCATCTGATAAGTCTAAAAATAATTTTTGTAGGAACAAAGATGAAGAAGAATTTTTGGAGAATAAAGAAGAGCAAGGAAATCAAAGTATAGAAACAAGGACCAAAGGGGAGGCTGAAAGGTCAAACACTCAGAGGGAGGTAATCACCAATGCAGGTAATTCACTTACAAACATTCGAGTGCTAAAAGATCATCCTTTGGAAAATGTAATTGGTAATCTTCATGAACCCCCCAGAACCAGGTCACATTTCAGATTAGAAGAAGTAATTGATTCCTTAGCTCTTATGTCTCAAATAGAACCTAAGAGTGTTGAATGTGCATTAAAAGATGAACATTGGATTAATGCTATGCATGATGAATTGCATCAGTTTGAGAGGAATTAGGTATGGCACCTTGTTCCTAGACCCACTCATGGTTCTATTATAGGCACAAAATAGATTTTCAGAAATAAAACAAATGAAGAAGGAAAGATTGTTAGAAATAAGGCTAGGCTAGTGGCATAGAGTTATAATCAAGAATTTGGTGTAGATTTTGAAGAGTCATATGCCCCTGTAGCCAGGCTAGAGGCCACCAGAATTTTGTTAGCATTTGCATGCAGTTTAGGAATAAAACTCCAGCAAATGGATGTTAAAAGTGCATTTTTGAATGGGTTAATAAAATAAGATGTCTTTGTTGAACAACCTCCTGGATTTAAACATATTGACTTTCCTGATCATGTGTATAAGCTAGACAAGTCTTTATATGGGCTAAAACAAGCTCCCAGAGCTTGGTACGACAGATTGAGCACTTTTCTCACAGGTAAAGGTTACACTCGATGTGAGATTGACCAAACTCTATTCAGCAAAACTAACAATAAGGATATTCTTTTAGTCGAAATCTATGTAGATGATATAGTGTTTGCTAATATGATGACCAATGGATTTGAAATGAGTTTAATGGAAGAACTAATTTTTTTTCTTGGATTGCAGATCTCTCAAACATCAGAAGGGAGCTTCATAACTCAAGTGGAGAGGGGAAAATCCATAGCCCAGTTATACGCACAGATCAGGGCAGCCGAACCAGGTCCAAACTGGCCCAATTAGGCCTAATGTGACCCAACCAGGCTGAGCCCCCCAAAGCGATAGCCCCATGTGCGGGCCTGCCCATCTCAAAGCCCAAACATCCTTGGAACAGATCTTCCTAGGCGGCCACCCAACCCAGAAGTCTGAGCATCGGTCGCTTAGAAAAGCCTAAATGGCACCCGAGAGTAACCGACACAGTGCCACCTTCGACTCGGGAGATGCCCAAATGCCTCATTAGGGGATATCCTAATGTTCGGAACCCCATCGGACATGGCATAACTCCCAGTGGGAATCTCACCACTACTCGACCGGGAAGACTCCAAAGGGCAGGGGAGAAGAAGGGACTTCCCTTGCAGGATAATGCCCCCCAGTCCCTTCAAGTACCCCATAGCAGTAATTATATAAACTCCAATGTAACCCTCCAAAAAGAGGAGGGAAGGACCCTGAGCACTCAGCACCACCCCCTTTGGTGGAGAGTGATCTCGTGCCCCCTCTCTTCTTCTCCTGCTCTATTTTCCACCTACACTCTGCCAGTTTGCTAATAAAATATAAAAATTCAATTTGAAACTAAATCAAATCGAATTTTTTCAACTTAATTCGATCCGATTTGATGAGTAATTAAATTCTTTTTATTTCGATTTAAAAATAAATAGTCTCAAATCAAACTGAAGCGTATTCACCCCGGGACTGGAATGGTTCTTCGGGTTGAATGAAAGTTGCATTCTTGTGTCCCAAAAGCGAAAAGAATGCTTCATTAGATCCCGTCAGGACTTTTTGTATACAGAAAAAGGCTTCTTTTGCACATCATTAACATTTTGTTATGTATATACATACACAAAGTGATAAATATGTAATTTTTATTCTAGGAATAGTTTATATCCCAAAAATGTTATCTTGTACCCTCTGGGTTCTTGAAATGTCGAATTAGGGCGCACGTCTGGTTCAACTTTCTTGACAGTTCGAGGTCATAAGAACTTTGGTAAACTAGAAAAATTGCGGACTAAGTCGAATGCGATTGAATCTTACACCTACTTAATTTTTAGACGTTTTCACAAGCTTCAAAATTTTTCACCTTTGTGATCTCAAGCACATGAGAGAAGTTGGAGATAGTTGTAAAATAATAATAATATGTTTCTAAGTGATTTTACTAAATCTTTAACTCTACATGTCAGGTATCCAATCCGAATCTTAAACCAACGGTGCTAAATTTTGACCTTTGTGATCTCAAGCATATCTTTACCTCACTTTGGCCATACCCCAACCACTCTAGATATATATATATATATATAGATCTCCAGGGAAAGAAGGGAAGCCTGCCTCGTACGTGCAAGTTAAGAACAACCACACTACATATATTTATGTGTTGATTTGAAAAGCCAACATCCAAAGCAAGAAAGACTAATTACCCGATCTCATCTCGGAACCTTGATATACATAACTATCCTTAATTAGAAATATAGATAAAAGGCTAGCTAGCTGGTTACTCAGAGAGGCTTCTTCGGGTGCCTTACCCACCTGAACCCACCCAGATGCGGAGGCCATTAAGATATGCACGCGTAGGGTGGTCAAGGGCACTTGGGGCCTCCCCTCTTGGTCTTCCAGTTGTTGTAGCATGGGCAAACTTCCTTGTGTGCGTAAGTCCCCGGTGGGACGCATCTGCACTTGAAGCAACACTTCTGGCAGAAGAACAGGCACGGCTTCTTGTAGGCCGTCTTGGAGCACCTGTAGTCACATGCACCCGGGCACTCTGCAAATCCACACATCTCTAGTGATCGCCACCTCCACCATGAACCAAGGAACCCGAGCAGCAAGAACAAGAGACAGAATATGCATATGATTAATGCAAGGCACTAACTGCACGTATCTGTTGAGTAACATGATGTGGTTTCATGAAATAAGGGTGTATGGTGGGGGCAGAGTTGCGAAGGACTTGGCAGATACCTGTAATGAGGAGGAGCGCCTTGCTGCATACAACAATATCAGATGGAGGTAGCATAAGGAAGATCTCTTTATCCAGCTATAGATGACATGCTTGGAGAGTTTTGTGGTATATTATTTTTCTATGTTACTTTCGAGAAAGAGAAACAAGAGTTGATGACACTTCCGGACAATGTATCTCACTGGGCCGAGAATTTGGAATATCCAGTCAGTAACATGGACAAAATATTTCAGTTTTTCCAACATTGTCACTGCCATCGATGCCGTCACCGCTCCTTCTGCCACTGCCGGTGGAGCTGCAGCCGTTGCTGCCTTCTCCTTGGAGGGGAGGAGCCGCCACCTCCATTCTACCCCACTGTAAACCCTAAGCAGGAAGAGATATCCAGAAGATGGGGGGAGAGGAAATTTGTATACAAGTCCTTCCTCATTAACATGAAAACATTTTAACCTTTTCTGTTGAAAACAGGGGAATTGTTGGATGGGCTGCAGATCGGGCTCGGATCATCCGATCCGGCCGATCCAGATTGGATTTGGGCCAGGCTATCTGAGCCTGATCCCTGATTCTTCACACCTTGAAGACAATAATGCTTTTCCCTTGAACTTGTGTGGAGACTGACACAGCACCTTGCACTATGACCCTTTTACTCGGGGCTCCATAGAGTCTAAGGACTAGGTTGTTTTCTTTTACTGGAGGGCATGGTTGGTCCTGGTCTACCCTTTTTCTGGGGGACTGGAGTCCTAGTCTCGAGCTTTGTTGACTTTAGGAGGACATGGTTGAGGAGGCCAAGTGGCCCAGTCAGTCGTAATGCCCACAGCTTCTTTCAGGGTGCTGGCTTTCTTGTTAGCATGATAGATGGAGGCTGTGTTGAGGTCAAAAGACTACTCAACTTGGGGATACTATAACATTATTTAATTGTTGTGGCTGGTGCATAGTGGTGACCCTATCACTTCAATGCTGCAAGCTAACTTAGTTGGAGGGGCAACCAACCATGCGAAAATGTATCTGCTCTTAGTTAAAGAAAGAAAATCTTTATAGATCTTGGAGATGAGCCATTGATCATGCATTGCTGCACTGCACCTATTGTGGGAGGTGGGTCGTGGGATGTGTAGTCCTTGACTATGACATCAAAGTCTCAATCATGAGTGCACTCAAATGCTTTTCTTCTAGCCATTGCCTAGGTCAGCATGTCCCTGTCTTCTAGACCCCCTTTATGAAATGAGGGATGGTCCATGTCCTGACTAAGGCCACGTCATTAGGGAGTGGTGATCCAAGTCCCCTATCCTTAAGGAACAGATCTTTATGGACACTGGTGAATGATGTTACTTCATAATGATAAGACAATGATATGATGCCACACTTTTGTGCCACCCGGTTTGCCACTCTCTTCTTGGCCATGAGGTGGGGTTGGAACTTAAGTTTAGTGCTCTCGGGCTTGGGAGCACCGAACTTAGGTTCTTCTTTTCCAGGAAAAGCATGGCAAATCATGTGGCACAAAAGCGTGGCATCATAGCATTGCTCTAATAATAATATACAAAATACCATGAGGTAACACGGTGCATTAATATTGATCTTCCTGAAATTAACCAGTCTTACTATTTTACATCGTCATGATCATTAATGGAATCAGTTCTGCCCAGTTAGTCTTAAAGTTCTTAAACATATCAGTTCTTAAATAAACATAATCATAAACATTAGTAGCCTCATGGGCATTATGCTAAGCGTGTCATTGACTTATAATAATGCTAATGATAGTCATTATCATGAATCTTAATAACAATAATCCATCATGGAGGAAATCATGGTTCATAGGAACATGCATAGTCATTAGTCTAATCCCTTATCTTTGAGTTCTTAATCATACTTCAAGCGATAATTTTGTCATCAAGTTCCAGGCTTTCGTTGTTCTTCCTTCGTCGCCCTTCTGCCTTCCAAGCTTCCTGTTTACGGGTGAGCCTCCCTCTCTTCAGTGCTACACCATGTCTCACCCTCGTAGGAAGCTTCTCCTTTCTGAGGGGTCAGGAGAGAAATCTTCCTCTAAGACTCCAAGGGCTTCTCATGAAGGACCAAAAATTGGTTCGAACACGTTAAGGGCTCCCGCTCTTCCTCATCCTCCTTGTGTCGCTCGAGTTGTCTACCGTGCTATCTGTAGTTTAAGGGAAGCTTTCCAGATTCCCACGAAGTATGACATACTCTTTACCAGGAAGGATGAGGGTTTGGGAGTGTGTTACCCTAGGGGAATTAGTGTTTCCATTGACGCATTTTGTGCCCATTTTGTCTCCCCATTCTAGTTTTCTTTGAGCGCCTCATGTGCTATCAGGAGATTTACCTTGGGCAACTAGCGCCCAATTCTTGGAGAATACTATGTCTTTTTCCAACGTTGTGATGAGATTGGCATCACCCCCATCGTTGACCTTTTCTGCTCCCTCTTTTATATTCAGCGGTGTCCTAGCTTTGGTAGCAACGAGAGTGCTCACAGCAGAAGCAGTTTATCAAGTTCTCACCCACCGTATCCAAAGCGAAGAACTAGCAGAACCACTTCATCATCATTACTAAGGCAGGTGGGAGTGGTCGGGTAAGCGATTGGATTTTCTTTGCTTCTGTTCACAACCTCCGGATGTCGGACCCCGCCTCGTTGTTGCGGGTCGGGACAGGTCAACTATTGTCGTCGTGCTTTGTCAGAGTTTCAGCGATGCTGACCAGCAGGTGACTTTGACCCTCCTAAGGTGATCGATTGGGACTGATCCCAGCGTTACCCCCCACCCCCACCCCCCGTTTCAGCCCCCCGAGAAATGATTGATGGTCTTTTCTATTTTTTAGGTATTTTTGAACCACCTCTAGACGCTCCAGTCATTGAGCGTGTGCTTCAGTGCTCCAATCTGGTGCTAGCATCGATGGAGCCCCACCCACATGACCATCAGGAGTGACCAGCCACCCCTTAGGTCCCACTGGGCATGGTCACAGTGGTAGGGGTTCAACCATTGCGAGGAGAGGTCTTTGTCAGTGCTCCTCTGCCAACAGTTCCTCTCACCCCCAGCAGTCTATAGTACCGACCACTGGTGGACGTCTAGGTAGCGATTGCTTCTTCTATGGAGCCGCTCAATAGTTCTCCGACATCTCCTCCTACTTAGGCAGCTACTTCAGTCAAATCAGGGATGTAAGAAGAGCTTTCGAGCACTTTTGAGGATGAAACTGTGATATCCCGGACCCTTTCGAATCCTTGTCTTCGGGTCCCAGACCTGTTTTCTCGGGGTGTTCAACTCTGTTGTATCCGTAATCACGTTTCGGACATCTTTCGTGTTCGGATCGGCGCGATCCGGAGTTATTTCGGAGGTCCGGAGGTATTCCGCAACTTTTTTCGCACGTTTTTTCGATTTTCGACCCGTTTTCTGACAAATCCTCTGGCACGTTGTTGCAGGCGAACGTGGTCATTCACCGGGACGTGAGTGGTACCGTTGCGATCGGTGCGTTCCGAGGATCGCAGAAACGTAATTTTTTATTTTATTGATATTTTTTTAATTTTTTAGATTTTTTATCAAAAGGACAACACATCTCCCATTGCCTGTATGCTGATGACATTATTCTGTTCATGGCAAAGGGTGAGGAATAGTTATTGACCATTAGGTTGATGTTGGAGCTTCCCCAGTAGGTCAGTGGCTTCAAAGTGAACTTTGCTAAGAGTCAGGTTTTGGGTGTCAACATGGAGCTGGTAGCCGTCAAGAGCGATGCTATTATTCTAGGTTGTCAAGTTGGTGATTTCCTTATCACCTACTTGGGATGTTTTTTGATGCCCAGTACCCTTAGGTGCAGGGGTTGGGACGGTGTGGTGCAAAGATTTCACTCTAAACTAGCAGGATGGAAAGGGAGGCTGCTTTCTTATTGGGGTCGCCTGGTCCTATGTAAATCTGTCTTGGGCAGTCTCCCTATCTATTTTTTGTCCACTTTTCAGATCCCCCAGTCAGTGGCTAGGAAGATTGAGCCTATCCATGCAAGATTCTTTTTAAATGATAGTGGAGAGGGTGGCAGCGGCTGACACGACATTGCATGGGGAAATATATGTAAATGCAAGGAGGTCGGAGGACTAGGTATCAAGAGCATCAGGGATTTCAATGTGGCTCTACTGAGCAACTAGCTTTGGAGTCTTGGTAACGAGGAAGAGGGCTTGTGGGTTATAGTCATTCACCAGAGATATTATAGCAGGACAAGAGTGTGGGATCTCTCCAACCACCCCCTGCATTGCACCTATCACATCTAGATGGGTATCTTGAAGACCACGGACCTTATCGAGATAGTGACTATAGTGAAGCTAGATAATGGTTAGAAATGTTTGTTCTAGGAAGACAAATGGTGCACAAATAGGCCGCCCAAAGATACCTTTCCCCATTTGTATGCAATCTCTTTGGAGCCCTCAACGGTGGTGGCTTAGGCGTTCGAAGCTCACCCATGTGGGTTAATTGGGCCCCCAGGTTTAGAAGACACTTGAGAGAGGAGCTTGAACCACTTGGGGACTTACTTCATTTGCTTTGAGGCCACATGATAGATGCAAGTAAGGCACGGGAGTGGAATTGGAGTTGGGGGAAAGATGGTTGCTTCTCAGTCAGATCGACTTATCAGGTCATTGCAAATGGCAGTGTGTGACATCCGTTGGCCAGGTAAGTTTGGGCACCTAAGAGCCCCTTAACATCAAGGTGCTTATGTGGAGGATTTCTCATGGAAGGCTGCTGACCTGTGACAAACTTGGCTCCTTGGAGGGTATCCAAACAATCTGTTCGCTGTGTAGGGGCAAGGAAAATATTGACCACTCGTTTACTGGCTGGCAGGTGGCTCAAGAGTTATGGCACCATGTTTTCAACGAAGTGCAATGTTCCTTTTATCCTGCAAAGAGTGTTCAACAGTTGCTTAGGGACTGGCAGAGGAGGTGGCCCCTCAAGGGGGCAGGCGTATCTAGTGGCTTATCCTACATGTCACATTGTAGGCCATTTGGGGGGAGAGAAATAACAGAATCTTCAGAAAGGAGGTTACAGTCCCTGAGAGGATCGGCAACTCCGTTGTAGCAAAGTCAGAGAGTGGGCTGATATTCTATGTAATATAGATACACACAGTTCTAATTTTTTGGGTTTGTTGGGGAAGTAGTGTGAGACACATCTCCTTGATGGGGCTGTTGTATAGGGATGTTTTGTCTTGCATCGTAAGCAACATGTAAACCACTTAAAGATAACTTACCCTTGAGATATAATTCCTACTGATCATTCACTCATCAAGTGTTTTCCCCATTTTTTAGGTAACTCTGATAGCGAGGACCTTCTGGATGGGGATGAGACTGAGTGTAGAGAGTAGAGCCACCTAATCGTTGAGCTATCGCATAGTTGTGTCTTTTTTTTTCATTTTCTTGAGTCCTTGTCATTGCACGTTTCCCTTATCTGTGTCAAGTGTTGGAACTATGTTATGGAGCTTGGAAGAGGTATGTGATTATTTTGGAATATTTTCATTAGCTAATTTTTGGTATCATTATGGAAATTAAATTCTGGTTATTATTTTATCTTGATATTTGCACACTGAGTTTGTATGTCGAATTTCTTATGCCCTGATTGACATGATCGATATAAACTTGTCACGCATACCGGATTCCTTCCACGCTCGGGGCATGGCACTTCGCGTGGAACTACAAAGAAATGCCAAGCCTCAGCCCGATGATTACTCAACATATATTGGCCATTGACCGCGAGGCCGAGCTGGTGAAGCAGTCACCACAGTGAATGAGGCCAGAATTGATAAGCCAGATCTACAAGGAGGTCGATAAGCTCATAGACATTGACTTCGTAGCAAAAAACCAATACTCAACTTGGCTGGCCAACCACGTACCCAATAAGAAGAAAAATGGCAAGATCAGAATTTGTGTGGACTTTTAGGACCTGAACCGAAGAACGATTCCCTAGCGCCAATCACTAAAGTTATGATAGATGCCACCATTGGCCATGAATCATTATCATTTATGGATGGGTCATTCGGGTACAACCAAATATGGATAGCCGAGCGTGATAGAATTCACACAGCTTTCTGATCACCCAAGGGAATTTTTCATTATAAGAGGATGCCTTTCGGCCTCAAGAATGTTGGCACCACTTATCAGAGGGCAATGATAAAGATATTTGATGATCTGTTATATCACAAGGTCGAATGCTACGTTGATGATTTGGCTGTCAAGTCTAGGAAGAAAGAAGACCATCTGAGTGACCTCAGGATCAGATTTGAAAGGCTCTGGCAATACAACTTAAAGATAAACCCGATGAAATGCGTCTTCGACATTTCTAGTTGAAAATTTTTGCTTTTTATCGTCCGATATCGGGGAATAGAAATTGACTACTCCAAGATCAAAGCTATTCAGGAGTTGACTCCTCCGAGGGATTTAATGGAATTACAGTCATTATAGGACCGATTACCCTACATCCATAGGTTTATCTCCAACCTATCTGGGTGATGTCAGCCATTTCATAAGCTAATGATGAAAAATGTCATTTGGCTGGAATCAAGAATGCCAGAAGGCTTTTAATCAGATGAAGGAATACTTGAAGACCCCACCAGTGATGGGGGGACCTGTCAAAGGGCAGCCATTGATTCTATACATAGGTGCTACCGAATGTTCACTTGGAGCAATGTTGGCCCCAAACAATAATGAGGGAAAGGAGTAGGCCCTTTATTACCTCAGCCGAAGACTGATCGTGGCAGAAGAAAAATATACCCCGATCAAGAAAGTTTATCTTGCCTTGGTCTTTGCGGCCAAGAAAATGAGGCATTACATGCTGTCGCATTAAATACTACAGGTAATCCCTTTGTGATGAGTTCTATAAATGGAGGACTGATTTGACAGAGAAGATGGTGGTTTTTGTGGGATGATAGAGTAGTCAGTAGTGTTGATCTCTCTTGATGGGCTTCCAGTTCTAACCTTTATTATGCCATGAGTATATACTTTATTCTTGTCAATTCGTGAATACAGAAACAAAGGGTCTTGTGATTGTTTTGGTGGCAAATCTCTTACTCCACTCGCATTATGTGCCACTATTTTACACACTATGATTCTATCCCATTCGGTGTCATTCATATTGTATTTTTCCTTGCCATTTTGGGAAGACATTGTCATTGGTCTAGAAGAGTTAGGCACAGATATTTTGGAGCCGAAGCCCTCTTTTGTCCTTCCAAGATGCTAATGTTTTCTTTTCTGCATCCACGTTACACCTGTGCCACATGGTTTTTTATAGCAAGACAATTTAATAAAGTTTTGTTAGTTCCTGCCTGAAGGACGATAATAACATGTATCCTATCTTCATCCTAGGTGATCTTCATGGATGGTTGTGATAATAATAATATTGTTTCAAGGCTTGCCATTTTCGCTTTATGTTTCCTGGTGTCTTCATAATGTTCTATTGAGGACCATTGTCAAAAGTTAACCAACATTCTCCATTATGGTTCTTGATGTTTTTCTCTATGCTTTCCCATCAAACACTTTGTGTGTTTACTCAGTGGCTGGATTATAACCTTCGTTTTCATTTTGCTTTCTCTTTCTGAACTTTAGGTTGTGAGTCTTATGAAAACAGCTGTGCCCCTGGCTTTGACACCAGAAAATGATCCAAGGAGAGAAGAGCTTGGGCATCTGTTAAAGAAGAAAGAGGAGATTGACGTGCTTGCACATAAGCAGGTTAGACGTATTCTGTGGTCGGGATTGGGGTTCTTTGTTGTTCAGGTGGGTCTGTTCTTTCGACTTACATTCTGGGAGTTCTCATGGGATGTCATGGAGCCGATAGCTTTCTTCACGACAACTACTGGCCTTGTTGTTGGATATGCTTACTTCCTCTTCACATCGAAGGATCCAACTTACCAAGATTTAATGAAAAGGCTCTTTCTTTCAAGACAGAGGAAATTGTTTCAGAAACACAATTTTGATGCCAACCGCTTCATGGAGTTGCAGAAACACTGCAAGTGTCCTCTAGACGAGAGTAGAGCTTTCGGCATAGGCGATTTTCATGGACATTGATGGTTGCTGGCATCTTTTTGGCAAGCGGGTTCAAATCCTCGAGCATTACCTAGGCGTCTGATGTTCTCCCAAGGTCTGCTTGATTTTTGGTCATATGGCCGGAACTTGCTGAGATTTGGGACAGGTAGTTATTATTAAACTGCTAGCATGTGTTTTTATACTTCATGCCCCATTGATGGGGCTGTCTTTCTCAAATTTTGAAAGTGAACTGAAGGAAGAAGGATTGCTCTCTGTAGCCTTCCTTGACAAATTTGAACAAAATCTTGATGTTTGTTACTGGCAATATACATCTTTGAATAGAAAAATATCCCCTCGGTGTCCCATTTAAAGTAAAATCTGCTTGAATTTTGTACTGGCTTGTACCTCTCATTGATTGAAAGGAATCAATGGGATGCCTGTAGAACAACACTAGAAGTCAACGTCTGAAGTTTTCGCTTTCACATGAAGAAAATTCCTATCTGGAGGCTGTAATAAAACCCCATCAGGGATACCTCTCGTGAGATGGGAGAGGGTATGTCAGCCAGCTAAGGGGTTTTTTCTTGAGTAGTGGATGGTATCACAAATATATTTAGGAAGAAAAGGATGCACAGGTATAATCTTTCAGCTCTCAAAAAACCCCAATACAAAAGCCAACACGCACTGAGGTTGAACCCTATTAACGCCCCAAAAGCAAAAAAAGTTAGGAGTTACGTGCCTCCACATTACAAAAGTGTTTCGCCTAGAAAATCACTATCTCACAAATAAAACAAAATAAGCTATCCTCCGGTCTCGCTTCCCTTTTGAATATTCTCTTGTTCCTTTCGCCTCACAGGCCCCAAAGTGCAGCATGAAAAATGAGCCGCCGAATAACATTGTCGCCCTTGAGGATCTACCTCATGTGCCACTTGAGGAAGAGTTGATGCACCCCCTTAAAGTGACCAAGAGGCTGATTGAATCTATGGCCGATCCTCGCCCAAATGCCCTTCGCAAAGGGACAGTCTGCGAAAAAATAGTCCATATCTTCCTCCGCACCCCCCCACAAATAACATAAAGTGGAAATGTGCTGAAGTAAAGGTGCCACCCTATCACACGTGAGAAGATGACCATGGGATATCCTCCAGACCAACAACTTCACCTTAATTGGGCTCTTGAGAACCCACACTTGCGATGCTAAAGAGTGGCACATTCCCCCATCCAAAAGGAGGGAGTAAGCTGACCTAACTGAGAACCTACCTCCCTCTCCCATCTCCACATCTCCACATCCAATGGTCTCCTCTATTAGCAACTGGTCTGAAGTCTAGGAGGAAAGCGAGGAGCTTTTCCAACTGGTCCATCTCCCCCAAAATGAGATTCCTCCAAAATGTAGGTGACCAAATACCCCCCTCCAACTACACATCAAAAGGCTGAACAACAGAAGCCCCAAGTGCAATTGGAATAGCGTATAGTGACGAAAAGGCCTCTGCTATTGTGAAATCTCCACACCATCTATCCTGTCAGAACAGACACCTCTCTCTATCACCCAGGCTAAAGCGAACACTAGCTCTAATGAAGTCTACGCACTAGAGGATGCCTCTCCAAATCGGGGAGACATTATACGTGTGAGATGGGGTCAGATCCCACACTCTGGACGAACAGTAGTATCTCTGCCTGATCAGCAAGTCCACAACCCTCCATCCTCTGTCCCGAATCTCCACAACCACTTACACATTAGTGCTAAATTAAAATCTCTTATGTTCTTGATGCCTACACCTCCTATTTCCTTGCTCTTGTAAACTTTGCCCCATAAAATATCATGTCAATCCCTGACTTTATCCCCATTGCCAAGCCAAAAGAATCCAACATGAATAGACTCCAATTTTTTCGCCACTGTCTTCAGAACTCTGAAGATCAAGAGGAAGTAGATCGGTAAGTTGTCAAGCACATATATGCATAATACCATGTGCCCTCCATAAGATAGAAACCTAGCCTTCCAACCAGCCAACCTGAACTCATATCTCTACACCACCACCTGCCAGTCCCTACAATGAAGTGGCCCAGGAGATAGAGGAAAGCCCAGATAAAAGAAAGAAAACTCCCCAATTTGACAACCAAAAATGAAAGTTGCAATCTGGAATGGTTCATCTGCCTTGAAGGCCCACCTAGAGGCCTAATCTGATCCGCATGGAAACCAGAGAAGTGAGACACTCCCTTGCATGTATGGATGTACATGTGGGTTTGGCAAACATCAGATGTTATTGTCCTGGCGAAGGTTCTTTGATATTGACCTTTCGAAAAATTTCAACATAATGTCCTTTTTGCGTACAACATTCAAACAATTACCAGACGTGGGTGAATGATTTTGGTATCCTATGTTGTCCATGCATGACTAATACAGCCACATTTGGTGTGATCTCTCTTGCTTTCCCTTTAACACTTCTATTTCATGTATGTTAACCTTCTGAAGTCACTTTCATGAATTACAGAGAAAGAAGAGAAGGTTTTGGATGATGCTGAGAATGGGATCATAGATGACGTGGATGAAATGGAGGAGCTTAGTGCTATTAGCGATTCTGATGCTTAACCATCTACTTATGATGTTGTGCTCTGTTTCGCAAGATCCCTGGGTATAAATGCCAGCAAAAGCACGTAATGATCTGTTGGGAATCATCTGTCCCCAAGTCATTAATTCTGTCTGACTTCGAACAGCTGGTAAGAAGTGTGAGCATGGTTCCCTTGTTACTTTCAGGCTTCAGCCATGCGTTTGCCGCTTGTAATCAAAGCAAGGCACTCAACACAATCACTAGCTCTTGAGATCAGGTAATGCCGTGTTCAAAAATGAAAAGAAATTTGTTTCTTTTACCATATAAGTGCTCTCCTTTTGTGTGATCTACATAAGCTTCCTTTCATGGCTGTTGCTTTGGAGCCTGTACTGTCGTCCAACACACACTCTGGATGTCTTAATGCTGTTGATATCCCTTGCCCCCATGTGAGAGGGTGGCATGCTGTTAGGATGACCCGCTTCCGTGTTTAGGTTGTCTACTTCTGTAGGAGGCCTAGATCACGAGTGCATTCTAGAATCCAGTTGCAGCTAGGGGGTGGTCATTTGCAATATAATTTAGATTTCCCTCTAGCACAGTTAAAAGGATCTAGGAAGGCGTCGCCCGGCATTTTTTTCCTGTTTGTGGCATTGGCTGAAGCTCTATGCATTGAACGGCAGCTATGTTGGCACTCGCAGACGGTGGCCTCCCTAATTGGCAGAGCACACGTATTATACTCGCAGAGAAAGTTCAAAATCGAAATCGCATTCGCCATTTATTCTTGTGCAATGCAAGGATTTATACTTCCCGTTTAACACTTCATACTATTGCATGAGGATAGAATTTTAATAATCCAAATCTCATAAAGCATGACATTATATGATTATAATGGAGTCATAACCTTGTTATTTGATTAATTTCTTTTCATTATATACTAGTGGGGAGGGGGGACGTGGGATCTAACTCAGGATCTTCCTCAGAAGAGGGAGGTGGTGAGAACATCACGGCAAGTCGTGGACTCATGTTATACAGATATAAGTCTGTTTAAATTTTTTAAGTTTTAATGAATAACGTCTCTTCATGTTTTATTCCGCCAATTTATTATCTTTCATTCGTTTGACAGAATTCCTAACCATCTTATTAGAAATTAAGTCAAATTATTCCTAACCATATATTTTTCATAACTAGAGTCGAGTCTTGTCAAACTCCTAAGAACCATTTGTTTGGGAGTTTCAAATCATATGTATAATCCTTGAAATGAAAGCAGTGATCTATGTTATGACCAGGTTGCCGATGGAAGACACAATGTCGAGAGGGATCCACATTAGGGGGCCATGCCGCCCTTTCTTTTGGCAAAGTGAGCAGGTTGGCAGCCATGAGGGCATTAAATATATCGGGAAGGTTCTCAGATAATGGAGGATATTGGGCTCTCTTGGGGCCTGTGGGTCTTCTGGGTTGTTGGGGATCATAGTTGGCAGGTGGAGGCACATTGTGGTATTGTTGGGGTGTGGGAGGATTGTATGGTAGATTCTGGTTCTGTGGAGAAGGTGGAGGCCGAAAGGGTTGAAGGGGGTTATTTTGCTGGGGCAGAGCTTGGCGGAGGAAACAAGACTGTTGCTGATGCGGTTGCGAGGGCCTAGGATTGGAGGGATTACAGAAAGATGAGGGACGGCCAACTGCTCCTACCTGCTCATTGGTAACTGTGCCCTCAGTTGTTCCTCCATTGGTATTGACATTATTACTTTTTCTTATTATCCTCAGTCTTGGTTCAAACATGCCCACGATGGGCGAATCCTTCATTTGGGTTTGAATATATCGGGCTCTTTCATATAATTCCTCTATAGTGTTGAGCTTGTTCATGGCCAATATATGTCAGAACTGTGGAGTTGCATTAGAAATTATCATCTTCACTTGTTCGGGCTCCGACAAGGTGTCTTTCAACTTCTCGGCCATTGCTCTCCACCTATCAACAAACTGCACGAAGTCCTCATCAGACTTCATCTTTTCGGTAATGAGATCATTAACAGACAAAGAAGGGCCCACTCGGTCTTTATATTTATGTAGAAACTTTCGCTGAACAACATCAAAGTCCCCAGCTTCAGATGGCTCCAGGGAATAAAACCATTCGAGGGCTGGGCCTTCAAGAGACCTTCTAAAGAGGTAGGCTAAAAACCCCTTTTTATTTTGTCAAAAGGATGCCTCATACATGAAATCTTTTAGATGAATGAATGGATTGCCCATTCCATTATAACGCCTGAAGTTAGGCATCTCAGGCGAAGGCAAATGAAAAATCGGAAGAGTAGGGAGGGTGATCTCCGGAGCATTCTTGGAGGCCGTGACCTTCCTTAGTTGCTCCTCCATACTAGCAATTTTTTGGAGGAGAAGAGTTGTGGTATCAGACTCGGCCGAGGCCAGGTGAACAAGAAAATTGTTTAGCACGGGCCGCTTGAAAGATTGAGGAGGTGGAGTTGGTTGTGGCCTAACCATAGAATGACTAGCCAATTGGGCTAGTGTAATCATAATAGGAGTTTGTGGACGGGATGGGATTGTCTGCGAGACCGCCTAGTCATTAGAGTTGACTTGAAGGTCACCCGCGGCCCGAGGGGGGATTGGAGGAAGATGACGGGATTGATTTTCCTTTAAGAGTGGCTTGGATCGCTTGTCGTTGGGTATCATCCAATTGAGATAAAGTATTGATGAGATCATTGAGGTTGAGAGACGAGGAAGTGTCCCCGTGAGTAGATTGAGTGATGGGTTGAGTTTGAAAAGCAGGCTCAACCCCTTGAGTAGTGGTGTCCACCACATAGACTTGCGGATAGGAAGGAGCATAATTTTGCTCATATTGGACAAAGCTTTGAGGAAGGGACTCATATTGAAGCTCATCAAACAAGATTTGTTCATTGGCCACTGAACTCAATTTTTCTTTCAAGTCTTCTTCATCTTCAAGTTCATTAACCTTACTACGCGGGATTTTATTTTCTTTTCTTAAACTAGAAGTTACATCTTTATGCATATCAACATCAAACTGAAGAGATTCATTCAATTCTTTTAGAGCAGAGCAATTATTACAAGGAGAGTTATCACAATAAATATTTTCAACTTTCTTTTTCAACTTTCTGTTCTCAGACTTTATTTTCGTATACTTACCTAACAATCCATCATACAGATTCATTAAGTCTTCAAAGGAAATCTCATCAGATTCAGAGTTTACCTCTGTGGTATCCTCGCTTGTATAATCACTCCTGCTGTTTGCCATCAAACACGTCTACTCCATCTTCTTCTCATGGATTGTGGTCAGACTATCCCAGATTTCCTTTGCTGACCTGCAAGTGGAAACAGAAGGAAACATATTAGCATCAACTGCAGCCTTTAGAATGTTTAGAACTATGAGATTATCCTGGTTCTTCAGTCTATCCTCGTCAGACCATTTGGTCTCATCTTGAGGCAGTTGATTTGGACCATGTGTAATCAAGTTCCAGAGGCTTGAATCAATAGAATTGACAAACCTACACATTTTGCCTAGCCAAGTAGTAAAATTAAAACCATCAAAAACTGGCAAAGAAATCATTGATGCTTGTTCTGGAAAAGAATCCATTATTGTAAGCACATAGGGATCTTCTCTACAGGCCACTAGATCTGAATGTGTCAGAGACCCACTCTGATACCAATTGTTGGGTGCGCAATCAGATCTAGAGGGGTGGTGAAAAGATCCTTTGTCTAGACACTTAATTTGAACAACAATTGTCTAGACACCAATTAAGAACAGTGCTACCAGTGACTCGAAAGTAGAAAGAAAACAGGGAACAAAATGAGTGCAAACAGAAAGGAGTCAGTGAAGCTCATAATGAATAACTAAGACACTTGAAGAACAACCCAAACAGAAGATGCTAAATAGAAGATGGCTCTCATGGAGCCTTGATCGAGCACTCAACAGATATGCATGATTACGACGCAGAAGAGAGCTAGAACATAACAAAAACTGTGATCAACAAACCATCTTGTAAAAGGAGAAAGGAGAAAAGGATTCAATCACACCAACTGTGACGACCCAGGAGATCCGGATACCGATAACCCGATATCATCGGATTACCGATACCAGGAACTCAGGGAAGCCACCCAAGAGGCTGATGAGGACCTGTAAGGGTTAGGAAGTGTTGTTGAGGGGATGCATAACGAATAGAAATTACATGCGCACTATTAATTAAAGTAATAATTTAAACTTTAATGCGGAAGCAATTCAAAATATCAAAGTGATAAACATATAGAATAGTCCATATTCATAAATGAACAAGCCCCATAACTAACAAAAGTCTAAATGTATAACTACACGGGCCATTCCCCGGTCAAAAGTACAAAAAGGACTACAACAGTCCGAAGACGCGATTACTGCTGGCAGCTAAGCACGGTCACCGAAAACTCGAGAAGCTCCAGGTGACGGCTGTTGCGGCTCACCTGAAAGAAGAAGGGTGAGTCACAGCCAGACTCAGTAGGGGTCACGCAGATCCCTACCTCGCAACTAACCCGTCCACTTCTGCATACCCCCAGCTATCTCCACCCTCGATCAAGGGAACACCACACCCCGAGCAAGTGGATACCATCGACTACATACCACCTTCTCCATCCCTGCATACATCTCCACCTAGTCCCTCCTCTAGTCGCCACGCTCCATTGCCTACACAACCTCCATTGCCCACACAACCTTCACTTCCCTCTCCACCACCATCCCCTACCCCTCGGCATCCGCCTTGCCCAAAGCGGGCTCATCACCCTCTGTTGTCGGAGTGTTTTACTGATATTTTTTGGGCTTTGATGGCCACTCATACGTTATGGCTCCCTCCGATTGTGCCCTACCAACTCGCGGTCAGGAATTTACTTCAGTTCTGTAATTATGACCGCCAACCGGGGCATTTGGTTGAGGATTGTCCCGAGTTCCAGGATTATGCCTATGGCTTGGAAGAGAAGAAGAGGATAGATTGGTCTACAATTCACAAAGTTGTTTTACATCTCTGTAACAAGCAGTAGCAGCAAGAATCGTCGCCTAGGCAGCCATCTCCGTCACAACAAAACAAGGGGCACCCCTGTGATTCCTCATCCGACGTGACACCCGCTCCACCGTCTACTCTGTTACTCACTTCCCTGCCTAGGCCATTGCCTACCCCGTTGCCATCCCCATCTCTATCACCATTACCTTCACCATCTCCTACCCCGCCTTTGTCTCCTCCACCAACCCAAGCCTCTGTTCAGGCTAGTGCTACCTCCCCTTCTTCCTTCACTTCCATCACTTCCCCCACCACTACTTCCACACCCAACGCCGCCTGGCACATCATATTGATACATAGACGATGGGCACCACAGCCTTGCCCTTCACCACCTTTGCCTCCATCTCCACCACCTCCATATCCACCACCTTTGCCATCTCCATAGCCTAACCCATCACCACCGCCATCACTGTCACCTTCGCCACCTCTTCCTCCATCCCCCTCCTTGCCCGAGCCTGACCAAGCTACATCTCCACCTTTGCCTGCGCCCTCACCCGGACCTATCATTGCCATATTGCCTTCGCCTTCACTCAACATCACCATCCCCATTGAAGCCTCCACGCCTTCCAAGCCTCCTACCACTGCTTCTCTATCCACTTCCACCCCACGGAGTGGGTGTGCATTACTTTTGGTGCCCCTTTGTCTCTAGTCCCCAGGGAGATGATGATTCAAGGCAGGATGGCTCGATGCCGGTTATGCAGTTCAAGATTCAAGATTTTATCTGTCGCATGCCAGTCCGCATCTTAGTCCTTGGCTATTTTTGGGAATGATGAGCTTCCACTGCCTATGACGGTTGTCAATAAGAGTTCCCTTGCATTGGTGCCAATTTCTTCCCGAGCAGGGCTGGTGGCAATCTCTTTGCTTGCCGGCAGGTTCACCATTGATGCTGCTATTTCCTCTCGCACCATTGCTATTCAGATTACTGATCAGGAAGGGTTCTTCACTCGAATTGTGCTAACACATACGGCTACCGAGCAGATTATGCACTGTATGTTCAAGGGGTAATTTACCATATCTTCTACATTTTCAAAGGACATTCTGTACATCTTATGCAATCTCCCTCAGTTCATCTACACGCCGGCCACATCAATGTCAGGTATTACTCTCCCTTAGTTACATCCTTCTTATTGGGCTAAATTAGGGTTTATTAGGTTAATTCTGAGTTTAGGGAAAATCTACTCATAACTAGTCTAATTAGACACCAATCCTTGACCTATTGGGCTCAAATCTAAGCCCAAACCCTAGCCCACCATTTGTGGTCGACCAAACATCGAAACCTAGCCATGGGAAACCCTAATTGGGGCGGCGACGCTAGATAAGTTAGGACTGTAAAATTTTCGTGAATTTTTGTTCCTCGATTTATCTTGATCGAATTAGGACTTTAGAGGGCTCCCTAGCTCTATAAATTGAAGGCCATGCCTCCTAGCAAATCCTATTTGTTCTAGAGGACAACAACATGCAAGATCGAGGGGGGATTCGGTGGTCGAGGGTGAGGTTATCTAGGGTTCCGACGTTCATCATCTTCCTCTTCTTCGAGCATCTAAGATAGGTGTTCTGTCAGGCCAAACCTAAGATTCTATACATCAAAAGTTACGTCTCTAAGTGCTCTTTCATTTGATACTATTTTGCCCAATTTTTGTTAACTATATCGATCGAAAGCGTGACTTGAACGGAGGTGTGTCGAGATTCGCTGGAAGGTGAGTCTCTGTCATAGATCGCGGTGGGTTCAGTGACTGCAACTATGAACGCGGCACCGCGATAGACTGTGACTAGAGCTTTTCTGTATTTATCATTTTTTTTGGAATTTGCTAAAACCCGATAGAATACGGCTCCATGTAGACTGCGTCCACCAAATTGCAACCAGGGACCCGACCGCGTTTTGTCCCTGGGTTTCTCAACAGAACCCTAGTTTCTCCCGTGTTTAACCTCTGCTATCCACAGTTAGACAACATGTTTCTAGGTTAATAATGTTACAGAACACACTATTTAACTAGGGCTTATGAAGTAATTATTCTAATTTCTAATAGTTAATCATCTCTATGTCTATTCCATCTTCCTTATTATCTCCATGTCATCTCATGATGCAAAAGAGTAGATCAACCTGCTGTTCAACTTCTTTAGAGTTTTTTAACTTTTGTGCTTTTATGACGTCCTAAGCCTCAATGATTATTCGGTGTTTTCCTTAGAATAGAAATTGTAAAAGTGTTGTTTGAAAGTCATGCCACCCCGGTGGTATTGACTCACTGTTCTACTAGATTCCATGTTACTGCACACCCCAATTCTTGGTGTAGTTGGAACCCTCTGCCGGATATTCCTTCTGTCAGACTGGAACCACTACAACAAGGCCTCCGTAAGTCTCCGCAAGTCTGGAATTCCCACTAGGACGCCGAGCACGTTGTATTGTGAAAACCTTGAAAATCTTTAGAATCCACGTCCTACTGTATAGGATGGGGTTCAACCGGCTTGTAAGAGGGAAGAACAAGGCTCTGTCCAAGTTTTGCCAGCTCTGTCGTGAACATGGCCCTCTAGGAATCGCATTCAGGTCTCTGCTTGTGATGGTGGTGGACCGTTAAACCGCTTTCACCTCACCCTGACAGATGGCGGTTCTTGCCTGACCGTGTCTAGTTGACGCGGTTGTCTGTTGACCGTGTTCTCTATATTGTGGTGGGTCTACAGATCGCGTTCTCCTCATCCTGTGCATGTCGATTGACCATGTAAGTCTGTCGACTGATATGGCGGTTCTGTTGATAGACTCGTAAGTCTATCGATGTCTCTGATTGTGCCCTCATTGATGCATGATTCAATGGCACCACCTACACTTGGCATAATAATCAACTAGGGGGTAGAGGTGTTTGGGCAACATTGGACAGGGTTCTAATCAATGCTGATTGGATAGCCTTATTTCCTATCTCTGTCGAGCATCTTTCTAGGGAAGCTTCTGATCATGCTCCTCTTTTTGTTAAATCACTTTCTCAAGATACATTCAAAACTAGATTTTGTTTTCAGAAATTGTGGACCTATCATGGTCAATTTTTGGAGGATGTTAAAAACTGCTGGGTCACTAGCCCGATGGCCACTTCTCCAACTACTACTCTATATCTCAAACTGAATCTAAGAAAAATGCTAAGGGTCTAATGTCGGGCATGTGTATAACATGCTTAATTCTATTATTTTGTTGATGTCTAACTATGATTCATTAATGAAGGAGAATGTCGGGCATGTGTATAGCTTGTTTAATTCTACTATTTTGACAATGTCTGACTATGATTCCTTAGTATGTTTGACCTGCATTTGATAATGTTAACATTCATGCATTTCAGGTCAAGCCACTATTGACAACAAATTGTGTCTGCCAAGAAAGAAAGGAAATCAAGTAAGGTACAGAGATCGAAGCTTTTGCTTGCACAAGAATCAAGGTAGCATTCAAGATTCATGGTTACACAGAAATCTAGGCACTAACATCACAAGGCAATAAGTTTCACAAAAATTCATACAGTCAAGGTCAGCGCAATTGCTGAAATTGATTCACATACCACTAAAGTGTCGACACCTTCTGCAAAAGTGTCAACACCACAGCCATTCTTCAGCAGACCAAGAAGGACCAAGGTCGATGCTAGTAGGCCAAGGATAGTGACAAAGGTCGATGCTAGCTTTGCCTTCAAGCTTCTGAAGTCGATGCACATGTTGGAGACTGAAGACAAAGGTCGATGCACATACTGTTCACACTAGATCAGGTCCGTGCAAGTCTGCAATGAGGTCGGTGCAAACTCTAGCCAGCGCAAGATAAAGTCCGTGCACGTCTGCTATGAAGTCGGTGCACACTCAAGCCAGTGCAAGATCAAGTCTGTGCACATCTACCATAAGGTCGGTGCAACCTCTGGCCAGCACATAACAAAGTCTTTGCACATCTGATACAAGGTCGGTGCAACCTCTGGCCAGCACATAACAAGGCTGTGCAAATTCGATACAAAGGTCTGTGCATACATGAAGACAAGGTCTGAGCACATTGATGAAAGCCTGTGTACATTTATCTTCTGGCAAGACGAAGTCTGTGCAAGTTGCTCAAAGTCCTCATCAAGGTTCGAGCACACTCAACCAAGGTCGGTGCACACTGTTCCTAAGCACCATCTATCCATGGAAGGTCAAAGGAATGTGTCGACTTGTCTCCCTCATGAGGTCAACCTGTGACCATTCCAGAGAACATGATATGGGCTATCTCACTAAGTAGTGACGACACTTTCCAAGCAGGAGGTCGACACTCTTGTTCTTCTAGAAGCATTCAGGCCAATAGTCTGTCAGATCAAGTGGGCCATCCAGAGAGAGAAAAAGGTACTGCAACTGTCTAATTTTACAGAGTTCGAGATCCAGATCGGGTACCCATGTTTGACTTTTGTTCCTACGAACTTGTCACTTTCTTGGAGCCACTTCTGTCAGAAATCCAGCTGGAGAACATCTTCAATTTGCCACTAAGAAAGTCTGCCACTGGGAGAAGGACGCCATACAATCTACCACTGGGAAAAGTCACTCTCACTGTCTGCCAACTATCTTGTTGTCAACTAATGGGCTATACAACTTGGCAAAGTACATAGAAAGGTTCACTTCAGCAGAATGAGAAGACCACCTGTCTGAAGGGGGATTTAATGTGAATATCTGAAGCTGTCTAAAGGGAAATCCGGTCTGCTCCTTCTCACTATCTGCCATCGTACCTATCCTTGTACTTAAAGCTGGGATTAACCAATAGGAAGACCACAGCAGGTAGTGCATTAAATGCTACAGTCTATGGTCACCTTCTTCTTGATGATTACCACCACTACTCATGGTGTTTGCATAAGAAGACTCTCTAGCTCTCACCTCCTAGCGCACACTTCAAGGGAAGTTTTTGGAGGGAATATTTCACTGATCCACTGGTCCAACAGAAGACTTCTTGGCGCACAATATTCCCAAGCATTTTAACTGGATTTCTTATATATACCAAGCTTCCTCAACTGAAGAAGCTATTGCTGCCATCCACCAAGTGCCACGCTTTCGAGCATCCGCCAAGAACATCCCTAAGAAGAGTGAGAGCAGCCCAACGCGTGTTGTCCTCAGTCCAGCGCTACTAAGAGAAGAAGAGAAGAAGAGTAGCCTTGAGAATAAGAAGAGAGAGTAGCCTTGAGAAAGAAGACAATTCTACAGTCTACCGGTGTTTGAAGAAAAGGATCCTTGGATCCATCCTTGTAGCTGCAATCATCAGCTCCCTTGTCTTGATCTATTTCTTTTAGCTGGTGTCTACATTGTCACTATTATTTCTCCACTGCACTTGCAACATTCCTTTTCTATTTTGTTTTGGTTCACCAATTTCCTATTCATCTTGATTCTCTGATCCCCTGTTTAGGGACCGGGTTCCCTCTGTGGTTTCAGAGGAAGAGAGGATCAGATCCTCAGGGTTGATAGCAAGCTATCAGTCAGCGGGTCAAGCTGTTAGTCAGCGGGTTAAGCTATTAGTCAATGGATAGCAAGCTGTATTGCTCAGCTGTGTGAGCAATCTGTGTTGCTCAGCGGATCAAGCTGTGTGTCAGCCGGAAAGCCTCATCGGGTTTGGTGAGGGGGGGACGTAGGTTGTGGGTTAACAACCGAACCACCTTAAAATCCTTGTGTTGTGAGTTGTATACCTTGTGGGCTTGTTCCATATCCTCTATCCCTCTTTCACAGGTTCGTGTACTACTTATATTGTTTATTCTCTCTACATACTCAAGAGCTCGACTTGCACAAATTGTTTCATCTTGATCCCCTTGCTATCATAGCTAACGTATATCTTCTAAGGTGTCTGCAGCACCTTTGCTCACAGGAACTTGGAAGCATCCTCCAAGCAAAGGGGTTATCACCTTGTGTGAGTAGCTTTCTCCCCTGTGTCCTTAACTGCATTAGCTCCTTAGGTTGCCTACTGCACCCTAGCTGATCATCACAACTCTTACACCTTAGCTAGTCACATCATACTTAGCTATGCTATTTCAAGATCTCCATGGGTCATTGTATAACATCTCCTTTGGATCTTAGTTATTGGTGAGGTTGTGTCGACCTCTTCGTAGAGGAGAGTCAACCTGTCTGGATTGGGCATCAAGTTTTAATGGTCTTTCTTGCGCCATTCCTATATTTTTCGCTGCGCCATGTGCCTGAGTGTTTTATTGGTGTAAAGGAGTGGTTAATGCTCAGTTTCTCTCATAGATTTTAAATCGGCCATAGTTTGTCACCGGATCTATTCAACCCCCCCTTCTACATCCAGTTGCACCACTCGGGACTTAACTCGTGGCACCAGTTCATACCAACACTTGGTATCTCAACCACACTACAATTGGTACCAGAGCGTACCATTGGATACAACAATTGGTATCATTGCATACCATTGTTTCTAACAATTGGTATCAGAGCCAAGCTCTGTCATTCCTAGATCCTACGATCTACAGGGGAAGATCCCGGTGCATCTTGTTAAAATGGCTTTAGTTGCTACACATGCTCAGATGACGTCTCCGCCTATTTTTGATGGTTCAGATTTTTCTATATGGCTGAGAGGAATGTACGTCTATGTCAAATTCATAGATCCACAATTGTGGAACCTTATATACATTGGTCCAAATGAGCTGCCATCAAATTCAAATGTATGGTCAGCTGAACACAAGACCAAACATAACAATAACCTTGCTGCACTCAACTTAATCAAAGCTGCGGTTGATGACAGGTTACTTGATCGTGTATCTACCTGCAGCACGGCTAAGCAAGTTCTAGAGGTGTTGATGAATATCCATGAGAAAGAAGATCAAGAGCATGAATGCCTCATGGCTGACCGATCAGAGCAGTCAAGCAATCCATCCTCATCGGATCTAAGGACCACAACACCTTCCTCACTAGCTCTTGATTTGTGTATTCCTTTCCAAGTGCCTTCAACCCATAGGTGATCTCCATAAGCCTAGCAAACATGTCCGAGATGATTGTTGGCCTGATTAGGAAAGCAAGCAAGAGGGGGGTGAATTTATTACATCCACTTTTTGAAAAACTAATATGCTGAGATGATAATGCTGGAATAATAAAATATCCTGATAGTTGAGCAGTATGAAGAAATGAAATTATGAGAACTCTAATTGGCGAGCAATAAGAATTAACTAAACGAGAATCAAGCAAGCTCTCACACCTCTCCAACACAATATATTAAACCACTCGGACAAATTGAAACATGCGGATAGATTATATAAATCTCTCAATTCACCGCATCACACTCGAAAATGAGAACCAACAATGTGGAATGACTATCACGCAGATAGCAAATGACAACGCAAGAATTTTAGGTGGTTCGGACTCACCTGAGTGCTGTCCTACGTCCACCCCTCTCAACCCTAGAGGATTCCACTAAAACTGCTGCACGATGGCAGCAAAACGATCACTATGATCACACATGGGCACAATGGCCCAACGCACACACACGTGTTTTCGCACGACGATGATAAGACACGCACACAGAGATAATGCTCTGAAACTATCCATGAAAGAAAAATATAGGAAATTACAAAGCCCAGTCTAGATTTGTAATCTAGGCTCAAATAAATGAAAGGAAATGAGAGATAGAAGGATCCCCCTCAAATATTCAACGAATCTCTTCGAACAGAAAGTAGGCTATGCTGGAAAGTTTATCTGTGGAGTAGAAGCTGACTGGTTCTTGCAAGAAATGCAATGCTTGGAGAAGACATGGAATAATCAGCACGAACGTGAATTAGATTAGGAGTTGCTGCTCATTGAAGCGTCCTCCAGCATCCTTCTTCTTCCTCCTCCAACTAGATGCGACGCCCCACTCCTTTCCCTGCAAGAATAGAAAGAGATTAGCCCAAAAGATATGTTCTACGAATGGGGATCGCAGGCTACATATACCCAAAGAATCAAGGCGCAAAAAGACTATTAAACCATTTGCAAAAGCCTCTCAAAGCCACACCTGAACAAGTGGAGAAACCCTAGGGGTAAGGGTGTAATAGCGCATGCCTAATGGATCACGAAATGGGCATTTCAAAACGCAAGCCGAATCTGCGATTCGGATGCCCCTGGCTAGGTGTCGACTTTTGGAGTCGACACCAAATTCGCAGAGTTCTGGCCCCTTCACAAAAGGCTACACCCAGGTTGCAGGTGTCGACTCCTAGAGTCGACACCTGAATCCAAGTGTACTGTCCGCCAAAAAAATGATGCCCAAGGAGCCAGATGTCAACCCGAGGGGTCGACACTTGTAGTAGGGATATGGAAAATTGCCCAATGCAGTCAATTTAAGCCCAAAAACATGAAATATGCATTAAGCCTAATCTAGCCACATTGAAAGACATTCAAACATAAAATCTTACCATGATTCCAATGAATTGAGAGCAATTTCAACCTGCACTTTACACAAAATTTCATTCATTTCAATATTTAAGCATTTCAAATGACAACCTCACTCACTTGTCATAAATCCTTCAACCTGCACATTCATATATTCCAATCCATCATGTTTTCAACAAAGTCCGTGCAGTTTTTTCAACAACTAAGTCCACGCAGATTTTGTATCTGAAGTCTGCACAAACTATTGCAAGGTCCGAGCATGTAGAAGTCTGTGCACATCTCATGTCAGTGCACATTAAACCTCGAGGACATTTCATGTCCGTGCACATGATACCCCATGCACATCTCTTCAAGTCTCCAGAGTCCTTGTACTTCCTGCCCATCAAGAGTAAATGGTCAATTAATGTACTAGCAACTTTGTACATCAAAGAGATTGTCAAGCTACATGGCGTTCCTATTTCAATCATGTTTGACCGAGACGCTCACTTCACCTCACACTTCTGGAAGGGTCTACAACACTCTTTGGGAATGAGACTCAACTTCAGCACTGCATTTCATCCCCAAACTAATGGTCAGATCGAGAGAATAAATCAAGTCGTAGAAGACATGCCCAGGGCTTGAATTATTGATTTTGGTGGGTGTTTGCACGATCATCTACCATTAGTGAAATTTTCCTACAATAATAGCTATCAGGGAAACATTCAAATGGCACCATTTGAGGCACTTTATGGAAGGAGTTGTCACTTTCCCCTATGCTGGGATGAAGTTGGAGCAAGACAGCTTCTAGGCCCAGAGATGGTAATAGATACAACTGAGAAGGTTCAAATCATCATCGAAAGACTCTAGATGGCTCAGTCTAGACAAAAGACCTATGCCGATACTAGAAGAAGAGACCTCAAATTCTAAGTTGGAGACCATGCATTCCTTAAGGTTTTCCCTGGATGAGACATTAGAAGATTTGGTGTTAAGGGTAAACTTACACCGAGATATATTGGTCCCTTCGAAGTTCTGGAAAGGGTTTGATGTGTAGGAATGGTTGATCTAGAGGGGAGGAGTGAATAGATCAACCCCTCTTTTTTGAATGTGCAAAATAAAGCACCAGCGGAATAGAAACTATGTGATTAGAAAGACAGACAGAGAAAGAGTTTATATGCAAGATGATATGGCAGAAATGAGGAGCGAGCCAAAGCAAACATCTAGCGTAATGCAAAAATACAAACAACCCATGGAGATAGAGAGTTTTAAGATGGTTCGGACTCTGACCAGAGTCCTACGTCCACCCCTTACTCAAATGAGTGAGGCTTCCCTAGTGCAACTGCCCTAAACTACTGTCACATATCTTGAACCCGCTGCCTTACAACTTGCAGAGAGGTTATCCCCTCTCAAGGAACTGCTGACACATAGCTTGGTGGCGCACAAGGCTAGACCATAGAGTAGAGCACACTAGCTCGATCTGTCTTCCTACAATCACCGATAGGGACGGTTTACAGTTGATACACAACTTACTGATGGATGATCAAAATGAAAAATATAGCAAAACATAAAACTCAGATAGGATATAGGAGCTCAAAACAAGATGAAAAGATCCTTGTCTGAAATCTGGAGGGTGCTCTCGGCTTCTTCCAGATTGGATGCTTCCTTGGAGAGTAGATTCTCCTTTGACACAGGAAGCTAGAGATGAAGCTTCTCCTTCTCAAGGATGAAGAAGATGGGTTGTGGATGAAGGGGTCGTGTTTTAGCTTCTAGTCCTCAGCAACTAGCTTCTAGCTCTTCTCCTTCAGCTTTCTTCTCCTCTTCCACTTCTCTTCACAATCTAGTCAATGGAATGGCAATTTTAGAGACATCCTTAATAAATCTTCTATAATAATCGACTAATCTTAGAAAGCTTCATATTTCAGTCACATTAGTAGGCCTTTCCTAATTGTTGGCCGCTTCTACCTTCGAAGGATCAATAGATATATCTTCTTTAGAGATTACATGCCGAGAAATGAAACTTCTTCTAGTCAAAACATACATTTGCTCAATTTGGCATATAATTGATTATCCTTTAAGGTTTATAAGGCAATCCTTAAATGAGCTTTATGTTCTTCCTTGGTCTTGGTGTAGATCAATATATCATCAATGAAAACCATCATAAATTTGTCTAAAGATGGTCTGAACATACTATTCATCAGCTACATAAATGCTATAGGTGCATTCGTCGGCCCAAAAGATATAACAACGAGCTCATAATGTTCATATCTACCCCTAAATGTTGCCTTATAACTATCTTTTCTAAAATTATCAGTTCTTGATATCCTAACCTAAGGTCAATCTTGGAGAAATAATTAGCTCCAGAGACTTGATCAAATAATTCATCAATTCTTGGCAGAGGATATTTATTAATGATAGTTAATTGGTTCAACTACCTATAATCAATACACAACCTCATAGATCCATCTTTCTTCTTCATAAAGAGAACATGTGCTCCTCAAGATAATGTACTAAGTCTAATGAATCTCTTCTCTACCAACTCCATTAATTGCTCTTTTAGTTCCTTCAACTTGACAGTTGACATTCTATAAGGAGTTTTGGATATATGGGCTACTCCTACTATCAAATTGATTGAGAATGAGACTTCTCTCTCGGGTGGTATGTCAAGTAACTCCTCGTGATAAATATTAGAGTATTCCTTAACAATGGAGATTTTTTCCAAAAGGGGTTTCTTGTGTTCAGTTGCAATGATAGAAGCCAAGAATGCAATACATCCTCTCTTCATCATTCTTCGAGCTTGAAGAGAAGAGATGAGAAAAGAGTGTCTAGGATGGTTATTTCTAGAGAAAGAGAGTTCAGGGTTTCACGATTCACCAAAGATTGCATTTTCTTGCATGCAGTCCACCTTAGCATTATGTTTGGCCAACCAATTAGCACTTGAGATTACATCATAACCCTCCATGCTTATGCATATATATCAAATCAGTGGCTAAGTTGTGGCCACCAATCAATGCTTCACTAGAAATTAAATAATGTTTAAGCTCAGTGCCTGCTCCTAAAGATGTGGATATGACAAGTTCAGTTTTCAAAAGAATAGATTTTTCATGTGAGGTGGTAGGAAATTTCTAAGATATAAATGAATGGGTAGCTCTAGTATCAAATAGAATGAAAGTAGTTCTAGAATTGATGGTGAGAGTACCTTCCACTACTCCTCCTTTTTTAGTAGGTGTAGGTTCCATCAACACTTGCAGCCTTTCTTGACTACTTGGTCCTTCCTGACTTTTCTCTGGGGGAGACTCCTTCATAAGGGGGCAATCAAAGATTTGACGATCCCTACTTCTACAACACAAGCATCCTCCCTTCTTTATCTATCATGCCTCAGTCTTGTGACCAGTCTTGACACAATACTTGTAGATATCCTTCGATGATGATAATACAATAGGGATAACTTGCCTATTTCCATCTCGAGGTCTTTTTTCTATAACCCATAAACATTAAAATGGGGCCTCATAAATAGCTGCTTTTCACACTTAACCCATACATGTTTAAAAGCCTAAAAACCCTTATGGGCCTCACGAACGTAAGGTTAATAGGCCTTGGTAGCATTAAATCTCAAAGCCCAAACTCATGTTCGAATGGTTGCATGGGAGGAGGCTTTAGGGTTTCTCATACAAAATATGGAAGTCAACTAGTATTCTAGCAAGGGAAGAGTAACACATGGAAAGATTTTAAACCCCGCTCTCATTTGATCTCGACCCTCTAGGGTATTTCCTCCTTCTCTATAAATTAAACCCCTCTTGAATGGGCTCCAGCTACTATTGCTACTCGTACATGCCGTCATTGTCATCCTCCTCATCTTCTATTTTCCCCTGCTACTGCTACTGCTACTGCTACTGCTTCCATTCGAGAACCGTAGTTGCTGCCTTTGTGTTTCTATTGCCATTGCTCTTCTTCCTGTTGCTAAGGAGAGCCTGTTGTTGCCTTCACAATTGCTGTGGCTACGGCTTCTTCTTCTTCTACTTCCTAGTTCACTGTTCTTGACTAGCAAAAGGTAGGTCTTCTCAAGATTAAGCCCAACACGCAATAAATACTAGACTGCAAGCATGATTAGTCTTAGTCCTTTCTGTTCTCCTATTGATCACATGAACTCTGCTCGTATTGTCTTTTTTTTGTGTTTCTGTTACACAAGTAAATGGCAACCAGACACTGGGCATCCATTAATGGGTGACCATGGGACTGGGCGCTCATTCTTGAATGGGAGACCAAGAACCCAGCCATCTATTAATTGGCGACCTTGCGCCTGGCCACCATTTCCTCTTCAATTACACATTTAACTATCTTCATTCTGCCTACATGGTAAATGGCTTTAGTCTGTGGACATCAAGACCAGAAGGCAGGCGCCAATCCCTGAATGGGTGACCACCCCATCAGTCACCCATTAATGGATGACTGCCACCCCAAGCACTAATTTCTCTTGCATAGTGAATAATCAACCCACATTTAAAAGCTTGTATCCTAACTCTGATAATAATGTTATTGATTTTATATAATTCTGTTCATGCAAAAACCTGCTCACCCGTATGTTATAATGTGATTGATCCTTGAACGGCCGACTGATTATGCTGCCGCTAGTTATCAGGGGGAAAAAAAGAACATGAATGGGCACCTTCCTAAGAGGCTGCCCATCACTATTAGATTTGAAGAAAGAAAAATCTGAAAAATTTCTGGAATGGGCGCCCATGTGCTAGGGCACCAATTACCAGGTTAATTGTATAAATTTCTAAAAATTAAAATGGGCGCCCCTCTACTAGGGTGCCATTTCCAGAATGGGTGACCCTATGACAGGGGGCCAATTTCACGTCTCACAGTTTTCCTGCGTGATTTTCTGACCCATACTGCAGGTCATCTTGGCACTGTTATCTCAGTCCGTAGATGCAGTCTCTATTTCACGATGTTTCTCGCATACCCCTCAACTCTCGGTGATGTATGAACTCACCATGGGATATTCCTTCCTTCGGATTAGTGATTTCATCATTGGGACCTCCGTAAGTCTATGCTAGCCTTGGATTCCTTCAAGGCAGTCAAGCAGGTTGTACCCTAAAAATCCTAGAACCCCTTGAATGCCGGATGTCAACTGCAAGACAAAAAATAGTATTTTATTTGGTTTCGGACATGGCCGAAACCGAAACCGAAACCGAAAATGATACTATTTCGGTTTCGGACTCAGCCGAAACTGAAACTGCCATCCTTGATTCGAGGCGCACCGTCCGCCCTCCGGGGGTGGTGGACCTCATCGTAGGGGAGGTTCCAACAGGGCTCTAGGCCCTAGACTCAAGTGTTTTCACTGCCGGCAGTGGGGCCACCTGTAGAGATCCTATAGGTCTTCTTGGCCAAAGACAAGCGGGGTGAGCGGAGTCCGGTCCTATGCTAAGGTGGTTAGGCAGAGGCCAGTGGCCACACCCCCACCGGTGTGCTGTGAACCACTGCACCTGGGAGCCCTCGCACCAGAGAGTATGTCTGATCGTCTTCAGTGGCTTGCCAGGTGTGTTTGGATCTCCCCCCTCCAAGACGGCTTGGATGCAGTCAAGACTAAGGAGTGGTTGGACAGTCGATGGGGGGCTAATGGTCCCTGGGTGGTTTCAGAGGTGCTTAGGAACAGTCTAGTTGCCATTGCAGCTGGAGTGCAGGCAGCACAAAAGGCAGTCAATGCCGGAGTGCTGGTTGCCAACGGTTCGTTCCTCCGGATTCAGAGATGGTCCTTTGAAAGGGGTACTTTCGCTACTCCGACAAGGTATGCCTGTTGGGTTAGATTCGCAAGGGTGCCGCTATGCCTCTGTGATGATGCAGACATTAGTTTTTTAGCCAAGTCGTTCGGAGATTTGGAGGCCAGTACGGTGCTGGTTGTCTTGGATTGCAAGGCTCTGACTGTAGAGGCCATTGTGGTAGCTTCGGGGGCGGTTCAAGCACCTCAGGGGATCATTTTCTCTCTTGGGCATCAGGATGTGGTTGCCTGGGTGTCCGTTGCTGAGCCGGTGACGGAGGAAGAGTGTCAGCAGCAAGCGCCATTAGGATGGCCACTGCCCGGTCCAGAGGAGGAAGAAGCATAGTGCGTTGCGTTTCAAATTTCAAATTGCTCACCTGAACAACCTCGACCGAGTGGGTCTGGACTGGGGCCTAGCAGGTTTTCAAATGGGGGTGGGCAAGTTTCCAAGGGGTAGGTGGATTTAGATGTCGCAAACGAGACTCAGTGTGGGAACCGAATAACTTACCTGAATCCGGCTTAGTCAGGGTAAATGGGTTTTGAAGACCCGTTTGGGGTTATCTTCCCAACCCAAATGCTTGTTTTGTTACAGGGAGCCCTGTGGTGCCTTCTCCAGGGGGGTTGGCCCCCTTCTCAGTCCCGGTCGCCGAGAGGAGCAACGCCAACCAATTCCTTCACCGTCAGTGGCCTGCTCCGGTATCATGTCCAGTCCACCATCCTCCGCTATCCTCCCGCGGCAAGGGGCAAGGAGGAAGTTCGCAACAGTGAAGGCTTCCCCTGCAACTGCCGACCGAAAGGGAAAACAAAGGATCGGGGAGGCACCCGCGGCCTTGTCTGAGGCAGGAAGGGGCAACGGTGACCTCCTGTTTACACGCGGAATTTTAGAACATCTAATTTGTTGGGTGAATATGTGGATATTTTGACATATTTGTTAATTCTGCACTTTTTGAGTTTATCAGACGATTTAGAGTTCATGTACTAGACTTTTCCCCACCAACCAAAATAGGGGTGCTCATGCGGCGCCGAGCGGCAGGTTCCGTCCGCTGCCGTGCTAAAGCTGTTCGGTCAGGAGCATTCATGGCGAGAGGGCTTCGACAACGAACGGATTGCCAAGCTCCTCTTATGCGGGACATGCAAGCAGAAAGGCAGGGCTACTGTTCGGGTGGTGTGGGAGTGAGGGCGGCATCGATCAGATCGTCCCACAGTTCGCCAACCGTTTCGCTGTCGAGGTAATATGACTGATCTTCGCGATCCCACGGAAGAGACACGCGGCAGGCTAGCATTTGCGCTGTCGGCTCCCGCATCGCAGCAATGGCGGCACTGGCCCGCTTGAGCAGCGCGGCCTTGGCGGGCCACGACAGGTCCTCCCAGCGCTGGGCTGTGAAGCGCGGCAAGCCCTCGTCAATGTCCGCCGAAATCGCCCGCGCAACGCGCTCCACCATGTCCATCCTATTCATCCTTTCGTGCTTGGGTCAGGCACCGCCTGGCGCATCTCCTCGCGCTCTTTCCAGCGTCGCCCTCGCTCCTCGATCTCGGCTGCGTGGATGGCGCGAATGTCGAGCGTAGCGTGGGACACTGCTCCCGCTACCGCAATCGCGCGGTCGATGGGGCACGAGAACCATTCGTGAAAGTGTTGGTCGTCCGCCAGTATCGAATGGATGGTGCGCTCACAAAGCAGTGCGTGGAGTCTTGAGCGATGCTTGAATTTGCGGCGGACGTAGATCGGGTACGGATTGCCTACCTGCAGGTCCATCAGTCTTTTCAGAACATTCGCGGCAATGCCGACTTTGACGTACTCGCCGCACTGCATCAGATACACATACGTCGTCCGCTCTCGGTCGCCCGTGCTTGAGGCCGGCGTGCGCATGAACGCTTGCCGATCAAACCCGAGTGCCAAACATTCTTCGTCAGACAGTTTCATTTTACACCGATGCGAATTTCTGTTGAGAAACGAGCCGCCGTGAACGGCCTACGTGTAAACTGCGTGCCACTAACCACTTGATACAACTTGTCGATCAGCCGCGCCACTGAGACTGGGGGACAAAGGGTCGTCGGTTCAAATCCGGCCACTCCGACCAACAATTCCGGGCGTTTCAGCCTTGTGGCGGCGGCAACCATTTTACAGGTTCGCCGCCGTTTTACACTTTCCTTCTGCGTTTGTTCCCCAATTCTAGCTTCGTCACGGCACCGTCAGTCTTGAGATAATGCTTGCGAATGACGCGCTCGGCTTCCTTCTCGGCATGGCCAGACACCTCCGATATCTCCTTGATCGAGGCACCATTGCGGTAGGCGTTGGTGATGAACGTTCCGCGCAGATCGTGGAAGGTAACGCCATCGATCTTGGCGGCGTCCATAGCCTTACCCCAAGACGAGCCGAAGCCGCTCTTGAACGGTAGCCCTTCCCGGTTGGTGATGATCGTCACGGCGCTGCGTTTCTGGGCATCCAGGAGGCGCTTCAGGGGCTCTGCTACCTTCACCCGCACCTCAGCACCTGTTTTGCCCTGCTTGAGCGCCAGATAGGCGCCATCGTAGGCGGTCCACGTCAGCCGCAGTAGGTCGCCTTGCCGTTGACCGGTCCATAGGGCCAGTTCCATCGCCAGCACCATCTTGGGCGGCGCCTTGGCCCGGAAGACGTTCAGTTGATCTTCGGACACTTCCCAGATGTGCAAGCATCCGTCTTGGCAACGCCGGATTCGGACCACAAACCCATATTTTTAAAGACAACTGCAGCCAAATGAGAAAACAGGGCTTTCGGTTTGAGAGGTTTTGGCTCAGGGAGGCAAATTTCATGTACATAGTCAAGAGGGCGTGAAGTGTACAGAGGCATGTTCGATCTTCTATGGCTACTCTGATTGGTAAACTGAAGCACCTTACCAGGTTCTTAAAAGGCGAGGTGCGGACAGAACGCTACTTGACAACATGGCTAAGGAAATGCAACAATTGGAGGGTCTAGATTGCTTGGAGGATGCAAGATTGACAGATAATTCTAACAAATTATGCAGAGACTCTTAGGACAGAATATGAAGAGATCCATATCAGAGCAGAGATTTATTGGAAACAGAGATCGAGGGGAAAATGGCTCAAGGAAGGTAATAGAAATATTGCTTACTTCCAGAGGATAGCTTTAAGGAGGAGAATCAACCATATAGCCTCCGTCAAAGTTGGTGGACAGATTATCCAAAGGGAGGAGGACATCAAGGTGTGAGCCAAGGATTTCCACTCTAAGCTTTTTAATGCAAATCAGATGATCAGACCCGACATTGCAGATGACGTACTTCATCAGCTTTCTCATGCAGAGAGTGATGCCCTTGCCAACCCCTTCTTGGAGGAGGGGATCAGACATGAAATTTTCTCCCTTACAAGTCTTAAAGCTCCAGACCCTGATGGTTTCCCTATGGCATTTTTCCATAAGTGCAGGGACATTATTAAAGAAGACTTGATCTACGCTTTAGGAGAGTTCCGAGAGGGTAGGGCCCACCTGAGGAGCATAAACAAAATCCTCTTGGTTCTCATCCCAAAGAAGTAGGGTAGATAGGACTTTATGGATTTCAAACCCATTAGTCTACTGAATAGTACCTACAAAATCATCACTAAGCTACTAGCAAGAAGACTTGATATGGTGATTGGTAGAGTGATCAATGGAAACTAAAAGGCTTTTATCGGGGGGAAACAGATCCAGAAAAACTTCCTAGTTGCCAATGAGTGCTTACATGCCATGAAGACAAAAACGAAGAGGGGAGAAGTATTGCTTGAAAAAGCATGTCTCCTATAGTCCTTAGCCAAGATGGGTTTCGATCGGAGATGGATAAAATGGATTAGGGCGTGTATCTCTTCAGTCTCCTTTTCTATCCTTGTCAATGGACAGCCCACTTCATCTTCTCTTAGTAGCAAAGGGCTCTGTCAGGGATACCCTAGCAGGGAAAGCTGTGGAGGAGGCAGACAGTGAGTCAAGCGATTGCAGTGGTGCACAGCTGGAGACGCAACCCAGAGTACACGGTGATGGTGGCGACACGGGAAGCTGGGGTTGAACAGCGGCAGGCGGCGAGGTAGGAGCTGGAGGAGGCACCGTACATGTGGTAACCTTCTGTGGTGTCGGCCCAAGGATGCCAGGGTTGGGTGAAGCGGCCGCAGAGGAGGATGGCACACTTGTTGTGGGACCTGTACCTGCACAGGGAAATACTGATTCATCGAAAACAACATGCCGTGAGATATGAAGGCGCCCAGTGGACAGGGAAAGACAGCGATAGCCTAGGTGCATGCTACTATAGCCAAGAAAAAGGCACGTCTCAGAGCGGGACGAGAGTTTATGGTGAGAATAGGGGCGAAGATATGGGTAGCATGCACAGCCAAATGTTCGGAGGATGGTGTAATCTGGTGCTTTGTGGAACAGGCGCTCAAACGGCGAGAGGTGACGAAGAACCGGTGTAGGGAGCCGGTTGATAAGATAGGCGGCAGTGGAGACAGCTTCATCCCAAAATTTGGGCGGCATAGAAGCATTAGAGAGGAGGGTGAGCGCAGTTTCAACGAGGTGGCGATGCTTACGTTCGGCGGTGCCATTTTGCTCAGGCGTATGGGGACAGGAGACGCGATGCTGGATACCGCAGGATTGAAGATGGCGGTGAAGGGATTGAAATTCCCCACCCCAATCGGATTGGAGCGCGATGATGCGGCACCCAAATAACCGTTCCACACGCTGTTGGAAACGGAGAAAGACATCGACAACGTCAGCTTTGCGTTTGAGGGGAAATAGCCAAGTATACTTGCTAAAGTCATCGACAAACAAAACATAATAAGAGAAACCATGATGGGAGAGAATAGGAGCCGGACCCCATAGATCTGAGTGAATTAATTGCAATGGTTTAGTGGAAATAGAAGAGGAACGTAGAAAAGGTAATTTGTGACTCTTATTTGAACAACATGATTCACACAATGTCTTCGTGGGACGATGAGTCATGGGCAATCCAAACTTATGAAGAATGGTGAGAAGCACGCGAAAATGGGGATGACCAAGCCGTCCGTGCCAAACTGTCGGAGACGCTCGTTCACCAATAAATGCGGAAGGTTTGGACGGTGGTGAAGGAAAGTAGTAGAGACCATCTCTAAGTTGGCCGCGCAAAAGCACCTTCCCCGTTGGCCGATCCTTCACAAGACAGTAGGTAGGATGAAATTCAAAAAACACATCATTATCAAAGGTAAGCTGGCGAACAGAAAGAAGATTGCGATTAATACGTGGAACATGAAGAATATGACGGAGTTGGAGAGGGCGAGAGAAAGAAGGGAGAATAGAGGAGCCAACAGAGGAAATGGGCAGACCTTCACCATCTCCTACATGAAGCTTATCCAAACCAGTATACGCGGTAGGGTCCAATAGTGCATGACAGTCCGGAGTAATGTGGTGCGTGGCGCCGCTGTCCGGATACCAAGCGGCGGAGGGAATGGCTGCTGGAGTGGCCGGGGTAGGCAGCAAGGGAGCACCATGGAAGGCCGAGTAGGCTGCTGCGGGGTAGCCGGTGTGACTGTTGTGGACCAACGGAGCGGGGAAGTAGTGGCCACGCTGGTGCTGCCTTGGATGAGAGGGCTGGAAGGAGCCAGGTTGCTGAGCAATGCGGCCACCAGGGAAGGCTTTGTTGAAGCGTTCCCGACATTCTGGGCCGCGATGACCAAACTGAAGACAGATCTGGCATCGCGGTTCACGTTGTTTGCCACGGCCATGACCACGCCCTCCACCATTGTTACGATGCCCAGTCGAGGAAGAGGTGTTGGCGACATTAGCAGAGGGGAGCTCGGGAGAATCCTCTGAAAGGGAGCGCTGTTGTGCCATGATGGTCTCATGGGCAATGAGATGTGCGAGAACATCTTCGAGGGTGAAGGCTTCAAGACGAGTGGTGATGCTGGAAATAAAGGCTTCATAGCTTGGTCCGAGTCCAGAGAGCACCACCATAACTAGATCTTCATCATCTACTTGGTGGCCGATGGCTGCAAGTTCATCTGAAATAACCTTAATAGATTGGACGTACTCTTGGATGGAGGACGTTCCACGGCGAACCGCGTGTAGTTGGGACCGCAGCTGGAGCACTCGAGAACGAGAGCGAGAGGCAAATGCTCGGGCGAGGGCACTCCATACGTCCCCGGCAGTCTCGTGACCAACCACAAGAGGGAAAAGGTGTTCAGATAGAGAAGAGAGAAACCACGAGAGGATGGTTTGATCAGTTTTCTCCCAAGCAGTAAAGTCGGGGTTGAGCGCTTGAGTATCCTTGCCGTCTGAGTTGGTGGAGGCAATAAACCGTGATGGTGGTGCAATGGAGCCATCGACCATGCCCAGATAGCCGTGGCTTTTAAGAATGGGAATAAACTGAGCCCTCCACAAGAGATAGTTCTCTCGTGTGAGCTTCAGAGGAAGGAACGGCAGCACATTGGAGAACACAGGGGGAGGCAGAGGTGACGTCGCCATGGTTGGTTGGGCTGTCTTGACGACCGTCGAAGAGTCTTGTGTAGACTGCAGCGAAGTGGTTGTCTCGGCCTGAACTTGGTTGCTGCTGGAAGCCATGGATCGCAAATGCTGTTTAGCAGGATGGCTCTGATACCATGTAAGAAACAGAGGAGAGAAGGGAACGAGCAAGCAAGAACACGAAGAATGCAGGAAATGAGCCCAGACTATCTGTTCGTCCAGTCCGCTCTAACTTATTTATAATGAGATACATAAACAATAAATAGAATGGACAATATTTGCAAAGATATGTAGTAGACGAAGGGATCGGTGGCGCTGCGCACGCTCAGTGGCATGTCGGGCACGATGCCGATGATCTCCGACGGCTTCATCACCATCCGGTTGCGGTCGGCGAAGCTGGGCCAGGTCATCGTATGGCCGACTGCGGCCCTCGGATCGGAGTAGCCCAGGCGCCGCGCGGCCGCTTCGTTCAGCACCACCGTGGGCTGGGCGGCGGCCTTGGGATCGGCGAGCACGCCGTCCTCGCCGTGCCGGGGCGAGAACACCCGTCCGGCCAGGGGCTTCAGGCCGTAGAGCTCCAAAAAGCCGAAATCGATCGGCGCGATGTCGAAGGTCTCCTGCCGGCCGCCGCCGACCTGGACGGAGACGCCGTTCTTGGCGTTGGGCGTGTTGAGCGCGTTCAAGGACGAGCAGGCCGCCGCCGCGACCCCGGGCAGCCGGCGCACCTCGTCGGCGAAGGCGTCCGCGCAATTGGCCTGCACGCGCACGATCCGTTCGCCATCCGCCCCGCCGAAGCCGCGCGCCAGCGCGAACTCGGTCTGGCGGTAGAGGGTGGCGGTGGTCACGATCAGCCCGACCAGCACGGCGAACTGCACCACCACCAGAGTCTGCCGCGCCGCGGCCGAACCCGCGACCTTGACGGCGCCGCCCTTGAGCACCGCCGCCGGCCGGAAGCTGGACAGCACCAGGGCCGGATAGACCGCGGCGAGCAAGCCGACGATCAGGGCCGCGCCGACGATGCCGACCAGCAGCAGGGGGTCGCGGATGAAGTCGAGCGTCAGCCCCCTCTGGGTGAAGGCGCCGAACGGCCGGATCAGCAGCTCCGCCAGGGCCACCGCGATCACCGTGCTGAGGGCGACCTGGATCAGGGCCTCGCCGATGAACTGGATCATCAGGTCGCCGCGGCCCGCGCCAGTCGCCTTGCGCACCCCGACCTCCATCGCCCGCCGCGCCGCGCGGGCGGTCAACAGGGTGACGAAGTTGATGGCCGCCACCAGCACAATCAGGGCGCCGACGCCCGCGATGGCGTAGGCGTCCTCCCGGCTGCCGACCGGCTTGACCACCTCGGCCGTGTTGTCCGCCGGCGTGAGGTGGGCCTCCGCCAGGGGCGTGGGGTGGAACGAGAAGCGCGCCCCGAAGCTGGCGTAGACCTGGCTGTCGGGTTGGCCGGCGACGTCCAGCGCCCGCTGCAGCTGTGCAATCGTGGTCCCGGGACGCAGCCGCACATAGGTGAAGTTGTTGATGTAGCCGGGCGGGGAGCGGTCCAGGAAGCTCTCGGCGGAATAGGCCGAACGGCCCGAGGCGAACATCTCTGTGGTCAGGACGGTGTTGGCCGGGGTAACGGCGGGCAGCTCGGCCATGGATTTCAGCCGCTTTTTGCGCGGCGGAGGAGCGAACGACCACATCAGCTCGTCGAAGGCGCCCGGTTGGTCCTGAGTCAGGGCAAGCACGAGCCCGGCATTCTTGATCGTCGCGAGCACCTTTGCGAGGTTGCGGATGATCCCCTGGTTCTGCATCGCCGCCTCGATTTCGTTGTTGCCCATCGCAGCGACGCGAGCCGGGTCGAAGTCGTGGAACACCTTTCGGAATTCTGGTCGTCGTCGCAGGATCGTGATCCAGGAGAGCCCGGCCTGAAATCCTTCGAGACTGAGCTTTTCGTACAGTCGCTGATCGCCGTGCAGCGGCCAGCCCCACTCCTCATCGTGATAGCGCAGGTATTCCGAATCCGCGCCGACCCAGCGGCAGCGCGCCCTGCCGTCGTCTCCGACGACGACGTCCGCACCAGTTGCGCTCACGCGGTCTCTTCGAGCTCGAAGTCGAGCGTTGGGTAGTTGCCCGCGAACGCGATGTTCTCGTGTTCGAGCAGCCAGACCTTGGTCGGTATGCCATTGCCGCCGGAGTATCCGGTGATCTTTCGATCGCCCGCGAGCACGCGGTGGCACGGAATGATGATCGGAATCGGATTGGCGCCGACAGCGCCACCGACCGCGCGTCCCGCGGTCGCCCGCCCGCTCGCGATGCCGAGTTCACCATAGCTGCGGGCGTCGCCCCATCCGATCTCCGAGATCTGGTTCCAGATCGACTCCTGGAAGGGCGTGCCGTGCACGCTCAGCGGCAGTTCGAAGGTGCGACGCTTGCCGGCAAAGTATTCGCCGAGCTGTTTCGCCGCGAGCTCGAGCAGCTTCGATGACTTCTCGGGAAGCTCGTCGTACGGCAGGTGCCCGGCGCGCTCGATGGAGAGCGACGTGATCGCGTTGCCGTCGCTCGCGATCTCGATGCGGCCGATGGGGGAGTCGATGCGCTTCCGGTATTCCGGGAGAGTTGCTGCATAGGAAGGACTGAACATGTAGCCACTCTAGGTCGAGCCACCGACGCCCTCTGGCGAAAATCGGACATGGGGTAGAACTGAGCACTCGGCTCGGTGGGGGAGGATTGGACTATGTCTGAAATCGAATATCGCCCGCTAGGTAAGTCCGGTCTGATCGTGTCCACGATCGGTCTCGGCTGCAACAACTTCGGCCGCCCCAAGACCGCGACCGTGACCCAGGAGGGAACCACCGCGGTGATCGACGCCGCGATGCCGGTGAGCGTCAACGGCGATCCGGCGACGACGCAAGACCTGAGCGCCTCCGGGCTGTCCTTCCTGGCCGAGCGCACCTACGAGCCCGGCACCCTCGTCGATCTCGTCGATCAGGCCCCAGTCCCGGGCCCGGCGGGCCTGGACGGGCAGGGCCGACAGCACCATCCACGCCGTGCGGTGCCGGCCGATGCGGTCGGGCAGGCCGCGCCGAGCGGCGACCTCGAGCCGATTTTGGAGCGCACCGCGCGATATCCCGAGCGCCCGCGCCGCATGAACCTGGCGGAAGCCGACGTGGTGCTGCTCCGTCAGGATCCGCCGTTCGACCTCGGCTATGTCACGACCACCCATCTGCTCGAACGCATCCACCCCAAGACCCTGGTCGTCAACGACCCGCGCGCGGTGGTCACCTTCCACGGCGGCCTCGACACCAGCGAGCCCGCGAAGCAGGGTGCGGTCAAGGCGAGCCTGCTGGTACTGAACGGCGCCGACGACCGCGGCACCGCCGGCGACATCGCCGGTTTCGAGAAGGAGATGGACGAGGCCGGCGCCGACTGGCAGTTCGTCAACTTCAGCCACACCGTGCACTGCTTCGCGCTGCCGGACGCGAACCGCCCGCCGGGCTGCGTGTACAACCCGTGACTCGCAAAAGGTGCCTCGCCGCGCTTGAAGCAGTCGTGCATGCACGCGCGGAGATAGCGAAGGTTGCGCGCCGTGTTCTGCGCCTTCTCTTGTTGAGTCTCGCCCTCGCCAGCGTACGGAGACTCGATAATCACTCGCCTCATTGGTTTCGCTCCTTGGTAAATCGCCTCAGAAAGTCATTCGCCGGCTCGGTGAGCCACTTCGGCGGATCGTCGACGTTCACGCTGAAGGCGTCCGCTGCAACGAACACCGCGCACGCCGGGCACCAGTGGAACGAGCGCAACATCGAGTGCGTGACGGCCCAGCCGCTGTTGCGAGCGTGGTTGTCGGCCACGTGCGCGCGGTACTCGGCGCCGAGCGGCAGACTCGCGCCGCAGCGGCCTTCGCTCGAGGTGGGGAGCAACGTCGCGATCGTCATCGGCCGGCTCGGGCTCTGGACGATCAACGCCGCCCGCATCGTGTACGTAGTCGACGAAGACGATGGCCGAGCCGAACCGGGTCTGGTCGCCGAGGTACGAGAAGTCGGTGCCGGTCGGCGCGATGATGAGCCCCGAGACGCGGTGCGCGAGCAGGGACTCGATCGAGCGCCGCTCGAGCTCCGCATCGCCCTGCGCGTCGGCGCTGATGACCAGATACCCCCGCTGGGCGGCGATGTCATGGATGCCGCGCAGCAGTGGCGGGAAGAACGGGTTGGCGACGTCGGGCACGATCAGCGCGATGTTGCCGTGCCGCCCGGTGCTCAGCGCGCGCGCTGTGTGGTTGGGGACGTAGCCGATGCGCTCGGCCGCATCGAGGACGCGCTGCACCGTCTCGGCGCTGAGCATGTCCGGGCGGGTGAACGCGCGCGACACGGTCGACCGGTCGACGCCGGCGGCGGCGGCCACCTGGCTGATCGTCGGCGTCGCCTTGCGCTCGTGCTTGCTCTTCATGCGCAACCGTTTGCCACAGGAGAGGGCGAAAGGGCCAGTACCGTCAGCTTGACATGCAACCGGTTGCAGAGAATAGTCCCCTCGACTGATCCAGCCGCTCCTTTGGAGGTTCCATGTCTGCCCAGCCCGCCCCCGACCGGTCTCGTGATCGCACGGTGGGGCTGCTGCAGGTCCGGGGCTTTCCGAGCCGCCTCGCTATGGCCGAGACGGCGGCTGCCGACATCGCTGCGGCGCTCCGCCATCTGCTGGCGAGCCAGCCGGCGGTACGCATGGTCTTCGCCGCGGCGCCCAGCCAGGCCGACACGCTCGACGCCCTGCGCCGCGCACCCGGCATCGACTGGAGCCGGGTCACCGCCTTCCACATGGATGACTACATCGGCCTGCCGCCGGACGCGCCCGAGCGCTTCGCCGCCTGGCTCGACGACCACGTGTTCACCCGGCTGCCCTTTGCAGCGGTGCATCGGATCGTCCCCCCAAATCTTGGGTGCCGGCAAGGTATCGGAGAATACGCTTGACAGCTCCCAGGTGAGATTCTCTAGGACATGCTTGGTATCTGGCACACATGCACACACTAAACTGTATATCTGGTCTAGAGGCAGTTAAGTAGAGCAGGGAGCCGATCATACCTCTGTATGTTTTTGTGTCTACCAGATTACCTCTTTCATCCAGATCTAGTGTTACATTTGTGCTCATTGGTGTTGCAATTGCTTTGCAGCTCTCCATGCCAAATCTTCTTAGCATTTCTTTGATGTACTTGGATTGATTTATGAAGTATCCATCCCTGCATTGAACGACCTGCAATCCAAGGAAGAATTGTAAGTCCCCCATCAAGCTCATTTCAAATTCCTCAGTCATCAGGCTTGCAAATTCATTACATAGTTGGGGCTTTGTAGACCCAAACACAATATCATCAACATAAATTTGCACAATGAGAACATCATTACCTTGAATTTTGGTGAATAAGGTTTGATCTATTTTACCTCTTGAGTAACCCTTGTTGGTAAGAAATGAACTTAGCCTCTCGTACCATGCACGTGGAGCCTGTTTCAAACCATATAAGGCTTTATTGAGTTTAAAAACATGGTTAGGGAAATCTTCATTTTCGAATCCAGGAGGTTGCTCTACATAGACCTCTTCTTTGATAACACCATTTAGAAAGGCACTTTTTACATCCATTTGTTGCAATTTAATTCCGTGAGAGGATGCAAAAGCAAGCAAGATCCTAATGGCCTCTAATCTGGCCACAGGGGCATAGGATTCTTCAAAATCAATGCCAAACTCCTGATTGTATCCCTTGGCTACAAGTCTAGCCTTGTTTCTAACGACCTCCCCTTTCTCACTTAATTTATTTCTAAATACCCACTTGGTTCCAATGACAGAGTGAGAAGGTGGTCTGGGAACGAGATTCCAAACCTTGTTTCTCTCAAATTGATTTAGCTCCTCATGCATTGCATCTATCCAGGATTCATCACTCAGGGCCTCTTCTATAGATTTTGGCTCAATTTGGGAGACTAGTGCCAGTTGGTCTAATTCATCAACAACTCTCCATTGGGATCTAGTTTTCCTTGGATCGTTTACATTGCCAATTATGCTATCTAGGGGGTGATCCTTAAGCACTCTTACATTGACAAGATTGTTACCTGATTCATTCTCACTTGCATTTTGCTCATGGGAGCTATTACCTTCTTCTCCTTCATGGCTCACCTCTTTGCCTTGCTCATCTGGTTCATCCTTGGGTTCCACAAATTCTGCATCTTCATGTTTCTTGCCAGCCTGTTCATCATCCAACAATTCATTTGTCTCATCAAAAGAAATATGAGGAGATTCCTCAACCATTTGATTTTTGAGATTGAACACTCTATAAGCCCTTGACTTGTCTGAATATCCCAAGAATATTCCTGGATCACTTTTGGGTTCAAATTTGTCCAGGTCTCTCTTATCATTGTTGTGGATAAAGCACTCTGCACCAAATATTCTGAAGTGTGCTAGGGAAGGTTTCTTACCTTTGAATATTTCGTACGGAGTTTTTGCACTAGATGGTCTTACCATTGCACGATTCACAATATAGCATGCGGTGTTGACTGCTTCTGCCCAGAATTTTCTTGGAAGATTTCCAACTACCCCAACTAGTTAGTCGACTCATGATTACAAAAATATAACATCAATATGAGCGTGTATATATATATATATATTTATATTGAGCGTGATAAAATTCCTGGGTACTACACCCTCTCCCCCTTAAAGAAACTTCGTCCCGAAGTTAATTGGAAACGTACCGAAGAGATGAGGGTGCTTTTTCTTCATATCCTCTTCGAGTTCCCACGAAGCCTCCTCATGGAGCGCATTGCCCCATAAAACCTTCACCAACGGGATGGACTTCGATCTGAGAACTTTCACCTTGCGATCCAAAATCTGGACTGGCTGAGTTTCAAATGATAGATCTGGTTGCAATTCTATACCTTCGAAATTGATCACGTGGGACGGATCATGGACATACTTGCGAAGCATGGATACGTGAAACACCGGATGAATGGCCACCATTGATGGCGGTAGAGCCAACCGATATGACACGTTTCCTACCCTGTCCAGAATTTCAAAGGGTCCAATAAATTTAGGTTGCAGCTTCCCACGCATGCCAAATCTTGAAACTCCTTTAATTGGTGACGCCTTGAGGAAGACATGCTCACCAACTGCAAATTCTAAATCCTTTCTTCTGTTGTCTGCATAACTCTTCTGTCGATCTTGGGCTGCCTTTACTCTCTGCCGAATTTGTTGAATCTTATCTGATGTTCCTTGTACCACATCCGGCCCAATTAGCTGCCTCTCACCAATTTCTTCCCAACACAGAGGAGATCTACAGGGTCTTCCATATAAAGCTTCAAACGGAGCCATGCCTATACTTGCATGATAACTGTTATTGTAGGCAAATTCTACCAATGGTAGATGTCGCTCCCAATCTCCTCCCCAGTCAAGAACACATGCTCTCAACATATCCTCCAAGGTGCGAATGGTCCTTTCAGACTGACCATCGGTCTGAGGATGATATGCAGAGCTGAGCTTCAACTGAGACCCAAAAGCACTCTGCAACCCTTGCCAGAATCGAGACGTAAAACGAGGGTCACGATCCGAAATAATAGACTTCGGCACACCATGCAATCTGATAATATTATCAATATAAAGGCGAGCTAAACTCTCCATAGATTGCTTTTTTTTCATTGCCAGAAAATGTGCGGTCTTCGAGAATCGATCTACGATCACCCAAATAGCATCTTTACCCTTCGATGATCGGGGCAAACCTGAGACGAAATCCATGGTGACATCTTCCCACTTCCACTGTGGTATTTCAATCTTCTGCATTAATCCTGACGGCCTCTGATTTTCAGCCTTAACTTGCTGGCAAATCAAACACTTAGCTACAAAATCAGCCACATCCTTCTTCATACCCGGCCACCAAAATGACCGTTTCAGATCTTGGTACATCTTCTTACCACCGGGATGAATGGAGAACTTGGATCTATGAGCTTCATCTAGCACTTCATTCTTCAATTCAGCCACATTAGGTACACACATTCTATGCTGAAATCTGACTACTCCATCCTCATCTCGAGCAATACCTGCTTTACCCATCATACCTTGCAATTGAGGATCATTTAACTGAGCTTCCAACACTCGCTCCATAACAGCCGACCCAATGCATAATTGTGCAACAAAGGCTTGGCAAAGCTGAGACTCAACTGATATCATGGAACACGCAGCATCTTTCTATAAATGTGTTGTTTATCTGAAAGTTCAATGTACTCTGAGTTCTGGGAACAGAATTAGAATTTTTTGATGTATAAATTGAGTATGAGTAATTGTAGAAAATTATAAATACTGTTAGAAAATGATGATAATTTTTTTTGATCCTTCTTGTAAATGTATTGATTTTCAAAAATTTCACTACATTCTGATATCTGTAAATAGAATTAGAAATTTTTGATATATATATATATGTCATTATATTTGAATAAGTTGAGAATTTTAGAAAAAAAAAGAAAGATTTTCAGAAATGTCATATTTCATACTTAGTGTCCATAGTATGATTTTTGAGTGGCATGTGTCCATTGGATATGAGTTATAGATATATATATTTTTACCGTACTGTTATTACTGCCAAATGGACACTGCCACCATAGGGGGAGACTGGAACTAAGCCATAGAAATGCCCCTATGGTGAAGGTTCACACTGTACTGGCCCCGAGGGTAACGGGGATGAAATCCTGGAGGTGGACAAGTACCACTGGTTAAGGTGGAGAGGACTTCTCCCGGTTCTGCGCAGTAACCAAGACTCATCACTATTTACCTAGGTGATCGAGTACCGACTGGCTGTCCTTCTATGAGTGGTTTGGGCACTGTGTCTGGCTAGTTATATCACTGTTATTAATTACTGATTTGAAATTACAACTACTATTTACTGAGCTGAAATTGAAACGACTGATACTGTTTACTGAGTCATTATTCAAATGACTATTACTGTTTACTGAGTCATTATTGAAATGACTACTACTATTTACTGAACTAAAACTAAAACGACTACTACTGTTCACTAAGTCATTATTGAAATGACTATTAATGAAACGACTGCTACTGTTCACTGGGCCATTATTTAAATGGCTACTGCTACTTACTGAACCGAAATTGAAACTACTGTTACTGTTTACTGAACTGAAATTGAAACTACTGTTACTGTTTATTGAACTGAAAGTGAAACTGCTGTTACTGCTTACGGAACTGAAATTGAATGACTGTTACTGCCTACTGAATTGATATTGAACTACTATTATTGTTCACTGAGTCGTTATTAATACGACTATTACTACTTATTGAACTGATATTGAAACTGTCATTACTCTTCACTGAATCGATATTGAAATGACTGTTAATACCTACTGTTAGTACTCATTAAACCGATAGTGAAATTAGTATTATTGCCTACTGAATTGTTATTGCATGTTACTGTTATTACACTGTAACTGTTTATATTTGTAAAATGATGAATTATCATTTACTTTGTCATTGATAGAATAAAGTTTTAATGAACATTACTTTATTTGTAAAAGGTTAATAGCATGACCTATGATCGTAAATGTGAAATTAGGTTAAATGTATTAATCTCATATGTTATCTAATTGAAATTATGCCTAAGAATGACTTATGAAATGAAATACCGTGAATCACTTTAAATATGTTTATACATGTTATGATTGAGGACTGTGCTAGTCTCTTACTGGGTCTATTCGTAGACTCACACCGTTGAACATTTTCAGGAGAAGTAATAGAAGAAAGCGAGGGGTGATCTCGCAGTAGTCTGATCGAGGCTTGGTGTACTACGAGACATTATCTTAGGTAGTTATGTCAGTTATATAGAACAATGTCAGGCATGAGTGATTATGGCAGATATAATGGTCAGGCTCATGGTGGTGCTTTGTTGCTCATGAATGTACTTTGTTGCTATCATCAAAACAAAATATTATGTATGTTGACATCATCAAAGCTAGACAACATATGCAGACAACATATGCACAACACCCCGCTCCCTACCCTCAGCAGCCCACGTTGCTTGCCGGACCTTAGCTCCCACCACCACCCACCCGTCGAGAAGACAAGGGAAAAGGGTCGATGACCGGTGGAGCATCTTCAAGCATAGGACCGCGTGACTAGTGCTATAGGTGTGGTGGAATTGGCCATTATGCGGCCAAGTGTCCTACTCGGGATTCACTAACTATTTCAGACACTCCAGCCGCGACCCCACACTAGAGCTAGTGCCAGTCAGTTATGAGCTGCATCCAAAACTCGTAGACGAGTTCTTTGATGAGCTATTAGAAGAGCACGCTAACGTCCCAGGTACTCAAAACCAGCACCATGTGCAATTGGGTGTGATCCTCCAAAACATCTGAAATCCCAGAGGAGGCCAGTAGGTACATAGGTGTCTAGGAGTCCCCAACTTTGGGTTGAGTCATTTGCATCCGAGTATTACTATGGGTGTCTATGTTTGTCTAGGGTCATGTATGAGTCCATTTTGCTTATACAATTTGTTTGCCATCCCTATGGAGTTTGCTTAAAGTTGTCCAAACAAAAGGAAAGCAATGCACGTATAAGGAGTTAGCTGATGCACGCCGACGTGCCCATGCATTCTGAATAGGAGAGTACGTCATGATCAGGGTTAGACTTGAACGGTTTCCCTCAGGGACCGTAAAGAAACTCCAGGCCAGTGGTGCCATCCCTTCTGAGTCGTGAAACGAGTGGGTTCAAATGCGTACATTATTAAACTAACAGACGACTAGGGTATCAGTTCGACGCTCAATGTTTTAGATCTGTTAGCATATCAGGACCCCGCGGTGATCCCAAGTGTGTTTATGGGCTTTCTCTTCGTGTTGTGAGTGACACAACACTCGAGATTCCACCTCTTCCAGCCCCATTACAACAACGCGAGCATATAGATTGTATACCGGATGAGCAGGTGACCACCACCAGGAATGGAGCCTACCAACACTTCTTAGTGCTTAGGTGAGGACGTCCCACGACGAACAATGCCTTGATCACACATGCAGAGCTCAAGCATTGGACCCTTACTCGACAGGGTCGAGTTCCTCCCACTTGGGAAGAATTAGTGCAGACAGATGCCGTAGTACATGCCAGTGGACGAGGACACACTAGAGCCCAAGGATGTGGATGCATCGATCAAGCTTTCTCCTTGATTCCACATTTTTTTAGCCTTGTGTGGGCCCCATTTAGTCCATGTGCACAATTACTATTGTAATGGGCCAAGAATGGACAAGTGTGAAAGGGGTCATGGCTCGGTGTGAAACGTTCTTAGGCTTGATGGTGACTCCTCCCCTTTTGTTGACCTTTCCCCTTGAATCAAGGGGAGGAAGGTTCCCTTCCCCTCTCCTATCATACGTAGCTTCCTTTCCTTGGTCCAAGGTTGGCCACCTTCCTTCCTTGACCAAGGAGGAGGAAGCCACCTTCCCCACTCCTCCCTCCCCTCTCACGTAGATCACACCCCGCCTCTCTCTCCCTTAGCTACCCTCCTCTCCCCATGCCTCTTCCTTCCATTCTATATAAGCATATGTGTAGTGTCTTGTTAGGAAGTTAATGAAATTATGAAGTTTTGAATGAAAATTGAGTGTTCTTGAGAGAGTAATTCTCTTGGTGTTCTCCCTTGAGTGTGAAGCTCAAGAGCTAGTCCTGTAATGGGATCTAGCTGAGGTGCAACTACCCTTGCCGAGGTGCGACGTTGAGGCTCTGTTATCGCTACGTTCGAGTGCTACTTTTGAGTTTGTCCACCCAGATCTTGTCTCCAAATCACAAATCTCCCACAGTCATATCCACTTCAATTCTGAAGTTGGTGATTTTACCAGAGGAAGATCTGCGAGTCAGGAATGATCTGGCGTTGATTTTGCATCAATCGGAGTTTGGGATCGCCGGCAACAATTCCGACGGTGAAGCTACGCATCGCCGCCTATTCCTGCAAGCCTAATCCAGTCCTCCCTGATGCGAAAATCTCCTAGATCTTCCCTCAACCCCTTTGGATATGAAATCTAGAGTGGTCATTCCTCTCCCTGTCTTCTTCGTAATGCCGCCAACCTTGCATAGTTCGGAGATCCGGGCTGATCATGGCGAATATTTTTGTGTCACTGCACCGACCACCCTACATAGATCTGATCCAGAACCAGAAGTAACTTACAGAAGATGCCCCATATCCATCCTCTCAGATCTAACCAAGCCCTTTGGTCTTGGTCTTCCTCTGGACGTCGCCGACGATCTGCAATAAACAACGATCCATTCTTACACCGAGAGCTATTTTTCCCTAAATTATTTGTTTACCTGTGCAGTTCTATGTGAGTAGAACTAGAGGCCTAGTGCAGTTACCATTACACCTAGATCTGATCAAATCTGGTTGTGCAACTTGGCCGAAGCATTCTTCATCCTGTCGCTGACATTCTCCAACAAATGACACCCTGATCAAATGTTGGATCTAGCCATACTGACCTCCGCATCTTTGCTTCACGGGGTGACCAGCGTGGGCCGAACCAGTCGGCTTCCAATCGGCTCACCCAATCGGTCCCGACGAGGGAGCCTGACTCGCCTCCCTCGTCTCCTACGAGTGCGGCCGGTCAACCGGTGTTCCAACAGCCCCGAAAATTTGTTGTTCTAGTCTTTTACCTCCCTGCCTGGAGTGGGCCATTATTATGAAATTGTAATATTAATCATTTGTTGTGTATCGGGGTTGTCAGATTCGGCCGAGATTTTCTTCCCCATGCACTAGTCATGGAGGTACGTGCACGTTCCTTACACTCGCATTTGCTTATCTAGTATGTTATTATATATGTTACATTTGTGATAATAGGGCCGTATCTAAATTGCAAGTCACCGTGATTGTGAGAGTGAGAGCCGTTCCTTAGCTCTAGTCGAGCACCGAGCTCGGACTACACCACCCTAGGCGACAGTGGTGGGCTACGTCCAAGACAAGGGGGGGGCTTGGTCAAAGGTGGAGTGGGAGAGGAGGATTCCTCCTCTTTTGGTCAAGGAAGGGGACAAGCCACCTCCTTGGACCAAGAAAGGGGCATCCCTTCCACATGTTTAAAAGAAAAAATCCATCCTTTCACACTAGATCACTCTTGACCCATTCAATGCCCAATAACCCACCCAATAACCCAATAACTCTAGCCCAATAACCCATAAACAACTCTTATTGTCCACACAGGGACTACATGGGGCCCAACAAGGCCTGAAAGCATAAAGAAAAGATAAGTAGCTTGATCGACGTGTCCACGTCCTCCTCGAGCCAAAGAGACTCTGGCGTGTCCTCGTTCCCAGTGTGTACTACGGCGTGTGCCCCCACCAATTCTCCCCGGGAGGGAGGAACTTGACCCCGTCGAGTAAGGGTCTGATGCTTGAGCTCTCTGCGTGTGATCATGGCGTTGTTTGTCGCGGGGCGTCCTCGTCAATGCACTAAGAAGTGTTGGTAGGCTCCGTTCCTGGTGGTGGTCACCTGCTCATCCAGTATACAATTTATATGCTTGCATTGTTGTAATGGGGTTGGAAGAGGTGGACTCTCGGGTGGTGTGTCACTCACAACAGGAGGAGAAAGCCCAAAAAACTCACTAGGGGTCACTGCGGGGTCCTGATAAGCTGCCAGATCAGAAATATTGAGCGTCGAACTAATACCATAGTCATCTGGTACTTCAATAATGTACACATTTGACCCACTCGTTTTACGACTCAGAAGGGCTAGCATTATGGGCTTGGAGTTTCTTCACGGCCCCTGAGGGAAACCATTCAAGTATGACCCTGACTATGATGTACTCTCCCTTTTGAAACTCATAGGCGCGTCATCGTGCATCAACTAACTCCTAGTAACGTGCATTGCTGGCCTTTTGTTTGGACGACTTTACACAAACTCCATAGGCACGACAAACAAATTGTATAAGTAAAACAGACACCACTGCGTTGACGCACTTGAAGGATTTGGTAGCTGCAGCTTGCTTTGCTTCTATTGCTGCGTCCACGCAACCAGACAGAGGCGTTGACGCATTGGAGTTCTTGTTCGCTTGAGTCCCCGTTGCTTCAACTGCAGCGTCCACGCACCCAGATAAGAGCGTTGACGCAGTGGAGTTCTGGTTCGCTTGAGTCCATGTTGCTTCAACTGCAGCGTCCACGCACCCTGATATGAGCGTTGACGCAGTGCAGACTTCGCCTGAATCCATGTTGCTTGCACTACTGCGTCCACGCAACCATGCTGGTGCGTTGACGCACTGGTGCATCCTGGTGTCTCCCTTTGTGATCTTTGTTCAGCTGCGTCCACGCTGTCGTCCTGACGCGTTGACGCCTTGGTGTACTTCAACAGACGCTGTCTTCTGAGCCAGTCCAGCAGCTGGCTAGGACTCCAGAGCCAGTCATTAATCTGTTGGGTGCTGACCAACTGCTTCCATGCCTTAGGATCCTAGGTCTTGTGACACGATTGGCTTCTCAATCGGAGATCATTTTCTGAACCCACTTCCTCAATTGCATTTCACTTTGTCATTTCCTGTACTTAGCACCTAGATACATGGAGAAATAAACCTCATGTTAATTCACAGATTGAAGAATTATATCTGAATGAGTTGTGGCTTGTCATCATCAAAACTAGGGGTGCACAACACCGCCCATTCATCTTCCATGCCGCCTTCTTGAGGCCGTCTATACCGCTGGCTCAGGTATACTGCAGCGTTTGCATTGGTGATATTTGCTGATGTTATGCAGTTGTTTCAGAGCCATCAGAGAGTTTGAACGGCCTACCTATAGACCATCCTTCCAGGTATTCTTTTGCTCGCACCCTTTCGTCCGTTACAGTTTTGTTTTCGTTCATTCCAGTTTCTATCATCATCGTTTTTATGTTTATTACTCCCTGCTGTTGAACGGTCCAAACAGGACCGTCGTCCTCCCTGCACGGTCTTCCAAAGACCATCCATGTGTGCTACAGTGCACCCGAGCCTCTATATTGATTATCATTTCACATATTTCAGGATTATTTGGTGCCATTATTGATCTCCCCTGTTGTTAGTTGATGTTTGTATCATTGTTATTTATACCTTGTCATACTTGCTTGCTTATTGATTGTTAGGCCTAGGTTAGACTTTGCATGCACTCTGGCGTGCATAGGATTCATGCATTTCATTCACATTTAGTTGCATTCCTATCGAGGTAGGGTTTCCTATCGTCTCCATACTCCTTGGAGCCGACTAGGTGACCTTACTGAGGACCTCCGTAAGTCTTCATGAGTCGTGGATTTCCACACGGATGCCGGGTAGGTTGTACCATACCGCCCCCCAGTCTAGGGTCTTCATCCGGGATAGAGAGAGTCCCTTAGAGTCAACTAGTTTCCCATTTCCTACCCTGGATAGGCACCTTGTGGTTGAGTGAATTCAGATCTTAATTAATCCACTAAGGTCCTAAAGAGGAACTTATAAAAGTTTTCACGCATCATTCATAACTTGAGTGTTTAATTGGTTGATTCTTCTCTCATCTCTTCCCTCCATTGTGTGTTGCATCCATATCATTTTGTTAATTAGGCCCATTTAGACTAGTTCATCTTTGTGTGTCTTCAGCTCCCTAAGAGTTTGCTCGGACCTATCCATGCGCTCCATGAGTTGGAGCATCAAGTCCTCCAGAGAGCGGCCTCCCGTGCTGGCGCCTCGGGGTTCACCCATAGTGTCGGGGCGATGGTACTGGGCACCTCCACGGGTGGTCATACAAGGGGCCTAAAGAGAGCTAAGGGGTGACCCTCTCGACCTATATGGAGGGACCAATGCAATTTTAAAACACTCTTCTTTTTTTTTTGAAAATGACTACCCTAGACTCAAACCGGCTCTGATACCAATTTGATGTGGGACGACTATGAGACTCGACATGGACGGGTTGCGACCTTGGACTCTAAAGATTGATGCGGCTAGCAAGACGACGTGACCAGCAACGACACTACCACGTGGCACCAAACAAGCTCCAGAAGAGGCAATGTGCCTCAAATAAGGAGCGTTAACTCACGGTCGTCCCCATCAAGGGAAGCATGACGATCTGCACGGTTGAGTAACTGGCGTTGAGTCTTGGGTGATTGGCTCGCTCTCGCGCTCGGAACGAGTCGTGGGATGGGTCTCACACTCACAACTCACAGCGGTGATGTATCGTGAGCTAGCTAAGAAAGTAACTTACTCACAAGTAGTGGCATCAAGAGTGTATAGTAACTAAGCAAAGCGACAAAAAGGGGGAGGCAGGTGTACCTCCACACTTGGGGCATGGGGAAGACGTCCTGGTTGAGATCCGTGGCTCCCGGTACAACAATGATTATTAATTACAAAGTGCTTCAACAGCCCACTCCACACAAGGAGGTAACAGGCAACATGTGGGGTTCTGGAGCACCAACCTCGGGTTGACGGGTCAGCAAGGCGGCAGTTTTGGGCTGCGGTGGGGTGGCGACTCCGAATCTGCAGTTTCTGACCGGAAGGATAGTGCACACGGGCGTCCAAAGGGACACCGGTCTCCTGGACGCTTCTGGATGCAGAGGTTCACCGGGACATTGGCAAAGGGTCCCAAGTCGACCCCTGGGAGCGGCGGTCACTGATTCTTCTCCGACGTATTTTTTTCTGGCTTTTACCATTGACCCCTTTTTGCAGGCCAACCTTGGGACAAATCTGGACAGTCCTGCACACTCCGGCGAGATCGGCCGCCACTACTATCCCTGACATCGGATCAAAGTGAGACTAGTGCCGTTGCAAAGAGGACTCGAAGATCTTAGACCTATGAGAGTTTCAGATCCATCCAACGATGGAACTGGAAATGACAGCTTATGCAAACTGACTGAGTTCTCTGACCTGAAATACAGAACACACAGGGCAGAATCAAAGCTGCCTGTTTATGGGGCTGGACCGAAAATTTGATGGAGGTTCTAGGGCTTGGAAATTTTTGTGGAGGTAGAAGGGAGAGTGGTGGTCACGCACGTAGGTCTTTTGTAGAATTCTGACCACGTTTGGGGGTTGAGAAAATTCGTCTACCACTGGCTATCACACTGGTCTGCTCACAGGCAGATTATGGGGGTGAAGAACATTGGACTGGGAAGAGGCCTAAACGAGTTCTGATCTGGGTGAAAATTGAACTGGGAATGGCCTATGATGGGGGAAACCTACCCTCAAAGTTTCGTCACGATCCAACGGTCGGATCTCCCGTACCAGCCCTTTCACCGAGCTGCTGTCCTGCGCTACTTGCTGTAGCGCCTGTGTAAGGCTCTGCACGGTGCGCTGCATCTCGCGCCATTGTGCTCTTTCAGCAGCCATAATCCTACAAAAGAGTTTAAGTGTAATAAGGTCGAGTTTACTCATAAGGTCAAAAGTTCTTGTAGATCCTAACCCATGGCTCTATCCATCTCGCTGGGTGAGGTACCACTATCCTTGGACTTGGGTTTTACCTAGGTTTCGAATGACTTCTAAATTTATTTATTTATTTATTTATTTATTTTTCAAACATCTTATTTCCTAGGAAATTAAAATCCTAGGCTCTGATACCACGAAGACTGTCACGTGCCGAGTGCAGAAGATACTCGAGTGCGCGACGCATCTATATCAATCGTGTCCTTTAGAGCGATAGAATTTTTTTTTTGACATAAAGACAGAGTGCGCATAGGACTAGATAATTTATCGCTATCTTAAAATTTTGAAAATAATACCCATGGTCCAAGATGACACTTATCCAATTAACCAAATGACAATGTCCCAAAATAATTCATGAGATTACAAGCCTTAACCATAACTGAAAAATATACAAGGTGAGACCTAAGATACAAAAGACACGACTAGCTGACGGTACATCGAGCGATTATTCTAGCACTCATCACTCGATATCCTTCCCATCCGGGTGGTGGTCGCTATCTAAGTTACCTGAAAAATGTTAAAATGAAACTTGATGAGCGAATCGCTCAGTAGGAATTACATCTCAAGTTCTAACAAACTTTAAGTAAATTACATGTTCAATGCAGGTATAATGATGCATGATGGACGAGCAAGGTATCGACAATTGTATAAAAAGAATATCGCATGAATTCAAGGTATCAATAAGAGGTATCATTAACCAAGCAAGTATTGCGCAAGTAAGAATCAAATGTTCAAGCAAGTAATATCATTGTACAAGTAAGAATCAATGTCCAACAAGTAATATCAAGCACATGTAATATCAAGTACGTGTAATAGAATTTGGTATTTCATTCAAGCAAGTACTTTTGCCCTTCTGCGGGCTACAAGTCAAGTCAAGTCAAGTAAGTCGTGTCACGAGAGAGTGAGTGGGATGTCTAAAGTCTAGTAAACAAGTACTTCAGTACAATGCTTAAGCACCGTGGTAAATCAACTCCCATGGGCACAAGTACTTTCGGGTGCTCCTCCCAGGACCAGACTGGGCGCTATACGCACAGCATTGGTCATGTTTGTTCGACATCCATTCTCATTTTATAGCTAATAGAATTTCAAGAAATTTATACATTGTAGGAACATAAGGTAGATTTTCAGGAATGGACTTCAAGGACATATCACATGTAAATGATGAATTGTGGCTAAGCTACTTAAAATGCATGACACGTAGGAAAAATCTGGTAGAATTTGGCTCCCTTATCTGAGGGGTTTAAATCTGTAAGGTCCATTCTGTGGACAAAGTAAAAGTTTTTAAAATCAGAGAGTTAGGAAGATGACATAGGATTCACGGGGGATTTAAGGGTTAAGGACTTCTTATCTTAACAGAGAAAGGCCAAATATCATATGGTGAGGGATGGACAGAAGGCCAGAAAATCCTGATCTGCAGGGAACTGGGGCCCTGCATGAAGTCTCTATTTAGAAAATGGCACCCTTACAGAAGGGTCTCGTTGTGCCAGAGGGTGTCGTCGGCATCGAAACCGATGACGAGTTCGCGGGAGGGCATGGCGGGGAAGGGTGAATGGTGAAGAGTGAAGGGGGAACTGAATTTTTGGCGAGGCGGCGGGCGCAGGTTGGGTGTTTACGCGGCACTTGCGCGCGCGCAGTGTGTCGGATTCTCCGCCATGAAGTTTCCCATCGGTCTTTTTCTCCTGCTGGCCTGCGCGTGCGTCGCGTCTTCGCGCGCGGACGACGCGCCCGTGGTGCTCGCCCCCGCGCCGAGTGACGGGGCTCCGGAGGGCGCGGAAAAGGAACTCAAGGCCCTGGTGCAGCGGCAGCGCGACCTGATGGCGGCGGCGCAGAAGGAGACGAGTCAGGCGGGGCTGGAGACTTTGCACGGGAAATTCCAAGACCTGTGCGACGACTACGAGGGTTTTCTCACCGAGTATCCGAACCTCGCGGCGGGCTACGTGAGCTACGCGTTGTTTCTCAGCAGCCCGGTGGTGGGCGAGCCGGGGCGCGCGGTCGCGCTGCTCATGAAGGCCAACGAGCTCAACCCCAACCTCGCGCTGGTGAAAAACCAGCTCGGCAACTACCTCGTCCAGCAGGACCGTCCCCTCGACGCGCTCAACTACTACCTCTCCGCCGTGCAACTCGAGCCGCGGGAGCCGCTTTACCGCTACCAAATCGGCATGTTGATCATGCTCAAGCAGGACGCCCTGCTGAAGAGCGGGCAGTGGACGCACGCCGCGCTGGACAGGGACATGCAGGCCGCGCTCGCGAAGGCGAAGGAGCTCGCGCCCGGCAACGTCCGCTACGCCTACGCCTACTGCGAGTCGTTCTACAAACTCGAGTCGCCTGACTGGGCGGCGGCGCTGGCGAGCTGGCGGGACATGGAGGCGCGCGTGCCGGACGAACTGGGGCGGCAGACGATCCGTTTGCAGGAGGCCAACGTCCTCGCGCGCCAGGGGAAGGCCGACGAGGCACGGATTTTGCTGGCGGGGATCAACGAGGCGGCGTTGCAGGCGCAGAAACAAGACGCGCTCGCCCTGCTGGCGCCGAACCCGCCGCTGACTCCGCCCGCGGCGATCGCGCTGCCGAACCGGTCCGCCGCGCCGGACGCGGCATCGACTTCGGGAACAGCCAAGGCATCGACTTCCGCGACGCCGTCGGTGGTGTTTCCGGCGCTGCCGCCGGCAGCCGCCAAATGACGCGAGGCATCGACTTCGAAAAAAATTTCCGATGTTGAACAAACTTGAACGCGTCCTCGGGCGCTACGCCATCGCCCATCTGGCGCTGTATTTCGTGATCGGGCAGGTGGCGGTCTATGTGTTTGCGATGCTGGGTTCGCTGGACGTGGCCCGGCTCGTGCTCGTGCCGTCGCTGGCCGTCGCGGGCGAGCCGTGGCGGCTGCTCACGTTTTTCCTCGTGCCGCCCGCGTCGAGTCCGCTGTTCATCGCGTTCGCGTGGTATCTGTTTTACCTCATGGGCACGGCGCTGGAGGGGTATTGGGGCGCGTTTCGCTTCAACCTTTTCATCCTCGCCGGCTACGCGCTCACGGTGGCGCTGGGTTTCCTGACGCCGGACGCGCCGGTTTCCAACGCCTACATCGCCGGGTCGGTCTTTCTGGCCTTCGCCTACCTGAATCCGCACTCTGTCTGTATGTGTTGAATGCACTACGCTCTGATTGACTTGATCGTTATAGACATCGTCACGCCACCTCCGAGTTCTATCTTCCGCTGGCTCGGGGCGTGACAATCATGGTCCCGGTGGCTTCCTTCCAGGTGGGCTTCTGCCTTCCTATCCATCCCTTCATCGAGTCTGTCCTCTATCACTATGGACTGCATCCCGAGGAAATAACTCCCAATTCCCATACTATCCTCTGTGGATTCATTTATTCATGTCATAGGGCATCGGTGGAGTCGAGCGTCTATCTATTCCGGCACTTCTTTCTTCTCCAGAGTTGTCTAGTCGATACCTATTTTACTTATTTCAAGGCTTGCACCCACCAGCACTTCATCCAGGTCTCTCGTACCGCGTCTAATCGCAAGGGCTGGTCGGAGTGGTACGTGTATATTATCAAGTCGAAAGATTGGGATGCCTCTGATAGGTGGATGCGCAGCGGCACCCGCCCCACCTGGCGCGATACGAGGCCCTCCCTCAGGGCCGAGGATCGCCGGAAGTTAAAGGAGATTGGCCGATATCCTCTGGTTGACACAGACTTCATTTTGACTCCGATGTTGCTTCGGGAGCTGGGGTTTAGTCCTCTGTTACCACAGGGTACTGGTCTTCTCCTTCCATGAGGTCGCCTTGTTTGTGAATGGTGTTTAACCAATTTTGTTCTTCTTTCAGGGGTCCCAGAGGTTCAGGGTTGGACCTGCGACATCGTCGAGCTGCCGCGGTGTGCTCCTCGCCCCGTGGACCACGTTGCACAGGGGACTGGCCAGGTGTCGATCGTCGCCCCCCAGGCCGAGGTTACATTCGTCCCAGGGAGGCTGCAGTACCCGATCTTGGTCGACGTCCCTCTAGTGCATTCGTAGGCGACATCGGCGGTGAGTAGAGGACCTAGCCCTCAGAGGGGCTCTGCGACGAGTGCGAGACTCAGTCCTCAGAGGGGCTCCCCCGAAGGAGTCACTAGTGCACCTGGTGAAGAATCTGCCATGGCTGATGGTAGCCGTTCCCCCCTGACCGATGATGACCTTGCGGCGCTAGACACCCAACGTCTGGTGAGAAAAAGAGCGAGGACTTCCACCACTGCTCGGAGTCGTATCCCGCCCCCTCCGCCATCTGAGTTGCCTTCTTCTGAGGCTCCGCCGCCGCCGTCGGCTGGTGAGTCAGTGGTTGTCGCTTCTGCGTTAGTCCCCACGGCGCGGGCGCAAGATAAGGGCAAGGCCCCCGTGGCGGAGGATGCTAATTGTCATGCCCCGAGCCTTTAATTATAGCAGAAGCCTAACTCGGGGGAACGTGTACAGCCAGTATGGTAAGCCTCTTGCAAGCAAAAAATAATCAGAGCGCAAAATAATCACACATGAAGATGCAATTACACAAGTATTTTCTCAACTTTAATTTTATTCCATTAATAATCAAATATTGAATACAATCACTAATCTAACTTTCTTTCAACTTCACTAGACTCAAGAAATATAAAAATTACATAGACTCAATCTAGACAATATTGACTCCTAAGTCTTTACTCAATCTTCATTCACTCTCGGATCCGCTACCTAAATACTCTACATCTGATCCTGACTCACTTCCATTTCCTGAAAAGATTGAAAAATAGGTAATGAGCGTTCATCAACATGTATGCACACTTTCATCAGGAATAATTCAATTAATCACACATTGAGTTTTTAGTTATCATCAAAATAATATCGTCAACAATCTTCAAAACAATATCATCACAATGAAGTTTTGTTATCATCAAAATCATAGCTCAACATAGTCATTGTCCACCGCTCCAGTTTCTACTTGTCTTGGCTTGATCTCATGATTTTCTCGTGACCCGTGGGTGTCTATTGACATCCTATGAGGGCGGTGAACATGATGGGACGGCCAAGAGTGTTTGTGCATGTAGTGTGTGTGTCTGTGTGTCTGTGTCATGTCGGGTTTCGGTCAACCCGGTGAGACCAGGTGTTGACATGTGACCTTGTGTGTGTGTCGGTGGCCTTGTCCAATTCGAGACCGTGTTTCTAGATGCCTCGAGGTATCGTCCTACCTCGGTTGCATGTCCAGGTGTGCTGAGGGTTCTTGGCATCCCCTCAGGTCTCCGTGAGTCGTTTCCTGCAGAGCGTTATTTCCTTTGGCTTAGGAGTAGACTGTTTAGCAGTTTGTTCAGCTGTCTGTGACGATCTTACTTCCGAGTCATGAGACTCAAGGATCATCACGTGAATAGGTCTAGCTACCTTGTCCAGAGTTGTCGATGATCTCTTGTGCTGCCATTGGTGCTTTAAAGTACGTGTGATAGTGCTCTCTTGCCTGTCTGTACTTTTGCACTCGTGTTTTAAGTCTCCGTGTCTTGTGATCCTCCACTAGTCGTAGCCTTACGGCACACTTCAGCGTGACGGCTCTTGTAGCGGGACACTTTCCTGGTTTACGGTTCCTAGGCTAGTTCCGTGGGCCCTCGGTCCAACCGTAGCATCCTTTAGAGGGGGAATACTGACTAGAGGCCTGGCTTAGGCAGTGGGCCAGTATGTGCACACGTGGTCAGGGACTTTAGACTTACATCATTAGACGTAACCCTGACTAGTCACTCGCATTATGGTGATGTTCTGGTTCTAGCAATGTCTTTGTCTCGGCCTAGTCCTTGCGGTAGGTGACGTGGACAAGGCGCTAGTAGGCTCAGCATAAGACGTCAATGGACGCAGCTGGCTGTCCTTCTGGTGGGGAGGCACTCCAGTCACATGGCACGTGACTCTTCGGGGTTTTCTTCGCGTTGTGCGTCGTGACCTCCTGGGTTAGCCCTCTCATTGCTATACTTGAGGTCAGTGTCCTGTCGTATGCATGACATTCTAGTCATGCGTGGGACAGTGTGCATGACGTGTTAGTCGTGTCGTCTGGGTCTGAGTCTATCTAGGTTTTCCTAGGTTTTCTCATCGTTCTTGCAGGTCTTCGCTTTAGGCCTAGCGTCTTGTCGGCGGATCGGCAACTCCTGACTACGTCAGATCAGAACCTACCCTTCTATCATTGCTTGGAGTAGTTCTAGGAGCCGAGGTTAGTTCGGTAGTCATGCCTATTCGGTACAGCTCTTTCCCTTTCCTTTTTAGCTCCCCCAGCTCTTAGCTTGCTCCCTACTCCTGCATCCTTTCTTTATAACTTTGTAGTTTAGTTTCCTACTTTACTACACCTATTGTTGTTACCTGTTGCTTACCTGTTGTTTACCTGCTGTTTTAGCTTGTTACAGCATGTTTTCCGGTGGGGATCCGTGTGACCCCTGAGAGAGTGAGATACCATCCCGTGACCCGACCCGGGCACGAGAGAGAGAGCCGACCACCCTTGACTCGCTGCCGGTTCCTCAACCGCGCACATCCGCACGCTTCCCTCACGAGGGACGGACCCAAGCTTGCTTAGAGTCCCAGTCAGTTTCGAGTCTCGTCGTCGTCCCGCATCACAAGGGCCTCACCGTATCAAGTGTTGACGGAGGCTCACCGTATCAACAGTAGAGGTGCTGCCGTATCAAGTTCAGGGGGGGCCACCGTATCAAGCGTTGATTGAGGCTTACCGTATCAGTAGCTGAGGTGCTGCCATATCAAGTTAAGGGGGGCCCACCGTATCAAGCATTGATGGAGGCTCATCGTATCAGGGGCCAGAGGCCTCACTGTATCAGGCACAACGGGGTGTGCCGTATCAAAGATGCAGGGGCGAGGCCACCGTATCAAGCACGCAGGGCGCGCCGTATCAGGGCAGGCTAGGGCCTCACTGTATCAGTAGTAGAGGTGCTGCCATATCAAGGCAAAGGGAGCTACCGTATCAAGGCCCTACCATATCAAGCCAAGAGGAGCTGCCGTATCAGCCCAAAAGAGGCTCACCGTATCAGGGCGCTTGGGGCTCACCTCCTCGCCCTTCTTTCTTCTTTTCTTTTCTATTCTTCTCTTCTTTATTCCCCTGCACATAAACATGGGGTGAGAATTTTTGGTGTCCACACCGCCTGGGAGAGGAGGCTTGCCGGGCAGCTAGCCCTTTGGCCACCTAGTGTCTGGTGGGGGGCCAAACATGTGGCCGCCCAGGGTGTTGGGCGGCCAGATATCTGACCACCCATGTATGTAGGTGGCCAGTCATGTGGCCGCCCCAATTTCGTGTTGTAGGAAGTCTTTCGTGACCTCGTGTTTTCGCAGAGGGTAGTTCTCGCGTGATCTTGTGTTTCTAAGAGGGTTGTTCATATGTAATTTTATGTTTTCATAGAGGATGTTCCCGTGTTATTCATGTGTGCTGACGATTGTTAGTTCTATTGTCTGGCCGAGTGTTCTTGTGGTTTTCAGTCCTCTAATGAAGGAGGGAGATTCTGAGTTGCATCAGGCTACGTCATTTTCGCAGTTCATGTGTGTGATCCGGTGGTACTCTAGTGGTTTTCTTTTGACTATGTGGTTTGGTGTATTTACTATAAGTGGCACACCACTAGTTGTAGCCCTCTAGGTACTTTTCTGTGTATATGTGTGGTTGGGGACTTGGGTACTGTGTTGTTGGTCGTAGAGGCATGAACCCTATGTGGTTGGGGGCTTGGGTATCGTGTTGTTCGTCGCAAAGGTATGGATCCCATGCTGTTGGTCGCAGAGGCACAGATTCCCACTAGTCCTAGCAGGAGTTGTGTGTGTGTCTCACTGTCGCACTCTGATAAGTGTGTAATTTTACGTGTTAATTAACATTATAACACACTTTTATGAACTTTAATATGCATCACTATGTATTTATCACACTTAATTTCAATGTCAGATCAAAATGTGTAATTATCTGATTTAATTAAAATTTGATTCTATTTTGCAGGCATAAAGAAGATCACAAAGAAGATAACCCCATCCAAAAGCCCATGCCGACCAAGCTCAGTCTTAGTTCAAATAAAACAAAGGAAAAAAAAAGAGAGATATGGAGGACGATCCAGTTATCCGGCGCTATCTCCCCCTCCTCCAGGGCCTCCTCAGTGACAGGGGCGGTCTCTGCCACCGCCTCCTACTGCATGACCTCGAGGAGAGCTGCCAACTTCCCCAAGCCGGCCCCAGCACCCCCGGGTTGCCCGACCGATGCGTCGGGAAGAGGTGCCCCCGCAGCCTCTGGCCGCGCCGTCCCCTGTGAACAAATCAAGTGGGTGAATGACGGAAGACTAAAAATAACTGCAGAAGGGGAGCCCCGTCTGAATGGGCCCGCACTTACAACGTCCTCCTCGGGGACCGCCTCGTTAGAAGAGTAGTCATAGTCTACCTTCTCGCTCGAGGAGGACTCGCTCGAAGCCGGTTCGTCCCTGGTCAGAGTAGGGATGCCTGCTTGGGCGCCCTCGACCTCCTCCTCGTGTGAGCTTGCGGACGGCGTGGCCCCGGATCTCAACCTCTTCCTCGTGCATGTTAGTGTCAGCTCGGGGATCGCTTGCGCCACTATGTGTGCAGGGAGGGGAGCAAGGGGAGCTGCACGGTGAAAAGAAGCCCTGGTCAGACAGAGGCTCATGAATTCCTAGCATAAAACCCCAGATCCAGGAAAAGAATCACCTTGTTCAGTCACCACTTCCGAAGGCGAGACATCGACCGTCCCCTCGGCGAGAGGTACGATCCTGGAAGCACTGGCTTCCTCCGCAACCGGGGGAGGTACCGGTGCAGGCTCCTCCGTAGGGGCTGGGAAAAAAGGGGGGACCCATGTTAAGAACTTTGTCTCACAAAGCGAAAGGACGCCAGGCAAGACAAAAATCCTATCGGTGGGTTCACCTGAGTCGGCTAGAGCGGCCGCAACAGCTGCCTGATGCTCCCTCATTTCGGCTATCTTCTCCCCCACCTCCTGCGGGCTAAACGTCACAGGAGGGGGGCCCGCCGAGAGCCTCTTCACTATAGCTGGAAGTAGAACAAACACATGTCATGCAAAGGCAAAAGGTTTCCCGTCGACGGAGATCAAGCGACAAAAGACATCGACAGGGGAGGGCTTACCCGCGGGACTCTTTGGCTTGACCCGGGGCGAAGCAAACGCGGCGAAGGAAGAGACCGGCGAAGGAGGAGAGGCCGAGGTCATTTGTGACACCTCCGCCCTCCTCCGTTCAGCCTCTTGTTCGGTCGCCACCCTCGCGGCCGCAAGCGCCTTCGCCACCGGGGATGCCATCGGAAGCTCCTCGACGGCCCCAGACGGACGGATTGGAGTCGTTGGCAGCTCAGCTCCCGTCCAAGGCTCGCCCGTAACGGGAGTCGGTGAATGCGTCGGCTCCTCCCTAACTGATGAACATGGAAAACATCCGACATAAGCACTCCAAGCCAAAATAAAACCAAGCTCACCCCGGGGACAAAGGGGACGCAAGAAGCTTTATCGATCGGCTGGCTCGGTGCAACCTGGCTCGCCTGGAATTCCTCAAAGGACGGGATCGTAGGTGTCATGCCCCGAACAAAGGCAGAATTATTGGGACGTATAGTCAGAGGCACGCTAGAACGAATTTAGTAAAATACTAAACTAATAATTGTCAAAGGACAATGGAAAAGAATAAAATTCCAACATTTATTGAATGAGCCCAATTCTATTACAATACTAGCTTCCAAAACCCCCAAGGGGGGTTTAGGTGGGTCAGAGGGAGAGAGAGGGGGGCGATCCCCACTCTCTATAAAACTTGGTTTTGTACCATTTTTATCCTACTTTGACCAAGAGAAAGAGGGCAAAAAGATATTGTAAGGATACTGGCTGCTGGAGGATATTGGGATTGATATTGCCTGTGCACGTGGACTCGACGTATGACACTGTGTCGTTATTGCAGAATCCTTTCACGCATGGTATGCCAGTTGACTTTGCATGACCCTTGCATGAACTGATGGCATGAACTGGAGGCGACTGGGGCTGGGGAATGGCCGGGAGGCCATTGGGCTAGGAGGAGGGTGCGCTCCCCAAGGGGGTTCATCCTCCTTCGGGTCGCGGCCGCACCCGGGGCGAACTCCCCCCGGTCGAGCCACAACCCCGAGGGATGGCCCTTGGGGGCCTTCTTTTATTGTCTGGGGGTGTCCTTTAAGGGACACGGGGCTCTGGGATGTTGGGATTAGCCCGTGGGGGTTGTTGTTGTTGAGTCGTAGTTGCCGCTCACAAGGTGTTTCGATAAATACCCGACACACCTCGGGTTATCGAATGGCCTGGATAACTGGCTGAGGGGCCTTGGGATGGGCCATGGGCTGAGGATATGAGCTCGTGGGAGCTGAGAAGAGGCACTTTGGGGACATTGGCCTGGCCTCGAGGTGTGTTCCATGTTGCATGGCTAGGTGGCAGGGTAGCCTCGGGTTGGCCTGAGAGCTAACAGTAAGTTGCCCGTCGCCACGTGTCTGAGGGTCGGGGGTGGCCCAGACTTGCTGGAGGGTCATTGTAGAACCCGGCTGGCGTGCTGGAGCCGTGGGTCAGCCCGCGGTTTACTATAAAGAGGCCAGAACATATGCACCCACAAGGCATTTGAGAAAATGCCTGACATATATGTGTGAGCTGTACGTGCACGCTGTGGGCCTCCAAAGTCTGTGGTTGACTTAATTAAGTCTTCCTTTGACCTTGGGGGAGATTAGAAGAAGGTGTCTTGGGGTAGACCCCAGCCTTGTTACTGGGGTAGTATGTGGCATGGCTTGTAGTCGAGAAGCCCCCAGGTTGGCCCGGGTGATCGTGTGGAGCGCGGGCAAAGCCCACAACTGAGTGGTTAGGAGTGGTCCCAATTAGTTGCTGGTGTAGCCGTATGTCACAGCTAACTGGTTAGGGCCCTAGGTCGGGTCCATTGGGTTGTAGGAAGGGCTGGGTCGACCATGCTTTGAAGGTGTTCGAGGAAATTCCCGAACCCTTATTCCTGAGTATTTTGTTGGGAAATTATCCGGGTATAACAAATGGCCCCCACGGGGCATGCGTCAGAGGCGGAGACGAGGGGGTATGGCCCGTGAGCCCCTCATTCTAGGTTGTTGTAGTTGTATTTTGTCACTTCATGTGCCTTTATTTTATTGCATTGCATATATCAACTTTCTGATGTGCTGACCAATTTCGTGCTCCGTCTTATAGCTTTGTCCTGATTTGGCAGAGTTGAGCAGGTCTCGAGGCGTGTGGCTCAGGAGGAGGATTAATGGGTATGAAGGATTGAGCGGGTCATGCCTCCCTTGGGCCCGCCTATTCTTATTGCGGTGGGTGCATATTAGCTTGACCTAGGACGCATGACAGTAGCTGATGCCCAGTCGGCGAGAGGGTGAGCGGAGTTGGGGCCGTGGAGTTGGCCCGAATTTTCGGAGCAGGTGGATTATACACCTATGATCGTAGCGGAGGCTACCCAGTAGAGTTCCCCTTGGACCGCCACTTGTTTGAGTTATTCAGGAACTATGTCCCTCCTGGCATGGAGGAGGGAGATTCGCAGGTTGCTGGAGCGCGTCGTCGGCTTGAGCAGGTGATTCTAGTAGGCAGGGATATCCTGCATGGGGTCACTCTCTACAGCTTTCCAAGCTTCTCTGGAGATTATTGGAGGCAATGTCAGTTTCCCAGTGCTGAGTGCCTGGGCTTCTTCAGCAGAGTAGATCAGTTTGGGGTCTGGGTCAGACCGATGGGTCCCGCTTCTTGGGACTTGCACGACCACCACCGGACTGAGACAGAGGGCATGACTAGGTTGGTGTTGGAGCCATCTGAACTGTAGTATACTGGAGAGGGGTACGGCGACCATAGTCTTTTGGATGGGATTATGTGGCAGGCCGTTGTCAGCTGGTACGATTGTTAGGCAGTGATTTCTTTACACCAATACTGCTAGGGAGTCACTGAGTGGCTGATGGGGATAGTGCACCACTACCGGGTGTTGTTGGACAGAGCGGGCATCAGGTATGCCGTGACTACGGCATTGTACGCGTACCCATGCTATACAGGGCTATTGCAGGCATTGCTGGAGTGCTTCAATCGCCGATGGAACACTGTGGTGACGGCTGAGGGAGAGACGTCACTTGACTTGTGGTCTCTATTCAGGATCTCTGGGCTACCGATCAACGGCGAGGGGTATGAGGAGGTTGTGCTGGATGACCTTCACCGCAGCAACACCGATGGGCAGGGGCGATACCGAGTTCCTCACTGATGCGGGATGAACCCAGTCAAAACACTGAGACCTAAGCTAGCAACAATGAGCACAGATCGTCTAAGCGACAAGGCAAACACTCACGCGAGTAGCAGACTCCATACGGGACTCGTAGTGATGGTTCGGCGAGCTGTGGCTCGCGAGAGGGTCAGACACGGTCCGAGTAGTGAGGAGAGTGGTGGTGAACCACCCGGGGAACAAGGTCGTGGGCACTGGATTCAACCGGGCGGACTGATACTAAGGGGGTCGGTTCAAATGGTCGCTCTCTCATCGACAGCAAGTACTCTCGAAAAAGGAGAAGTTTGGATCGGGCACTCTTCTCACGGGCGCTGCAGTTGGAACTAATACTAAGCAAGAAAATTGGAGTGGCAGCCACACGTACCTAGCCTGTCCGAAGGACCGGCTTCGGTCGGAGACGAGGGTGAATCGGGGAGCGTGTACACCCGACAGACACGCTGCGTCGAGGAAGCTCGGTGATGATCCCTGCTATTATAATTACTACACTCCACGCAGGGAGGGGATCACGGGGATGGAAAAACCATTACATGCACTACCCTCGCGTAGGAGGGGGGAACAAGGGGAGGGGAAACCAAACTGCCAGTCTGCACTTGCTTGTTCCGTAGCGTACGCCTAGCTCCGACGTCCAATCGTGGTGCTGTCAATGCCTGGACGAAGCCTGGAGGATGCCGAAGGATGCCTGACAGTTCAACATCGAGCCGATGTCGCTGGAAGGTGGAGGAGGTCACAGTTGATGGCCTGCGCAGTTCTGCCTCGTAGGACTAGATGGCGCGATCGTGATGCATCGACAGGTACGCTCGCTGTGGAACTCCAAAAGGGACGGGACCAACTCGTGGGTGTATTAGACAGAGATCACTACGAACCCTCAAAAGCTGGTGGCCGTCAGATCACCTCGCTGATCGTGGTCGCCAAAATGGTCGGCGTCAGGTTCCTGGGTGAACAACAGGACAGATCGACGATGGCCATGGTGGAATCTTCTATGCCGATGTTAGAACGAGACGAAACTACTTGGGTTAGCTTCATATCATCGAAAGTCACAACTTTGTGGAAGACTGATCGGCTTGAAACTGAGTGGAGGATGGAGTATTGGGGCCAACTAGGTGGCAGTCTATCCTGGGCAAACAGAGAGTTCCAGATCTGGCGTGATCGAGGAAAAAGGACGCCCCAGGCGGAGGCATTGTGGAAAGAAGGCAGGACCACTCTGGTTCGTCGGTGCCTCGAAGAGGAAGAACTCTCGTGAAGGGAGTTCTGGCCGATTCGCACAGGGGAAGTCGGTGTCGACGTTGCCAAGTGGCACTCAAAAATAGGTGCGGTTCGGGTGTAGTTGCATGGAAACGCCTTTCGCACTTGATGCAGTTGACAAAAGGAGACGGGACCACTTCTGGAGTGTCGTAGACTCGATGGAGGATGACTTTGCAGAAGACACCTCGAGCTGAATCTCACTGTGGACATCGCTAGAAGGTCTGCTAAACGAACCTCTGATGCTGACTGGTAGTAGATTGTAGCAGATCGAAGCTTCTCACTCCACGGGGAAAGGAGCGACGACAGGCTCTCTCCCTCACACGTTCTCTCTCCTCTCTCCCCCTTTCACTCGGTTCGTGACCCATTCGGCCTCGGGTCGACGTGTGGGAGATGCCGACGGGACGGGCTCGACGCGAGGATCGCGTCGGTACCCTTCATCTCTCGGATCGTGGAGCGTGGAGACGCATGCGAGCGGAAGGACAACGTGGCCCCCGTCGCCCGATCTGCACCGATTCACGGTCTTTGCCACGTAAGAGGTAGGGGAACGGATTCCTCATCTTGCCAGGAACCCATTGACGCCACATGCGTCACCATCCGTCGCCGTTTTCATCATTTTTCGTGTAAAACTCTATTTTGTAGAATTTTGGGCTAATTTCTCGATTTATGTTTCTCTCTTGATTTCTGGTCTAGACGGTCGCTGATCGAAGCGAGGAAGGTACCATTGGATTGGTCACGTCGCGAGGATCGCGTTGACTCTCATCTTCCCTCGATCTGCGGAGCGTGGAGTCGAGTCGGGTCGGGAGTCACCACGTCGCCCTCTCACCGGATCAGCATCGAATCGTCAGTTTCATCATAGTCCAGGTAGGGGGATGGACTCCTTGCCACGTTTGGACACCGCCGGTACCACAGGCGCCATGGTCCAACGCCCTTTTCCTCATTTTTCGTTCATGTTCCCATTTAGTCTATTTTTTGTCCATAATGCTTGAAATTATCTACATGGGCATTGTCTTTTATTTCTAGTGGCATGTTTAGGTATTGAATGTTGTTATGGCATGGTGGGATAGTTTAGAATAGTTCTTCTCCACGTCCCCCGTCGATTTCGGTTGATCGGGAGGGGGTTTCGATTTCAAACTTTGGAGTCTCAAAACCCAGGCGATTTAACGCGCCTGCCTCGGTGATTTACAGCCATTTGGCGCGCCTGTAGAGGTGCGTTATTTCCCATTGTGGTGGTCTCCACTAGGTCTGTTATAGTCGTTTAACGCCCCGATATAGGTGCGTTATGTCATGCATGAAACTGTGGGTTTTCTGTGGATTTCTGAGTTCGGGTGCTTTTAACGCCCTTGCTTAGGTGCGTTATATCCCCGATTTAACTGTAGATTTTGATCATTCTGGTGAGCATAACGGGCCATGGGAGGCACGTTATGCTATTATAACACCCCACCCTTGGTGCGTTATAGCCCTTGTCCATTGTGTTGTGTGCCTATTGACTTTAACGCCCCTGCTCCCGTACGTTATAGTCCTATAGCGCGCCTGCCCTGGTGCGTTATAGTCCTTATTGACTGTGAATTTTTATGGGTTCTGTTGCATATAGCGGTCCTGCCTTGGTCCGTTATTGTATGTAACGGGGTGGTCCCGATCTGTTATATACCTGGAGATTTCAAAAGAGTGTTTATGTAATTTCTAATACGTTTCATGATTCATACACACCATGGTTAAAGTATTTTGTACACTGTAGCATTATTTTACATCCCAAAAGAATAGGTTTCTCTTTCCTTGTGATGGAACCACTAGTCGTAGCCCAACGACGTCCGTGTCGGCCCACCTAGGAGAGGTGGCGGGGTATTCCCGTTATACGATTTGTAAGCTAGTTTCTGTGGGCCCTCTCGCATAGTCAGTAGCGTCCTACTGGGAGGGAAAACTAGCTAGAGGCCTGGCTCAAGGCGATGGGTCAGCTGGTATGAGCCTTGTAGAAAAGGAACTTCCACATCTTGTTCTTCATCAGGCGGGCGAGAAGGGAGTCCTCATGCAGCACAGTTCCATGCACCCGAATCTTTCCGCTCTTTGAAAGGGCTTGCTTCGCGGCACGAAAGAACCAGCGCCGAAACTTTGCCCTTCGATCTTTGTTTTCTACCTGCTCATCATCTTCCATATCGTCACAGACGATGAGATTTGGGCGCTTACCCTTCCACATAGCACCGCGAATCTTCTGCTCGGCACCTCGAGCCAGAATCCTGAACCTGTGCCCGTCTGTGCAAGTGACTATGACCTCTGTTTTCTGAAGGGATTCAAACCCCTGAATACAAAAGTCCTCTCGCAGCGGCACATTCTCTTCCAACTCTTCGCTGATGTTGGAAAGCTGTTCAGCCGCCTTATCTTCCGTGGAACCGATAAGAATAACATAGTCACTTGAACGGAAACAAACCTCTGCAAGGATATAATCGAACGTCAACCCGGTGCTTTTGGCATGGTCACGAGGAGCGATTACGCCTGCCTGGGTTTCACTGCTGGCATAAAGCGCCCAAGCTTCCCGGTGAAACTGCGGCGTCGGCCTCGCGTTGTCATACCTTGGAGAAAGGTAGACGCCAGCGAAGGCTTCAATGAGCTCGGCAGTTAGTTGAACCGGTTTCATACTGGAAAGAAGTCTCCATAAACCAGGAATTGAACCCTACTATTCACACCCATCCCCATGTTGGTCAGGCGTGGGGAAATGATAGTCTGGTTAATATCTGGATACAACACGTACTCTATGAGGTAACGATCCCTCTGCAGCCTCAAACAAAGGTTCCCATCCCTGATGTAGCAAAACAGAATGTCATTGTAGAACTGAGCGAAGGGTCTCTTGTCATCTAAAACTACGTTCGGCCAGGTTGCTCCGGCAATGGTTGTAGTGGTGTACCCCTCAACGCTTGCATCGTACCAATAGAGCTTAGCTTGTCCAGCTTGGGTGAATCCCAGACAAGGATTCATGTTCTGATCAAAGGTCATGCTCAGGGTTGTTAGCCCTGGGAAGGTTTGAAATAGGTTGTAGGGTCCCTCAATTGGCCCAAGCCAGACCTCTCCAGTCTCCGTCGCGTAAGCCCTCCAGCCTCTAACCATCAAACCTCTGGAAGGATCATTCAAGGCAATCCCTCCCAGATCATATGACTCAAGTCCTACAACCGGAAGGGACTTGGGCCATATCATCTGAGAGACGACGGGCACTGAGGAGAGGGATGCGTCAGGTAACATTTGCCCAGGAGATCCTTACAGTAAAGTCAAAGATTTGAGTGTTTACTTTAGCGATGCCAGGATCAAGGCTAATTTGATAGTTGAAGGGCAGAATACCAAGGTTCAGGGCTGTGATAGTGATATTGGCGTTATCAAGCCCAAAACCAACTGTATAGTCTCGATAGAAATTTCCTGGGGTGTAAGCTGCAAAAACACATCGAGATGCTAATGCGGTATAACGAGTTCCCGTAGGACTAGTTGTAATAGTTCCTAGAGCTCCAGCCGTGGCTCCGTACCATACATTTACAGTTGGGGTACTAGAAAATCCTCCAAGCCTCATAATATTAGCATCCCCCCAGATATTAGGATCATTCTCCCCCCAAGAGCAAATTCTCCTAGCATGATCCACTAGAAACAATGATTCCAAAGCCAAAAGAAAGCTAACATGATATAGATTATGTTCATGGAGACCACGGGACATACCCCGTCTCTGGTAAACTAGTGTTAAGTTTGATCGCCGGCTTCATGCGAAGCCTCAGAAACACAACGAGCAAGTCGCGCTTCACCTGAAAACAAAAAGGGGTGAGTCTCGTCTCATTGTCTTAGTAGGGGTCTGCGGATCCCCACCTCACAACAACAAGTACATGGTGCAACAAATAACAATTCAGAGCAATAACTATAACAAAAGAACAATAATTAACAATTAAGGGAAAGTAACCTCGTCACATGTGTACCACGGCTATTCATTGTAAATCACGAGTCGATGTCGTACAATAGGATACATTCGGCTGCCCGAACATTGAGCCACAACGGTATAAACGAGGGTCACTGCACTCGAGTGACAGGAGCACTACCTACTAGAAGCAAGGTCGGATGCGTCTACTGACGACTTAGTTCACAGCTTCAGATGTCTCCTTACGCGTCCTAGGCGAAAATTGAGACATCGTACATGGAACACAAGATAAGGGTCTAGTCGGGGTCGTGCTCGTCAGCACGTATCCGAAGTCTCTGACCACGTGTGCACACACTGATTGACTGCGCTACGTCAGTTCCTCTAGCTAGTTTTCCCCCCAGCCGGGACTTGAGCCGTCATAGTGGGAGGCCCTATAGAAACCAGCCCCAACCCGTCTCTCTCGGGTCTAGCTCTCCACTACTCCCAAATGAGTCGGTACACGTGTGTCCAGGTAAGTTATGACTAGTGGGAAAAGATCACTTCGAGTAAGGACCCGTTGTGAAACCATTGACATGTAACCGGTCGTGGACACACGCTCATCGCACGAAACACGAGTCTAAGTCTGCAAGGCACAAGGTTGCCGAGGTTGCTATCTTGTAAAACCATAACCTGTTCACATTCCCAGCCATGGGGTGTACCTATATATTTTAAACCAAGTCATTGGGCGTCCCACCATGAGACGACCCTTACGGTTTGCACGACCAATTTTTTATTTTTTATTATCCAAAATACTTCCATTTAAGTTTCGAGACGTAAAACCAAGTTTTCAGGGCTGAAAAGGTCATTTTCTGCGCTGGGTCAGGGGTGTCGGTCGATCGATCCAAGGGGGTCAGTCGACCAGACTTCCCAGAAGCATTTCTGCTCAGGAACTGGTCGATAGACCTCCCGGGGTAGGTCGACCCTCCTCGCTGAACGCGGTTGGGGAAAGCACCGCGTCTATCAGAGACGCGGTCGGTCGTGTGACCGCGTCCATCTTGAACACGGTCACCCTGACCACCACGTTCAGGCCTGTCGACCTAGCCCCCCCTCACTCTAGATGCGGTCCTTGTTCATGCCAGAACCTTATCCAGAAGCTAAACGCGGTTGTGCGACCAACTGTGTTCAACATTTCGGTACGAGAATGGGCGAACTGCCCTAAATCCCATCCCACTCAACTCAAACGAGGGGAAATACATGAACTAACCCTGTTTCTTGCTTTCATACATCAAAAGACATTCATTCCACCCCCAAAATTATATGAAACACATGGATTTTTCACATTCCCATCAAGAACTTAGAAAGAACTCATGTCATACCGTGCGGCGTCTGGTAGTGGGCCCGGTGTCCCCACCAACCCTCCCGGGGTGGCTGGAACTCGACTCCGTCGAGTAAGGTGGGACACCGCTCTGGTAGTACTCCAGTAGATCTGGATCGAGACGCTGGAGATCCTCCTGGCTGATCCAGGAGTCATCTGATGGTGGACGGTTCCGCCAACGGACAAGGTAGCGCTGGCACTCCCTGCTCCATGTAGTGGTCACCTGCTCATCCAATATCCTCTCAATTTGCTCGCGTGGTGCTCTCGAGGCTGTGAGACGCACAGGGGTGGGCTCACTCTCAATGGGAGGAGAAGGCTCGAAAGGGAATCGCTGTGGGTTCCTTGTAGGCCACTAGGTCTGCCACATTAAAGGTAGAGCTAATCCCATATTCAGGAGGTAAGTCCACAACAAAGGCATTGGAGCCAATCTTCTGCAGGATTGGGAAGGGACCATCGCTATGGGCTTGCAACATTTTAACGGCTCCCGAGGGGAGTCGTTTGGGCCAGACCCGTACCATAACCAAGTCACCTTCTTGGAACTCATGGTGACGCCTATGCGAATCTGTCAATCTTTTGTAAGTCTCATTACTGAGACTAATTTACTTGCTAATTGACTCATGGAGACTTTTAACATGCTGTGCAAACTCTTCGGATGATTTGGACGTTCTAGACTCGAGGGGAAGGGGAATGAAATCCACGGGTTTCCTAGGTTTGTATCCATGCACGACCTCAAATGGACTCATACCTATAGACCTATTGACAGAGCTGTTATATACAAATTCATCTCTTGGCAAGAGAAGATCCTAAGTGCCAGAATGTTCCCCTACAAGACACCTCAAAAGATTCCCTAAAGTCCTATTTACGACCTCTATTTGCCCATCGGTTTGTGGGTGATAGGCAGTGGAGAATTTGAGCTTAGTGCCAACTAGGTGCCAAAGTGTCTTCCAAAAGTAACTAGGGAACTGGACATCTCAGTCAGACACTATGGTTTGGGGGAGACCATGCAGACGCACAACTTCATCAAAGAACAAGTGGGCTACTCTAGATGCATTAGATGTTTTGGAACATGCAATGAAGTGGGCCATCTTAGAGAACCGATCAACTACAAAAAAGATGGAGTCATGTATGTGAGCAGTGCGAGGTAATCCAAGGATGAAATCCATGCTCATATCAACCCATGGTCTATCAGGAATGGGGAGAGGAGTGTAGAAACCAGTGTTTTGTTTGACCTATTTGGCCATAGTGCATGTCTGACATTGGGCTACAATTTTGGCCACATCTTTCTTCAGGCCATGCCAATAGAAATACTCCTCTACAGAATGGATGGTCTTGTTTCGTCCAAAGTGACCAGCAAGACCTCCAGCATGTATTTCCCAAATCAGAAAGTCCCGTACGGAAGTCATCGGGACACAGAGTTGCTATCCTTGAAAAGGGAAACCATCTTGGAGTAGATAGTCAGCAAATACTGTCGAGGTGCCAACAGATAGTGCAGAATTGGCAGGGCCAAAGTCGGGACAGTCTCCATAGAGTTCCTTCATGCGGTCAAATCTAGTGACCTCTACCCGAACAGTAGAAAGAAGGGAGACCCTTCGACTCAAGGCGTTGGCCACTTTGTTCCCACTTCCAGCCTTATGTTTTAGGACAACATTAACATGATTCAGTCTCATCCATTATAAGAAAATGATATTTTAATTTCGTGAGACGAGATTATAATGTAAACTTCAGAAATCACTCAAATAACTCGAATGTTCGAGCCACTCTGGGGCATCATAGCGTAATACGAGATCTACTCACGGCAATGTCGAAAATGGCGTGTCTACAAGTGGAAGAATGGAAAACAACTTCCCCGCCTTCGGACATCCTTAGGAAGATGCTCCAGCAACAGAAGGCGCCCCGTCGCGCGCCGGTCACGTTGCAGACAGGATAGCAGGGTCCGCCTTGGCGAAGAGGCCTCCACCATGAAGCCGCCAGTTGAAGGACAAAAGAAGGGGGCAAGAACCAATGCTTTCGCCACCCTCCTAAGGACGAAACGTGTCTACCTCCAGGAACAAGATTTCTCGGTCAGCGTACAAGCGGTTGACCTTCTCCAAGGCCTCCTGCCAATCGTCCAAGTACCCAAGCTGGTTGTCCTCTGAGACAGGGCCTCCCGCCCCCGGCTCCAGCCACGGGCGCCAGGGAGCCGGTGGAGGATCCCGACGAAGGATCAGAAGCTGACGATGGACTTGTTGAGATTCGTCATCCGATGAAGTGCCGGACTCTCCGGAAGACATCACGCAGAAGGGCTCTCTCTTCGCCACGGAGATGACTGCGGACTCGGTTCAAAGGCTGGCAATCCAATCACATTTAAATAGTAAAATTTTCATTTCACCGTAGTAATCCAACTGCAGAATTCCATTCAACAGTCCACAATAAGTGACGACTCCATGAATAGGATTTTTATCTCTTAAGCTTGAGAAGCTTGAGCTTATAGCAGGCAACACTACACTATTTTAAGTTCTTCTATGCCAGACGCACAAACAAATTGCGTCTAGAGTGTTGGACGCACAAATAGAAATGGGCGTTTGCTTAAGCACACACAGAATTTCTTATAAATAAATAAATAGGAAATGGCGTCGGCGTAGAGAGACGCAGATACCAATGATAATAATGATTAAAAAGAAATAACGTTCGTATGAATAGACACAGATTCTAGAAAATAACCAAAAAAATAGCAGATAAATAAATAGGTGACTCTGTAGAGAGACGCTGATCAAGTATGGGCATCCAGATCTGTGGATGCCAATTCTCAAATAGCCAGAAACAAATACTTCCAACACCTAAGCAACAATTCACCAATTAGGCAACCAAGTGGGAGTGTGCACGTGGTGCACAAAGGAGATAAGAAGAATAGTGTGCTACGTGGAGCACCAAAGGAAGGGCACACGTGGGTGCCAAAAGGAAGGGTAATCACATAAAAAAATAGTAGTGTCCCACCGTGATCGCCAATTTGTGAACGTGTCACTTAGAGTGATTGAAAATAAGTTTGCTAACTGATGAAAAAAAGGAAGGGGAGCGGAGCACGTGGCGCTCAATTGGATGTGATCGCCAGAGGAATATCCTCAACTATAATAGAAGAAGTGATCGCGGGAAATACCTAATGAAGCAGGTGATGCGGGACGGACCCGCGAGACTCGAGACCGACTGGGACTCTAAGCAAGCTCGGGTACGTCCTACGCGAGGGAAGCGATCGGACGTGCGCGGTTGAGAAACCGGCGATGAGTCGTGGGTGGTCGGCTCACTCTCGTGCTCAGTTCTTTACAAGAACTGAGCCGATACTTCAAAAGGCGCCTCGGTGATATAGAGTACAACTTAGCTATATTTGAGGGGATTACAACGTGCCCCCAACGTTGAGGACTATGAGTCTGACAATGATTATGGGGGAAATGGCCAACATCGACATGGTCATCGACCACAGAGGGATGATGAGGATGAGTGGATCCTCAGGATGGTGTGAGCAGACCCTCCCACTTTTGACGGGTCCTTAGACCCGAAGGTCTACCTCGATTGGGAGGTCGGCATGGACCGATACTTCGAGTGGTTTGAGATGACAGACCACCGGAGAGTCAAGTTCGCAAAGATGAAGCTGCTCATTCAAGCACAGACTTAACGGAAGAACATGGAGAGCCTGTTGTTCCATTGTCAAGAACCCCAGATTGAGTTGTGGGATGAGATGAGGACCAAACTCCGGCTGAAGTACCTTCCTGCCACATACCGCCAGTGTCTCATAGACAAATGGTAGAGTCTCTCCCAAGGAGATCAACCCATCTCCGATTACATCACCGAATTCAATGAGTATTTTCTACGATGTAACGTCACAGAGGAAAGTTTCATGCCTATTTTCCACTTTCGGTGTGGTCTGTGGCCACACCTTCAGTAAGAGCTTTTCCGCCGCAATGTGACCAAGTTGGAGGACGCGTACCAGGTTGCCCTCGAAGTGGAGCAGTTTGAGGTGGAGTTTGCTCCTATCCCATGCCAAGGGGTCACCTATCTGCGTGTGTCTGATCCTCAGACCACGCCCAGTTCCTACAGTCGGTGGCCTATGGCCCGCCCATAGGAACCCCCTCGCCAAGACCTCACTACTCCTAGGTGCCCCCTCCCGCCGAGGGATCCTCCCCCTCGCCAGCAGGCACCCGTCCCTACCCCTAGACCTCTCAGCCCACCGTGCTGACTCGACCCCTGCTTCCGACACCCCCGATCCATCTTGTGGACAAGGGTAAGGGGCCGATGGCCAGTGGAACATCCCCGGGGACTGGGACACATGGAAGTTGCTATAGGTGTGGTAGAGTTGGCCACTATTCGGCCAAGTGTCCCTCTCGGGAGTCACTTGTTATTTCTGATCCCTCTACCAGTGACCCCACACTTGAGCTTGTGTCGATCAGTTACGAAGCTGATCAGGACTTAGCGGAGGAGTTCTTTGTTGAACTAATGGAGGTAGAGCAAGTTGATATCCCAGGTATCCAGCGTCAGGGTGATGTCTAGTTGGGTGTAGTCAGGTGCATCCTAACCCAACCTCAGGTGAGTGACGACTGGCGTCGTACCACCATTTTTCACACATTTTGTAGGCTGGGAGGAAAGACTTGTAAGGTGATCATAGATAGCGAGAGTTGTATTAACGCTATCTCTACAGGCACTGTTAGATGCCTGGGTTTGACACCCGTAGATCACCCCACACCTTATAGGGTATCTTGGGTGGATTCTACTTCCATCCCGGTTAGATTGCGCTGTCTGGTGGCACTGCAGTTCCAGGCTTACCATGATGAGATATGGTGTGATGTTGATGGGGACATCACCCACAGTTCCCTCTGGCTCGGCACCTCTCTCCCTCCTGGAGAAGGGTAGGGTGCGGCTCGGCGACTCGACGGGTCCGCCCCATCACATGGACTAGCTAGTGATTCGCTGGCAACTGTCGGTCACTGACGATAACAGGAGAATCTTCCAGGCAAAATGGAGTGGACATGAAATCTCCGGAGGGCAACTCAATGAGCAGATCACAAGGCGACTCGGTCACCGACTCCTTGAGACGAGTAAGGAAATCCTCAGAAATAAATGAATGAGTGGCACCTGAATCGAATAGCACACGGGTAGGACGACCAAAAATCAAAATCGTACCTTCTAAAAGATTTGACACAATGGCTTTTGCACGAGTGATATGCGTGATCCGGCTCCTCGGTTTCTAGCTAGAAGCTGCAAAAGATTACTGAGAAGAAGCAGGAACTTGCAAAAACGATGGCTGAGGCTGAGGTGGTGCAGGAAGGTGAAACTACGACTACTGCGGCTGGGTGACCTACGAGAACTGCACCGGTACTGACTTCATCGAGCAATCCCGAACAACGTGACCCGGCTGATCACAACGATAGTAAACCACTGGCAAAGAACATGGGACACCAGGGTGGCTGCCACCACACCTCGGACATGGTCTCAGCTGACTCACTTGAAACTGACGGTGCTGTTGATACGGAGGAACAGACTGCTGAACTGAATCAGGAGACACCGATTGCTACTGTACAAAACCCGAAGATGCTTGACGGTTGAAATGCTTCTTAGATTTTTGAAACATCCACCTCGACGGACCACGAGAAGTAGCCATGACAGATGGAACACCAGGTGCTGACAGCTGATAGGACTGCTGGAATGGCACAACCGGCTGAGCAACACTAGATTGAGAAAACCCTGCAGACCTCGCCAAATCGAGCTCAACTGTGACCTCTGCCTGATATGCATCATCCATGATAGTGACACGGGTAGCAAGAAGTGGCACTCTCAACTCGGCTCACAGACCTCGGAGAAATTGCTCGATCTTCAAGGCTTCATCAGCAATAATATGCGATCCATACCGACCTAACTCGATGAACTTGTTCTGATACTGTAACACGGTCATCTCACCCTGCACTAGATCCAAAAATTGGTGCATCTTATCTATGCAAAGACAGGTCAGACTGTAGGTACGCTCAAAGGTAGTCACGAACTTTGTCCAGGTGATCTGATGAAGTGGTCGGGAATGGAAGGCGACTTCCCACTCGGAACTCCACCACATCAATGCTACACCCTGAAGCTGAAAAGTAGCAAGCATAACCTTCTCATCCTCTGCGCATTCCATCGATCGAAATGCACGCTCAGTTGCCTCAATCCAAATCCTAGCAGCATCCAGATCTAACTGACCTTCATAAGTCGGTAGGTGGAACAGCAGAAATTTCTTAAGTGCTTTACCATGACCACTGGGTAAGTCATGATGCGGAGCTGGCACAGCAGGAGCTGGCGCAATCGGCGGAGCAAACATGACAGGAGGTAGAACACTGCCACTCTCTTCTAGGGGAATAGGAGCTCTTCTTTTACGGGGCGGCATCTAAAACATACGACAACAGAAGATACATTAATAATCACGGAAAACATCCTAAGCTAGCAACAGATGACACGACTGGACTTGCTCTGGACAGTCGCATGTAATTTCAATTCTTTACACGTTTCCCCAACGCCACTCTGATACCAACTGTAACGACCCAAAGCTCAAGGTACCAATAACCTGATACAAGTATCGCGCGGTCTCACGATAGACCGTCTAGCGTGCTCACGTGGTTCATTCCTAGACCGCTAAGCATGGTTGACTCTAGTCAATAGTTTTATGGCGGTTGGTGAAGCGGTCCTTTGCTAGACCGTTTATTATCTTTAGCAGCCCATTCCTAGACCGCTATTGACTGTTTGACCGAGTTACTATTTTAAGTCGGTTTGGGTGAGCAGCCCAAACTTCGACCGTTTATTATAGAGCGGCCCATGTATAGACCGCTTTGATTTGTTTGACCAGAGTCAATGGTTTTAAGGCGGTTAGTGGCGCGGTCCATAGCTAGATCCCGTGCGTCCGTAGAACAGCCTTCTCTTGACCGTGTACTCTTGGAATGGCCTAGGTATAGACCGTTCATGTCTTTGAACAGCCTTCCCTTAACCGTTCAGTCCTTCAAACGGTCTTCTCTGGACCGCTTAGTTCTTGGAGTTCTTGGAACGGCCTTCTCTTGACCATTCAGTTCTTCGAACGGCCCTCTGTTGACCGTTCAGTGCTTGGAGCGGCCTTATCTTGACCGTTCAGTGACCGTCTCTTTCTCAAGGATTGGTCTCCATTTGTCTTGGCTTGACCTAGTGGCTTACCCGTTGACCCGTGGATGTCTTGGATATCCTATGAGGGCTATGACCACATTCTAGAGCAGCTGGGAGTGCCATCATATCAAGTGGTGTTCTGTACTGCTTTAGAGTCCTTATTGGTTCCTGGTCAACCCGGTGTCATCCAGTGGTTGACATGTAACCTTGTGAGTGTCTCGGCTATTCTGGTTAGATCGAGACATGGTTCTGGATGCCCAGAGGTGTCGTCTTACCTCGGCTTGCGTATCCAGGTGTTTCGAGGGTTTTGGTGATTCCCTGAGGTCTCCATGTTTCGTTTTATACGGATGTGTCGTTTTCCTGTGGGTTAGGATTAGGTCGATTGGTGGCTTGTTACCACTTTGTACGATGATCTTGACCCCAAGTCGTGAGACTCAAGGATCGTTGTGTTGGCAAGGTCTAGTTGCCTTGTCCTGAGTCTGGCGGTAGTTTGGTGTGCTGCCTTATGTTTTGTGTCTGGTGCTATGTAGTACGTGGGACCGTGCGTGCTAGCCTGCCAGTACTTTAGTACTCGTGTTTCAGAGTCTCTGTGTCTAGTGAGCCTCCACTAGTCGTAGCCCGATGACCTCGAGTGTCGGCCCACCTGGGAGTGGTGGCAGGGTAGTTCCCCACTCAGATGATTTTTAGGCTAGTTTTCGTGGGCTCCCTTGCTTGGCAGTAGCATCCTAGTGGCGGAGAAAACTAGCTAGAGGCCTCGCTCAAGACAATGAGCTTGTGTGTGCACACGTGGTTAGGGGCGTTTGGACAAACGTCGATGGGCGTGACCCTGACTAGTCACTCGTGTAGTTCCTGCTTCCATTCGGTGAGTATCTCAGTCTCCGCCGTCTTTGGCATCCGCAGTGAGATACTAGTGGCGCAGTGTAAGACGTCAGTGGACGCGTCTGGCTATTCTTCTAGTGAGGAGGTGCTTCCATCATGTGACGCGTGACTCCCGTGTTTCTCGTACTTCGTATCATGACCTTCCCGGGTTAGTCTTCTCTTGGCCTAACCCGAGGTCAGCTTAGGATATCATGCACGACACTCTAGTCGAGTCCTTGGACGACAATCCACCATTTCTCTCAAGGTCGTTGGACCCCATAGTGAGAGATTAGGCTCTGATACCACTTGTTAAGTAGTGGATGGTGGATCTAGAGGGGATGGGTGAATAGATCTACCCCTCTTTTCCCAATGCAACCCTCTTTATAGCTAGTTAAAATAAATTACAGTGGAATAAAACTAGCTTAATGAAGGACACTGCGTATGGCTTGGCAAGTTAATCATGTAATCTATTGATTCAAGTTGATTCGAGCCCAGGTATGCATCTAGAATGAAGCAATCACACAATCACACAACGACACAATGGATTTTAAGGTGGTTCGGACTGAATCTCTAGTCCTACGTCCACCCCTCACCAAATCCCGGTGAGGCTTCACTAGTGCAATACACCAACCCGCAAATCAGAGAACCAATGATTGTCTTCCTACTAACCAACGGTAGGGATGATATAACCGTAGCTTGGAGCACCCTCCAACTGCCTTCCTACTAACCACGGTAGGGACGAATCTTAACTTCAATGTTTAAACAAAATGATAGAAGAACAAATGTAAAAACCAGTTCAAACAAGACATGGAAAGATGATCAAAACTAGGGGTAGAATGATCCTTGTTTGAAGAGTGATGTAGATCGGCAACAAGTGCTTCTTCTCCTTTGCAAGATCTCCTATTTAGTTCAGCAACATGATCTCTTTTTTCTTGCACAACGATCTTCCTTGATTCACCTTCTTTGAATCTTCTTCCTTGAACCTTCTTAAGTGGATGAAGAGGTTTATGGATGAATATTTGATCACCCTGGAGAACCTTGATTGCTTCTAGCTTCCTTAGAGGTTGCTTGCTTCATATCTAAGCTTGAATCACCTTGGAATGGATGAAGAACTTCTATACAGAGTACTATTTACGGCTACAGTACCTCTCTCTTCTTTCCCTTGAACACACTCTTGTAGCCTCCCTTGTTCTTCCCTTGAAGCATTAGGGTTTCTAGCCCCTCTTGTATGTGTTTTATACATGTTGAATGGTCCTTGGACATCCTCCAGACCAGATCTAGGAATTATGGGTGATTGGGCATCTTTTGGATTAAACAATCCCATAGAGAATGACTATTATCAAAGAGGAAACAAAAGTCAACTTTTGTTAGCTCGGGACTGGAGGTCGACTAGAGGCTTCTAGCGGTCGATTGTGATGTGGCACAGCCCTAGGATGAAGTTGGATGCAATGACGACCCAAGGACTTAAACCAACAAGCATATACGGAGGATCACAGACTTACGCGAACGACTCACTCACACGGCACACACGATCCCCCGAAGGTGACCCGGGCGATGATGATGAGGGTCCAAGGCAGAGTCCAATCATTCAAAGGGATTTGGTTAGCTTAGGCTGGCCCCTAAGGGTCTAGGATTCCCAAATTGAGTGGGGGCCGGCACGCCGAGGCGTGGGTTTGGGGTGGCGCTCTCTCACTTGCCACGGTGGGCACACAAGAAGTGGTGTGCAAGCTCGGCCCTCAACTCACCATCCGACGGGCAATGAAGGCAATACGAGAGAAGCAAAAATGGTAACCAGCCAAGGGGTAACAGCGCTTACCTGACCGGTGTGAAGACACCGATCCCGTTCGGAGACGTGGGCGAGCGGGGAGGCGAGGGGATTTGTATGTGCTTGCAACATAGGTCCGAGGAGTCATATCATCATCTTGCTGTCCAACCCATTAGTGTGTCACATCACAGGAGTTTCGCGACTACCCGGCGTCCTTGGTATATATGCTATGTTTATGCACTTGTCCTACTTTTTATTTATGATTATGATGTAATGATATGATATGTGTGGAATGCAGGTTGTGTGGAGGCCCTACTTGGGGATGGCAGACGAGGACTAGCCCTGGGTTGTAGCAGGTAGACACTTGTTCAGGCGGGAGATTTGGCTCCATTGCCTGAACGAGATCTAGCCTCTGCATCTTAGGTTGGTGATGTGGACTCTTGGCCTACACCAGGAGTGGGTCGAGGTGGCAGAGCCGCGCGGGGTCAGGCAGAAGACCCGCGGGCATGCAATGATGACAGACTGGCAGCTGCACTTCCCAGAGCAGTATGCCAATTGGCAGAGAGGCGGCACCCCGGTCATCTCCCAGGCGATAGATAGTACGGCGTACCTTTGGACCTACTAGAGGACCTACGCCAACCAGCCTCAGATGAGGCCTCGTGGAGTATGTATGAATGCATGCTTTAGTTGCTATATGATGAATGTGTGACTAACATGCAATAAATGCAGGATGCACGGGATGTAGTGGTAGCAGACATGTAGGTACAACTCCACACCCTGGAGGCCCAGCTAGTGGTTACACAGTTTGAGCTACAGACGCTGGTGAGTATGCTTTCTAAATGCTATGATATGAGTCCTAAAGTTGGGTGATCAGTGACTGACAGTCTTTTAAAATGATGCAGCGTGCCTAGCAGAGGGTGGCAGCTAGAGGAGTGGGAGGAGCCTCCACCTCGAGTGCAGTGGATCAGAGCGCCTAGATCGCTTCCTTAGAGGAGCGACTGGCGAGGGCAGTGACACGAGCTGAGGCAGCAGAGCGTGACATGGTAGCACTGGTAAGAAAGATTACTTAAGTAATGCAGTTATTATCAATCTTTCTTCAAAAACTTATGACATGTTGTATGATAATGTAGGCGCGGGATCTACAGGATGCGCTGACCTAGGCTGCCCTAGCAGGCACCGAGCTCGCGATCCGTGACCAGCGGCTCATGGAGCTTGAGGAGGAGAGGCGCCAAGCTACTGAGGAGCTAGAGAAGGAGAGACGGTGAGCTGCAGAGGGGCGGTCTCGCGAGAGAGAGGAGCCACCTCGCGAGACAGCGGAGCTACCCCGAGAGACAGTAGAGCTGCAGCTGCTCCTTAGGATGGAGAGTGACCATGAGAGGGCAGAGCTAGCCGAGGTGAGGCTTCACCTGGGTGTGGAGTTAGCCGAGCCGAGGCTCCGCCTAGGTGTAGCAGAGGAGTAAGCGAGGGAAGTAGAGGACCGCTACTAGAGGGGCTGGGAGTAGGCGTGAGCTGAGGGATGGCCGAGTGCCTACTCCAGCACTAGCTACTTGGTGGGTTCCTCTATGCATCAGAGGAGAGAGGAGGATGAGCGTGCACGAGCTGAGAGATCAGCTACTATCTAGGGGTCGATGAGACCCGCACGAGTTCCACCTAGGGATAGAGATAAGGCAGAGAGTAGTGGGAGGAGGGAGGAGGGCGGTGGAGAGAGCTAGAGAGATTACCATTGTACGCCTCCTCTTGCACTTTTGTGCACATTCTTTATTGGGTCTTATAAGATTCCTTTTTGGTATTTTGGATCCTTGTTTTTGGGTCTCGAATCTATTTTCTCAGAGTGTCTGACTCCGTTGTGTCCAAAATTACGTTTCGGACATCTTTCGTGCTCGGATCGGCGCAATCCGGAGCTGTTTCAGAGGCCCGGAGGCGTTCCACGGCCTTTTTCGCGCGTTCTTCCGTTTTCGGATTGGGTTTTGACAAATCCTGCGGAACTCCGCAGCAGGTGAACCGGCTCGTTCACCCAGGCGTGAGTGGTACCGTTGCGATCGGTGCGTTTCGAGGATCGTGAAAATGTGATTTTTATTTTTTGATATTTTTCTAAAAAATCAGATTTTTCTATTTAAACCCTCAACCCCCTCTCTCCCCTCTCATTTCTCATCCTCCCTTCTCTCTCTCGTTTCTCTCCCGTCTCTCGACCTCTCGGCGTGGGGCGCATGACCGTGCGGAGCTGGCTGAGGCGGGGACGCGTCGAGGAGATCAGTTTGCAGGATGGAGTAGCGGGTTGAGCGTGGCGTGGCGCGATCCCTCGGTGGATTCCGAGAATCGGCGCGGTTCGTGTTTTGGCGATTTCGGAGTGGTTTAGTCGCTTCGGCCCACAAGATCTTCGGTGGAGGTAGGGGGACGGTTCCCTAGTGCGTGCATTCCATTTTCCCGCGACTTCACGTTCTACGGTGCGAGAACGGGTGAGTTTAAGCTCGTCGAGATTTTGTCGAGTTCGTAGGCCTCACGGAAAAATGGTGACGGTTCTGCGATCGGTTGGAGTCAATGGACTCCTAGGAACGTCAGCATTCCATTGATACCAGTTTCACGTCGATTGGCGGTCTCGTTTGACCGTGGGGAGCCCGGGAAGTCCGGTGACCACTTTTGGGTGATTTCGTTAGAATCGCCCGTTTCTTACGATTCGTGTGTCGTTTTGACTCCGATCAGAGTCCATGTGATTGTGTGTGTATCCATGGCTATATCCCCTTCGTTTCAACACGAATGGGGCGTGGGAAGGCCAAGATCGGGCCAACCCCACGGCTGGTTCACCGTGAGGATGGACGGTCGAACTAGGTGCCATCCATCCCCATGGGCGGCCAGCCATGGGCCGTTCATCCTCGTGAGTCTTGGGGCATGTGCAGTCGCACGATAGACCGCACATGGGTTGTGAGGCCCAGTAGGGACCGCACATCCTTCCCTTGGGCGGCCGGTCTCTAGCCGCCTGTCTTTCCATTGGGACGTGCGGCCAGGTCCTGACTGCACATCCCAGTTGACCCGTGGTCAACAGCTATGTGTCGATCGCGTTGGGCAGTTTGGTCAAAACCATATTCACTGACACTGTAGTAAGTCAGTTCCGTTCGGTGGTCCGGTCAAGACCGTTTTGACCAGGAACTGTTTGGGTCGTGGGCTTGTGCGGCCAAGCCCTGACCGCACATCCCCTTGGGCGGTTTGGCCTTGACTGCACATTCTCCCCTTGGGCGGGCTGTCCTTGGCCGTCCATCCCCTTTGAGCGGGCTGTCCCTGACCGCACATGCCCTTGTGCGGTCAGCCCAGAGCCGCTCATCCTCATGCATTATCAGTTTGCTTTAGTGGGTTGTCCCGTGACTATTTGAGTGTCGTGTTGGACTCCGGCCCGACCCGATTGTGACCAGTGATCGACTTTTGGTCTCGTGAGTGTCCCGGACACCCTGGGGGTTTTGTGTCTATATTTTGAGGTGTCCGTGGGTTCCGTGTTATCGTAGTTTCAGGCCTAGGGACTAGATTAGATTGACGGTGTTGTGCAATCGCATTCAACGGTCTTGACCCCGAGTCTCGTGACTCAAGGACCATTGGGTTAATAGGTCTAGTGGGCGGTCCAGAGTTTGGTGGCCTCGAGCCACCGGTTACTTCGCGTTACTCGCGATAGGTGCACTCATGGTTTTCTGTGTTCACGTTAGTGACCCATCCACTAGTCATAGCTTCCACGGCATGCATGTGTCGGCCCACCGGGAGCATTGGTGTGCCGTACTCGAGTTAGACGGTGAGTAGGCTGGTTACCGTAGGGCCCCCGCATACCGTCGAGTCTGGGCCAGTGGGGGAATTACCAGCTAGAGGATAGACCTGGGTGTATGGTCTGCATGTGCACATAAGGCTGAGGGTTCGGACCCGCGCTGATGAGTGCGACCTTAGCTAGTCCTTATTTTATGGTACTTCTGGTTACTTGGGGTGTCTGAATCTCATGCCCGGGGCATTGTAGCAAGACACTTGTGACGCGGTGTAAGACGTCAGGGGACGCATCCGGTCGTTCTTCTAGTGGGTGGTGCTCCCATCAGGTGACGTGAGTTGTCGTGTCCCGGGTTTCCGTTCTTGTCTGCGAGACGAGGTGTCGGGTGTTGTTTTCAGGAGCATTCCCATAGCCGAGGTCTGGGGTTCTGGTGAGCCTCACCGAGGGTTATCCCTAGTCGGCATAGAGTTCACAACGGCGAGGTCGTGACTGTGTTCCGGACCATGTGGTTTCGGCTTGGACCCTTCAGAGAGGGCAGGCCTCTGCGACTGAGGCGTCGTGTCATTTCCTGGTAGCGTGGCTAGGGCGGTTCGTGTCTGGTTGTCTCTTCATCATGGAATCACGATGTTGGGTGCATGGCTTGGTCATCCCCCGACGGGAGACCGAGTCATGTTTTCTGTTGCCAGTAGGAGTAGCTATAGTGCCGAGTTTCGATCGGCCACCAGTTTGCTGTTCCTGCCGTTACTGTTATTTCTTCTGTGGCTAGCGTAGCTTTCCTTTCCGCCGTTGTTTTCTCAGTTGGGGTTCCGTGGGATCCATACTGAGCCAGTGATAGGAGGCTCACCCTTGATTTTTAGGTGCCGAGGTTCTTCCTCAGGGTTCGAGGGTGCTGCGTGGAGGTTCCTAGTTGCCAACCTACCAGGCCGAGTGTTCACTTGGCATGTGGTACATTTTACTATTTTAGACTGTACTCTCTGTTGGATTGGACTCTATTGTAGTTAGTTATTTATTTTTGTTATTATACTTGTTGTCTTGCTTTATTTCTTATTTCTATATGCACCACACCTATCCTTTATCCCTATGGAGTCTCTAGGCTCGTGGGAGGCGGGCTGAGGTTCGAGACGCGTCAGTTTCTTTTCGGTACTTGGATCCCGGGTCGCCACAGCTGGTATCAAAGCTATGGTTGTGGAAGTACTTGGAAATTCGAGATATTGTAGTGATCAGAGTCCATAAGGTCCAGTACAGTAGGCAGTTGGCATAGGGTTTCGTGCTTATTTTTTACTTGGTTTCACTCGTGGGAGCGTGTGTGCACAGCATTGGCGCTGTGAAGGTGGTTGCTGTCGTCATCGGAGTGCCGGCGTAGGGTCTAAGGATCGAGGTTGAGAGCTTCTCCCTCATCGATAGTGGCCCCAGTGGTACTACGTTGGGCAGAGGTTACCGACAGGTGCATTGCTATGGTGATGTGTTCGAGGGATCTGCAGCGGGGTCAGGTGGCTGGTGCGGATTGTTTGTGGTTAAGTGGTCGTAAGTGTGCTCTGAAGGAGCTATTATTGGTGTTAGCCACTCCAGTTGAGGATTTATGCAGCCCTTGAGGTGTTGAGATCGTGGTTCGAGATGGTAGAGCAGGTGCTGTGGTCGAGATGTGCCTGGATGAGCGTTGGCAGGCACCAATTATGGCTCGTGTTGCGACTCGAGGCATGGTGTGTTGCGGTTCAAGGAGTCACAGTGATGGTGCATCGAGACGTGTTGTGATCGTGGTCCGACAAGACACTTGGTGAGTGTGTCGGAGGTGCTGACTTGATGGAGGTAATAGATTTTCTAGTGCTGGAAGGTGCGGTTCCCAGCATGTGCAAAGTTTGAGGTCGGTTGCGGTGTCCGAGCGAGATTTGGCTGGAGATGTAGCATTGGTCTGTGGAAGAGTGAGCGGATGGCCTATTGTGATTTGAAACGTGCCTGTTGGGCCGGTAAAGGTTTCCCGTTGACGTGTATCTGGTGACCAGTGGGTGGTCTTTCACAGACAGAAGACGCTGGTTGCTGGGGCTCGAGAGTGGCGAGAGCCATGTGCCAGCGAGGCCATGGGCGGCCGATTATGAGATGTGCTTTGGAAAATACACCACCCAAGGGTGGGAGCTTAGTAGAAGGAATGATGAATAGAAAGGAGAAGAAGAAGAAGTCGACCCTTGAGTGCACCACATGCGGCCCTTGTACTTGCATCGCCGCCTCTTCTTAGCAGAAATCTCTTTAACACGGGTCTGCCTGGCGCGGACTCGGACCTTTGGGCTTCTCAATCCATAATACTTTCTCAAATAACGGGCCTATCTGGTAGACGGCCTGGCCTAACTACGAACATGCAGTTCTATCGAGGTAATTGTCCCTAGACACCCGGTGCTAGCAATATGCAGACATTCTTGAGCAAGTGGCTCCTTAGAAGGATGAATATCAGAAAATCATGGAGTTTTGTCACTTGGCACTAACAACATGAGATTCGGCAACTCCACTTGGTAATCAGACCTAAAGTATAGCTCCCTTGATAGATGAGACGGATGAAACTGAGGGAGAATAATACACGATGTTGACGTGGCCGGCTTACTGATAAATTGAGAGAGATTGCATAGGATGTGCAGAATGTCCTTGGAAAGTGCAGAAGATACGACAAACTGCCCCTTGAATATAGAACTCATCAGTCTTCTGGCAGCCATACGAGTTAGCACAATCTGGGTAGAGAACCCTTCCTGGCCAGTGAACTGAACAGTAATCGAGCGAGGGGTAATAACGGCATTAACGATAAATCCACCGACGAGCAAGGAGATTGCCACCGGCCTCGCTCGAGAAGGAACTGACATTAGTGCAAGGGAAGTCTTCTTGACAACCATCTTCGGAAGCATAGGCTCATCAGTCCCAAAGTAGCCAAAGACTAGGACCCGGATCGACATTCGACAGATGAAATCTTGAATCTTGAATGGATCAACCTGTCCCGAACCGCGCTGACTCGGCTCATTGTCTCCCTGGGGACCAGACCCGAGGGACACCAAAGAGAGCACACACCCGCTCTGTGGGGTGGAAGTAGGTGGAGGAGAAGTAGATGTAGAAGGCTTGGAGGGCATGGAAGGTTTAATGGGGATTGTGTGTTTAGGTGGAGGCAAATGGGTTGTGGGTGAAGGCGAAGGTGGAGGTGGAGCTCGCTCAGGCTCAGGCGAAGATGATGGCGGAGGTAGTGGAATATGGGTCTTTGGAAGAGGAGGCGATGGTGATGGGTTAAGCAATGGGGGTGGTGAATATGGTGATGCAGGTAATGGGGATAGTGGAGATGGAGGTGGATAAGGTGATGTAGGCAAAGGGGAAGGTCGTGGTGCCCATCGTCGACGTGTCGGTACGACGCGTCGAGCAGTGTTGGGAGTGGAATCGGTGGTGGCAATGGAGGAAGCAGAGGTAATGGAGGCACTAGCTTAAGCAAGAGCTTGGGTTGGTGGAGGTGACGGAGATAATGCAGGAGGTGGCAAAGATGGTGTAGATAACGGAGCAGGCGACGGAGCGGGTGCATCGCTAGATGAGGGATCACAGGGATGTCCCTGGCCTTGTAGGGATGGAGACGGCTGCTTGAGTGGTGCCTGCTGTAGCTGCTACTGCTTGCTGCAGATATGTAGAACGACTTCGTGAATGGTGGCCCAATTGATCTTTTTTGATCTTCCAGGACATAAATATAATCTCGGAACTCGGGACAATCCTCAACCAAATGTCCCTGCTGGCCCCCCTCCACCCATTGGCGCCCCACCCATTCCCTCTCCACCTAGTCCACCCCCCTTCTTCCCCACCCCCAGCTGTGCCCCCAGCCCTCTTCCTTCCCCTTTCTCTAGGCCACCACCCTCCATCCCCATCCCCCTCACACCAGGGAAGGCCCCAGGACCCTCCCCTTCCATTTGCCCCTCCTAAAACCCTCCATTCTTCCCCTATAGTCCCATACTACCAGCCTAGAATCTAGAGCAGCAGAAAGCTCCGAGTTGCAGAGTCTGTCCCGAGATCATTCGGCGACTTCAGGAGGTGTACCACACATTGCTGGAAAGCTCTTCAAGATAGCTTCGTAGGCGAGGTGGTCTCGCATCCACCCGACATCAGGGCTGTCTGGGACAGCCGTTCTCCCTCGACTGCGCAAGACAAGTCCGGCCAGCGACCTGTGCGCCTTCCAGAAGTTGCTCCAGCCTCATCTCCCATCTTCTGATCAAGCCCCTTGGAGAATCCCCACTAGGGTCATCCAGCTTTCAGCCAAAGCTGGCCCTGACTCATTTGGAGTTCCCGTTCGAGAGCATCGACGTCGACAGGTTGAGCCAGACCTACAGTCCAAGTCACCAGTGGCCAGATCAATCAGTCCACCATAGGAAGCACCATGGTCTCGTCTGCCATCTTCATCCCGAGCCCTCTGGAGGAGTTCATCAGAGGTCAGTCAGCTTTCAGTCAGGCTTGGTCTCATCTCTTTCTAATCATCCCACTGGGAGATACGCCCCTGACAAGCCTCCCCTGTCTGGTCGGCATCCTGCACAGCGTGACTTCACAAGAATCAGCGGTACCGGTGTCTCACACCTCAGAACAGGACCATTCTAGCTCTGAAAGATCCCCGGGACGGCCCTCTCTGTGTAGACTCTGGCCCCGCTATGTCCCAACCACAAATCAGACTGCTACGCCATCGGAGAGTCGAGTCTAGAATTCTGTCCCTACAACCAGCCCAACCTAGTCAACATCCAGGAGCCACCACGGGCGTGATCGGGTGATTCAGGAATCGTATTTTGGACTAGATTGAGTCCTTTATCAGTGGGACTTGGTCCCACCTCAATCTGATATTCCATCTGGGAGCACGGCCTCATCCAAGCCCACTCTGGTCTGCAGCAAAGAAGCCCGGCACAATTTGACGGAATCTACTGTACTCGGTGCCTCCGAGATCAGAACGAGACGGCATTTCTTCCAGGAGCAAGCTAGCACGACAAGCTTTCCAATGCATCCAGTCCCATCCTCAGCAAACATTCCAGCCAGGAGTTCTGTCCCTGACAAGTCGCTGGTGGCAGACAGCAGGGACAGCATGCTAGCTTGCCCGAGTGAGCCCGGTCGGCTTCCGACCCCCTCCATTCCCCACCCCGCCTGGCTGGCTTACTGCCCCTCCTTGTGCGGAGGTAGTTTTGGGTGTGATATCAATTAATCCCCATCTCGAGATCCCCCTCCTACGAGAGGTGTAGTGTTGTACTTTTCAAATTTTCAGGTTAGAGCTACACCGGCGCAGCGTGCGGGTGCGTACCCACGCTTCCCCGCTCGCCTCGTCTCCGACTGGGATCGGTGTATTCACACCGATCAGGTGAGCTCCGGGCCACATCCTTTGCTGGTTTTGCTATTGCTTATTTAGTATAATCTTAAGAAGGGTTTTGTTTGTGGCCTCGGCTTGTCCGTTGCCTTGTGGATAATATGGAGATGAATGATGTAATGTAATATTGAACTTCTTACATAAGTCCTGAAGCTCCAGGGAGACAAACTGAGGTCCGTTGTCGGTGACGATGCTGCTTGGCACTCCGAACCGCGAGATGATATTCTTCATGATGAAGTGGCACACCGTGGTAGCTTTGATTTCTGCGTACGCTTCCACTTCGGCCCACTTGGTGAAGTATTCAGTGGCGGTAAGGATAAAAGATTTCTGCCTGGTCTAAGAGTTCGGATTACCGAGTGGGCCAACAATGTCGAAAGCCAACATGGAGAATGGCCAAGGTGCAGATAGAGGATGAAGAGATGAAGCGGAAGGATGAATTTTGTCAGCGTGGAGCTGGCATTTAAGACACCTCCATACATAGAGGGAGTAATCTTCCTCTAGAGTGGGCCAATAGTAACCTTCCCCAAGGATCTTCTTTGTTAATGCCTGGTCATTGACATGACCTCCACACTCACTTGAATGAGCGGCTTCGGCTACCTTCCAAGGTTCATCATCATCAAGACATCTCATGAGCATTCCGTGGAGAGCGCACCTGTATAATTCTTCAGTGATGATAGTGTACTTCGAGGTAGCTCTTCTAATAGCCTTACGCTGCTCAGCGCTTGCCCCTTCCGGGAACAATCCATCTCTACAATACAGCTCTATTTCGTGATACCAGGGCAATTCTTCATCTTTCATGATCTCTTCTAATTTCGTCAAAGATACTTCCTTCAAACCCTTCTTCTCAGCCCTCGCCTCTACAGTTTTTCTAAGGTTGTCATACCAAGGATCCTGTAGAGAGGGGGCGTCCAGTCTCTGGATGACAATAGTCTTAGTGCTCCGACTGAGGGGGAAAGATAAGGAGGAAGTGAGTGATGCTAATGCATCGGCAAGGATATTATGAGATCGAGGAGTATGAATGTAGATCAGTTTACGAAACTGCCTAGCCAAGAGAGTGACCATATCCTGATATGGCTTGAGCTTCGGGTCACGAGTGCGGTAAGTGGACAGAACCTATCGCAGGATGAGCTGAGAATCTCCTACAATATGCAAGTAGCGTGCGCCCAAGAGGTAGGCGTGCTTTAATCCAGCTAGGAGAGCTTCATATTCGGTGATATTATTGGTAGTAGGAAAATGAAGCTGATAAGTAAAAGGAATCGTCACCCCTTCCGGAATGAGAAGGACAGCACCTATCCCTCAATCTTGGGAATTGAGCGCACCATCAAAGTGCAGAGACCAAAAGGGATGATGAGTAAGGACAGAGAGATGATCATCAGGGAAATCATCCTGAATAGAGTCCATGCAGGGGATAGGAAGATGGGATAGATGCTCAGCAATGGCATATCCTTTGATTGCCTTCTGAATGACGAACGTGATGTCGAACTGAGAGAGGAGGCTCTGTCAGTGAGCTAACCTACTAGAAAGGATAGGCTTTTCTAAGAGATAGTGGATCGGGTCCATTGTAGAGATCAGTCTGACTGGGTGGGCCAGGAAGTAGTGCTTCAACTTCTCAGCTACCCAAACTAAAGTGACACAAGTCTTCTCCATGGCAGTGTACTTGGCCTCTGCCGGGTTAAATAACCTGGAGATCTCTATCTCCCCGGGATCAGACGAGGGACAGAGCTACATCCAGAGAGGATCCCCATCGCGAGGTAGTGGGTCGTAGCTCGAGACATGGGGTCGATAAAAAGGCTGACCCGGGCTATTCAAGACGACATCGACTCGTTCCCGTATGCATCGGTAGACCCCAAAACTCAAAACTCTTCATATATGCTTTTATGCTTCTAAATGCTTCTACATGCTAACATGGACTCAACTACCCTTTTCAGGTGTGATGGACACCATATCGGGACGAGGGACACGAGGGACAACCGTGGGTGGAGGCAGCCCTGGCGTACAACGGGTGAGATATCTGGTTGCATTGCATCAATGTCATCGAGCCCCTCCACTACCCCTTGATTATGAGGACTAGAGGCGTGCATCAGCCTGAGGTGGAGTTTCTTGGCAGAGACGATGAGCACCCTGGGAAATCATTGAAGGGCATTAGCGGCGACATCAATTGGAGCACTTGGGTAGCAAAGCATGTGCAAGATTGGGCGCAGAAGGGTCGGGTGGTGAAGACTCGAGCAGCCAGCGATGAAGCCTACCTGAAGGCCTACTCTCAGTGGTACGATGACTAGGTGTTTCGAGGCACCCGACGACCGGTACGAGCTTCTAAACTCTAACTCTTCCTATTGAATTAATTTATTCCTTCATCCATTGACACTGAGACTCGCATATGCAGCTAGACCCGCAGGGCAGGATACTCGAGCTCCAGGGACTCCTTCATGTGACGATCCAGCAGCGAGATGAGTATAAGGCTGCGCTGGAGCTTCTGGTAAGTTTTCTAAACCTTGGACCTAATTCATCATGCGATGCTTATGCTTGTGCTTGGCTGACTTTGACTCCTAAATGCAGAGAGCCGAGGGAGCACAGAGGGCAGGACCAGATGCTCCGTCCTCATCTTCATAGCCTGTGGGAGGCAGGGCTAAGCATGATACAGACTTTGCTCGGGCAGTTGCTCGGGCTGAGGAGGCCGAGGCCACCCTTGCGGAGCAGGTAGGCAACACTAAACTGAATTTCCTGAGACTGTGTTTATGCAAATGCTTAGACTGATTATGATGAATGCAAATACAGGCGAGAGAGCTGAACGCACCGGTGGCCGAGGCAGAGCGGGCGCGAGCAGAGGCGATGGAGGTTCCTCGCCTCCGGGCAGAGTTAGCAGAGGCACGAGCAGAGATAGAGAGACTTTGGGATAGGGCAGTTGATTCGGAGCGTTACCAGACTGAGGCGTGGGAGGCGTGACTTTAGGCTTACGATTTGAAGGTTGAGCTCCGGGCGATGGAGAGAGCACTGAGGATGGTTGGCCGAGGACCTGAGAGGTGTGTTTCCCAGAGCGGTGCACGAAGTGGTACCCAGAGCAGGTCGGTTGCAGAGTACCTCACCAGTTCTTCCGACCGGGGGAGGAACGAGGAGGGAGACCGAAGACGTGGACGAGAGGAGGGGAGCACAGCCATGGGCCAGCCGGCAAAGAGGCATGAGGGCACTGGAGACAGCGACGACCCGGGAGACAGACCGGCCAGTGATGTTGCATTCTCCTTTTTCTTTTCTTTTTTGACACACACTTGTACATATGACTTTATGTTAGTGAAAATATGGAATGAAAATCTTTTTTGTCATTTTTATTTTATTTTAATTAAGTTATAGAACTTGTGATTAGTTAGTTTTAATTGGCCATCAATTCACCCCTCCCCTCTTGATTGCCACATTTCGGGACTCAACAATGGTGACTGCACTGAGGCTGACTGGTAGCTAGGGATTCTGGGTTCTTAAGGGCGTAGAATGCCACAGCAGGTAATGACGGAGATATGGCGAACTGAAATAGAGTTTCGTTGGAATAGTGACTGGAAGGCTGGATGAAGACTGGGGCCTGCAAACCTGATGTGGCAGGGCAGAGGCCGATAGTAGAGTGAGCTGGGCAAAATGATATAGAGGTATAACTGGAAAGTGTCGGGCTGATGGTCTAGAGATATAAGTTGATCAGCGGCCAGCCCGAGATAGTCCCGCGCGGCCTACTGAGAAGTGGGTGGAAGGCCACCCTAGCTAGTGGGAGAAGAGGGATTTTCTCATTATCGACTCTAGCGCCCTTTTGGGTTGTCGCCAGACCCGACCCCCTCTAGCTTTTTCCAATGTGCCCTTACGGGTTTTTACGTCGAGGGGTTTCCTAATTTTGCTTGAGGTCCCTTTCGGGTGTTTACCTCAACCAAGTTGTTAGCCTTTTTGCCCCCAGTCATCCTCTTACGAGGGGGACGCCTGGGTCCATGGGGGTATCCCTATTTTTAACCCTATTTTTGTATTTTTTTAACTTACCTGAGAGCCTAACGACTGAGTTGTGGCTGGTACAGGGGCATCCTCACTTTTGTTGTCGCAGGGACGAAGATGGGGGACTGGCCCCCGGAGTGCCTGACAGTGGTTTTGAGAGGGCTTAGCCGGCCCTGTTGCTTGGCTGTGAAGAAGAGCTGGAAGCTATGGCTGGTTCGGCCTTCCATGAGAGAAAATTGGTTCCTTAAGTTATAGTTGGGGCACGTGCCTCAGTCTGGGTGGCACGTGAATTCATGTTCTGGTGCATAATACAACTTTATATGCTTGCCATTGAGAGGTGGAAAGGTCTTGTGACCCTTGTGGTCTATGACTGTGTAGGCCCCACCCTTGTAGGCATCACGGATGATATACGGACCTTGGCAATTCGGCTGAGGTTTGTTGCTGGAACGCCCCGCCATGACTTCCCTTTCCTTAATCATGACGAGGTCGCCTTGCTTGAAAGCTCGCTGCTTGACGAGCTTGTCGTATGCTCGCGCCATGCGAGCCTGGTATACTTGCAGGTGCTTGTAGGCCTCGAGCCGTTTACCTTCTAGATCGGCGAGCTCTTCCAGCCTTCTCTGGTATTCACTTTCATCAGGGCCGGCCAAGCCAGTGTGCATCATCACGCGGTACGATGCTAACTAGATTTGAATGGGGATGACAACTTTCGCCCCGTAGATGAGGGAGAATGACGAGCATCTCGTAGGAGTTTTGTAGATTGTCTGATAGGCCCATAATGCCTCGAAGACCTTTTCACCCCTCGCATTTTCGGTGGCTAACCATCTTAGCCAGGAGCTTCCAGAGGGTCTTGTTGAAGGCTTTGGCTAAACCATTTGATGTGACACAATAGTGGGTTGGACAGCAAAATGATGATATGAATCCTTGGACCTATGTTGCTAGCACATACAACAAGCAAATCCTCGGAAGGAGCCGAAACCGCCGTCACACACACACGACCCCGGGTGACCTTGTGATCCTGAAGGCCCGCCCACTATTTTCTATGTGGCCGGAGAACAGCCAGTCAGAGGAGATGATGATTGCCGACTCCCTGATGACCTTCATGACCTGCACGTCCCAATTGCGGGGCTTCCCTATATGACTGACCGCACGGCCGAGGTAGTCAGAAAACAAAGGATTCCTCTTTATCAACCCTCTAGCTAGAAGGAGATATTTGAGAAGATGTGGAACCCGCCAAACTTGGACTAGAGGCTGCTACGGATTACCAAGCATCCGGGTTTGAGCTTCTCACCGAAAGACTGCTACGAGGTTGACATGATATCGGTGTCGGCTCTACTCGACAGTGACCCCATCAAGGCTGCGGCCCTACAGGGAGCCCGCCATGACAAGCAACCTCTGCCACCGGTTGAAGAGACACAAGATGAAGAAGTGTTCCTTTAGAACCCCCTCCACCGTAGGCGTGTGGGGAAGGTCTTTCCCTCTTCCAAAGGGTCAACCTCAAGGGACCACATCATTAGGGTTCCATCATCCCCCTCTGTTGGCGAGGCAGGAAGAGGAGGTACGGGCCATGTTTTAGTCCCTCCCCGATGCGATCCCGTCATGCTCGCCCTATACCAGCGATAGCAATGGGAGATCGAGATGTTGAAGGCACAATTGGCCAAATTGACTACACTTGTGGCAAACCTGATCCAGGGCTCCCTCCACCCGTGGGGTGAATACGTGACTTGGTCTCAGGCCACCAGTCCCGACACTTCCGTTCAGTCAGGGAGGAGGACAAGGAACATGGTGAGCCCTTCAGCCAGACAGCCAGCTGGGCGAGGCCTTACATTACAAGAGAAGCTGTAGAAGCCCTACTCCTTCCCAAGAGAAAAGACCCAGGGCATCTTTGATTAGGCCTGCCACTATGGCAAGGTTTCCCTCCCGAGGTCCAAGAGGCCTCAAGATGTGTTCGGAGAAGCAGTGACCCACTGTTCTGCCCCTATCACCAGATACTCAGTCACGCCATTGAGGACTGTTATGTCTTCAAAGACATAGCTCAAGACCTGATTGACAAGGAGGAGCTAAGAATGGGAGACTATGTAGTGGCCCCGCCACGTCTCCATATGACAGGCGGTCCTAGGAGGGGAGTCTACACTATCTCCATCCAGCACCAGGCTCCTAAAGATACAACGGCCTCGACCCCGACCGAAGCCATCTATGATGATTACCTAGAAGACTCCGAGATAGCCTTGTGCCCTTTCGCGCCAGGAAATCCCAAAGGCCCATCGACTGTAGCCTCAGAGGGATGCGAGGTGAATGCCGCTTCGGCACCGGGCCAAGACGAGCAAGAAGAGACCTACGGCATCCTCGAGGCCGAGGAGGGCGAAGATCAAGACTTTGTCGATTTACTGTTGGCCCCACCGGAAATTGAAGATCGTGGCCAGGCCACCGTCGACGAGCTGATCAAAATTAACCTTGGCACAAAAAGTGACCCCAGGCCAACCTTTCTGAGTGCCCTCATATCTCCTCGAGAGATGGAGGAGTACATGAAGTTCCTACAGGAGTTCCGCGATTGCTTCGCTTGGAACTACGAAGAGATACCCGATCTCAGCCCCAAAGTAACCCAGCATATACTGGCAATTGATCCCAAAATGGAGCCGGTGAAGCAGCCACCCCGGCGCGTCTGCATGGACTTAACCTGCATGTGCATGGACTCATTCTCAGACTTGCATGGACTTAGCCTAGGTTTGCATGGACTTAGCCTAGGTTCACATGGACTCTGTCCTTCATGCATGGACCCCATCTGAACATTCGCATGGACTTTGTCCCAAAACATGCACTGACTTCATCCTGCATCTACACGGACTTGCTTGCACACCTGCACGGACCCTGCTCGCACGTCCACCGACCTTGCCTACACATGCACGGACCTTGCACTGACCTTGCCCCCAGCATGCATGGACTCGGCCCCAAGGTGCATAGACTTGGTCCAACTTCCCCCCTTCACAAGCCTTGGACATGCATAGACTTCACAGTTTGCCTGCACGGACCCTGCATGGACTTTGTCCACTAGCCCGAACGTATGCATGGAACGTGCATGGGCCCAGCTTGAACATTTGCATGGACTTTGTCCCACATGCATCGACTCAGCCCAGATCTGCATGGACTTTCACCCTAACTCTGGACGTATGCATGGACTTCATCTAAACCTACATAGACTTAACCCCATACATGCTGCATGGACTTTGCCTTCACCCTTTGCGTGAACCCCATACATGCTACATGAACTTTGCCTTCACCCTTTGCACGAACCCCATACATGCTGCATGGACTTTGCCTTCACCCTTTACACGAACCCCATACTTGCTGTACGGACTTCATCCAAAAGCTACATGGACTTCATCTAAACCGCACGAACCCAACCCCGTGCATATGCATGGACCTTGCCCTTGAGCCCGTGCATATGCACGGACTTACCCCAAAACATGCATGGACTTGCACAAAATCTGCATGGACTTCGTCCTTCAACCCCGTGCATATACACAGACTTGCCTGAAAACCTCGTCCTTCAACCCCGTGCATATGCACAGACTTGCCTAAAAACCTGCATGGACTTCATCCCTTAACCTCGTGCATATGCATGGACTTGCCTAAAACCTGCATGGACTTTGCCCTTCAGCCCCGCACACATGCACGGACTTACTTAAAGAACTTTCATGGACTTTATTTCTTTGTTGAGAACTTGCACGGACTTCGCATGCACTTTGCATCCAAAACCTGCATGGACTTGACCCTATGAACATGCATGGACTTCAGCCAGCCCAGTTGAAACCTGCACGTGGTTTGTCCTTCACCGGTACACCCTCCAGACCTTCACCAATGCACCCCCTTTAGCCCTTTGCCGACACAGGCCTTAAAGATCTTCCCCGGCACACCTGTCCTTGGTCCTTCACCGGTACACCCTTCCTGCCCTCACCGGTGCACTCTTTTAGTGCCTTCGCCGGCACGCCTAACCCCAGCCTTCTCTGGTACGCTCCTAATGCCCTTCACCGGTACACTTGTCATGTCTTCACCGGTGCACCTTTCTCAACTCTTCGCCGGTACACCCTGTGGTGGCCTTTCACCGGCACGCCTCACCCACTCACTCGCCGGTACACCTACCCTGCTTCTCCCTGGTACACCTTTTGATGCCCTCGCCGGTACGCCTAATCCCCACCTTCGCCGGTACACTCTCCCAGCGCTCAGCCAGGCTTCGCCGGCACACCCCTTCCTTGGCCTTTCAACGACCCACTCCTCCACAATAAAATACAAAAAATAAGAATGATCAATAATAGTCCCCTTATAGCCTTCACTCTTCATCATCTCATTCATCACCTCCCTTTCATTCTTCATTTATTTTTTTGTTCTTGGGTTTATGGCACTTAGTGGGATTTGCTGAGGTTGTACTTGGCTGAGACTCTTGCAGGTGTGCCGGCGAAGGACGCCAAGGAGTTTGCCGATGATGGCCTTTAGTGGGTGTGCCGGTGAAGGCTGCCCTGTGGGCGTGCCGATGAAGGCCACGCCAAGGTGTGCCAGGGAAGGCCACTCAATAGCGTGTCGGTGAAGCCCGCCATAGGGCGTACCGGTGAAGAGCATGGAGGGTACACCAGAGAGGGACTCCTAAGAGTGTACCAATGAGGGGATTTAGTGTGCCGGTGAAGGTCACTTGAGGGCGCACCGACGAAGATCGTTGGGGTATACTGGTGAAGGCCACTCCCGGGGTGTACCGGTGAAGACCCCTCAGGGCGTGCTGGGGAAGGGCCGCCTGAGGCACGCAGCAGAAGACTCGTGCAAATGAGTCTTAAGCTGCTTCTTTCTTCTTTCTTTTCCTCCCCTTCTGCTTACAGTGGAGCCTTGTCCCCCTTCGTAGTTCTTGATTTCTCATTGTCTACAGTTTGTTCTGATCTTTGTTCATTGCACTTTGTAGATAAATGGCTGCTCCAAGTGGTTCTTCCGCTCCCGTTGCAGTTGGTGCCAGACGCGTCCCTCTGCCTCCGGTGCTAGTGGTCACATGGCTCAATGTTGAAGATCTGGACCGAGATCATGCCGAGGTAGCAACACTGGCCGAGTCCTCGGGCTCAGACACCGAGAGCATGGACGTTCGGAGGCTTGCCAAGGCTGAGAAAGGCTTCACTTTTGACAGTACTACAGGGAGCTACATGGGAGATTTCCCGAAGGACCGGTACTTGCTCTGCTTCCTTAAGCAGTGATGGTCTCGGGACAGGCAAGTGCTGTGGGTTGTGAAGGCGATGGAGCATGCAGTTCTACAGGCTCGGGATAGCTTGTCCCATGTTGTTCCCAGAAGCATCCCAATGTACTTGGTGGGTGAAGCTCGCGAGTGCGAACCTATATTGGGGTTGGAGGCTGTGCTGTCGGCGGAAGATAAATTAGTAAGAACCACCGGCTTTACTCCAGAGAAATGGGACATGGCTACGGGCTGAGTTTAGGGCGAGCAACACCGCTCCGGCTTGTTCTTGGCGCCACTGAAATGGGGCTACAGAGAAGAACCCTTCATTTTGGACTGTCTCGCTGTCAGATTTAAGCATGAGCTGGCACTGGGATGGTTCGGAGAGTTGAAGCTCCAAGATGCCCACAGCTTCAGGGAAGGGGCCGTGGAGTTCATCGAATACGTATTATTCAACTAAGCCCCACTCCTTATTCGGGCCGACATCTACCATAGTGTCTACGCCTCCCGCTATGGCTATTCTATTTCAAAGGGGCTCTGCTGTGGAATGATTGAAGTCTTCAATGCAGAGACCAACACTTTTTACACGGCAGAGGGCGAGACGTCACTAGACCTGTGGAGCCTTAGCCAGTTGAGTGGCCTGCCCATAGATGGGGAGCCTTATGAAGAGTTGTGCCTCCCGGACTTGATTAAAGATGAAACTGACATGGATGGCTACTATTCTCTAGGATACTCATGCCGGTACCGTGGCCCACAGCTGGGACATTTCGCCCAGGTTGTTGCGGGCCGCGCGCGTGGCGTCATTGAGGTGCTGGGTATAGAGCTGCACCGCCTCGGCTGTGGCCTCCTGCTCCCTGCCCTCCTCCTGCAGCACCCGGATGCGCTCGGCCTGCTCGCGGGTCAGGAAGTGCTCGGCCTCGTTGAGCTTGAGCAGGGAATCGAGGGGGGACTTGCCGAGGGATTCGAACTTGGCGGCGATGCTGTCGATCGAGTCGCCGGAGACGGCTGCCCATTCGGCGGATGCCTGCGCGACGCTGCGCAGCTGGTCGCCTGCGACCTTGCCGCCCGCGACAAGGCGGTTCAGCGCCTCGGTGGCGCCGCCGATGGTCGCAGTACTGGCCCGGTCGATGTCGCGGGCCATGTCCTGCAGCTGCTCTGCGGTCAGGCCGACGTAGTTGCCGGTGCGTGCGAGCGACAGGTTGAACTGGTCGAGCTGGTCCTGCTGCTGCTTCCAGGCCAAGCCCAGTGCGGCCACGGCAGCGGCCGCCACGGTCAACGGGTTGACGAGGCCGATCAGGTAGCCGGCGGACGCGCGCAGCGCCGGACCGATGCCGCCGAACACGTCCTTGAGCTGGCCGCCCTGCTGCAGGAAGACCTGCAGCGGCTTCTGACCAGTCGCCAGGCCGGTGGCAATGTCGGTGAACTGCATGGGCAGCTGGCGCGTGGCATTGGCCAGCGCAGCGGCCGACATCTTGGCCTTGTCCATGGCAGGCGCGACGGCCTGCACATCCTTGGCCACCTTGTTTGCGGAAGCGTCCAGCTTATCGAGCTGCTGGGACGCCTGGCTGACGCCTTCGGTCGTGACCTTGATGCCGAGGCTTGCGATATCAGCCATTTTTCTTCCTCATCAGGTCCAGGGCATGCCCCTCCATCACGCGGAGGTCGGCGAACAGCTCGTGCCGCTCAGGCGGCGGCACTTCCATCAGGTCGAGAACCGCCGGCAGCGCGGCGTAGTCCAGCCCGGTGGCGCCGGCCATACCGATGCGCCACTGTGTTTCCATCGCGATGAAGGCGTTGATGGCCGGCAGCGTGTCCGGCCATACGCCGAACTCGTCGGCCAGCTCAGGGAAGTCGTCCGGCGTCAGGCCGAACAGAGCCAGCTCTGCCGGCGACTGCTTGGTGGCGGTGTCGCTGTACAGCGCGTCCACCGCCCCGGTCAGTTTCCCCGGCGGACCCCCGCCGACTCACGCAGGTACGTCGAGACCAGCTCACCGCTGGCGCCCGGGTAGGCGTCGAGCAGGCGCGCGATGTTCTCGTCGGTGAAGGCGTCGTCCAGCTCCCAGCCGGAGACGAAGTCCTTGAACGCGACCACCTCGTCGGTGCTCTCGTCGGCCTCGGCCATCGACTTGGTGAACTCGCGCAGCTGCGTGCGGGTGCGGTACTTGAAGGTGAACTCGACGGCGACAGGCGCCGATCCCGGAACCGGGATCGACACCTTGGCCTTGAACGTAGGTTCCGGATTAAGCTTGAGCTTGGCCACCCGTCACCTCAGTTCGCATACCGCACGGGGTCGCCCATCAGCGACAGGGTGACCTGGACGGTCATGGCCTGGTTGACGGTCAGCGACGGGATCAGGCCCAGCGAGATGTAGGCCTTGTAGAGCAGCTTCTGGCCGTTGCTCAGGGTGACCAGGACGGCGCGCGGCTCGCGGTCGTCGTTGGCCACCTTGGCCAGCTGGTAGCCCGGCAGCGACGGGTCGTCGGCGATCTGGAAGTTGATGCCGGCGGCCGACTTCGTGGTCGGGATGCGGATTTCGCGATCGCCTTCCAGGAACTGGCCGGTCCAGAACTGCTGCTCGCCGCCCTCGGAGGTCGAGTCCAGGATCTGCGCTAGCTGGGTCCAGCCGGTGATCTCGCGCGCGGTGCCGGTGCCGCCGCCGGCCGGATACAGCGTGGTCGACGAGGTGTCGATACCCTCCAGCTCGAAGGTGCCGCTGGTGGCGTCGTCGACGCGCACGATGCGGTCGGTCAGGCGCGCCCAACCGGACACGATGTCGATGTAGTCGCCGTCGGTGAAGCCGTGAGCGGCGCTGGTGGCCACGCCCGGGTTCGCGTTGGAGATGGCGGTGATGTTCTTGGTCGGCCCGTAGCCGCTCGCGATCGAGACGGTGGAGCCATTGGGGAGCGAGACGGCCATTTGCGGTCCTCGTGTCGGATGACGCCCGGCG